>CM065592.1:464943429-466177415 GCA_033119425.1 Bufotes viridis | reverse complement strand
ATTTGCATTCCATTAAAAACTTACGGAGCGTCCATTCATAGAACTCTGCATTATGTTGTCCCCTGTCAGTCCTCCTGGAGATGTTTGAATAACCCCCTTTTGTTAAAGGGGTTCTCTGATTTCATATTGAAATGCCTCTACCTGTTAGTAGCGTTAGAACAATTTTTACCCTTTTCTCGGCGTCACTGCATCCTGGCGTCACTGCATCCTGCACAAGTTTCTAACGAAACCCAGCGTGCTTTGCTCTGTAGCATTTCACAGTGCTTGCTCCACCTGTCACACCATTCTATAGGCAGTAGGCATGCCCCCTACACCTCCCCTCTCCATGTTATCTAGGCGGAGCAAGCCCTTTGAAACATTACTGAGCAAAGCATGGTGCGTTTGGTGAAAAAAATACAATAAACAAAAAACACCAGGAAGCTGAGGAAATGGGAAATCTCCTGTTCAGACAGGTAAATATGTGGTGTTTGCAGTGCTCTAGGCAGATGAAAAATAAAAATTCATTGTGAAACTGGAGCATCCCCATCTCAGACATTGATGTCCTATCACTAGGATCGCTAGGATAATACCCTCAATGTAAGATAGGTGCGGGTCCCAGAACAGCCCCCCTCCAAAGCGAAGTAGAGTACACAGCTCAAGCGCCACCACCTTCTGTTCACCACTATGGGAATTCTGAAAATAACCAAGCTCTGGACCGCTATTTCCAGCAGTCCCATAGTGATGAATAGAGAGGTGGCCGTGCATGTGTGGTGTACTCTCCACATAGCAGTGAATGGAGAGTACACTGCGCGTGCCCCCTTCTGGAGATAGGTGCAGGTTCCAATGGTGGGACCTGCATCTATCTGACATTGATGGCATATCCTATTCCATCAGTATCTGAGATGGGCCACCCCCTTTAAGGAGGCATGTCCCTTCACTTTGTCATGTTGTCCAGTCGGAGCTAGCAGTCTTGGATTGTGCAGGTACACATCTTTTTGACAAGAGGAATGTTAATGCCTGGCTGTCAATTTATTGAAACCCCTCCAGGAGGAATTACAGAGGAACGGGACAATGCAGAATTCTAAGAAAAAATAAAATCTCCAGAATTGTTACTTTATGGGGACTCCAAGTTTTTACTATACAGGACTTCTTTAAGTGAAAGTGTTTCTGTGTTTTCCTTACAGCATATACTTGTGATGTTATTCCTGGTTTTTAAGATCATTTGGCTTTTTCCTCCAGGTTCAGACATTACAGTTCCACCCCTTTGAGCCACAGACGCTGATCTCTGGATCATTTGACAAGTAAAGTACATTCTTCTATCATTAAAAACCCCGTGCAAAATGATATTATGGGATTGCTTCTTTACAGGTGCATTCAGATTATTGGAGCATGTTGGCATGTCGAAATGTAATATATAGGTCAGATTTAAAGAGGTTATGTGGTAGAAATCTGAGACTGCTGCTGCTGCGGATCCGCATGTGGGTTAGCCCCCTTGTCATGTGGATTTTTTTTGTACCTCACTAGTGGACCTTGTGGTGAATTTCAGATCCCCATATCTGGCACAGGCTGTTTTATGATAATCTGATGTCTATTTAACTGCACTGAGCCTGTGAATTGGATCCTGGTGCGTTTTTATAACATATGAGCTTTAGGGCTCATTCACAAAACGTATTTTCTTTCCGTGTCCATTCCGTTTTTTGAGGACCGTATGCAGAACCATTCATTTCAATGGGTCCGCAAAAAAAAAAAGAAGTTACCCCATGTGCATTCCGTTTCCGCAAAAAAGTAGAACATGTCCTATTAGGCCCCTTTCACACGAGCGAGTTTTCCGCGCGGCTGCAATGCGTGACCTGAACGCATAGCACCTACCTTGAATCGTGACCCATTCATTTCAATGGGCCTGTGTACATGAGTGTTTTTATTTTTTGTTGATGCATCAGTTCTGCGTTGTGTGAAAAACGCAGCGTGTTCTATATTCAGCTTTTTTCACGCAGCCCGGGCCCCATAGAAGTGAATGGGGCTTCAGTGAAAAACGCATTGCATCCGAAAGCAAGTGCGGATGCAATGCGTTTTTCACTGATGGTTGCTAGGAGATGTTGTTTGTAAACCTTCCGGTTTTTTTATCACGCGTGTGAAAAGCGCATTGCACTCACGCAGAAAAAGCTGAACGCAATTGCAGACAAAACTGACTGAACTTGCTTTCAAAATGGTGCGAGTTTCACTGAACGCATCCTGTATGGATCCGGACCTAATCCGTCACACTTGTGTGAAAAAATCCTTATTGTCCGCGTTACGGACAAGCATAGGACTGTTCTATTAGCAGGGGTGTGGAATTCCTATCGCCCGACGCCCGGGACATGCAGTTCCGGGCGCCGGGCAAGTACTTTAAACAGTTGTTTAGCCCTGTGCGGGCAAGTAGCAGGGACATGTGGTTAGACAGTAATAGGAGCGGTCATATGCGAGCTGACCGCTCCTATCTGTGTCAGCCTGCCCCTGCATCGTGCATATGACCCGTACATAGCACTTCCTGCGGGCGGCCCCCGCTCCTCCCGGCTCCTGTATCGAAGTCTCCGCCCACCTGCCAGCACGGAGCGCACAGCAAGTCAGCACATCGTCTCCAGAGACAAGATGGGAGAAGAAGAGTGAGACCCCACGGCCCCCTGCAGACGAGCGTTCCTCCCGGAGCCTGTCCACATCGCAGCTCCGCTGACTGGGGTTACATAGCATTATACTGATTTATGATGCTATGTAACCCTTACAGCTCTGGAATGTGTTGGATAACACTGACAGGATTATGTCAGTGTTATCCAATACATTCCAGAACTGTAAGGGTTACACAGCATCATAAATCAGTATAATGCTATGTGACCCCAGTCAATGGTTGCAGATCAGACTGGGAGCTCAGTTGACACTCTGGGAGGAACTCTCATCTGCAGGGAGCCTAAAAGCCAGGGTGTCAGAAATAAAGGTAGTGCTGTCTGTCTTCTGAGGCTCTGGCCCTGCCTGCAATCTGCACTGCAGGTGGCACTTTATAAACTATAACGTCTCCCTGTTGCCCCCATACAGTATAACGTCACCACGTGGCCCCCGCCCCCGCACAGTATAACGTCACCCTGTGGCCCCCGCCCCCATACAGTATAACGTCTCCCTGTGGCCCCCGCCCTCATACAGTATAACGTCACCTTGGGGCTGCCCCCGCACAGTATAACGTCACCCTGTGGCCCCCGCCCCCATACAGTATAACGTCACCCTGTGGCCCCCGCCCCTGTACAGTATAACATCTCCCTGTGGCCCCCACCCCCATACAGCATAACGTCTCCTTGTGGCCCTGCCCCCATACAGCATAACGTCTCCTTGTGGCCCCTGCCCCATACAGTATGACGTCTCCTTGTGGCCCCCGCCCCATACAGGATAACGTCTCCTTGTGGCCCCCATACAGTATACCGTTAGTACAAGTTCAGGACAAGTAGATGGTCATGAGGGACAAGTAGATTGAGCCCCCACTTTAGTCCTTCGACAAGTAGTTTTTTTTTAAATTTCCACACCCCTGATTAGGGACCAGCTCTTCTGTTCCGCAAAATGCTGAATGCACAAAGAGGTCATCCGTATTTTTTGAGGATCCATGTTTTGCTGACTGCAAAATACATACAGTCATGTGCATGAGCCCTTATTCTGCTCTGGCAGGGGTAGTCACTCAGCTTTTCTAGACTCCTGAATAACTAATCGGCCTAATTAAAGGGGTTATCCCATGACAAAAAAAAATAAATTAAAGTCAGACATCATATAGCACATGACAATCTATTTCTAATAAAGCCAGAACCAGCCCTGTACCTCACATGGATCCAGAAATCTCCCCAGTCATTGCTCTGCTAGGTTTATATCAAGCTGACAGCTCAGGGGAGTGTCTTTTCTGCTGTAGATAAAGGGGCGTGTCCATGCTCTTCCTATCACAGCTCAGGAGGCAGTTGAAGGATGAGACTGAGCATGTGCGGCCTTCTCAGTGAGCATGTCAAAGAAATAAGAAAAAAGGTGGCGCTATACAGATTCATTATATTGAATAACTTAGTGGCTATGCTAAATTCTTAACTACGTGCAATTACAAAAGCATTCAGATCTAGGTGCTTGTTTGAAAACTGTAGAATATTTTTCATGGACAACCCCTTTAAGAAATAACATACCGTATTTTCCAGACTATAAGACTCACATAGCATTTGGAGAAGGAAATTAAGAAAAATAATATTTCACATCAGACCTCAGAGCAGACCCCGAAATCAGACCCCCAAGCTCCATCAGTCTCAGATCAGACCCCCCAGTCTCCATCATAACTCCCATCAAAGCCCTAATCCTCAGATTAGACTCCATCCCCTCAGCCTCAGATTAAAACCCTCCAACCTCCATTAGCCTCGGATCGGACCCCACGGCCTCCATCATACTCAATTTGGACCCCCCCCCCCAATAAATAAACTTACCTTGCTTGCTCAGAACTACAGATCCAGGACACAATGTTCCATAACTTTTTCTGGGTCCCACTGTATGCTGTGACCTGACAGCGCACATCGTAAGGTCATAGTGGGGTGCCTACGTGCATCCTGATGCTGTGCACGGTCTGGACACAGCAGGACCCGGAAGAAGACCAGGGAAGGTGAGTACAGCCAGCACAGCGTTGCCCCCACCTCCCCGTGCCTCCTATATGCTAATGACCAGTTCCGTAAAGGACTATAAGACTCACTGCCACTTTCCCACCCATTTTTTTTTTTTTTGGGGGGTAATTGCATCTTATAGTCTGAAAAATACGGTACTATTCCCATATTACTAGAGAAATGGACAAATGGGACCTGCACAAGTTCACCTATCTTTTCCAGATATGGATAGGTTATCTGAATAAGGTTTTTAAAGTGACTGTCTGGCTAACAGAAGAGTCCATTCAGGACCCTTAAAATTAAAAGTGACTTCAAAGAGCATGTCTCACACCGGGGAACCCAGCATGTCTGTGCATTACAGGGCAGCCTATTCATTTCAGTCAGAACTTTGTAATACTTAATTTCCCCAGTGGTGACATTGAAGGGGAATGGATCACTTGCCTAATGGATAATTGCCTAATTATCCATAGATTACAACTGACCCTGATCAATTATGGAAGTGGTACACAAAAAGTAATTGTCAAAGTTGGAGAGCCCCTTTAACCAGTTGACAGAAGAGAACCTCTCAAGTCTTTTAATGTAACTTAATTGTGACATGTCCAAGTTTATATTACGGTAATTTCAGCGTCATAGTAGCAACCTTGTCATGGATAACCAAAGGCAAAACCGCCATCAGTCCAGTAAAATGCTACGGAAATAGTCCAGGCCATCTGTCGTGCTGAACGAACCTTGAATCCAGTTTCATCATCTGACTTTTTGTCACAGAGTGCATTGATAATGTGAATGGCGGTACATCAGGGACTTCTTCTAGCTCTGCAGCAGATGGGCATGTGGTGGTGTTTTTAGAACATTTATCTAATGCAGCTGAACCCTTGGTGGGATCTGAATCTTATTTTTTGATGAGCACTGTAATAAATCACGTTGTCTGCATTCCCCCGACGCATGCATTTCAGAAGCATCGTGTCTAAAATGCGTTGTGCGTATGCACTTATAGTCAATTATCTTTTGATGCTTGGTTCCCAGACATACTTGTAGTTGAAGCTCAAATCTTTGAGGATTTACAGTTCTGGGATAAGTTTCTTTTTTGTCAAAGCACTTTTGTTTTTCTTCTGCAATGTTGTAGTTTCGAATGAGACATAGCTGCTCGCCCAGGTCCTGATTCCTCTGTACTCTTCTGTTTAGGTTGCTATAAACTTTAAAGTCAAGGAACGTGCAGTGTAAAGCTCTGCTCGCCATTGTTTTTAGATGAGAGAGGGTTCGCTTGTGATGTCTTTTCTAGAGCACGATTGCTTTGAGCAATTACCGCAAAATTCTGCTACATTAATCAACATTTTGTAGATTGAAAGCGACCCTGTGGTTCGAGTAAAAATAATCACATTTATTGGGGAATAGAACACCTACATAGTGATCTCTTTTTTAAATCTTGTTAGCTGCAGATCAGCAGATTCCTGGGCTCCTCTGCCATCCAAGATGGCTGTACCACTCTTTAGATATACGCTGTTGCATCGATATCCGAAACCACTTCCTACTTCTCCAGCCCTTCTCTTGGATTGGCCAGCATTGTTCACATGATCAGTGCTGGCCAATCCAAAGGCAGCAGGAAGTGTCTTGGATTACCAAACGCACAGCATGCATCAGATAGTCTGAGAAGTGGTGCAGCCATCTTGGATGGCAGAAGAGGAGCTTGGAAATTTGTGAATCTGCAGCTAAAAAATAAAAAGGATGGCACCAGGTAAATTTTCTGTTCGTTCCCCAGTAAATTATATAATTTTTAGCTGCAGATTCACAAATTTCCAAGCGCCTCTTCTGCCATCCAAGATGGCTGCACCACTTCTCAGACTATCTGATGCATGCTGTGCGTTTGGTAATCCAAGACACTTCCTGCTGCCTTTTTGATTTTTTTTTTTGATTTTTTTTTTCACTTAAACTGGAGGATCGCTATAAAATTTACACTGGATGTCTATTCTGCTACAGTGTCACCGCAATTTTCTTATGCAGCATCTAAATGAGACTTGGTAAAACTTAATCAAGGAGGAAAATCCAGAGAGTATCCAGACCCTCGGTCATGTGCTCCTAGTCTAGCTCCTGACTACCTTAGGCATGGCCTGCTGGGAGATGTAGTATCAAGTGGACTGCCTTTATTCTGAATAGCCGCCATTTAATCCTACATTTTTTAGATGGTTTGTGTGTCCACTAGAGTGGGAACTGGGAAGCAATCTTAAACACTGACTCTACATTTTAGTGGAATGGGTTAAAAATAATACTCAAAAATTAGTACCTTCAATACCTCCAAGCTGCTCCACTTCCTGCTCCCGGTCTCGATGCACAGGAAGTGGTTTGGACTCCACAGTGAGCAGGCAGTCCAAGCCATTTCCTGGGTCCAAGAAGTAGAGAAGTGGGAGCTGGGGCAGCATTGGGATGGCAGTGGTGGCGGTGTGATGGTAAGTATTGATTATTTCTTATTTTTGATCCATTTTTTAAATATTACCCTGTAAAGTGCCTTTAAATTCTACAATTTTGGAGAAATAGGCACATCATGCACTACACAGAATATCTATTCATTTCAATGAGTGCTGTGTAATACTTCTTTTCTCCTTTGGTGGCACTGCAGGGGAATTGCTTGCTGCCCGCCGATTACAGCTGTCCTCTGTGGGGTTCCAGCAGCATGATTCAGGCTGTTTAGCTCTGTCCTGGGTACCTGCACCCAAAGAATGTTTATACCGGGTCTTACTCTTCTTTGGTGTTCTCTGTAGGTCTGTAATATTGTACGACTGCAGGAGTCCCCAGGAAAACCACAGAACATGGAGATTTAGCGGGCAAGTCGAACGAGTCACATGGAACCATTTTTCGCCCAGGAACTTTTTAGTAAGTGTTAAGTCTTAATGTCCAATTTGCTGAGGTTGTAAAAAAACAAGTGTATGCTTTGGTGCAGAAATGCTGCCACCCTTCTCCATAATCTATGTCTGACATTGCATTCGTGTTAATGGGGATGCTCTCTTCTAAGTTTTTTGTATCTCCTATTCATTTTAATGAAGATTGACTGGTCATGCACCCCCCCGCCCCCCTTTGATAGCAAGCCTTGGAGACCAGGCACCCCAAATAGTAGTACTCCTATTTCCTTAGATACTTATGGGCATGTCAATCATTTGTGGTTGAGGCTTAATAAAGCAAGCCCTGATGGTTGCTGCCCTCAAAGTCATGAGGATTGAATCATAACCATTTGTATAGTGTCAGTCAGCTGCTTCCAAGGCTTATAAGACCATAGGGTCATACACAAAACAGGTCGGTCAGAATGCAGTCAGTCGCCTGGCTTGTTCGTATGAATGATCCCACCAGCAACATGCCACACTATACTGGCCAGTCAAGCACTTCTTCAAAAACCACAAAACGTGCAATGCACTTTGGCACAGTGGACAATGATTTGCACGACACGGTTTTAGCCAACCATGGCCAAAATATTTTAACTTGACTGGGTAAAATTTTGAAAACCATGGTCTGCTAAACTAGGTCAATTCAACCATTTATTATCTCTTACGTGTATGAGCAACTTTGCAATATTTGCAAGCTGTAGTTACTAGATTCTAATGAAAGGTTGGTAGTCCCGGGAGTCCTAAAGGTAGTGGCTTTTGTGTAATTTTTTTTTTTTTTTTTGTTGCTTTCCTCTGGATCAGCAGTTTCAGGATGTGGGTGCATACACATGTATTAAGCGGTGTGCAAAATGCAGATCCGCAAGAAATACGGATGACATCAGTGTGACGTACATGGTTGCCTGCATTTGTTTTGCCCATTGTAACAATGCCTATTCTTTTCAACAAAACAGGCAAGAAATAGCACAAGTTCTTTTCTTTGACTGATGCGGGGACTCGTTTTTTGCAGCCACATGGAAACAAATGGGTTCGCATCCGATCTGCAAAAAATGCAAATCTGATTCACAGCAAAAATACAGTCGTCTGAATGGGGCCTAAGGCCTCATGCACACAACCGTATTTTGTATTTGTGTCTGGTCCACATTTTTTCTATAGGTCCACAAAAAAAAAAATGGCCCAAACACAGATGTCTGATCTGGATGGACGTATGTGGTTTTCAGCCTCATACTGCTATGAAACATTCTTTCAGCATACTCCATAGCCATTGAATAGTTCTGTGATTCACAGAAACGGCAAACACTATTGTATATGGATGTGTTTGTCCCTTTTATTAGCCGCCAATATGCCCTCTTGAGAAATATTAATATTATTTATTTGAAAGTGCCATAAATTCGATGGCGCTGTACATCGAGAATTATAAGCAAACATTGATTTCATAGGAGTGTGACTGAGAGGTTCGATAACATCAGGCTCCATTTTTTTCATCTTCTCGGTTCAGTTGGCTTTGTAGAAAGATTAGAAGTTGTCTCGTTCTAATGTAAAGATCAATAATTGGCGTACAGATAGATCACTTCCTCTTTTATCTGCTCTAGGCCAGCACGGAGGACGGGTTTGTGTACTGCTTAGATGCCCGGTCGGACAAGCCTCTCTTCACATTAAAGGCTCACGATGGTGAGGTGTCTGGTACGTATCTCCCATTGTGCTTGAAATAGCTCCTCAGGAATTCCTGTGACGTGATGAAGGTGCGTGGACAGCCCAAGGTCTTTTGAAGGACTCTAGAGCCGTCTGACCATATTTTCTGTTGTTAGATCCCAAAGCTCGGAATATTATGCACATCTTTGGTATCATCACAACTAGAGATGAGCAAAGCGAGCTTCGGATGCTACATCTGAAGTTGCTTTGTTCAAAACCTCGGATTAATGCTGTGCGGAGATTCGTCTCCATACAGTATTAAAATGTATGGGCTCCGATGAGACGTTGTCACTTCGTTAAATAACTTCGGTAGTTGATTTTTTAAGTGGAAAACCAATGTAAAACTTGGAACCAAACTCTGCTTCGGTTCCGAGGTACCAGTAGGAACCAAAGCCAAGTTTGAGTATTAATGAGAGGTCGGGCACACCTCACTAGGAAACACCTATACGCTAAAATAGTATGTCTAAAATAATTTATTCCTGCAGTAGAAACAAAATGAACACAATATATTTAAATAAACACAATATAATTATCAACTTGATAGCAGGGCACTCTCTGTATTACTGGAACCGTAGAATATAGATAAAATGAATAGTAAAAAAACTTAGTATAGGTGTTACACAGATTGGGTGTATCTGGTCTGGTTGGAGGCACCCTACCATATGCATTGAGTAGGTGAGCCAACACTATCCTATCAGAAAGCCAAGTTCGGTTTCAAGATTTTCGTGCAGTATAAGGGTCCTTTCACACTGGCGTTTTTGTTTTCCGGCATAGAGATCCGTCGTCGGGTCTCTATGCCGGAAAAATCCTGATCAGGATTATCCCCATGCATTCTGAATAGAGAGAAATCAGTTCAGGATGCATCAGGATGTCTTCAGTTCAGGACCGGAACGTTTTTTGGACGCAGCAAATACTGCAGCATGCTGCGCTTTTTGTTCCGTCCAAAAATCCTGAACACTTGCCGCAAGGCCAGATCCGGAATTAATGCCCATTGAAAGTCCTGGTTGCCATGGTAAAATGTAGTGGGTAGCGGGGGAGCAGTATACTTACCATCCGTGCGGCTCCCGGGGCGCTCTAGAGTGACGTCAGGGCGCCCCACACGCATGGATCACGTGATCCATGGGCATGGGGCTCTCTGACGTCATTCAGGAGCACCCCGGGAGCCGCACGGACTGTAAGTATACCGCTCCCCGCTCCTACTATGGCAACCAGGACTGGCTGCCATAGTAACCTGAAAGCAATTCGAAGACTGATCAGGATCAAGGCGACTTGCGTTCTGACGGATCCGGCGGGACGGAAGTGCCTGCCGGATCCTCAGAACGCAAGTGTGAAAGGACCCTTAATCCTAAGTTTTGAACAAAGCAACTACAGATATAACCTCCAAAGCTCGTTTCACTTATCAGTAATTCCAACCTTTCCTTTGTACAAATTTGTGGCGTCATATTGGTGTATAAAGCTTGCAGCCATTTGAGTGAACCTTCTAACAAGGATGATTGTCCAAAGCAGACAAGTCCTACACATGGGGTATTCTGAGACATTTTAACAAATGACCTATCCTCCGGATAGGTCATCAGTGTCTGATCGTTGGGGGTCCAACTCCCAGGACCACAACTGATCAGCTAGGATGCACTGGCTCTCGCAGTAGCGCAGCGGCCTTCTTGCAGCTTTGCCTAGGCCATGTGACATTGAAGTGAATAGGGCTAAGCTGCAATAACAAAGCACAGCCGCTTTGTTTGGTTAGCAGAGAAGGCCGCTGCGCTACTGTGAGTGTGGCTGCCTTCTCATATAGCTGAACGGTGGCGTTCCTGGGTGTCAGACCCCCACCAATCAGATACTGATGACCTATCCAGAGAAAAGGCCATCAGTTTAAGCGGTTATCCAGGAATTGATAATGATGACTTATCACATTGGTGGGGGTCCGAGTCCCAGCACCCCCGCCGATGAGCTATTTCAGGGAGCTGCTGCACTCAGAGCTATGGTGACCACAGTGGGCTCCTGGCCGTTTTCCCAGCACAGTACATTGTATAGCGGCTGAGCGTGGTGTTGCAGCTCAGCCCAATTTACTTGATTGGGGCTGAGCTGCAAACAAGCCACGTGGCCAATGTATGGTGATGTCACATGGCCTAGGAAGAAGCCAGGGCACGCATGGAGTGTTGCCCTCTTTTAACAGCTGATCGTCAAGGGTCCCGGGTGTCGGACCCCCACTGATCTGATATTGATGCCCTATCAAGAGGATAAGTTATCAATATAAATTCCAGGAAAACCGCTTTCAAATATCATGGAAAATCACTTTAAATAGCTTTTAGTGTGCCGTTTGGACTGTCCCTTAAAGGGGTTGTCCAGGATTATAAAAATGTGTCTGCTTTCTGTCCGTGGATTGGATCTGGTATTGCATTTCAGCTCCATTGAAGTGAATGGCACAGATCTGCAATTCTGAACACAGCCTGTGGACACGTCTGGTGCTGGTTTTGACAAAAGCAGCCATGTTTTCTAATCCTGGACAACACCTTAAATGTCTCTGGTCCACCTGAGTCCAGCCGCTGCTTCCCCTCAAGTTTACAGCCCCCTTTAATGGCTTGTGTAGGGCTGGAAAACATGGCTTCTTTCTTCCAAAAATAGCGCTAACAGAGGTGAAGTGAGACTGTGCTGCAAAACCACACACGGGTGCTACGCTGCCTTTAGAATAAAGCAGCCATGCTATCCTAATAAACGTCATCTCTGACTTTACCCAGTGAGTAGAAGACTTGATATTCTGTGACTTATTCCGTCCAGGGTTGTAACAAGTATGTTATTGATGTTTTGTTTGCTCTCTTCACAATGTTGCGGTATGTAAAGACCTCGCTGAGAGCAGAATTTCGGTTACAGTTCCTTTGATTTCTGGCACTACATAAAGGTCACTCTTCAGATTTACAGTTTGCTAGTGTAGCAGATGTAATCGCTTTCTGCTGCAGCCATTCTTAACATCGGTCTATAATTTTCCAGTTCACATAAAGGGGACTTTGTTTCATTTGCTATTGATTTAGTACTTCAACACCTCCCCCGAACCAGTTATGGGGCCAGACTCGTTGGATTTGTCATGTTGGGTGAATCGATAAAGCCAATTGGTCAATTAACCCTGACTTCCAGTTAATTTAGGGACATCTGTGTAGTCAGTATAGCTGCAGGTTCACGTTTTATTTTCTAAAAACAGCGCCACTCCATAAACTGTGTCTGCTATTGCTGCTTTGTCGCAGTCAAGTGGTTAGGGCTAAGGTGCAATACCAGACACAGCCCATGGCCACAAGAGTAGTTAAAGAGAAAAAAGAAACGCTAAAAAAAATCCTGTACCTCCCTTTTAATGAACAGTTTAGGAATTAGATATTCAAATGGAAGGGATGTTCGTGTTCACTTACATGTGGCCCTGTATACTGTAGTTTATTGTGAGTTCAATATAATCTTTTGCTGCGAGATTACGTTTTCATCTGACGTCGAATTCAGTTTTTTTTTTTTTTTTGTGCACCCAGGTCTGGAGTTGAGCAGTCAGGTGAAAGGCTGCTTAGTGACCTCTTCGGCTGATAAACATGTGAAGATCTGGGACGTCTTACTGGACAAACCAAGTCTCGTTCATTCCCGGGATATGAAGATGGTAGGAACGCCCCCCCACCACCTGCCCACATACAGTATCTCATACGCTCACCATTCTTAAGGCCCCATTCACACGTCCGCAATTCTGTGGAAATTGCAGACCCATTCATTTCAATGGGGACAGACGATGTCCCGCCCGGGTCCGCAATTGCGGATCCGCACTTCCGGGTCCGCAATCGCGTTCCCGAAAAAAATAGAACAAGGTCCTATTCTTGTCCACAATTGCGGACAAGAAAAGGCATTTTCTATATAGTGCCGGCGATGTGCGGTCCGCAAATTGTGGAACGCACATAGCCGATGTCCGTGTTTGCAGATCCGTGGATCCGCAAAACACACACGGACATGTGAATGGACCCTAAACCTGCAAAGCAAGTTTTTACATTAACCCCTAGCAGTTCAGCCCCAGCAGAGCCCAGCTAGGCGAGGGCTGCTTTAAGACTTCATATCTTGGGCTGTGTAGCCGCTGGTCTTTTTTAGAAGCTGACAATCTAAGATTTAAAACAATCGGGTCGGAAGTGAAAGCAGCTAAAAGTGAAATCAGGTTTTGTCCGCTTTCCCTCTCAACATGATTTCTAAAGGCTATGGGGGAGATTTATCAAAACGGGTGTCAAGGAAAACTGGCTTAGTTGTACATAGCAGCCAGTCAGATTCTACCTTTAAAAAGTAAGCCAGTTTTCCTTTGCACCAGTTTGATAAATCGTCCCCTATATCTCCCGATGTAGAGGAGATAATGTTGTCTGGTTTTGGTTTAAAGCTTAGACTGTCAGCTTTCAAAGGGGTGAATGTTTCTAGCTGGTACACAGCCCAAGATATCAAGGGTTAAATCTCCCCTTCCCCCTTCAGCTGGCCATTACCTCGGGCAGCTGAGAGGGTGTGCAGTGTGGAAGCTGACAGCTTGCAGAATAGGAGAGTAAAAACATCCTCTCTGATGACCCCAGAGGGAAGGTAACGTATGTCTCTGTGCATGCTGCTTTCCCCCTCTTCTCCATTAGGCTACTTTCACACTGCCGTTTTTGGGTCCGCTTGTGAGATCCGTTTCAGGGCTTTCACAAGCGGTCCAAACGGATCAGTTCAGCACCCATGCGTTCTGAATGGATAAGGATCCGTTCAGAATGCATCAGTTTAGCTCCATTCCGCTCTGGAGGCGGACACCAAAACGCTGCCGCCTGACGATGCAGAGGCAAACGGATCCGTCCTGACATACAATGTAAGTCAATGGGGATGGATCCGTTTTCACTGACACAATATGTTGCAATTGAAAACGGATCCCTACCCCATTGGCTTTCAATGTTGTCCAAGACAGATCCGTTTTAACTTTGTTAAAGATAATACAAACGGATCCGTTTTGAACGGATGCATGCGGTTGTATTATCGGTGCGGATCCGTCTGTGCAGATACATGACGAAAAAAATATGGTCGTCTGCATGGGGTCTTAGGTTATTTCTTAAAAGGAAGACTATCTAAAGAAACCTTTTAACATCACAAAAAGTCTGTATGCTTTGGACATTTTAAGATAGACTGAAAGTGGTTTGCAATTGTAATTTTACCGCGACACAAGAGGCAGCACCATGTGTACAGCTTTATTCTAAAAGATCCTTCTGAGCGCTGGCAGGGATGACTCCTGTATAAATTATCTCACCAGTAATGGTGGGACAGCTCATCACATGTGAACTTCACTGTGGAGCAAAGGCTACCAGAAGACGAAATTTACAGGCCTTTCAGTACACCTCTTTGTTGAGTCATCAGTACTTGATTTACAGGCCCAAACTCTTCAGTTACACTACTAGGTTTATGTTTGGGCTCCCATGACAACACTGACTGTTCTGAATCCTCTTTAATACGTTATTACAGGGACTTTGTTTTTTATGTCATGTCCACAGGATATCTGGAGACGTCTCTTATTTGGAAAACCATAAATGTATGATATGTATGGTCACACCTCAAGGATCTGCACCTATCTCATGAACAGAGCTCTGTGTCACACCACCGGGAATGCAGAGGGGACAGCGCATGCACAGCTCTCTCCATTCACTTCTACGGTAGTTCCGGAAATAGCTGAGCGTCTATTTTTGAAACTCCCATAGACGTCGATGGAGAGAGCCACACACGTGCAGCCATGTGTCCATTCCTAGCAGTACAAGACACGTCCCTGTTTTCCAGATATCCTGTTGATAAGCCATAAATATCCAGATGGGTATAACCTTTTAAAGAAGACC
The DNA here is from genome assembly GCA_033119425.1 of Bufotes viridis. NCBI lineage: Eukaryota > Metazoa > Chordata > Amphibia > Anura > Bufonidae > Bufotes > Bufotes viridis. The sequence continues at coordinate 466,162,397 of CM065592.1, read as the reverse complement.
TGTTACCTCACCTGACATGTCTATTTAGTAGTTACTTGGCATGTAATGACAATTCTGGAGTTTATTTGCACTTAGCTACTCCTATATTGTGCTATTCCTCTATTATTCCTACTAGAAGTGTCAGTCTACAATAAGGATCCAACTGAGTGTTACCAATCGGGGGGGATGGGTGGTGTCCGTGAACAGTCTGACATCCAATCAGTGTCAGTGTGCAGGGATGCCCTTCCAACCGGTAACACCCACGTGGACCTTCATTGCAGACTGCTGGCAATTCATTTTTAATCTTTTATGAAGAACAACACAGAATCAGAAGAAAAGATGCTCCAGTTATTACATATGGTTTGCCAATAGTTACTAAAACAGACTTGTCAGTAGAGGTGTTCCTCCCCAATTCCCGAAGCATACTTACTTTCTTCCCATCGCAGGCTCCCAATCCTGTCCCCAGCCTCTCGCTGTGCTCCCAGAATGTTAACTTCCATTTTGACACTGCTGCAGACAATCATTGGCCTCAGTGGTGACCAGCTCCAGTTGTGTAATTTCAAATGGTCATGTGATGCAATGGGTGGTGGTCACTGCTTCTAGGAGCGCAGTGGAGCTGCCAAGTCTGGGGAGAGAAGGAGTTGGGAGACGGCGATAGGAAGAAAGTAAGCCTGCTTCTGCTTCCCTTCGCTTATCCACTCGGGAGGGGGTTGCACATAGGGCTGCAACGAGTACTCTAATAAATCGAGTAATTCGACCCAAAAAAATCCTCTGCAAATTTTTTGCATCGAGGATTCGTTTGTCAAGTGACCACGGAGCGGGAGTGAAGCGATTGCAGGAGTCGGCACTCTCCATACCAGTATGACAATCCCTCAGACAGCTGCTCCCAGCCAATCCCAGTGCTTCTCTCATATACACCTCATGTGAGAGCAGCCATAACAGGCCCGCTGATTGGTTAGTGATAAGACAAATGCTGATTGGCTATAAACGGATTGGGGGACGGGCTTAGTGCAGCCGGGAAGTGTTGTGGTTTCAGGTTAGTGTGGCTTGCTCTACATTACTCGGGCCGGTGACTACCTGCAGTGCATCACCCTGTGTGCTGTGTGGGCCCTAGCTGCTGTCATGGGGTTGTCACTGTTACTGCCTGAGGTAGGTGATGTTTTGTGTTTGCATCATACAATAAGCTAATGTTAAAGAAGCAACCTGTGGCCGTAAGTGCACTACAAAGCCCAGCAAGCCCTCAGCTATGATGTCATCTTGATGGCACTGGGGTGGGGAAGAGCTGATAGCATTGAGTGGGGAAAGCTGAAGGCACTGGGGTAGTGGAGCTGAAGGCACTAGGGTGGGGTAGTGGAGCTGATTGCATTGGGTGGGGTAGTGGAGCTGATTGCATTGGGTGGGGTAGTGGAGCTGATTGCATTGGGTGGGGTAGTGGAGCTGATTGATCTGGGTGGGGTAGTGGAGCTGATTGCATTGGGTGGGGTAGTGGAGCTGATTGATCTGGGTGGGGTAGTGGAGCTGAAGGCACTGGGGTGGGGGAGAGCTGATGGGCACTGGGGTGGGGGGAGCTGATGGCACTGGGGTGGGGGAGAGATGAAGGCACTGGGGAGGGTGAGAGCTGAAGGCACTGGGGAGGGTGAGAGCTGAAGGCACTGGGGAGGGTGAGAGCTGAAGGCACTGGGGAGGGTGAGAGCTGAAGGCACTGGGGAGGGTGAGAGCTGAAGGCACTGGGGAGGGTGAGAGCTGATGGGCACTGGGGTGGGGGAGAGCTGATGGGCACTGGGGTGGGGGAGAGCTGATGGGCACTGGGGTGGGGGAGAGCTGATGGGCACTGGGAGGGGGAGAGCTGATGGGCACTGGGGTGGGGGAGAGCTGAAGGCACTGGGAGGGGGAGAGCTGATGGGCACTGGGGTGGGGGAGAGCTGATGGGCACTGGGGAGAGCTGATGCACTTGGGCTGATCACACAGGGGGGAACGAAGAGTGTTGGGGACTGATGGCAGGGAATCTAATGTGTTTTTATAAAGGAAAACAGTCTTTTTTTATTTTTTTATTAGAGTACTCGATTAATCGTAATAATAATCAGTAGAATACTCTTACTGAAATAATCATTTACTGGAGCCCCAGTTGTACAACACCTTTAAAGAGAGCCTGTCACTTCTCCTGACATGTCAGTTTTAGTAACGATTTGCCAACCCCATGTAATAACTGGAGCATCTATTGCAGGCATCCCCAAACTGTGGCCCTCCAGCTGTTGCAAAACTACAACTCCCAGCATGCCTGAACAGCCTACAGGTATCAGCCTACAGCAGGGCATTGTGGGAGTTGTAGTTTTACAACAGCTGGAGGGCCGCAGTTTGAGGATGCCTGATCTATTGCATGGGGAGCCAGGAAGCAAAAGGATTGTTGAGTTTCTTGACATTACTATGATGTTTGTTGTATACTATTCTGATCCTCCCCTTACAAGGAAGATAGTCAAAAAGCAGAGGTTGCATTTAAAAACATGACTTTTTTTTTTTTTTTTAAATACAGCCTATTATCTCTCCTTAATCTGTCAATTAACCATTTACTATTTGTATCTCTCACTCATTTTATTGCATTTACAAACAGCACTTTTTTCCCTAGGGCATAATGTTCTGCACAGCATGCTGCCCAGACTTGCCGTTTTTGTATGCATTTGGGGGCCAGAAGGATGGCCTGAGAGTATGGGACATTAGCACTATTGCAGCGGGTGAGTAAATATGCCATTGATCTGGATTGTGATAAGAACAATTGCATTGGATCTTAGAGTTTATTAGACAGGCAAATCGCCTGCTCACTAGAGGAGGAGACCGCTATTATTACATGCAGAGATTTCCTCTGCAGAATGGGGAGCAGTGATCGCTATAACATCGCTCATCCCCATACTGTCTTGTGGTTTACAGGCAGCAGATCGCTATTAGACAGCACGATCTGCCGCTGCCAAAAATCTGAATTGCCCGGTAAACAAGCGTTTTCTCGTTCATCAGGTAAACGGTGGCAGTATTACTTGCGAACGCTCATTAGCGATTATCAGCCAGTGTACTACAGCCTTTACTCTTGACTAATGAACTTGTAGAGTCAAGTTTACATATAATCACATGAGAGGCTGAGTACTTTTTTCTTTTTTTTTTTTTTCTTTAACACTACTAGGGATGGCGAATCTACTTCGGATGAAACATCCGAAGTCGATTCACGTAAAACTTTGTTTGAGTATTCCGTACAGTATTAGAATGTATTGGCTCCCATAAGCTGAAGTTATTACTTCACGAAGTCTCGCGAGACTTCGGGTAATAACTTCATAAATTGATTTCTACTGTAAAAAAACATTTCCCGAGCTCGGGTTTAGTTCCAAGTAATAACTTCGGCTCATCGGAGCCAATACATTCTAATACTGTATGACGCGCTCGCTCCATACAGTATTGAAACAAAGCCTTATGCGAATTGACTTCGGATGTTTCATCCAAAGTCGATTCGCTGATCCCTACACTCTACACTGTAGCATTATGACGCTGGAACTGTGCAGTCCAACAAGTCACTGTGCTGTTACAGTGCAGTGTTGGAATGGGCACAGTGCCTTCACTTGTGGGTGTCAGCTGTATTATTAAGCTGACACTATGCTCTAATGCTGGGATCAAGAATAACTCTGGAATATGGAAACTTCTGCAGTAGTGAACAGATTGCCAAGTGTCCTGGGAGCTCCCATGACACTTGGCAAACAGCTAAGTATGCCAGTAGGCCACAGGCACCCAGCCATTTCTGAAAACGGATCATCCACAATAAACCTTCAGAGGTGACGGGACAACCTCATTAACTTTATAAATGGACCTGCAGAAATCTGGTCATGGTCTGAGGGATGGCTCCCACCAAGGTGGTCACGTATCTGACAAATATGTACGTGTAATGAGTAAAACGTTATGTTCTTCAGGCGTCCATTCTTCAAAATGTGAAATAATTAATCATTGACATTCTTTTTTACCCCCCTCCAGTTAAAGAAGCTTTTCGTGGCAGAGAACGGCTGATGGTGACCAACTTATCCAGCCCTGCATCAACCAGCGAAGCATCTGCAGAATCCATGGATTCTTAGGAACCCACTTCTCCATAGTCAAGACAACATCAACCCCATGTAACATTTCTGCAGATTTTCCAAAATGGGATTAGCAAGACGACCACCAAGTGGATACTCTTCAATTTATATTGACTGGTTTAATATGGATTTTTAGTCATGGATATCCAGGACTGCATTATTTGGGATGACAGTGCCCATACTAAGCTTGTATGCCAGAAGACCCCAGTTGTGCATTGATAATCTTAAAGCAGGGTGCAGGGCTGTTCGATTGGCCAAACTGTATGTAGGCAGAATTAAAATTTTAAGATCTATCTTTAAGTGATGACTCTTTTTCACTTATTTCTTTCATAGAGTTAAGTGGCAGGCCGTACATGGCAAAATGTCTCTCTAAACACTTGTTTCTATATTTAGGAGCCCCTACTGTACCTCTGTACCTTATTCAAAACACTGCAGGTTTGTGGCATATACCAAATAAAAGAGAAGCATGGCATGGAACAGATTGGATTTCACCCCTGGAAGCACTGCTGCTAGAGCAGAATAGAAGGTTTAAGGCACCATATGGCAGCACACTGTGTGTCTGCAACTCTGCAGTGTGAACAGTACCATTTACATGGATGATTAAAGGGGTTGTTCAGATGTTTTATACTGATGACCCACCCTCAGGATAGGTCATCAGTATGTGTTCCGTGGGGGTCCAACCCTCAGCACCTCAGGTCACATTCATTGGTCACATTCAAGCACAGCCACCATCCAGTGGACGGCAGTGTGCGTGGTAAGCGGTGAGGAAGCCTCTTCAAACAGCGGTGGGGATCACATACTGATGACCTGTCCTGAGGATAGTTCATCAGTTTAAAACACTCAGAAAACCCCTTTTAAAGAGGACCTTTCACCACTCCTGAGATGTCTGTTTTAATAGCTACTTGCATTCCCCATGTAATAACAATTCTGGAGCATCTATTCTTACGGCTCTATGTTGTGCCATTGCTTTATTGTTCCTACTAGCAGTTATGAATGAATTACTAGCAGTCTGCAGTAATGGTACAGAGGGGTGGTAACCAGTTGGGGGTGTACCTGCATAGTCTTACTCTATCCTGTCAGTGCTGCCATTTTCAGACTGTGCAGGTACACCCCAACTGGTTAACACCCCCCCCTATACCCTTACTGCAGACTGCTAGCAATTCATTCAGAACTTCTAGTAGAAATAACAGAGGAATGTGCACAACACAGAGCCATAACAATAGATTATCCATGGGGGATGCATTAAGCTATTAAAACAGGTGTGTCAGAAGTGGTGACAGGTCCTCTTGGCCACACACGTTGGATAAATGAAGCTGATTTTGGCAGAACCAGGCAACATCTAATATTTATGGCGTTCTTCCGACTCTCCCCCCGATTGCAGATGTTAGGGGAGATAATGAGAAGGCAGTTACTTTTGAACTGCCCAATCCTTTTGTTTTTGGTAAGATAAGATGCTGTCTGAGGTGTCTGGCAGCAGCTTTGTCACCGCTCCCCCAGGACACACACACACTTGGCTGAGCAGGAATGTGTATGGGGAAGATGGGAGTCGGAGACATCTGTTGCTTTATGTTTAGGATCCATGGGGTCTCAGAGGGTGGATCACGACAAATAGGAATTTTCTGCCATATTGGGGTACTTTCACACTTGCGTTTGATTCCGACAGGCAGTTCCGTTGCCTGAACTGCCTGCTTGATCAGGCAAACTGTATGCAAACGCATGTCATTTTTTCTGACTGATCAGGTATTTTTCAGACTGATCAGGTCTGAAAAATGCGTTCTTCTGATGACCTATCCTGAGGATAGGTCATCAGTATAAAACATGGTCTGAAAAATGCCTGATCAGTCAGAAAAATGCATTGCAATACCGGATCCGTTTTCCGGTGTCACCCGTCAAAACGGATCTGGTATTTTTTTTACGTTTTTAAAGGTCTGCCCATGCGCACACCGGAATGCCGGACCCGGCATCTGTTCCGGAATTTTGGACGGAGATAATACTGCGGTATAATCTCCGGCCAAAACGCCGTTCAGTGACTGAACTGAAAACATCCTGATGCATACTGAACGGATTTCTCTCCATTCAGAATGCATTAAGATATACCTGAAGCGTTTTTTTCCAGTATTGAGCCCTGAGTACGTAACTCAATGCTGGAAAAGTTTAACGCTAGTGTGAAAGTACCCTTAGAATACCCCTTTAAGAGCAGCACACTCATTAGGCTGCTGTTAAGCTATGTCATACATTGGAAAACTGGTTCAGTAGTATTTTTCAGTCTAATCTGTCTAAAATCCCTGTACAATTGGCAGTTGCTGATAAGTACAGTTGTCCTGAGAAGTACTGATAATCCCCTCATTGGCCTAGGCAGAAAAAAGCTTATTAAAAACTGCTGTGCCCTGCTCTGGTGCCAGTTAGAACGCGTGTAGGGATTATAGTGACACCACATAGTAGAGAGGGTGAGAGCGGTAACGTGAATGAACATTTCCAGCGTTCACAGGGGCTCCTGTATTCTGCAGACGTGATACTTGAGGTTTTTCCATCATTTATATAACAGGCAAGATGCATAAATGCCCCCATACACATTCTGCTCTAATGGAGCAGATCAAGGGAAATGACTAGCACAGGTGTGAACGTGGCCTTAAATGGATCAGGTTTTTACTCCAAAAATTCCACTGATACATAAGCTTCTATAGAAAAATGATGCCAAAAGTGCATCAGTTTGAAGTCCTGTTGGTTTGTTTTACTTGATACCAGGAAACTTCAGATTTCTGTGCAATTCCATCCAGCAAAAAAATAAAAAAAGATGCGACGAAAAAATCTATTTAAAGTAATAGGAGGATCAGATTGAATTCAATAGCATCTATTTTTTCCTTCACTTTAACTGATCTGTGTAAAAATAAAAGTACAGTAACGTGGCAGTCTTCCCAGAGACACACCCCTTGTCCAAAAATCCAACCAATCACTCGTTAACTTTTCTTTTTTTTTTAGGTAAAAATAGTAAATTGGATCAGTTTTTTTTTTTTTTTTTTTTTTCCCCCATACCGTTTTAGTTTAAAAAAAAAAACTGATGGTTGCATCTGTTTTCAGAGCTGGTCCGTTGGGGTGCCGGGAGTCTGACCCTTGCCGGTCTTATATTGATATCCTATCCTGAGAATAGGCCACCAATCTGAAAATCCTGGAGAACACACCTACATCAACTGTAACGTTTGTAAAATTATTTAAAAAAAAAAAAAAAGCACTGTCTTGTTCCAGTTGAGTTGTGGTGAACAAAATTGAAATCTCTAGACAATTGTTGCAGAATCAAGATAACTTGACCTCCTAAAATACCCTCAAAATGCGAACAGTTCCTGATTTCTGTATCCCACATGCCAGCTTTGCTGTATAGACTGGGGCAGAAGGCGCAGGATCATCTCAATATTAGAGGGCAGGCGAATTAATGTCACCTCTATTGTGCTGTCAGAGAGCTCTGTAAAGCTGGATAGTAATACTATACACACAGGTAATCCTCTAAATACATAGTCCTCTCACTTTCTGGGGGAGTAGCTAATATAAGTATATAGACTGCGTGGCAACAAAATGGTCACTGTATACTATGCGCAAGGCAGGTACAGACTGTTCCAATAACATGTCATTTGCATAAGCAAATGACAATAAATGACAGTTCTGAGAAGCAGTATACATTTTACCACTACACGCTGCAACACATGGACACCATGGCACACAATCAAGCTGAGTAGTGGATGAATTATTAAAGCAACTATAACTTTAGCTAAATACTAATTTAATCCTGGCGCATCAACTTTCAGCAACGTACTTTGAAAATGCACTCAGTAATTATTATAATTAATGGAAGTCCTATTAATTCAGCAGGGAAATTTTGTGCATAAATATTACATTGGTCTCTTAATGCACAGCTTGTTTTATGCTTTTTCAGCTTTGTGTGGAGAAGTCTTTGTTGCGCTGTTACCCCTGCAATTCTAAGAGGGACAATTATTTATTTAAAGTGGCTGATGGTGATCATGCTAATGAGGTACAAGGGGTCGAGATGCATTTAGAACGCGTTTCGCTGACACATAAGTAGTCTCGTTTATGGGGCCCAGGGGTTTATTGGGGATGTTTTCGATGTGACTTACAGTTCTTGGAGTTTAAAAGAAATACTAATGGGAAATCTTTCTCTAGTAGACGTATGTAGTATTCGTAATATATTTAATTTGCGTCTATGTATATTTTTAATTGGATAGCAGCACATCAAATCCTCCTGCAGTATATTTTTACTGTAAGTGACCTTCAGGGCTCCTTTTCTCCATAAATTTTATTTTTGCAGGAAAACATTTGTGTTCCTCCTTTGGTTTTGGATCTAATCACAGTGTTTGAGAAAAAAAGACTGTATTAAATCATAAACTATAAAACTTAGTTCTAGATTTTGTGCTAAGTTTTATTATATGTATGGGGTTGGAGTTATTTTGTGATACAAAGCTCCAAATGACCAGCATAGACAAAGTTTAACATTATGGCTGCCTGCTGTCACCACTAGAGGGAGCTAAGAAGTTTAATGCATACTGCTTGATTATCTGTAAAGAATAAATCAAGAAAACTGGACTTGCTGTAGATTTCTTGAAAACGTTTTACTCGTTCTTCCAACGAGCTTTCTCAATTCTGAGTGACTTGTACAAGAATTCTCTGGGAATAAATATGTAACTGAATCAACATCTGGTAATTAGGTCATTATACCCACCATGGGGTCAAAAATCACACCTTTGAAGACAGTCAAGTACGTGTTTTGAATAAGGAGGCCGATTGGTACAAACGAGGTGTGAAGGAGGCCATCTACGTAAAAATGTAGAAGCCAAGCTTGAATAGAGGCGGGGGTTTAGACATCTATTGTCTGCCACTTACAATGCTGTCTTGACACCTTTTTCTGGGAGGTCATTATCACCTACTGACTCCAATTAGGACTATGGAATCAACACCTTTGACCCCATGCTGGGTATAATGACCTAATTACCAGATGTTGATTCGGTTACATATTTATTCCCAGAGAATTCTTGTACAAGTCACTCAGAATTGAGAAAGCTCGTTGGAAGAACGAGTGAAACGTTTTCAAGAAATCTACAGCAAGTCCAGTTGATTTGATTTATTCTTTACAGATATACCATGACCTGGATAAATGAGAACCTTCACAGACATGCAGCTTGATTGACTTCAAGGTATAAATCGTATGCTGTGAACTCCCCCTAGTGGTGACTGCAAGAAGCAAACATAGCATTGAGAATGCAAGTACCATGAGTTTTTCCTTTTTAATATTAGATTTTTTGTTTAGCGGTCAGACATCTCCTTTAAACCTTAAATCTGCGTGCAATGTACAGTATCATTGATGCAAATTTATTCCACGCTTTACCTCTCTTCAAGAGCTGCTGAAGTGATTTATGACAACAGAATATGCGATAATTGGTGTTTTTTCTCCCGCAGTCTTCACTACATCCATTCATTTAAGCCTCAGATCTAATGAATTAAATGGAAACTGCAAAGCAAAGTTGTAAATGAGAGCTGCAGATGGTGCCTTAACGTTTGGAGACGGCAACTGTACACAAAACTGCAATCAGAGAAAAGTGGCGGCAGACAATTTTCTTAATTGGAATCTACATTTCATCCTCTAGTTCGCTTCTCTTTTGAAACACTGACCTGTTGCTTCTCTACAATGGACAAATGACTGTACACTTAGTTAAAGGAAAATTTCACTTTAGAGCTAAAAAATAAAAAATTTTTTTACATCTTTTCACAGTGTGAAGTGTACATAATGTGTAGCCTGTGGAGTGGAGCTGTTTGTCGGAAAAAAAGAATAACAGTTTAACATTATTCTAAGAACTCATGCACACAACCGTTGCCTGTTTTGCAGTCCGCAAATTTCAGATCCACAAAACACGGATACCGGACATATACGTTCTGCATTTTGCAGAACGGAACATCCAGCACATAATAGAACACGCAGATTGGATGCGGACACGATGCAAGGGGAGAAGGTGACCGCTACGGCCAGTGATTGGCTGCAGTGGCGTCAAAATGGAAGTTTACATACGGAGAGCACAGTGGAGCACCCAAGGCCAGGGAGAGAAGAAGCAGGGAGCCTTCACCAAAAATCAGCTAAATATGCTTTCTGTCATAGGTCTGCTCAACCATGGCGGCCATGCACATTCAATAGCAGTCGTTCGGTGGAAAGCTATCTTTCAGCCGTGTGTTGTGTATTTGGTGGGGAGAGGAGAAAGTTTCTACCAGACACTTCTTGGCAGCATATCTCCAACCTAGGAGAACAAAAAGAATCCGGTGAATATATTCACTTCACCCAATCCTTTAGATTATGATGTCGAGGGAGTGTCACATGAGCTCCCCACATAGACTAAACTGAAGGCCAAACCGCAGTGCTCAGCAGGTTCGGCTGACAGTACATCCGTTGTGATGGCATGGGCCCATGACAAATATATCCATCACTGGTGGTTAAGGGTTTAGGCCAGAACTGTGTATTATTTCACGCATGAAATCTCTGTAGATAATGTCATGCCTCCCAGCTTACAGCCCCACACACAAGCTATAAGGATCATTACTGCATTGATCTCGCTAATGAGCTCTGCTTTATTTTTTTTCTTGTTCAAAATATTCAATTCAAATCAAGCAAAATGGCAGCTTGCTTAATCCAGTCTGACATTTCTTGTGAACTGAGAGCGGAGGCCATTTACACACTGTTATCTCAAAGTGCCTGCCAGTGCCACCATACTCTCTGGTCATACTCTGTCATGATGTCTGATCTCTGAAGCCCTACTTTAAGTAAGTCATTTTCTGCCTGTCTGTTTTAAAAAATAAATTATAATGAGAATTTGATCAGTGGAGGTCCAACTTCTGGGACACCAACCAGTCAGCTGTTCAAGTGCCACGGCGTTTTGTGAGTGGTTACGCCTCTTCCTAGGCGAGTTTCGTCACCGTACATTGGTCATGAGGCTGAGCTGCCATACCAAGCACTTCCACTCACTAGAGATCGACGGTGGTGGCGGGAGTCAGACCCCCTCCAATCTGGTATTGATGACCTATCCTGAGGAAAGGCCTTTAATGCACAGATACATAGACTAAATCATGATTGTGTTAGTGATAGTGTTACGTAAAATAATATACTGCCAAAATGTTAGTTAAGGTAAGACTACATTCATAATGGTGTAGTGATAATATGTCTCTACTAACGCAGGGGCATAGATGGGGAGGGGGGGGGGGGATATGCGCCCTGGGTGCTAGGTGCCAGAGACTAGGGCCAAAATCTTTGCCCCAGATGATGGATGCCTTGCTACAACTTCTATGTCACAGCATGACACGCAGATGACAAACTGGTCAGTAAAGTTACCTCAGGACATGGGTCTACTGCGCCTTTTCCAGAGCAGAAAATCTGTAGTGTATCTACTGGACTTCCACAGCAGCAAAACTCTCGCTATTTTATTGTGGAATTTATAGTGTAAAGGTTGTGGGTTTGCCACAGATTTTACCCCTCTGAATTCTGTGGCAGAAATCTGCAGCATAATTTGGCATTTCAAGTTATGTGTGGATTCCGTTGACATTTTTCACAGTGTGTGGATGACATCTTTTGAAACCTTATCCAGTTTGCTGGGATATACCTGCACATATTGCTTATTACATGTGGATTTTCAATCTCTCATCTACACATGATGTGAAAATTTTTATCCGCATGTAAATTAACCTGCTATGCGGATGTAAAATTTGCATCAGGAGTGAATTTTCGCTGTGGATTACACCCTTTGCAAGGCAAAGAGGGAAATCTGGGCAAATCTGCAGTTTAACACATGAAAATTTTGCTGCAGATTCCACGTGAAAATCTTCATTGAATACACTGCTGTGTGCGTATACCCTAAGGCCTCTTTCACACGGGCGTCACGTTTGACGCACGGATAAGAGGCGGGTGCGTTGCGGGGAAATGCACGATTTTCCTGCACGAGTGCAAAGCGTTTTAATGCGTTTTGCACGCGAGTGGGAAAAATCGGCATATTTGGTACCCAAACCCGAACCCGGACTTCATCACTGAAGTTCGGGTTTGGGTTGAGTATTCTGTAGATTTTATTATTTTCCCTAATAACATGGTTATAAGGGAAAATAATAGCATTCTCAATACAGAATGCTTTCTAAAATGTGGATTAAGGGGTTAAAAATAAAATAATTAACTCGCCTTATCCACTTGATCGCGTAGTTGCGATCTCTTCTGTCTTCTTCAAGCATTAGCTGCCGGCTAAAGGACCTGTGATGACGTCACTGAGCTCATCACATTGTCCAATCACATGGTCCATCACCATGGTGATGGACCATGTGATTGGACCATGTGATGTCATCACAGGTCCTTTAGCCGGCAGCTAATGCTTGAAGAAGAGATCGCAACTACATGATCAAGTGGATAAGGTATGTTCATTTTTTTTATTTTTAACCCCTTAACCTCTTAAGGACACAGGGCGTACATGTACGCCCTGTGTCCGCACTTTAAAGATGGCGCCCGCTCCCGCACGGAGCGGGCGCATGAGCTGCGGGTAAATGCTTGATTCATCAAGCTGACTACCGCAGCTCATGTCCGCGACCGGCAGCGATGCCGATCGCGGACAGTTAACCCCTCAGATGCCGTGGTCAATCCTGACCACGGCATCTGATCAGCAAAAACCGAAAGTTTCACTTTGGTTTTGCTCGGCTCCCTGATGGCCACAATGGGGAGCCGGAGCATGCATGTAGTAGCCTAGGTCTCTGTGAATGAAACCTAGGTTACTACATAGTATTCCTATGGAGCCTATGACTGTAATAGGCTCCATAGGAAATATGCAATTTTTTCATATATTCCAATGCTATTGCATTGGAATATATGAGAATAGCAATCTGATGATGGCATCTTATAGTTCCCTATGGGAACTATAAGAAAGTGGTAAAAAAAAAAAAAAAAAAGTTTAAAAAATAAAAATAAAAAAAATATAAAAATTCAAATCACCCCCCTTTCCCCAGAATGAAAATAAAATAAATAAAAAAATAAAAAAATTACACATAATGGGTGTCGCAATGTGCGAAAACGCCCATACTATAATATTAAAAAATATTCACTATACGGTAAACATAAAAACGGAAAAAAAGCGTCCAAATGGCTAATTCGACATTTTTGGACGCTTCATTTCCTAAAAAAAAATGAATAAAAAGTGATCAAAACATCATACGCACCCCATAATGGTATCAATTAAAAGTTCAGATTGCCCCGCAAAAAATGACTCCCTACACTGCTCCGTACGCATAATTACAAAAAAGTTATAGGGGTCAAAACATGGCGACAAAAAAATAAAATTAAAAAATTCCCACTTTTAATTTTTTTTTCACTATCAAAACGCAAGAAAAACGATACATATTAGGTATTGCCGGATTCGTACTGACCTGAAGAATAAAATTAAGCAGTCAGTTTTATCGCAAATCGAACATTGTAATTTAAAAACCCGTAAAACTGTGGTGAAATTGCTTTTTTTTTGCAATTTCACCCCATTTGGAATTTTTTTCCAGCTTTCCACTACACCGTATGCATTATTAAATAATGGCGTTGGAAAGTACAACTTGTCCCGCAAAAAACAAGCCCTCATATGGCCATGTGAACGGAAAAATAAAAAAAGTTATGGCTCTTGGAAGGCAGGGAGCGCAAAACGAAAACGCAAAAATGAAAAAACCCTGTGTCCTTAAGGGGTTAATCCACATTTTACAAAGCATTCTGTATTGAGAATGCTATTATTTTCCCTTATAACCATGTTATAAGGGAAAATAATAAAGATTGGGTCCCGTCTCTAAGCAACCTTGCGTGAAAATCGCACTGCATCCGCACTTGCTTGCGGATGCTTGCGATATTCCCGCAGCCCCATTCACTTCTATGGTGCCTGCGTTGCGTGAAAAACGCACAATATGCGTGCTGCGATTTTCACGCAAAGCAGAAGTGATGCGTGAAAATCACCGCTTGTGCATAGCCCCATAGAAGTGAATGGGTCCGGATTCTGTGCGGGTGCAATGCGTTCACCTCACGCATTGCACCCGCGCGGAAATCACGCCCGTGTGAAAGGGGCCTAAGACTTTGTAATGAGTTATGGTGACTGAGGTGCATGGTATACTGAAATACAGATATATTGCAGTACATTATGCAAGCTTAAGGTGATTGCTTGTTAACATCCTTTTATAGGATCGAAAATAAATGTGAAAAAATGAATACAATGTTTTAATAAAAAACTACAGATCGTGCCACAAAGAAAGCAATCAACAGAAAAATGAAAATGATGAATGTGTTGGCACAAAGCTTTTTTTGGAAAAAAAAGGAAGAGTTATTGTGAAAATGTAGTAAAACATAAAAACATTTTTTCGTAATTGTACGAAATGGTGAACACAGAAAAAAACAACTAATAAACAATGGCAGAGTTGCTTTTTTTATGATTATCAGTCTTCCCAAAAAATGGAATAAAAAGTGATAAAGTTGTTGGCTGTTTAGGGGAACCTTGGGGGGTAATGTTATCAATGAAAACTACAGTTTATCTTTTTTATACAGCTCTATAATTGAAAAAATAAAAATAAAAAGTGGATCTCAGAATAGAATGTGTTTCTAGTGTATAAAAGTAGTAAAACATACAAAAACTAAATTTGGTAACGGTAATCGGATCGACCTGCAGAGTAAGGTGAACATGCCATTTTTTTTGTACAATATTGGTACCCCAACATGCCAATAAAAAATATAACTTGTTTCACAAAACGGGCCTACATGACTACACTGCTGAAAAAAAATGGCTCCAAAAAGGTGTGGATGAAAAAAGAAAAAAAAAAATCCTGCCTTTTCATAATAAAGACCAAAACTGGTTGTAAGGTAAGTTTAGGTGGGACAATCAGTCATAATGATCTTATGATATCTGATAGATACCTATGAGGTCATATTGTGACCTTTTACCACCATTGATTTTCAGAATGGAAGGCCTCAATCTAATTGCTGAAAAACTGAAAATACATTTGCAGTAAAAGAAATCTTTCAGCAGTGTAAAAGGCATGCCTTCTGTCACATTTTTCACAGAATTGACCTGCAAAAAACTGATCTCATAATTGATGAGGTTTATGCTACAACATGTGAACATTTATGTAATGACTGTGGGTGGACCACGACAAGGTCACCCGAGAAAGCACACAAACCATCATAGAAATGCCCATTTTGTGACCATGTCCCACAAATGAGGATAAAATTATCAAGTGGTGCAGCCAAAGGGGCTTGAGCTCTTGCTAGGACCCATATGTTCTGGAGATCACTGGTGGTCTGGGATGTCATATTCTCACATATATCTACTGTATATCTTATCAAAATATATTTGTGAATGGACTCTTTGAAAGAGTACAGTATTTTTCAACTATAAGACTCACTTTTCTTAGCAAGAAAAACTTGCCTAAAGTACCTGCATCTTATAGTGTGCAGTCAGGGTTGTCCAGCAGTGCCAGACCTCCTGGACTGTTTCCTTAACGATATAGCACTATGTTCATAAGATGACCGACCTGTGTGATCAGTATGGGCAGGATAGGAGGCTGAAAGATCATTCAGCTCATTGAGAGAACTGTGAGAAACCTCCCTCCCCATGCTGAAGGTCCCCAGGAAGCAGGGAAATACATGAAGGCTCTGACTTGTGCAGTTAAAGGATCTTTAGTGGTGTTACCAGTAGGAGAAGCTAGAATAGTAAGAAGAGGACTATACAGTGGATACTGTATTCTGTAAGTTTTAATTTTAATACTCCTATAATGTGACCACAAGTGCCATTGCTGTTTGTTTCAATGGTCAAAAGATGACAAACTAGGATTAACAGGAGCCTATTAACCTAAACTATTAATCCCTGTAACCTTATCTATTAAAATAAGCAACATTGACCTCTCTTCTTCACTAAACTACCAGGAAAGTTTTGATTAGAAGAATTTTTTTTTTCTAATTTCCTATTATCTAAACCAGGGTGTATCTTACGGTGAACGGTTTTCGTCCTGCCGCTTCTCGGCATGTTTACCGGATTGTGGCAGGATCACCGCCAGTCCTCATTACAGTGAATGGGGCCGGCTGATGCCAATTATCATCCAGCAGTGCCCGAACAGCACTAAATGCATATGTGAGACAAGCCTGACAGAAGATTGTATCAATGAAGGTCATTTGTGGTCTGGAATAAAGGTCCTGCAGGTCGTCATGCCTCTTCTCTATTCTCTTAGCTTTAGTTGGGAAATATTCTGTTGGGTCCAAGGTTTGGCATTATGGAAGCATGTCCAATATTTGATAGCAGAGCTTTGGTGTCAAAAAAATCTCCAATCACACTCTAATCACATCTACCTGTTCTTGCAGTTGGTCTGAATAATGAATGTGCTTCTTTGCCATGTCCTCTGCTTTTATGGTGGCCTACCACATGCTCTCGCTCTGGTTGTGCCACATTAAGGTCATGAAGACAGCTGTGCTATTATATAGGCACTGTATAGCACTGCTATTTACACTGTTATTTATTTGCTATTACTTAAACAGTATAGCACCAGCATATATCACATCAGTCCATGTCTCCTAATTTTTGTATCTCAGGCACTAGGTTAATTACCTAAGAAGACAGTTAACTACCAGTATGCTTTGGTAGTCTGAGGAAAAAAAACTAAATTCCTGGGGAAAACACAAATAAGACTCATATCACAGTGTAGCCCTATGTTTGCCGTATACTGTATGCTGTTGAAGCTTTCAATATACATCAAATGTAGGTCTATACACCCAATATATGCCAAAAGTGTCCAATTAGAAACCATCAGGCTGGAAATGGACATCGTACCTTTTTTTTTTTGCTAGATAGAATTGCGTAGTATAGACTTGGAAGTGTAAGGTGGGGTTCTGTACCCAGGGGTGGGATTCAAATTTTTAACAAGTTCCCTACTCAATGGTGGACACGCAGCATCACGACACATGTTTACATATACATACACCATATATATGCTACACACATACACATAAATACACCATATATTACACTACACACACATGCCACCTAACTATCAGCGGTGTGCAAACAATGGAAGCGAACATCTCCAGCTGCCCTGCTGCCGCCAGAGAACCAGATCAGGACTCTCTCCGATCCAGTTGTAATTTTAACAACCGGATCTGGAGAACTGGAGGGAACTGGCTGAATCCCATGCCTGCCCGTACCCAACTTAATACAGATTCTAATCTCCTCAATGATTTGAGCAGCTCTGCCACTCCAGTGCCACAAGACATCTTGAATTGCTGTGTTGTGGAGAATAAATGAGCAGCGCTTCTTACTCTAATGATTCCTTGTTTGTGCACCAGCGAAGAAACAGGCACTAGGTTCGATGAGCTGAATATTTTGTATTTCCTATACACCTCACTATGTGCAGAGGGAGTGGAAGAATCCCTCCTACGAAGGTGACCCCTGAAGTGTGTGCCCTGTAAAAGTCACGCACTAGCCCTGGAAGCTGCCCACATTCCCCATCTAAGGGTAAGTCAAGAGGAACGGCCCAGCAAAATGGTCAAAGACCAAGCCTGTCCCTGGATAATGACAAGAGCAGTAGTCACAATAGTTGCATTGATCCAAAGATTGTCTATACGTGATGGTCCATAGTGTTGGAGAAGCCTGTGATGTGGAGCGGTGATGGCCAAGGAAGCTACTTCCCTGCAGGTGTTCCATTGAATATAGCTGCAGATAAAATGGCTGCAGGCGATGGTGTGATGTCCTGCAAATACAATATCTAGACTTTATAGCCACGGCACTTCCGTCACTTTTAGGCTGGTGGGTGCACGTCAGAGGGCTGTATCCCGCTCCACTTCAGGGTACATGTACATATTTTAGCAATTCAGACGGCACTCCAAATGTATTTTCAAATGCAGTTGTAGTTTTATTGCCGGACTTAGTAATTGGTACAATATAGGTACAATATTACAACGTTTCGGGCGTTTTATGGACCGTCCTTCATCAGGCTGGCAATAAGGAGAAAGAAAGACAGAAAGAAACGGGAACATGAGAATCACAATAATGATTACATGACATGATTATAAAACATGATTATAAAACATGATTACAAAACCTTTCCATGATTATAAACCTTAATGTATGGTTGTCAGAGACATGATTAGTTAATCAAACCGTCATTGTAAAGCAATCAATATATAGATAGATCGGTGTCTCATCTTCATTGAATCATTGCTATGACTGCAGTGCAAGCTATTTCTATAGTTGAATATAATTAATAAGTATGGAGGCATCTTAAAAGGTTGGGAAAGGTCTGAGGAGAGTAAAGGGGAGGGGAGGGGAGGAGGAAGACAGCGCTGCTGGCCACGAGTTGCCAGCAAGGGGTTCCAAGGTTGGAGATGTAGAAAAGAGAGCAAGACAAAGTAAGAAGGATTTTAAAGACAATGTGATATCGGAGGCTGACTTACCCACAGTAGTGGTAGAAAGTATCTGACCGCCGGCGCCATGAGTGTATAATCCTCTATGCTATATAAGGCGTCTGGGGGCGGTACTTCCGGCTCTCAGAACACTGGGAGGGCGGAATAGTAGGGGAAGGTTCAACTACCTGCCCCTGAGTGCGCATGCCTGTGTACAATGTAACTTAATGCGGGCGCCATTTTGGTGAAGTCCTAGGGAGGCACCATTTTTGGAGAGATTGGTGTAACAGGGGAAGTAATAAGTTGTGGATTGACGCGACCGCCATTATGTTGGAGTCCTAGGGATGACACCATCTTAGAAAGGACCTAATGTTAGGTATAATAAGAGATTGCGGGCGCCATCTTAGTAGAGTCCTAGGGGGGCGCCATTTTGGGGGAGGCCTAATATTATCGGTGCCATAAAGGAAGGTAAAGAAAAAGGGGGGGGGGTTTGTAATCTAAGGCTATTGCATGCACTAATTACTGGATGTCTGTGTAGCTCTGTCTTTTGGGAGATATAGTGTTATTCGATTATTCGATTTAGGGCAAGTGCCATATTGGGAAAGGGCCGTAGAATCAGTATAGGTGGCGTCCGCCGACCTATACCATCTTGTATGGTATAAGGAAGAGACCTGACTCTCTATGTAGGTGATAAACTCGGACCTGTGTAGAATATAGGTAAATGTGGGTATAAAAATCACAACAGTGAAGTTGGGACATTGGAATGCCTCAAAGGTATGCATATCCATTATAGGTTGCAATAAAATTACAGTATGAATTCAGCTGTATGTTACAATAGAACAGATCAAGGGTTAACCATGATATTGTTGAATATACTTCAATAGGTAACCGACGTGGACCTTATGTCAGGACCATGGGGCGTGCGTCACGGGAGTCACCAACCGTGGACAGGACGCTCAGGCCCTGCAAATACAAAAGAAAAGAGAACATTAGTGTTAAAACATCATACTATGTTCAAAAGTATTATACTCAAATGAAACTATACTCTTTGTTGAGTCCATTTGGTTCAAGGGTGTTCAAACGACGGATCCATTCCATTTCTCTCTCCTGGAGTATTAATTCCCGTTTTCCTCCCCGTCGGGGTGGTGGGATCCAGTCAATTACCTGGAATCGTAACTGACTGATGCCGTGTTTATGTGTTATGAAATGTTCTGCCAAGGGGGCCTCTGTTTTGGACGTGCGAATATTTGATTTGTGTTGGGAGATTCGATCTTTTATTTTCTGTGTAGTTTCTCCTGCAAACACAATGTCTGATGCATTGACTGGCATCCAGTTATGAAGATCATGACCAAAGTTCTAAGTGAGAATCTGGGTCCAAGAGAGAGAAGCAGCAGCAGTTGGAATAATACCACTGAGTGGAAGAGCAACCATTGTCCCGATCCATGCATTAGCCCCTGGGAACACTGAAGATATAAAGCATGGGGCATGTCTGACAGCTTCAATCAGGGGTGGATTGGCCATAGACACTACAGAGAATTTTCCCAGTGGGCCGATGCACTACAGGGCCTCCCAAGCCCTCCTCACTGTGACTGGCCAGGTACACACTACTGTTGGCATTATAGTGGCCCTTATTAGAGAAGGTTCAGGCAACATGCGGAAAGTAGGGCTGGCTTGTTATTGTGGCCCACATCTTACTTTCTAAGCTCCCTGTTCCACATCAACAATTGGAGGGGGGCAGAACGTAGTAGCTGTTGATTGCCACCACAGAGGGGCAGCTTCGGGAGAGGTATTTTGTGCTGCGCTGTGGTATTTGGTTCTGTGGGACGGTATTCTGTGCTGCACTGGAATATTGCTGACCCTGACAAATTGTATTGGCCCCATCTACTTGTGTTTCCTCGCCTTGTCACTTTAGACCCACCTACAACATTGGGGCCACTCTTGCCCTAATTTTTCAAGGGCCACATCACCCCTGGCTTCAAGAGAAGCTAAGGGGCTTGAGGCCCTCTGGGTTGGTGACAGTATAGATATGGACTGTGTTGCATTTAATGTGCAACCTCCAAACGTGAGCCTCTGGTGAGTGTAACCGATAAGCCAGGTGCCCTTCTATGAGAGACTGTGAATACGTTAATTGCCCACATATTTAGTGAATTGCAACTGTTAGACTGCATTTATGAATATGTTTTGATGCAATGGTTTAAAATACTGTGCCCTCTTTTACGGTGAACATATGAAAATAATGTAGGAGTAAAATCGATTTTCTACAAAAATGTATGGGCCACAAAACCCACAGAGTATTTCTCTGCACCGCTATAGAGGTGTATATCAGAAGCCACAAAAGTAATGTGACCAGAACCTAAACACAGGTATATAATACAAAGTCCCTACAGATATTTTCATTGATTCGATTTGAACTCAAGACCCCCATGCTGCACTGCAAAAGTGCTACTACGAACTATAACTGAAAGTCGGCACTCTATAGTGGTGCTATTCGGGTACTATGGTGGCAGTACTATTCTCAAATGTTTTGGAAGGGAGTCTTCAAATATATCATCAGATTTGGCCCTGTGTGGTGTATACAGAGCCTTTTCTGATTTCTGCTCTTGCTGCAATGGCCACAGTGAGACCACTAGATGGCGCTCTTGTAGTTTGCCTGATTCTTCGCAATAAGCTGCTCGATTTTGCCTTATTTTCAAGCAACTATTCTGATTAATTATGTGTTTATATGCTGCGACTATCCTCGGTGAAGTATTATTTTTATTTGTAAAAGGTGCTCATGTGGGACATTACCTGTGCGGCACTATACAGATTTGCATTTAAATACAGTATTTATCAACCATACAATCTGACAGGATTGGTTTAACAAATCCTTCCATTGGGAGATTCATTTTCAAAGAATCTGCAATTATATCCCTCAGTGGACACAAACAAACCAGTGTCACAAATATTTCTGCTTATGTTATGTACCTGATACTAGATTAATGATTTTTATTAAGGGTGATGTGGAGAGAAAGCATTTTGCTTAATGTTCATTTGCAGATTATTTCCCCTTAACATAAAAATGCTAATCTTGTGAAAATCAGGCAAATATATCATTCAAATGGACGTCCTCTAGTGCAATGGGTTGATGTTATATTCAGCCACTTCAGATTTTTCTCTAAAAACACAGGTATTACAGGCTATAGCTACTAGAGAGGGCCATTGATCCAGGGAGTTGTTCTGATTGCCTGATTGGAGTCGAGAAGGAATTTTTTTCCCCTTAAGTGGGGAAAATTGGCTTCTGCCTTACAGTTTTTTTTTGCCTTCCTCTGGATCAACTTGTAGGAAACAGGCCGAACTGGATGGTCAAATGTCTTTTTTCGGTCTTATATACTATGTTACTATGTAACAGATATGGGGTGACAACCACTAATGGCAGTTACAGTGGTTGTCACCAAGCTCCCTCCAGGCCCGCAATGACACATAAAATGAATGGATACACAATATAATTCAGCTTTTTGTAATACTAATAGTCCTGGAATGCCTGGGAGGTTTCCAAAGAAAAGGGAGGCCTCCTGAATGAGCAGTAACTGCCCCATCTTGACTAAGGGTTCGGGTACACAGCTATTTTGGTTGATGACAGCTGCTGCGCCAAAAGCTTGCAGTGTAGCAGTGCTAGCATAGAAATGAAAGGGGTCGCAGTACACCTTGCACATTTGCCGTGAAAAATCCAGCAGTATTGGATTGTTTGAGGATTGTGGGGTAATGGAAAGTGTTGAGTGAATCAAAGTATCCAACATGGACTTTCTTCACAGATACCAGTATTATAAATGTTATAGATTTTGGATGTGGTCCAGAAGCTTGAAAGGTATCCTGTTAAATATGTCCAGGACCTAAAGGAATAAAAACGCACTCACCTGCTCTCCGCCTTCCGTTTCAGCATCAAGGGTCCAATCCGGCTCCTTTTGGTACCTGGCATCTCATATGTGTTGCTGTAGCCACTCACTGGCCTCAGCGATGACATGTCCTGAAACGGTACATAATTAAGGGCTATGTACATCTTTGGGGGCATTTTTTATGATTTTATTCATTTTGGGATAAAAACATGTTTTCAGTTGGTCTTTATTAAAAATGTTCAGCTGTTTCTGAGATACAAGAGTTAAAAAAAATCTGTCTGTTTGCAAGTTGTCATGTTATGTTTTCTTTGAATCCCATCTGCTGATGGCTCATGTAGAGCCCTTATCTACGACGCCGTTGGCTGATGTAGAGCCCTTATGATTGGCTGCGAGTGCAGCCAATCATAGCGCTCGGCTCGCAGGCAGGGAGAGGAAAACCACTCCCCAGGCAAAAGACAAGTCCCTGCATCATACAAGAAATCCCTGCGCATGAACAGGAGGTTATTTTGAAAAAAAAAAACATTGCCTGGACGTCAGTGGGGGCCGCCCAGGAAGGTAGTGTAAGTGTTTTACTACCTAAATCTTAGTGAAAGGTCCTCTTTAAATATATGTTAACGAGGTTGGCAATAACAGCTCTACATGAGCCGTCAGCTGACGAGATTTAAAAAAAACAGAAAGTCACAGCTTGCAATTAGACTGATTTTTTAACTCTTGCATCTCAGGAACTGGCGAATATTTTTAGTAAAGACCAGTTGAAAAAATAATTATTTTGCCCAATATGATTAAAATGCATTCATAATAAAATTTCCGTGGAGGAGTGCATAGCCTTTAAATCAGCATAATTATACAGTAACATGCCGCTTGAGGGCACATCACTGCTTAGACCAGTACCTATACAGGTGTACATGACCCCCTCTGGAATTTTACATACTAGGGACTAGAGGAAGGCAGACCAGACCATTGCCGCTGAAACGGAGTGAGTAGGTGGGTCTGTTTTTTCTTTAGGTTCAGCGCAGTCCTGGCCACATTTCACATTTGGGTACATTTGATTGGCAAATTGGTTTAATTATGCGTGCCTAATGTCGCAGTTCGCTGTATGGCGTTCATATTGGTTTCCCCCATTGTTCCCAGGATCAGATATATGTAAAAAGTGCTGCATTGAAATCTCACGCTCCGTCACCACAATCAATGCTGTATCTCAAATATCCATCAATTGATAAGCGCTTGGAGCTTTCAGTTCATAGCTAGGAAAATCATTAGCAACGCTTTTTGAATCTTATTGGTGTGTTCCTGGGCAGCTCACACTGCCCTCAGCTCTGACGATGAAATAGTACTTTTTTATGATATTATATACAAGTAATAGTGCTATTAAAGGAAATAATGTCATACAGTACCAGCATAAAATAAATGTCAATGCAGACATTAATTTAATACATCAAAAGGTGCCATAAATTACTCAATTTCACTATAATATGCATAATGCTGCTATAAAATTCTCTAAGAGCAGTACCATACAGCACCTGCATAATACCACTAAAGGCTTAAAAAAAAGCCCTAAACAGTGCTCAAATACCTCCACGTAGAACAAGAATACACTGTTTAAAAAGTACCACTAAACAGTGCCAACGTGAAACTGAAATAGAAGTACTTAAGTAATGCAGTGAAATGATATCAATATGTCAACCCAAACAAATATGCACACACACATTTCAGTACTTGCTCAAACCTGTACACACTACATACATACCGTACATGTGCACATATGTAAACCGCAGTCATATACTGCACATGCACTCTCACTAGACACATTGCATGCCCACATATCAACAATTCAAACAATGTACACTGACTAAATTCATCTCAGGGGTGAGAAGAACTACGGAGTCTGATTACCACTTAACTTTCATTAATTCGATGACTGAGTTAGGCCTCATCCACATTTCCATTTTTCACTGAAGTGCGCAGTCTGCATTTTCCACGGACAGCATACGTAGCCATTGATTTAAATGTGTCTGTTCACGTTTCAGAATTTTTATACTGACCGTGGGTCAGTAAAAAAAAAAATCACAAAGACTTGCACTACTTTGTTCCGTGATGCTGCCCAAGCATGCCCATAGAAGTCTATGGGTCCGTGAAAATCACGGACATACCATAGATGGCATCCGTGGTACGTCCGCTTTTTTACTGGAGACTGATAGGAGATTCTTTGGAAATTAATTTTCAGCTGTGCAGTGTCAGTGAATTACGGATGACACATGGACCAACCACGGATTCTTCACGGATATCTTCACTGATGAAACACGTACACTTTTTTTCAAGGACGTGTCACTGACATGGAAATGTGGACAAGGCCTTAAGGTCCTTTTACTGATTATGAGGTGCATTATCAGGTTATTGTGTTGTTCTGCCAGCACCGAAAATCATCATTCCATCGTGTCTGTGCGGACAAGCAATCACTGTATTAATCACTTGTCCCCATACAGCATCGGTGATTGCTGCATGAAGTAGCTGCTCTCATCTCTGAAGATGATCTTGACAGTTATTGGGAACGTCTGCTTCATTCCCCATAATTTACCAGATCATCTGTACATTTAGCAAGATCTTTAGGCCTCTTGCACACAACCTTTTTTTTTTCCGTTTTTCCGTTCTGTTTTTTGCGTTCGTCCGTATATGGAACCATTCATTTCAATGTGTCCGCCAAAAAAATGGACATATGCCTTTTGTTTCCGTATTTCCGTTCCATTCAGAGATAGAACATGTCCTATTAGGCCTCTTGCACACGACCGTATGGCTTTTTCAGTATTTTGCAGCCCGCAAAAAACAGATCCGCAAAAAATATGGATGACATCCGTGTGCATTCCATTTTTTGCGGAACGTAACAGCTGGCCCCTGATAGAACAGTACTATCCTTGTCCGTTATGCAGACAATAATAGGACATGTTCTATTTTTGAACAGAACAGAAAAACGGAAATATGGAAACGGAAGGCATACGGAATAGTATAAGGATAGTACTGTTCTATCAGGGGCCAGCTGTTCTGCAGAAAACGGAACACACATTGACGTCATCCGTATTTTTTGCAGATCCATTTTTTGCGGACCCCAAAACACTGAGAAAGCCATACGGTTGTGTGCAATAGGCCTTAGTCTAGTGTCACACATAGGCTTTTCTGGAGTGTTTAGGGCTGGGCATTTTTTGCTGCCTTTTTTCGGTATTTTAACTCTAGATGCTGCATGGAAGTCTATGGGAAATATTAAACACAGGACAAGTGGTGTTTAATATTTCCCGTGGTAGTGGCTCTTTTCATTTTTTATTTTTTTTTATATGGCATGCTCTAGATCTGGCGTTTTTTTTCCATCATTGCAAGGCATTTTTTTCTACCATACACCATTCTTGATTTTTTTTGGAGCTTCAAAAAACATGTACAGTGTGTGTTGGCGTTTTTTTTTATTTTTTAAATGATATTTCTGCATGGCGTTTATTTTACCAATGCTTTTTTCTCATGCATCTCTACTGAGAAAAGTGTTCATCATAGAGGACACATACTTGCCTCTAAAACAGGCATCCTCAAACTGCGGCCCTCCAGCTGTTGCAAAACTACAACTCCCAGCATGCCCGAACAGCCTACAGGTATCAGCCTACAGCAAGGCATTGTGGGAGTTGTAGTTTTACAACATCTGGAGGGCCGCAGTTTGAGGATGCCTGCTCTAAAAGAAGGCTAGATGTACTAAAAATTGCATTACTAAAACACCAGATGGTAAAACATACTATATAGCCAAAAATACCTAAAAGAGGGATATCAAGTCAGTCGTTTGTTAAGGCTTTTTTTAACCTAAAAAAAAAGCAGTGAAGGAGTCCTATGTTTGTAATCACATACTGAATCACAGGTTTTATATAATTGCAAGTAGTTCATCTCCAATGTGTGAATACATTGTGGCTGAAGGGGTTATCACTTTTTCAGTCAGGGTTAAAAATAAAAGTTGACTGCAGTGGGTTTCAATCTGGCGTGTTAACATTTTAGGGTTTTCCCCCATTGGAAACTTTGGTGTCCCAGAAAAAGCACTGGATAGCCATATTGTCATCATTCGTGTCTAGCTTAGGCATATAGGTCCATTCACACATCCGCAAAATGGGTCTGCAACTGTTCTGCAATTTTGCGTAACGGGTGAGGACCCATTCATTTTCAATGGGGCCGGAAAAGATGCAGACATCACACTATGTGCTGTCCACACTAACGGTCCGCACTTCCGCCAGAAAATAGAACATATTCTATTCTTGTCCGCAATTGCGACCAAGAATAGGCATTTTCTATAAGAGTGCTGGCCATGAGCGTTCCTTGTTTTGCGGATCCGCAATTTGTGGACCGCAAAACACTTGCGGACGTGTGAATGTAGCCTTAGGCCGCTTTCACACAGTCAGTGTTTGGTGAGTGTTTGATCAGTGATTTTCCTAAGTGATTGTGAGCCAAAACCAGTATGGGTAAAAAAGCCAGAATAATAAACTTTATTTTTCTAAAGTGGTCCAGCCATATTTCTACTAAATTGGGTAGTTCAGGCCGAGCTGCATGAGCTAATGCATTGAATGTGGTGATTAGTGTTGGATGATGGCGTTCGGTTCTGAAGAATAAGAGGTGGGGGGTAAATGGGCAAGAGTCATTTTAGAAAACTTGATAAGCCTACCTAAAAACTGTGTTTTTACATTTAGGCTAGGTTCAGACGACGACAATTGTCGCGCGACATTTTGTCGCACTATTGTCGTGCGACAATTTTTATAATGGGAGTCTATGGTGTCGCACTGCGACATGCGACATGCTGCGACTGCGACGCGACAGTCGCAAAAAATCCATTCAAGATGGGTTTTTTTGCGACCGTCGCAGTCGCAGCATGTCGCATGTCGCAATGCTACACCATAGACTCCCATTATAAAAATTGTCGCGCGACAATAGTGCGACAAAATGTCGCGCGACAAATGTTGCAGTGAAGTTGTGCCCTATTTGTCGTGCAACTTTTTGTCGCGCGACAGTTGTCGTCGTCTGAACCTAGCCTTAAATCGATGGAAGTTAATTAACCTGATTGTCCGGGGTAGTGCATTCCAGAGAGCTGGTGCAGCTAGAAGTCTGCCTTGGAGACGGGATTAAGAGGTTTGAATTATGGAGGGTGTTAAAGGGGTCAGCATAAGTCACCAATATCTGATCAGTGGGTGTCCGACATCTGGGACTCTCGCCGATCAGCTGTGAGACAAGGGGGTGGAGCTCACTTCCTGGTCTTCACACTACGCCTCTTCTCCTGTGGAGCGGTGACGTAGTGTAAGTACAAGCACTTGAATGGAGCGGGTACTTGTATTACACTGCATTTCAGAGACAAAGTGCAGTGTAGTGAAGGGGAAGCGACGCTGCCTCCTCTGCAAACAGCTGATCGGCAGGGGTCCCAGGTGTCAGAGCCCTGCCGATCAGATATTGATGACTTATCCTGGCGATAGGTCAACAATATTAACGGATGGACAACCCATTTAAACTTAGATCATTGACAGAATGGAGAGTGCGAGCAGGGTGGTAGGCAGAGCTGAGGGAGAAGATGTACGGAGGTGCAGCACTGTGCAGTTTTGTGGGTGAGAAGTTTGAACTGTATTCTCTGGTGGATGGGCAACCAGTGAAGTGACTGGCACAGGCTAGAGCCATCGGTGTAACAGGTGGACAGATGATGCTGTCTGCTGTATTTAGGATAGACTGAAGGGGAGAGCTTAATGAGAGGGAGACCGATTAGTAATAAATTTCAGTAGTCAAGAATGAATCAAAGCAACAAGAGATTTGACTGTTTCCACAATGAGGAAAGGTCGGATTCTGGAGATGTTCTTGAGCTGCAGACAACATGACCAGGCAGTGATTGAGTATGGGAAGCAAAGGAAAGATCTGAATCAAACATAACCTCAACACACCGGGCGTGCTGTCCAGGAATTATGATAGTACGATAGACTGAAATTGAAATATCAGGTTTAGGTAGGTTAGTAGATGGCACACCAAATTAGATATCGAGCATCTTACCATGAATCTACTGGAGGAAAATTTATGTATAACTTCTAACACCACACCAAAAAAATGAAATACAGCACCTCCATTATATCTAAATTTTATTATCAGCATAAAGGTAAAGATGGTAAAGGCTATAGGAATGGTCACTCACAACACCATCTCAAGCTAATAGATATAAAGCCCCTGACACCATGGTCCTATGGAAGTCAATAGTATTGCAAGAGAGGAAGGTGTAGGCAGAACTAAATAATAATACCCAAATACTGTGTGCTAATCCTGCAGCCGTCACCTCCAGGAGGCCATTTTGCCAAGAACTGGCTTCTGCCAGTGTCTGTTCCTCTGTCTAGGTGCATCCATTGCTGCTATTTTTATGGGGTATCTTATATATATATTGTATTGTATTGTACCTTTATGCTGATAATAAAATTCAGATATAATGGAGGTGCTGTATTTCAATTTTTTGGTGTGAGGTTAGTAGATGGGTAAAGACAAGAAATTCAATTTTTGAGAGGTTCAGTTTCAGGTACAGAAAAGACATGATTTTAGAGACAGTGCACAGACAGTGACAGTGTTCTGTAGTTCAGCAGGAGTTTTGTCACAGGAAGAAGTATATAGTTGGATGTCATCAGCATAAAGATGATACTGAAAACCAAATCTGCTGATCGTCTGCCTGATAGGGTCTTATAATACACATATACTTAGCCCGTAGAGTGAACCCCATAACAGAAAAATAAAAATAAATGGCCAATTCATCTCTTTTTTGTTACTTCCCCTACAACCAATACAAAAAGTCATACACACTCTAAAATGGTATGAATAAAAACGACAGATACAGTCACAAAAAGTGAGCCCTCCCACAGGTTAGAAGACATAAATATAAAAAAGTAATAGGGGTCAGAATATGACAATGCAAAGAAAAAAAATCTGTTTTTATCTTTTTTTTTAAGTATTACAACACAAGAAAAACTATGTGGTATTGCTGTAATTGTGCTGACCAATAGAATAAAGGTAACGGTTTAGTTTTACCGTATAGGGAGCACTGTAAAAAATAAAATACATTAAACTATGGTGCAATCGTGTTTTTTTTTTTTTTTTCAACTTCACCTCCATTTTTTTCACCTTATCGCTACATCATATGCAACATAAAATGGTGCCCCCACACAGCTATGTGAATGGAAAAATAAAAAAGTTATGGCTCCTGGAAGGCAGGTAGTAAAAAAATTGAAAACTCAAAAACAGAGAATTTCCCTGTCTACAAGGGGTTAAGCAATAATTTTCTTTGATTGCTGTTCACCTCAGATAAAGGTTTACATCTGTTGCCTAAGCAGAAATGAAACCTTTTACATAAAAATTCCCTAGAGTTTCTCCTAAATTTCGCTTAAGGCTTTTGCCAAATGAATGTCAAATTAACACCAAGTCATTGCTTCATTACAAGCTGCAGTGAAAGGACGACCTTGTGCCTGTTTTATCAGCCTGTCTTACAAGAAACTGACAGGTCCTAATTCCATTTAGTCATATGAAGGCGCCTCACTCCAGCCTGCTCGAATTCCTGTCTGGCGATAGCAGCAGATTCCTGTATCTATGTTGACCCCTTTAAGAACCAGGTAACATAATATACCTTCACCAGGCCTCCCTGCGACCTCCCATTGGAGCCTGGATCTATACCGGTCCTGGGTTGAGCTTTTCTCACTATTTGGCAGTAAGCTGAGTGCATCGTGTTAATTTACCATGGGATATTTCCTCCAACCTTTCCCACTGATTGGGGATTGGGAGAAATTATAACTAAATAATGAGATTTTGTATAATTAAATAGGCTCAAATAAGGAAATCTAGACGGTTGAAAGTTCATAAGCAGAATATGGATATTTTCAAGGCTAAAAGTTAGAAATGGGACTTATGCATGAGGTACAGTGTGTGCATAGGGTAGCATATGTAGTCCCTGTAGGTCTGTAATATGTACAAACATACCACTGTATTGTGACTCCATAATACGCTAATTTTATTGGCAGAGTTACAAAAGTTTAAAACTAGCTGATACAGAAAAATAGCCAGGGCTTAGCATCCATACCAGATTAAGATAAAACGGTACAACAATACAATAACTAGACTGGATAATACTAGTTAGAACATATCCAGAGCTTATTGTATACATATATCCTTATCCTATGCACGTGACATCAGTAGGTACTCTATATGAATAGAGCCACTGGGGTATAGCCACACCAAAATAAGTCAAAATTACCCAAAATTTACTGAATAGCCGTCCAGGGGTTCTAAGATGTATAGTGAGAATCACACATGGTGGTAACCTTCTAATGCAGCCCTTACCCTAAGTTCACACCTGAGCGTTTTACAGCGCGTTCAAACGCGCTGTAAAACGCTCAACACATGAAAACCAATGCTTTCCTATGGCCCTGGTTCTCACTTGAGCGTTTTACAGCGTGTTTGAACGCGCTGTAAAACGCCCGACGCATAAACAAGTACTTGAGCTTTTTTTGGGGCGTTTGTCGCGCGTTTTGTAATTGACACCACAGCAGTCAATCACAAGAACGCGCGTACGAACGCGCGTTTCCTATTTGCAAAAACGCGCTGAAATACGCGCGACAAAAATGCGCGTAAAACGCGCGTTTCAAGAACGCTCAGGTCTGAACCCAGGGTTAGTGCTGACCACTTTGATGCACATTTCACCTCTCAAGGCTTTGTCAGGCGCCCAATGCAAAGAAGCCAGGTAAAAGGATCGGGAGCCGCAGCGCATGTGTCAGATCGATTCGCATGCAACCAACACACAACAGTGTATACCCAAGACCGCCTGTCCTATAAATACAAAAGAGTGGGATCATATAAAAAAGTGCCTAGTGCCTAAAAAGTGACACGTGCAAGGATATAAATCCCCAAAAATTTTATAAAGTGATGTGTTAGAGTAATAAATACATTGTGATAATTTCATAAACAATGATTGCCCAACAGAAGGACGAAAAATACAATATGTTAATATGCTCTAATCACAGCAGTGAATCAATGTGAAATAATACACAATTAGGCCTCATGCACACGGCCGTTGGTGTTATGCGGTCCGCAAACCGCGGATCCGCAAACCACGGAAGCTGCTCCACGTTCTGTTCCGCAATTTGCGAAACGGAACGCGGCCCATTATAGAGATGCCTATTCTTGTCCACATAACGGACAAGAATAGGACATGCTCTATTTTTTTTGCGGGGGCACGGAACGGAGCAACGGATGCGGACAGCACACGGAGTGCTGTCCGCTTCTTTTGCGGCCCCATTGAAGTGAATGGGTCCGCGCTCATTCTGATACTAAGGTGCTGTCCTGGATGTTGTCTTCCTGGACATTTATAAAAGTGATGGGTGTTCCACCTCACAACACCATGCTGTCAATGCTGAAATATGCGGCTCGGACGCGGACCCGAACAACGGCCGTGTGCATGAGGCCTTACAATAAGTCAAGAGAGAATAAAAACACAATTGAATAAATACATAAAAAAATAAAAAAATGCAAAACAATGTGAACATGACCCAAAATAAATGAAAAGTGAAATAAAATGAAACCTAAAAAAACGCGGGCAATACATGTAGAAATTTTTATTCAGATATTGACAGCATGGTGTTGTGAGGTGGAACACCCATCACTTTTATAAATGTCCAGGAAGACAACATCCAGGACAGCACATTAGTATCAGAATGAGCGCACCTTGTTTGGGGAGCACCAACAATTACTGCACAGACAAGAAGGTCACAGGTAAAAGGTATGTTCGCCCAATATTTCCCTATATACACCATAGGTATAAATAGGGTATTGATATAGAAAAATTATTTAAACATAATTAAATCTTGCTTGCAATATGTGGTATAAAATCTAGATGGCTACAGAGGGGATGCAATATATCTAGACAAAGGCTTTCCAATGTTTTGGTTTTCCCACCTGGACTATTCTAATTGTCTAGATGTATACTATGAGGATATATATGTCACTTTTTGTTAAAACATGTCACAATCCTATTGACTGTATTTTTGGGTTGTAAGGGTGACACCCGGCTTTGCTAATAAAAGAGGGTCTTCTGCCATTTGCAGTTTAAAGAGGTGAAGCAAGACCCAAGTACCACCATAAGTCATGCCTTCTCATTCTTTTACCCCTAGACTAAATTTTAAAATTTGGACTATTGTAGACAATGTGGTTAGATCCCTTGTTTAGGGATCATACAAAAATTCTACCATAGCAGTATATATACAGGGAAGACCTGGGGCCCAGCTGCTCTATGAAGGTATTGGTACCCCACAATCTCATTTACGGCAGTGTCAATAGGTGACAGAGGAAGCCTCACCCCTCGAAAAGCACTTAGATGCTGCGGTCGCTATTTAGAATGGAATATAAGGGGGTTAAACAGCCAGGATTGGGGCTTTTACTGATCCAGATTGTTGGAGCAGAAGCCCAGCTGTCATGAGAAAGCCAAGCTCCTGCTATCTGCTGCATGGAAAACCCATGTAGTGCTTACACTAGGCTGCCTTAAAAAGGTAGCTTCTACCCTAAGCCATCCTGGAATGTTGCATTGAAGGGGTTGTCTGATTCATTTTTTACTATGTTAGAGAGCCCCTTTAATCTAGACTTTCATTGGAATCAAACCCTTTCTACCCTAGATCACCAATAAAGGAGGAATAATCATAAACCTCTAAGTAATTAAATATTAAGACCTTCTAGTGTAGCACCAGACACCAAAGAAGAGGCACTAACCTAGACCACCACAAATCAAATATTATTAATCCCCTTTTCCACCTTAGACCACCAACGAAGATCACAATAACCTAGAAAGCCAGGGAATTAAATATAAACCCCTCTTCTGTCCCAGGCCTTCAAGGAAAGGGGCACCACCATATTCCATCAGAGGGTTAAATATTTATCTACTCTTCTACTCTAGACTGCCAAGGATGGAAATATTTCCCTGGACCATAAGGAAACAAATTATTAACCTCTTCTTATACCATAGACCATCAAGGCTAGGAAAAACTACTCCAGCCAAAAGGAAATTATACATCAACTTATCTTCTACCCCAGACTATCAAGGAAGGGGGTATAACCATAAACCACTAGGTAATCAAATATTAATCTCTACACTACCGTAGACCACCAGGGAATCAATATTAACTTATTTACTATCCTGCATCGTCAAGTAATGTGGCATTGACCTCTTTTTGTATTCCTGTTTACCCTAGACCAGGCATGTCCAAACTGCGGCGCTCCAGCTGTTGCAAAACTACAACTCCCGGCATGCCTGGATACCTACAGCTATTAGGGCATGCTGGGCGTTGTAGTTTTGAAACAGCTGGAGCGCCGCAGTTTGGACATGCCTGCCCTAGACCATCAAGGAATCAAATATTAACTCCTTCTACACTATATCACCTGGTAAGAAATCAGTAACCTAGACCGCCGGGGAAACAAATATTGACCCTACTTCAATGATGGGGACATTTGTATTGACTACCAGAGAATCAAATAATACGCTTTACACTGGTCTAGACCATAAGTGAAGCAGTTCTTAACCTCTTCATTAACTTATACCATAAGAGAATCAAATATTGATCTCTTATTGTATTCCAGGCTATTAGGGAAAAAAATATGAACTTCTCTTTTATCATAGACCAGCAAGGAAAAGGGAATTAGGGATTCAAACAATCCGTTATTTGAACCAAGTTGGAAAAGGAAGGAGACATTAACACAGACCACCAGGGAATCAAATATAAACCTTTACACTACCCTAGACCACTAAGGTAGTCTTAATTACTCTTATAATTTGAATATGCAGTGATTCTTTGTTATACGTTATTGTAATGACTTCAAGCACTGAATACTCTATTCAAATGCCCCAAGACATACAACCATCACTGGAGACTAATACTAAAAATTATATTCTGTACAAAGAGACTTTAAAAGGAGAATAAAGTTCACACCACTATTATAAGAAGACCTCTAAACCCCCCTGTATATAACAACCTGTCAGGGCAGACACATATGAGTGGCATACTAAATGTGTACACTTATAGCAAATGTTCTTCCAATACAATGTCATGTCAAACTACATTTTTCTGAAATCCCCCAGGCCAGTGATATCAGATTCAGAGCTAGATTACTTCTTGAGTCAAGTATTCCCTAAATTAAAAAGGTGATAAATTTAATCAACTTCAAGGACGTGTAAAGGCTGTACAGTCTGTGAAGACAGGTAATAACATATTAAATAGCATACTTATTCAATAATTGATGTCTCCATATTTTACATTGCCTCCACTGATTATTTTAATTTGTCTTTGATAGAGTTGAGCGGACACCTGGAAGATCGGGTTCGCCGAGTTCGGCCGAACTTCCCCGCAAAGTTCGGGTTCGGGATCTGAACTTGACCCAAACCTGACCACGAACCCCATTGAAGTCAATAGGGAGCCGAACTTTGGGGCACTAAAATGGCTCTAAAAGAGTCATGGAAAGGGCTAGAGGGCTGCAAAAGGCAGCAAAATGTGGATAAGAGTGACAAGTGCCCTGCAAACAAATGGGATAGGGAAATCATTACTGATTTAGAATATTCTTAATTATTTAATATAGTTTATTTTATGTGAAAAATTGTTAATTAAATATGCGCATTAATCTGATCGCGTAAGGGCTTTAAGCAACTTTCCTATTGGGTTGGTTTGGTAGAATTGTCGAATATGTAGAATATAGCGCTATATTCGTAATATAGTGCTATAATGAGTCATTACTGATTTAAAATTTTCTTCATTATTTCATATAGTTTATGTAATGCAAAAAATCTTTAATTAAATATGCACGTTAATCGAATCACGTAAGGACGTTAAGCAACTTTCCTTGTGGGTTGGCTTGGCTTGGTAGAATTGTCGAATATTTAGAATATAGCGCTATGTTCATAATTTACGAATATAGCGCTATTTTCTACGTATTCCACAACTCTACCAAGCCAACCAAATAGGAAAGTTGCTTAACGCTTTTACGCGATTCGATTAATGCGCATATTTAATTACCGATGTTTCGCATAACATAAACTATATTAAATAATGAAGAATATTTTATTTCACTAGATATTGCAGCCTTCTCACATTGGCCCACAAGCAAGAAGCAGACAGGTATATCTCGAAGTTGCGACATTCGCCATTAAAATTCGCTATTCAAATATTCACGCTCAACACTAGCCATTAGTAGGCCATGTGATGTCTTCTAAGGGCACACTAGTTAAACGCTTGTTTATTGGCTGCCCTGCAGCCTTTCAACAAGCGCCGTTAAATTGCCGAACACCGAACTCTAACCCAAACTTTTACGGAAATGTTCGGGTCCGGGTACCAAAAACCCTAAAGTTCGGTACGAACCCGAACTTTACAGTTCGGGTTCGCTCATCCCTAGTCTTTGATAATTACAATGATCAGAAATTTTTTAGCAACCTACAATTTGGTCAAATATTATACCAACACAGA
Organism: Bufotes viridis; assembly: GCA_033119425.1. NCBI lineage: Eukaryota > Metazoa > Chordata > Amphibia > Anura > Bufonidae > Bufotes > Bufotes viridis. The sequence continues at coordinate 466,126,510 of CM065592.1, read as the reverse complement.
AATATTTTTCAGAAAAAAATACCAGTATTGGGCACATTGGTTGATTGTTACATTTTTTAATTTATCAAACCTCACACTCCAGAGTTCTGGCTTCAAATTGTTGACAACAAGCGAGCTTATTTGCACAAACATTTTGCAACATTTAGCTTTTTTACAATACTCTGACTCCAGTTTTAAAAAGTGCAAGGGAAAGTGGGCACGGTTAGTCTATACAGCTGATTTAGGCAGAATCTATCAATCGGCAACTTTTTAAAAATTCACAAAAATTCCCTTTCTGCATCCAAGAGATTAGGCATAATTTAACAGCTATTATATTGAATTTTAAAGAAATTATCTCACGATTAATGTAAAAAAATGAAAATCAGACACCATATGGTAAATGACAATCTCTTTCTAACAAAGCTAGAACCAGCCATGTAACTCACATGGATCGAGAGCTCTCACCATTCAATGATCCGATTGCTCTGCTAGATTTATGTAAAGCTCGCAGCTCAGATGGCATGTCCTCTCTGTTGCAACTCTTTCCATGTTACAGTTACATAATACTTGTAGATAGGGACAGATACGGACAGTGAGCACTGACCTGAAGCATGCCCACTTTCCCTACCTACTTGTAGTTAAGGCACTAGGTAGCCAGACTGCAACTGGTCGACGGTCCCTATGCTGCTAAGGTGCAAAAACAAACATCAAGAGACAAAAACAACACAAATGGATAGTTTGTACGAAAATGGGTCAGAACCAGACAGACGATGCAGTACAAAAACGAGTAGAGTAGAGAGTAGTCAAAAGACAAGCCAAGATCAAATGCCAGATGGGGTTCACAGTACATATCACGTGAGACACAGAGTGGTCAAAAGACAACCCGAGGTCAAAAGCACAAGCAAATCCAAGTGAATCCAAGAACCGGGAACCTAGTTAGTGAGCCCAAACAAGGCAATAACTGGCACTGGTATATAGCCAGTAGAGATAAGGGAAACGAGCTTTGGATCCTAGATCCGAAGTGGCTTTGCTCAAAACTTCGGTTTAATGCTGTATGGAGATCCGTCTCTGTGCAGCATTAAAATGTATGGCCTCCAACGAGTTATTATTGATTTTTAAACTGGAAAACCATTTTAAAACTTGAAGCCAAGTTCAGATCCAAGTTTTAAAATGGCTTTCCAGTTAAAAAAATCAAATACCGATGTTATTCACCAACTTCAGAAATAACTGACTTTGCCTTGAATTATACTGTACATTTGAGTGCTGTACGGCAGTGGCATACATAGAGAAGTAACGGGCCCATAGCAAGTATAAAACCAGGCCCCCCACACAGGACAGAAGGGTTTTCCACTGCCTCATTTGCTAAAAGTTGTTCCATTAGAGGGTAGAGCCCTGACCAAGTTTTTACCACCAGCAGAAGAGGAGATAATCCCAACTAAGCCTGGGCCCCCTCTTGCCCTGGGTCCCATAGCAGTCACATGGTCTGCTGTTATGGTAGTTACGCCCCTGCTGTACAGAGACGGATCTCTGTATAGCATTAAAGCGAAGTTTTGAGCGAAGCGACTTCGCTCATTACTAATGGCCAGGAAGGGGTTTAAATAGAGCACAGAGTCGCAGAATCAGAATTAGTTGAGAGGACACCCGGATGTTCGGGCTCGAGAAGTTCTACCGAACTTCACTGAAATGTTCGGGTTCGTGATCCGAACTTGACCCTGAACATGAACCCCATTGAAGTCAATGGGAACCCGAACTTTTGGGCACTAAAATGGCTGTAAAATAGCTCTGGAAAGGGCTAGAGGGCTGAAAAAGGCAGCAAGATGTGGGTAAGTGCCCTGCAAACAAATGTGGATAGGGAAATAACTTAAAATAAAATAACTAAAAATGCATTAATATTAATTGGCAACTGGGGGGAGGAGGTGGAATAGGAGTTTGGGGAGGCATCAGGTGGGAATGCCATCAGCAGCGCGTCTACCAGCGTGCATTTTGTAGTCAGTAGTCAGGCATCTTTTGATCAGTAACATACGTTTTTACAAAATTTGGTTTCCTGCCAGCAATAAACAGCTGTGACTTATTACTGGCAAAAATGGATTAATGTCACCCACCAATGGAACAGGTGATATTCAGAAATATTAGGCCCCTGGCACCCAGACAGAGGAGAGGTCACTGCTTGGCAAAACAGGCTTCATGTTACCCACCAATGCAGCAGGCGATTATCTGAAATGTAGGCCCCTGGCACCCAGACAGAGGAGAGGGCAATGCACAGCAAAAGAGGCTTCATGTCATCCAGCAATGGAACAGGCCATTTTCAGTAATTTAGGCCCCTGGCACCCAGACAGAGGAGAGAGGTCACGTAAAAGAAAACAGGCATCATGTCACCCAGCAATGCAGCAGTCGATTATCATAAATGTAGGCCCCTGGCACCCAGACAGAGGATAGGTCATTGGACGGCAAAAAAAGGTTAATGTCACCCACCAAAGCAACAGGCGATTATCTGATATGTAGACCCCTGGCACCCAGACAGAGGAGAGGGCAATGCATAGCAAAAGAGGCTTCATGTCACCCATCAATGGAAAAGGCCATTTTCAGTAATTTAGGCCCCTGGCACCCAGACAGAGGAGAGAGGTCACGTAAGAACAAAACAGGCATCATGTCACCCAGCAATGCAGCAGTCAATTATCATAAATGTAGGGCCTTGGCACCCAGACAGAGGAGAGGTCATTTGACGGCAAAAAAAGGTTAATGTCACCCACCAAAGCAACAGGCGATTATCTGAAATGTAGGCCACTGGCACCCAGACAAAGGGGAGGGCAATTCACGGCAAAAGAGGCTTCATGTCACCCAGCAATGGAACAGGCCATCTTCAGTAATTTAGGCCCCTGGAACCCAGACAAAGGAGATAGGTCACGTAACAACAAAACAGGCGTCATGTCACCCAGCAATGCAGCAGTCAATTATCATAAATGTAGGCCCCTGGCACTCAGACAGAGGAGAAGTCATTGGACGGCAAAAAGAGGTTAATGTCACCCACCAAAGCAACAGGTGATTATCTGAAATGTATGCCGCAGCCACCCAGACAGAGGAGAGAAGTCAATGCACGGTAAAGCAGGCTTCATGTCACCCAGCAATGGAATAGGCCACTTCCAGTAATTTAGGCCCTAGCACCCTGACAGAGGAGAGAGGTCCCATAACAGCAAAACAGGTTTCATGTCGCCCAGCAATGGAGCAGGCGATTATCATTAATGTAGGTCACAGCCACTCAGCCAGAGGAGAGAGGTCAATGCATGGCAAAACAAGCTTCATGTCATCCACCAAAGCAACGGGCCATATTCAGTAATTTAGGCCGCAGGCACCCTGACAGAGGAGAGAGATCCCGTAACAGCAAAACAGGCTTCATGTCACCCAGCAATTGAACAGGCGATTATCATTATTGTAGGCCGCAGGCACCCAGACAGAGGAGAGGCCATTGGACGGCAAAAAGAGGTTAATGTCACCCACCAAAGCAACAGACGATTATCATAAATGTAGGCCCCTGGCACCCAGACAGAGGAGAGGGCAATGCACGGCAAAAGAGGCTTCATTTCACCCAGCAATGGAACAGGCAATTTTCAGTAATTTAGGCCCCTGGCACCCAGACAGAGGAGAGGGCAATGCATGGCAAAAGAGGCTTCATTTCACCCAGCAATGGAACAGGCAATTTTCAGTAATTTAGGCCCCTGGCACCCAGACAGAGGAGAGAGGTCACGTAAGAACAAAACAGGCATCATGTCACCCAGCAATGCAGCAGTCAATTATCATAAATGTAGGGCCTTGGCACCCAGACAGAGGAGAGGTCATTTGACGGCAAAAAGAGGTTAATGTCACCCACCAAAGCAACAGGCGATTATCTGAAATGTAGGCCACTGGCACCCAGACAGAGGGGAGGGCAATTCACGGCAAAAGAGGCTTCATGTCACCCAGCAATGGAGCAGGCCCTCTTCAGTAATTTAGGCCCCCGGAACCCAGACAGAGGAGCTAGGTCACGTAGCAACAAAACAAGCACCATGTCACCGAGCAATGCAGCAGTCAATTATCATAAATGTAGCGCCCTGGCACTCAGACAGAGGAGAGGTCATTGGACGGCAAAAAGAGGTTAATGTCACCCACCAAAGCAACAGGTGATTATCTGAAATGTAGGCCCCTGGCACCCAGACCGAGGAGAGGGCAATGCACAGCAAAAGAGGCTTCATGTCACCCAGCAATGGAAAAGGCCATTTTCAGTAATTTAGGCCCCTGGCACCCTGACAGAGGAGAGAGGTCACGTAACATTATCTGAAATGTAGGCCCCTGGCACCCAGACCGAGGAGATAGGTCACGTAACAACAAAACAGGCATCATGTCACCCAGTAATGCAGCAGTCAATTATCATAAATGTAGGCCCCTGGCCCTCAGACAGAGGAGAGGTCATTGGACGGCAAAAAGAGGTTAATGTCACCCACCAAAGCAACAGGCGATTATCTGAAATGTAGGCCACTGGCACCCAGACAGAGGGGAGGGCAATTCACGGCAAAAGAGGCTTCATGTCACCCAGCAATGGAAAAGGCCATCTTCAGTAATTTAGGCCCCTGGCACCCAGACAGAAGAGATAGGTCACATTACAACAAAACAGGCATCATGTCACCCAGCAATGCAGCAGTCAATTATCATAAATGTAGGCCCCTGGCACTCAGACAGAGGAGAGGTCATTTATCAATTATCATAAATGTAAGCCGCAGCCATCCAGACAAAAGAGAGAAGTCAATGCACGGTAAAGCAGGCTTCACGTCACCCAGCAATGGAACAGGCCACTTCCAGTAATTTAGGCCCTAGCACCCTGACAGAGGAGAGAGGTCCCGTAACAGCAAAACAGGTTTCATGTCGCCCAGCAATGGAGCAGGCGATTATCATTAATGTAGGCCGCAGCCACTTAGACAGAGGAGAGAAGTCAATGCATGGCAAAACAAGCTTCATGTCACCCACCAAAGCAACAGGCCATTTTCAGTAATTTAGGCCGCAGGCACCCTGACAGAGGAGAGAGATCCCGTAACAGCAAAACAGGCTTCATATCACCCAGCAATGGAACAGACAATAATCATTATTGTAGGCCGCAGGCACCCAGACAGAGGAGAGGTCAATGCACGGCCAAAAAAGGTTAATGTCACCCACCAAAGCAACAGACGATTATCATAAATGTAGGCCCCTGGCACCCAGACAGAGGAGAGGGCAATGCACGGCAAAAGAGGCTTCATTTCACCCACCAATGCAGCAGGCCACTTTCAATAATTTAGGCCCAAGCACCCTGACAGAAGAGAGAGGTCCCGTAACAGCAAAACAGGCTTCATGTCACCCAGCAATGGAAAAGGCGATTATCATCAATGTAGGCCGCAGGCACCAAGACAGAGGAGAGAGGTCACGTAACAGCAAAACAGGCATCATGTCACCCAGCAATGCAGCAGTCGATTATCATAAATGTAGGCCCCTGGCACCCAGACAGAGGAGAGGTCAATGCACGGCAAAACAAGCTTCATGTCACCCACCAAAGCAACAGGCCATTTTCAGTAATTTATTCAAATTCATTCATTCAAATTGGGGTAGCCCCCGAAATAACAGTACAAATAAAAAAAGGATTCAATGAATTAGTGCACTGGAGTACAAGAATGTATGGTTGAGGTGGTTATAAATGTCTATTCCGCACAAGGTACGGACATGTCCTGTGGGATCCATGCCTGGTTCATTTTAACGAACATGAGCTTGTCCACGTTGGCTGTGGACAGGCAGCTGCATTTGTCTATAATGACGCCCCCTGCCATGCTAAATACAAGTTCAGACAATACACTGGTTGCAGGGCAGGCCAGCACCTCCAAGGCATAAAGGGCAAGCTTAGGCCATGTGGACAACTTGGAGACTCAGAAGCTGAATCGGCAGACCCATCAGTCAGTACGTTCCGTATCAGCTGGTGGTGCAGGTTGCTGTGGCGCGGTGCCAAAACTTTTCCACATGTCGGCCATGCTAACCCTGCCTTCTGAGGAGCTGGCCGTCACACAGCTGCGTTGTGCTTCCACTTGTCCCCCCGTGTCAGTTGGGAGAGCGTCTACCAGCATGTGTTTGTACTCGCGCATCTTCCTATCACGCCCCAGTGCAGGAATTAAGGTGGGCACGTTGTCTTTGTACCGGGTATGCAGCAGGGTGGCAACCCAGTAGTCACTGCAAGTTACAATGTGGGCAACTCTGCTGTCGTTGCGCAGGCACTGCAGCATGTAGTCGTTCATGTGTGCCAGGCTGCCCAGAGAATACCCCAGTAAGGGGCCCGGCCGCCGGTCCCGAGCTTTTTTTTTTTTTTTTTGTCACTAGGCAGTCTATCTGGTGCTGTACCTTTGAGGAAAAAAAAATCTTTCTTCAGCAGACACCACGCTCTGCACGTCTGCTAAGCTCATCTCCTGACATCCAGCTTCCTGTCTCTCTGATGCCTCGTCCTTGGCCCCGCCTCCTCACAGAGCCCGGGAAGAGAGTGCTGGGGAGTGGGGAGCACTGAGAGGCTTACAGAAGGACTGCCGGGTCCCAGGAAAATGCCTCCTGCAGTCCTCCTTCTCCTGACAAGTGAGTTCTTCTGTGACACTCGGTGCCCTCCTGCTGTCCTCCCTTCCCCCCTGCAGAATTTGTCTTCAAACTAGTAAGGTGCTTTTTTTTTCCAGTTGTTTAAAGTTTAACCCCTTCAGGCTCAGACATGTCACAGTGACTGAGCTTCTTCAATTTGCCAAGTAGTGAGTCTCAGCCAGCACCACCATGATGTCCAATTTACTTATAATTAGGACATGCTGTATGATTTAGGGCTCTTTCACACTTTCGCTTTCCATCCTAGAGTTCCGTCCTCGGGGCTCTAGGACAGAAAGATACTGATCAGGATTATCCTAATGCATTCTGAATGGAGAGAAATCCATTCAAGATGCATCAGGATGTCTTCCGTTCAGTATGTGAACGTTTTTTGGACGTTGACAGAACCGTAGCATGCTGCGGATTTGTCTCCGTCCAAAAATCCGGAAGACATGCCGTAACGCCGGATCCGGAATTAATGCCTATTGAAGTGCATTAATCCGGATCCGGCATTAAGCTAAACGTCGTTTCGGCGCATCGCTAAAGTCCCGGCTGCCATGGTAAAGTGTAGTGGGGAGGTAGGGGAGCAGTATACTTACCGTCCGTGCGGCTCCCGAGTCCCGGGGCGCTCCACAATGACGTCAGAGCGCCCCATGAGCATGGATCACGTGATCCATGTGCGTGGGGCGCTCTGACGTCATTCTAGAGCGCCCCGGGAGCCGCACGGGCGGTAAGTATACTGCTCCCCCGCTCCCCACTACTACTATGGCAACCAGGACTTTAATAGCGTCCTTGCTGCCATAGTAACACTGAAAGCATTTTGAAGACTGATCAGTCTTAAAATGCTTTCAGTTGTCTTGCGTTGTGACGGATCCAGCGGGCATTTTCTGCGACGGAAGTGCACGCTGGATCCTAACAACGCAAGTGTGAAAGAGGCCTTAGAATGGAGAAGTCATACTCATCCATTCTAAATCCTTAGAGCCTCTCCTTAGTAGGTGGTGTCAGTAGCTACTGTCACTCAGCGCTTCTGTCACCACCAAGTGTCACTGATGACCCACCTTTAGGGTCTAGTCACACGACTAAGGCCTCTTGCACACGAATGTGTGTTGCCCGTGCCTGTATTGTGGCCCCCAAACAGCGCTTCCGTAATACACTGGCAGCAGCCTGTGTGCACTCTGCATGAGGGATGTGAACCCATTCACTTGAATGGGTCCGCAATCACGGAGATGCGGAATGGAAGCACAAATCGGAACTCCACATAACCACTACGGAGCGCTTCCATGGAGTTTCTGTCCGTGCCTCTGTTCCGCAAAAATATAGAACATGTTCTATTTTTTTGCGGAACAGATGGATCATGGACCCATTCAAGTTGAATGCGTCTGGATCCATCCTGGCTGCTGCACAGATATTTACCATGCATTGGGGACCACAAATTGTGGAACAGAACCTAAACATTCATGTGCAAGAGGCCTAATTTTGAGTCCGTTCCGCAATTTTGCAGAATGTATTTGCGGATCCATTAATTTCAATTGGGCTGCAAAAGATGCGGACCGCAACAGTTGTCAGTGCCCGTGAAAAAAGGCCCGTGTAGAAAGGATCAATAGGAGCTCTCACTGGGCTTTCGCCATGTCCCGCTGCCGCATGGCCCAGCTTATGATAAGCCGTGCAGGCAGTGCTGGGCCCCACTCACTATGCGGTGCTGAGCCAATGGATGGAGCGGACTGCGGCAGACACCCGACTGCAACGATGGGGAACGGCGATGACACTAAACCTTGTCATTGCAGTCGGGTGTCTGGAACACAGCACACAGTAATGCCTTATTCACACAGCCCTCATTAACACATCAGTGTTTGGTCAGTGATTTCCATCAGTGATTATGAGCCAAAACCAGAATTGGATCCTCCACTGACCGAACACTGATGCCTCATTCACACAGTCAGTGTTTGATTAGTGATTTCCATAAGTGATTTTGAGCCAAAACCAGGAGTGCCTCTAACCACAGAACAGGAGCAGATCTTTCCCTTATACCTTTTGTCTGTGTAGCATTCACTTTTGGCTTTTGTTCGCAATCACTGATGGAAATCACTGACGGACGTGTAAATTAGGCAATTTTTTTATATCATAATTATGTATGTATTTTAATTTGGCGACTAAAATTTTTATTTGGCTAAATTTTTCAGTTTAGAAGCCAACGGCTCCTAGGTCATTTTTTTTGTCTTAAGCCCAGTGCGTGCGGTGCATTTCGGAGGAGACTTATTCTCATGACCTGGACCGCACGTCTTCATCTGCCAGGCTGAAGCACTGCGCTAGCCAATCACAGCGCTCAGTTCACAGCCTGGGAGGTCCCAGGATATGAGCTGAGTGCTGCAATTGGTCAGCGCTCCAGCCTGGCTGGATGGAGACAGAGATGCGTGCCCATGTCAAGACTCAAAACCCGGCTGGTGAGAGGGACTGGGGGCTGATGGAGAGGCATTGGGGGCTGATAGAGAGGCACTGGGGGCTGATGGAGAGGCACTGGGGGCTGATAGAGATGCACTGGGGGCTGATAGAGAGGCACTGGGGGCTGATGGAGAGGCACTGGGGGCTGATGGAGAGGCACTGGGAGCTGATGGAGAGGCACTGGGGGCTGATGGAGAGGCACTGGGAGCTGATAGAGAGGCACTAGGGGGCTGATGGAGAGGCACTGGAGAGCTGATGGAGAGGCACTGGGGGGCTGATGGAGAGGCACTGGGGGCTGATGGAGAGGCACTGGGGGGCTGATGGAGAGGCACTGGGTGGCTGATGGAGAGGCACTGGGGGGCTGATGGACAGGCACTGGGGGGCTGATGGAGAGGCACTGGGGGGCTGATAGAGAGGCACTGGGGGCAGATGAGAAGCATGGGGCTCTTATCTGAGGTCTGATTGGGGGTCATTCATATTGGGGTCTGATCTGAGGTCTTATTGGGGTCTTATTTTGGGCTGTTAGCTGAGGTCTGATTAACATTGGGAGTGTGACCAGAGGTATAATGAAAAATATTATTTTCTTAATGTCCCCCTCTAAAACCTAGGTGCGTTTATGGTCCGGTGCGTCTTATGGGGAGAAAAATATGGTACTTGCTTGCCCCTCCTCCTGATCTCCCCTGCTATTTCGCTGTGCCCCCGGACTGCCGCTCCGTCCCCATTGACTATAATGGGGGCGGAGTTATGGCGCAGCGCGGCAGGGCACAGAAAGAGGACACCGGACTAAAACTACAACATGCACTGCCGTGTGGCGCCGTAATCCCGCCCCGGAGGGGGGGGGAGGGTTTTTGGGGCCCAGGTATTGAGCTGTGTAAGGGGCCCCAAAATTTCTGATGGCAGCCCTGCCTCTTCCTCTACCTCATTCTCCTCCTCGTCCGCCAGAACTGTGCCCTGGCTGGCCACATGTGTACCTGGCCTCTGCTGGTGCAGTAACCCACCCTCTGAGCCACTTCGGAATGACTGGCCTAAAACCCTGTAAAATGCCCCCTCTTCCTCCTCCTCCTCTGCCACATCCTCTTCCATCATCAACGATTTTTTAAGGAGACATAGAAATGATATTGTAATGCTAACAATGGTGTCATCAGCATTGGCCATGTTGGTTGAGTACTCAAAAGACCACAACAAGGTACACAGGTCTCGCATGCAGGCCCAGTCACTGGTGGTGAAGTGGTGCTGATCCACACAGCGACTGACCCGTGCGTGCTGCAGCTGAAACTCCACTACTGCCTGCTGCTGCTCGCACAGTCTCTCCAGCATGAGCAAGGTGGAGTTCCACCTGGTGGGCAAGTCGCATATGAGGCAGTGAGCTGGAAGGCTGAAGTTACACTGCAGCGCAGACAGGCGAGCAGTGGCAGGGTGAGAACGCCGAAAGCGAGCACAGACGGACCGCATTTTCAGCAGCAGCTCTGACATGTCTGGGTAGTTTTTAAGAAACTTCTGCACCACCAGATTCAGCACATGCGTCAGGCAAGGGATGTGCCTCAAACCGGCTAGTCCCAGAGCTGCAACGAGATTTCTCCCATTATCGCATACCACCAGGCCGGGCTTGAGGCTCACTGGCAGCAACCACTCATCGGTCTGTTGTTCTATGCCCCTCCAAAGCTCCTGTGCGGTGTGGGGTTTGTCACCCAAACACATGAGTTTTAAAATCGCCTGCTGACGTTTACCCCTGGCTGTGCTGAGGTTGGGGGTGAGGTTCTTTCGGTGACCGGATGTGGGGTGGTAGAAGAGGAGGAGGAGGATGCGGAGTAGGAGGCAACAGGAGGCAAAGAATAATGCCCTGTGATCCACTGTGGTGGAAGGACATGCGCCAAACCGCTTTCCGCCTCGGGCCCAGCTGCCACTACGTTTACCCAGTATGCAGTTAGGGAGATATAGCAGCCCTGGCCGTGCTTACTGGTCCATGTATCTGTGGTTATGTGGACCTTGCCACAGATGCCGTTGCGCAGCGCACACTTGATTTTATCCTCCACTTGGTTGTGCAAGGAAGGGACAGCTCACCTGGAAAAGTAGTGGTGGCTGGGAACTACGTACTGTTGGACAGCAACCACCATCAGCTGTTTGAAATAGTCCGTCTCCACCAGACGGAATGACAGCATTTCCAAGGCCAGCAATTTTGAAATGCTGGAATTCAGGACCAGGGATTGAGGGTGGGTAGGTGGGTATTTTCTCTTTCTCTCCAGTGTTTGGGAGATGGAAAGCTGAACGCTTGCCTGCGACATGGTGGAGATGCTTGGTGATGGTGACGGAGGTGGTGGTGGTGTTGGTGGGACATCCTCTGTTTGCTGGTTGCCAGGTGCCACGTTGATGCCATAGGTGGAGAAAGAGGCTGAGACAGCAGCAGAAGAGGGAGCAAGAGGAGCCTGAAACCTTTCATGGTGTTTAAGGTGTTTACTCCACTGCAGTTCGTGCTTTGCATGTAGATGCCTGGTCATGCAGGTTGTGCTCAGGTTAAGAACGTTTATGTCTCGCTTTAGGCTCTGATGGCACAACGTGCAATCCACTTGTGTCTTGTCGTCAGGACATTGTGTGAAGAACTGCCACGCCAATGAACTCCTTGGAGCAGGCCTTGGTGTGCTTGGTGCCTGGGTGCGGTGGGCAGTAGCAGACGTACTGTGTATGGAACGGCCACTCCGCTTTTACACCCTGCTCCCTCTTTTGCTGTGCTGTTGCACAACCTTCAGTCCAGTCTGGGTCTAGGACCTCATCATCCTCCACATCATCTTCTACCCATTCATGACCCCTGCCCTCCTTGTCGGTTTGCACATTTCAGAAAGCCACAGCAGTTGGCACCTGTGTTTCGTCATCATCAGAGACGTGCTGCGGCGGTCTTCCCATGTCCTCATCCTGCAACATAAGTGGTTGGGCATCAGTGCATTGAAGGTCTTCCACTTCTGGGGCAGGGCTAGGTGGATGGGCCGGGGAAACCCTGCCGACAGAGTCATCAAAAACCATAAGAGTTTGCTGCATGACTTGGAGCTCTGACTGCTTGGCTGATTTGCAAGGGGTGAGGTGAAAGACTGATGAGCATGGGCTGCAGGTGCCAACTCTGAGATTTCTGCAGAGGACTGGGTGGGAGACACTGTGAAGGAACTGGAGGCACTGTCAGCCACCCAATCTACTATCTCCTGTACTTGTTCTGGCCTCACCACTCGTAGAGCGGCATTCGGGCCTACCGAAGAACACTGCAGGTTCTGTCGCCTACTCACACCAGAGGAAGGTGGTTCACTTGGACCAGTAGTTGGCGCTGAACGGCCACGTTCTCTCCCAGCAACAGGAGCTTCACCAGCACCACCACGACCATGCCTACGTCCCTTATTTGATGTTCTCCTCATGATTTGCTGAAAGATGGTTTCTCTCCGGTGTCAATTTAACTGCCAATTGTCAACAATTAAGTTCACTAAGGCAGTGCCCGTGTCATAAAGATGCTCTGTGGACCAAGAATAAAGTTTTTTTGGCCTAAAACACACTGATTCTCAATTTCACAGCAGAAATGTAAAATATGTATTTGTAGGCTGTATGCACAACTGTTTGGTGAACCCAGAACATGTTGTCACTATTTTCGTGCTGCAATTTAAAATTGGTATTTGCATGCTGTACGCACAAGTGGTTTGTGGACCAAGAACAAGGATTTTTTTTAATAAAACACAGAAAAGCAGTATTTCACTGCTATTAATAAAACGTATCTATTTCTACGGTTTATGCAAAAGTGTTTTGTGGACCCAGAACAAGGATTTCTTTAATAAAACCCAGAAAAGCAGTATTTCCCTGCTATTAATAAAACTTAGCTATTTCTACGGTTTATTCAAAAGTGGTTTTGTGAACTTAGAACATGGATTTTTTCAATAAAACACAGAAAATCAGTATTTCACTGCTGTTAATAAAATGTAGCTATTTCTACAGTTTATGCAAAAGTGTTTTGTGGACCCAGAACAAGGATTTTTTTAATAAAACACAGAAAAGCAGTATTTCACTGCTATTAATAAAACGTAGCTATTTCTACGGTTTATGCAAAAGTGGTTTGTGGAACCAGAACAAGGATTTTTTTAAGAAAACCCAGAAAAGCAGTATTTCACTGCTATTAATAATACATAGCTATTTCTACGGTTTATGCAAAAGTGGTTTGTGGACCGAGAACACGGAGTTTTTTAATAAAACACAGAAAATCAGTATTTCATTGCTATTAATAAAATGTTGGTATTTCTACGCTGTATGCACAAGTGGTGTGTGGACGCAGAACAAGGATTTTTTTAATAAAACACAGAAAAACCTTGGTATTTCTATGCTTTATGCACAACTGCTTTGTAAAGCAAGAATATTGCTTTTTTCCCGCAAAAAAAAATGAAATTATTCACTATTTCACTGCAGAAATGTCAAATGTGTATTTGGGTGGTATATTTGGAACTGCTTTGTGGACCAGGAATACTGTACTTCTATTTTTCCCAAAAATACACCGAGGCTCTATTTCATGGCAGAAATGTCAAATGTGTATTTAGACGGTGTATTTCAAACTGTTTTGTGGACCAAGAATAACGATTTTTTCCCTGAAACAATCTGATGCACTATTTCCTGCAGAAATATTAAATATGTATTTGTACGCTGTATGCACAACTGCTTTGTGAAGCAAGAATATTGTTTTTTCCCCACAAAAAAAAAAAAAGATTCACTATTTCACTGGAGAAATGTCAAATGTGTATTTGGGCGGTGCATTTCAAACTGCTTTGGGGACCAGGATCACAGCTTTTTATCACAAAAATACTGCAGAAATTTAATATGCGGTTTAGTGCATTGTATACACAAGTGCTCTGTGGCACCACGGGTCCCAGTCTAGACAAATGGATTATGTCACCCCTTAATTATACCAAAGGTAATGTAGGGGACTTGAGCAGCCAGAAAAAATGCATTTTCTCCTTCACTGAGCTACCAAATAGGATTAACCTGATGTCCCTGCCAGGCTGGCAGACATGCAGTACACTGCAGTGGCTAAAATGACCACCGACCGCTAATAGATTTAAAAAAAAAATCCTTGCCATTGGCTGGGTACAGAAATGTAGGATTTCTGAAGCTCCCTCCCTCTCTATTGGCTGTAACTTGTGGATTAATGTACAAAAGGTTCTGCAGATTTCTTCCCTAATCTGTCCCTCACAGAAGCGGCAGCATCCTATCCCTACACTGAGAAGAGCAAAGTGACATGCGGCGCTACGTGACTCCAGCTTAAAAAGAGGCTGGGTCACATGCTGCACTCAGCCAATCACAGCCATGCCATTAGTAGGCATGGCTATGATGGCTTCTTAGGGCAAAGAAGTAAAACGCTTGCTGATTGGCTGCTGTGCAGAACCTGATAGCTCATGACTAGGCGCTCCATTAGTCAGAACACTAGCACACAGGAATAGAGCAGTTAAGCAATCATCCCACTGCCAGTCTTCTCCAGCACACGCCCACTGTGGAGAGAAAAAGCATTGCATCCTTTTACTAAGGAAGCTGCCACATCACCAGGGCGTGGCTTGACAGTATGTCTCTCCTGACGTGGTTGCGCTGAAGCTGGTGATCTTGCCGCTGGAATCCAGACAGGTAAGTGTGAGGAATGTGGAATTATGATCTAATTCCAGCCATGATCTAATTGCAACCATTTTATGTCAACTAGCAGAGGGAGCAAACTCCACAGGGGGCCTGGATTCAAAGCAGACCACATGTTTGAAGTTCACACCTCGCTCAGCCACAATGGTGACTCATGCCTCTCTGGCAGGATGAATGCCGATGGGGGATTGAGCTGGACATCAGAACAAAAGGATCCATCAAATATCATGGAACCGGGGGTTCACAGGAACTTTGAATTTCCCGTCCATCACAGTCATAAACCAGTTAAATATTTGCGACCCTGGGGCCAAGATGGACATGCCCCTGGTCGTAGTTTGGGGGTAGGATGCCAGGAAGTGGAGATACAGAGATCTTGCAGCAGGAACCTAATAATGGCACCATGTTTGGTCTCCACCTGTAGCCAGAACCCAGGTGGATCCGTTGGTCCCAGGACCATCTCCCTGTGACCTTCAGGGAGTTATGGGCCATAATGGGTTTTGTGGGTCTTTGGCTACCAGGACAAGGAAAGGAGGGTGGACCCCTCCCAGAGAGGAGGGAGAGGAGTGACTGACTAGAGGTGAAAAGGCCCATGTAGGGCAGAGGCCAGCAGCTTTCTCTGAAGTGGTTCACATCAAGTACTGTGTTTGGTGGGATCATGGACATACTGCTGACATCACTGCCCCCATGTGACTACAGCCAAGGATTACAGCAACCTAGAATTCATCATAACCCAAAGGACTACCCATCCATCTGGTAACTGACTGTTGCTCAGTTTAACTCTGTTGTATCATACCACCTGTATTTGCACATCCGACCACTGTATATATTCTCTGGTTATATCGTGTATTGTCTAGTGCGCCCTTAAGGCAATAAATATATATTTTTAATCTTGTGCTGTACTTGTATCTCAGTCCACGAATTCCCACGTCTGTGTTTCAGGCATAGTTATAGCTAACTGGGGTGGTTCCTGCCCCGATATAATCCCGCTAGCAGACCGGACGTATATCTAACGAGGGAATGGTGGCAGTCTAATAAGCTGACAGAGCGCTGTTTCACTGGGGCAGTGAAAAGGCCCTGTCCACTTGTCAGGGTTGTGAGCGAGTGTGGAGTTATGCTGGAGGTCGCGTGGACCACCCTCCCTCACTCCCTGTGCCTCCCTGTGCCTGCGTGGACAGGAGGTGCCTGTGTAAACAGTACCAAGCTGACCTTACGTGCTCTCAGGGAGGGAGTACCATCACGTCTTGGAAACCAGTGACGAAACCATATCTTGTGGACTCGGCGTAGTTGACCTCAGGCGGGGCTGTGAGCTGCGGGATTCGGGATGTTCGGCCACCTCAGCAATGATACTGAGGTTTACCGGGAAATAAGGAAAAGAACAAACAGCAGGTAGTGCTATACAAATACATTTTATTCAATAACTTAATGGCTATACAACATTTTTAATTACATGCAATTACAAAAGTATTTAGATCCAGGTGCGGTTTTTGAAAAATACCTACTTTAAGGACTTCTGTGTAAATTAAAGGCTATGTACACCTTCGGAGGCAATTTTTGTTTATGATTGCATTTTGCTCATTTTTGGCTAAAAATCATATTTTCAATAGGCCTTTATTTAAAATATTGAGCCATTCTGTCACAAAGGGTTAACTGTTTTTCTAATTGGTGTCACATTTGTATCAGTAAGATAAGAACTGAGCTATAGTAAGTGTTTATAATGTCAGAGAGCAGAGATAAGAAGCCCACTAACTCCCCAAGAAGTCCACAGGCTGCTATTACAGCATCTCAGCTCTGTACACAAAAAAAGGACTCCATATTTTTAATAAAGACCAATTGAAAAAATTATTTTTAGCTCAAAATAAGTACAATGCAATAATAAATAAAAATTCCCCCAAAGGTCTACAGAGCCTTTAAGGGCATGTTATTTAGACGTAATATTATAGTAAAAATGCTGCAGATTTTCTGTCATTCGGGTTGAAAACCCACAGCATGTTATATTAGCAGCAAAGTGTATGAGAATTTAATAATTGTCGTCCACCTACTGTGGAAGAATATCTGCAAGTAAATTGACATGTGGTGTGGCTTTAAAATTTACAGCCTGTCAGTACTTTCTGTGTACTCTTACAGCGGGTAGTGAACAGAAAACTAAGCTGTAGAAACCAGTGTCAAGCAGCTGCTGCCAAGGCCAATAAAATAATGGGTTGCATCAAAAGGGACATAGATGTCCGTGATGAGAACATAGTCCTATTACTTTACAAATCACTAGTCAGACCACACATGGAGTACTGTGTACAATTCTGGGCTCCCGTAAACAAGACAGACATAGCAGAAATTAAGAGGGTTCAGAGAAGGGCAACTAAAGTAATAACTGGAATGGGTGGACTACAGTACCCAGAAAGGTAATCAAATTTAGGGTTATTCACTTTAGATCGAATAATTATGTATAAATATATCAGGGGTCAGTACAGAGACCTCTCCCATCATCTATTTATCCCTAGGGCTGTGACTGTGACGAGGGGACATCCTCTGCGTCTGGAGGAAAGAAGTTTTGTGCACAAACATAGAAGAGGATTCTTTACGGTAAGAGCAGTGAGACTATGGAACTCTCTGCCTAAGATGGTGGTGATGGTAAGTTCACTAAAAGAGTTCAAGAGGGGCCTGGATGTACTTCTGAAGCGTAATAATATTACAGGTTATAGATACTAGAGATGGGTTGTTGATCTGATTGGAGTTGGAGTTGTTCTGATTGCCTAAATGGAGTCGGGAAGGAATTTTTTCCCTAAAGTGAGGAAAAGTGGCTTCCAACTCACAGGGTTTTTTCTTTGCCTTCCTCTGTATCAACTTGCAGGATAACAGGCCGAAATGTATGGACAGATGTCTTTTTTCAGCCTTATAAACTATGTTACAATGTAAACTATTTTTCACGCTTTGCCTAAATTGACATGTAAAACAGACAACTTTTGGTGCATCCAGAATTTGTGGAGAAATCTGAAAATAATATTTTCTATCTTGTGTGGATTTACCCTAAAATGTATGGGCATCATACTAATAGAGTCATGATCATTTGCATTCTTCTTGAACACCCTGTACACAAATCTTGTGAATGTTGTAAGGAGTTGTCAGCAACATATGACCATTAAACCCAGGCTGTTGCCATATTGTCCTAATGTTCAGTTTGGTCCTGCTTCTTCTGCTACATAGAAATAAGGGTTGAAAGAAACCATAATACCTTCAAGTTTTCCATAAGGCATTTAAAGGCTATGTATTATGAGCTAAAAATCATTTTTTCAATTGGTCTTTATTAAAAAAATGAAGTCCCTTTCTCTGTACAGAGCTGAGCTGCTCTACTAGCAAAATCTGAATTTTCTCTCTGCTCCATCAGACAGCTAGCTGAATGGCTCCTTATCTCTGCTCTCAGAACTTATAAACACTCATCAAAGCTCAATCTTACTGATAAGAATGTGGCTTAAATAAGTGTTTATGACCTCTTAGTAGTTTGGAGATAAGGGTTATTAGATGACTGGCACCAAGTGAAAATAGGATGAATAGAGCTAGAAAAACAGTTGTTAACCCTTTATGACAGAACGGCTCAATATTTTTAATAAAGACCAAGTGAAAAAAATATTTTTAGTCCCAAATGCGTAAAATGCAATCATAAAAAAAATTGCCCCTGAAGGTGAGCAATCCTTCATTTGTGGCTAC
Organism: Bufotes viridis; assembly: GCA_033119425.1. Classification (NCBI taxonomy): domain Eukaryota; kingdom Metazoa; phylum Chordata; class Amphibia; order Anura; family Bufonidae; genus Bufotes; species Bufotes viridis. The sequence continues at coordinate 466,108,150 of CM065592.1, read as the reverse complement.
ATATACTTTATCTTTCTCCTGCCTTGTGCCAGAGCATAAAATGAACCATGTGCCAGGGTTGACCCTTTAACTTTACTTTCATGCTTGTCTGATAAGGTGGAGTATTTTGCACAGTGGAAGCGGTCCTATTCCTGTAGATTATCCAGTACACAACAGTATTTACGATGTGTCAGGTCTAAAAATAATCACTAGTTAACTATCCCGCAGAGCTGAACATAGTCATCTGCCCATTCTCTAACTGATATGCATTCAACTCTCCATTTATATACAACAATGAATCTATTTGAAAAGCTTATATTTATAAAAAATTTCAATCTAGGTACAGAAGCTTTCCTACTGGACTCTAATGAGATTAGCTGACAGTGCTCTGTAGTTCATAGCAGTAACCTCTCTGATCTCTGGCTAATAGAGGGGGGACTGAAACAAGTCTTTCACTATTGGCTTACAATTCCCTAATAATATTCCCTTAAAGGGGTTCTCCAGGAATTAAAAAAATGAAAATACTTAAATATTATTTTATAATAAATATATTCACAAATACCTTTCATTAGTTAGAATGGCTTGTTTTGTCTAGAAGAAATAAAATGGCCACCCTCCTATCAGTACACACAAAACCTGTCCTAATCACACAGGAGGACAAGTTACTTCACCACAATGAGCCATAGTGCTGCCTCATCCTCTGCTCTGCTTGTTAGGAATTTTGATCCTGAATGCAGGTGAATCTCTATGGGAATGGAGAAGATGAGGAGACATGAGAGGAGCGTGAGGTGTGGCTAATGAGCAGCAGCACTTCTTTACAGTGTCTATTACTAGTGATGAGCAGCAGGGGCTATATTAGAATTCGCAACATTTTGCGAATATTTGGGCGAATATTCGTTATATATTGACAAATTTGCAGTTATTTTCTTAATTGCTAAAAATGGGCATTGTAATATTCGCGTATTGTGCGCGCAATAGAGGCGTGGGTCACTTTTGGTACATTTTTCAGGCTGCTAGAAGTTTACTGAGACTGGAGATAATGGTTGGCATGGCAGAACATTACAATAGCTTTATACGCAGATAGAGTGCTCCAATATATTTGTGATTGTGAAAATCTGCAATTAATGATGCGGATATTTTGGCTCAATACGTGCAACTGGTGACATCACAGCACTATGTCTGTAGCATGTATGTATATGGACAGCAGAACCTATCACACTACCTAACACCCTACTATCAAGGTGCTGATTAGACAGCATGAATATTGCACAGGTGTGCCTTAGACTACCCACAATAAAAGACCACTCTGAAATGTGCAGTTAGATCACACTGCACAATGCCACAGATGTCGCAATGTTTGACGGAGCGTGCAATTAGCATGCTGACTGCAGGAATGTCTACCAGAGCTGTTGCCCGTGCAACGAATGTTCATTCTCTACCATAAACCGTCTCCAAAGGCATTTCAGAGAATTTGGCAGTACATCCAACCGCAAACCACATGTAACCAAACCAGCCCAGGACATCCACATCCAGCATGTTCACCTCCATAATCATCTGAGACCAGCCACCCGGGCAGTTGCATAACCAAAGAATTTCTGCACAAACTGTCAGAAACTGTCTCAGGGAAGCTCATCTGCATGTTCGTCGTCCTCATCGGGGTCTGGACCTGACCGCAGTTCGTCCTCGTAACTGACTTGAGTGGGCAAATGATCACATTCGATGGTGTCTAACACGTTGGAGAGTCGTTCTGTTCACAGATGAGTCCCGGTTTTCACTGTTCAGGGCAGATGGCAGACAGGATGCCGCAGCATGAAGAAGAGAGAGAGCACACTGGAGGTGAGGAGAAGCGGCGTCCGGAGCAGGAGAGGTTAGTGGCTTTTTTTTTTGTGATCTGAGGCTGGGCGCTGCTTAAACATGGCTGGGGCTGATCAAACATGGCTGTGGTCAATTAAATATTGCCGAGTGTGATGAAATATAGCAGGGGGTTGATATGAGGCATGGGGGTCTCATCTGAGGTCTGAATTGGGGTCTTCTTTATTTTGTGCTCTGATCTCAGGTCTGATTGGGCATCATTCACATTGGGGTCTGAGCTGAGGTCTGACTGTGGGTCTGATCTGAGGTCTTATTGGGGTCTCATTAACATTGGGGTCTGAGCTAAGGTCTGATTGAGGGTCTTATTAACATTGGGGGTCTGATTGGGGCTGTGAGCTAAGGTCTGATTAACATTAGGGGTCTGATTGCTGGTTTGATCTGAGGTGTAATGAAAAATATTTTTCTTATTGTCCTCCTCTAAAACCTTGGTGTGTCCTGGGCTGGTGCCTTATAGGGCGAAAAATATGGTTTATCATATTGAAAAGAGGACTCAATCTAACACCTGGATTTATGACCCACTACATGGACAACCTTCCTACCCTTCCCATTGCTAGGTCTTAGCCCCTATTTCCTGCCCATCTATAACAATAACTGCTGTTTTATTGAATTGTCTTATCTTGATAATGTCCGTAACATCCATTTGTTTACTGCCTGATGAAGGAGCCTCTGTGCTCTGAAAGTTTGCAAACATATCTTTTATTGTTAACCAATAAAGGTATCACTACTATAATACCTTTATCTTTTTAGTGCTATAGTACTTAACATCACATTGATTTTTCTGGCTAATATAGTAACACCCTATTTTTGGTATACATCTTGAAAAATGGTGAAAATTTACAAATTATAGAAGAAGATTTATTAAGACTGGCTTGATATCCTCTGCACTGCCACTGACTTTTTTACGGCACTTATCTGGCACAAATGAAATGATAAATATGCCCAGTGTGAAAATTTGGCATGTTTCATAATCTACAACTTTTTGTTCCATAAAAGTGGAGTAAAGGCACTAACTGTAAAAACAAATAAAAAAAAAACACTTTTATACATATTCTGAAAAGAGACCATAGTTCCCTCATTTTTGTGTGTAAATTCACTTGCTTGGGTCTCCACTTCTCAGCTCCTTTTCTAAACTTCTACTGGAAGAAGGAGAGAAGAGAACCAAGAGACACACAGGGGCTTATAAATTAGTTTTTCGTCACTTTTAAAGTACGGTGTTTTCGATGATATCCTTGTGTTAGAATAAGTTAATTAAAGGATGCCACTGTAAGGGGAATGAAGCATTATACAGCTATTTTAATCAATGGACTGTCCATGGTATACATGGATGTGTAGGGTCCTTTGACAACTCTTTGTATCATCTCACTGTCCTTGTTAATTGATGAAAGCTGTCAATGTGAATATTAATTTTATTTATTGGAGCATGTGAAAATAGGTTTTTGTAAACCCGCCTACCCAATGTATTTACAGTAAAGGCCAGCGGCTTAGACACTTGACTTCTAAAATGATTTGTGGATTACTGGTCAACTAAAGGGTTGTCTGGGGTTGCCATGTTTGCAAGGTTTTGTTGGACCATATATCATCTGGTCTGGTACATCAGGGTACTCAAGTTTATCAGTGGTGATTAGAGATGAGCGAACTGTAAAAAATAGTTTGGCGTTCGGCGTTCGGGTTGTGGTAATTGCCGCATCCCGTTATGGATTCCACTACCGCGGACTATCCCGGCATATGGAATCCATAAGGGGCGGCTTCCACGAAAAGCCGAAGGACCTAGGGTGACATCACCGTCATGTGATCAGTGCAGGGGGCGTGGCTCAGAGCGGGATCAAATCCAGTGCTGAGCCACGCCCCCTGCACTGATCACATGACGGTGACGTCACCCCAGGTCCTTCGGCTTTTTCAAAGTTCGGGTTCGTGGAAGCCGCCCCTTATGGATTCCATATGCCGGGATAGTCCGCGGTAGTGGAATCCATAACGGGATGCGGCGATTACCACAACCCGAACGCCGAATGCCGAACTATTTTTTAAAGTTCGCTCATCTCTAGTGGTGATGAATTGTGTTCAATGTTTGGTGATCCTTCAGGATTCAAACCTGTACTGAACATAGCTCCTTAATTTTTAATACTGTACAGGGTGTCTCCTCCTCCATTTTCATATATAATAGAAAACCCAGTGTCTGGTAGATCACTTGGCACTCAAAAACCTAAATAAAAGGTTAGCGATTTTGATGGAGGGCCTGTCAGGCTGTAGGCACTAAAAGACCACAGAACACACTATTTATCTGGGCAAAGTATAGTACTCCTGCAAATTTGAGTTCTTTTTGAGTGCAGCATGATCCTTCGCTGGCATTTTATGATTATTTGCACACAATATGGCCTTCCAGGCACTTTGTATAGCTCGGTCTGGTAACAGTATGGCATTTCTTTCACACTATGGCTCACTTTGTATGTCACTCTGAGCACCATGTGACAGTATGTGCCACACTATGGCACTAGGCATACTGTTTAGCTTTATGTGGTTACTGTATTACTTTGCTTGAAAAGGTATGGGATTCAGGGCAATGTAGCAAGAACAGCATATTTGAGCAATAAATGACACTGGGCTCATGCAGCAAATAGTTGCATGACCTGTACACATACAAAGGTCATCCATACTTTGGTGTTAATCTTAAGGATTTTTTTTCCTGCCATCATTCTACCATTCACGACTTGTTATCGAAAAACTTTCCTATTGTCATTATAGGCTGTGCCACATTACGCCATGTATTCAGGAATGAAAATGTGAAGCTATAAATGGTTTAAAAAGTGCAATGTTTGCATGGTACAAACTGTTCTGCCTACAGATGACTGGAATTTACCATTACTTTTTATATTTGACTCGTGATACAAACAACAAGGATGATAAATTGCCTAGCGACACAAATGGTGGCATTAAATCATCTCTGGGAGATGCTCAGAGACGGAGATTCACTTTGTTACTTTGAGCTCCATCTTCTCCGGCGGATGTTAATGGGATTTACGGTCACTCAGAGACTGCTAAGTGTGATTGGCGACTTGTTTATCTAGCACCCTTGCTTTCTCTGCATGGTCACATTGTTCTTAAAGGGGCCTTGCTTATTTTTAGATTAACAAATGTCCTATTTAGAAATATAAGAGAAGTCCCTTTGCATTTGACACCTTTTCAAGCTCATGACGATGATGAAAGTTATAGAAATGATAGGAGAAACTTTTTGACATCAGACTTTTTCTAGTCAACTTTTTGCATTAAGAGCTCAGCCGTGGTATACATAAAACCCATTCATTTGTTTAACTATATGGATGCTCTTCTCTATAAAGATACTGTATTGAATTCTAGTCACATTGGTGTATAATTTCTTCACCTTAAAACTTTATAGGTCTGACCCCTGGCTCCATTGGTGCCCTCAGATGTTTTATGAAGTGAATGATATTTAAGTCTTTTTATGCCTGCAGAGACAGCAATCTACATCTATGCCACATCCAGTTACTGTCATAGTTTTGTAACAGGGAAAACGAAGTTTCTCTCCTAGTATAAATGGTACGTTTGAAATTACACTGACAAGCAAAAGGGTACTAACAATGTTTTGAACTGTTGACTATCAGGCTGTATATCTCACCAACCACTACAGCTTTGAATGTGAGACTACCATCATTATTGTTACCGTTTTGCTCCTAAAATTCTAAATTTAATTGTTAGTGTTTTGCAAATCCACCTTTGGCATTCAACACTGCCTGAACCCTTATGGGCATGCTCTCAATCAGATTCAATCTGTTCCCAGGTCTCTTATACACATTCCCAAGGTTGTTGCATACTGGTCGACTCACTTGGGTACGAATACAACTTTTTCTTGTACTCTACCAACAAGTGTTTGATTGAGGTCTGTGGACTATGGGCGCCAATCCAGCACCTCTACTTCATTGTCACTGAACCATTTCTTCGCCAATCTCGACGTATGCTTCGGGTCGTTGTCCTGCTGGAACACTATATCTTCCTTTTCATACCCATAGTACTCGAGTGTACGAAGTAACACGTCTTGTAGGATACTCAAATATAGCTCAGCATTGAGACCATGATCGATCCTGGTCAAGTATTCAACACATTTGGCTGTAAAACAACCGCATATCATAAGGCTTCCTCCACTGAACTTGACAGTTCCTTCAATTTCTCAATCCGTTAGCCCCTTTTCCCTTGTTTCTTCCAGACCCATTTGCACCCATCAGAGCCCAGTCTATTGACTTTCGTCTCATTGCTCCAAATCACCCATTTCTAATCTTCTACTGTCCACTGTTTGTCCTTTTTTGCAAACTTGAGCCGACGCTTCTTATGACGATATTGAAGTTGAGGCTTCTTCACTTTTTTCGGGCCACCATTCCAGACTTGTGTAATGCGCATTGCACAGTGTTTGCATGGACATCTGTGATCTCAATATTATGAAGCATATGAGCCACTTCCAATGCAGTGTTTGTTGCGCCAGAACTGATAGACCTTGTGATGAGCCAACTCGTTGATGCCAATATTTACCTGGACGTCCACCTTGTGGCTTTGGAATGGATGGATGAACTTCATTTCGTATTCTTCCAACTGTCATGGCACTCACATGATGCAGTTTGCCAATTTTCTTGGCCGAGATATCGCTATTGATGCTGGGTGAATCTGCATAACTAATTATATGCTAAATGGTTGCAAGTCCAAATTATGTATGGGATAGCCAAGATGATTGTCTATAAAGTGATGGGAGTCCCACGTTCGAAGCTGTGGATGGTGAGATATGGAGCATGAAAGTCAAAAGTTCAAAACATTGTTATCCTTTTGCTCTTAACTAGCTTTACCTGTAATTTATGTGAACAGTCTCAAAGGTAGGTTCCATAATTTCTTTTTAGATTGTAGAGCTGAGAGGTTGTAACCTAGGGGTACATTCACTAGCTTGACACTCATGCAGGAAATGCTCATATTAGGACTGTAGCTATAGGGGGTACAGATGCAGGAGTTGCACCCAGGCTTTGTTGCATCAGGGGTCCAAAGTATTAAGCAAAGTGTGGTAAAGCATCACAATGAAACACATTTAAGGGTTTAAGGTGGTGGTCGGGAATATATTTGTATAATATATTGTCCTAACCTGTTTGGCACCTTGATTTAAGGGGTTCTTCGTGAATGGTGTGTTAAAGTCCTCTGAAAACTTGTCCTAGTCACATACTCGTACGGGTTACTGGAAGCCATTACCTTGTCATTCCTTGAGAACCTCTTTAACTGTACAATCTTTATATACAGTCTTTACATTGTGCTTGATATGGTTTACTCAGAAGGAGTGTTTTTTGGTTCTGCACTGTAAGGCATTTCCAATATACTCATGTGATGTGTCTTATCACAAACACGATCTTAGTAAAGGTTTTTAATATTTTTATGTAATTTTAGGCATTGACGCACATTTTTGTTTTGAATAATATAGTGACTTATAATCTATTAAACTATGACTTTGTGAGAGAAATGTTTCCATTGTGATTTTGGTGAGAAATATACTAGTAGTGTTATTCAATACATTACTCTTGGAACTTAAATGGGTTCTCCAGGCAACATATATTGATGACTTATCCTCAGGAAAGGTCATCAAAATCAGATTGACAGGGGTCCAACAGCCGGCACCCCCAGTGATCAGCTGTTTCTGGAAACCACACAGTGTATGGAACTGCCTGCTTCTGCATCTTTCATGTTTAGATTTTGGCACGTTCTGATATTGATGACCTATCCTGCAAATAGGTCCCCCTTACTAAGCTTCATTCCCCTTAGTATACATATGGCAATACCTAATAATCATCTTTTTCTTAGGGTCTGCTTACATCTGCATTGGAGGGTCCACTAGAGGCCTCTGTCAAAGATTTTGCTAAAAAATAGGACAAAGCAGCACAGCATGCTTCACTATTTTGTCCAATAAAATAATGGATACCTGGAAACCAGACGGATCTCATTAGAGTCAATGGGGTGGTGTACTAGTCCTTACTTTATAGTAATTTCACCCTTGCTATACTAGAAATCATTTATCCATGCAATCACGCATTGCTGAGCTTTTGATGAGCTTTAGTCAATGTGAGAAGGCAGAGCTGCAGCCTGAACCAATTATCAGCCAGGGGGTGTGTCTCAGACTACCTCAGACATCCTGTAAGCACTGTAGCTAAAGTGTTGTCACAGTTCACAGCTCTGCCAAAATGGAACTGAGCTAAACAGCAGCCAAGGTGCAAACTCACCTATATGTACTAACTCCTGTTCCACTTTCCATTTTTGTTATCTATTCGTTGACATGTTGCTCTTAAAAATCTTTGTATACCCTGACCATGACAGGGTCTATGAGGAATGTATTGATGTAGTCACATTTAATAGAAATTCAACATTTTCTAACACAGCTCACAAAAAAGAATCTGAGTAGGTCTTTGTTGTTCAGGAATGCTAAGGTGCATTCGATGTGTAGAAGTCATAATTAAATCTCATTATTTCTTATTGGCAATGCATGTTCTTTATTGCTTTGTTCTCATAAAAGGCATTGTTTCATCAATCTTATGCCTGATACATGCTAACATATTTAGCTGTGGATCCCCTTACTCAGAACATATTAATATCCCCAAAGGGAGACTTCATGTAATCTCCTATTTCCTAAACATCTGCTGTACTGAGGGGAAATATAGGATTGTAAAAATGTATTGTAAGAAATCCATTACTGCTGTCACTTCCCTCATATAGAAATAGAAGAGATTTGGTTTGGGAACCCCACTGCAATGTATTATAGCAGTGAGTTTTGGAAAAATGGTCCTTTGTTGTATATATACTTGTTTGCAATTTGAGTGAAGTTTTCTAGAAGTTTTCTGGTTTGGAAAACCCAGTTTCAAATTATTCTATTAGGGGAATATGAGTTAAATCAGAGATCCTAAATTCAGAACCCTTATCTTTTAGCCAGAGTAAAGAGCATCTTGAAAGAATTTATTTTACTCTGCAGGACCCATCATGACCACCTTTACATGTATGGCCTATTAATTTTAATGGAGAATGTGTAAGGCTTCATTTTTCCTGCAGTGGTGCTGCAGAGATATTGAACAATTGCTGCCAGGATCACCTTTAGATTACAATTGTTTGTGCCACCAGTGGCACGCCCCATTATCAGTTTATTGTTAGAAGATCCTTCTCACAAAAGTTGTTGTCCACAGCGGATAACCTCTTTAAAGATGAACTTTCACCACTCCTGACATGCCTGTTTTAATAGCTTCATGCATTCCCCATATAATAACAATTCTGAAGCATCTATTCTTATGGCTCTATGTTGTGCCATTCCTGTATTATTTCTACTAGAAGTTATGAATGAATTGCTAGCAGCCTGCAGTAAGGGTACAGAGGGGTGTTACTATTTGGGGGTGTGTACCTGCACAGTCTGAAAATGGCAGCACTAATTGAATACAGTGTGTCTGTGCAGGTACACACCCCCAACTGCTTACCTCCCCTCTGTACCCTTACTGCAGACTGCTAGCAATTAATTTATAACTTCTAGTAGAAATAATAAAGGAATTGCACAACATAGAGCCGTAAGAATAGATGCTCCAGAATTGTTATTATATGGGGAATGCATGAAGCTATTAAAACAGGTATGTCAAGAGTGGTGAAAGATCCTCTTTAATGAAGGTTCTAAGAGACAGTGTAGAAATAGAAAGGTCTATACTGGAGATCACAATGGTTACTTTACTGTGTTATTTGCATCATTATATACAAGAAGGCTTAAATGCAAACCTTTCATGTACACAAAAAAATTTCACTGGACTCTTAAAATGAAAAAAAAAAAACAAAAAAAAACACAAAACTGTTATGTCTACTGCAGGGCCTAAGGAGGTGGTGAATGCCATGGATTCAAAGAACACAAAAGTAGGATTGAATTGCCACAAATCTGGCTTCACAAACCCCTGCTGCTATCAACAGGGGAAGCTCCAGTTGGCCATACAATTCCCCTGTAACGGCCACAACAGGGAAAATGTATTATTGTGCCCTGGCCATTCAAATAAACAGTTGACTATTTAGAAAACAGAAGTTCGAGCATTTCAGGTAAAAAACTTGGCGATCACTTTATTTGTAATGGTCACAATTCACAAACGTGGAGAACATCTCCCTCCACCGCTAGGTTGACATGTTTTGGACTTGTTAGTCCTTACTCGTAACCTCACGAGTAACGAGTAAAGACTAACAAGTCCGAAACATGTCACCCTAGCGGTGCAAGGAGATGTTCTCCACGTTTGTGAATTGTGACCATTACAAATAGTAAATGCCAAGTTTTTGTACCCGAAATGCTGGAACTTCTGTTTTCTTCATATTTCAAGTAAGGACTGGTCTGTTCCGCGCATGGGAAGAATATGGTGAGCTGGAAAAACTTTTTTCTTACATGATAGTTAACTATTTAATATGTGGGTGAGATGGATCCACCATAACTTGATCATCTCCTTGTTAATGGGTCATTGTTCTGGCTATTAAAGTGGGACTATAAGTCTTTATGATACCTATATGACAAAAGGTTCATATCTGAGACAACTCCTTTAATGGTGTATTCCTATTTCAAATATCAAAATGCATATTAAACAAGCTGAATCTGTACAGTCCATACAGCATGAAATTCATAAAGTACAAAAGCCCAAGGTGCACAGTCCATTGGAGTTAATACTTATCGGTCCCGATGTCAGGAGACTGTACACATGAAAGTGGATAGTTGGTGTGCCCTCACGCTGTGCGAGGTTTCGGGGACCACCTCCTGCCATGTGAACATTCTCCCAACATAGGGACCGATAAGTATTAACTTTTATGGACTTTGCACCTTGAACTTTTGTACTTTATGAATTTCATGCTGTATGGACTGTACAGATTCAGCTTGTCTAATATGCACTTTAGTTACACATGTGGTCTTTTGATATTTGAGATTGCTATTGGAGACACAGAGGATCTTGGGTTTACACATGTACTGATTTTGCTGGATAATACCTTGTATTCCCATCTCTGCCATTCATAACTGAGGTCAGAATACCCATCGTATGCGTTGGCGAAAGTTGGCTGGGGTTACAGAAAGCTGAGTGAGCTTTACTATGCCATTTCCCTAGCTCACATCTATAAGAGTTCCAGAAACAGAGTAGCACAGCCCACTTTGCTGTTTCTATACCTCTGGCCACCTCTGGCCTTGTATGACAGATATTCCAATTCCAATCTTAAATATTAATGGCTGATATGGGAATCCCCTTTAAGGACTGTAGTTTGTTTTATCCCCCAAGCCGTCTGGCATCTACTTCCCCTCTACCCTTATAGTAAGTAGCACGTACATTCAGTCAACTTGGGCCATGGAGCCGTCACTGCCCTGAGTAAGGGATTAAGAGTGTTGGATCAAGCTACTTTTTTGCCAGCAATTTTTTGTATTAACTGTAGTAACTCTTATGTTGTTATGAGATTTCTCTGAAAAAGTTCATAAAAGTTTGAAAAGTATATACGGTAGTGTAAACAAAAAAAGAAAAATGATAAGTTATAAAACACTGAAATCCCTTTTCATTCTGAAAAGTGATAAGATATGAGCTCTCGGAAGACTTTAGTAAAAAGAATGCGCAGGGTATGAATAATTATTCAAAGCGTAGCAGTGACAGTTTGACCAATGTTGTGCTGGGGGAGAATTCAGAACGTGTTCAACTTCTTGTTCTAGCAGATGATTAAAAATAACCACACACAAGCAACGGGTGCAAATCAGACCCTAAACGCATGATAAAGGCCCCAGAACAAACATCACCTCCCCCTGTATATACCGTATCCAACTCACCTAGGCCTTTGTAGCCATAAATCAGCTACAGTGAAATTTATATTGTCCAACCTTTGCAAGTAGCTATGGGTCTATAAACCTGGTTATTGTTCTTGGCATATAATCATATTATTTCCCTTGAAAATCCCACATTTTTCTCCCTTTATATGTCGGTGTCTACTTTTTTTAATGTAGCGATAAAAATATATGCAGTATTTTGTAACATGGAGGAGAGTGAGGATACACCGGGGACATGGCAGAGAAGAAGGGGAGTTATTTTTAGAGAACAAAGAACACAATCTCTCACCAAGGTTTTTGTACAGGTTTCCCTGCTGCAAATTCTATTGGGGACCTAAGGTTCCAATATCTGGTACACGGCACCCCTTGGGCTAGATAGAAACAGTGTATTAGATTCAGTGACAGTTCTCTAATTTCATCATGTGAAAAATTATAGAATATTTTTTATGTAATATAATACTAAGAATGCGAAGAAAAGAAATAAATGAAAAATGGTATTTAAAGGGACATTACAGTTAAAAAAACACTAACAAACAGGAGGATTTTTTTTGTTACCCTCTGTTTTCTCAATGGATGGTTTAAAACGAATGTGCCCTCAATAAATGGTATATTAATCAGATTTTCTTTATATAATATATATATATATATATATATATATATATAATGAATGGCAGCACCAACTTGAGGAAAAAAATGGGGGCTAGCTCCAATGGGATAAGCGTCCCCGGATTATAAAAAATAAAAAGCAGAGCAGCACTCCAATGAGTAGTAGAAAAAGGAGGATGTTTATTCACCCAGAAGTGACGCGACGTTTCGGCTCCAACATGAAGCCTTTCTCAAGCAATGTGAACAGTGCAAAGTGAACATACTTATAGTGTGAGGAAGTGACATCATCAAGCTAAATTGGCATTAACCCATGCCAGTACAGGTGATATTTTAAATACATAAAAAACACATGTGAATACATAAATAATGTGAAAACAGTGCATGATCATAAATAAAGAACGTGATGTAAATATATATCATGATTCATTATACTGATGAATACAAAATCTGTATGTATATAGTACACATGTGCAACCACCCAGACCACAACTGGTTAAAAAGACAATTACAACATATCAATCATGAGGAGTGGCTGAGCCACATGGCTGTGGGCATGGACAGAGGCACATAAGGCAAATCACATATCCCCGTTGCAATTCTATGTATTTAAAATGTCACTTGTACTGGCATGGGTTAATGCTAATTTAGCTTGATGATGTCACTTCCTCACACTATAAGTATTAGTATATTCAGTTTGCTTGAGAAAGGCTTCATGTTGGAGCTGAAACGTCGCGTCACTTCTGGGTGAATAAACATCCTCCTTTTTCTACTACTCATTGGAGTGCTGCTCTGCTTTTTCTTTTATATCTATCTATCTATCTATCTATCTATCTATCTATCTATCTATCTATTAGAGAGTATATAAAGAAAATCTGAAGTAGGTGCGTAAGACCACCAGAGAACTCCACAGACGTATTGGTGAACATCTGGGATGTACGGCACAAAAAGATACCCCATTGGCGAAACACATGGAACTGAAGCTTGAGGGGGACGTGTCCCTGATGAAATTCATATGGAACGAAATAGTCCCCACTTCATTGAGAGGGGGCGACTTGAACAAGAAGGTGTTACAATGTGAGAAGTGGTGGATTTTTTTTATTAAAAACAGTCCACCCCGAGGGTCTAAATGAACAGCTGATTTATAGCTGCTACATTCGATCCCTCTATTTTGGGGATGTCTACCTCTTATAGAGGTATCCAGTCGCCAAACCCCGCTTATTTTATCACTGTATCTTCCGATACCTCCCGTACACCGTAACTTCTAGTTAAATACTCATTTTACAGCACCGGGAGAGGGCTGCTGCCGTATATGTCCACATTATAAACTTTGGGAAATCGAAAGGTTGGTGCCACTCATTATGTTGATTGGTACCAATTCCCTGTGTTTGAGGACACTGAACATACTGTATGGTTCCATAATAATGACATACATAAATCTGCCCATGGGTGTGTACTATAGTGTTTTTGGAAAATGCCTCACTATGAGAGGCTTTTTGTTTCATCCCTGTTGGTACACCATTGTGGTCTAACAATTATGATACTTTAGAAACTTTAATCATGTCCTGTATTACAGTGTCCTATTTTTTTTATTTTTTGTTGCTGTCACAATGGAATGATGATTTTTATAAGAATCGCATTCTGTAAGTGCACTCATTATCTTTCACCTGTGTTCCTATGGTTTTCTCAGCAGGGTACAGTACTTGTGTAGCCTGCACATATTAAGAAGGGTACTTTCACACTAGCGTTATTCTTTTCTGGTATTGAGTTCTGTCCTAGGGGCTCAATACTGGAAAAAAACTGATCAGTTTAATCCTAATGCATTCTGAATGGAGAGCATTCCGTTTAGGATGCATCAGGATGCATCAGTTCAGTTCCTCTTATGTTTTTTGGCCGGAGAAAATACTGCAGCATGCTGCGGTATTTTCTCCGTCCATAATTCCCAAACACTTGCCGAAATGCCGGATCCGGCATTAATTTCCATTGAAATGTATTAGTGCCGGATACGGCATTAAAATTACTGCATTGATTAATCCAGTCTTCGGGTCTGCGCAACCAGAGAGACAGATCCGATATTGCAATGCATTTGTGAGACAGATCTGCATCCGGATCTGTCTACAAATGGTATCCGTTTGCATACAGATTGCCGGCTCTGCCTACCGGAATCCAGAAACGCTAGTGTGAAAGTACCCTACGCCCTACATGTGCCGGATATAGAATATAGGAACTTGGTTGACTACCAGTGCTGTATTGCTGGACTTTACTCTCAGGAAGATAGTAGGGATCCCCTGTGCGTGTCACTAGCCCGCACGCTGCAGGGAGGTTTCCCCTAACTTGCGGCTATATTGCGCGCATGCACGGCTCCTGAGTGTGGGAGAACACACCTCCCTGATGACGCATTGGCGGCGGTGGTATTGATAAACTCACGTGAGATGCCATTCCAGGTAGACGCCATACAAATCACCTCCATGTGGACACCATCTTTGCAGGTTCAGACTGAGGACTAGGGCTGACCTGTTTGCATTAGTTCCCTGATGATTTAGTTCAAGTCTAAGGAAACACGTCAGGACAGTTTTTATTTGGTTAGTAGGGCTTCCCTGCAATTTACCCTGATTAGCTGGGCAGTCACAAACTCAGTAGGGACAAGCAAGGACTCCTAGATAGATGTGAGGGACGGCTCAGTGGGGTCGCTATTATCAAGATAAGCACCTTGTTCCCTGAGCATAAAGACTAGCTCAGGACAAGCAGGGTTGAATAAGGTTATAGACCCAGCACACTTAGACTAGGGACCCCCTAGAGGAACCACAATTTTACAAAGTGGTAAGAACGTTCCCTTTCATTATCTTCACGATTAATGGTTGCACAAGTGTGCGTCACTTATTATTGTTCAATGGGCTAATATTTTATGTGATACTATTTGAAGTTATGTATTAAATTAAGGTCACCCACTGTTATTACATAAATTTCACACTTTAAAAAAAAAATTGAATATTCCACTTTTGACATTGCCCACTTGTCCACTAGCACGGTCACAAAAGGCTGATGCCACCTTTTCTTTGCAGCTCGCTTGTCGGCTTGTCAGCTGAGCTGTATAGATTGGGACAGAATAAGCAGAGCCATCTTATGACTAGAAGGAGTATGAGTTAATGACAGCGCTATTGTGCTACTGGAAGCCTAGTTAAAGGGGATGTTCCATAATGACAACATATCAGGATAGCTAACAAGTGTTCAATTGCTAGCAACCCCACCGATCATGAGAATGGGGGTCCCACATTCACAAGTTGAATGGAGCAGTGGTTCAGCGTTCACACAACTGCTCCGTTTACAGTCTATAGAAATGCCAAATATGCACTGAGCTATCTTTCACAATCCCAAAGTATTTATAGATATTCTAAGAATTAAAAAGCAGATAATTTTCCCCATATTTAGATGTGGGCATTAGCTTTAAGGTTTTATGCACTGTAATGTAAGACAATCTACATGCACAGTATCAAGAGTGCCCTCTGCATGCTTCTCGTTATATATATATATAATATATTTGCCCAGTTTCGATGACCCTTTATCAAAACAAATGAGTCCCTATGCTCAGTTGAAGGTTGGCATGGGGGGGGGGGGGGGGGTCCACCATGTCAAGAATAGTTGTATGGTATTGATAAAATATTAATGCTCATTTCTAATGCATTGTGGTTCATGAAATATTTAATATTAAAGCTCTATGGAGTGTGTATTGTTTAGATTTGACAGATTCAATCTTTTAGTTTTGAGAGGCTGCAAAGCTATCAGTCGTCTACTTTAAAGCCCCCCAAAGGTCTGCCACTTTAATATGATTTTTTGTGATCGCATAACCCTGGTCATGGTGGCTATCAAACTGCTGACTTCAATACAACAGGCTAAATATACTAGAGAGACTGCCTCTAGTAGCCCCCCCCCCCATTGCTTTTTCAACTTAATACCAATCCGTACAATTAATTGTGTAGAAAGGGTCTCAATGGTGAGGGCAACCAGAACTGATGGCGCAAAAGCAGCAATTGCCCTAGCATTTCCTCCATTTAGAGGATTCTACTACCACATGCAGTCTGCTCTTCATCTTGGACATAGGGCTCTTACAAACAACTGTAGCCTGTTTTGTGGTATGTGCTGCCCTCTATAGAACAGTCCTTTCCTTGTCCGTGAGACGGACAAGAATAGGACATGTTTTTTTTTGTGTGGGTGCAACGGAACAGACATACACAAGGTGTGCTGTCCGCATCTTTTGCGGCCCCATTGAAGTGAAGGGGTCCGCATCCGACCCTCACAAATGCAAATTGGATGTGTACAAAAAATACGTTTGTGTGCATAAACCCTTATCTTGAGCTTTAAGGGGTATTCCAACCATTTACATTTATGGTTAATTCATAGGAAAGAGAAGGAGAAGAGAGCAGGTTGAGAATATTTACTACTTTGTCCAGCAATGAAAGCAGTCTACTAGAGTTATGGAAACAATCACATGCACTGGCTGAGCGGTTCCCATAACTCCTATAGACTTTAATGGAGAGAGCAGCGCACACACTGGCAATGCAGTCTCCTTCATTTCCTCCTTTTCTCAGCCGCTACCAATAATTTTACTTGATGCAATGGGGATTACAGGACCCTGTTATCCCTATAAGTTAGGGTCTCAAAGGGGGACCTTCATCTTTCAGACATCTATCCTATGGATATGACCTAGATGATCAGAATATTAAATAAACAATTATAGCTCTTCACCAGATATCCAGTTACAAATCAATCAGGAACAATCACCTATTTCTGATCCAAGAGCAAAGATGTCAATTCACGCCAGTCAGTTCCACTAATAAAGAGGACTGGTCACCTCTCCTGACATGTCTGTTTTAGTAACTTCTTGCATTCCCCATGTGGAGCATCTATATGAACGGTAGTGTTACAAATTGACCAATTACTTTCTACTCCCTTCATTCATGAGATGATCACACTGTCACAATTAAAAATTATTTTCCTATTAGAGGACTGGGCTTTACAAAGCTGGTAAACAGAGTAATGTCTTATTGTAGAGGCAAAATTACAATCAGCTAGGAAATGATAAGATGACATCTTTAACCAGCGAATAAAAGGAAACACTTTCTGGGTTCGAAGAAAGTAGGTTCGAAGTAGTAGTTCAAACAATCTGCGGTGCACGTATACTGGTATGTACTCCACTTTCGTGCTCATTGGAAATGAACGGGTCCAATTCAATCAGGTTTGCAACTCCCTTATCTCCAAGACAATTCCCCAATCTCCAAGACAACACTGCGCTCCCACAAACCAGTAGTACAATGCATTGAGAGGACTTCCAAGCTCACACACGTAACGGAGAGAACTCAAGGAGGAGTCCTCTTAATGCATTTTACTGCTGGTTTGTGGGAGCGCAGTGTCAGAAAGCAAGTGAGTATGAAGATGGAAATTACATAACTGGACCCTACATCACTTACACTTTACATAGCTTACTCTAGTTTGGAGGGTGTTTCGGAGTTGACAGATTCCCTTCAAGCATCTTTGTGTGCGGCAGGGGCAGACAGCTGATGGGGATCCAAGGAGAACAGACCAAGTGGCATCCTACTGAGGTAAAGAAAGTATTATCTAGAAGGTAGAGCAGCCAAACAAGAGGGACTGTGCATGGAAAAACCTTGTGGAGGTAATGCTCATCTTTGGCTTCTACACTCCATGGTTTTGTCCGTGTTTAAAGGCCTTAAAATGGGTTGTCTCACTTCAGCAAATGGCATTTATCATGTAGAAAAAATTAACACAAGGCACTTACTAATGTATTGTGATTGTCCATGTTGCCTCCTTTGCTGGCTTGATTCAATTTACAATTCAAATTATACGCTGCTTGTTTCCAGGGATTACGGCCACCGCTGCAGCACAGATATGAGATGTTCAGGACGGAAGCTGCTGCGATGTGTGTCTATGTTCGCTCGCATGTTCCCGGCCACTAGAGGGGCAGGCGCTTTTTCCTATAGTGTGGATTGCAAGGTGGCCAAAACCATGGAAACAGGCAGTGTATAATGTGATGGAAAAATGAATCCAGCCAGCAAAGGCAGCAATATAGATAATCACAATACATTAGTAAGTGCCTTGTATTAACTTTCTCTAGATGATAAATGCCACTTGATTTATTGAGAGGACCCCTTTAAGTCACCATTTATACCTAAGTGACAGATTAAAAATCTGTTTGAGGGTCTGTACCACACAGTTCGGCATTGTAGACTTGCACCCTTCAGATTGCATTCGATAGCATCCTTCAGCTGGATCTGGACGTTCGCACCATTATATATTGCCTTAGAATTGTCAATGGTCAAATACTGTACCTACGTTTCCTCTTAATGTATATGAAAGCTGCTGTAGTATCACAGGCCTCCCAAGTGTCCCTGTTTTGGAAGAACAGTCCCTATTTTTAACCCAATTCCTTCTGTCCCTCTTTGCACCTTAAATGTCCCTCTTTTTGATCTGAGGTATAGATACGAATTGTTTCAAGGGCATAGCTATAGGGGGTGCAGAGGTAGCAGTCCCTACCTGGCCAAGGAGCCTGAGGAGGCCCAAAGACCCTTATGCTGCATAAGAAGACACCAGTGTTAAAGAAAGTGCATGCTGGTCAAGGTACACCTCTGGCTGGAGAGAAGGGGTTAGGTCAAGAATTTGATATTGGAGTGAGTCAGCTGGGTCGCAAGAATCATGCCCTTTTTCTCGGAGGAAACGTAGGGCGGGTCGCAAACATCGGGGGCCAGGGAAGGACTCCACAGAACATACAGACCCGATCCCAGGTAGGATCCCATCTCTGATTATTAATTTGTCCTGTAAAGCACAATCACGTGCTTTAGAGAACGGCTTGTCTTTCATCCCAGTTTCTCAATTTGATTATAAAACCAGCAGACAAGGGGGGTTTTGTGGTAATCATGGATAGGATTATGTCAAGGAGGTTGAACGTCAGCTTTCTGATTCTGATACATATGCGGTATTGGTCAGGGATCCGATATTTCGGATCAAGAATAAAATATCTGCTGTAGTATATCATTATGCATCTTTGGGAGTGATTGATGATAAAATGAGCGAATTCCTGATAAACCAGTCACCGATGACTCCGGTATTTTATGTCCTCCCAAAGGGGCATAAAACCCCTATAGTGGCGTCAGTGAATTCTATCCTGTCTCCACTAGCAATAGTATTAGAAAAAGTTTTGACAAATCTTGTAAAGCAAATCACCTCTTTTCTGCTGGATACCTCGCACTTCCTGGACATAATTAAAGGTCTGCATCAAATTCCAAAAGATAGTTGCTTACTAACTATCGATGTTGTGAGCCTCTACACCTCCATCGATCATGTTGGGGGTGTGGCGGCAGTGTCACAATTGCTACATGAGTGTGAATATGATGACATACAACGAGAGTTTTTTCTGAAGCTTTTACAATTGGTTATTTTTAAATAATTATTTAACGTTTGGTGACACTTTCTACTTGCAGCAACGCAGACCACAATGGGTTCGAATGTGGCCCCGGCCTAAGCAAACGCATTTATGGCATCAATTCAGGAGATACATATATACCCAAATCCTGATTAGCAGAAATTTGCTATATTATGGAAAATATATATTGATGATGGTTTTTGCGTATGGGCGGCGCCACTCGAGCCCCTTGCTACCTTCTTTGGATACCTGAATTAAATTTGTTCTATATATATTGTAAGAGGGTGCGAGGTGTTGTTTTTGATAGCAGGTACGTGTCACCGAGGTTGCTGGCCTCGGTGAGGTAAGAGCCGGGGTTTTTGGTCTGCAGCAGCTAGTGCTGCTCTGTTAAATAGCATGGCTGCAAAGCCGATCCGGGCCGGCTCTTACTGGGAGCAGCTAAAGAGTAGGGTGGGTGGCTGCTCCCCACGGTCCAGTCCATGTTTTGGGGCTGGGTATAAAACGCAGCCAGCAGCTGTGTCTGGGTGTGTGTGATTATCCTGGAGCCTGCAAACAGGGCTGAGGAATTCTCTGTCCTGGAGGAAGGAGCTCAGCAAGGTGGTGTTGCCCTGCGACCTGAAGGTGGAATCGCCTGCGGCTGAGCCGACTGCTAGGTGTGAACCCGCACCTAAACCACCCAAGGTGACTGGACCGTGTGTTGGCCTGTTTTTGGTTTTTCCACATGATTTCTGTTGTGTATGAACTGTCACCAAGAGACTGTTTTCATTTCTGGTGTGCAAGTGTGAATAAAACACTGTTTGATGCACAATCTGGACTCCTTGTTTTGCCTCTAAACTGCACCCGCACCGCTGTCTACCAGAGCGACTCCCCACATTTGGTGGAGGATGCGGGCATGCGCAGTGAGGCTGGCGTGAACGCCGAACTTTGTTTTTGCTGGGCAAAAGTGAATGTCCTATATTAAGCCGGCAAAGTTGCAGCCTGTGATCCCCGACAAAATGGAGGCGGCTGTGAAAGCCCTCATAGAGGCTAACGTGCAGCAGCGGGAGACCAACCAGCTACTGCTACAGCACGTGATGGCGTTGCAAGCGGCAGGAGCGTCCCACCGCGTCCACGATGCCCGGAAAGCTGTCCGTACCGCGATCCCTAAGATGACCCCTCGGATGATGTTGAGACCTATCTGGCGGTGTTCGAGAAGGTGGCCGTGAGGGAGAAATTACCCGAGAACAGTGGGCAGAGGTCATCGCTCCGTTCCTGGCGTCTGGACCCCAGCAAGTATTTTTGACCTCCCAGGTGACCAAGCAGCTGACTACCCGACTGTGAAAGGTGAGATCCTGGCAAGACTGGGGGTGAATGTTTTGGTCCGGGCCCAGCGGGTGCATCAGTGGGAGTTTAACCCGGCTGAACCCGCCCGGCCACAATACTATGACTTGCTACAACGGTTGCAAAAATGGCTGCAGCCAGACATACTGACTCCCACTGCTATGCTCGACCGTCTGTTAGCCGATGTCTTCTGGAGGGCTTTGCCTTACCCTCTCCAGCACTGGATCGGCCAGGTATCGCCCACCAATGCCCTGGAGATGGTCGACCTGGTGGAGCGCTACGAGGCCACCAGAAACCTGCAGGGGAGTCTTGCTGGGAAGGGGTCAGTTAAACCCCGGAGGCCTCTGCCCCAGTTCCAACGTCCGGCGACAGAGCGGCCTGCACGGAATATACCCCTGCGAGCCCGCCTCCCGTGGTATGCTGGAGGTGTCAGGAGCCAGGCCACATCAGGGCCGACTGTCCGCGTCGGGATGAGCTGATGGAGGTGAACTACGGGGTCGCCACTCCTTGTATGCACGGAAGCTGTGCGCAACTGGCACCCGTGAGGTACAAGACCATAACCACCTGTGTCAGGTAGAGGTGGGAGATTCGCTGGCGGTGGCTCTGCTGGACTCCGGGAGTTTAGTCTCCTTGGTAAGGGCTGCCCTGGTACGGCCTGCGGAGTATACTGGCCGTAAAGTCGGGGTCCTGTGCATCCACGGAGACCTGAAAGACTATCCCACTGCACTAGTGACTTTGTCCACAGCGGCTGGTAGGTGGACCCACGAGGTGGCTGTCGCTACTACACTCCCACACGAACTAATACTTGGGAGGGACTTCCCCGGTTTTCCGGCGCTGTGGCCGGCAATAAAGGTATCTGAGGGACCCGAGACAGGGGTGACCCTAGCAGAGTGGCCTGATACCGCTGGAAGGCCAGAACCCTGGGAGCCCGAGTCTGAAGGGCCGGCGGTAGGGGTGACCACTGCTCCGGCAGTAGAGGGGGAAACAACCCCACTGAGTGTAATGGTGGGAGACACAGAGGACTTGCCACCGGGACCTGAGTTGGCAGACCTCAATGTCTCTGGGGAAAATTTTGGGACCGCACAACACCGGGACCAAACCCTAACCAGGGCCTGGGAGAATGTGCTGGAAATTGATGGTAAACCCCAGAAACCAGGGGCTGAATTAATGTTCCCACGATTTATTGTTCTACAGGATATGTTGTATCGGGTGAACCAAGTCCGAGGTGAACCTGTTGAACAGTTGGTGGTGCCCACAGCGTATCGCAAGCTTGTCATGGAGCTTGCCCACCAACATGTTCTTGGGGACACCTGGGGTGGCAGAAAACCCAGGACCGCATACTGCAGCGGTTTTATTGGCCCGGTGTGTTCAAGGAGGTAGAAGATTATTGTAAGTCCTGTCCAACCTGTCAGATAACTAGCCCCCAGCCTCATTTCCGTAGTCCTCTGGTACCTCTGCCAATTATTGAAGTACCGTTTGAGCGAATCGCTATGGATTTAATTGGGCCTGTACCAAAGTCTGCCAGGGGCCACCAACACATTCTGGTAGTTCTCGACTATGCCACTCGGTATCCGGAGGCGGTGCCTCTGCGACATACCTCAGCTAGGCTCATTGCCAAAGAGTTAATGGAGATGTTTTCCCGTGTGGGCCTGCCAAAAGAGGTTCTGACAGACCAAGGGACCCCTTTTATGTCCAAAGTAATGAAGGAACTGTGTAAATTGTTGCGTATAAAGCAGTTACGGACGTCCGTTTACCATCCGCAAACAGACGGTCTTGTTGAGAGGTTTAACCAAACTCTAAAAAATATGTTAAAAGGGTGGTGTCTAGAGATGGGAAGGACTGGGACCTGCTTCTGCCCTATCTCATGTTCGCAGTGCGAGAGGTACCCCAGGCCTCTACTGGGTTCTCGCCCTTCGAACTGCTTTATGGCAGACACCCTCGGGGCCTGTTGGATATCGCCAAGGAAGCATGGGAACAACAGCCTGTCCCCCACAAAAGTGTCATTGAGTATGTCACCCAGATGCAGGAACGGATAGAAAGGGTGTTGCCGCTGGTCCGGGGAGCATATGGAGGCAGCGCAACAAGCCCAGAGTAGGGTGTATAATCGCCAGGCTCGGGTACGGGGCTTCCATCCGGGAGATCGGGTTTTGGTTCTGGTACCCACCCTCGACAGCAAGTTCCTAGCTAGGTGGCAGGGCCCCTATGAGGTGATCGAGAAGGTAGGGAAGTAAATTACAAAGTACACCAGCCAGGGCGGCGCAAGCCGGAGCAGGTGTACCACGTGAATTTACTTAAGCCGTGGAAAGATAGGGACACAGCCGACGACCACAGCCCCCGGCCAGGGCTTCTAGGTGAAAAGGGTCCAGCCCCACAGTTCGAGGCCTGTGAAGCAGTAACCACGGTAAAAATTGCAGACAGCCTGTCTTCCAAACAAGTTCAGGAAGTCAGGGAGTTCATCAGTCGGAACACGGATGTGTTCTCGGACCTCCTGGCCGCACGTCTCTCATCCAACATGACATCGTCACTGAGCCTCAGGCCAAGATCCGGTTAAAACCATACCGGGTACCCGAGGCTCGGCGACGGGCCATCGCGGAGGAAGTACAGTTAATGTTGAAGCTCGATGTCATTGAGGAGTCGAAAAGTGAGTGGGCCAGTCCCATAGTCCTAATACCCAAGCCGGATGGGACGTTGCGGTTCTGCAACGACTTTCGCAAGTTAAATGAAGTATCCAAGTTTGACGCGTATCCCATGCCCCGAGTAGACGAGCTGGTTGAAAGTTTAGGACAAGCCCGTTATTTTTCTGTGCTGGACCTCACTAAAGGGTACTGGCAGGTACCCTTAACGGAGTCGGCTAAGGAAAAACCGCATTTGTTACCCGCAGGGCCTGTATCACTACAAGGTGTTACCCTTTGGCCTGCATGGCGCCCCGCCACTTTCCAAAGGTTAATGGACATAGTGCTGCGACCACATCGTCGGTACGCCTCGGCCTACTTAGATGATGTAGTCATCCACAGCACCGACTGGGAAAGCCATTTACCCAAGGTGCAGGCGGTAGTGGATGCCCTGAGGAATGCCGGACTGACCGCTAACCCAAAGAAGTGCTCCATAGGGTTAGAGGAGACAAAATATCTGGGATATGTAATTGGGCGGGAGTCATCAAACCTCAGGTAACCAAGGTAGAGGCCATTCGTAACTGGCCCCGACCGGTCACCACCAGGCAGGTAAAGTCGTTCCTGGGGATTGTAGGTTACTACATGAGGTTTGTGCCCCACTTTGCCACAATAGCAGCGCCGTTGACAGATCTCTTGAAGGGCGAAAGTCTGGGAGGGTTAGCTGGAGTGAGAAGGCGGAGGAGGCTTTCGCCGCGTTGAAGTCGGCCCTGTGTGGGTCCCCGGTTTTGGTGACACCCGACTTCAACAAGGAGTTTGTCGTACAGACCGACGCCTCGGAGGTAGGCCTCGGTGCGGTACTGTCTCAGGAGGTCAACGGGGAAGAACATCCCGTTGTCTTCCTGAGCCGTAAGCTCAATCCCGCCGAGTCCAGATATAGTATAGTGGAGAGGGAGTGCCTGGCTATCAAGTGGGCACTCGAAAGTCTCCGCTACTACCTGTTAGGGAGGAGGTTCCGTCTGGTGACCGACCATTCCCCCTCAAATGGATGAGTCAGGCCAAGGAGAGGAATGCTCGGGTCACCAGGTGGTTCCTATCTCTTCAGAATTTCAAATTCTTCGTGGAACACAGGGCAGGCCGCTTGCAGGGCAACGCAGATGCCCTGTCCCGCGTCCACTGCCTCACGTGTGTTCACCCCTCAGGGTTGAACAAAGGGGGTGTGTAAGAGGGTGCGAGGTGTTGTTTTTGATAGCAGGTACGTGTCACCGAGGTTGCTGGCCTCGGTGAGGTAAGAGCCGGGGTTTTTGGTCTGCAGCAGCTAGTGCTGCTCTGTTAAATAGCATGGCTGCAAAGCCGATCCGGGCCGGCTCTTACTGGGAGCAGCTAAAGAGTAGGGTGGGTGGCTGCTCCCACGGTCCAGTCCATGTTTTGGGGCTGGGTATAAAACGCAGCCAGCAGCTGTGTCTGGGTGTGTGTGATTATCCTGGAGCCTGCAAACAGGGCTGAGGAATTCTCTGTCCTGGAGGAAGGAGCTCAGCAAGGTGGTGTTGCCCTGCGACCTGAAGGTGGAATCGCCTGCGGCTGAGCCGACTGCTAGGTGTGAACCCGCACCTAAACCACCCAAGGTGACTGGACCGTGTGTTGGCCTGTTTTTGGTTTTTCCACATGATTTCTGTTGTGTATGAACTGTCACCAAGAGACTGTTTTCATTTCTGGTGTGCAAGTGTGAATAAAACACTGTTTGATGCACAATCTGGACTCCTTGTTTTGCCTCTAAACTGCACCCGCACCGCTGTCTACCAGAGCGACTCCCCACAATATATAGGAAATACAGGCACTCAAATATGGAAACCGCAAAGAGTAAATTTAATATACACAATAATAACACTTCATCAATAATAAAAATTCATCAAGTTAAAAAAAATATTCTGTCATTCAATCCGAATATTCAATATACCTGTCCTCTGAAATTTGGCGCAAATCAATTTTCCATCATCACATATAATATAAAGTACCGCAAATCAATTTTCCATCATCACATATATGTATTGCCGCAGATCAGTTTTCCATCATCAAACATACGTGTTCAATACATTCATACACTAAGAATCAACATTCCCTCTAAAAAATAAATAAAATTCATTCGTCCGGGTCACTCAGATGTTTGGTGAACATATATCGCGAATGTCATCAATATTGCAGATTTTGCACATTCATCAATAAATAGCCTGTTGACCCTCAGTTGGTTATCAATAGGTTAGAGCCAATAATTTGCTACTGTTGATATAGAAAAAATCTTTAATGGGCATTTAGCTCTCAATAATAGATACAGTGGAGGAAATAATTATTTGACCCCTCACTGATTTTGTAAGTTTGTCCAATGACAAAGAAATGAAAAGTCTCAGAACAGTATCATTTCAATGGTAGGTTTATTGTAACAGTGGCAGATAGCACATCAAAAGGAAAATCGAAAAAATAACTTTAAATAAAAGATAGCAACTGATTTGCATTTCATTGAGTGAAATAAGTATTTGAACCCTCTAACAAAAAAAGACTTAATACTTGGTGGAAAAACCCTTGTTTGCAAGCACAGAGGTCAAACGTTTCTTGTAATTGATGACCAAGTTTGCGCACATTTTAGGAGGAATGTTGGTCCACTCCTCTTTGCAGATCATCTCTAAATCCCTAAGGTTTCGAGGCTGTCTCTGTGCAACTCTGAGCTTGAGCTCCCTCCATAGGTTTTTCGATTGGATTAAGGTCCGGAGACTGACTAGGCCACTCCATGACCTTAATGTGCTTCTTCTTGAGCCACTCCTTTGTTGCCTTTGCTGTATGTTTTGGGTCATTGTCGTGCTGGAACACCCATCCACGACCCATTTTCAGTTTCCTGGCAGAGGGAAGGAGGTTGTCGCTCAGGATTTCACGATACATGGCTCCGTCCATTTTCCCGTTAATGCGAATAAGTTGTCCTGTGCCCTTAGCAGAAAAACACCCCCAAAGCAAAATGTTTCCACCCCCATGCTTGACGGTGGGGACGGTGTTTTGGGGGTCATAGGCAGCATTTTTCTTCCTCCAAACACAGCGAAGTTGAGTTAATGCCAAAGAGCTCTATTTTTGGTCTCATCAGACCACAGCACCTTCTCCCAGTCACTCTCTGAATCATTCAGGTGTTCATTGGCAAACTTCAGACGGGCCTGCACATGTGCCTTCCTGAGCAGGGGGACCTTGCGAGCCCTGCAGGATTTTTAATCCATTGCGGTGTAATGTGTTTTCAATGGTTTTCTTGGTGACTGTGGTCCCTGCTAATTTGAGGTCATTAACTAACTCCTCCCGTGTAGTTCTAGGATGCTTTTTCACCTTTCTCAGAACCATTGACACCCCACGAGGTGAGATCTTGCGTGGAGCCCCAGAGCGAGGTCGATTGATGGTCATTTTGTGCTCCTTCCATTTTCGAACAATCGCACCAACAGTTGTCACCTTCTCTCCCAGCTTCTTGCTAATGGTTTTGTAGCCCATTCCAGCCTTGTGCAGGTCTACAATTTTGTCTCTGACATCCTTGGACAGCTCTTTGGTCTTTCCCATGTTGGAGAGTTTGGAGTCTGCTTGATTGATTGATTCTGTGGACAGGTGTCTTTTATACAGGTGACTAGTTAAGACAGGTGTCCTTAATGAGGGTGACTAATTGAGTAGAAGTGTCTAACCACTCTGTGGGAGCCAGAACTCTTAATGGTTGGTAGGGGTTCAAATACTTATTTCACTCAATGAAATGCAAATCAGTTGCTATCTTTTATTTAAAGTTATTTTTTCGATTTTCCTTTTGATGTGCTATCTGCCACTGTTACAATAAACCTACCATTGAAATGATACTGTTCTGAGACTTTTCATTTCTTTGTCATTGGACAAACTTACAAAATCAGTGAGGGGTCAAATAATTATTTCCTCCACTGTATATGGTGTATTATACCCACACTTTTCTATAGTCTTTCAGTGTATGCGGGTACTTTAAATAGATTATATTATGCCCCAGGATGTTTTATTACATCCGATATCCCTGCAGTAATTAGTATCATTCAATGTGCAATCTTTTAGTGCTTATACGTTACCGCTGTTTAACTTTTAATTCTCCGGTGTCCGATGATCGGAATTCCCTTAGTCCGGAGTTTGTGAGTGGCGTCCTTGTTTGAGTGTAGCGCGGTATCCGCGCTCCTGCTTCCGGGTATGAAGAGTCACGTGGCGTCCCACGTGTTACTGTGACGTCACTCTTTTTCTTTCCCAGCGCGCTTATGGATAGCGGTATAAAAATCCTTGTAATTCGTTTCTTTTAAAGCACCAATTGTATAGCCATACGCGTTTCGGGATGTTCAAATCCCTTCTTCAGTGGCAGAGGGTCAACAGGCTATTTATTGATGAATGTGCAAAATCTGCAATATTGATGACATTCGCGATATATGTTCACCAAACATCTGAGTGACCCGGACGAATGAATTTTATTTATTTTTTAGAGGGAATATTGATTCTTAGTGTATGGATGTATTGAACATGTATGTTTGATGATGGAAAACTGATCTGCGGCAATACATATATGTGATGATGGAAAATTGATTTGCGGCACTTTATATTATATGTGATGATGGAAAATTGATTTGCGCCAAATTTCAGAGGACAGGTATATTGAATATTCGGATTGAATGACAGAATATTTTTTTTAACTTGATGAATTTTTATTATTGATGAAGTGTTATTATTGTGTATATTAAATTTACTCTTTGCGGTTTCCATATTTGAGTGCCTGTATTTCCTATATATATAGAACACAATTTTTTTGGTTCCATTTTTGGGGGAACCATATACAGAGCACCAGGGTCTGTTATCCATCAGAAGAGAGCCACCTATATTATATTTTACATAAATTTGTTCTACACTGAAATTCACAATGACATATGATCAAAAACAAGTAAGTTTTTTGGATACCTTGGTTACCAAGGATGAGGAAGGCTTTTTACATATAGACATTTTTCGAAAGCATACTGATAAAAATAGTGTACTACATTATACCAGTGCATATCCTGTCTCTTTAAAAAAAGACATTCTTAAATCCCAAATACAAAGGGTTAAGCGTATAGTGTATGATCAACAGGAGCAGAGGGTAGGAGAAATGCTGGATAGATTTAAATCAAGAGGTTATCTGGAAGGTTATCCTTGGGGAAGCGACAAGGGTCTGTACACAGACCAAGAAAAAAGATAACATCTTACGTATCCCATTCATTCATAAGTTTCACATATTTAATAAACGATTTGATAACATTGTTCAGAAACATTGGTCACTCTGAAATAAGTCATATCCACAGATAATCGAGTTTAAAAACCCTCCATTAATTTGTAACAAGCGCGGGACTAATTATCAAGATCAGTTGGTCCATGCAGACAGTGGTACAGTGCAGACTTCATTGCGGCAAAGAATATTAGGCAGTCAAAGAAATGGCACTTATCCATGTCTGCACTGTGCGCAATGTTCGCATATAATCAAGGGAGATTCTTTTCACCACCCCTATACTGGAAGGACATACAACATTAAAGTTTTTTTTTACCTGTGATTCAGCTAATATTAAGTGCCCAAGTGCTTATATATAGGGGAAACGATACAATCGATTAGGGATCGCATACTATATGTAAACACAAGTCAAACATTCGTATGGGCAACTTGCTGTTACCATTGCCAGCTCACTTTCATAAATCACGTCACTCGATCTCTCAACTTAGGTTCCAGGTTTTGGAGCAAGTTAGTCGACAACAGAAGAGGAGGTGATATTAAAACACAACTGTTGCGCAGGGAGGCGTTCTGGATTCATACCCTGGGGACATTCTTTTACAGACTGGGAATTTATGATGATTTACTACAATCAAGTTATATTTACATCGATCTTTGTTCCACATCCGATTTTTGTATAGATGTTATTTATTTTGCTCATTTTGTATGTTTTTGTCTGAGGTGTCGTTATAATGGTTCAGTGGAGTGATTCACTAGTATAGCAATTCATTATCACAGTCAGCTGTGGGTGTTTTATGTCAGAGAGAAGGAGGAGTTTGGATAGGTTTTTAAGGCTACACATTACTTTGTTTGTAATGAGCTGATGAAGGCTGGACGGGCCGATATGCGTCCTCAATATGTATCTGCATTGATGAAATAAAGAAAGAGATGGTTTGAAGACAAAGAGCGTCGGCTGGAATTGTTTGCTATATAAGAATTTGGCATGGGCGGGGTGCAGTTTCAATTTTTGCCCAAGGCGGCACAAAGGCTATGTGGTCCCCTGCCCCCTGGCCACAACGTACTGAGGGAACGGGACCCCTTTGAACTCTTGCACCAGGGCCCATGAGCCTTTAGCTACTCCCCTGCATTGTTACTTTTACAATATTGATCCAGAAAGTCTTCATCTGGTTTCTGTCTGTATATTACAGTCCGCCTTGTATTTTATTTCATTATTTGACGAAATTTGGATTTTAGATTTTTGCACTATTGTGCGATAAGAAAACTATTAAAGTGTAAAAATATACGGGGAAAATAGATCTTTCACACAATGAACCAAAAGTGTCCCTCTTTGACCATCCAAAAAGTTGGAAGGTCTATAGTATCAGTACAGACTTGTTGAACTGCACCAGACTACATCATCATTCACCTCAATCATAGGCAGCAAATTATATGTTTCCTGCCTTCCCAACCCCATCTGATAACAGTCATCTGTACCTTTACTGCAAGCTGCTGGCAACTCATTCATAACTTCTAGTAGAAATAATACAGGAATGGCACAACATACAGTCATCAGAAAAGATGCTCCAGAACTGTTATTACATGGGGAATGCAAGTAATTACTAAAACAGATATGTCAGGAGAGGGGCCTCTTTATGCACCAACTCTTCTCACAAGACTACCACTCCAATCCTCTCCACCACATGTTCCCCTTCCCTCCCCCCCCTCCCGCTGTGCCTGTTGGGCAGACGCATGACATGGTAGCATGGTATACTTTTAAATTGATGAGCTCTATTGGCTTGAATCAATGTGAGATTGTGAGATTTTATCTACTCCTAGTCACGGAGATTGGGGAGTTGCGATTCTGGTTGGATTGTACCAATCGGATTCCTGTGAGCATGAAAGTGGAGAACATAGGCATGGCACTGCAAATTGTTTGAACTACTCAATACCTGTTCTGGATTTAATACCACACTCTTATTTCTGCAAGTGGGATTGCCTTGGACATTGAACTGCTGTTTTGACACTGAAGAGCGTTGAGATCTTTCCTTTATTTGCACCATGTACCGTTGCTTGCCATTCTACTAAACAAAAAAAGGTGGTGTGTTAAATTTTATCTTGGAGATGTGGTACTATTATGTATTTTATGTATATTATCGATGTATTACGTAGCTCAATATGGTCACACTATTACTTAAGTAGTATTATGGCATAATTACTCTGTATTATCTTTCTTTCCAAAATAGGACTCAGATAGGTTGTTCCTCTGTTACGAGTTGCTAAAAACAATTGAATTATAGCTCAACAATGCTGTGGTGTAACCTTAATGCTGAATTGTACAGGGTAAGGTAGATGTGTCTCTTAATCTTAGTGCTTCCATTAGAAATCCATTTGCCAAGTGCGGATTTCTCCTAAAATGAACCCTGACTTTAAAAGGTTTTGTCCTTTCTCAGATTCAAATGTTGTACAGCAGTTTATATTTTTCCAATAAAAAAAATAAGACAAACCATCCATAAGTGTGCACATGTGCAGTTCACCGGGATTATTTGCCAGGAATAATAATACATTTTAAAGCTCCATAGCTTCTTATAAAGTTTAAGCCATAAAGTTTTATAATGTCAAAGTTATTGTGCAGACGTAAGATGAAAATGTACAGCAAAGAAAAGTCTTGTGTGTTTATCAACTAGGTGAAAAGTATAAATCAAAAGAAACATAAATTATATCAAATCCATTTATTTGCAGGGAAAATATTTGCAAAATCAAATGTATATATTCTATTAACAGTCTGGATTAGCTATTTGAGCATATGGATGTCGTGAGGAGGGTTCCTCCACTTTTCATCCTCCTCTATGAGCAACATCAGGGAACTACTCTGGTGGACCCGGCAAAATCAACATTAGCCCAAAATCTTCCTTTATAGGGCCTCAATGGGACACACCGACAACCACAAGTTGAGGACCATCAGTAAAGTGTCCAGTGTCCAACCATCCTGAAGTTGGCATGTCCTTCTTTCTCAAATTGCAATTTCAGAATTTTGAATTGGTTCTTGGGCAAGTGGTTTTCATTGGCACACCAATGGGCCCCATAGCAGCGGTATAACCAGTCTTTAGTGGTTTTTCTATTGGCTTTACAAATTTGGAGGATGTATTGTGGGGACTACAGCATCCTATGGCTCAGAGAAATTAAGGAATTGATAAGTCAATGAAAAAAAAATCTGAGAATCTGCAGTTGCATTCCCTCCTCTCCCTTTTCCCTGTGTTTTTTTTTGTCTGTTCTACACCAAATTGACTTTTTGGTGACTGAGGAGGATTGTGCCCCTGGGAAAGAGAGCCACAGTGGGACCCATGTCTACCTCACATTCAGCTTGACAAGCGTATAGCAAATTTAATGAGAATGTCATAAGGGCCTTCAAGGGCTCTTTGATTTAGCGTCTACCGAGGCCAGCTTCAGGGACTGGGAAGTGCCAGGGACTTTTGCGAGACAGGGTCACAGTGGGTTCCCTGTCTGCCTTACCCTCAACTTGAAATGTGTTAAGCAATTTTACTCTTAATGCCTTGAGCTCCCCTAAGCCTACAGAATTCTTGCATATTCCAATGGATTTTCTGGTGCAGACTTTAGTCCTTGCCGAGGCCTAAGAAGATAAAAAAAGAACTACAGGATCGTGGAAGGAAGATAGTACTTCCCCCTAATAAAATATATTCCAAATGTTTATATGTTCCCATAGATACTAAAACATGTAATGATGGGTAAGCTTTACTGTAAAGATGTTTTTTTTGTTGACAAAGTCAGTTCAACTCAGCTAGCAACTTCTAGATGGTTGCTACAGAAATCAAATATCAGTCAAGACATGAGTCACAGAGGAACAGTTTTCCAGACAGAATTGGTTCTGCTAAGCTAAACGCCTGCCTTGCGTCTCTTGCATAATCTCTTCTTTCTAAATTTCACAGCCTTTTATTCGAACTAATAGAATCAATGATTAACTAAAATCATTTCTTTCATTTTTTTTACAAGTTCAAATTTGCATTTGAATAAAATATTTTAATTCCTTCAAAGACTCTCAAGAGAAACAGTCCAACTACAATCTTCTTCTTTTCTTCTTTCCCATTGTGGATGTGTGTGATCTGTATTTCCTTCTTATATTAGCATTAGAGATGAGTGAATTTTAAAAAAATTAATTCGGCTGGTTCGCCGAATTTTCCGTAACCTGTCACCTGTGTAGAAAAAACAGCCATTTCGCTACACATTGCTTGTGCTCCAATGTCCTCCTCCTCCAGTTCAGCCCCCACAGGGCTCATGTGGCCGTGAGATGTAGGCACTACGTCTCCAGTCCTCTGATCAGCCAGATAAACCAGTATCTGTTCCAGGACATGAAGCAATGAAATGACAAAGTTCATCCTGTGGTCCTGGCGACTGAAAAATAATGTGGCCTCCTCAAAGGGCCTGAGCAAACGGCAGGTGTCACGCATGAGCTGCCACTGGCTGACATCGAAGTAACACAGGGTAGTACTCCGGTCCGCTTGTATCATCAAGAAATCATTTATGGCCTTTCCCTGTTCATATAGTCGGTCTAACATATGGAGGGTGGAATTCCAACGGGTGGAAACGTCGTCTATCAGCCTATGTTGGGGAATGCCGTTCTGCCGCTTCAACTCAAGGAGGGTGTGCTTTGCGGTGTACGAGTGGCTAAAGTGCATGCAAAGTTTCCTGGTGATTTTTAGGATGTCTTGCAAATGGTTGGAAGACTTCAGGAACTGCTTGACAACTAGATTGAACACGCTTGCCATGCAGGGAGCATGGGTCAGCCCTACTTGATGCAGCGCCGACACCAGTTCTTCCCGTTGTCGGTCACCATGGTTCCGATTTTCAGTTGTCACGGAGAAAGCCAGGAT
Organism: Bufotes viridis; assembly: GCA_033119425.1. Taxonomy (NCBI): domain Eukaryota; kingdom Metazoa; phylum Chordata; class Amphibia; order Anura; family Bufonidae; genus Bufotes; species Bufotes viridis. The sequence goes on along the minus strand of CM065592.1, from coordinate 466,074,375 downwards.
TCGATTTCTTGATGAAGGAAACAAAGCAGATCCTCCCAGGTTCGACTCCGTTCGCCCAGGCAAACGAGGTGCAGAACAGCGTGACAACGCCGCGCCCTGCACATGTGGTATGCTGGAGGAGCACTGTGAATTGTCCCTGCAGTGGAGCCTGAGGACACGATGGAAGATGAGAAGGTAGAGGCACACATTGTCGCAGGGCCCACGGCGTGAGAACGTGGAGCGGAAGCGGCATCACCTGGCCAAGTTGCTGGTGTGGCTGTGCAAAAACCACATTCACGCAGTGGGCTGTAATGGACATGTATTGTCCCTGACCGTAGTTACAGCTCCACATGTCGGCGCTGCCGTGCACTTTGGCAGACACCGACAGGCTCAAGGACTGGCCCACCTTCTGTTCTACATGTGTGTGCAGGGCTGCTACTGCCTTTTTGGCAAAGAAATGACGGCTTGGGACTCCCACTTCGGCTCGGCACAAGCTATCATTTCTCTGAAAGGTGCAGAGTCCACCACTTGGAAAGGGAGGGACTGTAGCACCAGCAACTTGGACAGGAACGTGTTCAGCTTCTGCGCCGTTGGATGAGTGCACGCATACTGTTGTCTCTTTGCAATTGCTTCGGTGATCGATAGCTGACGGAATGACTGACAAGGAGTAGGAGGGTGAGGAGCAGGAACATGAGGGTCAGCAGATGATGGGAAGGACAAAAAGCTCCCTTCGGCTGAGGTGGTGGAGCCGCGATTGCCTGAAATTGGCTGCGTGCCACTGGGTGATGCAGCGGTTGCTGCGGCAGGCTGGACCACCACATCGGAACAAGGGTTCTCCCAGGCCACTTTATGGTGTTGTTGCATATGTTGACGCAGGGCCATAGTGCCAACATTGGCAACCTGGCCACATTTCACCTTCTGCCCACAGATTCTACATATGGCCATGTTCACCTCCTCCGACGGCTTAACAAAAACCTGCCCCACCGCCGAGTAGGTGAGTTTACCCCCAACACTATGCACTGACTGACTGCTACTGCCGCTGCCTCCGTGAACCCAAGCACCGCTACTTCCCAGACAGGTAGGCTCCTGCAAAGTGGCTGGTCTACCCCGGGCACTTTTGGATCCCGACCTCCCATTGCTGCCACCCTGCTGACTCCCGGCCACGCTAGCGACTTACTGGCTCCGCTGCTGCCTTACGGACAAGCTGCCACCCTCTTCTTCCGATAATGATGAAGCCCTTTCATCACCCAGCTCCCAAGTGCGATCGGCTACATAATCATCATCAAGTACTGTCTGCACGTCACTGATGTCCTCCTCAACCGTCTCTGGGTCAGGAGCCTGACCGCTTACAACACCAGCTCCCATGCCACTCTCCTCATCACTACTTGGCCGCCTAGTGGAGGAAGCGGCGGATGTCTCCTCCAGATCTTGGCTTGCCAGTAGCTGCTGACTGTCTTCTAGTAGCTCGTCCGACTCTTCGCTGGGGGTGGCTGATGTCACTTGCGACGAAGTCGAAGATCGAGTCTACTATTCAAGACTGCTTGACACGACTGCTAGCCGACACTGGGAGCTCAGGCCTCTCGAAGTGATCCCTGCTGCCACGGCCCCTTACTCTGCTGCGACTTTTTCCTGTGCCAGAAACATTTAGGTCTCTGCCACTCCCATGTGCAGGGCCTGGCACTTCTCTGTCTGACATACTGTTAGATCAAATAAATAAAAAAGAAATTAATAAAACCCCAAAAAAGTCTGTAATTTTCTCACTTCACCATACAACGGCTAATAAGCCCTTTCCCCCCCACTAATACACACCAAAAAAGGGCTTTAAGACATATAACTGCACCGCTGAACGACAAATATATTTTTCTTTTGCCACTAATACATGCCACAAAAGGCTTTAGAACATATAACTGCACCGCTGAATGGAAAATATATTTTTCTTTTTCCACTAATACACATCACAAAAGGCTTTAGAACATATAACTGCACTGCTGAATGGCAAATATATTTAAATTTTGCCACTAATACACGCCACAAAAAGGGCTTTAGAACATATAACTGCACCACTAAATGGCAAATATATTTAACTTTTGCCACTAATGCACAACAAAAAGGGCTTTAGAACATATAACTGCACCGCTGAACGGCAAATATATTTTTCTTTTGCCACTAATATATGCCAAAAAGGGTAGTAATTTTCGCACTTCACCACACAACAGCTAATAAGCCCTTTTTTACCACTAATGCAAGCCAAAAATTGCTTTAGAACATATAACTGCACCGCACAAGGGCAAATAAGACATATAAATAGTTCCTTGTAATAAACCCATTTAATGCCTGTATCAAACAGCACTTGCACCCCAATAACAAGGACGGTTTGCTGGAATTACAGAGCTGTATAATGGCAATTTGGGTCCCCAGTCAGTGCAGCAAGGTGTAATAGGATTGTTCCTATTACCCAGCCTGTAACCTCCCCTACTGAAACCGGTTCAACATAAATGCTGCAGAATGATTCCTCCCCATCTTTTCCCTACACCTTAAATAATCTTTCCCTGCACTTGTAAATCGTTTTTTTTAGCACAATGAAGTTTTTTCTAGCACTGTCCCTAGCACCTGCTGATGTCTTTCCCTGCACTAAGTACACTGGAAAATAGCAGAATCCAAGATAGCTGAGGGTATTTATAGGGCTATGACATCACACGGCTGGCTGCTGATTGGCTGCATGCATGGCATCATCGGTGATCTCACCTTCCCAGAGTTTCTTGCTCTATGTCCTCACACGTGCATCAGCCATTTTGTGATTGGTTACCAATGAAGCGTGAGGAAATTCGGATTCAGTGCGTATCAAACAATCGCTGACATTCGGATCGAATTCCACTTCGTCAGCTCCGATTCGCTCATCTCTAATTAGCATCTATTAGGTTTTTGTAATTTGGTTTATCCATAAAGGGGTATTCCAGTTAGAAAAAGTTATCCTATATTCACAGGATAGGGCATAGCCATTAGATCAGCAGATAGGACATAGGCATTATATCAGTGGGAGCCATGTACCATGCAATGAATGGAGCAGTTGATCAAGCATGTATACTACCATTCTCTGTGGGAAGAGCCGTACTCCTATAGAGATGAATGGAGTGGCAATGTGCATGTTCTTCCAGCTCTTCCATTTATTTTGTGATACTAGGCCCCGTTCTAATTATTGGTAGGGGTCCCAGTAGTTGGACCCCCAGCAATCTAATAGTTATCTTCTATCCTGTGGATTGTGCCATGTCTACCCCACGCTCAGGTTGACAAGGGTAGAACAAATTTAATAGAAATGTCATAAGCCCCTCAAGTGCAGTAAGATTTGGCATCTTCTCAAGTTATCTGGGACAGTGCCTACTGTGCGTTTGTTTTCTTCTGTAAACTTTTTTTTTAGGCAAGACAAGGGCCAGCTCCAAGTATATGTGGACAGGATAATAGTGAGCCTCCCTGCTTGCCTGACTCTCAGCTTCAAAAGTGTTAAGCAAGTTTACCCTTATAGGGAATCTGTCTCCAGTTTTACGGTGTCCTAACTCAGGGCAACATAAACTAGTGACAGATCTCCTTAGCAAATTTTCTGGGTCACTGTCTTTAATTTTATTTCTTTAATTTTGTCAAATTCTTGTATTGATTAGGTCCAGCCCATGTCAATAAGTCTCTGTATTCATGACCTTATGGCTCTCCCCACCCACCTGCCTCTAACTCAAATGAAAAAAAACTGTAAATCAGAGGCAGGTGGGTGGGGAGAGCCGTGCTCTCATGAGTATGGGGACTCTTGGCATGTGCTGGAGCTGTTAGGATTTAAAAGTGAGGGCAGCAGAAAACTGGTGACAGATTCCCTTTAATGATATGAACCACCCAGGCTTATTGAAACCATCTAGCTACCAATGGTTTTCCTGGAGCAGACTCTACTCCTGGTGAGGCCTACAGTGTGCTGCTATTCTTCTGTACAGCTTTATTATTTATAGGCAGGGCTGGCTCTGAGTGTATGTAGACATTTGGACAAGTGAGTCACAGTGGACCTCTTGTGTACTTCAAATTAAACTTGAAAAGTGTAGAACAACTTTACTCTGAAAGCCATGAGCCCCCCAAGCACTGAACGTATTTATATAAATTATAAATCTATACACTAGAACTGGAAAACATGCTCTTTGAAGATAGACACCAGAAGTATTGTATTCCATAAATGGGAAACAGGGTTTATGGCAGATTTTTTGCTGAAAGATTGTATCACTTGTATAGGAGTAATAGCATGTAGTGGGCATCTGTAACATTGACCCTCCATGGCTTATAGAAGGAGGAAGGGTTAACAATCAGTGGATTTAGCTGGAATTCAATGATAAAGGGGTTTTCTGAGATTCTGATATTGTCAGAATATTTATACTGCTCTGAAAAACAGTCTTTTATTTATGTAAACAAGTCAGGATCTATCATAAGGGAGATTCTAATTTATTTTCATAAACAAAACAAGAGCTAATTAGAGCTCTTTATCTGTGCTGAGTTGAAGAAAAAAGGAAACAGGAATACAAAATATATATATTTATTAATAATAATTAAATGCAAAAAGAATAAAATATAAAATCAGTGACAATAAAATGGTAATAAACAATGATATGCAATTAAGATAATATAAAGATAATGAATACATGAATCGGATATCGGAATAATAACATAATAATATTAACATAATATATATAATATCAATAATATCCTGTGTGTAGGATATAGACTGAATTGAGGTGACTGTACCTGCAGTCTCAATGGTACTCTCTTTAGTGTAGGGCAGGGATGGGCAAACTGCGGCTCTCCAGCTGTTGCAAAACTACAAATCCCAGCTTGCAAAGAGTGCTTACAACTATCAGCCTACAGCAGGGCATGGGGGGAATTATAGTTTTACAAAAGCTGGAGAGCCGCAGCCCCATCCCTGGTCTAGGGAGATAGATTTACTTATCATTGTATCATCTCCGAAGAACTGATTTAAGTTCTAGTCATTTATATGATTGAATATATATATATGGAAATGAAATATGGTGAAAACCTAACTCAGTTTTAATCTGAAAAATCTGTTGGTTGGGAGAAATCAGGTGTACATTTTTTTTAAAATATTTGTTTCCAGTTATTATTCCGATATCCGATTTATGTATCCTTTATCTTTATATTCTTTAGGTTATTGTGTTTTTCTTAATTACATATCATTGTTTATTACCATTTTATTTTCACAGATTTTATATTTTATTCTATTTGCACTGAATTATTATTAATAAATATATATATTTTGTATAGCTGTTTCCTTTTGTTTTCAACTCAGCGCAGATAAAAGAGCTGTACTTAGCTCTTGTTTTGTTTATGAAAATAAGTTGGAATCTCCTTTAAGATAGATTCTGACTTGTTTACATAAATAAAAGACTGTTTTTCAGAGCAGTATAAATATTCTGACATATTTTGGAGGCACTGCTGAGATCTACCATACGTTAAGACAAAGGTTGTTGTGCAAAATATATATTTTTGATAAGTTATTTATCAATAGAAGTGTATTGGTAATGCAAATTGAAAATGTTGGGAGACAACAGTGAGGCTAGCCAAGCCATTCAGGCTAGTGCAGAAGTTAAGACTGATATGCATAGTAGAGAAACTCAAGAATTAGTAAAATATCATGTAATGTTGTATATTCAAGATAGATTGGATATAAAGGAGGATATGAGGGACTGGGCAATTGATCTGGAGAGGAAAGTTGCAGAATATGGAAATTATATTTGGTCTAAGGAATCCAGGTTTGCTGATTATCTCATTGTCACATTGCTCAAGCTAAGAAAAGGATCTATTGGTACTTCAATTTTGGGCTGAATTTTTGTATCTGATCTGTGAGTTGGCAGAACAATTAAAAAAGGCAAATCTTAAAAACGGTAAACAGGCTGATGAAATTGAACAATTACAAAAAGAGATAGATGGGATTGAAATTAAGGCCGCCACGCTTTTTGGTGAATTAGCACAATTGTCTGCTAAATTATCAGAATATGGTGACAGAGATAACCAGAATAGAGAAATAATTCAGACTCTTGAAAGGAAATTAGGTCAAGCCTCTAGTGAAATATCAGAGTTTAAAAAGTTAAAATCAGATCTAGAAAAGGAATGCGAAAGGATGTATAATGGATAATAAAAAATTGCAAAAAGAGATAGATAGACGGGATCCAGCCCATCTGGGCCTAAGACAGGAAAAATCCACCAGCAGAGTAAAGGTTAAACCTTCCAGGGGAGAATCAGATGTAGGAAGTGATTATAGTAGGCTCTCTGAAGAAGAAGAACAACCGAGTTTTATTAAGGAACGTTCTTTTCATAAATTAAAACCAATTTCTCCACCTAAACCCTCCAAAAGTTTGTCACAGAAAGTCTGTCAGCCCATGGTGGATACGACCAAAATTATCAAGTTTTTAAAAGAAACTGTGGGTCTCTTTACCAAGAAAGGATCGCCTTCCATAATAAATTATATAGAAACTTATGAAGAGGCGATGAAAAATTTACACTTAGAATGTGACAAACAGAAAACAGAATTTTCCGAGGTGGTGTCAGAGGTAAAGAAAGAGTTTGGTCCCTATAAGTTGGCTACTGCTGCAAGAAGGGCCATGTTTACCCTAAAATGTAGGCTAAATCAGAGTCTCAGGGAATTTCTGTCTGTCCTCAAAAATGCCTATAGCCTAGCTAAAAAAGATCCCAATTTTGAAAGCCATGAATTTATCCAGTTGTTTTATGATGCCTTGCCTAATAAAATAAAACTTATATTGGCCCTGGATTACCATCCCAGAAAAACTCTGGACTGGTTGCTAACAACTCTGTATGCTGCTTTACAAAATAGCGAGGAGTCTCAAGAAAGGAGATATAAAAAACCAAATGATGAAATAGCTGAGACTCAGATAAAAAGGGATCAGGGACAGTTTGAGGCCCCTAGGAGAAGTTATGCTGAGGGTGTAAAAAGCTCTGGCCTCCCCATCCATATAAAGTTCAGCCTATGCCAGATAATAATAAGGTGCCAAATATTAATGAACGCCCAGATAAAAAGAATCATTTTGTAAATAGGTGATTTCCTACTGTCAGAACTTGATACCAGAGAGAATATTACAGGAGATTCCAACGCGACCCAGAAAGAGTTCAAAATGGTTCTGAATCAGAAGATTCTGGCAAATCTTAATCATCTAAATTCCAAAATAAACTGCTAAAAGGTTATGGGGAAAATAGAGGTAATTTATATGATTGAATGGATCAAATCCAGAGCCAGTTTGGAGTAATGATGCAATGGATGGAAGAGTTAGCCAAAGCTCTTACTGCTAAACCCAAAAATCCTTTTTAGGAACAGCTACTCCTGTAGAAAGCTCTGCCCAATTAAAAATGGGGGGAAACAGGTAAGCTTATCAAATCTTGAAAAAGGCTGATGGTTTAAATGTAGGCAAAAGTGAGCAAAATAACACAAGTGGCAGTATCCATGAAAAGAATCTAACCCTTCATATGCCAAATGGCAAGGCGGAGAGGCGACATGTTTGTGATTTTATTTTTCAGCCCACAGAATCTTCAGCTGTGCAAAGGATGACATGCAAGCTTGCTGGTAAAGAGAAGATCTACGGGTATCTTCGTCCATTCTTCATGGGCAAAAGCCTCCAGTTCAGTCACATTCTTAGGCTTGCGCGCTGCAACTGCTTTCTTTAAGTCCCACCAGAGGTTGTCAATCGGATTTAAGTCTGGTGACTGCGATGGCCACTTCAAAATGTTCCAGCCTTTAATCTGCAACCATGCTCTAGTGCAGTGTTTTTCAACCTTTTTTGTGCGAAGGCACACTTTTTTCATCAAAAAAATCACGAGGCACACGACCATTAGAAAATGTTAAAAAAATTTAACTCTGTAGCCTATAAGCCCTATATTGACTATGTAAAGGAATTCTCGTCAACGTGTCTTGAATAGGATTGAAATAAACACAAAGAAATTATTTTATAATTGTTCATATTTCTGTTTACTTACTCAGTGCGAAACCTGGGCCTGTTTGGCTGAACACAAAGCTGATATTCTGGCAGGAATCGAATTCTCGTCAAAGTGTCTTGAATAGGAATGAAATAAGAATAAGTTGAAAAGGCTTTTCCCGCCACATTCCCCCCCCCCTCCCTCGGGCTGGTCAGCGCAGATCAGGTCCCTCACTCCAGTCAGTGCTGAGAGAGGGCTTTTCCCGCCACCTCATCCCCCCAACCAACCTGGCTGGTCAACTCCAGACAGTGCAGGTGGGGCTTCCCTGAGCTAAGGGCATTTCCCGCCCAGCGCCCGCTCATCTCTCAACCAACAACTAACGTCCACCCCCCCCCCCAGACATCACATTTGCCTGTAAAATTACCTGCTGCTGCATCCTGAGCTGAGGGCTTTTTTCCCGCCCGCTAATCTCTCACTGTCAAGTTCCCCCCCTCCCCTCTCCTCTCCAGACCGGGTGGTGCGCTTGGCTTGAGGCGAAATTGGCAAATAAAATAATGTGCGTGCCTGTAAATGAACTTACTTACCTCCTCCTATGGCTCCTGTCCTGGCTCTGGATGATGAGTCCCGTCCTCCTTCCCTCTCAGTCTCTCCTCCGCCTCTGCTCCGCCTCCGAGTAGCTCTGCTGTGCAAGTCTCCTCTATCACGCGGGGCGCATGTTCCCGAATCCCGCAGGTCTCGCAGGATTGACGCCGACCACCGTGCTCGCTCCTGCCCGGGCCCTGCAGCGCTGATCAGACTAACCGCAATAATCGCAATTTGGGGCTGCACACTGCTTCTGAACTTAGCAGCGGCTCACAAAGACACGGCACACCAGACAATATCTCACGGCACACTAGTGTGGCGCGGCACAGGGGTTGAAAAACACTGCTCTAGTGGACTTGGAGGTATGCTTGGGATCATTGTCCTGTTGAAAGGTCCAACGTCTCCCAAGCCTCAGGTTTGTGACGGACTGCATCACATTTTCATCCAATATCTCCTGGTACTGAAGAGAATTCATGGTACCTTGCACACACTGAAGCTTCCCTGCACCTGTAGAAGCAAAACAGCCCCAAAGCATGATTGACCCCCCGCCATGCTTCACAGTAGGCAAGGTGTTTTTTTTTTCATAGGCCTTGTTCTTCCTCCTCCAAACATAGCGTTGATCCATGGGCCCAAACAGTTCTAATTTTGTTTCATCAGTCCACAGAACACTATCCCAAAACTTTTGTGGTTTGTCCACATGACTTTTGGGATACTGCAGTCGACTCTTCTAATTCTTTGGAGACAGCAAGGGGGTGCGCCTGGGAGTTCTGGCATGGAGGCCTTCATTATGCAGTGTGCGCCTTATTGTCTGTGCTGAAACTTCAGTACCCGCATCTGACAAATCTTTTTCAGTTCCTCAGCAGTCACATGGGGACTTTTCTCCACTTTGCGCTTCAGGTAGCACACAGCAGTCGAAGTCAGCATCTTCTTTCTGCCACAACCAGGTAGCGTTTCAACAGTGCCCTTTGCCTTGAATTTGCGAATGATGCTTCTTATGGTATCTCTTGGTATGTTTAACATCTTTGCAATCTTCTGTGCCCTCCCTGTGAAGAGAAATCACCTCTTCTCTTGTCTTCCTGGACCATTCTCTTGACTTCACCATGTTTGTAAACACACCAGTAAATGTCTAGAAGGAGCTTAGTATCACAGTCATTTTAAATCTGCCTAATTGGTGCTTATTATGCTTGATTGCTGCTCCTTGACATCCACAGGTGTTTTCAATACCTGATCGAAAACACTTGAATGAACCTCTGTTCTTAAGAGTGGTAGTCTTTAAGGGGTTGAATAATTGTGTCAATGAAGAAATCACAAAAAAAACATTTAATACTGTATTACAAAAACAATTGATGCCATTTTAGTTGCATTTGGTTCTTTATAAAGTCCTTGTAAGATTTCATTCTGAACACAATTACAAATGTACACTAAATTCCCTAAAACCCTTTACAGCATTGGGGGTTGAATAATTTTGAACACAACTGTAATTGGTACGGCTTTAGATTCAGATTATTATACTTTTGGGTTTCAAAATCTAATTATTGGCCTAATCCCTGAATCATATCTTACTGAGGACTGGAGCAAATGGTTGAACAAATATTGTATTCTTCTTCTGAAGGATTGTTCACCATCAATTCAATTTATCCTTTTAATCCTAAAGAAGGTACCTGCTAGGTGGAGGAATCCTCCCTCACCTTTGATCATACCCTTAATGATCAGGAAAGCAAGGAATATTGTGAGTTTGCCGAAAACGTTGGTAAGTCAAATCATGACTTCACTGACAGGCTTGGGGAAGCCTATGAGATAGGTCAACCTGAAGTTTTTCCAGGGTTCTTGGAGATGGTCCAGCAGCAAATATCCTTAGCGGATAGATGCTCCAATGACCTATAGCGCCAACAATTAAAAGAAGTTCTCTTGGAATTCAAGGATGTCTTTGCTTAAGATTCCTATGATTGTGGTCTGACTGACATACCCATTGCCAGAATTCAGACTGATCCTGATGCACGTCCTGTTTATCAAGCAATATCGTCTTCCACTAGCATGTTATAATTTGTTAGTGGAAATAATAAGGAATCTCAAGGAAAGAGGTATTATAAGACTGGTGCACAGTTCTTATAATAATCCTATTCTTGGTATCCTTAAACCAAATGGTCAATGGCGTTTATGTGCTGATCTCAGACAGCTCAATAAACGAGTATATATGTCCCGCTGGCCCGTGCCATATATTGACCAATGCTTGGTACACATGCAAGGCCCCAGGATCTTTACCACACTAGATTGCACTCAGGGATATTGTACCATCAAGGTAAGTCCTGAAGACCAATATATATTGGCATTTACTTTTGGTAAGGACCAGTTCGCCTGAACCATACTACCGTTTGGTTATATAAACTCAGGTCACAAATTTGCTGTGTTTTTACATAAGGCGATGCCTGATGCAACTGAAAGAGGAAATTTTAACGTACGTGGATGATAGTTTGATGAAGAGTACCTCATTTGAAAAACATATCCAAGAGATTTGGCATGTGCTTAATCAGTTGAGAGAGGCAGGTGTTACAATTTTTTTTACAGAAAGCCCAATGGTGTTATACTAAGGTCAACTTATTGGGACATGAGCTTACTTCGAAATCCCCAAAAGAAAAAGGTAGAGGCTGTGATGAAGTCTAAAACGCCTACCAGTGTCAGTGAACTGAGGTCATTTTTGGGTATGATGAATTATTCAAGTTTATTGATAATTATGCAGAAATCAGTAAACCATTGTTGACCTTGTTAAAGAAAGGTGTATCATGGACATGGGGGGAAGATCAGGAGCAAGCCTTGATTGAGCTTAAACGGAAACTCACCCAAGCCCCATGTATAGCATATCCGGGGGGTAAACCTTTTATCTGGAAACCCTTTTATCTATGTCAAAAACAAGATAAATTGCATAAAGTTATCGCTTATGCAAGTAAGTCCCTGTCACCTGTAGAAGTAAAATTTAATGACTGTGATAAAGCTTTATTTTAAGCCACAGTCTGGGCACTTCAAAACTTTAGATGTTATATTCAGGGTGAGAAAATCATAATCGAAATGGCACACCAAACCCTACAATATTTACAAAGTGAAAAAATGAGGGATGGTATCTTATCAAACAGCAGAATCACCGCTTGGACCTTGTTTTTACAAGGATGGCCATTGGAAGTCCGGTACAAACAAAATAAAAAGTGTTGGGTACCCCAATGACTTGCCGAACTTCATGATTGTGCAGCTCCTTCTAAAAAGGAAGAGCCAGTGGATGATTTATTAGAGGAACGAATTTCTCCTTCTTATAAAGCATATGATGAAGATTATTGTCCTCTACTCCCCTGTGTATACATTGATGGTTGTGCTTATCACATCACTGTGGGGGATGAAAGAAAAATAGTGGCAGATATTGGAATAACTTGGACAAGTGAGTTCCCAAATGTTTCAGTAGGTTACAGTATTGGTGCTAAAAGAAGCCAAGTAGCTGAATTAGCCGCTGTAAACAAGACTGTTCAGATTGCTTTGGAGCACAATATTAAGGAATTTGTCATAGTTACAGACTTCAATTATGTGTGGAACAGTTTTGTCGAGTATATGCCTACTTGGAAAAGGAATAATATGTTTCGGTCGAATAACAAACCTGTGGAACATGCAAAATTGTTTTGTACCATAGATGAGTTAGTCCAAGATAATGGTTTAACCTTTTATTGGAAGAAAACTAAAGGTCATTCTAAAACCCAGAATATGGACAAAGAAGGTAATGATCTAGCCCAGTGTTTTTCAACCTTTTTTGTGCGAAGGCACACTTTTTTCATCAAAAAAATCACGAGGCACACGACCATTAGAAAATGTTTAAAAAATTAAACTCTGTAGCCTATAAGCCCTATATTGACTATGTAAAGTAATTCTCGTCAACGTGTCTTGAATAGGATTGAAATAAACACAAAGAAATTATTTTATAATTGTTCATATTTCTGTTTACTTACTCAGTGCGAAACCTGGGCCTGTTTGGCTGAACACAAAGCTGATATTCTGGCAGGAATCGAATTCTCGTCAAAGTGTCTTGAATAGGAATGAAATAAGAATAAGCTGAAAAGGCTTTTCCTGCCACATTCCCCCCCCCCCTCCTCCCTCGGTCTGGTCAGCGCAGGGGCAGGGCCCTCACTCCAGTCAGTGCTGAGAGAGGGCTTTTCCCGCCAGCTCATCCCCCCAACCAACCTGGCTGGTCAACTCCAGACAGTGCAGGTGGGGCTGCCCTGAGCTAAGGGCTTTTCCCGCCCAGCGCCCGCTCATCTCTCAACCAACAACTAACTTCCACCCCCCCCCCCCCAGACATCACATTTGCCTGTAAAATTACCTGCTGCTGCATCCTGAGCTGAGGGCTTTTTTCCCGCCCGCTCATCTCTCACTGTCAAGTTCCCCCCCTCCCCTCTCCTCTCCAGACCGGGTGGTGCGCTTAGCTTGAGGCGAAATTGGCAAATAAAATAATGTGCGTGCCTGTGAATGAACTTACTTACCTGCTCCTATGGCTCCTGTGCTGGCTCTGGATGATGAGTCCCGTCCTCCTTCCCTCTCAGTCTCTCCTCCGCCTCTGCTCTGCCTCCGAGTAGCTCTGCTGTGCAAGTCTCCTCTGTCACGCGGGGCGCATGTTCCCGAATCCCGCAGGTCTCGCAGGATTGACGCCGACCACCGTGCTCGCTCCTGCCCGGGCCCTGCAGCGCTGATCAGACTAACCGCAATAATCGCAATTTGGGGCTGCACACTGCTTCTGAACTTAGCAGCGGCTCACAAAGACACGGCACACCAGACAATATCTCACGGCACACTAGTGTGCCGCGGCACAGTGGTTGAAAAACACTGATCTAGCCAATAAACTTGCCAAACAAGGTGCCATAAATGGTGATCATATAGACATAGATTAGAGATGATACCCATGAATGCTGTCACTAGACAACAAGCTAGGGAACAGATTGCAGATAATGTGGCTCAGTGGAGTCAAGAGTCTACAAGTGAGGATATGATTAAAAGCCAAAAGGAAGATCCTATACTGGGAATCTTCTATAAACATATTGAAGATCCTAGTAGTAATCCCATATCAGAGGATGATTATGCACAAAAAGAAGATCTCCGATTACTAGTGAAAACCAAATCTCAATTTAGTATTGAGTATAGAGATGGTTTATTGATGAGGACCTCAAACAGTGGGTCACAGTGGGCCACTTCAACAGTGGGTAGTTCCCACTACATTTAGAGGCCTAATGTTACAACATGCCCATGATGCACCCACAGCTGGTCACCGTGGGGAGAAAATGACCTATGAATCACTACGTGATTATGCTTACTGGCCTCATATATTGAAAGATGTCCAAATTTACTGTCAAGGATGTTTGGTATGTGCTCAATTCTAACCTCAAGGTCCAGCGCATCATGCCCCACTTCAAAAAAGGGCTTCTCACTGTCATGGTCCGATATACAGATTGATTTTATAGGTCCTGTAACGAGGTCATCCAGAGGAAACAAAACTACCCGACCGCCTAACGCAGGGATGCGTCCTGCGGGCGGCCGGGTTATTCCTAGTTGACGCATCCATGCGTCATCTCGTGAGAGGCGTCATGCGGCAGATGGATCCGCGGATCCGCAAAACACGGACACCGACAATGTGCATTCCGCATTTTGCGGATCCGCACATTGCCAAAACTATATAGAAAATGCCTTTTCTTGTCCGCAATTGTGGACAAGAATAGGACATGTTCTATATTTTTCGGAACGGAAGTGCGGAACCAAAAGTGCGGATCCGCAATTCCGGATCCGAGCGGGACAAAGTCTGTCCCCATAGAAATGCAAAATGCAAAACGCAGAACAGAATTGCAGACATGTGAATGGGGCCTAAGGGTCCCTTATCACCACCAGTTAGTTAGCTACTTGTTAGGTAGTTAGCGCCCACCGCACCGCAGTAACTGATTAGTTGCTGATTAGCGTCATCGCTGTCGCTAATCATCACTAGTACTATATAGTATCTGTAAGTGATCAAGACTGATCGCAATCAGATCTATATCAGTACATTACGGTCACCTTAGGCTCTACAAAAAATGCAGTGTTCGCCCGATCATGCCTGATATTGTGCGCACACTTCAATCCGCCCCACCGCAGTGTCAGAATTTTTTTTTCCTGATCACTGCAAAAACACTGTAAAATTGCTGCGGAGCTATAAAGATCACTTTTTAAATTTTTTGATGTTTATTAGCGATCGCAGCTTTACTTCGCAAGCACTCCTATGTCCTTTCCCCGCTTTTTTTTTTTTGCACATTTTTTGGCAGAGATTTTTACATCCACATTGATCGATGCGAATGAAGAAATCTGTGCCGTTCATTTGTTTTTTCAGCCCAGAGGCTGAACGGAAAAAAAAAATCTCATTATCCGTATGCTCAATATAAGGAGAATAGCAGAAACTCTTAATGCTGGCCATACATGTAATGATTTCAGAGACCCTCAAATGCCAGGGCAGTATAAATACCCCACAAGTGACCCCATTTTAGAAAGAAGACACCCCAAGGTATTTAGTGAGGGGCATGGCGAGTTCATAGAAGATTTTTTTTTTGGCACAAGTTAGCGGAAATAGTTATTTTTTTGTTTTGTTTGTTTTTTCTTACAAAGTCTCATATTCCACTAACTTGTGACAAAAAATAAAATTTTACATGAACTCACCATACCCCCCACGGAATACCTTGGGGTGTCTTCTTTCTAAAATGGGGTCACTTGTGGGGTATTTATACTGCCCTGGCATTTTAGGGGCCCATAATGCGTGAGAAGTAGTTTGGAATCCAAATGCGTAAAAATGCCCTGTGAAATCCTAAAGGTACTTATTGGAATTTGGGCCCCTTTGCGCATCTTGGCTGCAAAAAAGTGTCACTCATGTGGTATCGCCCTACTCAGGAGAAGTAGGGCAATGTGTTTTGGGGTGTATTTTTACATATACCCATGCTAGGTGTGAGAAATATCTCTTTAAATGACAATTTTTAAACATTTTTATACAAAGTTGTCAATTTACAGAGATATTTCTCTCACTCATCATGGGTATATGTAAAAATACACCCCAAAACACATTGCCCTACTTCTTCTGAGTACGGTGATACCACATGTGTGACACTTTTTTGCAGCCTAGGTGCGTAAAGGGGCCGAAAGTCCAACGAGTACCTTTTGGCTTTACAGGGTTGCTCACAATTTAGCCCCGCCCAAAATGCCAGAACACTAAACACACCCCACAAATGACCCCATTTTGGAAAGAAGACACCCCAAGGTATTCGCTTAGGGGCATATTGAGTCCATAAAAGATTGAACCTTTTGTCACAAGTTAGTGGAAAGGGAGACTTTGTAAGAAAAAAAAGAAGTAAATTTCCGCTAACTTTTGCCAAAAAAAAAAATCTATGAACTCGCCATGCCCCTCACGGAATACCTTGGGGTGTCTTCTTTCCAAAATGGGGTCACATGTGGGGTATTTATACTGCCCTGGCATTTTGGGGGCCCTAAAGCGTGAGAAGAAGTCTGGAATCCAAATGCCTACAAATGCCCTCCTAAAAGGTACTCATTGGAATTTGGGCCCCTTTGCGCACCTAGGCTGCAAAAAAGTGCCACACATGTGGTATCACCGTACTCAGGAGAAGTAGGGCAATGTGTTTTGGGGTGTATTTTTACATATACCCATGCTGGGTGAGCACAATATCTCTGTAAATTGACAACTTTGTATAAAAAAATGGAAAAAGTTGTCATTTACAGAGATATTTCTGACACACAGTATGAGTATATGTAAAAATACACCCCAAAACACATTGCTCTACTTCTCCTGAGTACGGCGATACCACATGAGTGACACTTTTTTTCAGCCAAGATGCGCAAAGGGGCCCAAATTCCAATGAGTACCTTTAGGATTTCACAGGGCATTTTTACGCATTTGGATTCCAAACTACTTCTCACACATTAGGCGCCCCTAAAATGCCAGGGCAGTATAAATACCCCACCAGTGACCCCATTTTAGAAAGAGGACACCCCAAGGTATTCCGTGAGGGGCATGGCGAGTTCATAGAAGTTTTTTTTTTTGGCACAAGTTAGCGGAAATTGTTATTTTTTTTTTTTTCTTACAAAGTCTCATATTCCACTAACTTGTGACAAAAAATAAAATTTTACATGAACTTACCATACGCCTCATGGAATACCTTGGGGTGTCTACTTTCTAAAATGGGGTCACTTGTGGGGTATTTATACTGCCTTGGCATTTTAGGGGCCCATAATGTGTGAGAAGTAGTTTGGAATCCAAATGCGTAAAAATGCCCTGTGAAATCCTAAAGGTACTCATTGGAATTTGGGCCCCTTTTGCGCATCTTGGCTGAAAAAAAGTGTCACTCATGTGGTATCGCCCTACTCAGGAGAAGTAGGGAAATGTGTTTTGGGGTGTATTTTTACATATACCCATACTGTGTGTGAGAAATATCTCTGTAAATGACAACTTTTTAATTTTTTTTATACAAAGTTTTCAATTTACAGAGATATGTCTCTCACCCAGCATGGGTATATGTAAAAATACACCCTATAACACATTTCCCTACTTCTTTTGAGTACAGCGATACCACATGTGTGACACTTTTTTGCAGCCTAGGTGCGTAAAGGGGCCGAAAGTCCCACGAGTACCTTTAGGCTATACAGGGTTGCTCACAATTTTGCCCCGTCCAAAATGCCAGAACAGTAAACACACCCCACAAATCACCCCATTTCGGAAAGTGGACACCCCAAGGTATTCACTGAGGGGCATAGTGAGTCCGTGGGAGATTTATTTTATTTTGTTGCCAGAAGTTAGCAGAAATTGAAACTTTATTATTATTATTTTTTTCCTCAGAAAGTGTCATTTTCCGCTAACTTGTGGTAAAAATTAAATCATACATGAACTCGCCATGCCCCTCCGCAAATACTTTGGGGTGTGTTCTTTCTAAAATGGTGTCATTTGGGGGGTATTTATACTATCCTGGCATTCTAGCACCTCAAGAAACATGACAGGTGCTCAGAAAGTCAGAGCTGCTTCAAAATGCGGAAATTCACTTTTTTGTACCATAGTTTGTAAACGCTATAACTTTTGCGTAAACCAATAAATATACACTTATTGGATTTTTTTTATCAAAGACATGTAGCACAATAAATTCGGACACAAACTTGTATAGAAATGTAATTATATTTGAACAATTTTACCAGAAAAAGTTAAAAATACACTTTGTTTTAGAAAATTGCGGTCTTTTTCAATTAATATCTTAAAAACAAAATATCTCAGCAGCAATGAAATACCACCAAAAGAAAGCTGTATCTGTGAGAAGAAAAGGAGGTAAAATTAATTTGGGTGGTAAGTGGTATGACCGAGCAATAAACCGTGAAAATAGTGTAGTGCAGAATTGTAAAAAGTGGTCTGGTCATTAAGGGGCTTTAAGCTAGGGGGGCTGAAGTGGTTAACAGTTACTTGTGTGTTTACTAAGTGGGTAGAGTGTTTACCGGCTAGTAATAACACAGCTGAAACATGTGCTTTGTTTATTAACCATATATTTTCCAGATTTGGGTTACCATTGAGAATTGATTCAGATCGTGGTTTGCACTTTGTAAATGAGCTAATGTCTAAAATGCGGAAGATTTTGGGTGTAAAACGGAGACTGAATATTACTTATTGTCCAGCCTCTAGTGGATCAGTTGAGCGCTATAACAAGTTAATTGTCAATATCCTGAAGAAATATGTTAAAGAATCAGGTAAAGACTGGGACATGAAGTTAACTTTAGTGCTCATGGCTATTAGAGCCACTCCAAGTGCTGCTATCAAGATGTCACCGTTTGAATTGTTGACGGGTAAGAGAATGGTACTTCCACAACTTTGTTGTATCACACTTCAGATCATAACCTGATCAATGCAGCCATGACACATCGGTATCTGGAGAACCTTTGTCAACTTCTTCAACAAGCGTTTGCTTTCTCGCAGAAGAATCTCGAGAAAGCAGCAGTAAGTAATAAGACTTATTTTGATCTTAACACTAATAAGAAGGAGTATGAGATCAGTGATAAAGTGTATCTCTACAATTTTTCCCGGGATCAGGTAAAACAAAGGAAATTTCTTCCATCATGGAAAGGTCCTTATGAAGTCATCGATAAAATCTCACCTGTGGTTTATAAGGTGAAAATCGATAAAGATGATGTAGAGAAATGGGTTCATGTCAATCAATTGCATCTTTGTCATCCTACAGATGTAGTAGGGTTAACAGTCATGCTTTATGAGACGTGTTATCTACAAACCGGATTCCAAAAAAGTTGGGACACTAAACAAATTGTGAATAAAAACTGAATGCAATGATGTGGAGATGGCAAATGTCAATATGTTATTTGTAATAGAACGTAGATGACAGATCAAACGTTTAATCCGAGTAAATGTATCATTTAAAGGAAAAATATGTTGATTCAAAATTTCACGGTGTCAACAAATCCCCAAAAAGTTGGGACAAGTAGCATAAAGAGGCTGGGAAAAGTTAATTTGAGCATAACGAAGAGCTGGAAGACCAATTAACACTAATTAGGTCAATTGGCAACATGATTGGGTATAAAAAGAGCTTCTCAGAGTGGCATTGTCTCTCAGAAGCCAAGATGGGTAGAGGATCACCAATTCCCACAATGTTGAGCAGAAAGCTAGTGGAGCAATATCAGAAAGGTGTTGCCCAGTGAAAAATTGCAAAGACTTTGCATCTATCATCATCAACTGTGCATAACATCATCCGAAGATTCAGAGAATCTAGAACAATCTCTTTGCGTAAGGGACAAGGCCGTAAAACCATACTGGATGCCCGTGATCTCCGGGCCCTTAAATGACACTGCACCACAAACAGGAATGCTACTGTAAAGGAAATCACAGAATGGCTCAGAAATACTTCCAGAAACCATTGTCAGTGAACACAATCCACCGTGCCGTCCGCCGTTGCCAGCTGAAACTCTACAGTGCAAAGAAGAAGCCATTTCTAAGCAAGATCCACAAGCTCAGGCGTTTTCACTGGGCCAGGGATCGTTTAAAATGGAGTGTGGCAAAATGGAAGACGAGACACGATTCGAAGTTCTTTTTGGAAATCTGGGACGCCATGTCATCCGGACCAAAGAGGACAAGGACAACCCAAGTTGTTATCAATGCTCAGTTCAGAAGCCTGCATCTCTGATGGTATGGGGTTGAATGAGTGCGTGTGGCATGGGCAGCTTGCATGTCTGGAAAGGCACCATAAATGCAGAAAAATATAATCAGGTTCTAGAACAACATATGCTCCCATCCAGACGTCATCTCTTTCAGGGAAGACCCTGCATTTTTCAACAAGATAATGCCAGACCACATTCTGCATCAATCACAACATCATGTCTGCGTAGGAGAAGGATCCGGGTACTGAAATGGCCAGTCTGCAGTCCAGATCTTTCAACTATAGAGAACATTTGGCGAATCATAAAGAGGAAGGTGCAACAAAGAAGGACCAAGATGATTAAACAGTTAGGCCTCTTGCACACGGGCGTCATGTTTGACGCCCGGATAAGATGCGGGTGCGTTGCGGGAATCGCCGCGATTTTTCTGCGCGTGTGCTAACGTTTGTAGTGCGTTGAGCACGCGCGTGAAAAAATCCGCATGCTTGGTACCCAGACCCGAAGTCAGACTTCATCACTGAAGTCCGGTTTCGGGATGAGTATTCTGTATGTGTAATTATTTTCCTTTATAACATAGTTATAAGGGAAAATAATCGCATTCTTATTACAGAATGCAATGTTCCCCGGGCTTTAAAGGGTTAAAAATAATAAAGAGTTAACTTACCTTCTCCCATTATGCGCAGAGCCTCAGAACGTCTTCTCTCTTGATAGTTTGGATGCTTGAGGACCTGTGGTGACGTCACAGGGTCACATGGTCCAATCATAGAAGCATTTGAGTGGACCATGTGACCCATGTGATCCTGTGACATCACGGCAGGTCCTTCATCCAACATCTGTTGGATAAAGGACCTGCCGTGATGTCACAGGATCACATGGGTCACATGGTCCACTCAAATGCTTCTATGATTGGACCATGTGACCCTGTGACGTCACCACAGGTCCTCAAGCATCCAAACTATCAAGAGAGAAGACGTTCTGGGGCTCTGCGCGTACAATGGGAGAAGGTAAGTTAACTCTTTATTATTTTCAACCCTTTAAAGCCCGGGGAACATTGCATTCTGTAATTAGAATGCGATTATTTTCCCTTATAACTATGTTATAAAAGAAAATAATAACGATCGGGTCCCCATCCCGATCGTATCCTAGCAACCATGCGGGAAAATCGCAACGCATCCGCACATGATTGCGGATGCTTGCGATTTTCCCGCATCCCCATTCACTTCTATGGGGCCTGCGTTGCGTGAAAATCGCAGAATATAGAACATGCTGCGATTTTCACGCAACGCAAAAGTGATGCGTGAAAATCACCGCTCATGTGCACAGCCCCATAGAACTGAATGGGTCAGGATTCAGTGCGGGTGCAATGCGTCCTCCTCACGCATTGCACCCGCGCGGAAAACTCGACTGTGTGAAAGGGGCCTTAGAGGCCTGTATTAGACAAGAATGGGAGAGCATTCCTATTTCTAAACTTGAGAAACTGGTCTCCTCGGTCCCTAGATGTCTGTTGAGTGTTGTAAGAAGAAGGGGAGATGCCACACAGTGGTGAAAATGGCCTTGTCCCAAATTTTTGGGGATTTGATGACACCATGAAATTCTGAATCAACATCTTTTTCCCTTAAAATGGTACATTTTCTCAGTTTAAACTTTTGTTCCGTGATTTATGTTCTATTCTGAATAAAATATTACAAGTTGGCACCTCCACATCATTGCATTCAGTTTTTATTAACGATTTGTATAGTGTCCCAACTTTTTTGGAATCCGGTTTGTAAACTAAATGCAACTAAACGCATTAATCAATTGCTTTTTAAAGGCTTTTGTTTCAAGATAACGCGATGAGTTAAGAAATTTTAGTTACGGGTTTGAGTGTTACCCTTGCTACATTTTTAGGTCTCAATTGAGAATAATAGAAAGGGGAGTCGAAGAAGAGACTTGATAAATATATCAAGAGGATATGATAAATGATTGACATTATGATTTTCTCTCAGCTTACAGATTTTCAGATTTTGTGTTGAGTTGTGAAATGATTATACATAGCATAACTAGAAAACTGTAAGTATCAATTAAAAAGAGCATATATTCAAACTCTCAATTTCTTTAATAGAAAAAGTGACTGTCGGAATCAAGATGTGATTCGCCAAGATGATGATGACCACCAAGGCTGCGGCTGTCGTATGGATGGTGTTAATCCTTGGTGACCAGTGTCGGATTGAACCTATCAGCGAATCGGATCTTTCATCAGGAGTCGTGTTACAGATGTAACAGGATTCGTATTGACGAAGAAGAAGAGTTTTATTTCACAGAGAACCTTTATAATGTTTGGATCCAAGAATATACCTTCAAAGAAATTACAATTTTTCCTAATTTCCATTTGGAGAGGTACAAGGATGGTGTATTACACATGGGAATAGAGCTCACGGCAATATTGGCATGATCCGTGCAAAGTTCTGCTCTAATCTAAATGCCAAGGCCATTGGACACAGGATCCATGTGATGATGTACCTTTTAAGCAGATAACCATTCTGTATGGATAAAAGACTAATAAAAGAAAATTTGATGGTCAAAATTACAAGAAAGACAATACCATTTCCTTATCGATATGGGCGGAAAGGGAAAAACTTCCTGCAAATTAAAAATATATATTTTGATGGACATGATATTTCTTCTGACCTTTTTCCCAGTTACGTCTAAAGTTGACACTTGACTAACGTAGGAAAAAGGGGGGGGGGGATGTGTCAGAACTATTGGGTCTAAAAGAATCCGTATTAGGAAGGCCTATACAGATATATGGAAATAAGGAGAAGCATTAAGGAGAAGCCATCTAGTCTGGGCAAGATGAGTTCAACCTCCTTTGGACTGAAAATCACTAACTACTGTAGGAAATTAGGAATCTGTGTAGAGACCTTTGTTTGAAAAACTGAGAGGGTTTAGTTAGATACAATAAAATTGCTTCATGTATATACTCATATAAGAGTATATGCATGAAACAATTATATTGTATCTAACTAATCCCTCTCAGTTTTACAAACAAAGGTCTCTACACAGATTCCTAATCTCCTAAGTAAGTGATTTTCAGTCCAAAGGAGGTTGAACTCATCTTTTAAAAACCCAGACAAGATGGCTTCTCCTAATGTTCATTTCCATATATCTGTATAGGCCTTCCTAATACTTTCTTTTACACCCAATAGTTCTGACAATATTGATGACCTATCCTCAGATCTGCTGTCTGAAGAGGCCACAGTGCTCCGGTGAGCGCCTCGTCTTCTTCCTAGGCCAGTGACATCACATTCATCGGTCAATGGCCTAGGCACAGCTCAGTCACATTTAAGTGAATAGGGCTGTGCTAGAATACCAAGCACAGCTGCTATCCAATGGACAGCACTGTGCTTGCTTAGCTGCTAGGAGGTCACAGCGCTCATGGAGTGCCGCAGCTCTTTCTCAAACTGCTGATTAGCGAGGGTCCTGGTTATCATACTCTGCTGATCTGATACTGCTAACCTATACTGAGGATAGGAAAACAAAAGGGTCGCAGCAGCATCTCCGGTTGTCTTCTTTATTGCGAGTACTTCATAGCTGTGACCAGCCTTTGTCAAGCATGAATACAAGTGACATATACTACCATTAAATAGCAAAACCACCACCCTCCTCATAGAACAATCCTCCAATCATTTGTACTATACTGAGGATAGGTCATCAATATCAGAATCTCAGAAAACACCTTTAACCTGTTTAGGACGCAGGGTGTATATGTACGCCCTTGTGTCCTGGTACTTAAGGACGCAGGGCGTACATGTACACTCTGTGAATTTCCGATCACCGTGGCGCACGTGGCGGTGATCGGAACAAGGTGCCTGCTAAAATCATTTAGCAGGCACCTTGGCACAATGCCCAGGGGTGTCCTGTGACCCCCCCATGTCGGCGATCACAGAAAACCGCAGCTCAATTCAGACCTGGGGTTCTCTGCGTTTCCGGGTCATTTGGGTCTACTGTGACCCGAAGACCCGGAACTGGATGGTGATCGGTTGTGTTATAATACACCACCAATCACCATCCTTACCGTTGGTAAGGTCTCATCCCTGATTGGCTGGGCGTGGGGGGGCTAGGGTAGCGGCAGAAGCAAACCGCCGGAGCTTCTCCCTCCCCGTCCACAGCCTGCAGTATCGGAGAAGGAGCAGAAGCTCAACACCCAAGCACCCCAGCATCCCAGCACCCCAGCAGTAAGCTGTCGGCGGCGCTCTTAGCGTATGGCCACTGTTAGCGCATCGCTCACCCCACCGCTGATCAGCGTTGTACTGCTAGTCAGCAATTTTTTTTTTAACACTTTTCCTTTTTTTTAGTTAGTTTTTTATTTTTTATTTTAGGTATTTTAGTGCGCAAACACCCAGCCCCGCACACACGCACACTTCAATAACGTTTATTTTACACGCACGCACACACACTCCCATGGCCCGCAGGATGTTTTCGTTGGAGGAGGCATACGCCCAGATGCTCTCCGACACCGAAAGCGCAAGTGAGGATGAGGATGACCCCACGTTCCTTTTGTCATCCGCATCCTCCTTATCATCATCTGATGATGATGAGCCCCCAAGGCGGCGAAGACGCCTCCAGGCGGAGCCAGAGGAGCCCCATGCTAGAGACCCTATGGCCAGCACTAGTACGAGCCGCCACCCAAGTGCACCTGAGCCCCCTACAGGTGAACGAGTCTGGTGCACCCCAGGGGAATACGAGCCTTTGATTCCTGAATTTGTTGGCTATCCAGGAATCCAGATTCCCACAGTGGGATTTACTGAAATTGACTTTTTTAGTTTTTTTTTCAGTAACCCACTTGTTAATCTGATGGTGGAGCAGACGAATATGTACGCCCAACAGTTCGTTGCTCAGCACCCAGGCTCTTTTTTGGCCAGGCCCGGTGGCTGGACCCCGGTCAGTGCAGTAAAGATGAGGACGTTTTGGGGCCTCGTGCTGCACATGGGCCTGGTCAAAAAACAAAGTGTCATGCATTACTGGAGTGGGGACGTCCTCCACCAGACCCCACTGTACAGTACTGCCCTGACACGTCCCAGATTTGAGGCCATCCGGAAATTCCTGCATTATGCAGATAATGCAGCATGTCCCCCCTGAGGTAATCCTGCCTATGACTGGCTGTATAAGATACGGCCGGTCATCGATCACTTTGGGGCCAAATTTGTGGAGGCCTACTTACCTGGATGGGAGGTCCCGGTTGATGAGTCTCTCGTTGCTTTCAAGGGGAGACTCATTTTCCGCCAGTACATTCCTTCTAAGCGTGTGAGGTATGGCGTGAAAATGTACAAAATTTGTGAGAGTGCCTCAGGGTACACTTACAAATTTCGTGTGTATGAGGAACGAGATTCCCGTATTGAACCCCCAGAATGTTCCCCCACTCTGGGTGTTAGTGGGAAACTTGTGTGGGACCTCTTGCACCCACTACTGGATAAGGGTTACCACCTGTACGTGGAAAACTTTTATACCAGTATACCCTCGTTTCAGGCCCTCTCCGCCAGATCCACGTTCGCTTGTGGGACCGTGCGGAAAAATCAACGTGGCCTCCCTGCCCACCCCCTCCAGGTACCTATCCCCAGGGGTCAGACATGTGCTCTTACCAGTGACAACCTGTTGCTGGTCAGATATAAGGACAAAAGGGATGTCCTTATGCTGACCACAATCTATGGTAACGGCATCACCCCTGTCTCTGTGCGAGGTACCACGGCAACGGTCCTCAAGCCCGATTGTATCGTCGACTACAATCGGTATATGGGAGGAGTTGATCTATCTGATCAAGTCCTCACACCATATAATGCCATGCGCAAAACCCGAGCATGGTACAAAAAAGTTGCGGTCTACTTGGTACAGGTTGCCATGTACAATGCCAATGTGCTGGCAGCACAGAGACTTTCCTCCAATTCTATGAGGCAGTCCTCAAGGACCTGATCTTTTCTGACCGGGAAAGAGCAGGTCGGAGTACCTTGGGAATTGGAGGCGCCCGGGTCGTCCCTGGCCAACACTTTCCAGGTGTGGTCCCCCATACTGGAAGGAACGATCCCAAAAAAAGTGCAGAGTGTGTCGCAAGAGGGGGATCCAGAAATACACCACCACTCAATGTAACACGTGCTCTGATCATCCGGGCCTCTGCATTGACGGTTGCTTTAGGGAGTACCACACTTCCATGGAGTACTAAATTATTATAATCCCAGACTATCAATAGAAAATACATAACATTATGGCTCTCAGACTTTGGAGACACGGAAACAACTTTTTTTTCCCAAAAATAATTTTATCGTATTTAAGTTTTTAAAAATTTTTATTTTAGTGTCTCCAAAGTCTGAGAGCCATACATATTGGGCATCGTCGCATCCGTGATTTGACCTACCTGATCTATAAAATAAAATATTACCTAACCCCTCGGATAAAAGCCCTTCAAAAAAAAAAATTAAAAACCAGTTAAAATTTTTTTTTTTTGTCACATTAGATCCCAAAAATTGTAATAGCACGTCATCAAAAAATCAAATGCCCCCCAAAACAGTGCTAATCAAACCGCCATCTCATCCCACAAAAAATGAGCCCCTAGATAAGACAGTCGCTCCCCCAAAAAAAACTATGGCTTCCAGAATGTGGAGGCACAAAACCTTTTTTTTTAAAGTTGGTTTATGATGTCAAGCTGAAACCAACATATTAATAAAAGTAGTCATATTAGGTATTGCCACGTCCGTAAAAATGTATTCTATAAAAGTAACATTTGACCTAACCCCTCAGATAAACGCCGTCAAAAAAAAAAAAAAAGATGTAAAAAAAGCCATTTTAAAAAGTGTAATAACGAGCGATCAAAAAGTCATTTACCCCCCAAAATAGTGCCAGTAAAACCGCCATCTCATCCTGCAAAAAATGAGCCCCTACATTAGACAGTCACCCAACAAAAAAAATAATATATCGCTCCCAGGCTATGGAGATACAAAAATTATTTCATTTTTGTTCCTAAATTGATAATATAGTGTAAAATCTAAACAAATTATATAAAGTAGACATATTATGTATCGCGCATCCGTAACAATCTGTCCTATAAAAATAACATTTGACCCAATCCCTCAGGTGAACAGCGTTAAAAAAAAAATTAAAACTGTAAAAACAAATTTGGGGCAAAATTTCCATTTCAATCCATTTTTTCCGGTAATAAAGCAAGGGTTAACAGCCAAACAAAATGAAACATTTATTTCCCTGATTCTGTAGTTCGCAGAAACACCCCAAATGTGGTTGTAAATGACTATATAGCCACACAGCAGGGCATAGAACGAAGGGAACGCCATATGGTTTCTGGAAGGCAGATTTTGATGGACTGGTTTATTTACACCATGTCCCATTAGAGAAGCCCCCCTGATGTGGCCTAGACTAGAAACTCCAAAAAAGTGACCCCATCTAAGAAACTACACTCCTCAATGTATTCAAACATTACTTTACAAACTTTGTTAACCCTTTAGGTGTTCCACAAAACTTAATGGCGAATGTAGAAACAATTTTAGAATTAAAATTTTTTGTTACCTTGCCTCAAAAATGTGTAATATAGAGCAACCAAAAATCATAGTTACCCTAGAATAGTACCAAAAACACTACCACCTCATCCCATAGTTTCCAAGATGGGGTCACTTTTATGGAGTTTCTACTCTAGGGGTGCATCAGGGGGCTTGAAAGGGTACATGGTGTAAATAAACCAGTCCAGCAAAATCTGCCTTCCAAAAACCATATGGCATTTCCCTTCTTCTACGTCCTGCCGTTTAGCCAAATAGTAGTTTAGGACCACATATGGGGTGTTTCTGCAAACTACAGAATCAGGGCAACCTATGTTGAGTTTTGTTTGGCTGTTAACCCATTTTTTACAGTAATAAAGTAAGGGTTAAAATGGAAAATTTTCCAAAAAATCGAAATTCCAAAATTGTTTCTCCATCTGCCATCAACTCTTGTGGAACACCTAAAGGGTTAACAAAGTTTTTAAACCCAGTTTTGAATACCTTCAGGGGGGTACTTTCTTAGATGGAGTCACTTTTTTGGAATTTCTATTCTAGGGTGCATCAGGGGGGCTTGAAATGGGTCATGGTGTAAAAAAAACAGTCCTGCTAAATCTGCCTTCCAAAACCCATATGGCGTTCCCCTCCTTCTTTGTCCTCCCGTTTGGCCAAACAGTAGTTTGGGGCCACATATTGGGTGTTTCTGCAAACCAGAGAATCAGGGCAACCCATATTGAGTTTTGCTTGACAGTTAACCCTTGCTTTGTTCATGGAAAAAATGGATTATAATGGAAAATGTTCCAAAAAAAAAGAAATTCTAAAAAATTTTTTCTCCATTTTCCATTATAACTCTTGTGGAACACCCAAAGGGTTAGCAAAGTTTGTAAAATCAGTTTTGTATACCTTGAGGGGTGTAGTTTCTAGAATGGGGTCATTTTTGAGCGGTTTCTATTACAAAAGCCTCACAAAGTGACTTCAGACCTGGACTGGTCCATAAAAGTGGGATTTGGCAAATTTCTAAACTTCTAAGTTATGTAACAGCCCCAAAAAATAAAATGGCATTCCCAAAATGAGCCAAACATGAGGTAGACATATGGGGAATGTAAAGACATCACAATTTTTGGGGGTATTACTATGTATTATAGAAGTAGAGAAACTGAAACTTTAAAATTTGCAAATTTTTCAAAATTTTTGGTAAATTTGGTATTTTTTTATGCAAAAAAAATTAACTTTTTTGACCCCATTTTAGCAGTGTCATGAAGTACAATATGTGACGAAAAAACAATCTCAGAACAGCCTGTGTAAGTAAAAGCGTTTTAAAGTTATCACCACATAAAGTGACACTGGTCAGATTTGCAAAAAATGGCCAGGTCCTTAAGGTGAAATAGGGCTGAGTCCTTAAGGGGATAAAATATTAAAGCACAGTATTATATATTTTTACTGTGGTTGCTTAAATACGTTGCTGACATGCACTTGTGGGTGATAGCAACATGCTTTTGAACATGAACACTTTATGGTACATTGAGTATCTGTCACAATGTAATAAGTCATGCCTGAGGCACATCATGTGAAATAAGAGTGTGGATTGAAGCCAAGGAGCCAAAGACTCAAATGAGATGTATGGTTATTTCCAGAAATGTGAAAATTTCCAATTATGTTACATATGTCACTCACAATCAGGTAATTATTAGCCTCTTATTAGTCTATGGTGTTGGATTTTTTTTAATTTGTCAATATATAGACAGTTGCTCTAAATATTCTAGTAAATGTTCAATAATACAGTACCAATTGATCATCTAAGCGTTAGATACTTTACAATATTTAAATTATCCTTAAAAGGAAGGTCAATCTTTTAAACCTTTTTTTTTGTGAGCAACTTTGCAAATATTCCTCAAACCCCGAACTTGTAAATATCTGTAGCCCTTATGCAGTTCTATGTATCTCCATGGTAACCGACTACAAACAAACATGTAGTCTGACCCTGATGTCATGTTGTATTCCATCTGTCCCCTAATTCTTATGTTCAGTATGTTAGCTCAGACTTGGGCATAGATAGATAGAAAAACAACTTTTTGGGGGGAATTGGTTATCATGGAGACATAGGTCTCCATAGTCGTTATAGACACACAACCATATTGTGGATATTCCTAGTACTGTGCCTAGATGTCACTGCTCCTATGTAAACAATGAAGGGTTTGCTGTTCTACAGTGAGCACAACAACCTCGTCATTGATATATGTGACGTGTTTGTGTGTAGGGAGGTCTCAGGAACACCCATTGATTATACATTGATGACTTATTCTAAGCACCATTAATAAATTATACTTAGAATAGGCCATGTAATTGTCACGACCATAGACAGGGAAACGCACTCACACGGTAAGCCCTAACTTGAACCCAGCCCACTGACCCTGCCTACCTGCAGAACAAGCCCTAGGTGGCAAGTCCACATGCTGGTAAGTACAGGGAGCCAAACCAAGTGCCCGTGGTAAAAACCGCAGGGACCTGTTAACACACTGGAACCCAGAACAAACAAACACACAGAGAAGAGTCGTGCAGAAAACAGTCAAAGCCAGGAGGTCAATACAATACCAAATCACAAAGCAGAAGGAGGTCTCAAGTAGCCAAGCCAAGGGTCAATACCGGACGGGAAAACAGAGTACAAAATTGCTAAGCATAGACAGAGGTACAAGTCAAGCCGAGGTCAAATCCAATAGCAACAATCAAATGCACAC
The DNA here is from genome assembly GCA_033119425.1 of Bufotes viridis. Lineage (NCBI taxonomy): Eukaryota > Metazoa > Chordata > Amphibia > Anura > Bufonidae > Bufotes > Bufotes viridis. The sequence continues at coordinate 466,044,419 of CM065592.1, read as the reverse complement.
ACTAGCAACAAAGAACAGCAAGGGAAAACCTTTAACTGGCAAGGAGTACTGCCAGCAGGTGCTTTAAGTAGACCAGTGAGTCCCTGGATTAGAACATGTAGGTCCAGGGACTCGGCACCCCATTGGACCAAAATACAAGCCATCCTGAGATAAGCAGGCTGAGCAGTCACTCAGCCTACATCACAATATACTCGGGTGATACAAATGACAGTAATCACGCCCAGCAAGCATGTGCGCTTACATCACTGGGGGGGCGTGGCTTAACCCCTTAAGGACCAGAGGTTTATTATTTTTTGTGTTTTTTTTTTTGCGCCCCCTGCATTCCCAGAGCCATAACTTTTTTATATTTTGGTTCACGTAGCCATATGACGGTTTGTTTTTTGCGGGACAAGTTGCACTTTCCAACGCCACCATTTAATATTGCATATGATATAGTAGATAGCGGGAAGAAAATTCCAAATGGGGTGAAATTGCAAAAAAGAAAGCAATTCCACCACAGTTTTGCTGGTTTTTAAATTCCGACGTTTGATGTGTGATAAAACTGACCAGTTACTTTTATTCTACAGGTCAGTATGAATCCGGCGATACCCTATATGTATAGGTTATCTTGCATTTTGATAGTGAAAAGAAAAATTCTAAAGTGGGAAAAAATCTGTTTAACTTTTTTGTCATCATGTTTTGACCCCTATAACTTTTTTGTACTTATATGTACGGAGCTGTATGGGGGCTCATTTTTTGCGTGATAATCTTATCTTTTTATTGATACCATTCTGGGGTGTGTATGACTTTTTGATCACCTTTTATTTTTTGTGGAAAATTAAGCGACCAAAAATAGCGAATCCGCCAATTGGACGTTTTTTTCCGTTTTGCTCTTCGACGTATGGGTAATATTTTTTTATATTTTTAAAGTATGGTCGTCTTCGTACATTGAAACACCCATGATGTGTATTTTTTTTATTTTTATTTTGCCAAAAGGGGGGTGATTTGAACTTTTATATATTTTTTTATTTTTTAAACTTTTTTTTTACACTTTTACATAGTTCCTATGAATACAAGGCTCTTTAAGGTTATTCCATCAAATATACACCCAGATCAGTATGGATTTATTCCAAATAAAGGTACTCATTTTAATCTCCATCGCTCCTGTCCTTGGATGCTTCCAAAGCTTTTGATAGTGTGAAGTGGAGATACCTTTGGAGGGTTTTGGAGAGAATGGGATTTGGAGATAGGTTTATAAACATGATTAAGCTTTTGTATAACTCTCCCATGGATTAAATATCAATGGGGCTTTGACAACGAGATTTTCTCTGAATAGAGGTACCCATCAAGGATGTCCGCTTTCTCCATTACTATTTGATATATACATTAAGCCCCTAGCTTTGGCTGTTAGGCAAGACTCTAAGATTGAAGGGTTTGGAACATTGGGGGTTAATGACCACATTTCTTTATATGCGGATGATGTTTTATTCTTTATTAATCATACAAATACAATACTCGCAAGAGTTATTCAAATAGTTAATTCCTTTGGTGACATCTCGGGCCTTGATATAAACTGGTCAAAAACTACTCTCTTGCGGTTGACAGCTTCGAGCTTTCTAGTGAAGGATCCCTAAGTACATTGAAAGTCTCTGATTTATGACTTCCTACAACCTAATTTGACGCCACTGATAAGCAAATTAAGGTCTAAAATTGTTATATGGCTCTGACTTCCTTTATCTAGAGCTGACAGGATATCTTTGGTGAAGATGATAATTCTACCCCAACTCTTTTATATCCTTAGGAATTCACCCATATGGATTGAGGATAAGTTTTTTAAATTAATCGAGCGAATTATTAACGATATGTTGTGGGGAAGAAAACGGGTAAGGCTTAAATTACAATATATAGGCCGGTGGAACAGGGAGGGTTGAACCTTCCCTATTTCAAAAACTATTTCATTGCTGGCCAGTTATAGTTATAACAATAACAATAGAAAAGACAGGTGCAGTCTACGGTCTAACTAAACCCTCATTCTGAAGTTAAAATTGAGAATTAGCCAATATATCCTACTGTGGAGGACATGTCTGAGCCCGAGCACCGCACCAAGGTTTCTCAAGTAGCTCGGGACCTAACACTCACCTACCTGTGCCGTATGGGCAATACCAGAGGCCAGTGGGCACATTACAGAAGTGTAATGCGAGTCGGCCTTTACACTCCTGCAATGCGCCCACTGGCCCCTGGTATTGCCCATACAGCATAGGTAGGTGAGTGTTAGGTCCCGAGCTACTTGAGAAACCTTGGTGCGGTGCTCGGGCTCAGACATGTCCTCCACAGTAGGATATTTTGGCTAATTTTCAATTTTAACATCAGAATGAGGGTTTAGTAAAACCACAGAGTGCACCTGTCTTTTCTATTGTTATTCTTATATTGTTATATTGTTTATCACATCCACACAACTGCCATCTTGTGTAGGATGTCTATTGTGGTACTTGTGGTCTGCTGCGGGCATCCTCCACTGTATGCATTTTTGTTGGGGATCGCCATTTACAATGGGCCACAAGTGCAGGATCTGCTCCCCTGTATATATATGCACAACTGCATTTGGGTTTGAGCATTTCCTGCCTGTTTAACACCATGCCATTTTTTCAGTTGTTTTGTATATACAGTTATGGTTATACTATCATTGGGAGAAAAGTTCACTCTGCAAGAGTTTGGTGATGAGATCTCCTTATAACAACATATTTACCCTATTGGAATCTGGGCAGCTAATTAACGTCCAACAGGATTATGGAGACGCTAGGAAGTTAATCTCTAAGTCATGGGGACACAATTAGAAGATGGTTGGGGATCTCTTCAGTGTACTCCTCTTTGGCATAATTATCATTTACAGGTTTTGGATAAATTAGCTGGAGACCATTATTGGCAAAAGAGTAATTATTTTATATGTGGCACAGGTGGTGAGGAATGGAGAAATACTTCCGATTGTGGATTTAGCACAGAGTGAGAATATGGGTAATTAACTGTAGTTTAGATATTTTCAGTTACATTCGGCACTCTCTACCATAAAGGAAAAATCACTATTCGAAATAGAAACCATCTACATTTTTGAATGTTTTGTTGGGGAATTTGGACCAGAGGGTCAAGATTACCCAATTGTATTAATCTTTACTTAAGCTACTATTTATTAATTCTATTTCACCAGGACAAAGGGCTAGGGCTGTTGATTGTCCAAAGATTCAATTAGATGGATGGGGAAATATATTTGCAAATTTAAGTTTAATATCCCACAATATTAATCATGTATTGGTTCAATTTAACATTTTGCACAGGGTTTATGTCACCACAAAACGGTTAAATAAATGTTGATTAAGGGCTCTTGCAGACGAGCGGATCTCCTGCGTGTTATCCGCAGCGCGATTGAGAGCCAAGCTGTGCGGTGGACATCAGAGGCACGAAGCAGTAACATGATAGATACTGCTCTGTGCCTCTCTGTGACCCTTTCACTACAAAATCACTGTGACAACTTTATCTCACAGTGATTTTGTAGTGAAAGGGTCACAGGCAGGCACGGAGCAGTATCTATCATGTTGCTGCTTCGTGCCTCTGATGTCCAACCCGCAGCTTGGCTCTCATTCTCGCTGCGGATAACACGCAGGAGATCCGCTCGTCTGCAAGAGCCCTAAAAGAAAGTTCTAATTGTCCACGGTGTAATGCACCTGGGGCTGATCACTTACATATGCTATGGTCTTGCACAGAACTAAAAGAATACTGGAATGAGATTAATAATTGAAACTGAAGGTCCCATTTACTGTAGAATGTTGTATATTGTGTGAATGTTTTTGGCGAGACTCTTGATTACCAGAGTTTGGTTTTCATGTAACAGTCCAAATGTCAATTCATGGGTAAATCTGGTTAACAAGGTTAAAACATTTGAAAATATATTATATGAGCAAAGAAATATTGAGCTAAAATGAACTAAGATATGGGAGGCTTGGAGGTTTTAACCTTCCTTGCCTCCAGTCCCTTGCTTATTCTTCCTACTTTCATAGTCTTTCTTTCCTTTTTTGTTTCCTTTTTTCTCATGATTGGGTTGATAGAGGGATTATAGACTCATCGCAAGGGGAGGGAGGCTAGGATGGGACTTATGTGGTTAAGGGGAAGTAAAAGTGATAATAATTGTTGATTGCTACTTGATTGTGAAAAAAAATAGTTTTGTACTTTAAGAAAAAATAAATAAATAAAAAACTTATTTTCCTAAAGACAGTGCGCAATGCCTTAGGGCAGGGGTGCACAACCTTTTTTGGTCTGGGGCCACATTGTCACAAGGGGCCGCAAAAAAAAGTTAATCAGCGCTTGTTTGTATCAGCCTATTACACAGGCTAATGCAAAGTGACTGGGGAAGGAATGATCGCTACCACAGTCATTCCTCTCTCATTCACTTCTATTGATTATCGGTAGCACATTCCTGATTACACAGTAAGATGTGCTGCCGATAATCGCACATCTTTGATCCTAAATCAGGAATGAGTGTCACTATGAACACTTGTTCCCAGTAGTTGTCCTAAATATCGTGCCGAGTAACAGGGGCTTAACCCCTTAAGGACACGGCCATATTTCACCTTAAGGACCAGGCCATTTTTTGCAAATCTGACCAGTGTCACTTTATGTGGTGATAACTTTAAAACGCTTTTACTTATCCAGGCCATTCTGAGATTGTTTTTTCATCACATATTGTACTTTATAACACTGGTAAAATGGAGTAAAAAAAATGTATTTTTATTTATTAAAAAATCCAAATTTACCAAAGTTTTGGAAAAATTTGCAAATTTCCAAGTTTCAATTTCAATTTGTCTACTTCATGTTTGGATCATTTTGGGAATGCCATTTGATTTTTTGGGGACGTTACAAGGCTTAGAAGTTTAGAAGCAAATCTTGAAAATTTTCAGAAATTTACAAAAACCCACTTTTTAGGGACCAGTTCAGATCTGAAGCCACTTTGTGAGGCTTACATAATAGAAACCACCCAAAAATTGCCCCATTCATGAAACTAAACCCCTCAAGGTGTAAAACTGATTTTACAAACATCATTAATTCTTAGGTGTTCCACAAGAGTTGATGGCAAATGGAGATTAAATTTCAGAATTAAAATTTTTTGGCAAAATTTTCCATTTTAATCCATTTTTCCACTAACAAAGCAAGGGTTAATAGCCAAACAAAACTCTATATTTGTTGCCCTGACTCTGCGGTTTACAGAAACACCCGATATGTGGTTGTACACCACTGTACGGCCACACGGCGGGGAATAGAGGGAAAGGAGAGCCGTGTGGTTTTTGAAAGGCAGATTTTGCTGGACTGGTTTTTTGACACCATGTCCCATTTGAAGCCCCCCTGATGCAACCCTACAGTAAAAACTCCCAAAAAGTGACCCCCATCTAAGAAACTACATCCCTCAGGGTATTCAAAACTGATTTTACAAGCTTTATTAACCCTTTAGGCGTTCCATACGATTTAATGGAAAATGGAGATAAAATTTCTGAATTTCACTTTTTTGGAAGATTTTCCATTTTAATAATTTTTTTCCAGTAACAAAGCAAGGGTTAACAGCCAAACAAAACTTAATATTTATTGCCCTGATTCTGTAGTTTGCATAAACGCCCCATATGTGGTTGTAAACTACTGTATGGCCAAATGGCAGGGTGCAGAAGGAAGGGAACGCCATTTGTGTTTTGGAAGGCGGATTTTGCTGGACTGTTTTTTTGACACCATGTCCCATTTGAAGCCCCCCTGATGCACCCCTAGAGTAGAAACTCTAAAAAAGTGACCGCATTTTGGAAACTATGGGATAAAGTGGCAGTTTTTTTGGTACTATTTCAGGGTACGTATGATTTTTGGTTGCTCTATATTACACTTTTTGTGAAGCAAAGTAACAAAAAATACGGACCGCGGTATGGAAGGGGTTAAAATGGCTGACATCTGCACAGATATCAGCCATTTGAATCAGAGTGTCAGCAATGAGCTGACACTCTGATCTAACCACTGATCTAACCACTCGGCCATCCTGAGAATGAACGGGGACGAGCGGATGATCGCGCGCCCGCCCCCCGCCACTGCCGCACACCTTCCGCCTGCCTCCCGCACCGCCCACAATCCTTCCCCCCTGCTGCGCCTGCAGGCACAATGGACACAGGGCTGCAGGGGGGTTAACTATATGATAAAAACCTATTTGAAATTTCTGATCCCTGCGGTCACGGACCACGGGGATCAGAAACTTCCATTAGCGCTGCAAACCGCAGGTCTGAATTGACCTGGTAAAAAATGATTTTTAATAAGTTCCTGCAGCATGGGCCTGAAACAGAAGATTCATACTCTCCTGATCCCTGCTGCTCCCGCTGTCTCCATCTTCTGGTTCCGATGCTGTTTACATCCGGCTGGCTATGGACATAGTCACTTGTACCTCTCCGGCCAATGACTGGCTTCAGTGGTGATGTGGCCATTAGCAGTCAGTCATTGGCTGGAGAGGTGCTCCGAGACAGGAGGATGGAGACAGAGAGAGCAGCACGGAGCAGGAAAGTATGAATCTTCTGTTTCTGGGACTATGCTGCAGGAACTTGTTAAAAATAATTTTAACTAGGAAACTCCTTCAAGTGGCGACGTTTCCTTCCTGCCTCCTATTCACAAATGAGGGCTTTACTTCACTGCAGAGGCGGGCGCTCACTGGTTATTACTGCCTCCTGCACCCCCAGATATACTGTAGGTGCCCTGCAATAATAAATGAGCATTTTGTCTGAAGGCCCACATACACGGCCATTGTTTTAGTCCGCATCTGAGCCGCATTTTTTTTAATATGGCTTAGATGTGGACCCATTCACTTCAACGAGCCCTCAAAAGATGCGGACAGCACTCCGTGTACTGTTCACATCCGTTACTCCTTTCTGCAAAATGCAGAACACCTATGGCTGGTGTCCTGCGGACCAAAAGAAAAGGAGCGGTCGTGTGTATCAGGCCTTACTAGCTGGGAAAGCACTTATTGATTAACCCTTTAACGTCATGACATGACAATGTTTTGTGATTTAGCGCACATGGTTCAAACACTTGTAACTTTTTTATTTTTTGGACTACCAAAATAACTTTTGAAGCTTTTTATTACATAACAGAGAGCTTTTTAATATATTCTTTAAGTTTTATTAGGGACTCTAGGGAGGAAACTATAATTTCTTTTTTTTTTTAAAGTCATTTTTATTCAAACTATAGCTCATTATTTAAATATGCAAATTATTATAATTAGTTCCTTATATGTGTTGGATCGTTTTATTATACTTATTTTTTTATATATTTCTGCTACAAAAAGACCTTTGGGAAACACTGACTTTTTTATTTTGCAAATTTTCTTTATTTTTTTCCTTTCATTTGTATTGTATTTATTATGTATTCTTTTTATTTTTTATCATCACTTCATTATTTATTTTTAAAATATATTTTTGCCATATAATATGAGAGTGAACAATTTTATTTTCCACTTTTTCCTTTTTATAGTTTTCTTTTACTTGTATTTTATTTATTTTAAATATTTTTGCTAAAATTTTCTTTTCTTTTTTAATATATTTTTGCAGCACTGTATGTCCCCCAAGAGGCCTTTAAAATAATTTTTGTTTTACTTTTAAAATATATATATATTTGCCACATAATTTGTCTCCAAAAGGTCTATAAATGACCTTTGGGCGACACAGACTTTTTTTGCACTATTTCCACTGTAACTGGAACATCTAAAGGAGCCCCAGTTACAGGGAAAACCAGCCTGCTGAGGGGGGCTTTGTACAGGGCAGAGCTGGTGAGGCTCTGCAGTCCTATGCCACTGACGGGTCTAAACTGCACAGTGCGTCGCTCACCTGTGTGATACACTGCTTCTGCCTTCTCCTCGGCTCCACCGCTGTCTCTGCCAGCTGGCGACCCGTCCTGCTCCAGTGCAGGAGCTGTAATGCTCTATTGTGCGGCGCTGTGGGCAGAAACACAGCTAATCGCACGATCATCTGTGTTTCTGTCTAGGAGGATGGGGGCCACAAACCCTGGCTCTGGGGGACGCATGCGGCTCGCGGGACGCAGGTTGTGCACCCCTGCCTTATGGCATCTTGAACTAGGAGGAGGAACCGGTCTACCCTCCATAGTTCCCATGAGGGCTGGTCCCCTCTAAACTCACATTCTAGCAGTGGGGTTACCCTTGACGATGTTAGATCTGCTTGTAACTCTACCACATGCCTGTGTAGCAACAGCACATGTTCCCAAAGACACAGGACATACTGGCTCCTTCCCTTTACAAGTCTGTGGAGAGAACAAGGTTAAGTGTATATGCCAATCATACAATATAATACCTAGGCATTCTAAACTAATACATGGCAAAGTGGGACCATTAGTATTCAGTGTCCTCAAAGGCAATCCATATGAGCAATAAAGCAAGGATGCTAACTATCTGGCTAACAATATAAAGTCCAAAGTCCATTCAAAAAGTGCATAAGGGGTCACATTGTTGTACCTATAAAAGAGTCCATACAATGGGAAAAGTTCTTAAACGTTGCAGAACCTTAGAACTTTAGTGCAAAAATATAGTGCAAAAAATGTCAGACTAGAAATCACAAAGAGCTCAGGTTCACGTTTGAGTCTATTCTTTGGGATCAGGCTTGTAACATTGCAAAACTGGAACATATAACGCAAAAAGGATTTTTTTTTATTTGTAATCCACATGAGGTATGGCGCCAATGTGCACAAGCTAGAGATAGTTTTTTGGCTGTGGATGGAGTCTTAACAATCTGTGCTCTTCTGGGCAAGAGGTAAAACAGGGCAACAAAACGAAAAAGACCAACAATTCTCTCACCCTTCAAGTGCAGTCCAAGATGTGGCTCCGGTAGTCCAATAGATGTTTTCTTCTCACAGCATGAGGTCTCCTTAGATGAGGGACCCAAAGTCTTTGTCCTTCCTCCCATACTTGAGGACGCAAAAGTCCTTCTTTAAGCTGCGGGACATCCTCATCGCTGTTACTGCTAGCTCTGGTGCTCTCTGCAGCTGTATCTCCGGCAGAAACTTCATCTGCAATCTCCTGGTCTTCTGTGGCAGGACATTTAATTGCCTCTTTTGGAGAATCCTCTGCCAGCCTTGGGTTTTTCCTGGTAGGTGACAAATTCTTTGGACAGCAAGAAAGGATTAGTGATGAGCGGCAGTAGCAATATTCAAATTCGTGATGTTTGGTAGAATATTCCTCATTTATTCGACAATTCGCTGTTATTTTCTTGATTGCGAAAACCGGCAATGTAAGATTCGCTTAATGCACACGCAATACAGGTGTGGGTAACTATAGCTACATTTTTCAAACTGCTCGAAGTTTACCGCGACTGGAGAAAATGGTTGGCACGGCAGAACATTACAATAGCTTCATATGCAGATAGAGTGCTCCAATATATTAGCAATTGCGCAAATCGGCAATTAATCCTATTTGGCGCAATGTGTGCAACTTTATATTAGTGATTGGTGCACTCAGTATTGTTGTGAACTTATGACATCACAGCACTATGTATGTACTGTTTGTATGTAGGATGTATGTATGGACAGCAGAATCTACACTATAGGTTACACTATATCACGATCTAACCTACACTGACTATCTCCCACTAACTATCTGTATTATATATATAAACTAACTAACTAACTAACTAACTAACTAACTAACTAACTAACTATCTAATGTAATATGACACAGGAAAGCAGAGAGCACAGCAATAAAACTGCTGTCTCTCTCAGAACTGTAATAAACTGTAGAAAATGGCTGCTGGGGAGGTTCTTATATACTAAAGGGGTAGGCAACTTTCCTATTGGTTGCTAGGGATGTTGCTAAGCTCAGACAAAGACATTGCAGCCTTCTCATTGGCCCACAAGCAAAAAGGGAGGTTACTGATGAAAAAAATATTCTAAATATTCGCGAATTCTCGAAGTTGCGATATTCGCGATTAAAATTCATGATTCGAATATTCGCACCCAATACTAGAAAGGATCGAGCCTTGATCTTTCATAGCAAGGAGCTCTTGTATTGGTTCCGGAGTGCATGGAGCAGTATCAGTGGACTCCTCCTTATTCTCGCACACCCCAGGACGGTGCTCCTGTTTAGTGGGCTCAGGTTATACAGCAGAAGTAGTAGTAGGCCCTGAGATTTCTGTAGTGGCAGTGATAATAGCCACAGACTGTCTCTTTACTGGCCCTGCTACTGCAGTAGTCAGGAACAACGGTGGTAACATTCGCCTCGCAGTTGGCCCGCTGCTCCTTACCGGGTGGACTATAAGTGGCTGCATGTGGCTGTAGCTGCTGATGGTGCTGATGGATCGCTGCGATCCAGGTGGGTGCTATCCTCACTGTCAGACATGGCTTTTGATACTCTGTACCAGCCTAGAGGGGTCAGTGTAAGCTACAATGCAATTTAAGTGTGCATTGCTATGGGCAACAGCAGCAGAACTGGTGCGTGGCTTCTTTAAGAGTCGCTGCAACTGCTCAATTTTGGGGAGTATGATGCTCTGGCAGGCAGATTATAGCCCCTAACAGTCTCTAGCAAGGTTATTTTCCCTAGCAGTACTCACTCAGACCTCTGGACATTGCCTTCAGGATCTAGAGAAGAAGGAACTGTATTTTCCCTTTTGCTAACTGTAGATTGCTGACGCTTCTACTTCCATTAGGGGGTACAGTTGGTTTCTCTGTCCTTCTGGGTAGTGATGAGCGGCAGGGGCAATATTCGAATTCGCAATATTTCACGAATATTTTGGCGAATATTCGCCATATATTTGAAAATTCGCAAATTCTTAATCATCAGTCATTATTTTCTGATTGCGAAAATTCGCATACATGTGCATAAAAATTTGCATAACATTTGTATAAAAAATTGCATAAATTGGCATTTAAGATACCTTTTAAATACCAGTTTATGCGAATTTTTATGCAAATTTATGCACATTTTTATGCGAATTTTCGCAATCAGAAAATGACATTTTCTTGCTTGCGAAAATTTGCATATAAAAAATTCGCATAAAACAAATATTCGCAATTGCGAATATATTTTGCGATATTCTAATAATTCTCGAAGTGCCGATATTCGCGATTAAAATTCGCAATTCGAAAATTCGTGATCAACACTACTCCTGGGAACATGTTCCTTCAGCTGTAAGAATAGTTCCTCTGTGGAGGCGGTCCGTTTAGTTCCCTCCCCACTGCTGGGTGGATGTCTTTCTCTCAACACAGGATGCCCAAATCCAAGATGGCTGATTAACCCCTGTTTTGCCACAGTGCTGCAACTGATGCAGATACACAAACACCCTTTCCAGAAGTAAGAAGATGCTATAAAGTCTCTTCTAGGGGTTTTTACAGATAGATGGGGCCTTCAAGGTGCAAAAGTGCATCATGTACCCTCTATCACGTCCCAGGTGTAGTAGGAATGCCTAGTGGTGTGGTGCGGCCTAAATGTCTCTTTATGTGTGTCACTGTGTTCCTACCTGGATACCGCTGTACCCCAGGCTTTGGCTCCGAAGCAATAAAAAGAGGGAATAATTTAGGGATTTGAAAGAATAACTTGAGTCCAGACCTTGAGATGAAGTTCAATGGACACTTTATTTGAATAAAAGTTTCTTCAAACAGTTTTTAGGCTTTGTCTTGGTTTCAGCAGGCTTTAGCCTCTTTCTCTCTGCTGTACCGACAGGCTAGCTCAGTAACTTTGATTCCTTCTTTATGCTGCACTCCACTCTTTAGTCTTACTTAGTTTCGGCCGAGGAACTATTCTCCTGGTTCTTGAGGCTTCCAAGCTTCTGCCTCAATGGCCAGCAGAGCTTGTGTGCTCTGGCTGGCGTGGGCACATCAGGCAGTGACGTGTCCCCACACTCCCTTCCCCTGTCTAGGAAAGACTAGAACTGGAAACTTATGCCCCACCCTTCCGGCAGGAAGCAGGACTCTCCCACTTGTGCCTAAAGGGGGGAAGGAGAATGGAATGGTAAGTTCCATTCTCTCTAAGTGTAGCTCTGCCATATTTGCTGCCACCTACCTGCTGATGAACCAGGCATATTACATGTATTAAACAGTTACATAACAAGATTATCAATGCACAATATTGAGGACCTGGGACAAAATACATAAGATGACATTGTGTTAGACCATTAAAGATAGTAGCAGGGTGCAGGAGTGGTAACACCACTCTGGGGTGTTACATAACTCCCATCATGCTCGGACATCCTACAGCTATCAGCCTACAACAGGGCATGATGGGAGTTGTAGTTCTACAACAGCGGAAGGGTCGCAGGTTGGGTAACACTGCATTAGAAGTATGGCTCATTGATTTCAAGGAATACTTACTGCAGGGTAATTGAGGACTAGTTGGCCACTATCCTCATTTCATCTTCGGGGACCTACTGTCCTTCCCTAATGTTCTGTTCATTCTGTGTATTCACATACACTTATTTGATGTTCGTGTCCTCAATTTACATCCATTTATTTCGATTATTAATAAAATGCCTTTACTTGTCTATGCTAACACATTTCACATGGCCTACTTCTCTACCGATATATAGGTCACGGGGTAAATCAGCACAATGGGATCTCATTTACCATAATTTACAAAGATAGAGATTTTCCTTTTCAGGACCACTTCTAAGTAATTAGAAAACAGGTTAGAAGCAGCACAATAGCCTGTAGCGTGTCACTGATGCACTTACCATACAGCTCTAATTAGACTATATCCCATTTACGAGCCCTGCTCTTGTTTCTATACTATTGTTAGCTTGTTTTCAAAATTCTGATTTCCATTTGGGTCAATTAAAGGCTATGGACACCTTTGTGCACTAAAAATCAATAACCCCATATCTTACTGTAATGCAGCACATAATAAAATTGCATTTGTTTCTTTACTGGTATCAGCTTTGCTTCACATGCTCTCAGAAATGCTCTGATATGAGTTTTGCTCACTGCTGTCATCTCCTGTAAGAATCTGTGGGCGTTCCTGTTGATTTCACATGCACCAGCACAAGCTCCACAGCCCCGCCCCCACATCCTGTTATACAGCACAGCTCTGCTGCCCCGCCCCCACATCCTGTTACTCAGCACAGATAGCAGCCACTTACATATAGGCAGCTGGAACTTGTAAGATTTCATTCTTATCCGCAACATGGTGAGTCTTACAGTATGCTACAACCTGTAATCAGCAGATCTATTTCTTACGTTCCATTCTGTAGAAAGTCCATTATTTGTAGACACAATAGATATTTCTGCTGATAACATTAGTGCAGCGATCTACAGTCAGAATCATGGCGTTATAAGCAGGATATAGATATCATTACTGACAGCTCTCACTCCCTGCACTCTCTTCTGAATACAGTATTTGTGTGCAGTCCGCACAGTGAGCGGTCACTTTTCCGACACACAATGCTATGTACACATAGAAGTACACAGTGGGGGAGATTTATTAAAACTGGTGTATAGTAGAACTGACTCAGTTGCCCATAGCAACCAATCAGATTCCTCCTTTCATTTTCCAATGAAGCTGTGAAAAATGAAAGGTGAAATTTGAGTGGTTGCTATGGGCAACTTAGCCAGTTCTACTTTACACCAGTTTGATAATTTGATAAATGACCAAATATATACTCTCAAACACTTTATTCACTCCTGTGGTCGCAATGTTTTCAGCTCAAGTGTGGCATACAAGGCTCAGGTTATCTAAGAATTCCATTATGGATTCCGCTACCACGGACCATAAGGGTCCATTCACACCTCTGCAACTGTTTTGGGGTCCGTAAATTGCGGTCCGTGGCTGCGGAGAAGAATAGGACATGCTCTATTTTTTTTTGAAGGGCCGCAGAACGGAAGTGTGGATGCGGACAGCACCACCATGTGAAAATGAATGAGTCCGCACCCCTTCCGCAAAATAGCGCAACGGCTGCGGACCCATTATGCGGACACGTGAATGGACCCTTAGTTATGGTCCATGGAAGCAGAATCCATAACAGAATTCTTACACAACCTGAACCTGAACCTGGTACGCCAAACTTGTGTTTCAAGTTTTGATATGTGGCCTGATGTGCTGCCATTGTTATATATATTAGGGTTACTCCTGCAGTATAGAAATCTTTTGCTAGCGGTATTTGTGCATTGTGTGTGTGTGTATATATATATATTACTCTTTTTGTGAGGCAAGGTAACCAAAAAATGGCTGTTCTGGCACAGTTTTTATTTTTTGTTTTTTACAATGTTCACCTGACAGAGTAGATAATGTGATATTTTTATAGAACAGGTCGTAACGATGCGGCGATAACTAATATGTCTATTTATTTTATTTAATTTTGGATTTACAGAATAAAAAAATTTGAAAAAAATCATGTTTTTGTGTTTCCATTTTTTGAAAGCCATATTTTTATTTTTGGGCCGATTGTCATAGGTAGGGTCTCATTTTTTGCGGGATGAGATGATGGTTTGAATGGTACCACTTTGGGGCACATATGAATTTTTGATTGTTTGGTATTACACTTTTTGGTATGTAAGGTGATAAAAATGGGGTTTTCTTTGGCACATTTTTTATTTTATTTTTTTACGGCGTTCACCAGACGGGTTAGCGCATGTGATATTTTTATAGAACAAGTTGTTATAGAAGCGGCGATACATAATATGTCTGGTTTTTAAAATATATTTTGGTTTTACACAATAAGAGCATTTTTGAAACAAAAAATAAATCATATTCTAGTGTCTTCGTTTTCTGAAAGCCATATCTTTTTATTTTTTGGGTGATTGTCTTAGGTAGGGACTCATTTTTTGCGGGATGAGATGACGGTTTGATTGGTGCTATTTTGGGGTACATATGACTCTTTTGATCACTTTTTATACCATTTTGTGGGAAGTGCAGTGGGCAAAATTGCAATTCCATCATAGTTTTGCTTTTTTTTTGTGTTAAAGTGAAATAAATAAAACAAAGTATACATATTATGTATCGCACCAACACCAAAAAAATATCACATGAACTAACCCTTTCAGGTGGACACCGTAAAAAAAAACTGTGTAAAAAGAAAAGCCATTTTTGTCACCTTACATCACAAAAAGTGCAACGCCAAGTGATCAAAAAGGCGTATGTCCCACAAAATGGTACCAATAAAACCGTCACCTCATCCTGCAAAAAATGAGACCCTACCTGAGACAACCTGGAATGAAAAAAAACTATGACTCTCAGACAATGGAGACACTAAAATATGATATTTTTTTTGCTTCAAAACTGCTATTGTGCTAAAGTGAAAAAATATTAGGTATTGCCGCATCCGTAACAACTTGCTCTATAAAAATATCACATGAACTGACCCCTCAGGTGAACAAAAATAAAAACAGTACCAAAAAAGCAATTTTTTGTCACCTTACATCACAAATATTGCAACACCAAGTGATCAAAGCCGTATGCCCCCCAGGCGTATACCCCCCAAATTAGTACCAATCAAACTGTCACCGCATTCTGCAAAAAATTTGACCCTACCTTAAACAATCTGTCAAAAACTAAAAAAGCTATGGCTCTGAGACTACGGAAACATTAAAACATAATTTTTTGGTTTCAAAAATGCTTTAATTGTGTAAAACTCAAACAAATAAGAAAAAGTATTAGGTATTTCCACATCCCTAATGATCTGCTCTCTAAAAATATCACATGACCTAACCCCTCAGATGAACGCTGTGAAAATGAATAAATAAAAACTTTGCCAAAATTAAAACATTTTTGGTCACCTTGCCCCATAAAATAATGAATGATCAAAAAAATCATATGTACCCAAAAATGGCACCAATAAAACTGGCACCTCATCCTCTAG
Source organism: Bufotes viridis (assembly GCA_033119425.1). NCBI lineage: Eukaryota > Metazoa > Chordata > Amphibia > Anura > Bufonidae > Bufotes > Bufotes viridis. Next base: position 466,028,592 of record CM065592.1, on the reverse strand, counting down.
TTTCCAAAATGGGTTCACTTCTTGGGAGTTTCTACTGTAAGGGTGCATCAGGAGGTCTTCAAATGGGACATGGCATCTAAAAACCAGTCCAGCAAAATCTGCCTTCCAAAAACCATATAGCATTCCTTTTCTTCTGCACCCTGCCATGTGCCCTTAAATCAGTTTACAATCACACATGGGGTGTTTCTGTAAACCGCAGAATCAGGGTAATAAATATTGAGTTTTGTTTGGCTGTTAACCCTTAATGTGTTAAAGAAAAAAATGGATTAAAATGGAAAATTTGCTAAAAAAGTGAAATTTTGAAATTTCATCTCCATTATCCTTTAATTCTTGTGGTACACCTAAAGGGTTACCAAAGTTTGTAAAATCAGTTTTTAGTAACTTGAGGGGTGTAGTTTCTACAATGGGGTCTCTACTATGTAAGCCCTACAAAGTGATTTCAGACCTGAAATGGTCCTTAAAAACTGGGTTTTGGAAATTTTCTTAAAAATGTCAATATTTGCTTCTAAACTTCTAAGACTTCTAACGTCCTAAAAAAATAAAATGACATTTACAAAATGATGCCAACATAAAATAGACATATGGGGAATGTTTATTAATAAATATTTTATGAGGTATCACTTTCTGTTTTTAAAGCAGAGAAATAGAAATTTTTAAAATTGCTAATTTTTCTAAATTTTTGGTAAATTTGGGATTTTTTCATAAATAATGGTTAAATATATTAACTCAAATTTATGACTATGAAGTACAAAGTGTCACGAGAAAACATTCTCAGAATGGCTTGGATAAGTAAAAGTGTTCCAAAGTTATTACTACATAAAGTGACACATGTCAGATTTTCAAAAAATTACCTGGGCAGAAGGGGGCGAAAACTGGCCCGGGGTAAGTTACTGGTGTGTGTTTATATATAATCTATAATCCCATGCTAATTAAGTAATGGATGTATCTAATGTAATGATAGACGGGACCTTTTACTGGAATACATAATGGTGATTGCAGTTTATGTATATATACACACACACGTATGTATATATATATTTATGTGTGTGTGAAACGTACAAAATCAACTGGTTACATTATAAATCTCAACCTCACTGTGTGTATAAATATATATACAACAATAGCTGATCTCAGAGAAACCAGCTACAAAAAACACCGCGGAGCCTCACTTAAGAGTCTCAACACAGCAATCCGAAGTGCAAAGTTCCCTGGGAAACAGGAATATGCAAAATAAATGTGGAGCCCCAGTTATGGGTCTACAACACAATGAAAGCCAGATATCCCTCAAAGGAAGGAAAACCAAGCAAAGGGGTGTCTCCATTACAGAGATCACCAAATCCACCATATTAAGTGGCCCCTATGTCAAGATTCCGCTTTTTTACAAGCTTTAAGGATGTGACAGGGAAAACCTAAGCTAGGTATCCATCCACAGACAGCTGTTTCAGGTGTTGCCTCATCAGTGTGGAGTAGATTCTGGCTAACGGGAGCAATGCCTCGGAGACTACTCAAACACAACAATAGCTGATCTCAGAGAAACCAGCTACAAATAACACCCGCGAGCCTCACTTAAGTGTCACACACACGCAAGCAGAAGTCTCTGGGAAACAGGAATATGCAAAATAAATGTGGAGCCCCAGTTATGGGTCTAGCAACACAATGAAAGCCAGATACCCTCAAGGAAGGGAAACCAGCAAGGGTGTCTCCATACAGAGATCAACAGTCCACCATATTAAGTGGTTCCTATGTCAAGATCCCGCTTTTTACAAGCTTAGGATGTGACAGGGAAAACCTAAGCTAGGTATCCATCCACAGACAGCTGTTCGAGTGTTGCCCCTCATCAGTGTGGAGTAGATTCTGGCTAACCGAGCAATGCCTCGAGACTACTCAAACACAACAATAGCTGATCTCAGGAAACCAGCTGCTGAAAACACCGCGAGCCTCACTTAGAGTCTCAACACAGCAATCCAGTGCAGTTCCCTGGGAAACAGGAATATGCAAAATAAATGTGGAGCCCCAGTTATGGGTCTACAGCACGAAAGCCAGATATCCTCAAAGCGAGGAAAACCAGCAAGGGGTGTCTCCATTACAGAGATCACCAAATCCACCATATTAAGTGGCCCTATGTCAGATCCGCGCTTTACAAGCTTAAGGATGTGACAGGGAAAACCTAGCTAGGTATCCATCCACAGACAGCTGCTGGGTGCTGCCCTCATCAGTGTGAGTAGGATTCTGGCTAACCGGAGCAATGCCTCGGAGACTACCAAACACAACAATAGCTGATCTCAGAGAAACCAGCTACAAAACACCGCGGAGCCTCACTTAAGATTCAACACGCATCAGTGTGTCTTGGGAAACAGGAATATGCATAATGGAGCCCTGTTATGGGTCACAGCCTGTTAGCCAGATATCCCAGTGAGGAAACTGCAGTGTCACAGAGATCACCAAATCCACCATATAGTGGCCTATGTCAGATCCCGCTTTTAGCTTAAGGATGTGACAGGGAAACCTAGCTAGGTATCCACCACAGCAGCTGCGGTGCTGCCCTCATCAGTGTGGGGCAACACTGATGAGGGCAACACCTCGAAACAGCTGTCTGTGGATGGATACCTAGCTTAGGTTTTCCCTGTCACATCCTTAAAGCTTGTAAAAAGCGGATCTTGACATAGGGGCCACTTAATATGGTGGATTTGGTGATCTCTGTAATGGAGACACCCTTGCTTGGTTTTCCTTCCTTTGAGGGATATCTGGCTTTCATTGTGTTGTAGACCCATAACTGGGGCTCCACATTTATTTTGCATATTCCTGTTTCCAGGAACTTTGCACTCGGATTGCTGTGTTGAGACTCTAAGTGAGGCTCCGCGGTGTTTTTTGTAGCTGGTTTCTCTGAGATCAGCTATTGTTGTGTTTGAGTAGTCTCCGAGGCATTAGCTCCCGGTTAGCCAGAATCCTACTCCACACTGATGAGGGCAACACCTGAAACAGCTGTCTGTGGATGGATACCTAGCTTAGGTTTTCCCTGTCACATCCTTAAAGCTTGTAAAAAGCGGATCTTGACATAGGGGCCACTTAATATGGTGGATTTGGTGATCTCTGTAATGGAGACACCCTTGCTTGGTTTTCCTTCCTTTGAGGGATATCTGGCTTTCATTGTGTTGTAGACCCATAACTGGGGCTCCACATTTATTTTGCATATTCCTGTTTCCCAGGGAACTTTGCACTTCGATTGCTGTGTTGAGACTCTAAGTGAGGCTCCGCGGTGTTTTTTGTAGCTGGTTTCTCTGAGATCAGCTATTGTTGTGTTTGAGTAGTCTCCGAGGCATTGCTCCCGGTTAGCCAGAATCCTACTCCACACTGATGAGGGGCAACACCTCGAAACAGCTGTCTGTGGATGGATACCTAGCTTAGGTTTTCCCTGTCACATCCTTAAAGCTTGTAAAAAGCGGGATCTTGACATAGGGCCACTTAATATGGTGGATTTGGTGATCTCTGTAATGGAGACACCCCTTGCTTGGTTTTCCTTCCTTTGAGGGATATCTGGCTTTCATTGTGTTGTAGACCCATAACTGGGGCTCCACATTTATTTTGCATATTCCTGTTTCCCAGGGAACTTTGCACTTCGGATTGCTGTGTTGAGACTCTAAGTGAGGCTCCGCGGTGTTTTTGTAGCTGGTTTCTCTGAGATCAGCTATTGTTGTGTTTGAGTAGTCTCCGAGGCATTGCTCCCGGTTAGCCAGAATCCTACTCCACACTGATGAGGGCAACACCCGAAACAGCTGTCTGTGGATGGATACCTAGCTTAGGTTTTCCTGTCACATCCTTAAAGCTTGTAAAAAGCGGGATCTTGACATAGGGGCCACTTAATATGGTGGATTTGGTGATCTCTGTAATGGAGACACCCCTTGCTTGGTTTTCCTTCCTTGAGGGATATCTGGCTTTCATTGTGTTGTAGACCCATAACTGGGGCTCCACATTTATTTTGCATATTCCTGTTTCCCAGGAACTTTGCACTCGGATTGCTGTGTTGAGACTCTTAAGTGAGGCTCAGCGGTGTTTTTGTAGCTGGTTTCTCTGAGATCAGCTATTGTTGTGTTTGAGTAGTCTCCGAGGCATTGCTCCCGGTTAGCCAGAATCCTACTCCACACTGATGAGGGCAACACCCGAAACAGCTGTCTGTGGATGGATACCTAGCTTAGGTTTTCCCTGTCACATCCTTAAAGCTTGTAAAAAGCGGGATCTTGACATAGGGGCCACTTAATATGGTGGATTTGGTGATCTCTGTAATGGAGACACCCTTTGCTTGGTTTTCCTTCCTTTGAGGGATATCTGGCTTTCATTGTGTTGTAGACCCATAACTGGGGCTCCACATTTATTTTGCATATTCCTGTTTCCCAGGGAACTTTGCACTTCGGATTGCTGTGTTGAGACTCTTAAGTGAGGCTCCGCGGTGTTTTTGTAGCTGGTTTCTCTGAGATCAGCTATTGTTGTGTTTGAGTAGTCTCCGAGGCATTGCTCCCGGTTAGCCAGAATCCTACTCCACACTGATGAGGGGCAACACCCCGAAACAGCTGTCTGTGGATGGATACCTAGCTTAGGTTTTCCCTGTCACATCCTTAAAGCTTGTAAAAAAGCGGAATCTTGACATAGGGGCCACTTAATATGGTGGATTTGGTGATCTCTGTAATGGAGACACCCCTTTGCTTGGTTTTCCTTCCTTTGAGGGATATCTGGCTTTCATTGTGTTGTAGACCCATAACTGGGGCTCCACATTTATTTTGCATATTCCTATAAATATATATATATACACTCACAGCAAGGTAGAGATGTATGATGTAAATGGCTAATTTGCTACGTGACACACCAGGTACTAAGTAATCATTTGTAAAGGAATGAAATACTTATTTGCATAACTGTATATATACATTACAGAGTGTTGGCGAGAGATACAAAAGTAATTTAAGCATTGTACCTCGGCATATTTTGTCATGGAGCTCCAGGGACCTCCTTTTCAGATCAGACCATTTCTTTAGTAAGGCTATCTTACTGTGCCTGCCATTATACTCCCTCCGTAGCTAAAAACGGATCCCCCTCACGATCCTCTGCTTGTCAGACTGGACCCGGGTGCTGTCATAGCCCCACTCCAACATGCGCTGTAGGATAAAGATGCAAGCATATAATCCTAATTTTTTTTAATACAAGTATTGAAAATAATGTCCTCAACAAAACAGCAAAAAGTATTTAAGTCTTTGAAGGGGAAATATTAGATTTAATGTTACCGTTATAAGATCGGATCGTATTGCCATTGTATGTGTGTGGGGTCTGAGCAATCGGATACTGGCCAGCTGGGCAGAGATGTACCTGTCTAGTGAAGTGGTATGGTACGGTATGGGGTGTAAAGCTGGTTCGCCTCCCCGTGGTGCACCCTGGGTAACTCTAAATGAACCAGCAAAGAAAGCTTCTCCTGAGTCCTGACCAAACTCTATAGAGTGTGCGTGTGTGTGGTATATAGTGTGCGGCAAGAAAATGGATGTGCAATGTGCATGTGAGAGATATTTCTCTGGTGTCCATACATACATGCTACAGACATAGTGCTGTGATGTCACAACAATACTTAGTGCACCAATCAGTAATATCTACTTAGATCTGATAAAATGTGAAGTTGTATGTATTGCGAAAAAAAATTGCATTATTAGCGATGATTTTTGCAATAGCGAATATTTTAAAACACTCAATCTGCATATAAAGCGATTGTTCTGACATGCATGTGAAATGTAATCAAATACACTGCTGTAATGTCAAATTACAGTTCTTCCTCACTGTTGCGAAAATTGCTGCCAATCATGTTTTCTAATCTCATCAAACTTCGGGTAGTTTGAAAACAGTTGCACAATACAAGAATATTACATTGCCAATTTTCGCAATGAAGAAAATAATGAATGGAGATTGCGAATTCTCGGATTCGCGAATATTTTGAATAACCGCCAAAATATTCCTGAAATATCGCAAATTCGAATATAGCACCTGCCGCTCATCATTGGTAAACATGTCATATCAAATCATGCGTTGCCAGTCTCAAAGATCTCCTGCCACTCACTGTTGCGGGGACGTCCGTATGTCTCGGTACGTCCGGAACATCAACACAGTGGCCCAGTGACAGAGTGGTGAGGGTGGCAACAGCATGAGGAGTCAACACAGAGGCCCAGAGACAGAGTGGTGAGGTGGCAACAGCATGGGGAGTCAACACAGTAGCCCAGTGACAGAGTGGTGAGTTGGCAACAGCATGAGGAGTCAACACAGTGGCCCATTGAGAGTGGTGGGGGTAGCGATAACATGAGGAGTCAACACATGTGGCCTAGTGACAGAGTGGTGAGGGTGACAACAGCATGAGGAGTCAACACAGTGGTCCAGTGAGAGTGGTGAGGGTGGCAACAGCATGAGGAGTCTACACAGTAGCCCAGTGACAGAGTGGTGAAGTAACAACAGCATGAGGAGTCAACACAGTAGCCCAGTGACAGAGTGGTGAGGTAACAACAGCATGAGGAAACAACACAATAGCCCAGTGACAGAGTAGTGACGTGGCAACAGCATGAGGAGTCAACACAGTGGCCAAGTCACAGAGTGGGGAGGTGGGGTGCAAAAGCAGTGGCAGTAACAGCACAATATGTGACAGGCGCAGCACTATGAAGTGTCTTTTGCGCTGTGGCATTAGATGCATTTGATATCTCTAACTTTTTAGTCCAACCAGACTGTCTATTACTCTGCTTCAATCTTGTTTATTTTGAGCTAATTCTCCTAGCGCCGTTATATGGAAACAATAGGCTTAAAGAGCACACCAAATGCTTGAAATGACTTCTTTATTAACTTCAACTTTTCTTCCATATATAACACTGCCACCTCTGCAATAGATAGTCCATGTACAAACACATGTTGCATAAAGGAAGGAATGATACAATATTGGGAATAGCTGTGTACATGTTGCATAAAGTATCACAAAATGGCGGTATGCATAAAATAGTGGTTTGACTGTTCAATCTTGTCATTCAATGTAAATGGTGGATATATTCTTCAGTATCTGTACTTTTACTCTAAGTTATTTAAGCACTTTATAATCCCTCTGAGAGGTATATCTGAAGTTTAACCAATAGTTTGATTTAGTTTGATTTGCTCAGTTTGCACAGTTTGTGCGTAGTTTGGTCGCAGTTTGGTGGAACTGTAAACAAACATATACAACTGGTCTCAGTTCTGATCACAGTATTGACAATATTAACATTGTATAACTGTTCTAAATACCTATTTGGCCTCTTGCTCCCATAAAACACAGCTTTGACTGGAAATGTTTGTCCAGCTCCTCTTCTCTGGTCTATGCTGACTCCAGAAGATTCTGCTAGGGGATTTCCCACACATACTAAGTGCGAGGCTGGCTATGATTGGTTAAGACTCCTGGGCAGTAACAAAAGTTTAACTCTAAACTGTCTGTTGTTAATTTCTCTGTGTCATTGACCTTACCTTGCATTCATTTACTGAATCGTAAAGGCATATTATCTTTTCTGCTTCTGTGAATACAATATATAACTGTTATATGACATCCAGGAAGTCACTGTAAATAACTCTCTTTCTGTCTCTAATATATAAACATAGGAACTGTATTAAATTTATTAGAAAGTCTAGCTATATAAACATGTAAGTCATATTGGCAACCTAGGACAGGTCTTAGCTGGCCAGCTACACTCCCACCAAAATTACCAATAATTCTATGTTCTTAGTGATAGGACTTAAACATGAATTTGGGGAATTTTCGCTCGGGTTCTTAACTGTCCAAGTGTCTTTTATCACACTCAAGCAGAACAACTAACTTCTGTATAGGATGTTGCAACTTAAGTGGAGTAGTGAGATGTTTTCCTTTTTTTTCAAGTTTTGAGTCTCCTATTTGTAACAACACTCTGCTTACCATTCTGTCTTCATCCTTTTCAACTTCTAGAACTTTGGCCAATTTCCATTGACTTCTAGGTAAATCTTCTTCATTTACTAACACTATGTCACCAACTTGGACATTTCTTCTGGGTGTTTGCCATTTACTTCTTAGGATAAGATTGGCTAAGTACTCTTTCCTCCATCTACTTCAAAACTGTTCTGATAGATATTAAACTCTTCACCATCTCCTTTTAGCATATAAATCCTCTTTGGTAAACTTGCCAGGCGGCTGTATATAATCAGACTTAAGGTGAAGTAGATGGTTGGGAGTTAAAGGTCCAAACTTGTTGGGTCGTTGATGTTATCAACTGTAAGTGGACGACTGTTAACAATAGAAATTACTTCATAGAATAGGGTCCTAAGTGAAGCATCCTCCATTCTTCAGGCATTCTTTTTCAACACTGAACTTAACATATTTCTTACAGTTCTGATTTGTCTTACCCAAACTCCTACTGTATGGCTTGCATTTGGAGCATTCATGTGAAAATCACACTGTTTCTCTAACAAACACTCAGTTACCTTTTCTTTATCAATCTCCTTTAGAACTTTCTTTAATTCATCCTTTGCCCTGACAAAATTAGATCCTTGGTCAGATCTAAGCTCTCTGACAGTACCTCTAATTGCTATGAAACATCTTAAGGCGTTGATGAATGCGTCAGTTGACATATCTTCTAACATTTTCAGGTGAATTGCTCTGGAGCTTAGACATATAAAAATTAGTCCATATCTCTTGTACTCCTTGCGGTTCTGCTTGGTGATGAATGGGCCAAAACAATCCATTCCACTATAAAGAAATGGTGGTAATGATTTTACACGATCTGCCAGTAAATCTGCCAATCTTTGTTCTCCAGTAGGTCTACGTGCCTTTCTACAGACTATGCATTTACTTATATACTTTGCTATAACTTTGCTTCCTTTCACTATCCAGTAACCAACTTCTCTCAAACAGCTTTGGGTAAGGCTTCTTCTCTGATGTAAGAATTTGTTGTGGTAGTGATCAATAATCAAGCTTGTGAAGGTAGAATTTTTGGGTAGAATTGCTGAATGTTATACTCTGCTAGGTAACGATGCATTTTCCAATCTCTCTCCCACCTTCAGTATACCATCCTGTAGAACAAGATTAAGCTTGTACAATGGGTGGTTGTTTGGAAGCCTGTTAGGTTCTTGACTAAGTCTCTTCCACTCTTCACTGTAGAATCTCTGTTGAATGAGTCTTAAGACTGTTTCTTCAGCTTTCATTCTTTCCTCTACTTTTAATGATTCCTTCTTTCTAATCCCCCTTGCTAAACGTTGAATTCGAGCTACTACCTTTATGACTGTATTCCATTTTGAACATCTGGCTATTGTTTGAAGTATGTCATCTTGACACATGGCTGCAGTGCTCAATGTTTGTACAACTTTTACTTCTGGGTCACGCATAGACAATTCTGTGTAACCTTTACTGGGCATGATTTCCTTTTCTCAAATTTGAATTCTTCAATTCTGTTACATTCAGACCTCTTGAAGCATGATCTGCTAGGCTATGCTTTGTATCAATGTGATGCCAATGTTCTGAATTTGTTATTTCCCGAATTTTCTGAACTCTGTTAGCGACAAAGATATGGAGTCTTCGATCTTTGTTGTTTATGTATTCTAAGACAACTTGTGAGTCTGTCCAAAAATATTCTTCATCTATTTTCAATTCCAATTCTTCTTTCAGAAACTTGCTTACTGATGCTGAAACAACAGCTGCTGTCAGTTCAAGTCTTGGTATTGTCTGAATACTGGTAGGAGCAACTCTGGCATTTCCTATAACCAGAGCACAGTGTATTTTTCCTTCTCCTTTCACTCTGATGTAGGAGCACTGACCATAACCATAACTACTGGCATCTGAAAAGTGATGAAGTTCTATTTTCTTGTACTTTCCGAAAGCATGAGGTACAAAACATCTGGGTATCCGGACTTCTTTCAGGTTTTGCAAGTCTCTTATCCAACTCTCCCACCTTGGCCTCAAATTTTCAGGTATGGGTTCATCCCATCCTAACTTCTGTCTGCATAATTCTTGCAGTATTTCTCTTGCTTTGACGATCACTGGGGCCAAGAAGCCTAATGGATCAAATATAGAAGCCACTGCGGAAAGAATGGTATGTCTAGTTGCAACTTTCTCCTCTGTAGATATTTTAAAGAAGAACTTGTCGTGCTCTACATTCCATCCCAATCCAAGTACATTCTGAACTGGAAGATGATCATAATTGAGATCTACATTCTTCATTGTTGATGCACGTTCAGAGTCACTGATGGATTCCAGTACCTCTCTGTTGTTTGAGATTAATTTGTGAAGGCATAGGTTTCCTCTTGCGCATAACTCTTGACTTTCTTTCACTAGTTTGATTGCAGATTCTGTGGACTCTAGACTTATAAGACCATCATCTACATAAAAGTTTTTCTTAAGAAATTTTTCTGCTGATGGGCAATCCTTTTCATTCCTATTGACCAGGTACTTCATACCATAATTGGCTCAACCTGGAAACGATGTTGCGCCGAAAAAGTGTACTTTCATTCCGTATTCTGCTGGCTCTGTATCTGTATCTCTGCCCTCCCACCATAGGATTCTCAGGAAGTCTCTATCTTCATTCTTCACATGAAACTGGTGGAACATCTTTTCAATGTCACACATGACTGCTACGGGATACTTTCTAAATCTACAGAGTACTCCAAGCATAGTGTTCGCAAGATATGGTCCTTTTAATAGATGATCATTCAATGCAACACCATCGTATTTTGCTGAGCAATCTACTACTCTAATCTTATTTGGTTTTCTTGAGTGGTAAACTCCTTGATGCGGGATGTACCACACTTCTCCTTCTTTAGGTCGACTATTGACTTTCTCTGCATGTCCTTCTTCGAGGATGCCTTCCATGAATTTCAAATAAGCCTTCTTAAATTTGGGATCTCTTCCTATCTTCAAACATTTCAACCTTGCTAGGGCAAGATCTCGATTATTTGGCAGATGAGGTTGTTTCCTAAATGGTAAGGGCATTTCAAGATGACCTTGTTGATTCTGCTGAATGCTTTCTTCTAGAGTGTGTACGAAATTTATGTCTTCTTGGGATACACTATTTTCTTTAGAACTTATTCTTCAAAATCAGATACAAGGATCTTGATTACTTTCACTGGACGGTTGGTAACTCTTGGACAGATATTCGATGACACAATCCTGTCACCTGTCTTGAGTTTGCAATCTGCTGTTTTCCTCCAACAACACCCCATCCTAGATCAGCTTGAACAGCGTAGGGTTCACCCTTTCCTCCTGTGATTACCTTTCGTGATACCAAGGCTTTGGGACAATCGAAACCTATCAACAGTCCAACAGGAAATTCCTTCAGCATGGACATTTCATGAGATATGATAGAGAGGTGCTCCCATTTATTGGCTGATTCACAGGTAGGTATGCAATCTCGATCTAGAGGTATATCATCTTTTGTATAAGCTGGAGGTAGATTTAATGTGAAGTTTGAATGAAGTCCTCTAACTCTCAGTCCTTTCTTCTTCCCTCACTCTGCAAAAGAATACTGATACTTTCTTTTCTTCCTCAGCATCTTTCTTTGGACGTTCTTCATGTAGTGGTGTAGGATGGCGTTCTTTGCAAACGCTGCATGTAGCCTTTTTCTTACACTCCTTAGTAACATAGTATTTTCTTAGGCATCCGAAACACAGTTGGTTATCAAGTAAAAATGTCTTATTTTCATCTGTGGACTTCTTCAATTGTTGGCACTTGGATATGGAGTGGTTCTCTCCACAGAACATACATTTGAAGGTAGTCTGAAGATTTGTCGGTTCTGTCTCTACTGATCCCAGTAGTGACTTTGAACTTGCTCTCACAGGTATCTAGACCTTTAGCTGCTACGTTGGTTGCAAAGCTAGTTACCCTTGTGCATCTTATATCTCTCGCAGGCCTTTCTTCTAAGGATTTTAAGATGTAAGATGCTGTTACTGGATTACATGCTATTCGTGCTTCCTTAGTGACTAACTCAGAGAACTTTTTAAAACTTGGGATTCCTTACCTAGATCTAACTGTTCAGTCACATAGCGATTCCATCTAGAAGCCACTTCTTCAGGTAGATTAGCTAGCATCCTGTGGTTTTCTAGATAGTCGTTCAGTACTTCTAGTCTTCATACATGTGGGATAGCATTGCTGCATACTTGCAGGAAGTCACCTTACTTTTGGAGTCTTCAGTGTTCTTTAGGACCTATTTTAGGCCAGATTAATTTCTCTCTAAAAGTTCTTTGTACTAAGAAAGGATCACCATATCTTGCATTCAATTTTTCCCAAACTTGCTTGTAGGCTTATTCGTCTTTTCTATAGAAGTTACCTTCGAGAACTTCCTTTGCTTAACCACTGACATATCTCTGAAGATAGAATAACTTGTCGACTGAACTGAAGCAATGATGCTCAATGATCATTTCAAAAGATGCCTTCCACTCTATGAACTTCAGTACGTCTCCTTAAAATACAGTGGGTTCCGGAGTGGGAAGTCTAGCGAGGACTGTTCTCTGTTGTCTAGCTGGGACAATAGTTGTAACATTCTCCTGACTGTTGCTGTGACATCTAGGAATAGAATTACACGGTTCTATTTTCTCACTTAGTTCTGAATTAGGTGAGACCCTTTCTTCATCTTTTCCGGTAGAGATAGATGGTAAATTCACATCCCTATTTCCTGACACTGGACTAAGCCTCTCTTTGTCTTTCTGAGCAGGGATGGAAGGATAATGACTTATTTTTTGGAGACTTCCTGGAGACTTCCTTCAACTCTCCAGGAAAATAGGAGTCTGTTTCTTCACTTAGTACAGATTTGAACTTAAGACTACTCTGATTCATATCCTCTTTTTGTACCCTGAGTCTGGCTTCCATGATCTTAACTTCTTTTCTTCTTCTTTTGCCTTTCCAGACTTTTCATTTGTTGGTGCTCTGCCTCCATTTCAGCTTCCTTTTAAGCCATCAGTTGGCGCTGTGCCTCAATGGCAGCTTCCATCTTAAAATCTGCTCTCTTGACAGCATATTGTTCAGCTAATTCCTTTCATTTGGCTGAAGTACTTGAGGACTCTGATATGGGGTTGGCACTTCTGCTAGCGAAGGAAGTCCCACTTCAGATTGTGGTTCCACCTAAGGACCTGGCATAGTCTCTCATAAAAATCTTGTTCATTCTCTTTTTTGCTTTAACTTCCTCATAGTTGGTTGCAGATGATAGTTCTCTCATAAGCTTTACTAAATCTTTAGTGACCGCAGTACATGTGTCCATGTTCCTTACAATATCCTGGGAAGGTGTCGTAAACGACCGGAGGTTAACATATCCTGCCACAAGCTCTGATTCAGATTCTTCTACCGTCTCTATCATTTCACTCAAGTCCCTTTTTATTCTTTCTTGCTTTTGCTTTCTATGAATGTCTTTAATGTACAATTTCTACCTCTCATTCATTCTGCCAAACTTTTTCTCTTTCAGTGCTGCTTCTTGCTCCATAGTTTCCAGCATAATTGGGGTCGGTTTTTTAGCATGTGATGAACGTCTTAGTTCACTTGTTTGGACTATATTTGTTTGAGGCAAGACTAGTGCTGTATTAGACTCTTCTGACTCAGACAGGTTCTCTTGCTCTTCACCTTCTATCCTATCTATCTTTGTATCTTCTAACAGTGGCATGTTATTACTAGGTTCAGACATTTTACTTTAAATACTATAACAATCAATACAAATATTAAAGGACCTTTCACTTTAAATGCAATATTAATAAATGCAGAAATAAATGACTTTCACTTTAAGTTTAACAACGATAAATGCAGGCAATAAATGACTTTCACTTTAAATACTTTAGAGTCCGTGTACTACAAACTGTCCTTTGTTTTACTTTAAAGTCTTTTATTCCTGAACACGAAAATGTCTCTTTATGCCAAAGCCTATATGCAATGATAAGTAATAAAAAAGGAAAGCTCTGACCTTTTTGAAGAGCAGGATGCTACGATCTAAAGGTTGCTGGAACAAATTTCAGTCACAAAGGTGATTTGTCGTTTCTTGCTTGCACTTTCTCAATCAGTTTCTCTTGATGTGATGCGATGCTGTATGCTGGCTTGCGATGCTCTGCGCTTACTTGCGATGCTCTGCGCTGACTTGAGATGCTTTATGCTGACTTGCGATGTGCTGCTGCAGCCTTTGGGCCAAATGGTGGGAAACTAGCTGGCTGCAGTACGTGGCCTCTTCGTGGATAGTGGTGCAGGTACTCTGGCTTTGGACTTTGGCCTCCCACAATGCGTCTCTTTCTCTCTCTAGGGATCGCAGGAGGGTTGGCGCTCTTTCTCTGACCATCTTGCCTTTGCCGTACTGCCACTTTAAGGGTCGGCTGCAGTTTGACTAATACACACGTTATGTGCCTCTATGAAAGCTCCGCTGAGGTGTCTTTGCTTGCTCACTGAGGGAACAGTTGCTGCGCGTCGGTATATGCTGGCGCTCTGCTGCTCTAATGCGCTCTTTACTGTGCAAGTTGAGGAGTGCTATCGCTTCGCCCTCTGAGGTCGATAGTTCCACTGTGACAGGCGCAGCACTATGAAGTGCCATTTGCTCTGTGGCATTAGAAGAATTTAATATATCTAACTTTTTTGTACAACCAAACTGTCTATTACTCTGCTTCAGTCTTGTGTCTTTTGAGCTAATTCTTCTAGCGCAGTTCTATGGAAACAGTAAGCTTAAAGAGCACACCAAATGCTTGAAATAACTTCTTATTAACTTTATTAACTTCAATTTTTCTTCCATATATATCACTGCCACTCTTCAATAGATAGTCCATGTACAAACACTTGTTGCATAAAGTATCACAAAATGGCGGTATGCATAAAATGGTGGTTTAACTGTTGTTCAATCTTGTCATTCAAGTATCACAAAATGGCGGTATGCATAAAATGGTGGTTTAACTGTTCGATCTTGTTATTCAACATAAATGGTGGATATATTTCTCTCTTCAGTATCTGTACTTTCACTCTAAGTTATTTAAGCACTTTATAATCCCTCTGAGAGGTATATCTGAGGTTTAACCAATAGTTTGATTTGCTTAGTTCGCGCGTAGTTTGGTCGCAGTTTCTCCGTTGTTTGGTCGCAGTTTGTTGGAACTATTTGGCCTCTTGTTCCCATTAAGCATGGCTCTGACTGGATGTGTCTGTTCAGCTCCTCTTCTCTGGTCTATACTGACTCCAGAAGATTCTGCTAGGGGAATTCCCAAACATACTCAGTGTAAGGTTGGCTGTGATTGGTTAAGACTCCTGGCCAGTAACAACAGTTTAACTCTAGGCTTTCTGTTGTTAATTCTGCTGTGTCATTGAGATTACCTTACATTCATTTATTGAATCTTAAAGGCATATTATCTTTTCTGCTTCTGTGAACACAATATATCACTGTTATATGACATCCAGAAACAGAAAGTCACTTTAAATAACTCTCTTTCTGTCTCTAATATATAAACATAGGAACTGTATCAAATTTATTGGCAAGTCTAGCTTTATAAACATGTAAGTCATATTGGCAACACATGGCAGCAGGTGTGTGGCATCAGGCAGATGGCAGCATCCGAATAGTAGCTGAAGCAGGTGGCCAGAAGAAATGGGTCTATTTTGACGAAGTTTGGGTGTGGCACCCAGAATGATCTAGTCTAATTAATTGCGTGTAGAAATCCTGGCTGATTCACACCTTATTCATCTTTACAAAGGTCAGTCTCTCCACATTTTGGATGGAAAGGCGAGTTCTCCTTGGGGTAACTATACCCCCCACCTCACTAAACACCCTCTCTGATAACGCAGTTACTGGCCAGGCAGGAAAGCTTGTCCAGGGCAAACTCGGTCAGTTGCTACCACAAGTCAAGTTTGGCTGCCCAGTAATTCAGGGGATCTTCAATGTGAGATGGCAGGGTGCAGTTTGCCACCACCTGCTGGTTCAGGTTCTGTTATATGTCTTGCTGCTGCTGGGACACGACTACATGTACGGCGGGCTGATCAGGGGAGTGCAGGAGCAGCGCCCGCCCGATCAGAGGGAGGGGTCTGGCAGTCACTGATAGCCGGACCCCTGTTGTATGTGCTGGCATCAGTGAAAACACCGATTCCGGCACATTAACCCTCGCACTTCTGCGGTCATCGCTGACCCCGACACGTGCAGAATCCTACTGGGTCTGGGGTGGCCATCAAGTCCCTGCGCTACTGAGACGGGGACCCTAATGGCAGGGAAGGCAGCCCGATGCCTTCCTTAGGCATCGTGGCTGCCTTCCGTGACAGCCTGTGATATCCAGCCCCTGTGTAATACACTTATAGCCAATGTATTACAATACAGAAGTATTGTAATGCATTGTAAAGGGGATCAGACCCCCAAAAGTTGAAGTCCCAGAGTGGGACAAAAAATAAAGTGAAAAAAAAGTTTAAAAAATAAAGTTTTACAAAAAAAATTAAAAGTTTCAAGTAAAAAAAGGCCCTTTTCCCAAAATAAAGTAAATAAAAAATTGTAAAAAATAGGGAAAAAAGATATTTTAGGAATTTCCGCGTCGTATCGACGGGCTCTATAAAATCTATAAAAATATCAGATGACCTAACCCCTCAGGTGAACACCGTAAAAAATAAAAAATAAAAACTGTGTTAAAAAAAAACTTTTTTTTGTCACCTTACATCACTAAAAGTGCAACAAAGTGATGAAAACGGCATATGCCCCCCAAAATAGTACTAATCTAACCACCACTTCATCCTGCAAAAAAGGAGCCCCTACCTAAGACAATCGCCAAAAAAATAAAAAAACTATGGCTCTCAGACTATGGAGACACAAAAATATATTTTTTTTTGTTTCAAAAATGCTTTTATTGTGTTAAATGTAAAATAAATTAAAAAAGTATACATATTATGTATTGCCGCATCCTTAACGACCTGCTCTATAAAAATATCACATGGCCTAACCCCTCAGATGAACACCGTAAAAAATCTAAAATAAAGACAATGTCAAAAAAGCCATGTTTTGTCACCTTACATCACAAAAAGTGTACTAGTAAGCGATAAAAAAGTCATATTAACCCCAAAATAGTGCCAATCAAACCGTCATCCCATCCCGCAACAATGATACCCTAACTAAGACAATCTCTCAAAAAATAAAAAAAACTATAGCTCTCAGAATATGGAGTCATTAAAACATGATTTTTTTTCCAAAAATGCTGTTATCGTGTAAAACTTTAGTAAATAAAAAAGGATACATATTAGGTATCACAGAATCTGTAAGTACCTGCTGTATAAAAATATCACATGAACTAACCCCTCAGATGAACACCGTAAAAAATAAAAATTATAAAGTGTGTCAAAAAAGCTATTTTGTGTTACCTTACATCATAAAAAGTGTAATACCAAGCAATCAAAAAGTCATAGGCACCCCAAAATCATACCAGTCAAACCATCATCTCATCCTGCAAAAAATGAGACCCTAATTAGGACAATCGCCCAAAAAATAAAAAACTATGGCTCTCAGAATATGGAGACACTAAAACATGATTCTTTTTGTTTCAAAAATGCTGTCATTGTGTAAAACTTAAATAAATTTAAAAAAGTATACATATTAGGTATCTCCGCATCGGTAAGAATGCGCTGTATAAAAATATCACATGATCTAACCCCTCAGGTGAATGCTGCAAAAAATATAATAAAATCTGTGTCAAAAAAGCCATTTTTTGTCACCTTACAGCACAAAAAGTGTAATACCAAGCTATCAAAAAGTCATATGCACCCTAAAATAGTACCAACCAAACTGTCATCTCATACTGAAATAAATTGAGCCCCTACATAACTATGGCTTTATATTTTTTCAAAAATGCTTTATTATGTAAAACTGAAACAAACACGTCCGTAACAACCTGCTCTATAAAAATACCACATGATCTAACCTGTCAGATGGACAATGTAAATAATAAAAATTTAAATGGTGCAAAAACAGCTATTTTTTGTTACCTTACCTCACAAAAAGTGTAATATAGAGCAACCAAAAATCATATGTACCCTAAAATTAGTTACCAAAATGGGGTCACTATTTTGGAGTTTCTACTGCCCTCCAAAAACCATATGGCATTCCTTTTCTTCTGCGCCCTGCCATGTGCCCATACAGCAGTTTGCAACCACATATGGGGTGTTTCAGTAAACTACAGAATCAGGGCAATAAATATTGAGTTTTGTTTGGCTGTTAACCCTTGATGTGTTAAAGAAAAAAAATGGATTAAAATGGAAAATTTACAAAAAAAAGTAAAATTTAGAAATTTAATTCCATTTTCCTTTAATTCTTGTGGAACACCTAAATGGTTAACAAAGTTTGTAAAAATCAGTTTTGAATACCTTGAGGGGTGTCGTTTCTAAAATGGGGACATTTATGGGTGGTTTCTATATAAGCCTCACAAAGACCTGAACTGGTTCTTAAAAAGTGGGTTTTGGAAATTTTCTGAAAAAATTCAAGATTTGCTTCTATAGTTCTAAGCCTACTAACATCGCAAAAAAAAAGAAAATGTCATTTACAAAATGATCCAAACATGACATATGGGAAATGTAGACATATGGGAAATGTAAAGTAATAACTATTTTAGGAGGCATCACTATCTATTTTAAATGCAGAGAAATTGAAATTTAGAAAATTACACATTTTTCTAAATTTTTGTTAAATTTGGTATTTTTTTTATAAATAAAAATGAAATATTTTGACTCAAATTAACCACGAAGTACAATATGTGACGAGAAAACAATCTCAGAATGGTTTGGATACGTAAAAGCGTTTTAAAGTTATCACCGCATAAAGTGACACGTTAGATTTGCAAAAAATGGCCTGAACCTTAAGATGAAAAATGGCAGGGTCCTGAAGGAATTAAAAACTTATATAGAAAATAAAAACACCCCAAAACTGATTGTATCAGAATGCAATTTTACCCCAGGAATCAAGGAGGAATGGATGTACTTATATATAAACTAAATACACCCCAAAACTGGTTGTATCAGACTGCATTTTCACCCCAGGAACAGAATCAACAATTACTGGAATTACCGATGTATCAAAGAATACAAACAATCTAAAATCCGTAGTATTAGATCACGTTCTCCAATTAGTGCACCAAGGTGTAATAGAATAGCTCCTATTACCCAGGATTTACACTCTTCTGTTGATCCCTGCTCTCCCCCTACAGTATGGATAATGCCTCCCAATCCTTTCCGTACACTATGAATAAGCTTTCCCTGAACTGCTCAATAGTTTTTTTGGTGAATAAATTGCTCCCTAAACACTGTACCTAGCCCCTGTCATGTCGCTCCCTGCACTAAGTTCACTGTGAAATGGCAAAGACCGGGCATGAGGAGGCTTTTTTTAGGGCTGTGAGATCAGAGGGGCTGGCTATCTGCTGATTGGATGTCGGCATGGCATTATGGGTGCTCCCTCATTCTTGGGCTTCTTACTTTCTCGTTTTTTAACCTATGTAGCAGCCATTTTAGAAAATATGGGATTCGTTACCACAAAGCCAAATGAAATTCGACTTCAGGACGGATCAAATTTTACCTAAAATTCGGATCTAATTCAACTTTGTCAACTTTGATTCGCTCATCTCTAGTAGAAGATGTTAAAACAAAAGAAGAAATTATATTCACTGTTCCAACTGCATGCACTCTAGTGCTGCTGCTCTGATCCTCCCAGCAGCGCTTTGTTTACATTACTGCAGCGATGACGGGGCCACTGATTGGCTGCATTGGTCACATGCAGAATATAGGATGTCACTGCTGCAGCCAAGAACATGAAAGGGCACTCATGTTCATGCCTTATACTATTTTCTTAAATCAGACAATCCCTTTAACTTTTCCAGCATGACTGCAAGAAAGCAGTATTGATAGATCAGGATCTATACTCCTAAGTGTTTGTAGTGGAGTGACGTGTGGTGCTTTTTAAATGTTTTAACATTTTTTTTATCAGTTTTTTGCTTTTGATGATAAAAAAAAAAACATGGGGAGAATTTATTAAGACTGGTGTTTAATAGGCAAGTTTTAATCAGAAGTGTACTGGAGTAAGATGCGCCAAATGTACTAATAGGTGTATGCCTCTTAATCAGTTAGGGAAATCTTCTGGCAGTTTTTGCATCAGAAAAGAAAATCTATGTGGGGCATGAGTGTAAATGATAGGAAATCTGCCCACTATGCTCTGTCCATATTTTGCAGTGTAATATTGAAGAAAGTTACATTTTTTTTATAAAACAGGCTTGTGTCAAAATTTCTATCTTTTGCAATTAGAAAATGAGCGAATGATAAATTCCCACAAATGTGTTTTTTGGATGAAATTTTAGTATACATCTTTTCACTTGGCTATTATCTACTGAGTTCATCAAATAGATAATGAAGAATTTTACCCTACTCGTTTCTAGGTTTCCAAAAATCTTCCACACTGGGTACCGGTAAGTCGCACATTGTCCTAATGACATCTTAAATAGGTGTTAATACTTTTCTTTTCTTTGGTCTGGGGTCTTGTCTGGTCTGAATTCATTATGGTTCTGGTCTGGTGTGTTTTTCATTTACAGGTCTTGTCTTGCTATGGAAGATGGGAATGGCTGCAAATGTGAAGGGTCCATGGTGTTTCGGCAGCAAACTCTGCAGTCATCAAGGGAAGATGTTATAGTAATCTGGGCTGGATGGAGAAGAAAAGGAAAGAGAATGACTGCAATCAAAAGATGTTACCGATGAGTCACTGGAGTGTTGATATGACCCATAATACAGTGCAGCTAGCTAATCAGCACATAGCCATCCCCTGTAACATAGTAACATAGTATATAAGGCTGAAAAAAGACATTTGTCCATCCAGTTCGGCCTGTCATCCTGCAAGTTGATCCAAAGGAAGGCAAAAAAAAAAAACTGTGAGGTAGAAACCAATTTTCCCCACTTAAGAGGATGCCACAGCCCTATAAAAAGCCTCATCCCGTGTGATCTCCGCCATTTCACTGTTAGCTGAGCATAGGGAGAGACGTGACAAGCGCTTATGCGCTAGGGACAGTGTTACAGAAAGCTTTTAATTCTGGAATATTGAATAGGGTTTTGGAGTGGGCCCTCCAAAGAAACAGGCAGTAGCAAAAATGTTGCTGTAGCCGGCACAAGTAGCAGCAGAAGAAGGGGTGGTGGTGGCAGCAGCCCCAGCAACACGCCAGAACTGCCACTGTCATTCAGCAGTCATGTTTTGAACAACAATCCAGCTGTACTGCAATGACTACCTGTGAGGACTAGTCATGTGAGGACTAGTCATGTTTTGAACAACAATCCAGCTGTACTGCAATGACTACCTGTGAGGAACAGGGCGATGTTAGCATGGCAGTATGCAGGATATGTGGGCAGAAGGTGAGGGGCAGGAAGGATGCTAATATTGGCAAGACGGCCCTGTGTCCACAGTAGTGCTGAATGAATCCAAATTTCCTCGTGCTTCGTTGTAATTAATAGTTTTTTCCTAAAATTGCAGCTGCACGTGTTACAAAGTAAACGTAAGAAGCCCGAGAATGCAATATGATCCATAATGCTGTGCAGCCAGCCAAAAAACTGTTAGTCACCCCCGTATAAAAGTATCATCCCATGTGGTCTTTGCCATTTCACTGTGAGATGAGCATAGGGAGAGACGTGGCAAACACTCATGCGTTAGGGACAATTTTGCTGAAAATTGGTTTAAATAAGAATACTGGAGATAGCGAGTGCAGGGAGACTGTTTTGAGAGTGTAGGGAGACTGTAGGTTGAGTGTATCGCCATGTGCAAGACAGTCTACTTCACCCACATTTACAGTCAATCTGTTATTTTACTCCAATTCCAATTTTCATTTTGCAGGTGGAATTTAATCGGTTGCTATGGGCAACTAAGCCAGTTTTCCTTTACACCAATTTTGATAAATCTCCTCCAGTGCGCAGTATATAAGGCAGGTGTAATATATCGCTGTGTGCCACATGTTCTACTGCAACAACATTCACAGTTAATCCTGTATGTTAGCAAAACAGTTACGTCAGGACGGTATAATATTTCACCCTGTTCTACTGTGCAGTGGAGCCAAATTTCTCATAGCAAATGCATTCTGTTAGCAGTTGCGTTACATAGCATCAGTAAAAGGCCACAGTTAAATATTTCGCCCTGTTGAAATGAGCAGTGATGTGAAATTTATCATAGTGGATGTATTCTGTTAGCTGTTGCATGGCAAAATGTCAGTATTAGGCCATGGTTAAATATTTTGTCTAGTTAAATTGTTCAGTGGAGCCAAATTTATCATAATGAATGGCTTCTGTTAACTGTTGCATTACATAGCGTTTGTATTAGGCCACGGTTAAAGATCCAACTACGAGCTTCTAACTTTATAAATTTTTAATTCACATCGCAGCTTAAATTACTGGGGCTGCAGGTATAATATTTCGCCGTGTACATCAAATTCTACTGCACAGACATTCAGAGTTTGCAGATTATTTTAATGTGCAGTGGAACCAAAATCATCATCGCTAATGTGATCTATTAGTGAAAAAAATATTCTGCCTTTATACTACAATCCCTAAAATGAACAGCAGTGAGCAGATTACCCGCACCTGTCGGTGAAGGGTAGACACACATCCATCCTTTCAGTGTAGCGCACATACAGCCCCGGACATGTAAGGGCATCACAAACCTGTTATTGCTGAGCGCCACTTGTCTTTAAAAGATGTTGAATGTGGACCGCCTGGGGTCAAATAAGAACTTAGCTCGAAGGAGTCTCGTTGGTTATTAGAATGGACCACATAAATCGCTCCACCAGCTCCACCCATACTAATCATAGCTAATACGTTCTTTCAGCGAAAAAATTATTCTGCTTCGTTATTGCAATCGTTTACGGTTGGAACATTGGATGGTATTACCAAACAAACTGCTCCACCAACTGGACCCAAATTCATAATTCATAGCTAACCCGTTCCATTAGCGAAAATTTTATTCTGCATCACTCTGACAGCCACATCAAAGTTTAAACAAATCCTAAGTTACTGTGCAGTGTAACAAATTTTAACCCATCTGGATTCCTCCATAATTTCTAGGATCCCTCAAAACTATGAACCTAATGGTATTTTACTTTCAAAATGTATTAGGGTAAAAACAGATGGGCCGAACTTGCAGGATGGCTCAAACATGGCCGCTGGATTATTGCCATAAGGGACTGGAGCCTGAAAACTAGATGTCATATAATATGCTGACCAAACATGGGCTGTTGCTGGTATGGGGTAACAGCATCTAAAGGGTTAAAAGTCTGTTAATGCCATTAACACTAGTCGCTGACATTAGTTCCGGGTTCCTGCCATGGTGCCCGCTGCATGTGTCAGCGGGAGCCATTTTTAAATGCCCACTGCCGAAGAAAATATACTGAAGGGTTAACTTTCAAGCCTTCACACTGAGAGGACTGGGTATACCTGATTCATAGCGATTCATGACAAATTCATTAGTAACAAATCGAATTTCTCGTCAGAGTTCGACGAATCGGTCTAATGGAATTTTTCAAAGTTTCGCTCATCTTTGATTAGAACCAGAATCTACAACTTGTTAAATGTTCCAACATTTTTGGGTGAAATTTGGGAGCAACTTTTTACCTCCTCTAACTTTAGAAAACTCCACTACACCCTGCTTGCCAACGGGTTGGATGGGGATGGGGCATAGCCTAGAAGAAAAGGGGCGTCATCCTAATTTCCAACACTTTGGAAAAGATCATGACAAAATAAACCAATAAGTAAGTGAACCAATAAGCATAAAGTTGGTGAAAAGTGTCTAGCCGTGCACCAAGTTTAATATCTAGCATAAGCCACTGTGATAAATTTGGTGGACAGAATTAGTAAAGATGTCCCCCATGTTTTAAAGTTTTTGTTGCTTTTGCTCTTGGTCATGTATGACTAAGGCCTCATGCCGTGTCCGCATCCGTTGCTCCGTTCCGTGGCCCCGCTAAAAAATATAGAGCATGTCCTATTCTTGTCCGTTTTGCGGACAAGAATAGGCATTTCTACAATAGGCTGTGTTCCGTTCCACAAATTGCAGAACGGAACGCAGAGCAGCTCCCGTGTTTTGCGGATCCGAGGTATGCGGACCGCTAAACACATACGGTCGTGTGCCTGAGGCCTAAGGCAGGACAACATGGAGACTTTTTGCCATGCGACTAATTAATTTTAATTATGAAAAGTTTGCGGAAGTCTGAAGCCTTACTTTGAGATGCATTTAAAGAAGATCTCTAACCTCTCCTGACATGTCTGTTTTAGTAACTACATGCATCCCCATGCAATAACAATTTTAATGCATCTATTCTTATGACTCTATGTTTTGCCATTCCGCTATTATTCCTACTAGAAGTGATAAAAA
This sequence comes from Bufotes viridis, assembly GCA_033119425.1. NCBI lineage: Eukaryota > Metazoa > Chordata > Amphibia > Anura > Bufonidae > Bufotes > Bufotes viridis. Next base: position 466,004,248 of record CM065592.1, on the reverse strand, counting down.
AATTGGTAGCAGTTTGCAGTGAAGGTCCAGATGGGTGTTGCCAGTTGGGGGTGTGTCCCTGCATATTCTGACTGTGGCAGCACTGATTGGATAGTGTTGGCCATGAATGATATAAAATAGATTCATTAGACTAGATGCTACAGAATTGATATTAAATAGGGAATTCAAGTAGTTTCTAAAACAGACTTGTCAGGAGAGGGGACAGGTTCTCTTTAATCTTGGGGCCTGCAGGTGTCATTTGACAATTTAAATTAAAGGGGTTGGCCCATTTGAGACATAGATAGTCTGTTCAGTGAGGGTCCCACTCTAGGACCCACTGCTATCTAGAGAACGGGGGCCCCGAAGTATAGGAGACCATACAACAAACGCGATGTGCGCCATCTATTCATTACTATGGGATTTCCAAAAGTAGTTCAGCAAGTGCGCTCAGCTCTATAGGACTGCCAGAGGTAGCTAAGCCAGCCATCAGGTATCTTCAGAACTCCCATGCAGTGAATGGAGGGTGGCTGTGCATGTGTGGCTGCTCTCTGTTCACTTCAGAGGATCCCGTTTTGGAGAAAGGAGCAGGTCCTAGTGATATGACATCAATGTCCCAGATGGGATGCCCCTTTAAGTAATAAGATTTAAAATGTGATAACATCAATCAGTAGTGCTAGAAAGTGTCTGTAGCCCCAGCCTAACTGACAGCTGCTGTTACTATTCCTCTTGTCCCTACGGTCAGACTATGTAGGGACAAGAGGAATGCTAACACTCAGTTGTCAATTTGTTTAAAAATTTCCAGGAGGAATAACAGAAGAACAGCCCAATGCAGAGACATATCATAATGGCAGAATTTTTTCATAAATATGGGACTTTTCTCCTGCCGTTTTTATAATTATTATTGTTACAACTTTGTAGCACATTTAATTTCATGAAAGTTTCCAATATGTTTCTTAAAGATCCAAGTAAAATGGAGACTTATATCCATTACTTTTCATATAAGAAATGTATTTTCAATAGATATGTAAAAAAAAAAAAAAACTGGCACAAATGGCTGAACGCTATTGGTCAGTGACTGGCCACATCACAATCCATGTAGCCAGGGCAACTGTGGTGCCCGTGTCTGAATGGTAGGTGGCAGTTGGAAGTGGCAGTTGGAGTTGACTGGCGACGTTGGACATACCGGCTTACCCCAGGGAAAGCGCTGCGATGGATACAGAGAAGATTGCTGTGAGGAAGAGAAGACAGAAGAAAAGAAGACACGTTTCTGACTCATCGGCTGATGAGCAGAAGAAGATGGAGGAAGAAGAGGAGATTCTCATCAGGAGGAAAGGAGGGAAGAAGAGACGGACCATCCTGACCTCCCCAGATGAAGAAAAGGAGACGCCCAAGAGGAGCAAGAAGAGGAAGAAGAGGATAACATCCAGCTCCTCTGAGAAGAAGTCTCCACATCAACAGATCATTCCAGTGGATGAAGATGGGACTACACATCCAAAATGTGCCAAGAAGAGAAAAGTCATCCTCATCTCTTCAAAAGATGCAAAGAAGCCACGGATCAAGAGAGAAGACAAGGTCCTGAAGACAGACGTCCAGCAGGAGGACCAGGGAGTCTCAGGTAGATGTACACATACAGTAATACAGAAGCTATACATCCTGGACACATTGTTAGAACTTTCCATGAATCTGTTCTGTAGAGACAAGCAGAAGGAAGGGGCTTCCACATTTACAGCTGGGGTGTTACTAGGGGTGGGGGAGGGGTGCTAGCGGTCATGTACCCTGGGTGCTCAGTTCCTTGGGAGCGGCAACAAGCCATTCTGTCTTGGTCAGGGTGTTTAGATCCAGGGCTAGGACGGTGAAGTGTGAATTAGGCCGTACACAGCTCCATTTTAAGTATTTCATGTTATTATAGGAATTCTTTCTAATCCCCAAATAGTGTCCTGTATGAGTTGCCAGCAGAGCCTGTGCATGGAGAGAATACAGGCTGCCATAAACAGCAGCCTGTATTGTGTACAGTACAACACTGTAACAACCCTGCATGCACAGGAGTGACTGATACATGGGCACTGTGCCCCTATTGGACATGATTAGAAGTCATCAGGAGATCCACGTCCATATAAATGTACAAGGCCACGTGCCGAGCCGTGTCTACAGGTCACTGACCTCCAAGGTGACTATTCGTAATCATGTATTATAGGAAGTGCATTACTCCTTGTGATACATTCTTCAGCTGCTGCAGAACTTCTTTCTGAAGGGTATTTTGCTTAGTATTTGTAAGTGAAACAAAATAGATAAGAAATGCAGAGGTTTCCATGATTCTCGCACGCTGAGCTTGCTCCATATATGTTGGCTGGTGGCTGTATAATACAGGAGCCACTCGCCGGCAGTGACTGGGAGCAGCGATGGTGCCAATCCCGATCTTTTAACCCCTTAGATGCTGCTGTCAATAGTTGATTTTGACAGAGGGAGGGGCTTCCTTAGTCCTCCAATCACAGCCCCTGTGTAAAAATCGCATGGATCCTATTGGTTGCCATGACAACCTGGGACCTTGTGAAGGTTCTCAGGCCTGTCACAGCTAGCTGCCTGAAAAGCTGGGCCCAAGGGAAGGCCTGACAGGCAGCCTCTGAAAATCCTGTATACCGCAAAACGGATTACAGTCAGTGGGACAAGCGAAGATCAGAAGATGGCATAATCAAGTCAAGAATATTGAAAATGAAAATCACCTTATGTTCCTAATTTTACAAATAAAAATAGAAAAAATTAACATAATAGGCATGGCCGCATCCAAAAATGTCCAAACTATTAAATAATATCACAATATTTATCTTGTGCTGTTAACTGAAAAAAAAAAAAAACTAGTCACCTTTTTTATTACCTTCTCCCTCCAAAAATATGGACAAAAATTCGTACATCATGGTACCAATAAATACTGCAATTCAGAACACAAAAAAAAAAAAAAAAACAGCCCTCATATGGCTCTTTAGACTGAAATATAAAAATGTTGTGGGTTTCAGAAAATGGTTTTTGAATTTTTTTAAAGAAATAAAACATAATAAAAATTGTACAAAATTTGGTATCACCACGATCGTACTGATCTGCAGAATAAGTACATCATGGCAGTTTTACCACATAGTAAATAATGTAATATCAAAACAGAAAAAAATGAAAAAAACAGAATTGGTGGAATTTCACCTCACAAAGTATATTTTTTCCCATTTTTGAATACAAGATATGGTAAATAAGATGCTGCCATTGAAAATAGAATTTGTCCCACAAAAAATATGTACTTATTTAAAAAGTTATGGCTCTTGCAATGTGGAAGAAAAAAACGAGAAACGTCAGGTTGAGGCACTTGGTCTTGGGTCTGTATTTATTAAGGGGGTCTCTTTTCTGCATTTATTTTGGGGTCTGGTCTGAGTCTGTATTTATCTGTAGGTACAGGATTCTAGACTAGTATAGCCCCCCACATATCCCTATTCAGAGTATATGGGACTGCTGGAGATAGCCAAGCTCTGTACTTCGCTATACAATTCGGGAGTGTTGTCAACTATGGTCTTTGAGAGTAACATGAAGGACCAAGCCAATAAATAGGGCATAAGGCCTAAGATGGGAACATCCCTTTAAATGTCTTCTCATGTTTCTCTATTATTTTCCCCTAGTCGAGGACAGTGGTGTTCGGCCAACCTGCTCTAGAAGCACAGTCTCCGATACCATCAGGGAGAGGTTAATATTCCACCATGTGCTCGGGCAGGGAAGTTATGGTAAGGTCGTCTTGGCGGAGGATGCTTCTAACCATCAGAAGTATGCTGTGAAGATCATCAGCAAGAGAGCCATGCTTGCCGACTGCGATGAGGCGGATGTGTTGGTGGAGCACCGAGTGTTACAGCTGGCATCTGGGAGCCCCTTCCTTGTCCACGCAGACTTTGCATTGCAGACCAAGGTACACTACTGACAACTTCACTTTTGTCAAATGTCTCCATGTGTAATCCATTCAGCAGAAAAAGAGGACAGCAGCACTCGCTGGAGAACTCCGACCCCTTCACTGCAGCACCTGACAGAGCGACCAGCCGCGTGAGAGCAAATGGCTCTGGTAGGACTGCAGGGACACCCAGTGATCCGAAGAGCGGAGGTCCCTGGGTCCCCATGTGAATGAAGCATGACCTCTGCTCCATTTACATACTTCTATGGGCCTGTGAGAGATGAAGCTATCTCTGGAGGCTTTAGGACCTCTGCTCAGGGGCATACAAGGATCTTATCAGGCCCCACAGCAAAATTTACTATGCCGGGCCACCTCCCCCAGGCCTCATAGCAGTCCGGTGGTCTCGCTCCACAGTAGGTGCCCCACTGTCTGTGTCCTCAGGATTGCTGGGGGTGTCAGCAGTTGTACCCAGTGATCAGACACTCACCATCTATCCTGTGGATAAGGGAAAGATGTTCCTTGTCAAAGAAAATAAACATGTAAAGCCTCATGCGCACGAACGTATTTTGTTTCCGTGTACTTTCCGTTTTTTTGTGTGGTTAGGATGCGGACCCATTCATTTCAATGGGTCAGCAAAAAATGCGGATAGCACACTATGTGCTGTTCGCATCAGTATGTCCGTTCTGTAGCCCTGCTAAAAAATAGGCATTATTACATAGGATCCGTAAAAAAAACAGATGCCATACGGACGTCATCCATTTTTTTTTGCGGATCCGCAGTTTGCGGACCGCAAAACAAATATGGTCGTGTGCATGAGGCCTACTGGGCTATCCAGCAACACCTCCACTGATCACCCACCAATGGCCCCATCCTAAGAAAAATCCCTTTAAAGGTGCAAATAAAGGTTCTTTATTCTATAAGGACAAGTTATATTATTTTCTAATCTACTGTTTTGGGGACTGTAAGTTGTACCCCAGGTTTAGATAACAGAAAATTTAGAAAACTATATTTTCTACTTAGGGTGCTGCCACATGTTCAGGTTCTTAATGCGGTTTTTGAAGCCAAAACCAGAAGCTGATTCCAAAAAGAGAAGTAGTATATTTGTCCTTTGTACTTTCTTCTTCTTGTAGGATCCACTCCTGATTTTGGCTTCAAAACTGAATCTAAAAACCTGAACATGTGGCAGCACCCTTATGGTGCCTTCACACGCTGCCGATTTTGTTGCAGAATTTGCAGCGACTGAAACTCCGTTCCATTCACCTGAATGAGGCTTGTAGAAATCCGTGTGCTTGCCGCCGCATTCAAATGAATGGAAATGGTTTTAAGTTATGGAAAATTCTGCTACAAAATCTGCAGCATGTGAAAGCTCCCTTATTAAACCCTCCCTGGTGGTTTAATGAAGTGGAGGGGTCAAGGACACTAACTATGGGGTCTATGGCAGAGGGGGTTTATAGATTTGGTCACTTCCTATTAACCACAGTGTGTCATCTGCTGAGCATAGAAAAAAGAACAATCACCTCATTACATGTCCCTATCCAAGTAAATGTGTCTCCTGTCATTGCTTAGGGCTCATGTATATAACCATATGTATTTTGCGGTCCGCAAAACACGTATCCGCAAAAAAATGGATGACATCCATGTGATGTCCGTGTTACATTCGTATTTTTTGCAGATCCATTGTAACAATGCCTGTCCTTTTCCTCAAAATGGACAAGAATAGGACATGTTCTACTTTTTTGCGGAATGGAACATACGGAACGGACCATACGACTACGGAATGCACACAAAATAATTTCCGTTTTTTCTGCAACCCCATTGAAATGAATGGTTCCGCATTAGCGCCATGAAAAACGGAACGGATATGAACAAAAAATAAGTTTGTGTGCATGAGCCCTTATACAAACCCATTACACATTCCCAGCTCTGCAAGGTGCATATTACGCACACAGCTCTGCAGTACTCACATTATACACACACAGCTCTGCAGTACTCACATTATACACACACAGCTCTGCAGTACTCACATTATACACACATAGCTCTGCAGTACTCACATTATACACACACAGCTCTGCAGTACTCACATTATACACACACAGCTCTGCAGTACTCACTTTATACACACACAGCTCTGCAGTACTCACATTATACACACACAGCTCTGCAGTACTCACATTATACACACACAGCTCTGCAGTACTCACATTATACACACACAGCTCTGCAGTACTCACATTATACACACACAGCTCTGCAGTACTCACTTTATACACACACAGCTCTGCAGTACTCACTTTATACACACATAGCTCTGCAGTACTCACTTTATACACACACAGCTCTGCAGTACTCACATTATACACACACAGCTCTGCAGTACTCACATTATACACACACAGCTCCGCAGTACCCACTTTATACACACACTGCTCTGCATCATGGGCATTGTTCTGCTGTGTGCATAACTGATACACACATATTACTGCTGCATGTGCAGCTGATAATGGGGGCGTTTTTTACCCCAAACCCATTATAAACGTGTTCAGCTACGAGTGTTTGGTGCCAGGACTCCATCTCTGCGGTGAAAGCGCTGCCGTGGATCCCTTCTTCTTCCCTTATACCTGGTGTATCTACACTGGACATAGTATCCAGAGATATCCAGGGTATCACCCCCGGTTTTATATGTGTGAGGGGTGTGCCCCTGCCCAACCGAACAAGGTGAGCAGTTAATCTGTTGCTCTCTGGTGTCTGCTGATGTTCCTATTCAATAACTGCAAGCAGAGATCATACTCACTGAGAACCTGATACAGAAAGATTGTAAAATTGTGGAATCTTTCACTATGTAAAAAGAATAACCATTATGTGCTGAAAGTGGAATATCCCTTGAAGGATTACAGAAGCCACTGCTATATTCTGTCCAGTAAATGTGTAAATGTCTTCTATGTCACAGATGCTTGTTCTACTTGGGCTGGAATACATGAGCTGCGGGGACTTGGACCAGTTCCTACGGATGAAGGGGCGGCTTGACATCCCCAGTGCAAGGTAAGGCTGAATAAAAAACCTCACTGAAACGGTCAGAAAATCCCCGGAAATATTAGATTCTGTGTCCGGCCTCCTGCACATCACGCTGAGATCTGCTGTCCTGTGTGTCTGTTCTCTTCAAATGGGGAATTAAAGAGAGTGGAAACGTTCCTCAAGAAATGTCAGGGAATCTTTCCCCTCTTCCTTGTGCTGTGATCCTCCTTCTGATATTAAAGACATACAGAACGGATCTCCTCAGTGTGATGTGAAGGAACCTTAATCACATTCCCAGGTATAAAGGGGTTCTCCAGAAATGGTTATTAATAACCACGAGCAGACTGTGACTAGGACTGGTCGCCTCCAATAACAGTGATGCTTAAGGGCCTGATGGTAGCAGGCCTCACTATATACTATGCTCTGGCTCCTGCCTTCATCTTACATTGGTGAGTGTTCCTGTTGGGATCACAGGATCGATCTATTACTGTCTATTGTAGAGCAGGATCCGGTATGCAATATGCCGTCATGTCTGAGCTGCCTGACAGGAACTGGCAGCAGGAGGCGACCTGTCCTAGTCATGGTATAGGACTGGTTAGTCACGGCCATTAATAACCATTCCCAGAGAAACCATTTAATAGAAGTCCATGTCATTTTAGGCCACCATGCAGCCCTGGCTATAAGAAACTGCCCCATCAGTTGACAGTGATAGGAATTGTTTTTTGCCTCTTAGTCTAGTGACTGGTAAGAATGGCTAAGAGCCTTCTGTGTTATCCTCGCATTATATTCATTTATTTACTTTTTCTGACAGATTCTATGCTGCTGAGCTCGTATGTGGCATCCAATTTCTCCATTCTAAGGGCATTGTCCACAGAGACCTCAAGCCTGAGAACATCCTGGTGGCTGAGACAGGCCATATTAAGATCACGGATTTCGGTCTCGCACTTGAGAACATGCTTGGAGACCGCACAGCCACCGAATATGCTGGAACAGAAGGCTATGTGGCTCCTGAGGTGAGAAAAAGGGAGTTTTACTTATTTTCACCGATCCATGTGTGTAAGGCCTTATTCACACGTCAGTAATTTTTCTTTCCAGAATCACGGTCCGTTTTTTTGCGGATCCGTTGTTCCGCAAAATGCTTCCGTTTTTTTATTTTAGTGTTTCCGTATACCTTCCGTTATTCCGTATGTCCGTATTTCCGTAAAAATCAGGAAGAACTGGGAAAAGATAAAAAAAAAATGGTTCCTATGGTAACTTGATTTAAAAAAAAAAAAAGGGTTTAAATAGCGGTCATTTTAGATTCCAGGTGCCATGTGCTTGTGGTGTTGTTTGGAGCTGTGTGTGAAATCTCTGCTTGGCTGGCATAGTTTTCCACCGTATTCTCTGCGAACATCATGACTGAAGACATCGATAAAGTCCTTTTTCTTGGGTCTCTCTCGGCAATTCGGACAGCCCACATCCATGCTGGACGATGAACCGGGAGGAAGAGGAGACGTTTTGGGTCCATCCAATTGTGGCTCAACGGCAACAGAAAGGACAGTTTCATAAACTGTTTAATGATCTCCGTCAAGACTCGAACAAATTTAAGAGCTACTGCCGGATGTCCATCGAAACTTTTGATCATCTACTCATTTGTCTCCATCCTGACCTTAATTTTGTGGACACAAGCATGCGGCGTAGCATTTCAGCTGAACAGCGCTTGTTAGTCACTCTGAGGTAAGGGACACTTCTAATGTTGTACACTATATATGCCTTAGATTTGTTTAAACGTTTATCTGATTGTTTTTTTGTTTTTCTCTTTTTAGATTCCTTGCAACTGGAAATTCTTTTGCCTCACTGCATTTTGAGTTTTTGCTTGGAATCTCTACTATCTCTGGGATTGTCTGCCATACCTGTAAAGTGATATGGCAGCGTCTTAGAGAAGCGGTCATGCCCACCCCCACGGCAGCAGATTGGCTTCGGATTGCCGCTGGGTTTAACCAATCTGCGCAGTTTCCTAACTGCATTGGGGCACTGGACGGTAAGCACATTCGTGTAAAGAAGCCGCCACACTCAGGGTCCCGGTATTTTAATTACAAGCAATATTTTTCAGTAGTACTGATGGCTCTTGCTGACAGTGACTACAAGTTTGTAATTGTAGATATCGGGGCCTATGGGAGCACTTCAGACAGCCGCATCTTGAGTGCTTCCAGAATGGGTGAGCGGCTTCGCCAAAACCAGCTTGCCCTGCCAGAGCCCAGTAGGCTACCCGGATCTGCAGGTCCGCCGGCTCCATTTGTGATCGTGGCGGACGAAGGGTTTGCATTGTCCCCCACCTCATGCGGCCCTTCCCTAGACGCGATCTGGATGACAGGAAGCGCATCTTCAACTATCGATTGACTCGCGCCCGTCGATATGTGGAGTGCGCTTTGGAATACTGTCCAGTAAATGGAGAGTATTCCAGTCATCCATACAGATGAAACCGGATAATGTCACCCTGGTGATACAGGCTTGTGTCATGCTACACAACTTCACCAGGATCCACGATGCCTCCACAGATGCTGATTTGGGCCTAAATATGACCTCTTCAGTCAGTTTAGACCTGAGCCGGCCTGGATCGACCTGGAACAGCTGGACTAGCTGTTCGGGAAATCTTTGCCGACTACTTCAGCAGCCCTGAGGGGGCATTGTCGTGGCAGATGGATGCCATCCGTGGTAGCCGTTGATTTCAGCTGGAATCTGGTTTAAATTTTTGTAAATTTGGAATCTATTTAGATTAGTTAGATCCCTTGTGTTTAGTTTAGCTTAGGGACTCGCAAGAGAATGAGGAGCCTTGACGTGGCTTGCGGGCTGAGGTATTTTGTAAAAACCAAATTTTTGGTATAAATACCTTCTAATCCTCATGTGAAATTTAAAGTACTTTGAAGATAAATCTTAAAATGTATCTTTAATATTTTTTAAGGGAATAATAAAAAGCCGGCCTGCCACAACCACCCTGACACTTGTGGTGTAATGTTTTCAGGACAGCCAGCTTTTTCATACAATTTGCATGTATAGGGGGAGGGCCAGCTGCAGACAGGACCAGGGTAGATGTTGTTCACAGTAGCTTTATGGTATTCATCCCACACATATATAATTTGTGTGAAATTGTAATTTATGTAATGTACATTTGATCACTGTTGGTCACAACTATGGGAGCAGCCCAGGCCAAGCACCTAGGCACCAAGGAACCATGATTACCAACGTGAAACTGCGAGCAGGAGAGGTCAATGACATTCAATTGTGCAAGGATCCATTTTCTAATGTTGCACTGAGAAAGGTTCCTGCATAATTGAGTTTCATTGTGCGTCATGAGTGGTCAATTTTGCACAACATCCTAGGATGGAACGAAACTAGCAACATGCTGCGGATTTGGCACTAGTATTACAACGGACCTGAATGTATTTTTTGGAACTATGTTCAGTTGGGTCCCCATTGACAATGAATGACATAACTGAACCCAGACAATCTCTTTGACTTTACACACATTATTTGGAACATGCCCAGTGACGAAAGTACTTACGTAAGTACTTACGTCACTGGGCATGTGTTACCATTTGTGACGGCAGAGTTGCAGACAGTAGATGTACTGTAATCTAATATTTCCAAATTCCTGCCTTCAAAGGGTTCCTACAACATCCAAACTGCTTAGGATAACCTATACAGAGTATAGTTTACCTCACACAACTAAAATCTCAAAATGAATAAATAAAAACAAATTTGTTAAATTTCAAAATACTTTATCGGAAAATAAAAACTTTGAATCTTTAAATTCACCTCCATAGAACATTTTGGGAGGGTACTTTTTACATCAAAAATATAACGCATATATAAACATAATAACAGTCACTCATAAATCATACAAATCGCGCATATATGGTCCCGGCTGATGACCACTAGGATGCGAGACTGGTGGAGGCGGTGGTGCTGTTGCTGTTGGTGGAATGTGAAGCATCATGTCTCTGCACCGCAACAGATAGTCCGACAAATAATGAGGCTCTTCAGGGCCCGCAAAGAGATCTATTACAAAATTTATCGCCCGATACAACGTGTATGCCGCTCCTCTGGCACACGGCGCAAAGCAGGAGCAAGCCCTTTGAGGGCAGTCTCCTCCTGCCATCCGCCCGATTCCGGTTCAGATACTCCATGACCATCAAATTGACTTGGCCATGGATATCTGCTCCGAATCGGACCGACGGGCTCGCCTGCCAGAGGAACGGCCTACCTGAGGTATGTCTTCAGGCGTGGAGTGTGAGGGCCCCGCCAACAATTGAGAATCCTCTGCAGAGGGAGGGACATCCGTAATACTGGACAGCTCCGCAGTGGCATGCGCATCTTCTTCATGCACTGCAACCTGAGAGGTTCCCTCATCCGCCTGTGAGGCAGGAAGTGCATCCTCCACGGAAGCCGAATGAGATGCCTCACTTAAGCTGTCCACAGTTCTGCATGACAAAAAAGACAAAAACAAAAAAATAAATACAAGCATACTTTAACTTTAACAAGCACTCGTGTAATACCAAAACTATACTTACGGTCTGACGTCCATTATGTCTTTGAGAAATGAAAGCTGTCTCGTGTACATATAAGGTTTTTTTTGCTTGGGAGCACCATCTCCGCTTCTCCTTTTTGCACTAACTCCCTGCGGAATTGGTCCCTGCAGGTATTCCAGCGCTTCTTAACCTGGTCCACTGTCAAAACACAATACATGAATAAAAAGGTTAAAAAGTACATTAACATTAACACACAAGATGTAGCATCATCTGTGTGTACTAGGCCTATGTTTGCCAACCAGCATGCCCCCAGTAGCAGTAAAGGACAACTACCAGCATGTCTGGACAGCGACTCTCTGTGCAGGCATGCTGGGAGTTGTACTTTGCCAACACCTGGAGGAACAGTGGTTGAGAAACACTGTACTAGGTCAAGCATGAGGTAACTTATACTTAAGCATATGTCACCAGAGAAAACTATGACGACACATGCTCAAGCATAAACACTTCATGGCAGGCCGTGTATACAGAAAATGTGCGCAAATATACTTGACATATTACAATTTATGAAAAATACACATTACTTACAAATTTTTTTACGATGCTCTTTGGATGCAGCGGCCCATTCTTCACCCATCAGTGCTGTGCAGACTTCCACCCATGCCTGGTCCTTCAGGGTCCTTTCATGGTAGGACTCACAGCGGGAGTCCCACAACACCGGCCTCTCTTGAATCAGGCAAATTAATTGCTCTACATCCATGATGTCAGCCTTTCTATGTCTGAGGTAGTGATGAGCTGGTTGTCTGCTGTCTAGACAACCTCTGACATGTGACTTTTTTTTTTAATTTCCTGTGGATCCGTAATTACGGATCCGCAAAAACGGATGACCTGCGGATGACTTTTGTCACCTTTCCGCATGTCATCCTGATTTATGCGGATCCATTCAATTCAATGGGGCTACGGTCCGCAAATTGCGGACAAAAGTAGGACATGCTCTACTTTTTTTACGGTTCCGCATTGCGGAAAAGCTTGGATTTGCGGATGCGGAGAGCATACGGAATGCTCTCCGCATCTTTTGCGGACCCATTAAAATGAATGGGTCCGCATATCTTCCGCATTATTTCCGCATTTTTGCGGACATAATGCGGAAAAAAAATACGGACGTGTGAATAAGGCCTAAAGGGGTCTCCTGGGTTTGGAATATTAATTGTATATCCTCAGGATAGGCCATCAATATCAGATTGGTGGAGATCCGTCCAATGAGATGAGCCAGGCTGCTTTCCAGGACTTTCTGTTCACTTACATGTATGTATAAGGGCTAAGGGATCTTCTAGATCCAGTGACTGGATATTTACTCTGGACACCTCTTCTTAGATTAAAGTGATCACAGTGGGTCGGACTTTTCTAACCCTCAGGATTCGGCTGTTATTGCCAGGAGAAGCTCGGGTGGCCATTAATTTTTACCGCAGTGGGTGCTGGTGCAGAAACCTCATATTTTAATGCACCCTTTCAAATTAATGAACCCCCATGTAACACTTGGTTAGACAAAGTCTGCAGTGAGGTTCCCTCAGATGACTTTGTGGTTGTAGTTTATCCTCCGCTGGATGGAGGTAGAACATTTTGGCCTCAGCTACACACCTTGTGAGTCTCAATTCTACACAATACTGGCAATGGCCAAAACCTGAGCCCCTACAATAGTAGTATGAGTATAAGCTGTGTAGTGACTCTTCTCTCCTTTCTGGCAGATGCTGGCTGAGGAGGAGTACGGCGTTGAAGTGGACTGGTATTCATTTGGTGTCATCCTAAATGAAATGATTACCAGTAAGTGTACTTACCACCCTACACTGTTTGACACAACACACTCCAGCGCTGAAGACATCATTAAAGAGGTCAGTATGTTACTGTATGACACTACTGTATTGTACACAATGTTACATGACAACCTGTGATAGAAGACATCTCCTCCTACTATACCCCATAGTGCACCATGATCTCCTTCACTAATACTCACCACTGTAGTATTTAGGAGAGGTCCCCCCTCAGAGGTGCTGCTCGCTGGATAACAATACACAACCGGCGCCTCTATAGTATATAAGGTCACAGTACTGGTCTCCACAAGAGAGGACGCCGAGTAGTCACCCCAAGGAGCCACAACCTGACCAGAGCCAACACAGACTCAGCAATAGCACAATGTCTGACAAGAGTCCTGAGGGCTGCCCCGGAGCTGCCATGTTTACCAGCATTGAGGGAAACATTATAGTCATTCTCCCATGGTAACATTTTGGGGAATTACTGACCTAATGCATAATTGGAATGAGTTTCCCTTTAACGTAAGAGTCTGGTAGTGAATATACTGAGGACATGTCTACACACTTAGTCCAACCCGCTGAGTTTATGTAACAAGTAAGCACAGATTTCTAAAATCTCCCATTGCTGCCCATAGAAACCAATCATATTGCAGATTTTATTTCCCAGCTATCTCCTGAAAATGTAAGATCTGGAATGTGATTGGTCATTGTGTTCAGAGGTCGTTATAGTCACTAAGTTATAATTACATTTCTCATTTTCAGCTCCTTCAGAGAGATCCAGCCAAGCGCTTAGGAGTCCACGGTAACATCCGAGGCCATCACTTCTTCCAGCATATTGACTGGGTCTCAGTGGAAGCCCTTGGGATGCCCCCACCACACATCCCTGTAGTAAGTACATGAAGAGAAGCTCTACCCCCTGTATGTGATTCTCAAAGTCAGGGGCTCGATAGGGGGACATGTTGGCAAGTGATGAGGTGGGGGGAGCTGAAATGAAGATGGTACTTCTGACCATAGGTGATAGTAGGGTATATCCATGCCATAGAGGGGGGCAGAGCGGAAAGCTTCTCTGGCGGATCTGATGCCTTCAAGCCTTTATTTTATTAAGGAGCTGTTTTCACTAGTCCACACCTTGAATGTATTTTTGATGGTAAAGTCATAATTGTAACAAATAATTGTTGAATGGAGCTGGTCGGAGGCAGACCCCTGTAATTAGTGTAGGCTGCCTCCCTAATATGGCTTTTAATATGTTTTATACTCCTGTAGAAACACTATATCTTATTATGGAAGAGGATGAGTACATCAGGTGATAATATTATATGTGAACGTACTACCAGCATAAGCTTCATATCAGGTCGGTGACAACTTGTGATGATCATATCCTCATTTTCATCTATTTCTTTTTCTTTTAGCCATCTTTACCTCATCATCGTGCCAGACGATTCAACCTGGCCAGAATGGAGGCAGCACAGGCCAAGAAGGGAGCTTTACCACTGAAACATCAGGCCATTTTCAGAGGGTTTTCATTTGTCACCCGGTAAACCCTCCACCAGCTCTAATATCACCAGAGCAAGATGTCCTCCTGAGCTCCCGGAGAAGATCAGTGGCTGGACAGAAGAACAGATCCAGGTATATAGCTGGAAATAAGCAGCATTCCTATACAGTTGTATGAAGTTCCTGATGACTCAAGATTTAAGCTGCCCCAAATGTAAAGCTTAAATTTGATGAGCATTATATTGTTGTGTACAATCCCTCATCTTCACATGTAGCACAGTCTTCGTATATTAAACTACATCATATGATATCTGTATTGATTCATCCTGTTATATATACCACAGTATGAAGACCATGTCAGACATAAAAAATCTGGATCTGGAGAAAACACCTGCGATTGGACTGGACCGAAGTAAAGCAACATCTTGAAGACTTGTCAACAGAGGACAGGATCCTGGCCCCAATGCCACTGGATGACTGTACGTATATATATGGGCATTTGATCCAGGGACTATTTTCCCACTGCCATATTTGCAGTCTGGAAGGAGTGTTTTTCCCCTTAGATCAGGACAGATTGGCAGATGTCATAAAGGGGTTTTTTCACGCCTTCCTCTGGATCAACACAGTTGCCCTTCCCCCAATTCAGCCATTCCCCTAATTAAAAGTACAATTTGGCCAACCCCTTGTGGACAGATTATTTAGTAATTGATTCTGGGACTAATCTGACTGCCATACGTGGAGTCGGGAAGGAATTTTTCCTCATGTGAAGCTGATGGCTGAGGCTCAGTGAGGTTTTTTCGCCTTCCTCTGGATTAATAATATCTGATCCAGGGAAATAGTCTGACTGCCCTAAGCGGAGTCGGGAAGGAATTTTTCCCCCTACAGGGTTTTTTTTCGCCTTCCCCTGAATCAATGAAGGTCAATGGATGTAACTTATCCTTGACATTGATACGAAATTTACATCAAAACATCTGTCCCATCACTAATAAAATTATAACTGAAATAAAATTTTCTATTTCCCCCCTATATCGTTGTGTGCCTGGTTTTATTTCCACTGACTGGTCTCATCATAAACAACTCAGCTGCTGCAGAACCTCATAATACACACCTCAGCAGCTGCAGACTATTATAATATACACCTCATCTGCTGCAGAATATCCTAAATATACTCCCCAGCTACTGCAGAACCTCATAATATCAACCTTCCCTGAATAATACACACCTGAACTACCGTATAACATCATAACACATACCGCAGCTGCTGCAGCACATCACTATATACTTCTCTGCTGCTCTAGAACACTTCAGCTGCTGCAGAATCTCCTAATACAAACCTCAGCTGCTGCTGAACAATATAATACACAACTTATCGGCTGAAGAACCTCATAATACACATCTTAGTTACTGCAGCTCCTCATAATAAAATCTCAGTCGCTGCAAAACATCATAATACACATCTCAGCTGCTGCAGAACATTATAATACACACTTCAGCTGCTGCAGAACATAATACCTCAGCTGCTGCAGAACCTCATAATACACACCGCAGCTGCTGCACAATATAATAGCTAGGCTGCTGCAGAACCTCCTAATACTCACCTCAGCTGCTGCAGAACATTATATATACTTCTCTGCTGCTCTAGAACACTTCAGCTGCTGCAGAACATTCTAATATACATTTCACCTTAGATTCTGCAAAAACTCCTAATACAAGCCTCAGCTGCTGCTGAACAATATAATACACAACTCATCGGCTGAAGAACCTCATAATACACATCTTAGTTACTCCAGATCATCATAATAAAACCTCAGTCGCTGCAGAACATCATAATACACATCTCAGCTGCTGCAGAACATCATAATACACACTTCAGCTGCTGCAGAACATAATACCTCAGCTGCTGCAGAACCTCATAATACACACCGCAGCTGCTGCACAATATAATAGCTAGGCTGCTGCAGAACCTCCTAATACTCACCTCAGCTGCTGCAGAACATTATAATCTGCCGCTGCAGAACACAGAAGGCTTTGAATACATCTGTGCTAGGGCCCTCAGTTGAGGATCAAGTCATAAATGCTGGACAGAATTTTGCAGCCTGCCAGGCTCCAAGATCCGTCAGGTGTTGTTATCCGTGATGGGTCATATCTGTCATTACTGTGATTTTCATTATTGTGCTCCTATGACGCAGATGTTAATAAAGCCTAATAAACACCTCAGATGCTGCAGAACATTGTAACAGTGGCAAGAGGACTACAAGTCTCATCATGACTAGAGGACTGAGGAGCGCACTCTTGCTGGGGGTGTCGGCACCGCTCCTCCCCGCCCAGCGCCGCCTCCTAGCTAATTTATTCACTGCACTTGCCTCTGTGAAATTGAAGAGAAGCATCGTAATCTCGCACAGACGCACTGGCAGAGGCATCGAAGTGCGCATGCGCCATCTTCCTGGCCTCTGCGTGCTGCTCTTCAATTTCACAGAGGCAAGTGCAGTGAATAAATTAGCTAGGAGACGGCTCTGAGCAGGGAAGAGATCTGTGGATGACACTGATGGGGGTTTGTGGATGACACTGAAGAAGGGGTCTGTGGATGACACTTAAGGGGGGATCTGTGGATGACACTTAAGGGGGATCTGTGGAGGACACTTAAGGGGGGATCTGTGGATGACACTTAAGGGGGGATCTGTGGATGACACTTAAGGGGGGGATCTGTGAATGACACTTAAGGGGGGATCTGTGGATGACCCTTAAGGGGGGATCTGTGGGTGACACTTAAGGGGGGATCTGTGGATGACACTTAAGGGGGGGATCTGTGGATGACACTTAAGGGGGGGATCTGTGAACCCAGAGACATCTGATTGCAATGGTGAAGCAGGGAGCCATCTGCTCCCTGCTTCATCATTGAGCTCAGCTGTTGGTGGTCCACACAGCTGGGCTGTGTAGGAAGAGCTAGGAAGGCCGGGCTCAGTCTGTGCTGCTGCCTGCTGCTGCCTGGGGGCACAGATCATTAGAGGTACTAGGCGAGTATTTACTGTTTGTTTTTTTACTTCCTGTAAAGGAAGCACATACCTGGGCATAACTACTGTGAGAGGAGCACATCTGGGCATAACTACTGTGAAGAGGCCCATTTGGGCATAACTACTGTGAAAGAGGCACATCTGGGTATAATTACTGTGAGCGAAGCACATCTGGGCATAACTACTGTGAGAGGGGCACATCTGGGCATAACTACTGTGAAGGGGCCCATTTGGGAATAACAACTGTGAAGAGGGCACATCTGGGCATAACTACTGTAAAGGGGGCACATCTGGGCATAACTACTGTGAAAGAGGCACATTTGGGCATAGATAATGTGAGGGGAGCACATCTGGGCATAACTACTATGAAGGGGAACATTTGGGCATAATTACTGTGAAGCAGGAACTTGCGTATGACTACAGCAGTGTCCCACTCAGTGACAGTAGTGGGGCCCTGTATCTTTAAGCAAGTCATGTAATGCCTTATGTGTATGTAGCTGCAAATTTCTAATAACAGGCTGGTAAACAACACTACACCTTAGTCACCACTAAATGGTGCTGGTGCATCCTTATAAAGGGGACAGGCCGGACACAGGAAGAGCAGAGTAGACAGAGAGAGAGAGATAGAGAGAGAGGAGAAAGTTAGTTAATAGTGATGTGAGATGAGAAGAGTCAGACAAGTCTACCCTGTAGCTCTAGGATTTCCAGAGGTATGGTTTAAGGCTGGACAGTCCCATATCTCCCAACTTTTGAAAAGAAGGGAGGGAAACTATGTGCGGTAAAAAAAAATCTGCACTAGGCCATGCCTCTAACTCCACCCAAAACATAACTAAACACCTAATCCCACCCAGTCCCCTAATGTGCCCCCTCACAGTAATTATGCACAGATATGTTCCCCCCACATTAGTTATGCCCAGATATGTGCCCCCTCACAGTAACTATGCTCAGATATGTGCCCCCTAACAGTAGTTATGCCAGATATGTGCCCCCTCACAGTAGTGAGGCACAGACCAGAGTAACTGTGGATATAGAGCAAGTCTAGTGGAGATAGTAGCAGTCTTAATTTATGGCGTCAAAAACACCAAGGACTTTGCCTTCCCTGCACCTAAACAATACCACCAATGGCACCTCAACCAACCTATGTGTCATGTAAAAAATAAAACAGTTACAATTTTGAATTCACCATGTGCGCTAAATCAGGAAAGTGTCTGGTCATTTGGTCATTAAAGGGTTATCCAATGAGCGCTTTCCCTGCTAGTAAGGGAAAGTGCTTACTAGTTAGGGCTCCATTCACACAGATATAACCTATAACTGTGGGACAGAAGGTGGTAATAAGAAATGAATATGGGGCAGGATGGAAGAGAAGGAAATGTTGCTCTTAGGGCCCCATTACGCTACACACTTTTTGGGCCAGTTGCGGGAACAAGTGTTCATAGGAGCGCTCATTCCTGATAATTGGCTTGTATAATGGCGCCAGGCAATAAACGAGAAATCACTCATTTGTTGGCTGATTTGCATCTTTCATCAGGATATAAAATGCACGATTATGGGCAGCACATCCCTGTGTAATGACTGTAGTAGCCATCGTTCCACCCCATTCACTTTGTATTCGCCTGTATAATAAACTGATGCAAATGATCGTCTTTCGACAGTTGAAATAGAACAATGTGACAATATGGGCCTCAGCCTGAAAAAGGTTGTGCAACCCTGACCGAAACCTTATCCGCCCTCTGCGGTTTGGACAGACGGATGTCTTGTATTCCTTTGTTCCTGGCTACAGGAGACCCTCACAAAGAAACATTTTGTCCCTGTTCTTTACCTGCATGAAGTTAAAGGGGTTGTGCAGCCAGTACATGTTGATGACCTATACTCAGGATAGGTCATTAATATCTGATTGGTGGGGGTCTGACACCCGTGATCCCCACCGATCACCTGTTTCAAGAGGAGGACTGCTTCCTCTTCAAGATCGCACTGAGCTTCATTTCATTTGCAGCAGTGACGTACTGTAATTACAAGTGCTTGTCTGGAACAAGCAGCTGTAATCACACTGCACTGTCAAGATGACTCACAGTGTAATCGTGAAGAGCAAGTAGCATTTGCATTAGGGCCGCCTCCTCTTCAAACAGCTGATCGGTGGGGGTACTGGGAGTCAGACCCCCACTGATCAGATATTGATGATCCATCCTCTGGAGTTATACAAATAAAATGTGACTCATAAATCATACAATACGATTCCTAACACAGTTTTCACAAATAAGATATAGCTTATACAGGCTATAGGATGATTCATAACAAATGGTATAAAAAAAAAAACATAGAATAACAAAAAACATAGCATAACAAATGACAAAAAATAAATAATAACAATGCAATAAAAAATAGACTATAAAATATAATAAGACATTTGCCTGCATTCTAATTATCCTTCCATTACTTTTTTATAATGGTGTGCAGAAGAAGATTCTGGAATGGATTGATACTACTACCAGAACACATCATTATTTTATTTACATTTTGAGTTTATTATGAATCATGATTAATAGGTTTTGCCTGTTATTGCAGCTAATTTGAGCCCTAACAGTCCATGCCCGCACTCATCTTCCCACTATCGCCAGAATACGCACTGTTTGTTGCCAGCCCACCAGCATCTTCCTCCCCCTTCCCAGTAGGCACAACCACCAGTGTTTTTGCATGCTCCACGTTAGGCCTGTGTGGCCTATCAGCTCCTTGCTTGCAGTTCACAGCTCCCATAGGGAATGTCCTAATCTGCCCTCAGCCAATGGTGGCCATCCCTTGATGATTTAAGGCACCTTCCCCTATGGGATCTTCTGACACCTGCCTGTTTACTGTATTGTACTTGTTCTGCCCACGTTGACCTCAGCCCGTCTATCGTACTGACCCCATGCTGCCTGCCTGACCTTTGTACTGTCTGTCGGATAGGATGTGCTCTGCCTACCTCAATCGCAGGTTGTCCACTGACTATGATTCTGCTTGTCCTCTTTGCACGGTAGCTCAGTGCTGGGGTCCAGGGTTTGAATCCAACAAAGGTCACCATCTGCATGGAGTTTGTATGTTCTCCCCGAGTTTTCATGGGTTTCCTTCAGGTACTCCGGTTTCCTACAATACTCCGAAGGCATACTGATAAGGGAATTTATACTTTCTAGGTTTCCAGATGGTGGAACGCACAGATGCAGTGGCCTGGAGGCTGGAGCTCTCAAGGCAGAGCTACCAAGCAAAGTTTCATTGTATAACTTTAATGACAATAATAAAGTTTCTTTCTTTGCTGCCACACACCAGTATCCACCAAAGTCAGATATCTCTGAACAGAGACTGCTCCAAAAGGTAGCTACCTGGTGGTTCACCTTCAATGGAGACCAGATCCCTATATAGGGGTGAAAGGCTGAACACCAGAGGGACCACTTACATAATGCCCTTAGGAGTAGCCCTAATCCAGATCCATGCAGATGGTCCACAGAAGCTGCATTACATCTAATATCAGACACAGGCTACAAAAAAAAGCAGACTCTCTTAGTAATATCTTTCAATTCCTTTAACTCTCATAGAGTATCTATTCTGACCTTTATAGGCCTAATTGAGGCAAAATTGCAGCAATTTAGCAGTGTGTATTTTCTACTAATCTGTTCCCCATTAATTGAATTGCCTTCAAAACAACATTAATCAATTATTTGTTTTTAATCTCATTAAAACTCGTTTTCTGGTTTGTCTCCTACAAACTGTGACAAGATCTTAAGCTGTAGCGCACAAGACTTTGTTCTTTATTCTTATAAATAGCTCCGCAGCGGCCTAAGAAGTATGAGCCATCTGAAGACATACAGTATACAGTTAGATATAAATCATGTGGGGTCATCTGTCTTCATAGACTCAGCAGACAAACTCAAAAGCTCAAAAGTAGCACAATTGTTCGGAAAGAAAGAAAAATGGGATTAACCCTGTTATGACCAACTACGGTACTGAGGTCGGCTTCCTTTATATTTTTTCATAGCAAAGTGTTTATCCATGGGTGCCACTGCAGTCAGAAGTGGTTCTTTTAGCATCACCCGTGTCTGGCAGGGGTGGTCAGATATACAGTGAGGAACAGAAGTATTTGAACACCCTGCGATTTTGCACATTACTTCTTTTAGTTTTACACCTTATATTGTGTATTGCGCCCTTTAAATCCATATCGACTGGTCAATGTACAAATGCCCTAAACTGGGGCTATCCAATGATTTTCATGGGGGAAGGGAGCATTCTATGGATGGTGAGGAGGCTTTATATAATCACTCTGCCCCTCCACCTCTTGATCAGCAGCATGTCGATATATAAAATTTGACTACAAGAACATTAACCAAAATAAAAGTCACAAAGTCCTGGCCAGCCTCCCAAATATTTAACAGTCAAATCCTGCATATCATTGACGTCCACAGCTCTCCATGATAAGTAATAAAAAAGATCCCTCTTACAATAACTTCCTATAAAATCCAAAGTTTTCTCTTTAGCCGGAAGTGATCAGCCTTTGAGTGGCCATGTCATTTCCTCTACTGATCTCAGATATCTGAAGGAACCACAAAGTTACAGTGAGTATTTGAACACCCTGCGATTTTGCAAGTTCTCCCACTTAGAAATCATGGAGGGGTCCATGAAATTCAAATTGTAGGTGCTTTCCCACTCTGAGAGACAGAATAATAAAAAAAAAAAAAAAGGAAATCACATTGTATAATGTTTAAAGAATTTATTTGTCTTGCACTGCTGCACAGAAGTATTTTAACACCTGGGAAAATCAGTGTTAATATTTGGCACAGAAGCCTTTGTTTGCCATTACAGAGGTCAAACGTTTCCTGTAGTTCTTGACCAGGTTTGCACACACTTCATTGAGGAAAATGACTCTGGAAAACGAAGTGGAGGCCTCTCACACCGTTTTTGAAAGAACAGCAGAGCCGTAGAATCTGCCGTCCGACCAGTGGGCTGAAGAGGTGGCTCCATTTCTTGTGGGGGACGCAGAGAAGGCCTACTTTGACCTCAGCCATGAGGATGCACAGAACTAAGGGAAGCTTAAAGGTGAGGTCCTAGCCCACATGGGGGTAAATACATATGTGCGGGCCCAGCGAGTGTACCAGTGGGCATTTGTAGAATCTTTAAAAAACAATACCAAATGACCCTCTTAGTAGATGATAGGCGTATTTTTTCAAATAATTCTCATTTATATGTAGTCCTGATATCACCCTATTTTTCACCCACTAACTAGAATAAAACTTAACTTTTTTTCATCACATTTGTTAGAATCTCACTTGAGATATAAGAGTAGTATTTTAAAAAGCTGCGGTATAGCCCTCAGTATTATCGGCATGTTTGACGCGGGGCCGGCAAAGACAACCCTTTTTATTTATTCTCATGGTGACGTCCCTTAATGGTCACACCAATAGTAGCTGCCGTCTGAATTAATGGTCGATGTAGAGCTTACCACACTGCAAATAATTTTCTTCACTGGAAAAGTTTTCACCAGTTTCCCCTCAAGAAGGGAATACCGGTGGGACAGTATTTACGAGCGAGATGAAACTGCTCTACTATGTAAGCATTTGAGCAGGAAAGTGATCTTCTGTATAGGAGATTTTTGAATAGAGGATATCCTAAAAGATGTCTAAATCGAGCCTATAATAAGGCCAAAAATATGAATAGGACTCAACTCCTGACAAACAAAACACCGGGCTCTGATAGTAAGATCATTAGATGTATTGGCACCTTTGATATAGAGTGTTAGAAAGTACAGTATATTTTACAAGCAGATAATGATATAAATGGGGTATTACCAACAAGGCCAAGTATAACATTTAGAAGGGGAAGAAACCTCAAAGAAATTTTAGTGCACAGACACTTCCAGACACAGAGGAAGAAAAAGACGGAAACATGGCTTGGAAATCAAGGATCATTTCCATGTGGAGACTATGCTTTCTGTAACTTAATGATACCAACTAAAACATTTAATAATCCCGATGGGAAAGAATATCAAGTAAGAGATTACATCAATTGTAAGTCAACAGGAGTTGTCTACATTATCAAATGTGACTGTCCCAAATTGTATGTAGGGAAGACCATACAGGAATTAATTAGGTAGATATCAAGACACTTAAGTAGTATCAATACTACAGAAGAGACTAGTTTAACGAGACATATAAAATCACAACATCAAGGAAATGCTTCAGGCTTGAGATTCTGGGAAATTAGCAAAATAAAACTAGGCCAAAGACAAGGCAATGTGAATAAAAGATTGCAACAAGAAGAGACAAAATGGATATATCATCTCAATAGCCTGTCACCATCTGGATTAAATGAAGGGTTTACGTACTCTCCCTTCCTGTGACACTGCTCCAAAATTATCAGTATAAAATATGGATATAGTAATAGAGAGGAAGAAGACTTGTACAAAAAAGAGGCAAAGACATCTATGGTAAATAACTATGGTATGATTATATTGTTGTTCTGTGTTACTATGAGATCAAGTAAGATAAAAGACAGATACATCTGAGAGCTCTGAATTAAAAATACAAAAATATATAAAGAAAAAGAAAAATATAGAGAATGTGAATTACAACAAAAGTACACAGACAACATAAAAAAAAGATTTTGAAATTGGTGATAAATGTCCCAAAGGATAGCTTCCATCAAAATATTGGAGAAGAGATACGAATGGTCCTATTGAAAGAAATAAAAAATAAATTGTGTGAAAAACACTGGAGGCGAGAACACAAAAGTAAGCAGAAGTATTATAATCCATAATAGGAAGGCAGCATGCTATTATAGATGAGAAAAGTACAATAAAGTGCAGTATAAACTCGAGTAAAATCTATGATATATTTTCCTACCCCCCTAAAAAATGGAAGATTATATCTTATTGGTTAGCATCTAATGGACAGAAAGTGATAAGGTTACTCTGGATTCATATAGAGTGATAAAAAAAGTGGAGGAGAATATTCTATTCTTCTGTCTTCTAAATGCCTCCATTTCCCTTTCTTCTCTTCTCCCAACCTGGAGCCCCTCTATCCCCCCCCCCCCATGTGTCTAACCTCATAACAGTTTACCATAAGTAATATTGTGGTGTTTCGAAATGTCAGCTTTATACAATCACGCATCTGTGAGAAAGCAGCCTCTATGCGCACTGGGGTGACTTGTTGAATCAGACATTCTCCACTTACAGTTTACGCATCAGAAACCCAGGAGTTAATCAAGTAGCTTTTTAATCCGGAGATTGTATTACAAGATGTTGCAGGGAATCCAGATGGAAAAAGAATTATGCCAACAATATCTCCTTGCTAAGAAGATGGATATTCTCTTCAGAAAGCTGAGCACACACTAACAGCAATGCATGACTGGGAAAACAGGGAGTGGCTAGGATGAACTAACTAGAAGCTGAAACAGAGGGGGGAGGAGGAGAGAAGAGCATACCAATACACAATGCAAGATACTGAAACAGAACAAATATTGATATAGTAGAGTAAGGTAAATTAGTAATCTTACAGGGGACCAGGAGAGCAGGGCAGGCCAGACAGGTGCTGGTAGTGGGAGACTCCATTATTAGGGGAACAGATAGGGCGATCTGTCACAAAGATCGTAATCGCCGAACAGTGTGCTGTCTTCCCGGCGCTAGAGTTCGACACATCGCGGATCGGGTTGACAGATTACTAGGAGGGGCTGGAGAAGACCCAGCAGTCATGGTCCATATTGGAACCAATGACAAAGTTAGAGGAAGGTGGAAAGTCCTTTAAAATGATTTCAGGGATTTAGGTCAAAAGCTTAGTGCAAGGACCTCAAAAGTAGCATTTTCTGAAATACTGCCTGTACCACGAGCCACACAAGAAAGGCAGCGGGAGATTAGGGAGGTTAACAAACTTCCAAAAAGCTAAATTTTGCCAACTAAGCGAGGCCATAGGCCTAACTAACTGGGACAAGGTCCTCAAAAATTAAAATACAACCACAAAATGGGGGATTTTTAAAAGCATTGTAACATCTAATTGTGAGAGGTACATACATTGTAGGAATAAAAGGCTAAGAAACAATAAGAAACCAATGTGGATAAATAGAACCATAAAGATAGCAATACATGACAAAAAGAATGCATATAAATCACTAAAACAGGAGGGGAGCCAGGAAGCACTGATAAACTATAAGGAAAAAAATAGAATATGTAAAAAAACAAATAAAATTTGCCAAACTAGAGACCAAGAAATTAATTGCCAAAGAGAGTAAAACTAACCCTAAAATGTTCTTCAATTATATAAATAGTAAAAAATATAAATCTGAAGGAGTCGGCCCTCTATATAGCAATGAGGGGGGTGTTGCAGAGAGTGACGAGGATAAAGCAAAACTATTTAAAAAAAATTCTCCACTATATTCACTGAGGAAAATAAACTGTCAGATGAAATGCAGAATGTAAAAGTAAATTCCCCATTTAAGTGCCCTGTCTGACCGAGGAAGAAGTACAACAGCGACTTAAAAAGATTAAAATAGACAAATCGCCAGGACCGGGTGGCATACACCCCCGTATCTGATATGTACGGACTCTATACTGACAGGGAATGTTCCACAGGATTGGCGCATAGCAAATGTGGTGCCAATATTCAAAAAGGGTCCAAAAACAGAGCCTGAAAATTATAGGACGGTAAGTTTAACATCTATTGTTGGTAAACTGTTTGAAGGGTTTCTAAGAGATGCTATTTTGGAGTATCTCAATGAAAATAAGCAAATAACGCCATATCAGCATGGCTTCATGAGGGATCGGTCATGCCAAACTAATTTAATCAGTTTCTATGAGGAGGTAAGTTCTAGACTTGACAGCGGCGAATCAATGGATGTCGTATATTTGGACTTCTCCAAAGCATTTGACACTGTACCTCATAAAAGGTTAGTATATAAAATGAGGATGCTCGGACTGGGAGAAAATGTCTGTATGTGGGTAAGTAACTGGCTGAGTAACAGAAAACAGAGGGTGGTTATTAACGGTAGATACTCAGATTGGGTCTCTGTCACTAGTGGGGTACCTCAGGGGTCAGTATTGGGCCCTATTCTCTTCAATATATTTATTAATGATCTTGTAGAAGGCTTGCACAGTAAAATATATATTTTTGCAGATGACACTAAACTGTGTAAAGTAATTAACACTGAAGAGGACAGTTTTCTGCTACAGAGGGATCTGGATAGATTGGAGGCTTGGGCAGAGAAATGGCAGATGAGGTTTAACACTGACAAATGTAAAGCTATGCACATGGGAAGGAATAATGCAAGTCACCCGTACATATTAAATGGTAAAACACTCGGTAACACTGACATGGAAAAGGATCTAGGAATTTTAATAAACAGCAAACTAAGTTGCAAAAACCAGTGTCAGGCAGCTGCTGCCAAGGCCAATAAGATAATGGGTTGCATCAAAAGGGGCATAGATGCCCGTGATGAGAACATAGTCCTACCACTTTACAAATCACTGGTCAGACCACACATGGAGTACTGTGTACAGTTCTGGGCTCCTGTGAACATGGCAGACATAGCAGAGCTGGAGAGGGTTCAGAGGAGGGCAACTAAAGTAATAACTGGAATGGGGCAACTACAGTACCCTGAAAGGGTATCAAAATTAGGGTTATTCACTTTAGAAAAAAGACGACTGAGGGGAGATCTAATAACTGTGTATAAATATATCAGGGGTCAGTTCAGAAATCTCTCCCATCATCTATTTATCCCCAGGACTGTCACTGTGACGAGGGGACATCCTCTGCGTCTGGAGGAAAGAAGGTTTGTACACAAACATAGAAGAGGATTCTTTACGGTAAGAGCAGTGAGGCTATGGAACTCTCTGCCTGAGGAGGTGGTGATGGTGAGTACAATAAAGGAATTCAAGAGGGGACTGGATGTATTTCTGGAGTGTAATAATATTACAGGTTATACCTACTAGAGAGGGGTCGTTGATCCAGGGAGTTATTCTGATTGCCTGATTGGAGTCGGGAAGGAATTTTTTTCCCCTAAAGTGGGGAAAATTGGCTTCTGCCTCACAGGGTTTTTTTGCCTTCCTCTGGATCAACTTGTAGGAAACAGGCCGAACTGGATGGACACATGTCTTTTTTCGGTCTTATATACTATGTTACTATGTTACATATAATGTAAATAAGAAACATCAAAACACTATTAGCTTAACCTCTCCCGGACCGCCGCACGCAGGATCGCGTTCTCGCGGCGGCCGGGCTCTTCTGTTCGGACGCATCTACGCGTGATCTCGCGAGACGCGAGATTTCGCATAGATGCGCCCGCGCATGTGCACATCGCGCATGGCAAAAGGCGCAGGAGGAGTTAGTCATCAGCCTGCCAGCCAATCAGCAGCGCTGGCGGGCTGATGACTTTTAAAAAAACGAATGAGAAGCCATTTAACCCATCATATTTGTAAATATGATGGATTAAATGGCTTCTGTGCTCTCTCCTGGGTCCTTTTCGTCGGTTGGAGCCAGGAGAGAGCACACCTTACTGTGAGTACACCCAAGCACCACACACTAGCCCCTGATCAGCCCCCCATCACCCAAATTAACCCCTTGATCACCCCTTTCAGCACCTGTCAATCATCTAGTGAAAGGGAAAAAAGTGATCAGTGTAAACTGTCACTTTTTTTTTTTCACTAGGATTGACTTTTAGGTTTAGATTACTTTAGGCCCCATTGGTAGGTAGTTAGCGTTAGCGCCCAGCCCACCGCACCGCAGTCACTGGTTCGCTGATTAGCGTAGAGCTAATCAGCGTTTGTACTTTTATAGTATCTGTAAGTAGAGATGAGCGAACATTTAAAAAAAGTCCGTTGTTCGGGGTTCGGGTGGTGGTTAATTGCGCATCCCGTTATGGATTCCACAATAGCGCATATGGAATCCATAAGGGGCGGCTGCCACCAACCCGAACTGTAGAACAGCTGAAGGACCTGGCGTGACGTCACTGTCATGTGATCAGTGCAGGGGGCGTGGCTCAGCACGGGATCAAATCACACTCTGCGTCAACTAGATATTTTTCCATGGGAGTTTTGCCATGGATCCCCCTCCGGCATGCCACAGTCCAGGTGTTAGTCCCCTTGAAACAGCTTTTCCATCACTATTGTGGCCAGAAGGAGTCCCTTTGTTTTTTAAAATTCGCCTGTCTATTGAAGTCTATGGCGGTTCGCACTGTTCGCATGTTCGCGAACATTTGCGGAAGTTCGCGTTCGCTGTTCGCGAACTGAAAATTTTATGTTCGCGACATCACTAATCACTGCACAATCCCTTCACAAGCGCTGCGGCGATAAAAAAAATCAGTTTTGATCTTTTTTATCAATCGCAGCGGCTTCTGTACTTCGCTACCCTCTCAATTGTAAGACAGGCTTGCTTTTTTTCTTGGGTAGTCTCAGGGAATACCCACTAAATTTAGACGTGTGCACTGTGTAACGAAGAACTGCTCGCGGTGAAATGGAGAGACAAGCGTGACGTTTACATGCTCTCCTCCATTCACGCAGACACGACAGTCCAAATTGAACGGGCAACCAGTGTCGTTGAAAAGCCCCTCTCGGTCCACGACTATAACCTCCACATGGGAGGGGTGGACTTCAACGACCAGATGTTGGCCCCTTATTTGGTTTCCCGAAAGACCAGACGCTGGTATAAGAAGGTGTCTGTATATTTAATTCAATTGGCTCTATATAACAGTTACGTTCTCTACAGTAAGGCTGGGAGAACGGGATCCTTCCTCAAATTCCAGGAAGAGATCATCGAGAACCTCCTGTACCCAGGAGGTTCCGTGGCCCCATCCACCAGTGTAGTTAGCCGTCTACACGAGCGGCACTTCCCTAGCGTTGTGCCGGGTACCTCAAACCAACCGCCACCCCGAAAAAGATGTCGTGTCTGTAGCAGGAGTGGAATAAGGCGTGACACCCGCTATTTCTGTCCTGACTGTCCTGACCACCCTGCCCTATGCCTTGGAGAGTGTTTCCGGAAGTACCACACTCAGGTACACTTAGGGACCTAGGGACAGCACTACACAGGTGGGGTCACACAAGTGACCCCATATTAGAAAGAAGACACCCCAAGGTATTCCGTGAGGGGTATGGTGAGTTCATGTAAAATTTTATTTTTTGGCACAAGTTAGTGGAATATGAGACTTTGTAAAAAAAAAAAAAAAAATATCCATTTCCGCTAACTTGTGCCAAAAAATAAAAACTTCCATGAACTCACTATGCCCATTAGCGAATACTTTGGGGTGTCTACTTTACGAAATGGGGTCACTTGTGTGGTATTTTTACTGCCCTGGCATTTTAGGGGCCCCTAAACGTCAGAAGCAGTTTGGAATCCAAATGCGTAAAAAATGTCCTGTGAAATCCTAAAGGTACTCATTGGATTTAGGGCCCTTTGCGCATCTTGGCTGCAAAAAGTGGCACACATGGGGTATCGCCGTACTCAGGAGAAGTAGGGCAATGTGTTTTGGGGTGTATTTTTACATATACCCATGCTGGGTGAGAGAAATATCTCTGTAAATGACAACTTTTAAAAATTTTTATACAAAGTTGTCATTTACAGAGATATTTTTCACACCCAGTAGGGGTATATGTAAAAGACACCCCAAAAGTCATTGCCCTACTTCTCCGAGTACGGCGATACCTCATGTGTGCCACTTTTTGCAGCCAAGATGCGCAAAGGGCCCTAAATCCAATGAGTACCTTTAGGATTTCACAGGACATTTTTACGCATTTGGATTCCAAACTGCTTCTGACGTTTAGGGCCCCTCAAATGCCAGGGCAGTATAAATACCCACAAGTGACCCCATTTCGGAAAGAAGACACCCCAAGGTATTCCGTGAGGGGTATGGTGAGTTCATGTAAAATTTTATTTTTGGCACAAGTTAGTGGAATATGAGACTTTGTAAAAAAAAAAAAAATCAATTTCCACAAACTTGTGCCAAAAATAAAAACTTCCATGAACTCACTATGCCCATCAGCGAATACCTTGGGGTGTCTACTTTCCGAAATGGGGTCACTTGTGTGCTATTTTACTGCCCTGGCATTTTAGGGGCCCCTAAACGTCAAAGCAGTTTGGAATCAAATGCGTAGAAATGTCCTGTAAAATCCTAAAGGTACTCATTGGATTTAGGGCTCATTTGCATCTTGGATGCAAAGTGGCACACATGAGTATTGCCGTACTCAGGAGAAGTAGGGCAATGTGCTTTGGGGTGTATTTTTACATATACCATGCAGGGTGTGAGAAATATCTCTGTAAATGACAACTTTTTAAAAATTTTAAACAAAGTTGTCATTTACAGAGATATTTTTCACACCCAGTAGGGGTATATGTAAAAATACACCCCAAAACACATTGCCCTACTTCTCCTGAGTACGGCAATACCCCATGTGTGCCACTTTTTGCATCCAAGATGCGCAAATGGGCCCTAAATCCAATGAGTACCTTTAGGATTTTACAGGGCATTTTTACGCATTTGGATTCTCACGCTTTAGGGGCCCCTAAAATGCCAGGGCAGTATAAATACCCCACAAGTGACCCCATTTCGGAAAGAAGACACCCCAAGGTATTCTGTGAGGGGTATGGTGAGTTCATGTAAAATTGTATTTTTGGCACAAGTTAGTAGAATATGAGACTTTGTAAAAAAAAAAAAAAAATCCATTTCCGCTAACTTGTGACAAAAATAAAAACTTCCATGAACTCACTATGCCCCTCAGTGAATACCTTAGGGTGTCTACTTTCGGAAACGGGGTCATTTATGGGGTATTTCTACTGTCTGGGCATTGTAGTACGTCAGGAAACAGGACAGGTGCTCAGAAAGTCAAAGTGCGGAAATTCACTTTTTGCACTATAGTTTGTAAACGCTATAACTTTTACCCAAACCAATAAATATACACTTATTGCATTTTTTTTTTATCAAAGACATGTAGAACAATAAATTTTGAGAAAGTTTTTTAGAGAAATGTAGTTTTATTTGACAAATTTTCCAACATAAAGTGAAAAATATCATTTTTTTGCAAAAATTTCATCAAAAAAAGTAAAATATCAAAAAAAGTAAAAATGTCAGCAAGAAAGAAATAGCACCAAATGAAAGCTCTATTAGTGAGAAGAAAAGGAGGTAAAATTCATTTGGGTGGTAAGTTGTATGGCCGAGCAATAAACGGTGAAAGTAGCGTAGTGCAGAATTGAAAAAAGTGGCCTGGTCTTTAAGGGTGTTTAAGCTAGGGGGGCTGATGTGGTTAAATACAAGTCCAGGAATTTAGCTAACTATACATGTTATTAAATGAGTAATACACAGTTGCAACTACAAAATAAGTGGTAATAAAATGTAACAGCTTTATCTTTAATCCCAGTATAAGAGACAAATAGACATGAGCAGTAAATGGATACAAGTTAGGCCTCTTTCACACTTGTGTTGTGAAGATCCGGCGTGCACTTCCGTCGCCGGAATGCACGCCGGATCCGGCACAACGCAAGTGAACTGAAAGCATTTGAAGACTGATCAGTCTTCAAAATGCTTTCAGTGTTACTAAGGCAGCCAGGACGCTACTAGCGTCCTGGTTGCCATAGTAGCAGTGGGAGCGGGGAGCGGCATACCACATTCACGCAGCCTCGGGACGCTCAGGATGACGTCAGAGCGCCCCGCGTGCATGGATCACGTGATCCATGCGATCATGTGATCTATGCACTGGGGCGCCCTGACGTCATCCTGGAGCGTCCCAGGAGCCGCATGGAATGTAAGTATGCCGCTGCCCCGCTCCCCCTACTGTTTACTATGGCAACCAGGACTTTAGCGTGCACGGAAACGACGTTTAGCTAAAGGCCGGATCCGGACTAACGCCCTTCAATGGGCATTAATTCCGGATCCGGCGTTGCGGCATGTCTTCCGGATTTTTGGACGGAGACAAATCCGCAGCATGCTGCGCTTTTGTCAACGTCCAAAAAACGTTGACATACTGAACTGATGCATCCTGATGCATCCTGAACGGATTTCTTTCCATTCAGGATGCATGGGGATAAAACTGATCAGTAGCTTTCCGTCATAGAGATCCGAGGACGGATCTCTAGGACGGAAAGCTAAAACGCTGATGTGAAAGAGGCCTTAGGAATTCTACTAAGTTCTAGCACAGGCTCCTATATGAGGCTTGAACAGGGGGATATGCGCAGTAAAGAGATATTGGCGAGAGAGATGTCTAAGTTCTCGTGCATGCGCAAAAATAGGAACGCTCAGTTCGGGACTTCAATAGCTCACTACTATAGAGGAAGGGGAGCCAAGGGGCGGATATAGGGGGAGGAGAGGTAAGGAGGTCTGCTGCTACGCTGCCCTATACATAGACCATTGATTCAGACGGAAGCTACTATTGGTGTGACCATTAAGGGACGACACCATGAGAGTAAATAAAAAGGGTTGTCTTCGGCCCTGCATCAAACACTGCCCGGTTCTCCTGAGGACACTGGTTTTCCGGCAAAACATGTTGGGGGGCAGCGTTTAGCTGGTGTTTTTAGAAGAAAGCGCAATACACCCGTGTACATAACTCAGAGAGATCAATCAAGTCACTGCTGAGACTATAGGAAGTAGACAATAGATTCCTAACATATATGCCGATAATACTGAGGGCTATACTTAAAGGGGTTGGCCACCATAAGTATTAAAAACAATAAAGTGCCCCAGACAAGAACTAATGCCAAGAGATATTTGTATCACTCTATATATATAAAATTTTTTACTGCATTTAGCATAGCGTGCTCATGTTGATGAGAGGCTGTGTGGGCGGAGCAGCTGCAAAGTGAAAGTAAAAATCCCAGCATGCATCACAGCAAGCATCTTCAGAGGAGCAGTCACATGACATCTCTGCCTACTTGTGATGCCATATTGACTACAGCACCTCAGGTGTCATCTCATCAGTCCTTCAGTCTACTACATAGAGAAATCAACATAATGATAGCAATCCTACATTCCCAGCATTGAATAAAGGTTACTGCTTTTCCCACAATGTGATATATATAAAATACATACATGCATGTGGATATGTACATAGGTGTACAGGGTGTGTGTGTATATATATATAATATGTGCATGAAGATGGAGACATATCTATCTATCATCATTTACCCTATCTATTTACATTTCTATATCTATCTACATCTACTGTGGTATCGTGTACCTCAGCTGGGTGAGATAACTGAAATCCAGAAAGCTGCAGTGGTTTCAGCAAAGTGTAGTTTGCTGAGACAGGTTTGCTTAGATTCTGTTCTGGGTTTCTGCTGTTCTAATGTCTGTGATTGACCATAATGCCGATCGCAAACAGATGCCATGGTCTTTTGTAACCACAGCATCTGAGGTGGCTTTCCCCAAGAGTGCTGCACCACATATAGTGGTCTGCAATACACAGGTACCAGCCGAGTGTAAGCAGTTTGCAGATGTGGACCCATTCACTTCAACGGGTCTGCGATCTGCAAGATACGTTCCGCACCACAAAAAGATAGAATGCCTATTTTGTTGCAGTGCAGAAGCACAAAGAGAAATCCTTTGGAAGCACTTTGTAGTGTGGGCTTCTGATCCGTGCCTCTGCTCCATACCACTCTGTATCTAGCAGATTGCAGAGCCATTCAAGTCAATGGGATGTTTGCTGTCCGCAATACGGGAATGGGACACACACACTTGTGTGCATGAGCCCTTAGACTGCGAATGTACACAGTCTATAGGAGACCATACAAACACGAAAACCGCAACACACCTTTATCTCCTTGTTCCTTATTCTTTATTCCAACATCAAACACAGGTGCGACGTTTCGACCTCTGTGGTCTTTATCAAGCAAATGACAATGTGCACAGGCTAAACATGTATACCCTCCTAGTGGGAGGGCCCTACTAACAAATCACATGGTACATACACAATACGTTCATAATAATTCATGCATTGTTTTAAAAGTGAACATCAAATATCCACTTACATAATAATATCCGGTGGGTTGCTGGTGGGTGTAAAATTCAAGTCCACTCTCATCCTCTTGTCCGCCTGAAAGAGTGTCAGTGTGTTGGCGTCTCAGTCTGACAACTGCGCAGGCGCGAGTCCTTGCACATGGAATCGCGCGCCTTTGAACACTGGTTTTAATCGCGTCCTCCCATGTAAAGTGCGCAAGCGTGGAAGTGCTGGTGGGCAGGACTGCAGCGTCTGCTTTCTCTTGACAACTATCTGTTGGACTGCGGTAGCTATACTGTCACTGCTAATGATACTGGTGGTGCGATGATTTGATTTGTGAGGACTGAGAACCAGAATTCTGAAGATGGTGGTGTGATCTCACCAAGTGTATGAATTCACCGTATTGGATGAATCTGTGGTATGTACCCTAATTTCCATTTAAGGCCACTAGATATATGAACGTATTGTGTATGCACCATGTAATTTGTTAGTAGGGCCCTCCCACTAGGAGGGTATAAATGTTTAGTCTGTGCACATTGTTATTTGCTTGATAAAGACCACAGAGGTCGAAACGTCGCACCTGTGTTTAATGTTGGAATAAAGAATAAGGGACAAGGAGGTAAAGGTGTGCTGCGGTTTTCGTGTTTGTATGGATTCCTGTTGAGAGGGGCGCTGCGGACTGGCGTTCAACACCGCTTGCACCTCCACTATAGAAGGCTTGTATATCCAAAGTGCTGCTACACCCATGTATATACCAGTCTATAGGAGAAGCATGTTCAGTTTTTGGAAACTACAGGATAAGGTGGCAGTTTTATTGCTACTATTTTAGGGTACAGAGTTTTGGTTGCTCTATATTACACTTTTTGTGAGGCAAGGTAACAAAAAAATAACTGTTCTGGCACCGTTTTTATTTTTTGTCATCTACAATGTTCATCTGACAGGTTAGATCATGTCGTATTTTTATAGACCATTTTTTTACAGACGCAACGATACCAAACTACTTTTTTGGGTTGTTTGTTTCAGTTTTACATAATAAAGCATTTCTGAAACAAATCATGTTTTAGTGTTTCCATATTCTAAGAGCCATAGTTTTTTTTATTTTTTTGGGCGATTGTCTTAGGTATGCTCTCATTTTTTGTAGGATGAGATGACGGTTTGATTGGTATGATTTTGGGGTGCGTATACCTTTTTGATCGCTTGGTATTACACTTTTTATGATGTAAGGTGACAAAAAAATGGCTTTTTTGACACAGTTTTTTTTTTTTACAGTGTTCACCTGAGTGGTTAGGTCATGTGATATTTTTTATAGAGCAGGTCCTTACGGACGTGGCAATACCTAATATGTATACCTTTTTTTTAATTTATTTAGGTTTTACACAATAATATTTTTGAAACAAAAAAAATCATGTTTTAGTGTCTTCATAGTCTGAAAGCCATAGTTTTTTTTAATTTTTGAGTAATTGTCTTAGGTAGGGGTTCACTTTTTGCAGGATGAGGTGACGGTTAGATTAGTACTATTTTTGGGGGCATATGCCTTTTTGATCGCACTCTTAGTGATGTAAGGTGACAAAAAATATTTTTTTTGTAGCAGTTTTTTTTTTTTTTTTTTTTGACGGTGTTCATCTGAGGGGTTAGGTCATGTGATATTTTTATAGAGCCGGTTGATACGGACGCAGTGATAACCAATATGTCAACTTTTCTTTTTTTCTCTTTTTTTTTTAACTTTATTTTTAGAAAAGGGCGCTTTTTTTTTTTTTTTTTACTTGAAACTTTACTTTTTTTTTTCAAACTTCTTTTTTCACTTTATTTTTTTGTCCCACTCTGGGGCTTCAACTTTTGGGGGTTTGATTCCCTTTACAATGCATCACAATACTTCTGTATTGTTATGCATTGGCTGTAAGTGTATTACACTGTGTAATACACTTCAGCCTGCTTGTCTATGAGATCCAGAGGGCTGGATCTCACAGGCTGTCACCGAAGGCAGCCATGATGCCTAAGGAAGGCATTGCGCTGCCTTTCCTGCCATCGGGTCCCCGTCACAGCAGCGTGGAGACCCGCCCAATTAGCCTGCCATACATGTATGGCGCTGGGCGTTAAGTCACGTCCAGTTGCGCTGTACACTGGGCATTAACCACTTCAGCCCCCCTAGCTTAAACACCCTTAATGACCAGGCCACTTTTTACAATTCCGCACTACACTACATTCACCGTTTATTGCTCCGTCATACAACTTACCACCCAAATGAATTTTACCTCCTTTTCTTCTCACTAATAGAGCTTTCATTTGGTGGTATTTCATTGCTGCTGACATTTTTACTTTTTTTGCTATTAATCAAAAATTACCGAAATTTTTGCAAAAATGACATTTTTCACTTTCTGTTGTAAAATTTTTTAAAAACTACATTTCTATATAAATTTTTCTCTAAATTTATTGTTCTACATGTCTTTGATAAAAAAATCCAATAAGTGTATATTTATTGGTTTGGGTAAAAGTTATAGCGTTTACAAACTATGGTGCAAAAAGTGAATTTCGGCATTTTGAAGCAGCTCTGACTTTCTGAGCACCTGTCATGTTTCTTCAGGTGCTAGAATGTCAGGATAGTATGAATATCTCCCAAATGACACCATTTTAGAAAGAAGACACCCCAAAGTATTCGCGGAGGGGCTTGGTGAGTTCATGTATCATTTCATTTTTTTCACAAGTTAGCGGAAATTGACACTTTCTGAGAAAAAAAAAAAAAAAAAGTTTCAATTTCTGATAACTTCTGGCAAAAAAATAAAAATCTCAGACGGACTCACTATGCCCCTCAGTGAATACCTTGGGGTGTCTACTTTCCGAAATGGAGTCATTTGTGGGGTGTGTTTACTGTTCTGGCATTTTGGGCGGGGCTAAATTGTGAGTCGCCATGTAAAACCTAAAGGTACTCGTTGAATTTGGGCCCTTTGCGCACTCAGGCTGCAAAAGCGGCACTTATGTGGTATCGCCAGTACTCAGGAGAAGTAGGGCAATGTGTTTTGGGGTGTATTTTTACATATACCCATGTTGAGTGAGAGAAATATCTCTGTAAATTGTCAACTTTGTATAAAAATTTTTAAAAGTTGTCGCTTACAGAGATATTTTTCACACAAAGTATGGGTATATATAAAAATACACCCCAAAACACATTGCCCTACTTCTCCTGAGTACGGCGATACCACATGTGTGCCACTTTTTGCAGCCTGGGTGCGCAAAGGGGCCCTAAAACCAATGAGTACCTTTAGGATTTCACAGGGCATTTTTACGCATTTGGATTCCAGACTTCTTCTCACCCTTTAGGGGCCCCTAAAATGCCAGGACAGCATAAATACCCCACATGTGACCCCATTTTGGAAAGAAGACACCCCAAGGTATTCTGTGAGGGGTATGGTGAGTTCATGTAAAATTTTATTTTTTGTCACAAGTTAGTGGAATATGAGACTTTGTAAAAACAAAATTAAAAAAAAAAAAAAAAACAATTTCCGCTGACTTGTGCCAAAAATAAAAATTCTGTGGACTCACCATGCCCCTCACAGAATACCTTGGGGTGTCTTCTTTCCAAAATGGGGTCACATGTGGGGTATTTATACTCACCTGGCATTTTAGGGCCTCTAAAGTGTGAGAATCCAAATGCATAAAATGGCCTCAGAAATCTTAAAGGTACTCATTGGTTTTAGGGCCCTTTGCGCATCTTGGCTGCAGAAAAGTGTCACTCATGTGGTATCGCCAGTACTCAGGAGAAGTAGGGCAATGTGTTTGGGGTGTATTTTACATATACCCATGCTGCGTGTGAGAAATATCGCTGTAAACGACAACTTTTTACATTTTTTATTCAAAGTTGTCAATATACAGAGATATTTCTCTCACCCAGCATGGGTATATGTAAAATACACCCTAAAACACATCGCCCTACTTCTCCTGAGTACGGCGATACCACATGTGTGACACTTTTTTGCAGGCAAGATGTGCAAGGGGCCCAAATTCCAATGAGTACCTTTTAGGAGGGCATTTTTACGCATTTTTCTTCTCACGCTTTAGGGCCTCTAAAATGCCAGGGCAGTAGAAATACCTCACGTGTGACCCCATTTTTGAAAGAAGACACCCCAAGGTATTCCATGAGGGGCATGGCGAGTTCATAGAATATTTTTTTTTGGCACAAGTTAGTGGAAATTGATTTTTATTGTTTTTCTCACAAAGTCTCCCTTTCCGCTAACTTTTGACAAAAAGTTTAATTTTTCATGAACTCATTATGCCCCTCAGCGAATACCTTGGGGTGTCTTCTTCCAAAATGGGGTCACATGTGGGGTATTTATACTGCCCTGGCATTTTAGGTCCTAAAGCGTGAGAAGAAAATGCGTAAAATGCCCTCCTAAAGGCACTCATTGAATTTGCCTTTGCGCATCTTGCCTGCAAAGTAACACACATGGTATCGCCAGATCAGGAGAAGTAGGACGATAGCTTAGGGTGTATTTTTACATATACTCATGCTAGGTGAGAGAAATATCTCTGTATATTGACAACTTTGAATAAAAAATGTAAAAAGTTGTCGCTTACAGCGATATTTCTCACACCCAGTATGGGTATATGTAAAAATACACCCCAAAACACATTGCCCTACTTCTCCTGAGTACGGCGATACCACATGAGTGACACTTTTTTGCAGCCAAGATGCGCAAAGGGGCCCTAAAACCAATGAGTACCTTTAGGATTTCACAGGCCATTTTTACGCATTTGGATTCTCACGCTTTAGGACCTCTAAAATGCCAGGGCAGTATAAATACCCCACATGTGACCCCATTGTGGAAAGAAGACACCCCAAGGTAATCCGTGAGGGGCATGGCGAGTTCACAGAAAAAAAAATTGGCACAAGTTAGCGGAAATTGTTTTTTTTTTTTTTTTTTTACAGTCTCATATTCCACTAACTTGTGACAAAAAATAAAATTTTCCATGAACTCGCCATACCCCTCACGGAATACCTTGGGGTGTCTTCTTTCTAAAATGGGGTCACATGTGGGGTTTTTGTACTGCCCTGGCATTTGAGGGTCTCCGCAATCATTACACGTATGGCCAGCATTAGGAGTTTCTGCGATTCTCCGTATATTGAGCATACGGGTAATGAGATTTTTTTCCGCTCAGCCTCTGCGCTGAAAAAAAAAAATGAACAGCACAGATTTTTTCATTCGCATCGATCAATGTGGATGAAAAAATCTCTGCCAAAATCAGTGACTGCGGTGCGTTGGGCTGGGCGCTAGCTACCTAACAAGTAGCTAACTAACTGGCGGTGATAAGGGACCCTTATGCCCCATTCACACGTCCGAAATTCTGTTTGCGGAACGGAATTGCGGACCCATTCATTTCTATGGGGACAGACTTTGTCCCGCTCGGATCCGGAATTACGGATCCGCGCTTCCGGGTCTGCACTTCCGTTCCGCAAAAATATAGAACATGTCTCTATTCTTGTCCGCAATTGCGGACAAGAAAAAGCATTTTCTATATAGTTCTGGCAATGTGCGGATCTGCAAAATGCGGAAAGCACATTGCCGGTGTCCGTGTTTTGAGGATCCGCGGATCGGATCCGCGGATCCGTGAATCCACGGATCCGTGAATCCACGGATCCGCAAAACACATATGGACGTCTGAATAAAGCCTTACAAGGGGTGTGATCAATGACAGGGGGTGATCAGGGGGTCTAGATGGGGTGATCAAGGGGTTAATAGGTGAGGGGGTGGGGGGTAAGTGTAGTGTTTGGTGCAACTTTTACTGTAGTTACCTGGTCCTCTGGTGGTCGATCCCAGAAAATGGGACCACCAGAGGATCAGGTAGCAGCTATATCAGACGCTGTTCATAAAACAGCGCCTGATATAGCTGTTTGATGCGATTTATATCGCATCTACAGCCTGCCAGCGATTGATCATCGCTGGCAGGCTGTAGTCCAACTCTCGAGCCGCGCTTCACTGTGAACGTCTCGCGAGATGACGCCCCGGCGCGTCCAAACAGAAGATCCCGGCCGCCCGCAGGACGCAATCCTGCATGCACGGCGGTCGGGGACTGGTTAAGGGGATAAACATATTTTTAAAACAAATGTATATATATTTATATATATATATATATATATATATATATATAGTGTATATATATATATATATATATATATATATATATATACACAATAAATATATATATACATAAATACATACACACATATATATACACACACACACACTATATGTATAAGGCCGATTTATTGGCCTGTATTTGTGGGAGGGGCGCCACTGCCTATTTTAACGTCCAGCGTCCCTCCCACTTTGTACGTCGTTACAGCGTTTGGAGCAGTACCTGGCATCCCTGACTGGAGTGAAGAGGACCGTGCTTCATCAGTCTACGTCCTCAAGGGTAAGCAGCTGCCTCTACTGCAGCGCCCCGCATCTCAGTCCGGCCGGCGGAGGGTCTGCCCCCTAGGTGAAGGGGGGCACCCCCGCACCTGAGCTTAATGCCAGGGAACTGTGCGACTCCCCACGCACTGTGCGCACCCCCCTCCCCGAGGCATAATGCCAGGGAGCTTCACTGCTCCCCATGCGGCACGGGGTCGTGTATTCAATGTCTGTGAATAAAGATCGGGGGCTTAGCAGGTGCGGCTTGCAACTGTGTTATTCCCTACCTAGGTTATCAGGTTACACTTATTTAATTTACAAAGGGTTAATTTTGGAAGAAAAAAAAAAAAGAGTTAACCCTGCTGCTCTCATTCTTCATTCACGTTTTACAATGTTCATGGATTCCACCCGACTTGTGCATTGTCCAGTAGTGATGCCTTAATTGTTTTGCTTCTAGGTCTAAATCTTTTCGCAAGTTACATCCGCTCGTCATTTTTTGTAAAGTCTGGCACGGCCGCTGTGCCGTTAGTTAGGTAGGAATCTGGGGGCAATGAGGAGGCTTCTCAAGAGCTGTGGCAGCCGTACATAAGGCTACCCAGTGGGCCGTTTTGGGTGAGAAAGAAAAAAAATAAAAATAAAAATCCGTGCAGGTAGTCACCAGGGGGACTGCAAGCATGGACTATCCCCAGGCTTACTTCAGAACTGACTAAGAGGGGTGTTCCATTCCTGGCTTCCGGGAAAGACTCCGTGGCTCCGTGTCAAGATGATCTCTCCATGACCACGGTGCAAACGTCTCTCACCCAATTGCATGTCATGCTGAACAGCCTGACGTCAGCTGTTACTACTATACAAGCGAGGTTGGAGACCGTTGAGTCTCGCGGCTCAGTCGTCCCTGTCTCTCCCCCTGATGTACCCACTCCCACCACCTCTGCAGCAGGGGGAACACGTACTACACTGGCCGTTCCCAATGTGTCTCCTTCACATTTTGTCCCAGCCAACATCAGGAAAGACATCTTAGAGGGTAGGGATGTTAACCTCGCTTCCTTGCTGATAGCCACTAGGGACTTGTCTGATAGTAAAGTTATTGCTTGCAGGGAAGTCTCTGTGGTGCTGAGAGGCCGTGACCACAGGCTCAACCACAAGTTAACTATCCCAGAGTTTGTTATGGCGTTCAGCCTTTACAGAGATGTGATATGTTCTGTAAAGCCTGATAGGAGGGAAGAACTTGATCTGTACCTTTTCCGAGTCACAGAGTTAGGGTACAAGTACGGAGGGTGCTCGTTTTATGATTACCATTGTTCTTTTCTGCCAAGGCAGCGGCAGCTTTAGCACAGTTTCAGTTTGTCACAGATTGGTCCAGCTTAGATACCGAGTTATTTTGCAGGCATTTTGCTGGTCTGAAAGCTCCTTCCTGTTCATTATGTCAGTCCACCTTTCACTCAGCTGAGTGGTGCCACAAATCAGCCACAGGTGCGCCGTCTAACCCTCCTGGTTCGTCGGCTGGGCCACTAGATGTTTTCAGGGCTCCCAGCTCAGTTGACAAGTTAGGGCGGCCCATTGTTCAGTTGGGTAAGGCCCAGATTTGTAACAACTACAACTACGTGTCATGTAATTTTGGTCAATGCTGTTTGCTGCATATTTGTTCCAATTGCTTCAGGGCCCATCCCAAAGTCACATGCACATTAAAATCAGTTAAAGCCTACATGAGTGTGGTCAATACCGATTGTTTACGGGGGTATTTGCAGGGTCATCATAATCCGGGGTTCGTGCAGTTTCTGATTTCGGGGTTCAGCGAGGGTTTTAATACTGGGTTAATCACGACACCTCATATGAGTGTAGGAACCTTCAGTCTGCCGAGAGGAATCCTAGCGCTGTAGACAAACTAATTGAGGCTGAGTTGGATAAGGGTTTTTTGATCGGTCCTTTCAAAGTGCCCCCCTTTCAGTGGTGGAGAGTTAGTCCTATGGGGGTGGTCACGGGTAAGTTCAGTAAGAAAGAAAGAGAGACTAATCATAGGCCTGTCAGCCCCACACGGTTCCCACGTCCCCAGTCTTAACTCCCTCATTCCTTCAGAGGAAGTGAGCATGAAATATGCTTCCATCGACCAGGCCATCGCTATCATCACGCAGTTAGGACCAGGAGACACTTTGTCCAAGGCTGATATCTCTGACCCCTTCAAGTTACTCCCCATTATGCCAGCGCTCTGGCAATGGCACGGCATTAAGTGGAAGGACCAATACTACTTTTCCACCAAACTCACTTTCGGTTCTAAGAGCAGCCCGTGGCTCTTTGATCAGTTTGCGCAGGCCCTCCATTGGGTATTAGAGTATAGGGTTCACTGCGAATTTGTTATTCATTACTTGGATGACTTCCTGCTGATCGAGAGGCCAGGGTCAGCCCCCATAGGGCTAGGGAAGTTGTTGAGATGTTTTTCCCAGTTAGGTGTCCCGGTTTCCCCCAAGAAAGTTGAGGGCCCGTCTTCAGTCATCACTTTTCTGGGCAGTGAGACAGATTCACAAAACATGTTAGCCAGGTTCCCGTCGGATAAATTAGTTAGGATCAGGGAAGTCATTCACAGGTTCTCAGTCACAACCGTGGTCACTAAGGCTGATTTACAGTCGTTACTGGGTATGTTAAATTTTGCCATGCGCATCATCCCGCAAGGCAGGTCGTTCATCTCCCGCTTGCTGACGCTTCTGGTCACAGTTCCGAACCAGGACAGCCCAGTGCGTCTGGAAAGTCAGGCCTTAGCTGACCTACACATGTGGGACCACTTCCTTTGCCAGTGGAACGGGGTGTCCTTGTTTATTCCCGAGTTACCCAGCCAATCTCCTGTAGTCTTCTCGGACGCGGCTGCAAGCACAGGTTTCGCTGCTATTTTTGGCACCCACTGGGTCGCAGATCAGCACTCAGCACCTCAGCACTTTTCGAGCTGTACCCCATAGTGGCGGCCGCCCGTATTTGGGGCAACCTCTGGGTGAATCGCACTGTGTTGTTTGTAACAGACAACAATGCTGTAGTAGATATCCTAACTAGTGGTTTGTCTAAGTCGTCACATATCATGTGTCTCTTGAGTGGGGGGCATATTGCAGGTTTCAGAAAGTGTGCCCTCAAGGGGAGTCTAATTTTGTGGAATACATACTTGCCTTCATTGGTTACTGCCACTCGGAGCTCAAGCTGTCCCACAACACTGTGAAGTCATACTTGTCGGGGTGCAGCATTTCCTCTCTGTCAGTCATCCTGAATGGGCATCGTTGTTTTCTGTGCTTGCATTCAAAGCTACGTTGAGGGGGTTAAGCAGTTGTGGATTAGGAAGCCAAGTACGCAGGCAAGCGGTCTCCGGACAGCTTTTCCGTAACATGTCCGACATCCTGGACACGAATCCTTTTGGGATCTTGCCCAGCCTGGTGCTTAAAGCCGCTGTTTATTTAGCCTTTTATGGTTTCTTGAGGCCTGGGCAGTTTACTTGTCCCCCTAATAGTAGCAAGTTTCTCACCGTCAGCCAGTTGGTCCAGAATCCCGAGGGTTACGTGCTGCTGCTGAGGACGTCTAAAACCTTGCAGATGGGTCCCCCGGTCCCAGTGTCCTATTTCCCTACGACTCATCAATGGAGCCCGGTCAGAGTTCTTCGGCAGTTACAGGCAGCTTTAGTCGGGTACAGGCCAGATAGTCCGCTACTGCCTTTCGGGGTGTTACCACTTACTACTCACCAGTTCGTGTCACACATACGCTCCTTAGTCGTGAGTCTGGGCAGCGATCCAGCAACGATCTCAGGACATTCATTCCGTATAGGTGCAGCATCCCGGCGCACGTCAT
Source organism: Bufotes viridis (assembly GCA_033119425.1). Classification (NCBI taxonomy): domain Eukaryota; kingdom Metazoa; phylum Chordata; class Amphibia; order Anura; family Bufonidae; genus Bufotes; species Bufotes viridis. The sequence continues at coordinate 465,959,400 of CM065592.1, read as the reverse complement.
CCAGAAGTTGGGTCATTGGCGCTCATCGTGCTTTAGCCATTACATACCTCACCCCAAAACTGAGATGTCACTGGCTTTCCAAAGTCTGGTTTTATGATTTATGCTGTAACAAGCTACTCTTGCTATTCAGTATGTCTTTTGTTTTCAGGTGTCCCTACTATGGTGCGGTTGCGGCACAACTCTAACCGCTTAGGGGCAGGGTAGTTTCAGGCGGGATGGAGTGCATTTCCTTGTTAGCGACGACCACAAGTGTAAGGCCGATTCATTGGCCTGTATTTGTGGGAGGAGCGCCTCTGCCTACTTCAACGTCCAGCGTCCCTCCCACTTTGTACGTCGTCACAGCGTTTTCCCCACCCGCCCACCCTTATTATTCATTACTGTTAAAAAGGCATGCCCTCTTTCAGGTGTCCCTACTACGGTGCGGTTGCGGCACAACTGTAACCGCTTAGGGGCAGGGAGTTTCAGGCGGAATGGGGTGCATTTCCATGTTAGCCACGACCACAAATATATATATATACATACATAAATGTGGTATATATACACAGATATAATTATGTATACACTGTAAATATATAACATATATATATTTTATACCGTGTGTTTATCTATATATAGGTTGTAACACTTAGGCTCCGACCATTTTCATTAGCCCCGCCCATTTTCGAGTCGGGACAGCGGCCTGAAAAAAATCTATCAAATGCCTACTGTATGCAGGGGCTCAGGAGGGTTTATGGCAGGGAACTTCAGGGAAGTGCTTGTCCTTCTCCACTAGACTCGGAAGTCATCACTGACAGGAGCAGACTCTGCAAGCTCTGCTCTTACAGGTGAGGGAGAAGAGCGCAGGCGCAGATAGACTTCACAGATGAGCTGGCATGGACGAGCTGATTGTGAAGCTCCTCCATGTCGCGTGCAGCCATGGACGAATTCGGCTGCAGGGCATTGAGGGCTCAGTGGGCGTGGCTTCAGATTATAGAAAAAACAGGCAGATCTGCTTAATGATATATATTAGGAAATTAACTTTTTCCATGCCTGCCACACAGTGTTAGCAAATACATAGAGAGTGGCCAACCCCTTTAAGCATTTTAAAATACTACTCTCATATCTTAAGTGAGATTCTAACAAATGTGATGAAATAAAAGTTTCATTTTATTCTAGTTAGTGGGTGAAAAATAGGGCGATATTTAGTCTATCAGGACTACATATAAATTAGAATTATTTGTATAATCTTGGCCCGCCAGGTCGCAGGCTTATGATCTGTTGCACCTCGTGAAGAAGTGGCTCCAATCTGAGACTTTGGGCCCAGCCCGGATGATAGAGCGAGTGTTGGTGGATCGGTTTGTACGTACTCTGCCAGTGGCCATCCAGCTTTGGGTGGGTCAGGGGGACCCGGGCAACCCCAATCAGTTGGTCAGCCTGGTCGAGCGGTACATGGCCACCCTGGATTTGGTGCGGGACATTTGTCAAAAACTGGTGACACCCGACCCCCGGCCCCGCTTACAGAGACTGGTAAAAAATCCTGATCTGAAACAAGGGATAATGTAACCTAAAGGCACATTAAGCGTGCACCGTGGGCTTGTGAGCACACATATGTCCGATGTTGGCGGTGCCAGGGGCCTGGACATAGAGCCGCTAACTGCCCCTTAACTATTGAACCTATGGACTGCAGGTTTGCTCGCCGATCCTCATTCTATGGGAGGCCTTTCTGTACTGTGGACACCCTGCTGAGGGCTGGTGAACCTCCCATGTGCCAGGTGTCCATTAACGGGTACCAGATTAACGCGCTGTTAGACTCCGGGAGTCTAGTGACCCTAGTGCACGGGTCACTGGTTTCTCAGGACAATCCCTCTGAACAAACGGTCTCCATTATTTGTATCCATGGGGATATCCGAGAGTATCCAACGGAGATGCTTGTCATCGCTACGCCAGGCGGGGAAATACCGCAGTTGGGGGGAGTGGTAAATAATATTCCATACGGGGCTATTTTGGGAAGAGACTTACCCATATTCTTGTCCTTATGGAAGGACGTAGTGCAACCTCTTGTGGAAAAAGACTCTCCGGGTCCTTAACCCGACGACCCCGATTCCAGGGTACTAGCCATAGGGGTCCCAATCATAGGGCCAGAGTGTAACCCTGATAGCTTTCCCCTAGAGGTATTGGCCAGTGAGGCCGCTGATGCCACAACTATCCCAGAGCTGGAGGTGTCCCGGGACACGTTCTGGATCTCCCAACCTCAAGAGTCAACTCTGGTATGGGCCAGAGAGAAAGTGTAGGAGAACATATTGCAGATATGCAGGACCGGATTGCATCAGTAATGCCTATTGTGAGAGAACATCTCGTAGAGGCTCTGGCAGCTCAGAGCCATGGGTATAATAGAAAAGCCACACAGTAAGGACCTTTTCCCCTGGAGATAAAGTACTTGTGCTTGTACCCATTGCTGAGACTAAGTTTCTGGCCAAGTGGCAAGGGCCCTATGAAGTTTGGGAAAAAGTTGGAGAAGTTAACTATAAAATATATCAGCCTGGGCGGAAAACAAATATATCATCTGAACTTGCTAAAGTCGTTGAAGGACGACCGAGGCGCTGGTTGGGATTAGTGTAGACCCTCCAACGTCAGTCCCGGCAGAGGTTGGAGTAAAAACAGCAGAATCCCTGTCAAAACAACAAAAATGGGAGGTCAGGAAGTTAGTACAGCAGAATACAGATGTCTTTTCAGAAAAGCTTGGCCGTACATCGGTGGCCCAGCATGACATTCTAACCGAGCCGCGAGTAAGGGTACAAGTGAAACCGTATCGTGTGCCAGAGGCTCGGAGACAAGCCATTATGGAAATGGTACAGAAAATGCTTAGCCTAGGAGTTATCAGGGAATCCAAGAGCGAGTGGGCCAGTCCCATTGTGTTGATTCCAAAGCCGGAAGGATCTTTACGATTTTGTAACGATTTCCAGAAATTGAATGAGGTGTCGAAGTTTGACATTTATCCAATGCCCAGGTTGATGAGCTGATTGAAAGACTGTGCCAGGCCCAGTACTTAACGACACAGGATTTAGGCAAGGTTTACTGGGAGGTACCTCTGACAGAGTCGGCCAAGAAAAAGACCGAATTTGTCACACCGGTGAGGCTTTATTATTATGTTGTTTTGCTTTTTGGTTACATGGGGCCCATGCCACGTTCCAGAGGCTGATGGACATAGTCTTAAAACCCCATAGGAAGTATCCATCCACCTACTTAGACGATATTATTGTTCATAGTGGCAACGGTCAATCTTATTTGTCCCATGTGCAGGCAGTTGCAGACTCACTCCGAGATGCGGGCTTGACTGCGAATCCTCAAAAGTACTGGAGGAGGCCCGTTATTTGGAGTATGTGATTGACCGTGGGATAATCAGACCACAAATAAACAAAGTCAAGGCCATAAAAAATTGGCCCCGACCTCTCACTACGAAGCAAGTAAAGGTGTAATCCTCAAGCAGAAGCGTTTCAGGCCCTGAAATTGGCTTATGTGAACAACCAGTCCATTCCAACCGAAACTTTAGTGACAAATTCATTATCCAAACTGATGCATCTGAAGTAGGGCTAGGAGTAGTTCTATCTCAAAAAGTGAACAGAGAAGAACATCGGATCACTTATTTGAGTAGAAAGCTTACCCCAACAGAAAAGAACTATAGTGTAGTGGAGAAGGAGTGCCTAGCCATCAAGTGGGCCTGGGAATCCTTATGGTACTACCTGCTTGGGCGACTTTTTGGCCTGGCGATGGGCAATTCACCATTGGTCTGGATAAGGAATTCCAAGGAGAGAAATGCTCGGGTTACCAGGTGGTTTCTCTCCTTGCACGAGCATCATATCTTGGTGCAAGTGTTCACCACCCAGGTCTGAACAGGGGGAGGGAGTATGTGAAGCAGTGAAAGGCCTCATATATGAAGGAAGGTATGTGTCTCCAAGAATGGTGCAGGAAACCTATTAGAGGAGATGCAAATCAGGGTTTGCTGTGGTTCACCTGAGACTTGCCACCAAGGTGCCCGGCCTTGGTGGAGTGAAAGCTAGTATCTAGTGTGTCCACTAGAATAGATAGTGGACGCTGTTGGTACCTAGTATAACTGGTATCAGCTAATCTAGGCCTTGTTTTCATTGGGAATAAGCAAATAACTGGGTGGGTGCTTATTCCCCACAATCCACTTCTGGTTTCACAGGTGGCTCATCTCCAAGGTTGTGATTTAAAAAGTCAGCAGCATGAAGCAGGGTGTGTCAGTATGAGTGAGAGGCTTACAGATCACAGAGCGCAAGGCGTGTGTGAAGAAACATTGGCCTGAAAACCGTTCTAAGTGAGACCCGAGCCTGTATCACTCTATTCGTGTGTTATGGACTGACTAACTGACCCGCTGTGATCCGGCTATACTGAACTGTAAGTTGGTTAGAACTATCAATAAACCATATTGAAATGACTTTGTTGTGTCCCTGTCTTTCTTCAACACTGGTCGTAGGAGCTGACGGCTCTACAACAGGCATACAGTTGTGTTCAAAATTATTCAACCCCCAATGCTGTAAAGGGTTTTAGGGAATTTAGTGTACATTTGTAATTGTGTTCAGAATGAAATCTTACAAGGACTTTTTAAAGAACCAAATGCAACTAAAATGACATCAATTGTTTTTGTAATACAGTATTAAATGTTTTTTTTGTGATTTCTTCATTGACACAATTATTCAACCCCTTAAAGACTACCACTCTTAAGAACAGAGGTTCATTCAAGTGTTTTCGATCAGGTATTGAAAACACCTGTGGATGTCAAGGAGCAGCAGTCAAGCATAATATGCACCAATTAGGCAGATTTAAAATGACTGTGATACTCAGCTCCTTCTAGACATTTACTGGTGTGTTTACAAACATGGTGAAGTCAAGAGAATGGTCCAGGAAAACAAGAGAAGAGGTGATTTCTCTTCACAGGAAGGGCAATGGCTATAAGAAGATTGCAAAGATGTTCAACATACCAAGAGACACCATAGGAAGCATCATTCGCAAATTCAAGGCAAAGGGCACTGTTGAAACGCTACCTGGTCGTGGCAGAAAGAAGATGCTGACTTCGACTGCTGTGCGCTACCTGAAGCGCAAAGTGGAAAAAAGTCTCTGTGTGACTGCTGAGGAACTGAAAAAAGATTTGTCAGATGCGGGTACTGAAGTTTCAGCTCAGACAATAAGGCGCACACTGCGTAATAAAGGCTTCCATGCCAGAACTCCCAGGCGCACCCCCTTGCTGTCTTCAAAGAATAAGAAGAGTCGACTGCAGTATGCCAAAAGTCATGTGGACAAACCACAAAAGTTTTGAAATAGTGTTCTGTGGACTGATGAAACAAAATTAGAACTGTTTGGGCCCATGGATCAACGCTATGTTTGGAGGAGGAAGAACAAGGCCTATGAAGAAAAGAACACCTTGCCTACTGTTAGGAATGGCGGGGGGTCAATCATGCTTTGGGGCTGTTTTGCTTCTACAGGTACAGGGAAGCTTCAGCGTGTGCAAGGTACCATGAATTCTCTTCAGTACCAGGAGATATTGGATGAAAATGTGATGCAGTCCGTCACAAACCTGAGGCTTGGGAGACGTTGGACCTTTCAACAGGACAATGATCCCAAGCATACCTCCAAGTCCACTAGAGCATGGTTGCAGATTAAATGCTGGAACATTTTGAAGTGGCCATCGCAGTCACCAGACTTAAATCCGATTGAGAACCTCTGGTGGGACTTAAAGAAAGCAGTTGCAGCGCGCAAGCCTAAGAATGTGACTGAACTGGAGGCTTTTGCCCATGAAGAATGGGCGAAGATACCCGTAGATCGCTGCAATACACTTGTGTCAAGCTATGCTTCACGTTTAAAAGCTGTTATAACTGGAAAAGGATGTTGTACTAAGTACTAAGATTAAATGTCACTTGGGGGTTGAATAAAACTGATAATGATGTGAGCACAGAGAATACATTTGTGGTTATTTCATTATAAATGTTATGTTATATTTGTCTGACTTACAAGTGCCTCTTTGATTTAATTGTAAACAAGATGACTGAAATGATCAAAATCAATGTCAAACTGGCCAAAACACTCAATTTCAGTGGGGGTTGAATAATTTTGAACACAACTGTATGTCCTCAATTTCTATATTAATGCGCATTTGTCCTTAGAACTCTGGGTCACTTTATTGAAATGGTAATGGTGGTCACATAGGTGGTGGTCACATAGGTTGTCACTCAGCAATATTAACAATTCAAAGCATTTGCCGGTATTTCTTTTACTTGGAAGAAATATATTTGAAAATACACCTTTCTTTTGATGTATTATTAGTTAAACTTTTACAAAACCATTTTTCAGCTGTTCAGAAACCCCAGTTTTTAAATAGCAAAGTAGAACATTTGAAGACTGTTGTCATGGTAGTAAACCCATTCAAAACATTTTAGAGGATCTTACAATTGAAATTCTGCTCAAGATTTGGTCATGTAGTTCTATAAAAGACCATGTTCAGTTTGTTGTATTTATTTTAATTATAGGGCTCAGAAAATCCATTTTCATATACCCTATTGGGGAATAATATTAGAGGGCATGGAGCTGTACAGCAAAGTCCCACTATGGTGTTGTTGAGCGGTGGTTCAGTCTGTTTTACTGTAACCCCCACCCCGTCTCTCAATTTTGTTTTTTAGTTTAACCCATAAAGAGTTCTACTTTGAGTCAGCAGCTCTGATTGGAGTATGTGGTTGCTTGCCTGTTACTGGGCACCTGATTATTCTGTCATTGTTTAAGAAAGCTGCAGTGGAGAGAATTTTGCCGGGGGGGGGGGGGGTCGGGTTGGGGGGGAGTGGGACAACTATTTATTAACTTGTGTTTTTTTATTATTTATTGACTGGTTGATGTTTTTAATATGAGCTCAATTTTAAGAAAAATATGTTGATTTATTTAACCCTAATAAAGGACCGTGGCCATAATTTTACCATATTTAGTGTTGAGTCGTCATTTATTTGGTATGTTAACTTTGGAATTTCAATCTTATGCATAGCTCATACGACACCATCAGTGGATAGAGAAGGTTTGCATTTTCATGATCCATATCTTTTGGCAGAGTGAGAAGTGTCTATCAAGAGCATCTCTTTCTCTGGAAGACCTCTCCTGTCCTGTTCTAGACAGAAAACCCACTGATTTGAATGGACACTTTGAAATGCTTAATTTCTCTTGTTGTGGCACTGCAGGGAAATCAAACACTTATTGTCAGGTTTCACCATAGTTTACTTAGGCCAGTTTCACAAAAGTGGGAGCTGTATTTCCCGGACTGAACATTGCTCCACTGAAGCAAACTTGCTGCATAATGATTTATGAGGCTGTGTGTTCCTTCCTGACTGTAGGTCTACTGAACTGTAGTCACATAATGCAGTGACTACAGTTCAGTAGACCCACAGTCAGGAAGGAACACCACTGAAGCGAACTTGCTGCATAATGATTTATGATGCTGTGTGTTCCTTCCTGACTGTAGGTCTACTGAACTGTAGTCACATAATGCAGTGACTAGAGTTCAGTAGACCCACAGTTTGGAAGGAACACCACTGAAGCGAACTTGCTGCATAATGATTTATGATGATGTGTGTTCTTTCCTGACTGTAGGTCTACTGAACTGTAGTCACATAATGCAGTGACTACAGTTCAGTGGACCCACAGTCAGGAAGGAACACACAGCATCATAAATCATTATGCAGAAAGTTCGCTTCAGTGGAGCAATGTTCAGTCCGTGAAATACAGCTCCTACATGAAGCGTGTTTCGAAGGCTAATTACGTTTGTGTGGAAGTGGACTTAATACTTTGTGAATAGCTTATTGTTAAGGTGTGAAGCAAACAACTCCTTTAATAAGAGATAATGTCCCTTTAAGACACATTCAGTGACATTTGTATTCTGATCCCATATTCCTTTGCTTAATAAACAAAGATATTACATCTTCCTGATAATCTTTATTTGAGTTTTTAATACATAGACAGATGTGATTTGCATAAAAACTAGTGTGACATTTACAGAGTGTCTGGCAGCATATGGTGAAAATGACATGAATTTATTCTCAGATATTACGAGACATAATAAATGATGTTCTATCAACATGTTCATCATGTGGATCTGCAAAAAAGTGTTCAGTTTAATCAGTTTGTCTCATAAACTAGAAGGAAATAAGCGGATAATTGCTTGTTGTTAGGCAGCGAGTCTCAGCATAGATCTGTATCTGTTATTTAGGATTTATATTAACAATAGAATGGCATTGGCATTATCCCTTACAGATTACCCAACCTGCAACAGGTCTGGGAATAAAGTAATTAAACTTCTGTAACACAAGCTATTAAGACTCACAAACATTTACACTTTCAATTCAGTATATAAAGGACCCTTAAAGGGAATGCCCTTTGTATGTAATGTAAGCTTCTTGTATCAAAACATACAGCATCCCTGATAATGTTGCAAAGGGTGACAAAGACTGGCCCCTGTTCCTTTGTGTTTTGTTTGGGCTTAATTAGCCACCCATCTGTCTCTTGAAAAAAAGGGTCTCCAAGTTGTGCATCTTCTTCCCCTTCTCAGATTATGTCAGCAACTGCCTGAAATGGATTTCCAACATTGCAAAAATGGTACCCAAAGAATGGAATTAAATGCACCTGAGCTCCTCGTGCCTCCCATTTGTTGCGCCTATTGTCACTGACCACCTTGCCCTGTTGGAGTCAGCGGAGTGACAGAGAGCGGGATGTGTGATACTTGATACATGGAGGAGGCAGATGGGGGCTGATAATATGATCCCTAAAGGCAGCATACTATATTAAATGGTATGGCACCAACTGCACTGCCAGCAATTTGGCCAGGTGGGAATTAAGCTTGCACACCATTGGATTGCTAAGCGTGTAGAGTTCTTTACTGGCCACCCATTCCGTTATCGATGGTTGATGATAGAGCAAAGGAGGAAGAGAAGTTTGAGCAGGAAAAACGGAAAAGGACGATGGTGTTGTGAAAGACATTGTGCTGCCTGCAGATGCAGCCTTGCTGCTGCAAGGGGAACTGTGGGAGGGAGGGTATATTTATTGCGGTAGCTGGCTGCCACCTTTGCTTGCCCATGAGGTGGGGGGGGGATGCTTGCACAGGGCAATGCTATGAATTTACCCTGACTGCCACTGTCACTGTCCCCCACGCCAATACTGCAGCTACGGGTACCAGTTCTACCACCAACAACACGGTTAAGCCTGGGGTCTTTAGCCTACTACTCCCCCTCAGGGCAGTACAACTGCTGACTGCTCTCACACAAGTCGTCAACAGGGAGACTCTCTTGACTATCTGCGATAGGGCGTGGTGGTGTTTTGTTGCAACTTCTTAGGAAAATGAAAATGTCCCACTAGGAAGGGCCTATGAAGACAGATGCGACTACACTGAAAGCCTTCTCTGGGGCTGCAAGGGAGAGGAGCAGGAGGAGCGCTGTGACTCCTTGCTCCACAGCAGGTGCCATAAAGTCACCTCCATGTCATCCTGCCATGACTGAGAGGAGGAGTTGGCCATCCAATCCACAACCTCTTTCTCATCAGTGATAATGTTGTGCCTTTCCGAAGGCTGCAGGGACAACTGCAGTCTACTACTACTACTACATATGACCAGAAAGCTGGTGCTGCTACAACCTACATTCTGGCTCTGGTTCTATCATTTGGAACCCTTCTGCAGTCCTGACATTTTTGTGCCTCTCAGATAATATTGTGCGCTAGCCTGTGTATTGCTGTAGTAATCACATATATGATGGTTTAATACTGTATTTAATACTGCCCAATAAGATGCACCTACTCATGAGATGAACCTGGGTTTTAGAGGAGGAAAATAAGAAAAAACGATATTTTTCATCAGACCTCAGTTCAGACTCTTAATCAGACCTCAATGTTAATTAATCCTCAGCTCAGAGCCCTAAGTCAGACCCCCAATGTTAATCAGACCTAAAACAGACCCCCAATGTTAATAAGACCCCAATCAGACCTCCATATTAATAAGTCCGCCAATCAGATCTAAGATCAGAGTCCAATGTGAATGACTCCCATTCAGACTTCAGCTCCCCATGCTCAAATCAGAGAAAAAAATTAAAACAACGCTCCTCTCCTGCTTTGGATGCCGCCACTTCTGTCATCTAGCTCTTTTCCTTTTTTCCTGCAGTGTGCTGCGCTGTGACCAGACGCCGCACAGCGTGAGGTCACAGAGCCTAGACATCCTCGCTCTGTGCACTATAACAGCACAGCGAGCAGCCGAGGAAGACCAGAAATCGGTGAGTACAGAGCCTGGGGAGTGGTGTACGGAGTACAGACTGTGCACTCTGTCAATGGGGCCGCAGAGAACGGACTATGGGCAGGAGCACACATTGCTGCTCCTGCCTGTGCCCCCCGAGGTTTATTAAATGCTGGCATAGCACATGGGTATCCTGTAACAATGTGCAATGCCAGGATTAGCTGAGCGGAGCACGCTATGCCTGCCTCACTAAGCTAAAAGTCCTGCATGTAAGCGTTTAGCTTAGCGATGTGGAGAATAGTGAATTTAAAGCATGCAGGAAATCATGGCTTTTGGGTAAATATCTTTAGTAAAAATTAAAAATAAATAAATAAAATATATTGGAAAAATCATTTTTAGGGACATTAAAAAAAAAACTTGATTAAAAGTTTAGTTACTCTAATTAAATTCAATGCCCCCCCCCCCCCACACACCCCCCTGTGTGTGTGTGGAGATAATAAACAGATTTAGCCCTAATGTAACATTATCAATCACTGATTTATACGGTTTTTCCAGCTAAAAACTGAAAAAAAACTTAAATTACATATGTGAGACGACCTGACATTCAGTACTCACTAGTATTCGATATACTATGCCAAACAAAAAATGACACCGGAGGTATCTCATGCCCATCTACAAATTGTACACTCAATGGTGGGGCCTCTATTGCTGAGATGCCTAAAGCATATATATCTGCATATACTCTGAAACAACCGTATCAAAAGCAAAGAGACAAAGAGCAAGAAGCTCTTTCGGCGACCCTTCGTCCGGGGTTGAAAAACGGCAGAAGGTTCGAAACGCGCGTCGGGGCTGACGCCATCCTGGTCCCTTACCTCTATCTACTTGCTGGTGGGTCCCTCTTTGGGTTTTGTGATAGCACGGCTAGTGTTATTTCTGTTGCCTTACAATATCCGCATTGCAAATGTATTTACTACGGTTTTATTTGTGGATACTTGACAGGCCTCATTAAGGCCTAGATACACTATATGGATAACACAACAGTTAAGCGATATGCTTTTTTCGTAACACCATTTTAGCAGTCTGTATTTTTACAGTGGGGCACTCCAACAAATGGACTCAATTGGATCCTATTGGTCTCGTTCTAATTTATTCATAAAATACACATGCATTAAAAATTCCCATATGTCACATAAAATCTAATCATACAATTCACATGAACCATGCATACAAAAATCAAAAATAGTCAATATAAAATATATATCAATATAAAATATGAAAACGTGGCAGCAGGTTGGTGTGCCTGGTAGTTCTATTGGATATCAGATATTAGATAGTATTGTCTGATTATAGGTTAGAACCAATAGAACCAGCTGGCACCCCTTTAACCTGTGTATCTATGATTGCCACTGTAGGATGTCCCCAATAATGTCCAATTTTCTTCCTATAAGGTTTTTGCAGTCCACACCTTTTGGGTCCGAGGATTTTATTTATATGTAAACTTCTTTTTCACCGGTAAATTGTTAATATACGGCCGAGACAGCGTACAGCATTAGTTCTGCTGTGCAGGTAGTAAGCTATTTTATATTTAACTTTAGTTGGTATGTTCAGATGGTATTCACAGTATGATTTTAACTGCTAGTAGTCTAATTAATACATATTCCACCTTTGGTAAATATCTTGTATACTCACGGTTCGTTGTCATAAGCCGAACGCGATCAAGTTAGGTTGCTGTACCGCTGGTTTTGCGGCGTCCCGCGCGTTACAGCGTAGCTCTCCTCCTTCTTTTCCGAGTCCTCCTAGCACCGGCGTCTCACGTGTGATGACGTGATTTTTTTGACTTTTCCGGTCTGTATGCTGTGGTTGGACTAGGTATTGGGTTCCGTTCGTAGATTACCCGTGGTACATATGACGGTGGATTACTTTCTTTACTTTTGATTGTTTCGTTGTTCTTTTTTGTCTCTCTTTCAGTTTGCTCCGGAGCTGGTTTGCAAGGTATCAGATAGGGGATCATTCATTTCAGACGCGTTTCGAAGTAACGCATACTTCTTCCTCAGTGGATAGTTCCCCCCTGTTTGATGGTCCTTTATATACCTTTTATTTCCCACACTTTATTTCAAATGGGATATGTGGAAAATCTGGATTGGGATTTCAATGAAGTTGTTCTATTCTGTCTCCTTGGAACATAATTAAGGCTATAATTATTTGATTCATGTGTTATGATACTATAGCTTTACACTTGTATGAAAGTCCAATCCAGACTTTTTTTATTTATTTTATTTTACTGTAATAATCTGGATTGATCCAACATATGATATATACTATGTTGCAGCGTAACGTCATCCATATTGTATAGTTGCTCTCTGCCTCTATTTTGACTTATGTATTTATTATATCTATTATACTGTTGCACATTCACATTTTTTCACATTTGTCTTATAATAGATATCACACTTAATTTACCCCTTCAATATAACCGTGTTCCGTTATTCTTCCCCTCAGTGTGAACATTGTCCTATATATTTAACTACTGTTTGTAGTTTCGACGGTTTTGTAGGCTTAGATATAGTTGTCCGGTCTCTACAGATCCACTCTCTCTACATCTGCAATTGTATTTACTCTTAATTATCGCAGTAGTCTGAATGTGTATCTATTTTTCTGATAGCTTTCACTATTATTTTAAATAGGATCTCCATTGGTTTTGTTGGTGGTATTTGGTGGTTGACTCTACTGCTATGTCTATGCATTGCATTCTCCTGTAGTAGCTATCGTTATTGTCTGAACAGTGGCTTGAATCTCGATGTCTAATATAAATCATCTGATGAAATTCTTTATTTTTATTTATGTTTATTTGATTCACTAAGCTCATGTATGTAATGTCATGATGCATATATATATATTCAATTGATATCTCCCTTAAATCGTCGCGTGTTATATAGTCTTTTATTTATTAGGTGTATTTAGTGGGGGAAGGGTTTCCCCATACAGGGGGAGCCGAAATATCGAAACATTCGGCTCACCATGGATGGGGACCCACCCCCTTCCCACATCTTTCTTCAGAGGAAGCCGAATACTTCCATCTCTGCATTGAGACCCATTGGCACTAATGTATTCATTTCAAAAATCATCCTAGATTCAGCTCGGGAGATTTTGTTAATATGGTTCACCCCTCTCCAATGGTGTTCTATTTGAGAGCTGCGAAAGTCATTCCTGCGGGATTTTGATTGCGGTGGTCTTTAAAATGCTTTGATAGGGTATGTGATTCAAAGCCTTTTTTTATGTTACCTATGTGCTCCGCTATGCGTTTCTTTAGAGATCGTTTTGTACGGCCGACATATTGGCAGTGACAGGGGCATTGAATTATATATATCATACTTTCTGTGGTACATGTGAAAAACTCTTTAATGTTGTGGTGGTGACCATTAGAGGTTGCTATTATTGTATGCGTTTTTTGGCAAATTTTGTGTGTTTACAGCCCATACAACTCCCGCATCTAATAAAGCCCATCAAACCTGCCCATTTATGTATATTTGTTTCTGGTTTGGTTAGTCTCTTTATCGAAGGAGCCACCAGTAGGCCCAAATTGGGTGCCTTGGTGAATGTAATAGTTGGGGTCTTTGGCATCATATGGCCCACGATTTTATCATTGGCCAGATGATGCCAGTGATTACAAATTATGTGTTTAATTTTCTTGTAGTGTACATTAAATGGTAAAATTAATCTGACATTTGTATCCATACTGTCTGTCGATATATCTTTTTTTTGGTTTTCTTTAAGGTATAAACTGCGATCTTGCTGTCTAACCTTCTCCAAAGACTCTTCTAGCATGTTAAGTGGGTATTTCTTATCTAAAAATTGTTGTTGCATTTTCATTGCCTCTTGTTCAAATTTATCATTTTTTGAGCAATTTCTTTTTATACGCCTAAATTGTCCCTGAGGGACATTAAGTAACCATTGGGGTAGATGGCAGCTGTCATATAATATGAAGCTGTTTTTAGCCACCTGTTTCTGAAATGTACTACAAATAATTTTTTCAACTTCTATAGTTATTAGTAGATCCAAAAATTCTACCGATGTTCTACTTGTTGTACCTGTAAATTTTAAGTTTAGATTATTTATATTTATGTCTTTCAAAAATTTGTTCAGTGATGTCTGATCATTATTCCAAATAAAGAGCACATCGTCGATGTACCGCTTCCAGAGCACCAGGTCCGCCCCCAGTCTGGGTGTTATGCTTTCCTGCTCCCATTGAGCCAGAAACAGATTGGCATAACTGGGGGCAAACCTGGTGTCCATTGCGGTATCCCGTACCTGTACAAAAAATTAATTCTCGAAATAAAAGTAATTATGATTTAATATGAACTGAACCGCTTCCGCCACGTATTCTATCTGTTCCTTTGGCAACATTTTATCTATATTTAACTGTTCCTTCATAGCTGTTATGCCTTGACTGTGATTTATACTGGTGTACAATGCTTGTACATCCAGTGTACCTATAGTCCATTGAGAGTTAAAATTAAGCTGTTCCATGATTCGAATCACTTGTGTAGTGTCTTTTATATATGAATTTGTTTTTTTCACTGTCGGTTGTAATAACTGGTCTACATACTGTGAAAGGTTTGAAGTAAGTGAATAAATTCCCGAAATTATGGGGCGTCCGAGTGGATTTAACGGATTTTTATGGAGTTTGGGTATAATATAAAAAACTGGTATCCTTTGTTGAGTGTTTAATATGAATTTATATTCCTGTGTTGACAAAATTTGTTGTTTATGACCTCTTTCACATAATGCTGATAATTGTTCATAGTATTCCTGTGTTCGATTATGTTTCAAATTTTTGTATGTTGTTTCATCTGATAATTGTTTATAACACTCCTCCTTGTATTGTTCGGACCCCAAAATAACAATGCCCCCCTTATCTGCTGGTCTTATTACTACGTTTTCCTCCTGTTGGAGTTTCTAGATTGCTTCTTTCTTTTTTATTGATAGATTGTTATTTCTAATTTTTTTGGTATTGATCTTTCTTATATCTTAGGTAGTCTGGCGGCTCACTAAATATATCAATATATGAAAAAGGTGCTCACCCCTGGCGGTACCCAAGCCCAGAGAAGAAAAACAGTAAATATAGAATGGGGGGCACTCTAATTATATAGGACAACTGGATCTTATTGCCAAACTTATAAATTTATTATACACAAGATAAAAATCATACAATTCATATGGATGCTCATAGAATGATATAATATAATAAAAATCATACAATGCAATTCATGTAGATCCTCATGTAGTAGTATGGTATGAACTATTGAAATGCATAGGTTGTATTAACTGGATAAATGTAAAACGTGATCCACTCTATAATAGCTGTTCAGAGTGTTCCTTATCCCAGAACTTCCACACTGGTTGATAGTGGTGCAATTGCGTCCTTTACAAAGGTAGTAACAGGCAATGTCGGCACTTGAATTATACTTTACCGCTCCTGTGTTTGTCTGGTGCAGTCTTGTTTAGACCAGCGCGCGTCCCGTGCTGGATCGTAATGGAGGTTAGCGTGTCACCTGATCAGCTGTATTCACGTGACTATGACGTTGCAGGAGTGGGTGTGCCTTATGCCTTTGCCGCAGGTCCTGTAGCTGAAGGAGTTGTAACGAGAACGCTCGGCAAAACGGCCAATGCCAGGGTTATAACTCTCAGGTCTCCTTTGCTGCAGCTAAAAATATAGACACAGCCGCGGACTTATAGTGTTTCTCTGTGCTTTATGGCTCCTCCAAATTGCCGGTCACTCCATACGCGTTTCGGGGCATACGCCCCTTCCTCACGCCTATGGAGTCACCGGCAATTTGGAGGAGCCATAAAGACACAGAGAAACACTATAAGTCCGCGGCTTGTGTCTATATTTTTTAGCTGCAGCAAAGGAGACCTGAGAGTTATAACCCTGGCATTGGCCGTTTTGCCGAGCGATTCTCCGGTTACAACTCCTTCAGCTACAGGACCTGCGAAGCAAAGGCATAAGGCACACCCACTCCTGCAACGTCATAGTCACGTGAATACAGCTGATCACGTGACACGCTAACCTCCATTACGATCCAGCACGGGACGCCGCTCTTGGTCTGATCAAGACTGCACCAAACAAACACAGGAGCGGTAAAGTATAATTCAAGTGCCGACTTACATTGCCTGTTACTTACCTTTGTAAAGGACGCAATTGCACCACTATCAACCAGTGTAGAAGTTCTGGGATAAGGAACACTCTGAACAGCTTTCTTATATCTTGTTCCACCAATTGGCGGAAGGTTGCCAATTCGTGGCTCACTTCTTGTCTTGGATATTTTAGAGATCTACTTTTTAAGTCAGTATATACATATTTACTGACCTCCTCATATTTACTGACCTTCCTGATATACTTTTCTATCCCCATATATGTTTCAAATTTATCCATTTGGTTTGATGGGGCAAATTTCAAACCTTTATTTAATAAATTAATTTGTGTCTGCGTTAATATCATAGAACTTAAATTAATTATATTGTTCTCAGGTATTTTCTCTATCTGTGATATTTTCCTTTGTGATTTCTTTCCCCTTCGTGTTTTCTTGTTTTGTGTTGTGGTGAATTGTGGTGGTGACGCTGTGGATAATCCTCTTCTGTTTCCTGATGTTTGTCCTTCTGTGCTTGTGAGTCGTTGTATTGTCGTGTTCTGTGATGATGGTTGTATTACCTGCTGTTGTGTCTGTATCTGAGATTGTAGTGATGTGATGTTGTCGGAATACTGTATTGGTGTGCTATTGGTGCTTCCTCCCTTGTTATTTGTGCATATGTTCGTGTTTGAGGTGATACCGATCTTCTGTGTGTCTGAGGTGTTTCCCGTCTCGTTCGTGCCCTGTGGTGTGGCGGGGTTTGGTCTAAAAAATGTTCCTCCCTAAATACCTCATATCTATTCTTTACTGGAATAGAATAATTTGTTAGTGTTTTACTTTGTGTATTTCTAGCTTGTCCCATTTCTGCATACTTGTGTGTTAATTTAGGTGATTGTATTACTACCTCTTTTTGTTGTTTGTCTTTATTTTTGTCTTAATTCCAGGAATTTTTTGACATCATTTTTGTTTTTTTGGACATAATATCATTCTCCAATTGATCTAGACCTTTACACAGTCTTTCCTGCCATGTTGTAAATTCCTCATTACGGGGAAATTTATCTATACCCTCCTTCATCTGTTCTATTTTTGTTGTAACCTGTTCCAATATTTGTGACCTTCTTTTTATAATCATATTAATCAGAGCTATAGATTGTGTCTTTAAAAATTAGTTCCATTCCATCTCAAAATCCTCACTACAGAGGTCTTGAGCTGGGGTCCTGGATAATACAAGACCCTTTGGAACTGTATTCTGTTGTATGTACTGTTGTAATCCCTTGATTTCCCACCTTTGCTTAAGTTGTTTCTGCATTAATCTTTCCAACTCCCTAAATACTTCTGTCATGGTTTTTACTGTTGTTTTATCTATCTCTTTGGAGTTATTCTCTTCAAAGTTGTAGATCTCTACATTGAGACGTTTAGACTCCATATGAGACCAAATGTCCATATTGGAAAAAATGGGTGCTCTTTTCCTTAGGTGAATTTAATATAGAATATGGTAGCAGCTATGAAGGAACAGTTAAATATAGATAAAAGGTTGCCAAAGGAACAGATAGAATACGTGGCGGAAGCGGTTCAGTTCATATTAAATCATAATTACTTTTATTTCGAGAATGAATTTTTTCTACAGGTACGGGGTACTGCGATGGGCACCTGGTTTGCCCCCAGTTATGCCAATCTGTTTCTGGCTCAATGGGAGCAGGAAAGCATAACACCCAGACTGGGGGCGGACCTGGTGCTCTGGAAGCGGTACATCGACGACGTGCTCTTTATTTGGAATAATGATCAGACATCACTGAACAAATTTTTGGAAGACATAAATATAAATAATCTAAACTTAAAATTTACAGGTACAACAAGTAGAACATCGGTAGAGTTTTTGGATCTACTAATAACTATAGAAGTTGAAAAAATTATTTGTAGTACATTTCAGAAACAGGTGGCTAAAAACAGCTTCATATTATATGACAGCTACCATCTACCCCAATGGTTACTTAATGTCCCTCAGGGACAATTTAGGCGTATAAAAAGAAATTGCTCAAAAAATGATAAATTTGAACAAGAGGCAATGAAAATGCAACAACAATTTTTAGATAAGAAATACCCACTTAACATGCTAGAAGAGTCTTTGGAGAAGGTTAGACAGCAAGATCGCAGTTTATACCTTAAAGAAATCAAACAAAAAAAAAGATATATCGACAGACAGTATGGATACAAATGTCAGATTAATTTTACCATTTAATGTACACTACAAGAAAATTAAACACATAATCCGTAATCACTGGCATCATCTGGCCAATGATAAAATCATGGGCCATATGATGCCAAAGACCCTAACTATTACATTCACCAAGGCACCCAATTTGGGCCTACTGGTGGCTCCTTCGATAAAGAGACTAACCAAACCAGAAACAAATATACATAAATGGGCAGGTTGGACGGGCTTTTTTAGATGCGGGAGTTGTATGGGCTGTAAACACACAAAATTTGCCAAAAAAACGCATACAATAATAGCAACCTCTAATGGTCACCACCACAACAATAAAAAGTTTTTGACATGTACCACAGAAAGTGTGATATATATAATGCAATGCCCCTGTCACCGCCAATATGTCGGCCGTACGAAACGATCTCTAAAGAAACGCATAGCGGAGCACATAGGTAACATAAAAAAAGGCTTTGAATCACATACCCTATCAAAGCATTTTAAAGAGCACCACAATCAAAATCCTGCAAGAATGACTTTCGCAGCTCTCAAACAAATAGAACACCATTGGAGAGGGGGGAACCATATTAACAAAATGTCCCGAGCTGATCCTAGGATGATTTTTGAAATGAATACATTAGTGCCAATGGGTCTCAATGCAGAGATGGAAGTATTCGGGTTCATCTGAAGAAAGATGTGGGAAGACGGGGGGCTTAGTGAATCAAATAAACATAAATAAAAACATAAATAAAAATAAAGAATTTCATCAGATGATTTATATTAGACATCGAGATTCAAGCCACTATTCAGACAATAGCTATAGCTACTACAGGAGAACGCAATGTAATATAGGCACTTAAGACATAGCAGTAGAGTCAACCAACAAATACCACCAACAAAACCAATGGAGATCCTATTTAAAATAATAGTGAAAGCTATCAGAAAAATAGATACACATTCAGACTACTGCGATAATTAAGAGTAAATACAATTGCAGATGTAAGGAGAGTGGATCTGTAGAGACCGGACAACTATATCTAAGCCTACAAAACCGTTGAAACTACAAACAGTAGTTAAATATATAGGACAATGTTCACACTAAGAGGAAGAATAACGGAACACGGTTATACTGAAGGGGTACATTATGTGTGATATCTATTATAAGACAAATGTGAAAAAATGTGAATGTGCAACAGTATAATAGATATAATAAATAGATAAGTCAAAATAGAGGCAGAGAGCAACTATACAATATGGATGACGTTACGGTGCAACATAGTATATATCATATGTTGGATCAATCCAGATTATTACACTAAAATAAAATGAATAAAAAAAGTCTGGATTGGACTTTCATACAAGTGTAAAGCTATAGTATCATAACACATGAATCAAATAATTATAGCCTTAATTATGTTCCAAGGAGACAGAATAGAACAACTTCATTGAAATCCCAATCCAGATTTTCCACATATCCCATTTGAAATAAAGTGTGGGAAATAAAAGGTATATAAAGGACCATCAAACAGGGGGGAACTATCCACTGAGGAAGAAGTATGCGTTACTTCGAAACGCGTCTGGTATGAATGGTCCCCTATCTGATACCTTGCAAACCAGCTCTGGAGCAAACTGAAAGAGAGACAAAGAAGAAAAACGAAACAAGCAAAAGTAAAGAAAGTAATCCACCGTCATATGTACCATGGGTAATCTACGAACGGAACCCAATACCTAGTCCAACCACAGCATACAGACTGGAAAAGTCAAAAAATCGCATCATCACACGTGAGATGCCAGTGCTAGGAGGACTCGGAAAAGAAGGAGGAGAGCTACGCTGTAACACGCTGGATGCCGCGAAACCAGCGGTACAGCAACCTACCTTGATCGCGTTCGGCTTATGACAACGAACCGTGAGTATACAAGATATTTACCAAAGGTGGAATATGTATTAATTAGACTACTAGCAGTTAAAATCATACTGTGAATACCATCTGAACATACCAACTAAAGTTAAATATAAAATAGCTTACTACCTGCACAGCAGAACTAATGCTGTACGCTGTCTCGGCCGTATATTAACAATTTACCGGTGAAAAAGAAGTTTACATATAAATAAAATCCTCGGACCCAAAAGGTGTGGACTGCAAAAACCTTATAGGAAGAAAATTGGACATTATTGGAGACACCCTACAGTGGCAATCATAGATACACAGGTTAAAGGGGTGCCAGCTGGTTCTATTGGTTCTAACCTATAATCAGAC
Source organism: Bufotes viridis (assembly GCA_033119425.1). Taxonomy (NCBI): domain Eukaryota; kingdom Metazoa; phylum Chordata; class Amphibia; order Anura; family Bufonidae; genus Bufotes; species Bufotes viridis. The sequence continues at coordinate 465,938,568 of CM065592.1, read as the reverse complement.
AATACTATCTAATATCTGATATCCAATAGAACTACCAGGCACACCAACCTGCTGCCACGTTTTCATATTTTATATTGATATATATTTTATATTGACTATTTTTGATTTTTGTATGCATGATAGGATCCAATTGAGTCCATTTGTTGGAGTGCCCCACTGTACCAAATACAGACTATATAATATACCTTTATTCAGACTTAGGTGAGTCTGACACAGCGGGAGCACCCACTCCTGAGGAAAACCTGGATGAGCCCTTTCCAATCTGCTACCATTTTAGCAGTGCTAGATATGTTTTGTACATCTTGCTATAGGGTCCAGGGTGGCGTCTGTGTTCTCCCTTCACCTCCTTCTATGATTTGTAATTTTTAACATATGACTAATAAAGGTTTTTTGATCATTTTTCAATACCCTTGCATGTTGCTCTTTGTCTCTTTGCTTTTGATTCGATATACTATGCTAGATTGGTAGTAAAACACGTGTTGTGTGGTTTTCGCCTATTCTACTTCCCACCCCTCCAAAAAAGGATTTCTGTGAAAATGAGGTGAAAAAAAAATTGAAACATGTCCAAGCAGGTAGCTGCTTTTGAGGTTTGCAGCACCTACAGTTGTTCTAGGAGACGAAAAGCCAGCCTCAGCTCCTCACTTCTCACTCCTCAGCTGACAGCTTTTCTGCTTGTTCCTATTCTACACACACAATTCTTCTTCTTCTTTGTAATTTTAGCATTTTCCTTTACTAAACCTGGCACTATAATACACACTTGATTGATTTCTCACTCTCCCCGACCCTCTAAGATCATTTTTCTGGCAGATAGTGTAAGACCCAACCACCCTCCTTCCCAGCCTAGCACAGAATGACATTCTGCTCATTCTGCTTGGGCACATCCCGCCTGCTGCAGCACTAATTGGCTCATCCAGGCTGTCTGTCAGCTTGGGAGCCAATCAGAGCAAGCCACCCCCCTTACTTCTTCTCAGGATCATGTGGGAACCTTTCTTTTACATCCATAGTGCTTTTTTTCCCACCTACATGTGCACTAAAATGCTCTACGCGCTGTTTTACTGGATTTGTCCAAAATGAACCTGAAAAAATTTGGGTTTGTCTGCCATCCGAAAAATAGCAAAGTTCAGACTGAACCTGGTTCGATATGATCTGGTTCACTCATCCTTTAGTTGGCAGGACCAGCCCATTCTTGTTAGGAGTAGGCTGGCCCTGCTTCCTGCCAGGAGGGGGATTTCCTATCCAAAAATGAGGTGAGGAAGCAGCTTTTGTTGGAGAGTCTCCATAGATAACAACAAATGATGTCCTCAAGTAAATCCTTGAAAGGTCAGACAGAAGAATGATCACCTGAAGACAGCCAAACTACTACTAGGCCAGTTACAATTCAAGGCTAGACCTGATAGTGGTTATCTACAACCCCAAGGCTTAAATTGCAGCACTCCAACCGGCCTCCATATTCCTTACTGGTGCTAGAAGTTGCACTTGGAATCTGCTTCTATTGGATGTTATAAGTTATACTTTGCACTTAGTAAGAAGAGACTATTATATGTTCACTTCTAGCCTTATTCTTCAAATCCCATTTCCACTACACTGGTCCCTAGGGAGCAACACCCTAAGGGAGTACACAGTGACACAATACCTCATCAGGGGACCACTACCATTCCCATCTTCTGCACTGGCTTATCAGAGTCTTGCTGCAATTATTGATTTATTTTCTTCTCCTTTTTTGCCAGTGTTCACATTATACCTGCATTTTCTACACATCTTGATCCTTTTTTGTCAGTGTTCACACTAAAGTTACATTTTCTATGCCTTTTTAGTGCATCCCCCCCCCCCTTCCTTTGTGTGTTCATGTATAAACCTATCCTGTTGCTATTTATATGAGGCGTCTTTCAATACCAGTATTTGAACATTAGTACTATGAAACGTATTCCCCTGTGAATGTTGCATGGTATCTATGTATGTATGCTATATATAGTATATGTACATATATAATATACCCTGACTGATGATGTGTATAATTCAATTAGATAAATCTGATCTGTGGAAGGGATGTTTTTATAGTATCTGATATTTTAATTAGACCATATTGTAATAAGGATAATTGGTCCAACTATGGAGAAAGGGCAGGTTTAGAGTTGACCACGTTATTTGAAATATACAGTATGGCTGTTTTTTTTAACCATGCCTCTCTCCACGGCACCTATACTATGATTAAGATCGTATAACTATTGAAACGTGTAAGCAGTGGTGCTCTTGTCTTGCCGTTGGATTATTTTAAGCTTTATGTGATTTACTAAACCATTGAATATTTGTACTTACCTCTAATGCTGGACATTCTTGGATTGGATATGCCTAGGGAACCAGAAACATACCAACAAAATAATTTCCTTCAATAGCAAAGAGAACTAGGGCAGAAGGAAAATGAAAGGGAATGTCTGATTTAAACTGTTATCTGCAGAAGTAAGAGTGAATTAACATGAGATGAAATTACAGTAGCAGGCAAGGGAATGATATTTTAACAGACTCATCGAAATGCTGCAGAAATTTTCCACGTGGAGTCTATTTTCGATTTCATTCGAGAAAATAGCTTGGATTTGTTGCAAATGTTATCTCCATAGACTTAAATGAGAATGAAAAAAATCTGCAATCACATGCCAGTGTTGTGGATGACCCAGACATCTGCAGCAAACTAGGAGGGTGAGGACACCTGACCAATCCCCTTTCCTTGTGGCATTTGCCTGGTCTCATGCCCGATTATTTGCCTCCACTGATGATGTTGTATTAACCTCTGCATCTACCGCCATACAGTTTACAGTTATCACGTGTATCATATGTCATTTCGGGAAGCTAGAATACAGTGACCTGAGGGTGGGGGCAACCAAGTGTTCTCAAAGGAGCGCCAGGGTCAGCGATTAGGTGCAGATTTTCCACAGCAGATTTACAGTACATGTGAATTTTCTGTATAAATGTTTTCGCTGAATTTCCCTGAAGTGCCACTGCACAGAAATTTAGGCATAACACAGTTCTGGGGGAGTGTGGGCTGCTGTTTATAGCTCCTCTCCACTCTGACCAAGAGAAGAAAATCATGAAAACCTCCATGGTAGCTGGTCCTTATTCTCTGTTTCCTTCTCATCTCTTTTTGGAACTTGAACCTTCCCATGACCTCTATTAAGACTAGAGAAAAGCAACATTTTGTTCATATAGTATGATAATTTTTGTTCTGATGAATTCTTATAAAACTGGTAGGAAACAACTTTGTATAAAATTGGAAGCATACAAAGATATATGCAGCCCCATTCTTGTTAGTATTGGGACACCTAATGAAAACAGAAGACATGATATGGTTCTCATCTCTCAAAGAAGTAGGATAAACTTGTGCTGGCATCTCAATTCCATTGATGCCATACTAGATACAGATACCACATGTATTCCCTAACTTTACCCCCACTTACTATGAACATGTTATTGCCCATCTAAGAAAGCTCAAGATTGTTGTTGAGAAATGGAACTATTGAATGTGTGGTCCTCAAAGCCAAGTCATCATGCCAGGTAAATTAACTTAGCAGAAGAAAAAAAGTTGCTCTATAGATTTTTTCGTCAAGTGCAACTCAATATTTTTCAAGCATAATCATTTTCAGGGAGGTATCCCTTTAAAATGCCAAATCCTCAGCGCATCATCATCCTTTTTCTAATATGTTACATTGTGCATTTGCTATCCAGGGCAAAGCTGTATCTATCACTGTTGTTGACTACTGTTAGGATGCCATGCTTAGAATTCATTGAAGAGGTTTGCCAGCATTGAACTGAACAGGCTGAATGCCAGGTCAGACAGAGTAAAGAGAACTCTTTGATCTCATGGGCGCAGCAAATTCTTAAAATATGTATTATGTTCCTTCAGACTGACTGTTTGCCAGGTCTTCTGAGTTATTTGCTTTATATGTGAGCCAGTACCAGAGAAAAGATCCAACACTTCCAATGGGAGGCCATCTTGCCTTTTACGGATCGCTGTACAATTTAAAGACTGCGAAAAATGCGGACTGGTTTTTGCTATCTGCATAGATCATGGGGTTCATAGCCTTTAAAAGGTTCACATAATTAAAGGGAACCTGTCATCAACTTTATGCTGACCTCACTGAGAGCAGCATAAATTTGTGACAGAATCATTAATTTCTAACGATAATTTGTTTTCCCTTAGTCGTAACAGCAGCACAGGTGGGGTTAACCACCCCCCGTGGACTGGTAGGACCGGAAGAATGTTTAATAAGCCCAAAACTAACAACTCAATTTAACAATTAAGTATCTCCTTAAAAGGAGGGAGTCACCCCCCAACCCACTGTGTTTATAGCAAGAAAAAAACTAGACTTACTAGGGTGGGAAATTTGTGTGCTGCTGTTAGGACTAAGGGGAAACAAATTATCGTTAGAAATTAACGATTCCCTTACATCCTACCAACAGCACAGATGGGGAGATAGCAAGAAGAAAGAAGAAACCCCTAGGGAGGGCCTTCCTGCCTGGCAGAACTAAGAATAGTCTGCCCAAAGGCCGAAAACTCAGCTAGTCTGGCATCTAGTCTATAATGAGAGATGAATGTCGATTCAGAGCTCCAGGAGGCAGCTTTGCAAATCATGTCGAGAGGCAGAAGACTCCTCTTAGCAAAAGAAGTAGCCACAGCTCTAGTAGAGTGGGTCTTCACAAATTCTGGATGTTCAGAGATTGTGAAACAAAGGATTCCTTAATAGCCTCCTTAATCCACCGATTGATGGAAGGTTTGGATGCCTTACAGCCTTTAAACTTACCGGCAACAGGATTAGCAGATTCTCATCTTTCCTGAACTCCTTTGATCTATCCACATAGATCTGGAGACATCTCGAGACGTCCAGAGGATGTCTAGCAGGTTCCTCGGAGGAGGTGGTAGATGTCGACAAAACCGGGAGGAATATCACCTGGTTGATGTTCTGAAAGGAAGGAACTTTAGGCCTAAAATACGGGAGGAATCTAAGAAGGACCCGGTCATGTAAGAAGATGGTATAGGGCTCATGTGCTGAGAGAGCTTGAAGCTCAGAGACCCTCTTGGCCAAAGTCACTGCAAGGAGAAACACAAACTTTCAAGTGACGAACTTTATGTCCACCTCCTCTAACGGTTCAACTAACCCCCTGAGAGCTACTGATAAATCCCATTTAAAAATATGTCTCAGTACTGTAGGCTTTAATCTTTCAGCTCCTTAAGGAGACCAAGAAGGTCTCTCTACCGGGACAGAGGTCTCCATAGGGGCCTGGGCAGGCATAGGAAGCCTTTTTATCCAGCAGGCCTATGACTCCCCTAATAGAGCCATTGATACATATTCTGCAACGTAGGTTCACTAGAGGGCAGAACCTTCTAATGGCAGCTGTAAATCTGGAGTAGGGACAACTGTCCTCCAGCAGAGCGCTGCAATGGTAGCAGGATAGATGCTTCATCTTGGAATCCACTTTCCTGCCTTCCAAATCCCGCGGAGAAGACATCACTGCGGGAAAAAAGGGACAAATAAAACATTTGTAAACCACCTATCTCCGTAAGAAAGGTAGAAAAACAGACCTTAGGCAGCTGAGGACCAGAGGAAAAAAAATCACAAGTGGAACAACACCAACTTTAGGACTCTGGGAGCTAGCTGAAAAAGCATATGCAGCCAGAGACCGAACTGGAGCACACTGCTTCCTTAAATAGGGGAAGGGGAGGAATAGCCAATCCACCTTCCCCCCAGAGGAAAAATCTACGGATTTCATTAAAAAAATACGTAAAATTTTCGCATGAAAACGCCAAAAAAAATGCATCCACGTCTGAAAAAAATCACGTTTGTGAAAAATCGCGTCCAGAATACCCGGAAGTGACACAAAGGAGAATCCCCGCGTCACTCCTGGAAGATGGCGGCGCCCAGGGACCGAGAATCCTGGACTGAGGACACTGCCAAAATACCCCAGCCAGGCGCAACCGCGCGGGGCCGGCAGCAGATAAGCTTCCGACCAAACTGACAAGGTACCTAAGAAAGGGCAACGCCGTTACCCAAACGAAAAAAAGGCTCCCTGCACTTTCCATAAGAAAGGGGGGAATAAACCGCCAAGTCCACCTGTCCAGGAGGACAGAAAAAAACACAGTGGGCTGGGGGTTGACTCCCTCCTTTTAAGGAGATACTTAATTGTTAAATTGAGTTATTAGTTTTGGGCTCATTAAACATTCCGCCGGTCCTACCAGTCCACGGGGGGTGGTTAACCCCATCTGTGCTGCTGGTAGGACGTAAGGGCAATGCTGATGCAGTGAGTCACTCTTAGGCCTTATTCACACGTCCGTAGTGTTTTGCGGATCCGCAAAACACCTTGCCACCAGCCCTATAGAGATGCCTTTACTTGTCCGCAATTGCGGGCAAGAATAGGGCATGCTCTATATTTTTGCGGAGCCGCCGTCCGGAAGATCGGGTACGGGAACGGGTGCGGAAGAAGATTGCGGACGTGTGAATTAGGCCTTAAGCTCAAAGTAAGTGATTGCCGAGAACCAGCATTATAACCATTGCAGCCAGGGCCTGGAAAAGAGTCAAATCTACCTGAGAAGAGTCAGGGTTATTCATTATCTCCTGCACTCTCACCCATCTGCTGATGATTGGAAGTTCTCTCCTAGAGATAAAGGGAGAAAACTAGGTAGAAGACTGTCAGTCATCCGCAGGTGGGCAGGAGAGCAGGAATTCATGAATGACCAGGACTCTTCTCAGGTGGCCGTGACTCTTTTCCAGGCCCAGTCTGCAATAATTGTGACTCACCTGTCTCTACTTTATTCTGGGCAGCATAAAGTTGATGACAGGTTCCCTTTAAGTTAAATTCATCTTATACAAATATGTGCACATGTATAACTTCTACTCATACCAGACTTCTTTTGTAGTGTTGAGAGAGCATGCTCGGTCGAACACTAGTTCGGCTCGAGCATCGCGATGCTCTGCATATCCCTGGCGGTATTTGAAGACTATTATGTCTTTTCGGTGGCTAACTCCTTCTTACAGTATATATAATCATTCCTCCGCTTTGTCGATGATATATTTATGATCTGGTCGGGGAGTGAGGAACAGTGCTGTGGGTTCGTGGATTATTTAAACATCCGTAATAATATGAATATGAAATTCATGATGAATTTCGGTGGAAACAGTTTGGATATTTTGGATGTGAGGGTTTCCATGGTGGGAGGTGTAATCAACACCACGGGATACCACAAACCTACAGCTACTAATTCCTTACTACACCGTTCCAGTTTTCATCCTACATCTGTTATGGAGGCCGTGCCGGAGGAGGATCAACGGTACTAAGGAGGGGTTTTGAAACGCCTGGTTGCTAGGGGTTACTCACCAACAAACGTTAATATTGCTATGAATAAAGCTACTAGCCGCCCTAAACAAGAGCTCCTCATTGAAAGTAAGAAGGAAAAGTCTCATCCTAAAAAAGGTTTTCTTTTGTGTTCAAACACAGCCCAGCAGCCGATATTATAAGAAGCGCAATTAGGAACAATTGGGACCTCCTAAAAGGGGATACAGCGTTGAAAAAATTAGCGGAACAAAGACCACTTGTCGCTTTTAGGACGTGTTCAGCAATAAAGGATAGGATAGTTCATAGTGTGATCCGCCCACCGATCTGGGAAACGAGTAGTTGGAAATTTCAGAGCTGTAAGAGCTGTTCTTTTTGTCCACAGAAGGCACAGAGTAAAGTTTTGTCCTTAGAAGGGGTGACACATAGGATGCATCAATTAATTACCAACAGAACAACATTCGTTTTAAATGTTGTATTTTGCGAGTGTCATACCTTTTATATAGGAAAAACGATTCGGACGTTGTTTGAACGGTTTAGAGACCTTGTCAACTCGGTGAGGATGGGAAAAGGGTGCCCCCATCCCATCGAGCATGTTCGGGATAAACACAGGAGTGACCCCCGCTGTTTTAGATTTTCAGGCAATGAATTTGTTAATACCCCGATGAGGGGAGGTGACAGACATCGGTTGTTAGTCCAGTTACGAATCGAGGTGGATAATCCGGTCCCAGGCAATGGGGAGCCTTGGATTAAATGACAAAAATGATTTGTCAGTACATATGTAAGGAATATGTATAGATTTGTTCTAACTTTTTCATTGTAATAATGTTTGCAATATTTTTATGATGTTAATTCTCCATAGAATGCATCATGTACAGGATGAGTGGGTGCATCTGCTACGATACTCGCCGCCAACGATTATGTTAGGAACTTGCATGAATTTTTATGAATGGACTTAGACTCATGTTTAATTATGGCCGTGTGATACTGTGTCTCTCTCTTTGTGTTGAATTGATTTTAACAATGCCCAGGTTGGGGAGCGTGACCCTCGTCACCTAGGTAACAAAAGGCGGCACGCTATTAAGTTGGTGTGGACGCACACGCAGACTTGCCTGTGGCCAGAAGAAGCGCAATACCTGCATAAAACGGCCGTCGCCGCGAATCTCTCTGTGAAGAGGAACTGTCATGCATCCACCAGCCAACTTCACTGTGGCTGGTATCAGAGGATTTCTTTTCTATCCTAGTCAGCCTACTTTCTGCCATGCCTGTCTCCTTTTCGGTCACACAAAGGAGCAATGTGAGAAGGGGAAGTGCTGCCGGAATTGTGGTGAGTCTGGACACGATGCAAGTTGTTGTCCCCGGCCCAGAAAGTGTGACATTTGTGGAGAGGAAGGGTATATAGCAGCTAAATGTCCAGTTAAAACTTATGCCCAAGATGCAGTCAAACCAGACGTGAAGTTGTTTTCAGGAATGCAGTAGTGGACAGAGGGGAGGCCTCTGCTGGTCCCGTGGAGGAAGGAGAGAAGGAGGTGTCACTAGGGGAGGTGGCGCGAGAGGAGGATAAAAGTTATACTCCCATCTGATGTTCAAACTGCCCTCCAGGGTGAAGATCTGTCTGGGGATATTTCCTGGACCCCTCTGATCAGTTTGGCAGAAACCCAGGATGAGCAGTAGGTTGCTGGAAATCAAGGGGACTTTTCTATTGGTCCAAGGCCCCCTGATAAAAAATGTGGGGATCTCAAACAAAAAGACTGAGGTCTGTAAACCATTGTATGTGGGATTTTGAGCGGGAGGTATGGGCGAATTGTTTAAGGAATTGACTGGTGAAGTTCAGATGAATTGGAAGCTCATTTTTTGCTGGGATGAGTGTGGGAAATAAAATTCAGAGAAGAATGTTATGGCTGACAGAGGTTTGTGTCTTAGAAGGTTTGTGGGATACTAGAAATTTGCTTGTGTTTAAAATAAAAAAAAGTTTTGTCTAAATATGAGCGTTTGAAGATGATTTTGTCCAGGTTATATGTAGTTTATTCATGGGAACAGCAGTGTGGTGGTGGTACTGATAGTGAAGGGGTTTGGAAGTTCAAGAAGTGGCGGCATCTGGTTATGACTGGATAATAAGTAGTTTTTTTTCTTTGTGGGATTTCTTTTGTTGTGTGTAATAAAGATTGGAATAAAAAAAAGAATAACCATTAGTGTTGAGCGCGAATATTCGAATAGCGAATTTTTTTAGCGAATATCGGCACTTCGCTAATTCGCGAATATTTCGAATATAGCGCTATAAATTCGCTATTTCGAATATTCTTTTTTTTTTGTTTTTTTTTTGTTATATTTTTTTCTTTCCCTCTTCCCAACAGTAGTTCTTACCTGTCCTGAGGATTCCTGGCTTCCTGGCTGCTCTAGTCAGTGCCCATTGCCGCTTCTGCCAACTTCCGTGCTCATGGAGCAACCCCATCCATGGGAACGTCTCCATATACTAAAATGTACTGTCGGATTTGAGGAATTACGTTGAAATCGCAATGCGATTAATTCAAGTTATATTAATCGCATTGCGATTTCAACTTAGAGCTGGGTTTATAATGGGTCAGCTTGCTAGAATGAACGAAGTTAACGAATATGGAATATAGCAGCACTGCTAAGTTGAATTCGCAATGCGATTAATTTAACTTAAAGTAATCGCATTGCGATTTCAACTTAGCACTGCTAGTGCCACTGCTATATTCCATATTCGTTAATTCTAGCCTATGTAAGATAGCAGTGCTAAGTTGAAATCGCAATGCGATTACTTCAAGTTAAATTAATCGCATTGCGAATTCAACTTAGCAGTGCTGCTATATTCCATATTCGTTAACTTCGTTCATTGAATCGTTAACTCGTTCATTCTAGCAAGCTGACCCATTATAAACCCAGCTCTAAGTTGAAATCGCAATGCGATTAATATAACTTGAATTAATCGCATTGCGATTTCAACGTAATTCCTCAAATCCGACAGTACATTTTAGTATATGGAGATGTTCCCATGGTGATGGGGACGCTCCATGAGCAAGGAACTTTATGGTTGGCTTGGTAGAATTAGCGAATAGCGAATATGACGAATGTATTCGTCATATTCCTCAAAACGAAGATAACGAAGTATTCTACATCTTCGTTTAGCAACCTATTCGTCAACCTCGCTAATTCTAGCAATCAAATAGGAAGGTTGACTATAGAGACAGCTGTGTTAAATTCGCTATGCGATTTTTTTTTTTTAAATAGAATAATTATATTACTTGATATAATTATTATAATTATTCTATTTATTAAAAAAATATATATAAATAATCGCATAGCGAATTAAACACAGTTGTCTCTATAGTCAACCTTCCTATTTGATTGCTAGAATTAGCGAAGTTGACGAATAGGTTGCTAAAACGAAGATGTAGAATACTTCGTTATCTTCGTTTTGAGGAATATGACGAATACATTCGTCATATCCGTCATCTTCGCTATAATTCTAGATATGAAACCAATAGGAAAGTAGCCTTAAGTTAAAATCGCAATACGCGATTATTTAAATCGCATATTAATCGCGGTAACTAGAATAATGACGAATATTCGATTTCGACGAATATGAAACGAATATTCATTCGAATATTCGCGAATTTCGTCGAAATCGAATATGGCACCTGCCGCTCATCACTAATAACCATGATGATAAGTTAGTAAAGTAAAAGACAATAATTTTGCTTGTTAACTAAGCTAAATGGTTTAATAAAAAAAATAAAAAATTTGCACACATAGATAGCACACACCCAGCTTTTGGCATACAGCCTTTGTGTGAATATATGTTATATGTAATGATATAGCATCTATAAAAATAAGTTATTAATGGTAGGTAAAGTATTTATAATAAAAGTTTATTAATGATAGATAAAATAAAAATTTGTAAATATTCGCGCTCACCACTATTCTCAATACTCCTGAACCATTTTAGTGGTGTTTCCATTAATTTCTGACCTTTTTCTGTGAACCAGACACCCTCTCCTCTTCAGAGTATCTTCCATTGTGCTCGGGTGCTCGGTCAATATATGACCTGAGAGCTGCGATTGGCCAGCGCTCCAGCCCTGGGAGAAGGAGACGCCCAGGGCAAAAGAAGATGTCTCCGCCCCAGGCAAAATTGGAGAAGCATGAGCGGCGGTACCGGGGGCTACAGAGGACGAATGGGTGCCGCTCTCCATGTACATAGCTTTGCCTAATAAACTGTGGACCAGTGAAAGGTCCTCTTTAAATAAGTTTGATAAGGGTAAACAACACTGCTATGACATTTAAGGGGTTGTATAGGGATACAAAAAAATGTGCTTTAGTCTAGTCATAATGACACTTTTGTCCACAGGTTGTGGTATTGCAGCTAAAGTCCATTCTAGCGAAATGGGATGAGATGCAATTTTACATGCGGTATGATGCTGTTTCTGGAAGAGAGCCGCCATGTTGTTAGATGCACATAAAATGCCTTTAGAACAAGGGTGTGCAGCCATTTTTCCTAACCAGTTACCTTCTAAATACTTTATAAGATCTATTTACAAGGCAGTCAAAGCTTTATGTAATGTTTGCTTATTTTTTAATGGACTGTTCTCTTCAAGCATCAATATAAAATGAATTAGGTCTGGAGTTTTCACTGTCCTCTGATATGTTATTTCTTTTATATAGTTTTTTCCCCCTCCTTATATAGAACATAAATTGCAGACAGGTTTATGCCATAACATAGACTTGCGACCCTCAGTGTTATTGTTGCGATGAAATTTACTGTCAGTGGTTCTAAGATCGGATCAGTAACACGCATGACAGCAAGGAACTTATTTTTCTCTGCTTTTAGCTATCAGGACAGACGTAGTAAGCCACTAATCCTAAAGGCCTCTTACAGGCCATCGAGGACAATAGTGAAGGAGTGATCCACCCAAACATGCAATGTCAGGATGCAAAATACATTTGTCGTTTGTTAAAATGTCATTCACATTTTGCATATCTGCCTTGTGCTCTCATTACATTTGTATGTTTTGCATTCAGTTTTTGCACTTTTGGTGTTTTTTATTTTTTATTTAACCCCTTAAAGGAGTAGTCCCACAAAAAATATTCTATAGTTTTCTAACAAGCACATGGATCTAAATACATTTGTAATTGCATGTAATTCAAAAATGATATATTATATATAAAATTATATCTACTGGGTTATTCAATTAAATCTATCTGTATTGCGCCACCTGCTGTTGGCTCTTTTTCTAATTTCTCTGTTCTGCTCACTGAGGCGGAAGCACATCCCCAGTTCCATCCTTCAGCTGCCACCGGCTGCAGCAGAATGGAAACACCCCTGAGACAGGAAAAACCCACTAAGCTGACAACTTGAAATAAATCTAGCTGAACAATTGGAGCAATGAATGGCGAGATCTATGTGAGATACAGGGCTGGTTCTAGCTCTGTTAGAAAGAGGTTGTCATGTATTAGATAATGTCAGATTTTCATGTTTTACATTATTCATGGGATCACCTCTTTAAAGCAAAATGTCGTACATGTACATAGTATGTGTAAAGGGTTTGTATGGAGTGTACTGATGAGCTAAGCCCGGTGATTTAGCCCCTCAGATGCCTTCTGAAGGCTCCCAGGCCTGTAATTTTAAGGCATATCTTGACACGCGTTCTGCAAAAATCCCATATACTGCAATAGTATTCTACTACAGTCTATGGTACAAGTGATCAGAAGAACACATGTTCAAGTTCCCTAAGGGGACTAAAAATGACAGTACAAAATATTTTTCCCAAAAAAATAAACAGAAATTTTACAAGTTCAAATCAGCCACTTTCCCAATTTTACATATAAAAATAAAATAAACAATAAGAAAAAAAAACAATTGGTATTGCCAAATCAAAAATTTCCAACCTATTAAAATATAAAAAATATTTTTCTGCATGGTAAATGCTGTATCGAGAGAAAAATGCACAATTCAAAATTTTTGGTCACTTTGTGAGAGCAAACAATTGAATAACAAGTGATCGAAAAGTCATATGTATCCCAAAACTGTACGAATGAATGCTACATTTCAACCTGCACAAAAAAAAGCCTTCACACTGCTCTGTAGATGGAAATATAAAAAAGCGGTGTCAGAATAAGGTGATGCAATTAAATATTTTCATTTTTTCAAAGTTTTTTTTTACTATTTTTAAGTAATAAAACATAATAAAGACACTATAAATTTGGGATCGCCTTAATTATACTGACCCAGAGAATAAGGTCATTGTGTCAATTTTAGTGCACAGCGAATGCTGTAATAACAAAACCCCCAAAACTATGGCAGAATTATGTTTGTTTAACGTCACCTCACAAATAATTTTTTCCCATTTTTCAATACATGATATGGTAAATTAAATTGTGCCATTAAAAATACAAATTGCCCCCCCCCCCCAAAAAAAAAAAAAATAAATAAAAATAAGCCCTCATATGACTATGTGAACAGAAAGTTTAAAGAGCTGTGGCTCTTGGAAGGGAGGAAAAAAACTAAAAAATATCCCGGTCTTTAATAGATTAAAGCTCTAAAGAGATATTACATTAATTTTAGGCTTTTAATGTACCAAAATTTCTGCCTTTAATATATTTGCACGTGCCATTTTATCCAAATTCCTTTTCAGCTTTCAAAATAGGTGAACAGGAGAGATAATTTGTTATCCTCGGGCGGCTGTCTGGCTGCACTATCCATATAAACAAATGCTCTTTCTTTAGTTTTGCAGTTTTATGCTGTTTTATATGCTATCCATAACCAGTGATTGACAGTTTTCTAGGACGTTGCCTATTAATCTTCAGAATAAACATGAGGCTTTCCGATGTCTCAGTGCTTAACTTAAGAACAATGTCCCTGAACATCAGCACAATAACTTTTGTATGGGTAACACCGCTTTCCATAATATCAGACTGTCAAATGTGTCCAGTTGTCAAACCAAGCAATACTGCATTTTTATGGCATATCATACAGTGATAAATCCTTGGGTAATGCAGAGGCGTAATTGCATGCTAATAGAGTTCCACATCCATTACCAGTGTTTGTAATTTTTTTTACATAGATAATTTTTATACACTTTGTGTGCAAAACACTGCAGTAAGGTTTGCAGAGGTTTGCATTTACAACAAGTCCTTATGAATAAAGGGTTCCTCCAGGCAATACTCTAATACAGTGGTCCTGATACTGCATCTTTAGCTGTTGCAGCACTATAACAACAACAACATGTCATCCAAAGGCTTTCAGGGCATGATGGGGGTTGTAGTTTTGCAACAACTGGAGAGACAGAAATTAGACACTGTTCTGCCCAGCAGGGTTATAAAATGATTCTAGTTCATTCTGCCAGAGTCTTGGTATTTCTCAAGTGGTTATTGTGGTTATAGCACCATCTAGCGGTGTTAATTTTCATTACACTTTGTTTTTCCTGTTACAATACTACTGCATTGTGGGAGTGCAAAGCATCCTGGGAAAGAAAAGTCTCCAGTCTCCAGGACACATCAACAGAGTCCTTTTGCATATCTCCTTCTCAAACTCTACCATCCTTGTAAAACCATATCTGGTGAGAGATCTACCTTTGTTTCAGGGACATGATGTTATGCAGAGCTGTTCAGCTAAGTCGTAATTGTTACTCAGGGAGTTGTTACTACTGTTAGCTAGACATGTAATCTTATGTACAGGCAGCCATTTTACCATGTGCTCCAGTGTTAATGCGAATGTGGTAGTACATGCTATCTATACTTATACATGCTATTTTTATTCTTGTAGTTTTACCAATCAACAATCCTGTTTTACCAATAAACAAGTTAGACTACAAAGATCAGTCCTCTTATTTCGAAGACAAGAATGGCTTATGCTGAAAGTCAGACTGCACACTGTGTGAACGTGTATGAAGACAGAACAGTCACCAAAATGTTATGACCTCAAATATGGCTAAGTACCAAGTATAGCATTTGCACCAAAGCCCACGAATTTATACCTATGCCTCTGACATTTGCTACAGTTCATAGTCTATTATGGTTGATGTGTCGGTCAAGGACCAAACGGGTTACAGAAAGCTGTGTCTATAGACAGACATGCTGTACAGGTACATGGGCCATGAGAGATATGTTGGCAGTTTTCGGAGAAGACAGTGATAATGTTATTTGGATATTACAATTAGAGATGATCTAATTGAATCCCACGAAATGGAATTCGAGCGAATTTCAGGATAAATTTGATTTACCTTGAGGCCAAATTTCCTCTTTCTTTGAGGTAACATAGGTATACATGGGACTGTATGTTGGAGGTGGCTGGGGAGGGAGTTGTGCTATTTACATAGGACTGTATGTTGATGGTGGCTGTAGTAGGGAGTGATGTTATTTACAGGATACTGTATGTTGGAGGGGGCTGGGGGAGGGTGATGTCATTTACCTGGGACTGTATGTTGAAGGCGGCTGTGGGAGGGGATTTTGTTATTTACATTGGACTGTATGTTGGAGGCGGCTGTGGGAGGGAGTGATATTATTTACATGGGACTGCATGTTGGAGGGGGCTGGGGGAGGCAATTATGTTATTTATATGGGACTGTATGTTGATGGCGGCCGTGGGAGGGAGTGATGTTATTTACATGGAACTGAATGTTACAGGGGTCTTAGGGAGGTAGTGATGTTATTTACATGGGACTGTATGGTGGAGGAAGGAATATAACTACAGGGGGCACTGCAGGGGGCATTATAAATACTGGGGAAACTTCAGGGTGAGCATTATAACAGTGGGGGGGGGACTATAAATACTGGGGGCAATGTAGGGGTAAATCCAGGGGACATTAGGCATTCTTATTACTATTGGGGGCTTTATAGGAAGGACTTAAAGATCCTCCTAATTCCTACTAAGAGCACTATGGGTGGCCTTACTACTGAGGGGTCCGTAGTTAGCTGTAGTACCACTGGGGGATGAGGGCACTCTTGGGGAGCGTTATCACGGTTGGGGGCACTGTAAGGGGCAGTATTACTAATGGGGGCATTCTTGGGGAGCAGTATCACTATTGGGGGCACTGTAGGAAGCAGTATTACTAATGAGGGCATTCTAGAAGAGAATTACTATTAGTAGGGCTTGAAAGAGCACTATTACTATGGGGGGAGGGCGCAAATTTTTCTTCAGGATAGTATTTGGGATTGGGGAGCACAGCCAGCAGCAGGATAACACTGTGGGGATTCCAGGTTGGGAAATGATGATAGAAAAGTGAGGAATCTAAGATGTCTGTTTGTCACACTGTGCAGAGACGAGGCGTGGCTGAAAGAAGTTGTACAGACCAAATGGAGAAAATGACAGAGAAGATCTACATCGGAGGAGACGTCAGCTGGGAGACACTGCATGTGAGAGGTAGGTGCTGCTGTATAGCAAGTACAGCAAAATGCGGTGTGCGGGGGAAGGGGTGTGACTCAGAGAACTGGGCCATATTCATTAGGGCTCCGGATCTTTTAAGACCCTAGCAACGTCCCTGGTGGTGAATTATTGGCATAGCAGCCTGGAGCCAGCTGCTGTCATATCCTGCCTCTGGATGAGTGTAATAAACTTTTATTTGTCTTGTGAGAAAATAATAACAAATGCTGCACTTACCAGATTTCTTTTTATAACATAGTCGCTGGTGCGGGCACTTAATGACAGGTGACGGCCGTTTCGTGTTTAGTCGCGCTTCATCTAGCCTCCTACGTGGGAGGCCAGACAAAGAGCAACTGAGCACGAAACAGCCCTCGCCTGTCACTGAATAAGTGCCCATCCAGCGAGTATGTATTGATGAAAAATAAAGCAACTGCAAAAGGATCGGGTGAGTGCCGCATTTGTTATTATTTTCTCACAAGACAAGTGGAGTTTAGTCTGTGATGCAGAGCACCACCAGGATATTACACGTGAGCGCAATACCATGAAAACCCCATGATAAGGTGGCAGTGCCGACCCCAGATCTTTTCCTAAGTATATATATTAATGAACTTTTATGTTCATGTACTGTGCCTGGTTGTCCAGCAGGTGGCAATGTATCTTGTAGAGAGTACCTTTAGATAGAATGGAACTTACCATTCCATTCCCCTCCTTTTGGGCAGAAGTCCTGCTTCCTACCAAGGGAGGGGTTGCGGGAAGCTATAGTTAATTGAGAGTTGAGTTGAAAGTTGGAGAGAGCGAGTGAAGCACCATAGCATTTTTCCCTCACTGTTGCAGGAGCTTTGGGAAACTAACTCAGAGAGGAGCCCATTTCTGATATATAAAAGTACTTAGTACCTCTAAGTGCGAAAACTATGCCAAAGACACCCTACTCAGCAAAGAAACAGTAAGTGAAGCTGATAGGAACCAGACTGAAGGCAGAGATTAGCACAGCAGCAGAGAGATAAAGCATTCAAATTTACCTGCCAGTTTACCCTCAGCCTGCTGGAGCCAAGAGAAAGATCAAGTATTGCTTGGATAACACAAGTTTGTTGCAAGTTTATTCAAGTAAAAACCGTGGAACTTTACCAAGTCTGGACTCTACTAACTCCACAGGGGATGAGACAGAATCCAGGTAGGAGCACCATGAAACAAACTATTTAGACTGCTTAACCACTCGGCATTCCTAAACACTGGGACCTGATTGCCCCTGGGGGGCAGCCTGTTGCAACTTTAATACAGGAGTATTATGGCAGGTTTACCCAGCATTTTTAAAGGAGGTTTTGAGTCAGATTTTCCGGCAGATTTTTCAGTCAAAGTGTGAAGTGGATTCAAAGTGAATCAGTAATATAATAGAAGGACACTTCTGGCTTTGGCTGAAAAACCTGCAGAAAAATCTGCCTCAAAACCTTCTCTAAAAAACTTTATGTTAACCTACAGTGTAAGACACAAGCAAAAATCTCAATGGGTTTTGACCACTTAAATCCCCGCAAATTTCAATCCTTTCGGGTTCTTATCAAGATGTTGCTTAAAATGTAGTGAGACACTATGCGTAACTAACCCTTTTTTTAATTACGCATAGTGTTTCGCTGCATTTTAAGCAACATCACGATAAGAACTCAAAAGGATTGAAATTTGCAGGGATTGAAGTGGTCAAAACCCATTGGTGTGGGGGTAATGTGGTAGAACAGATTAACTGCAAAGAAGTTGAGTGGATATCCCGACTAAACACTTTGCAACCAGAAGGGTTAAATATTGAGTTTGATCTGAAACCATGCCTGGTATGAACGCACAAAGAGAGATCTGCATCATGAATGTAGTGGTTGTGAGATTAGAGAATAAGATACGTGGTGGCCGGTGTGGAGAGGTGCATTGGAGAAATGCTTAAATAACATTAAGAAGAATGGTGAATAGATATGAGTGAGTACACCGAATGTATTTTCGGGGGAAGGGCTGATGAGCAGTTGAGATGGGTAGGGTTGTATCCTCGGACTAGTGGATTGAAGCATGTGATTGTTTTATGAATGGGAGGCGGGGATCAATAGTAACAAGCCATGAATAAGTGAATGGCTTGCGTGAGACGGACAAAATTAAAACTGTGTAACCCCGCATTTGTTCATTGTGGATTTTGTGTAATAGGTTATTGGGGGGTCGGATGAACTGTTTGTTTTTAGTGTTTTAAGCTCAGTATGAAATTATGAAATGTCCTGTGTAACGGAAGGTGGGGGAGGGTGTGGATTTAAATAGACATGCCTCCGGACATTATCAGATTTTGCCCCTGACGAAGCTTGAGTGAGAAACCCGGGTCGGGCTGCGAAGAGATAAGAACCGAACTTTGAATTTTCTATACATGCGATTACTTTTAACTCATTTGTGAGTATAATAAAACCCCTATTTATTTACTTGTATCGAAGGTGCTTCACCATTGTGTGATTTGTTTCGGTGCCCTGCAGAGGAATCCATGAAAAGCTGATTGGAATCCAGAGCTAGGAAGCATTGTTATCTTGTGTTAGTCCGGTGGTCTTACTGCACGGATGGACAGTACTCCTTGTAGAGGCAGCGTGGTTCTTAATTAATATATTAAAATAAAAACATTTTCCTATGATATATATTTATATATATATACACATATATACACATACTCAAAAATTGCACCCAGATAGAAAGTCATGCAGATATGTAAATGATTATACATGGCCTGATTAAGTACTGGATCTTGCCACAATATGACATAAAGGTGCTTACCCTGCTTTATAAAAAGGCTCTCAGAGGCCACTTTAGGGTAGTGTTCCTCTTGGTGAGAGATTATTGACTGTTAGATGTGCATCTATGATGCACTTAAATTTTTTTTTACCCAGTTAGCAGACTTTGAGAGGGGCTGCATCATTGGACTTAGAGAAGTGGAATGGTTGTTTCCATGAACTGTGGTTATATGAGGGCACACATGGCTAACAGGGTTCAGATGGCCCAGACAGGAAACCAGTAGAGAGGACTGTTTGATCCTCCAACAAGCATGGGCAGAATTTCGTTGTCCACTATCCAGACACAGGTGGCACCCACAAACTTCCTGACTCTTCCTGAACCATTTCAAATGGGATATTCAAATGTGCTCCCCTCATCCAACAATAGGATCTACTAGCGCCAAGCAACCCCCCCATTTGGGATGTACCAGATTATATTATGTTAGAAATACTTAGATGTGTGTAGGGTACAGGTATTTGTAATACACTTACATATTAATCCAGGTATGCTGAAGTACATGAATTAAAACCAATTCTGATTATGTCAGATACTGAGAGAGGGTAGTACTCACTTCACTAGGGGGGCTGTCTAACAGGTTAAACTCAAAACGCCTGAGACATTCCCCCCTGGCCAGGATAGCATGTAGAATTTTAGAGGTTGGAGTCACCACTCGGAAATGACCTGGGAATCTTCTTCAAATCCACTTTATTGAAATCAAGGCTCAACGTGTTTCGGGGAGTGCGTAATAACCCCTTCCTCAGGAGCAAAGGCCTGGGGTTATTACGCACACCCCAAAACGCGTATTTGTTTGTATTTCCCCATCACCGGTGGCGCCCCTAGAGGGTAAGATCGTCCTTACACAGAGGGACTCTCTAACCTTCCTTGTTTTTGTGTTTTACTTTGCCATTATGTGTTGTGCCATTGACAGCCAGCCACCATTGCCTTTGTTGGCAGTAGTGTCATGTGCAAGAGACCTGGACTGGTACAGACTGGAACTGTATTGTCTTTAGTTATTAATCCAGTTTCTGTTTGGGATCCAATGATGGACAGGTTCAAGTATGGAGGCCTTGTGGTAAGCGCTTCACTCCTGTCTTTGCTGTGGAGTGACACACTAAGGGTACTTTCACACTTGTTGCATGGCTATCCGGCAGGCTGTTCTGGTGGGTGAACAGCCCACTGGATCCACCATGCCGCAAGTACCCGTGTGCTGCCGCTTGGTCCCTATTGACTATAATGGGGGTGGGGGGCGGATCTACGGCGCAGTGATCGCTGGACTAA
Source organism: Bufotes viridis (assembly GCA_033119425.1). NCBI lineage: Eukaryota > Metazoa > Chordata > Amphibia > Anura > Bufonidae > Bufotes > Bufotes viridis. Next base: position 465,917,816 of record CM065592.1, on the reverse strand, counting down.
AAGGTCAGACCTGCAGTACTTTTAGTCTGGCGATCTCTGGCCGTGCACTGCTGTGCTGCTCCGTAGCTCCGTCCCCCACCCCATGATAGTGAATGGGGATGGAGCAGCAGCACACGGGTACTTGCAGCATAGCAGATCGCCATGCCGCAAATGTGAAAGTACCCTTAAACAGCTGTTGGTGTGGTGTCCCTAGTAGAGATTCGAGAGACACTCAGAGAAGAACTCAGAGATATGCAGGACATTCTTAGGCTACATGTGTTACCTGTCATGGCAGGGCTTCCAACTGACATTTTTCAGCTGGAAAATGCTCGCCCACACATAGAAAGGGTTTCCCAGGGATGTCTTTGCCATATTGCAACACTTCCTTGACCGCTCAGTCGCAAGATTTATCACCAATTCAACATTTATGGGTCCAGCTTAAACTCTAGTTTCGGCAAGCTGCGCAGGATCTACAGGCCGAGCTGCAACATCTGTGGGAAAATTTTCTTCATGATACCACATGAAATCTGTGTGCCTTCATGCCCAATCATATCTTATCATATCATATCTAGGCTAGAGGCATCCCAACAGGGTACTAGAGCTTGGTGCTTTTTTTTTTTTCTAAATTAGTGTATATAAATAAAAAAGATAAACAGAATTGTAATTGCAGCATCCACAATGACCCAATGGATTAAAAAGAATATTCCATTATTTGTAATAAAAAATAAACAAAACAAAAAATTCCAATGACTGAATTGTTATTTTTGGTCACCCCACCTTCCCAATAAAAACTAATAAAAAAAATTATGAAAATATCCCATGTATACCCAGAAAATGAGCCCTAACACAGCTCTTTTTGCAGGAAAATGTTGGCAGAAAAAGTTATGAGTATAAAAGAGCTTTTTAATTATTAAACCCCTTAATGACCAATGACGTACTGTGTACGTCATGATGTAGTGTTAGTTACCGCATCTTAACGTGCACAGTACGTCCTTAGATGAAAGTGTCACCGCAAGTACACTTGCGGTGACACCGGCATCCAAACGGGTGTCACGGACAGCAGAGCTGTCGTGGGAACACAGCAGAGGACCGATCACAGCGGTTCCTTCCCTAGGATCGCTGCGATTGGTCAGTCAGATTTGACTGACCAATCGCAGCCTTCAGCAGCGCAGCTCCGATCCCATCATTGAGTTTATGTGAGATCGGGGCTGCGCTGCTGTATTTCTGTGCCCCGATCTTCAGGATGGCTGAGCGGAGGCAAAATTTGACCCCCGACCTCCCCCCTTCTCCTTACCTCCCACCCCTCCTCTAAATGTAGAATATCAGGATGGCCAAGCGGTGTTAGTGGATTGTCAGGTGTAACATAGGGACCGCTGTATGGAAGGGGTTAACAGGGAGGATATGCAGAAAAAAGTCGGTGTGGATCCTAATCACCGTTTTAGCAACACATAAAAGATAAAGGTGGTGGGGCCACGCTTTCAATACAGAGACCCCTTGCGGGAAACACAGCGCCGGATAATCACAGCAGTTCTCAACTGCTACTTCTGATGTCTTGTACCGACCAACCAAACTGCAGTTGCTCCAATACGCCCTTTCCCTTCAAAGCAAACGATCGGACATAGTGTAGTAGATCCAGCTGCTCATCACAAAGTGTGCTTTATTGTATTTACAAGATAAGATGCTTGTCACCAGTCCAATACATAAAAATGCAGGTAAAATCACTGCCTACCCAACCCGGGTTTCGCCGATAGCTTCTTCAGGGGTTCTGAGGCCATAGGCAATCCATATAATTTAAACCACGGAAGGTTGAACCTTCCGTGGTTTAAATTATACTGATTGCCTATGGACTCAGAACCCCTGAAGAATAAGAAAGTAGACATATTTGGTATTGCCACATCTGTAATAACCTGCTCTAAAAAACAGCACATGACATAACCTGTCAGATGAACGTTGTAAAAAAAAAAAAAACTGTGCCATAACATCCAATCTTTGGTTACCTTGCCTCACAAAAACATAATATACAGCGATTAAAAATCATATGTATCCCAAAATAGTACCAAAAAATCTCACATTTTCCTATAGTTTCCAAAATGTGGTCACTTTTTGATTGTTGTAGGGTGCATCAGGGGGGCTTCAAATGGGACATGGTGTGTAAAAAACAGTCCAGCAAAATCTGCCTTTCAAAAACCATACAGCGCTCCTTTTCTTCTGCTCCCTGCCGTGTGACCATACATCAGTTTACAACCACATATGGGGTGTTTCTGTAAACCGCAGAATCAGGGCAATAAATATTGAGTTTTGTTTGGCTGTTAACCCTCGATGTGTTATAGAAAAAAATGGATTAAAATGGAAAACCTGCCAAAAAGTGAAATTTAATCTCTATTTTCCTTTAATTCTTGTGGAACACCTAAAGGGTTAACAAAGTTTGTAAAATCAGTTTTGAGTAACTTGAGGGGTGCAGTTTCTAAAATGGGGTCATTTATGGAGGGTTTCCACTGTGTAAGCTTCATAAAGTGACTTCAGAACTGAACTGGTCCCTAAAAAGTGGGTTTTGGAAATGTTCTTAAAAATTTCAACAATTGCTTCTAAAATTCTATGCCTTCTAACATCCTAAAAAAATAAAATGACAGTTACAAAATGATGCCAACATAAAGTAGACATATGGGCAATGTTAAATAATAAATATTTTCTGAGGTATCACTTTCTGTTTTAAAAGCAGAGAAATTGAAAGTTAGAAAATTGCGATTTTTTTCCCCAAAACATTTTTTGTAAATTTGGGATTTTTTTATGTATAAAGGTGAAATATTTTGACTACTATTTACCACTGTCATAAAGTACAATGTGTCACGAGAAAAAATCTCAGAATGGCCTGGATAAATAAAAGTGTTCCAAAGTTATTACCACATAAAGGGGCAAATGTCAGATTTTCAAAAATAAGCCTGGTCACGAAGGTGCAAAATGGCCCGGTCATTAAGTAGTTAAAAGTAAATAACTGTATACATTTGGTATCTCTTTGATTGTACTGACCCACAGTCTAAAGGGTTATTGAGTTTTCAGAAAAATTTTAATGTCAATGTCATAAATCCACATAAAAGATTTTGGTTGTTCTGAGTGCTGACACCCCAACCAATCGCTAGAAAACCACTGTGAAACATTACAGAGCAAAGCATGATGGGTTGGTTTGAAAACCCAACATGAAGCTGATGAAAACAGGAAATTCTGAATGTAAACATCCTGGCAGGAGGCAGTGAAGCCGAGAAGATGGAAGAGAAAGTGCTGACATGAAAAACAGATATTTGGGTAAACATTTGCATTATCTGTGGTGCTCTGGGTAGATGAAAAATTTCATTAAGAAACCAGAGAAACATTTTAAGTTCCGAAATAGGCTGTACATCCATAAGGGGTTAAGAGAAATTATGTAAAAGTAGAACTACAAATTGCCTGAGATACAGTTTTTTGTTTTTACATTTTTAACTTATTCTCACTTTGCAGGTCCTCTTCAAATACACTAATTGGTATTGAGTGCGTTTATGAAAGTATGACCTGCAGTGTCCACTCATTGCAATGCGGTTCACCGAATTTTTGGGAAAAAATTTGGTTCGATCCGAATTTATTCGTGGCGAATTTCATTAAAGAATGGCTATTGCCTGGCTGCAGAGAGCCTTTATAATGGTGTAGAACACTGTGCCTTGCAGTAACACGCATAGGAAGTGTGCTTTGGTAGTAAAAAAATACTGTGAGTCTGTATGACATGCAGATGACAGGAGTCGCTCTTAGAATCACTGCACACTTCACTTATTTGGGCAGTCACGGGGACAAAATTGACCAAATAACTTAAGTATGAACTAGCCTTACAGGTCGATATTAGCGCCAAGAAGAAAAGCACTCCTTTTACACCATCGTCAGCTGATTTTACATAGAAGTCTACAGAACCTGTTCTATTAAACGCTTATACAAGTAGAGCCTACCGACAGAGTGGAGAGGGTGTCAGCAGTAAGTTTGTGTTGATGTCACTGATTATTTTACCCTTCCTCTGATCTGTCAGAACAATAACCCCTCACAAAACGGATCCTGTCTGTTGAGCATCTGCCGTCACTCGGTCAGCATTTGGTCAATAATCCATCAGTATTGCTAATGCCAAAAAAAAACAGGACTGGATCCAAAACAGAGATGACACGTGAATGGAATATTTGCATGTCTTCTGTGTTTTGTACTCACTCCTGCTTTTGGCTACCAAATCACAAACCAATTCTGATGGGACCATACAGGCCTTACAGAAGCTTTCTGTGGACCATGGCTTTTGCTGGGGAATGCGACTAAGAAAATTTCAGGAAAGACCAACTAGAGCAGCTGAACTTTATTTGGGGTAATCAGAGGCACTGTAAATGATGGCAGGGGTATGCTGACTCCTATTTAACATGATTTTGAATGTGATTGCTTATTTATGAACACAGCAACATCCCCAGTTATAAGAGGGTGTGCACACTTATGCAACCATATTTTTTTATTTTTATATTTTCTCTTCCCTCTACCTAAAAGATTTCAGTTTGTTTTTCAATTGAGTTGTACAGTTTATAGGTCACATTAAAGGTGGAAAAAGTTCTCAAATGATTTATCTTTGTCTCATTTTTTTACAGCACAGAAACCTGACATTTTAACAGGGGTGTGTAGACTTTCTATATCCACTGTGTGTGTATATATATATATATATATATATATATTTTTTTTTTTCAAATATATAAAAGTGGCAAATAGATTTTTCTTTATACTAATACACCCACAACAGGCTTTGGACCACATAACTGCACCGCTGAACGGCAAATATATTTTTCATTTTCCACTAAGACACTCCACAAAAGGCTTCAGAACATATAACTGCACCGCCGATCGGTATATATATTTTTTCTTTTTTCACTAATGCACTCCACAAACGGCTTTAGAACATATAACTGCACCGCTGACCGGCAAATATAATTTTTCTTTTTCCACTAATACATGCCACAAACAGCTTTAGAACATGAAACTGCACCACTAAACTGCAAATATGTACCGTATTTTTCGCCCTATAAGACGCACCGGCCCATAAGAGGCACCTAGGTTTATTTTAACCAAAAGGTGTGCTTTTGGTGGTTTTGGAACTAATGGTGGTCTGTGGATGGCACTATTACTGGGGATCTGTGGATGGCACTATTACTGGGGATCTGTGGATGGCACTGTTATGGGGGGATCTGTGAAGGACACTGTTATGGGGGATCTGTGGATGACACACTGTTATGGGGGATCTGGGGATGGCGCACTGTTATGGGGGATCTGGGGATGACGCACTGTTATGGGGGGATCTGTGGATGATGCACTGTTATGGGGGGATCTATGACTGACACTGTTATGGGTGGGATCTGTGAAGGATACTGTTATGGGGGGGATTTGTAAAGGATACTGTTACAGCCCCCCTGTAACAGTATCCTTGACAGATCCCCCCCCCCATAACAGGCCCCTCCCCCACTGCACTATAGAAATACAAAATATTTAATTCAATTAAAATTTCCTGTCCATGCCCCCCAGCCCTAATATTACCGACACAAGGCAGCTTGTTGATAGAACGCAGTAAGGCCGGGCGGCCGGCGCGTCATTCACTGATGTCACGTGCCTGCGCCGCCTACTTTATGAATGAAGCAGGCGGCGCAGGCACGTGACGTCAGTGAGTGACGCGCCGGCCGCCCAGACTGCCTGCTTTCAACAAGATGCCGTGTGTCGGTAATATTAGGGGTGGGGGGCATGGACAGGAACTTTTAATTGAATTACATATTTCATATTTCAATAGTGCAGCACTGGAGCCGGGGGGGGGGGGGCGGAGTACAGTCACTGCACCGGCCCCTCTGCAATTGCCAGCCCCCAGCTCCTCCTCCCAGTCCCTCCCCGCTCGCGCGTACATCGCAGCTGGTGATGTAAAAATGTCAGCATTCGCCCCATAAGACGCAGGGGCGCTTTCCCCCCGTTTTTTGGGGGGAAAAAGTGCGCCTTATAGGGCGAAAAATACGGTATTTTTTTTCCACTAATACACGCCACAAAAGGCTTTAGAACATTTAACTGCACCGCTGAACGGCAAATATATTTTAATTTTGCCACTAATACACGACAAAAAGGGCTGCAATTTTAGCACTTCACCAAACAATGGCTAATAAGCCCTTTTTTCCCACTAATACAAGGCAAAAAATGCTGCACTGCACAAGGGCAAATAAGACATAGAAATATTTACTTGTAATAAACCCTGTTCTGTCCCAGCACTGGGAGATTCATTTCAGTATCGTTACAGATTAGTGATGAGTGAGCATGCTTGGCCGAGTACCGGTTCGGCTCGAGCATCGCTATGCTCGGCCCAAGGCGGTACTCGGCAGAGTACCACGTGTGCTCGAGCGAGATGCTAGAGTCTCCTCCCCGCACGTTTGGCGACTCCTTAGCAGCCAATCAACTTGCAGGTAAGTAATGCCCTTCAGTGTAATGCCGTAGCCATGTTAGCTACTGGCATTAGACTGATTGGCTGGCCGACATGTGTCATCGGGTGCTAAATAGGTGTTCAGCTCAGTCAGGGAGAGCAGAGCGTAGGCAGGGAAAGATGGTGTGTGAAGCGAAATTTAATTTTTGATTTTATTAGAAACAAGATTTGCAAAGACACAAATGTCCTTTTAAGGACTACAGTGTGTGTTTGAGAGCAGTAATATATTTTTGGTACCTACGCTCAATTGATCAGTCTCAGGGACAACCGTGCTGAGGAAGAGACACAGTGCAGGGAGAAAAATCGCTGAATGTCATGCAAAGGAAATAGACTACCTCAGCAAAGACCAAACAGTCTCCAAGAATGACACCTTGGTAAAGCTTGATGCCACCATTGACCAGGATGGGTTGCTAAGAGAGAAGGACCCAGTGGTCGCGTCTGTTGACGACTGGATGGGAAGTGTTCTGTCCCAACACTAGGAGAGTCATTTTAGTACCATTACAGATCACACCTGCTGTATTTCTGTAGTTATTAGTTAGGTTATAGCACAATCTAGCGGTCTTAAAAATGTACTGTACTTTGTTTTCTTGTTAATAAAGATTATTGTATTGTGGGAAGTGCAAGGCATTGTGGGTAGTGATAGGCATCCTGGGAAGGAGAAGCCCAGTCTCTATGTTACAGGACATTAGCAAAGCTGTCTCCTGCATATCTTCTTCTTAAACCCCCCTATCTTTGTGAAAGTATATATGGTGAGTGACATCTACCTTGTTTCAGGTGCTGTTTGCAGTGCTGTTTAGCTATGTATAATTGTCATTCATGGAGTTTTTTCTGTTAGCTAGCCATGCAATCTATGTATTGGCAGCCATTTTGGACATGTGCCCAGTGCTAATGTAATGTTATATACATTCTGTTCTATGTTTCTGCTGATACATGTTAGGCCTTATACTTACGCAAGCCATTTGTATGATACCATATCCTATTATAAAGGAATACTCCAACAACATAATTTAGCTTGAAACATATCAATTTAATGAATAACTTTTTCAAAGTGTTGGGATAAATAATTGGCCGCGATGCTTACCAGGTTAAACTCATTAAAGATATCCATTAGGATTTAAACATAACAATTAATAATTAAAACAGTCCACTCGAAGAGTGACTTTACCCCTGCCTAAGCAAAGCGACAACATTTTGGGGATGGAAAATAAAAATAAACAAAAAAAGGGGGGGGGGGAGGGTGTATTAAGTAATACTTACGTGAATGCGCTCTAACCGTTGGTCCTCTTCTTTTATAGCCACTGCAAGCCTCCAACTGAAGAAGACTCCAGCCAATCAAAACATCAGGATCAGCCACCTGTCAGACATCAAACTTAGTGGCCTGAACCAACAATCCAATATCCAAGGTAAGTAAAACATAATGCACAAACAATCATTACCAATGACGGGCGTCATGGTATCATGGCTCCCCTCATTGTAGTATACAATTTGGTTCGCTCCATGATACCATATCCTATTATAAAGGAATACTCCAACAACATAATTTAGCTTGAAACATATCAATTTAATGAATAACTTTTTCAAAGTGTTGGGATAAATAATTGGCCGCGATGCTTACAAGGTTAAACTCATTAAAGATATCCATTAGGATTTAAACATAACAATTAATAATTAAAACAGTCCACTCGAAGAGTGACTTTACCCCAACGCCAAGACACGAAGTGACATGGCCCCACCGCATCGCAAGCCAATAAAAACATCAAAAAGAATTATCAATAATATTCTGCAGATCAGAAATCAGAATGTCAAGGCCAATAACAGAGAGTTCGTCTTTGAACTGATGATAAAGTCCAGGAGTGAATCCCTCCAATTCAAAATGTCTATATGCCTGTTCCCCGATGCTATGCATAAACTTCTCCATCTGTCTGTTAATCCTTTTCCTTATCTTTTCAAGGAAAGCAAGCTCTGCATTGCCCCATATCAATTTAGGAATAATGTCCGCAAGTGCTAATTTCGGGCAGTCAAGTAAATTGCGGACTAATAACAAATTTTCCTTCAGAGCTTGAATGAAGGCATGTGTCTTAACTCTTCCGATATCGTTATTTGTCTAGCTGGAGAATAAAAAGGTCAGGAGTAGGCCAATTTAATAGTAACAACTTGCATTCTGAAAAAATTCTAGCAGCTTTAAGGCCCGAAACAGGTTTCCAAAATATATGAAAGTAATCAGGAAAACCCAAATTTAAAGTAGATTGTCTGACCGCAGATCTTCTGATAGCAAGGTCTAACAATTGACCTCCTATAATCCAAATTATCCTCTGTTTACCTGCAATTAATGAATGATCAAGTTAGGACGAACATAACGTCTAAAGCAATCTGAATCCCATCTACCGATACGTTTAATAGAAGCATGGTCCAGACCAATCAGGGAAGCAAAGGTCGCCGCACCAATGCGGAAGGAATGAGTAGAGAAATTGGCTTGAGACAAATGCAAGCTGTTTAAAGATAATTTCAATAAATGGTTAAATTGGAAAATGGTGAGTGGAGATCCATCACTGTGAACGAACAGGAATTCAGAATGGCGACACCTAGTTTGAAGCCACAAACGCATATTATGTACAGGACAAATAAGCGAATTTAGAAAGTTATTAAGCGACAAGGTCTTTCCTTTCCCCAATTGGTCGGTCTTAGACCTCCTAATAAATAATGTAAGGTGAAAATCATGAACAGAAACATCTGATAGGTAAAGAGGAGGAAGAGAACTCTTATTCTTGGCAGCGACCTCACTTATCCGCAAGGCTGCAAAAAATGTTAAAGAAAATGCAGCCGTAAATAAATAAGTTTCGTAGCGTGAAGAGCAGATTTCAACAAGTGAATGTAAAATACGGCCCAATATCTCAACTGACAAAGGCCTCGTTTGATTCAAAGGAGTAGCCGTCTTCTGGATGCCTTTCAATTGTTTGATGAAAAAGGAACTGATGATAGATGGGAAACCTCGCAATCTGAAGTAAAAAGAAATCCCTGCCAGATGTTTCCTAATGGATTCCACACTAACATTCATGTTGAACAGGTACAAAATGAATGAAGAGAAGTGTGAATCAATATACTCCTACTCGTTAAACTTCCGAATCTTACAAAATTCAGACCATTTCAGCCACGCAGCAGAGTAGGCTTTATTAGTATTAATCGCCAAAGAATTAGCTATTAATTTTTTGGCACCAATCAAATCAGCTCCCACAATTGTTGAGGACATGGAATTCCAACCCGGGAAGCATGCGGGACCATTCTGAAAAATTCTCGAAATCGCTGCCGGGATAAAAGGTCAGCAAGAACATTAGATTTACCAGGAATAAATTTTGCCTTAAGCCAAATGTTATTACTAAGGCATAACGAAACCAATTGACGCATTAAATTATTGACTAATTCAGATTTAGAAGACATGCTGTTAATGGCGAAAACCACTCCCTGGTTGTCGGAGTGGAGAAGAATTCGTCTGTTACGGAATTCCGATAACCAAATGTGTAGAGAGACAAATACAGGGAACAACTCAATGAATACTAGATTCTTGATTAATTGATTCTGAGACCAACTTAGCGGCCAGAGTTCGGCAGACCAGTGCCCATTAAAATAGGCGCCATAACCAAGAGACCCAGCAGAATCTGTAAAAAAGGACAAGGCGTCCGAATTAACAAATTCTTTCTGCCAAATAGTATGACCATTGAAGTTGTCCAGAAATGACTTCCAAATAGCTGAATCATCTTTAATAGGTTTAGTAAGACGGATGTGTGCATTGGGGGAAGAAACACCAGCAGTAGCGGCGTACATACGCTTGGAGAATACTCTCCCCATGGGAATCACTCTAGAAATAAAGTTTAGGGAGCCAAGCAGTGATTGAAGCTTCTTCAACGTTATTTTTTCCTTAGAAAAAATAACAGACAGCAAATCGACAGTGGCGAGAATTTTTTCCTCTGGAATGCGAAATTCCATATCAATGGTGTTAATAATAATACCTAAAAATTTTAATTCTGTTGTCGGATAAACAGTTTTATCCATGGCCAAGGGGATATTGAAATAAGAAGCAATATTGAAAAAAGTATTCAATAAAATAGAACAATCCTCAGTATCCCCCTGGCCAATGAACAAAAAGTCGTCCAGATAGTGTAAAATTAATCCAGCGCGGATGTGCGCCTTAAGAACCCAGTGGATAAAAGTGGAAAAAGCCTCAAAATACTGGCAGGGTAGAGTAAATCCCATGGGGAGAGCCATGTCAAAATAATACATATCTTGGAATTTAATCCCTAAAGAATTATAGCCAGTGGGGTTTATTGGTAAAAGGCGAAAGGCAGACTTAATATCAACTTTAGCGAGCAATGCGCCCTGACCCGCTTGTTGTAAGAGCAGCAAGGCTTGGTCGAAGGACGCGTACTTAACAGATGCCTTCCCCTTGTCAATCGAATCGTTAAGCGAATTCTTATGAGGATAAGAGAGGTCATGTATCAAACTAAAAGAATTGGGTTCCCGTTTTGGGACTAAACCTAGGGGTGATATACGAAAGTTTGCGAAAGGAGGTTGTGAAAAAGGGCCGGCCATTCTACCAGCTTGGACTTCGGATTGAATCTTTTCTCTAACAATGTTAACGTTTTTTCTTGCAGATAACAAGTTCCGCACCTGTAAACATCCCGGGCCGAGATACTCTGGAACGAAGAAACCAGCAGAGAAACCCTCAGTTAGAAGGTTGGCCATCCTGGTGTCTGGGTATATTTTTAACCAGAGAAGAAGCCTTGGAATGTTCAGTGGAGTCACTGACTTTAAGTGATTGATGATCCTTGCTGATGAAACCAAAATGGATTCCTTGTTTTTAAAGCATTTTGCGACCGGATGGGATCCAGCGCAAAAGGAGCATTCGTGACGATATTTACAGCTGTTCTGCCACTTACAGACACCGTCGTTGAATGTGAAACATATACCCTTCCTTGAACCGGGATTGGCAGATTGACGAAAATTGGCAGACTTTTGAGGAAGCATCAAATTGAGCCAGAGGCCCACGTCTTTACAACCCCAATCCAAGGAAGGATATATGGAAAGTTTCTGTCTAAAAGATTCATCATAAAGATACCAACCGGTGCCCCCAAAGTTTTTATAAGCCTCCAGGATGGCATCCACATGAAAGAATAGTCCAGAACATAGATTGGGGAATTTTTCACCCAGAACCGCGGCGTATATGCAGAACGACTGTAACCAGGTGAAAAAAGTTTTCTGGGGGAATTTATTTTTGTCATCTTCTACTTTTTTATCCCTATCCGAATCCATTTTGGTGACATCACGGTTGGAAGGTAGCAATGAAAAGATATCAATATAGTCTTTTTTCCAGATTTTTTCCTTTGTGCTCTGCTGTAAATGAAAGCCCAAAGGAGAAATTTGGCAGGTCAGGGCCTCTTTAAAAGAGGTTTCTTTTATCCCAGAACCAAGATCCAGATTTAACGGAATATTCAATTCTGGAATATTCCGAGAAAAAGAATGTGATTCAGGGGTAGGAGAAGGGGTACTCAATTTGATTGGGGATTCAGGTTTATCAACTATAAAGCAATCAGGATTACCAGACCAAACAGATCCTGGACATGTTAAAGTTGACTTCCTGGAAAAGAATTCCATGAATTCCCTGAACAAAAGGTCCTTATTTAAGTGCATAGAACCTCTGTAAAAAGAACTATGGGGATCCATGAATTGAAATTTGCCTTCTGTGGAGACGGAGTCCTGGATAAAAGACTCACCTCCAGCAGGGGGATGTAAATGAAGGCCAGCCGTTGGTGGCAGCTGGGATGTTACTGCAGGATCCTTGGAGCGGTGGTGGCGGTTGCCAGCGCGTGCGGATGGCGCAGCATCACTGTTCTGGGGAGCCGCTTTCCTAGCCCGTCCAGCGGTGGAGAAATGCGACGGTGAGTAGGTCTTCCGGTCCTTCCTGATCCTCTTCCTGGGCGGAGATACTTCTAAATCACTGCGTAAGCCTGCGCCAGTGCTTACAGGGGGATCGATGATCTCTGGGCTCGCGCTGATGCCTGAGAAGCAGGCAGGATCAGCCGAGGAAGGAGCCGCCTCAGAAGCAACAGGATCATCAGAAAGGCAAGAACGGAGCCATGCCTCACCACCCTTAGATTCAGCCTTCAAAATCAACTGTTTCAGCAAATCTTCCATGGCAGATGGGATGCGCAGGCTTGTGTATTAAGTAATACTTACGTGAATGCGCTCTAACCGTTGGTCCTCTTCTTTTATAGCCACTGCAAGCCTCCAACTGAAGACGACTCCAGCCAATCAAAACATCAGGATCAGCCACCTGTCAGACATCAAACTTAGTGGCCTGAACCAACAATCCAATATCCAAGGTAAGTAAAACATAATGCACAAACAATCATTACCAATGACGGGCGTCATGGTATCATGGCTCCCCTCATTGTAGTATACAATTTGGTTCGCTCCATTCTTCTAGTTTTACCACTTCACAAACCTGTTGACCAATAAACAAGTTAGACTACAGAAAACAGTCCTCTTATTTGGAAGACAGGAATGGTTTATGCTGAATGTCAGACTGCACACTGTGTGAACGTGTATGAAGACAGAACAAACCCTGTTAATGCCTGTTTCAAAAAGCACTTGCACCCTAATAAGAACCGCTGGGTGGAATTACAGAGCTGTGTAATGGTAATTTGGATCCCCAGTCAGTACAACAAGGTATAATAGGATTGTTCCTATTACCCAGGCTGTAACCTCCCCTACTGAACTCTGTTCAACATAAATGTAGCGGAATGATTCCTCCCTATCCTTTCCCTACACCTTGAAAAATCTTTCCTGCACTTGTAAATAGTTTTTTTAACACAATTATGTTTTTTCTAAAACTGTCCCTAGTGCCTGCTGAGGTCTCTTCCTGCACTGAGAACACTGGTAAATGGCAGAATCCAAGATGGCTTAGGCTATTTATAGGGCTGTGACATCACAGGGCTGGCTGGCTGCTGATTGGCTGCATGCATGGCATTATGGGTGATCCCGCTTTCCCAGAGTTCAGTTGATTCCCTGTGGTTCTTTAGTGCAGAATGATCCACTGAATGAAGCTCAATAGTGCATATACAAAGGCTTGACAAAGACTATAGGCAATCCCATTAATCATCATGAAAACCATAAAGTCTCTGAAAACATTTTATAGTTTTAGTTAATAAAATTTAGATCTCCTTCTAGTTTACAGAGGTATAGCCACAGCACTTGGCTGGAGCACACTTTGAGCCTCAAGCCAATCCATGGTATACCGTACAATTGTGCTTCTTAGTGATCATTGTGCTTTGTAGTAACACTAATTTTATCTGAATTAGGTGTTCCTGCAATCCAACCCCATGCATAGCTCAGGGTAGAAGAGGAACCTTTGAATAAGTAATTCAATGTTTTTCTCTTTTTACATCAATTCTCAATTGATTATCCTAAGATAGTTGCCTATGATCTGTCTAAACCAGGGATTGCTTATTCTCAGCAGAATCTTTTTCCTGCAAAATGATGAAAGTTTGGTCTTGGAAAAAGCTTTCCTTGTTAAAAAGACATGCCCGAATGCTCTTATACTGTATACAAATTACAGGGTACATGCTCCAAATGTGGTTTAATTCTGCTTATACGGTACGTGTTGGCATGACAGTTTAATTGTGATTGTGACTGAATGGGGTCTGCCTTCCTTTGCCAAATGTGTAACCAAGAAATGATTCCATAGGAATACAGGCACAGGAATACTGTGTCTAGTTGCCTGATTAGAGGGGGTCTTGTACTTGCAAGGTGACAGGGGTAAGGACAGAGAAAATTATCTTTCCTCCATAGGGCCTGAAGTCTCCAATAATTTCAAAAAACATAGGCCTGACACTTTACAAATCACTAGTCAGAGTCAGACCACACATGGAGTACTGTGTACAGTTCTGGGCTCCTGTGAACAAGGCAGACATAGCAGAGTTGGAGAGGGTTCCGAGGAGGGCAACTAAAGTAATAACTGGAATGAGGGATCTACAGTACCCTGAAAGGTTATCAAAATTAGGGTTATTTACTTTAGAAAAAAGAGGACTAAGGGGAGATCTAATAGTATATCAGGGGTCAGTACAGAGATTTCTCCCATCATCTATTTATCCCCAGGATTGTGACTGCGACAAGGGGACATCCTCTGTGTCTGGAGGAAATAAGGTTTCTAAACAAACATAGAAGAGGATTCTTTACGGTAAGAGCAGTGAGTCTATGGAACTCTCTGCCTGAGGAGGTGGTGACGGTAAGTTCACTAAAAGAGTTCAAGAGGGGCCTGGATGTATTTCTGGAATGTAATAATATTACAGGCTATAGCTACTAGAGAGGGGTCGTTGATCCAGGGAGTTATTTTGATTGCCTGATTTGAGTCGGGAAGAAAAAAAAAAAATTCTACCTCACAGGGTTTTTTTTTGTTGCCTTCCTCTGGATCAACTTGCAGGATAACAGGCCGAACTGGATGGACAGATGTCTTTTTTCAGTCTTATAAACTATGTTACTAACCCCTTTAAAGGTAAGTATGGCCACTCAGTGAGGTTTCTGCATGCAGTTTTGGAAGACAAAATCAGGGGTTAATCATAAAAGGAGATGAAGTACAAGGAAAGATATGACTTCCCTCTTTAAAAATTAAAATTAAAATTACACAAATAAAACTAATATTGGACCAATAACTAATTGACGGTAGTGTTTCTGTTCTTGCAATTTGTAATTTAGTATTTCTGCTCTTGATCTACCTGCACATGGTATAGTATTGTATTTCTGTAGAATAAAAAGACAGCATGTATTTTATTTATTTTCTGGTTAGATGAAATATCCACCACTGAATGTACAAAGCATCATTCTCAAAGACATATCTTTTACCAGGCAGCTAAATACCCTGCTCATCTCATTCATAAAAAATGGCAAACACTGCTCCCTGAAGCTGAAGAAATGTCTTAACCTTATATTAATGGCTTTTACCTTTTACTGTATGGGAGAATACATAATCCAGTCCATTGCCTGGAATTAATATGGAGGTGAGAGAGTTGTTATGCACAAGAACAAATTTAGCTTTAAAGGGTTCAGTGATCACTGTAGTCATAGGCATACCACACGCCTCCAGCTTCATTGCACATTTCCAAAAGTTATTTGCATTAATAAAACAGCAAATATATGGTTTACTTTCTTAAAATCTTGCTGTATAAATATTTCAGAAGCACTAAGGAATGTAGGAGCAGAAAATCTTCTTCTTCAGCTTGGACATAATGTGTTATTGGTAAAACAACAAGAAGGAAGTATACATCAGTACAACTGTGCAGGGTCGGCCTTAGATTAAATGGAACCCTGTGCGAGAGGTCTTTTTGTAGCCCCTAGCCTCGCGGGTGACTAAGGGGCTGCTCCCCCAACACAGGATGTTTTTATTCACGCACGGGAGAAGTAGCTGCGGTGGTGCGGGAACCAGGAGTGGAGGAGGAGGGGAGCATTGTATAGTCTTGGATAACCCCTTTAATATGGTGCCAGATACGGTGCCTTCTTTTATACAATGCCAATATCTGTAACCCCTTTATATTGTGCCTCTTACTCGGAAAATTAGAATATTGTGCAAAGTTCATTTATTTCAGTAATGCAACTTAAAGGTGAAACTAATACATGAGATAGACTCATTACATGCAAAGCAATATATTTTAAGCCTTTAGTCTGTTATAATTTGGATAATTATGGCTTACAGCTTATGAAACCCCAAAGTCACAATCTCAGGTACCTTTTGCTTAGGGGGTATGGATTAATTAGCTGACTAGAGTTGAAATAATGCATCTCCTTTTAAGTTGCATTACTGAAATAAATGAACTTTTGCATGATATTAAAATTTTTCGAGTTTCACCTGTAGTTCCTCTTGCTCCATATCCCCTTTTATAGTGTCTCTTTCTCCTTAGGCCTATAGTTCCTTATGCTCTGTGCCCCCTTACAGTGTCTTGTGGTCTTTGGTCCCCTATAGTGTGCCTCATGGTCTGCAACCTCTTATGGTGTGCCTGATGACCTGCGCCCTCCTATGGTGTGCCAGATGACCTGCGCCCTCCTATAGTGTGGCTCATGATCTGTGTCCCCCTGTAGAGTGTCTCATGCACTTCACCTGCATCACAAACAAAAGCTCCAATAGTTGTGTTTCCTTAGTGCCCCTGCACAGTAGAATGGACCATAGTGCCCCCAGACAGTAGTTATGCCCCCTTAGTGCACCACACAGCAGCTGTATCCCACCAGAGCCCCCACACAGTAGTCATGCCCCTTATTGCCCCCACATAGTTGGCAAGCGCCTTTAGTGCCACCACACAGTAGTAATGCCCCTTTAGTGTCCCCAAAGAGTAAAATGCCACCACACAGTAGTTACTTAGTGCCCCTGCACAGTAGAATGGCCCATAATGCTCCCACACAGTAATTATGCCCCCTTAGTGCCCCACACAGTAAATATGCCCCCATAGTGCCCCAAAGTGTAAAATGTCTCCTTAGTGTCCCTACACAGTAAAGGGCCCCCTTAGTGCCCCCCATCCAGTAGTACTGCCCACTTAGTGCCCCCATCCAGTAGTGCTGCCACTGCCCGCATAAAAATGTATATACTCACTTAGCAGCCTGTTGTCTCCAATGAGTGAAGAACATCCTGGGCTGTCCAGCGACAGGCCTGATGTGGTGACGTCATTGCACCAATTGGGTTCGAAAGCGAACATTCCAATTTCTGACCTATGCACTCCTTCTACACAGCCCAGTAGGCATGATGTGTCACTTCACCACACCTGCTGCACAAGAGTGCAGGCCAGTTTATGGTTAAGCAGGAAGGTGACTTCTCCCTGCTTCACAATGCCACTCAACTGCATCTGTGTCCTGTGGACACAATCCTAGTCACTGAAGACAGGAGGCATCAGTTGCATGACTTGAGAGGTTGCTCATAATTTTGTCCTTTTGTCCCTAAAGACTTCCTTTTCCTGTGCACAGGCATCATTGTTATCACAGGGGGACTAAGAAAATATTTACCATAGAGAGAACTAATGTAGCTAATATGGGACCCATAAAGAAAGGGGGCCCTGCCTAGTTTGGCTGCGTCTCTTACTGGGCAGTGAGAATCTGAGTGGGCCCTACAACATAACCAAACAGGTTTTTGGGGAAGGACTCCAAAAATGACGTAAAGGAAATGGTCAAACAAGCAACAAGTTCTCTTTTTCCATTTGGAAAGGGTATGTTTTTTGCATCTTTTACCTGGTGCCTCAATTCTGTTGACTCTAATGATGATTACATTCAATTATAATTGCCACCATGATGCCTAATCAATCGAGTGAAAGTGGTGCTAATCAATTGCTAATCACAGAGTGGAACCAGCCTATTAAAACGTAACCTTCACTATACTAATTCTATATCAAATGCTGCCCAAACTTGGTAGAAGATTTATAGTATGTACTCTTAGCAATAGGATATTGACATATTGATTTACATTTCACTAAAAGTTCGGGTTCGGGTTCGTTGTTCGGCAACTTCTTCACGCTTTTTGAAAGGCTGCAGGGCAGCCAATCAACAAGCGTTTCACTACTTTTCCCTAATAAGCGATCACAGCCATGCCTACTATATTGTAGATGAGTCAAATGTGTAACCATGGTTTATGATCTACCAGCCTACTGTGCACTATAGTTATGATCGGACTTATTAATTGTGGTCCTCTTGAATTTTCCCTCTGACAAACATTGATATCGGTTTTAAAAATTATATAGAATTTTAATATTGTAGCTGATCACGGCATTATAACTTGTGAACTTGTCTTGGTATTCGGAACCAGAAGGAAAATGCTTTGGTCTAAGTTATGGGTTATACTGATGGGCATATATTGCCTTAGATACTGTATGCTTCATATAGATATACTATTGGGAAAAATTATTAATAGATACATCTCAGTTATGGACATCCCACTGGTCTGATCCCATACACCTGATGTGACACCCAGTTATCAATCTTCCCATTGACAGATAGCGGAACAGGGTTTGCAGGGAAGATAACCAACCAAGAGCATCCTTGTCGGGTAGTTATCCTACTTTAAGTAGGATTGCTATACCATTTCTACACTTTTTGTTTGTATATACACATGGTCTAGGACAGTGATGGCGAACCTTTGGCTTGGGTGCCAGAGGCAGCACTCAGAGCCCTCTCTGTGGGCACCCGCATCCTGGAAAAAGTCTATTATGAACTGCAGAGGCAGAGCATTGAATGAAGCAGGCTAATATAGCTAAATAATAAAGTACATGGAAGATATACTATATTGTACTGTAGTATTCAAGTTAAATTGCCGTGTTGGCACTTTACGATAAATAAGTTGGTTTTGTGTTGCAGTTTGGGCATTCGGTCTCTGAAAGGTTCCCCATCACTGGTCTAGGACTTTCAGATTTTTCCCTTCTCACTTGATGTTTATATCACCCTGGTTCGGGGTATGGAGGTAATAATAAGCCCTAGAAGGAGGTACCATATTATCCTTTGCTTTGCGTCCTGTCACTTGAGCCGATCATGGATAATGTGGCTCTTAGGAACAAAACAGGTTCCAGCTTTTAATTTAAAGGGGCTCTCCAGGACCTAAATGACTCACCATGATAAGTACAATGAAAGGACAGCCCCACCAGAGACAACAACTGATATGTTTGAGCAGAAAGTTTAAAATACCTATAACAGTGTAGTGCATCTATCATGGAGGCAGGGTAGGCAACTGCTCTGGTGCCTGATGTTAGCTGTGGATTAATAACTGTAAGGGTGAGACAAGGGGCAGCTGAAACTTCTCTCATACCGGTGCTTGGAGCCTGCTCTCATAATGTATGGCAATCTTTAAGCACATAATAGATATTTGTTGGTTCTGCCTGATCTATACATGGACCCTCCCTCAAATGCACATGGTAGTTATGCCCATGTGCCCATGAGAAAACTTGACTTTTGGGGCAGGCAGCAGATTAGAAATTCTACTATATAATTACTAGTGTTGAGCGTGAATATTCGAATAGCGATTTTTTTTTACGAATATCAGCACTTCGCTAATTCGAGAATATTTAGAATATAGTGCTATATATTTTAAAAAAAACTAATATTCTTTTTATTTTTTTTATCTGAACCCAAGATACCATTAACAATGATAGAGAATATAGCGCTATGTTCTCTATCTTCGTTAATTCTAGCAAGCCAACCAATAGCAAAGTTATACCCCATTCGAAGTTTAATTTGCAGTACGCAAATATTACATAATGTAATAATTGCGTACTGCGAATGAAACTTTGAAAAGGGTATAACTTTCCTATTGGTTGGCTAGCTAGAATTAACAAAGATAGAGAATATAGCGCTATATTCGGATTCATTATCTTTGTTAATTCTAGAAAGCCAAGTAAACTTGCCTATACATAGCTCTAAGTTGGATGCGCAATGCGAGAATATTAAGTAATATAACTTACTTATTGTTTGGCTGGGTAGAAACAATTAACGAATATGACGAATACGAATATAGCGCTATATTCTCTATATTCGTTAATTTGAGCAAACAAACCAATAGGAAAATTGACTGTACCCAGCTCTAAGTTGGATGCGCAATGCGAGAATATTGCTTTATGTGTAACAGGTATATCGTGGCTCACCCGTGTCCGGTCTATGGTTAAGGTGCTCTGTTTTTTGATGATTCCCCTAATCATCAAAAATAGTAACACAATTTGAAAAATTAAAAACAGCCACTCACCATAAATGTTAAAATACCTTCCCATGCAATCCTGGAATGTATTGGTGGTTGGATACTAGACCTCTAATCCTCACAGCTGGTCAAGCAGTGATTGACAATCGCTATACTTAGTTGCAAAAAAGTGCTAAAGCGGGGAATAGATTAGTGACAACTAGTGTGTAGAATATTTAATCTACCTTGAAGTATATCAAATCATTAAAACTCTAAATAAACATAAATGGTGCATCAATAATAATCCAATAAATTAATAAACAATAAAACCATATAGGATGAAGTGCTCCAATTTGGTGAACCAGAAATGTTCTCCCAAAAGTTAGTATGATGACGCTGCACAAGATTAATTGCCAGTATATTTAGACAGATGGAATTAGTCTTTTTGAAGGCTAGGTATCAAGAATCCAGCTGGCGTCTGGGGCGTCCCCCTTGCACAGCCTCTTACCTGTCACCTCCATTTACCGATCTCCAGGCTGTAGATCTTTTAGTTCTATATTATACCCAAATTACGCTGTGTCCTGCGATCCTCCTGATTGTAGATTCCGGCTACTCTGGTGCGAGTTTCCCGGCTGTGTGGAGTATGGGCCTCAGTGTCTCACGTGGTATGGTTTGCAATGTTCGCCATAGAGCAATAGCTTAGCTGTGTCACGTGATGTGATGTCAGACGGATCAGATAATGCTTCCAGTCTGTTTGGTTATGAGGTATCTTTGAAGGGCCCAGTGCCCCAAATAAAGTTCCAATTTGGAGTATGGAGTGCAGTCCCTTTGATACAATCTTAGGTGGGTAGTTATTGATCCGAAAAGGCCAGACGCGTTTCGAGGTGACAACCTCTTCCTCAGTGGCCTCTGTTTATAATGTAACTACCGCATTCTTATATATTTATTGGCCTCACAGACCAACCTAAGACATGGCCTGGATTTTAGGGATTTTAATCCAATCATGTTATTTTGTTTCTCACCTATTGGTGGAGAGTTCTATTCTCATAGTGAAAATGCATTGCTAGGTAAAAAACAATTGTGATTGAATCCATAAAATATCAAGGTGCATAAAAATGTGCTGCATATTTGGTAATCCAAATCTCCTCTTTGAGGAGGAGAGGAGCTGAAGAAAACACAAAAAGGGGAGTAAAAAACGCATTTGCGGCTTCTTTGCGTTTTTAATGCGTTTTCTCATTTTCCTCCATTGATCCACTCCTATTTTTTTATTTGATTTTTATTTTCACCAATCTTGAGAAAACTTATGATCCTATGGAAAAAATCATTATTAAACTAAAAAACATATGTAGTTGGATCCATATAGTAATAAAATGGAATAAATAAAATTTCCTCTTTGGAGATGGGAAGAGTAAAAGTAGTAAAGGGCAACAAAAACGTTCTATGCATTTATGATGCATTTTCATTTCCATTCCTCTGCCCTTAGTTTATTCCCATAACATTCATCCTGACAACCTGAAGAAGTAATCCCTCATTGTGTTGTGAGTTTACTCTAATATATCCAATATTATGTGATATGGAGTAATATGGAGCTTCTTGTAAAATGGGGATGGGTGCCTTAGGCCCCTTTCACACTGGCGTTTTGGTTTTCCAGCATAGAGATCCGTTGCCGGGTCTCTATGCCGGAACAATCCTGATCAGGATCATCCCCATGCATTCTGAATGGAGAGAAATCCGTTCAGGATGCATCAGGATGTCTTCAGTTCAAGGCCGGAACGTTTTTTGGATGCAGCAAATACCGCAGCATGCTGCGCTTTTTGTTCCGTCCAAAAATCCGGAACACTTGCGCAAGGCCGGATCCGGAATTAATGCCCATTGAAAGGCGTCCGACGTCTAGCTTTTTCTCAATTGTTACCATGGCAGCCAGGACGCTAAAGTCCTGGTTGCCATGGTAAAACGTAGTGGGGAGCGGGGGAGCAGTATACTTACCATCCGTGCGGCTCCTGGGGCGCTCCAGAGTGACGTCAGGGCGCCCCACACGCATGGATCACGTGATCGCATGGATCACGTGATCCATGGGCATGGGGCGCTCTGCCGTCATTCAGGAGCGCCCCGGGAGCCGCACGGACTGTAAGTATACCGCTCCCCCGCTCCCCGCTCCTACTATGGCAACCAGGACTTTAATAGCGTCCTGGCTGCCATAGTAACCTGAAAGCATTTCGAAGACTGATCAGGATCCTGATCAGTCTTTTAATGCTTCAGGCGACTTACGTTCTGACGGATCCGGCGGGACGGAAGTGCCTGCCGGATCCTCAGAACGCAAGTGTGAAAGGACCCTAACTCTGAAGAGATATCCTGAGTCTGGCTGTTTTATCAGCACCAGGATCTCTCCTCGGCGGAAGGCCCCCTCCCCTCATTCAACCTATACACTATGACACAATCAATGACACACGATGGGATAGACAAAATAAGAGGAGTTTGGAAAAAACACATTACTGTTTTTCTCCTGCTTCCTCCTACTCCCCCACTCTGCTGCCAACTCCATATTACTCCATATCACATAATATTGGATATATTAGAGTAAACTCACAACACAGTGAGGGATTACTTCTTCAGGTTGTCAGGATGAATGTTATGGGAATAAACTAAGGGCAGAGGAATGGAAATAAAAATGCATCATAAATGCATAGAAATTACTGGGCTCCACAGCAAATTTTTGAACGCCCCCCTAGCAACTTCTTTGCACACCTCTACTGCCATGCAACCCCCTCTCCTGTGACTATTCAAGATCACTCTCTCAGACCAGGCCTGGCAGCTGCTCTGTCTGTTTGCTACTCATATGTACTGTATATAATGTCATTGTACAATACTGTTGAGTATTCTCAGGCAATGAAATAGTTTAGTCCTCCTCCTGGGTGGCCCCTAGGTGGCCCCAAAGCAGCCACTGACAATGCTACTCCTATAGCTACGCCCCTAACCAAAAACTGGGTGGTCACATTAGTAAATCTGGTCCACTGTGTTTTGTACACTAGGCACTATTTTATATATATATTCAAAACTGGTGCAGATTCTACCTTTCAATTTTCAGAGTTCCTTTGTAAAATAGGGTCAATCTGATTGGTTGCTATGGGTAACTAGACCAGTTTTCCATTGCACCAGTTTTAATAAATCTCTCCAATACATTATTCTTTTCTCAATATCATTTATCATTGTGCATTTTTTTTTTGCGGGGAAGAGGGGCTATTTTTGATTTTTGCTATGCGGACCTGTGAAATCTGTGTACGCCCCTTTTATAACATGTTTTAGTCCTACATAAGCGATTTATGTCTCAGAACGTTTAGCATAAATTGCGTAGTACGGAAGAAACCTATGCAATGTTGAATATTACAGAATAGTCTATGAATCAGGAAATGTATCTTCATTTTCATCTGCTAAAAGAACTTCAGTTCAAGGAAATTATGATAAAATATATGTGCCAGTTTTATACAATATGAAAGCATTTTATCCTACGCTAGAAAAACTTCCATGCACTTAACACAGCAGCAACTGCATACTAATGAGAGAGTACTGCTAAGAACTTAGAGAAGAAAAGCCTGCTTTGCTAAGTTTATTCCAGAATATAAGAAGGCATTGTAGATAGAATAAGCAGGCAGAGGAGAGGAGCGAGGAGGTTTTATCAAGGCTATGTATCATTTTATCTCCTATGAAATCTTGGTGACTTATGACTGAACAGCTACAAACTGCTTGTCCTTGGAAAATGAATAGCTAGATGCAGACACAATGCAGTTATAGGGCTCTCGAGAGGAGGCCAGCACTGAAGTACTCCCTTTGATTGCAGTATAATGTTGTACTGGCCACCACTAGGGGGAGCACACTGCATACAGAGTTAGGCTCCATTTACATGACTGTATTTCTGCTCTGCATTTTTGTGTATTGCACACCGTGTCCATTCCGCAGTCCCGCAAAAAGGATAGAACATGTCCTATTCTTGCCCGTATTGCGGACAAGAACAGGCATTGTTACAATGTGTTTCCAACAAAAACGGATGCAACACCATTGTCACATGGACGTCCTCCGTATTTTTCGCGGAATGCAAAATATATCCAGTCATGTAAATGCACCCTTAGGGTACTTTCACACTTGCGTTAAACTTTTCCTGTATTGAGTTCCGTCGTTGGGGCTCAATACCTGAAAAAAACTGATCAGTTTTATCCTAATGCATTCTGAATGGAGAGAAATCAGTTCAGTATGCATCAGGATGTCTTCAGTTCAGTCACTGTACAGTTTTTGAACGGAGAAAATACTGCAGCATGCTGCAGTTTTGTCTCTGTCCAAAACTCCTGAACACTTGCCGGAATGCTGGATCCGGCGTTCATTTCCATTGAAATGTATTAGTGCATTTAAATTACCGCATTGACGGACCCGGTCTTCCGGTTTGCGCATGCGCAGACCTTTAAAAATGGGAAAAAAAATAAATTCCGGATCCGTTTTTCCAGATGACAACCGCAGAGATGGATCCGGTATTGCAATGCATTTGTGAGATGGATCCGGATCTCTCTACAAATGCTGTCCATTTGCATACAGATTGGAACTGCCTGCCGGAATCCAGCAACGCAAGTACCCGTATACAAATTCCACTGTATATTCTACCCTTATACAGCCCTCACTCATGAGCAGAATGTAGGGGAATAAGAATACGAATAGAACGGAGCTGCAACACCAGCCACAGCCACTACCCATTCATTATGCTATCAAATATTGCTCATATTATGTATGCATTAACAACTATGATTGCAATCCTCGGAATACCCCTTTAAATTCTCAGATTGCTATTTCCGAGCATACAGTCGCAATGTTCTTCAGACGTTCTAATTAAAACATTAGTATTAACGTTAGCTCATTAAATTAATTTTGGAAATGTTTTTGTGCAGTGATTTTTAAGCTCATCAGTGTAAAACAAAAAACCATTAAAGTCAAATTAATGAATTTGTACTCTACAATTCATTAGAAAATTACAGCATGAAACTGTTGTAAATGAACCCTGATGCCATCTATGCCTGAGATGATAGTGTGCTCCATAGAACACCATGGGCTTATACACACAGCCATAAAAGGGTCGGTGTTATAATAGAAATCTAGGGGCTCATATTGAACCTCTGTATGGGGGAATACGAAAATATTCTTAAAGGGGTTGTCTCACTTGAGCAAATGGCATTTATCATGTAGACAACAGTCCAAGCCACCAGAGGGTCCAATGCTTTTTCCTATAGTGTACAAGCACGGCCACCACTGCTGGATTGCAGGGTGGTCGTAAATATGGAAATGAGCAATGTATAATGTGATGGAAAAATGAATCTAAGCAGCAAAGGAGACAATATGGACAATCACAATACATTAGTAAGTGGCTTGTATTAACTTTCTCTACATAATAAATGCAATTTGCTGAAGTGAGACAACCCCTTTAAGGATTCAAGCCTGAAAGAGAATGTGCCACTAAAAAGACTCATCCCTTACCCACAGTATAGGGGATAAGTGTTTGAATGCTGGGTGTTCAACAGCTGGGATGCCCAGTGATCACGAAAATGGGACTCCACAAGTGCTGCTGAACTGCCCCATGAGAATGCACATGTGTGTTCTCAGTACCCCTCCAAAGGGAACGATCTCTCCTTGGAGAGAGCGCCTTAATCGGTGTGAGGAGGCTTATAGGCCATACATGCTCCTCTGGAATTCTGGGAAGAAAGGTATGCAAATGAGCTCTTGACAAGCTCTGCCTCTAATGCCACCAGATGTAAGGCAGCTATCCTATAAGTCAATGTTCAATCCTTTAACTAGGCATTGAGATATGACTTGGATAATAAATAAGCCAGAACCTCATCTGCATAGATAGTAACCCCCAAATCCTGACCTAGGCCTCTCACCCAGCTAAGCCAGTACTCTATGCTCTGCACTGATGAGGGGCAGTCACCCCAAAACAGCTGTCTGCAGATGAGGTTCTGGCGCACGCCAGGTATTTACGAATCTATGTCCCTCTGTTAGAGCAAGTAGTTGTGACACCAGCTGTGGTTAAGCAGCGGAAACACAGGGCTCCCTTTAGATGATAGAATGTACCCAAATGTAGGAAGACCAGAGTGGTCTTAAATAGGCCACAATATCCCTGAAGATGTTGTGTAGCACATGTCACGGTGCTCCTACCTTTGGATTTGGTTGAAATCCCAGACACGGTGGTCCAAAGCAGTGCAAAGGGGGGGTTAGTAACTTTTAGTAACTTGGGTGATGAAAGAATTAAGTTAAGTCCAGGCTTGGTTAAACGTTAAACAGTTGCTTTACTTGTAATAAACGGTAATCCATACTTTACCTTGGTTACCAATAGGTTTCAGCAGGCAAATACTTTCTCTGCACACAGACTCCTCTCTGCTGTATCCTCTCTGCAGCTCTCTAAGCTCGGCTATGTTAGTAGTCGGTTTCTTACTGTAGCTAATCCTAGGAAATTCTGTCATAGCTGTAAGTACCTCAAGCTCTAGCTTTGGCTTGGTTTTCAAGCAATGCAAGCCCAGGAGGGGACATGCAATCAATATGCACAACCTCCAGTGATAAGGTTAGCTAGGACAAACAGAACCTGTCCAGACAGGACTAGGCCAGTTGCATTTCCCCTAGCAGGGGTGAGACTGCACTAACTCTATCTAGCTAACTCCTTCTCTCCTTCTCCCTCTAGAGGGAGAGAGAGAATAGACCAGGGGTGCACAACCCGCGGCCCCCAGAGCCAAAGTTTGCGGCCCCTGTCCTCCTGGACAGAAACACAGCTGATCGTGCGATCAGCTGTGTTTCTGCCCGCAGCGCCGCACAAGAGAGCTTACAGCTCCTGCTCTGTAGCAGGAGCAGGACAGCCGGGGGAGCGTGGAGAAGGCAGAAGCAGTTGATCAGCGCTTCTGCCTTCTCCTAAGATACGTAGGCAGCGCACTGTGCATTGTAGACCTGGCTTGGGGGCAGAGGAGTGCAGAGCTGCAGGGTCAGGACTCAGAGACCCTGATCAGCTCTGCCTGTGTACAACGCCCCCACAGCAGGCTGGTTTCCTCTGTAACTGGGGCTCCTATGGATGCCCCAGTTACAGTGGAAATAATGCAAAAAATAAAAGTCTTTGTCCCCAAAGGTCTTTCAGTGACCATTTCGGACAAATTATATGGAAAAAATATATAATTTTTTTTTAAATATTTAAAAAATGTAAAACAAAAAAAATATAATAAAACACAAAATATGATGTGGCAAATAAAATAGAAAATTATTTTTAAAAAAATGCTAATAAAATAAAAGTGTTCACTGTCTTTTTGTGATCCCTTGAGGGACACGTTATGTGGCAAAAATATATATAAAAAAATTGAAAAAAATAAAAATAAATAAAAAAAAACAGATAAAAAGGAAAAAAAAGTGCAAAATAGTAGTGTTCATTGTACCCCAACAGTCTTTTTATGAACTCTTGTGGGACATATTATTTAAATATATTTCTGCCATATAATAAGTAATAAACCCCCCCCCCCAAAAAAAATAAAAAAAATAAAATATTAATAAAATACAAATAAAAGTAAAAAATAAGGCCTAATGCACCCGAGCGTATTTTCTTTCCGTGTCCGTACCATTTTTTTGGGATCATATACAAAACCATTCATTTCAATGGGTCCTCAAAAAAAATGGAAGTTACTTTGTGTGCATTCCATTTCCGTATGTCCGAATTTCCATTCCGCAAAAAAATAGAACATCATCTATTATTGTTCGCATTACGGACAAGGATAGGGTTGTTCTATTAGGGGCCAGCTATTCTGTTCTGCAAAATGCAAAATACACATGGATGTCATCCGTATTTTTTGCGGACTGCAAAATACATACGGTCGTGTGCATGAGGTCTAAAAAGGAAAAAGTTTAAAATTAACAAAAAGTGTCAGTGTCCCCCAAAGGTCTTTTTATGACCTCTTGGGGGATATTATTTTTAGCAGAAATACCTGTATATAGAAAAATACAGGCTGCGCACAGCGTGAGGGCGCTCTTTGACCTCACGCTGTGCACGTCAGATCACAGCACAGCCAATGGAGGATGTGTAGGAAGAGGATTGCGATGTAGGTGAGGAGAGGCAGCGTCCGGAGCATTGCTGTGAGGGAGGGTGCTCATCCGCTGGGGCTGATGTGAGGCAGGGGGCTGATCTGAACTAGAGGGGTGATCTGAGGCATTGGGGGGTGATCTGTGGCATTGGGGGTCATTTACATTGGGTTTTGAGATGAGTTCTGATTTATGGTCTTATTAACATTGGGGGTCTGATTGGTTGTCTGATCTGTGTGTCCTTTGGGGCTAAAAATACGGTAAGTTAAAAAAGAAAAAAAATTATAATAATAAAATGCATAAAAGAAAAAACACCCACACTAACCAAAATTGTCACCATTATCTCGTGAAACTATTATATAACAAAATGACCGACACGAAATAGGGAACTAATTATAATTATTTATTTTGGTGGCAGTTTGCATATTTAAAGAATAAGGAGCTATAGTTTGAAAAAAAAATATTTTTTAAAAATGTTTTGTACAGTTTTCCCCAAATAAAACAAAAAAATTAATTATAAGGCCCTATGTCTCAAGTGAAAAATTATTGCAAAAATTATTTTGACAGTCCGAACACATAAAAAAGTTACAACTATTTGAACCACCACGTGCGCTAAATCACAAAAAAAGTGTTAACCAATAAGCACTTTCTCCATTAGAAAGTGCTTACTGGTTTTTACATGGCGCCTGTAACTGGGGGGCAGGGGGTGGTAATAATTAATGAGAGGCAACCTCTGCAGTTTAGGAAAACGCTCATTTATGAATAGGAGGTAGGAAGGAAATGTCACCACGTTTCCTGTAAAAATGACTTTTAACACATTCCCGCAGCATGGCCCCTGAAACAGAGGATTCATACTTACCTTCTTCAGGCCGCCCTGGCACCCTTTGCCTCCATCTTTTGGTTCCTGCACTTTTACACCTGGCAGTGCATGGCCATGGTCACATACACGACTCCAGTCAATGACTGACCACAGCAGTGACACGCTGCTTGTGGCCACATCACCGCTGAAGCCAGTGACTGGCTGGAGAGGTACAAGTGACTATGGCCATGCACTGCCAAGTAAAAACAGCATAGGGAGCAGGTAAGTTTAAGGCCCCTTTGCAGACGAGCATTTGTCACAGAGCGAGTCTGCAACGCAGCACCCGGCCTAAACTTCCAGCACTGCCGGGTCACATAGCATTATATTGATTTATGATGCTATGTAACCCTTACAGTTCTGGAATGTATTGGATAACGCTGGCAGCATTATGTCAGTCTTATCCAATAGATTCCAGAACTGTAAGGGTTACATAGCATCATAAATAAATATAATGCTATGTGACCCCCGGCAGCGCTGGGGGTTCCGGCCGGGTGCTGCGTTACAGACTCGCTCTGTGACAAATGCTCATATGCAAGGGGCCTAACTCTTCAGTTTCAGGGGCCATGCTCAATTACTGGGAACAAGTGTTCATAGGAACGCTCATTCATGATAAGTGGCGGTATAATCGCGCTGCAAATCTCTCTGTGTTATCAGGGATGTGCTACTGATAATTAATTTAACTAAATGAAGGAGAAATGACTGTAATAGTGATCATTCCTCCCCAGTCATTTTACATTGGCCTGTGTAATAGACTGATGCAAATGAGCACCAATCAACATATATTTTTTTTTTGCGGCCCCTTGAAATAAAGCGTTGTGACAATGCGGCCCTCAGACCAAAAAAGGTTGTGCACCCCTGGAATAGACAAACAGTTTCAATGGAAGTACATATGCACATTATTTAGTGATGATATAACAGACATTAGATGACACAGTCTTAGCACATAGAAAGTGGTAACAAGGTGCAACAAAATGGTAATGGCATTCCGGGTCATTACACTGGCTTACTTAATATCCAAGTCATGTCTCAAGGCCTATTTAAAGGGTCGAACATTGACTTATAGGATAGCTGCCTTACATCTGGTGGCATTAAAGACAGAGCTTGCTAAGAGCTCCTTTGCATCCATTTCCTCAATTCCAATCACTTCTATGGGACTGCTGCAAGCTCTGTACTTAGCTGCACCATAGAAGAGAATGGAGCAGTGGACACACTTCCACAACACTGCTCCATTCTCATGGGGCAGTTCAGTGGCACTTGAGGACCCCCTTCTTGAGATCAAACACTTATCCCCTGTCCTGTGGATAAAAATATGTGTAATTAGAGGCACAGCCCCTTTAATATTGACGTATTTCATCTAAGAGTAATACAGTGCAGCATTCGCTAAGGCTACTTTCACACTAGCGTTTTTTGCGGATCCGTTATGGATCTGCAAAAACGCTTCCGTTACAATAGTACAACCGCATGCATCTGTCATGAATGGATCCAGTTGTACTATGTCTTCTATATCCATGACGGATCCGTCTTGAACACCACTGAAAGTCAATGGGGGACGGATCCGTTTTCTATTGTGCCGTTTGGCTCTGCTTCGTCAGGCGGACAGCAGAATGCATTAGGGCAAAACTGAACAGACCACTTGTGAGAGCCCTGAACGGATCTCACAAACGGAAAGCCAAAACACTAGTGTGAAAGTAGCCTTATTCTTCTTTCTTTACATGTTTATGGGGGCAACAGTTGCCTGGGTTCCTGTGATGGCAGCTACAGAAATCATCAATGACTGCAAAAGTCATCTGAACATAGAATAAAAACCAAGTCAGAAAAAGATCTATTTGGTTTTATAGGAAAATGTTGTAAGCATGCTCAGGGAAGCACCTAGAAATTTTGTCTAGGGGGGGTCCGAAAAGAAAAAAAGTGTGCGGCGCAAAAAAAATTGGCCCCACCCATTTTTCTAAGCCCATCCTACATATAATAGGCCACTCCCAACAAACACTGTACAGCTGAAATGATATAGATGAGGTTGAAGGTAAGAGTCTCACCCTCATCCTACATAGACACACTGTACCCAATACTCCACCATACAGGGCCCCAACATAAAGCCCCTCTACTCACACTGCCCCCCA
The DNA here is from genome assembly GCA_033119425.1 of Bufotes viridis. NCBI lineage: Eukaryota > Metazoa > Chordata > Amphibia > Anura > Bufonidae > Bufotes > Bufotes viridis. The sequence continues at coordinate 465,886,605 of CM065592.1, read as the reverse complement.
CGTAGCTCCGTGGCAGGAGCTGTTGCACTTTCACTTCCTCCCTCCTAGTCCTGAAGGCACCAAAAGAGGAGTGGAGGAGGAGCTGCACGATATTGAAGGTGTGTAGGTCCAGGTGGAGGAGCCCGGCTCTACACATCATACAGAGGGGAGGGCCTGTCCTGGCTGCACTGCCTGCTTCACATTATACAATAGACAACAGCAGGCTACAGCCAGGAAGCTCTTCCGCTCTTCTACCTTCCCAGATCCTGCTCAAGGCTTGTGGTTCCCCCCACCATCCGCCACCCGCCCGTGGTCTGCCGCCCCCTTGGCCGTCCTCACCCAGTTCTGAATCCTCCTTCTGCAAATGGCAGGGCGAGGAGCCGGATAATCTCCTCCTACATAGCGCCACATACCTCTTACAACCAGTGATGTCACTTTTGATGTAGACGTTCTCTTTTCTCACCTTCTCCATTCAGACCATCTCTTCACATCTCCTGAACACCCCATCCTGCCATCCCCAATACTGTGCCCGCTGTGCTCCCCAATACTATACTGCAGAAACTGTCCCCTGAAAAATACCTGTACCACACAGATAGTGCCCCCTTCTACAATTATTGGCACAGGTGCTCTAAAAAAATAACTGTGCCCAGTAAATAGTACCCCTGACACTAATAGTATAAACATATTGTCCCCAAAAATAATTGTGCTAAGCTGATACTGTGCCAGGGTGCCCACCAAAGTAACAGTGCTCCCCAAATTCCCACCAATAGAAATAATTCTCTGCCTGAGCACACTTAGTAATAATGCCCCCAAAGTGCCCATACTAGTGTGCTCATGTTCCCCATAGCTCCCCAGTAGTAGTAAAGCTCACCATAATGCCCCCTAGTAGTAATAATTATCCTTATAATATGACAGTACAAGAAATACCCCTGCATAGTGCCTGCAGTTGAGCTAATGTCCCCATAATGTATGCCAGTATAAAATACCTCTATATAGTGCCCCAGTAAATGCCCCCGTAGTGGCCTCTCCCCCTTCCCCATAGTGCCCCGATAATTTGACAGTATAAAATACCCCATCTTAGTGCCCCCAGCACATGCCTCCATGGTGCTTCTCTCCCCCTTCCCCATAGTGCCCCCTATAATATGCCAGTAAAAAAATGCCCCTTCGTAGTACCCACAGCAGATGCCCCATAGTGCTCCTCTCCCCCATAATGTGCCAGTAAAAAACGCCCCTTCTTAGTGCCCTTCTTAATGTGTCAGTAAAAATATCCCCCTTCTTAGTGCCACCAGATGCCCCCATAGCGCTCCTCTCCCTCATAATGCCCCCATAATGTGCCAGTTAAAAATGCCCCTTCTTAGTGCCACCAGATGCCCCCATACTGCTCCCCTCCCCCATAGTGCCCCCATAAAGTGCCAGTTAAAAATGCCCCTTCTTAGTGCCACCAGATGCCCCATAGTGATGCTCTGCCCTATAGTGCCTCCCATGTGCCAGTAAAAAATACACCTTAGTGCCAGATACCATAGTACATATAGGGGATATTGTTCCAGTAAAAAAAATACTATAGTGACCCCAAATAATGCCACTATAGTGCCACCAGATGCCCCATAGTGCTCCCCCCCCAAAAAAAAAATAGGGCAGTAAAAAATTCCCCCCAGATTTCCCCATATTGCTCCCCCAAAATGGGCTAGAAATAAATGCCCCCATAATGATCCACTCCCCCATGGTGCGGTGCCCCCAAATAATGCCCCTATAGTGTCACCAGATGCCCCATAGTGCCCCCCCCAAAATGGAGCAGTAAAAAAATGCCCCCAGATTCCCCCATAGTGCTCCCCCAAAATGGGCTACAAATAAATGCCCCCATAATGCTCCACTCCTCCATGGTGCCCCCAAATAATGCCCCTATAGTGTAACCAGATGCCCCAAAGTGCCCCCCCCCCCAAAAAAAAATGGGGCAGTAAAAAAAATCCACCAGATTCGCCCAATAGTATGGCCCCAAAATGGACTAGAAATAAATGCCCCCAGATGCCCCCTTAGTGCCCCCTACCCAAAATGGGCCAGTGAGAAATGCCTCCATAGTGCCCCCACAAAACAAAATGCCACCAGGTGGCCCCTAAAATGTGGCATTTAAAATAAAATAAAAAACACTAATGCTTACCTTCATGATGACGTAATCGCGCCACCTGAGCCAGCCTCTAATAGGCTATCAGAAGAACAGGGAAGGAGACGCCTCTCCCTCCCCTGCCGCAGCACATTGATCTGTATCGCTGTCCTGAGGATGGCGATACAGATGAATATGGAGATGAACGCTTCACAATGGAAGCGCTCATCTCCTACTGCCTCCCCACCGCCACCCGCAATTAGAACCAGGGTCGCGCCGGGATTAAAAAATAAATAAATTAATGGTTCTAGGGGGGGTCAAGACCCCTAAAACCGCCCCTATCGGTGCGCCACTGGGCATGCTTTGTGACATGTCTAGAGATCAGTGAGCGGGAGAAGGAATTTGGAAGGAGGAGCTCATGGGCATGGTAAGTTGTGTTCTTGTGTTACTAGATCTGTGTTGTAACAGAAATATATGGCTCCACGCTGTATCTCCATATGCCCCCAGTTTAATATAGGAGCATACAGAGGTTTCTAGGGAACTTATTGGAAAAAGTGTTAGATAGCTAAGACAGAGAATGACTTATTGAGTTCAATGTGTAGTGTAGTGAGCAAGCTCTGAGACATTTCCAGAGATCAGCGTGCAGGGATCTCCAGCTTTATAATATAGTTGTTACCTTTCCTTGTGATCCAGACATGTCATGATACTGAGATGAGTGCTGAACCGAGGTGCTGGCTTATTTAATATCCGAGTCATGTCTCAAGGCCTATTTAAAGGGTCAAACATAGACTTATAGGATAGCTGCCTTACATCTGGTGGCATTAGAGGCAGAGCTTGTTAAGAACTCATTTGCATCCCTTTCTTCCCAGAATTCCAGAGGAGTATGTGTGTCCTATAAGTCTCCCCATGCTGATTAAGACATTTGCTCCCCAAGGAGAGATAGTACCCCCCAAATCAGCACAAATGATAGACACTGTCAGCCTATTGTGAGGACCTTGAGCCCAGTGTAGGGAATCTGAAAAGCCACCAAACTCTGCAGGTTAATATCGGTTGTAATAGGATTATATGAGGGAATTGCTATTGATATGTGTATGTTACTTCTACGAGCATCTATATTGTTGATTTGTGGGGGTCATTTATTAATATCTGTGTTTTAGACACCATTCTTAATATGCCCTAAGCTGGCGGTGGATCCGCTGGAGTTATATAAAGGCACCAGCCTCTACATAACTTCGGCGGATCCACTGCCACTTTTAAATGTAAGCTTCCCAGCCTGCCGGCCCGTCCCCTTCCCCACCTACTTTTTTAGACCCGCCATGAGCGGGGGAAAGTCGCAGAATATGGCGCAAAGGACTTTTGCACCTCAATGTGCGCCAGGAATACACCTAATATAGGTATATTTCTCGTTAGTAACTGAGCCCCTGTGTATTTATGACATTCATGCATCCAACAGGTTAGAGAATCAGCAGAAATTAATTATGAGAATTACTACTTTCAAACTCGCAAAGTTCTGTCTCTGATTTGCTCAGTGACTTAGAAAAGGTTAACCCTGACGTGCGCTGAAAAAGGCATTTTTCTTTTACTTGCCCCATGGTGCTTCTCTGCAGTGGAAGACAAATCCGTCTATATTGATTCATTTTTAAGAGCAGGCAGTGTTTAGCCCTGTAGCAGAGCTATCCTTTGAGGATGAAGAAAAGAGGCAGTGATGTTATTTACAGGCAGCCAGACAAATCTTTAAATCCAGTGACTATTGTCTCTAGCCATTCATGGTAGTGGCCCCCAAGCCTGGCCTTAAAGGAAATGTGTCACCAAAAAGGTTATCTGCCAGTTAAAATCAGATATTAACACATATCCTTTTTTTCTAATCTGTTTTTATTTTCTGATTGTATATTTTTTCTTTTTTTCTTTTTTCTGAACATTACTATGGGGGCAGCCATTTTGCCTGAGCTGTTCTTAACAACATTTATAAAGCATAAAAAAATTTATGGCTTTATGGCAGCCCCATGGTCCATAAACACAATGGTCAGGAGGGGACCTCAGTGACTTCTATAGGAGAGTTTTCTAGGCATGCTCTGTGACCTGTGCAGAGGTCATTGTACAAGGAAAGAACAGATACAGTAAGCTCTGACAATCACCTATAGTGAATGGTGGATCCCGTCTTATCAATACACAGAGGTGATATCATTATAGGCAGGATTAAAATTATAGATAAGCAGGTAACTACAGTAAAGGGATTTATACAGACCAATAAATGGCGCCAATTATTAGACATAGTGGCCAGTGCGAAAACTGCAGGATTTTTTTTTAGTTTAACTATAAAAAGTGACTTAGAAAATTTAAGAAAACGTCATCAAAAATGAAAAATATGTTAAAAAACATAAAAAAGTGATTTAAACAACAGGTCATTTTCTGATGACACATTCCCTTTAGGGCTGTGCGACCTGTGCACAGGGTGCATCACCCTAGACTTCTGAGGGGGCACCAGACAGGCCCCTTTGCTGGCCCCCCAGGCACCAAGTCAATTCACCTGGTTCCTGGGCGCCCCTGCACAATTGTATCTGCGTCCACAGCGTGCTTAGGCTACTGGTCACATGCTGTACAGAGAAAATATGAGGTGAAGAAGGACCTGAGTGATGTCATTATCATGGGACTTATGCAGGAAGAAAGAGCTCAGTGCAGTGTTGAAGGACCTGTAAGGGGGCGGAGCTTCTGTGCTGTGTGTGGAGGTGTTACCAGAGACATTTGCTTGCCTCCCGCTCTTCCTGTATAACGGCTCCGAGGTGCTCACGGCTATTGCAGGTACGTGGTTCCAAAGAAACTTTGACTGTTGTTTCGGTAAGTTGGTGATCAGTTCACAGGACCTTATGTGGCTAGCAGCGATATGGACCGGGTATGACTAGAGATGTCCCGAACTATTCGCCGGCGAACGGTTCCCGGCGAACATAGCTTGTTCGCGTCCGCCACGGCGGGCGAACATTTGCGATGTTCGAGTTCGCCCCTATACTTTATCATTGAGCAAACTTTAACCCTGTACCTAACAGTCAGCAGACACAGTCCAGCCAATCAGCATACCCACCCTCCCAGACTCTCCCACCTCCTATCAAAAAGCAAGGACGGCATCCATCTTAGATTCATTCTGAAGCTGCAGTGTTAGTAGTTGTAATCGCAATGCGATTAATATAACCTGTATTAATCGCATTGCGAATTTAACTTAGAGCTGGGTTCCTAATGGTTGTATTGCTAGAATATAACAAAGATTGAGAATATAGCGCTATATTCGTCAATTCTAGCAATACAACCATTAGCAACTCAGATCAAAGTTGTAACCGCAATGCGATTAATATAACCTGTATTAGTCGCATTGCAAATTCAACTTAGATCTGAGTTCCTAATGGTTGTATTGCTAGAATTGACGAATATAACGAATATAGAGCTATATTCTCAATCTTCGTTATATTCTAGTAATACAACTATTAGGAACCCAGCTCTAAGTTAAATTCACAATGCGATTAATGCAGGTTATATTAATCGCATTGCGAATTCAACTTAGAGCTGGGTTCCTAATGGTTGTATTGCTAGAATTGACGAATATAACGGATATAGCGCTATATTCTCAATCTTTGTTATATTCTAGCAATACAACCATTAGGAACCCAGCTCTAAGTTAAATTCGCAATGTGATTAATGCAGGTTATATTAATCGCATTGGGAATTCAACTTAGAGCTGGGTTTCTAATGGTTGTATTGCTAGAATTATTAACGAAGATTGAGAATATAGCGCTATATTCTTAATCTTCGTTATATTCTAGCAATACAACCATTCGGAACACAGCTCTAAGTTGAATTCACAAATAAGATGTCCCAAACTATTCGCCGGCGAAGAGTTCCCGCGCACATAGCTTGTGCGAGTTCGCCGCTGCGGGCGAACATATGCGATGTTAGGTCCGCCCCCTATTCGTCATCATTGAGTAAACTTTGACCCTGTACCTCACAGTCAGCAGACACATTCCAGCCAATCAGCAGCATACCCTCCCTCCCAGACCCTCCCATCTCCTGGACAGCATCCATTTTAGATTCATTCGGAAGCTGCAGTCTTAGTGAGAAGAGGGACAGTGTAGCTGCTGCTGATTTAATAGGGAAATTGATTGCTAGGGTAGTGTATTCAGTGTCCACTCCAGTCCTGAAAGACTTATCTGATCTCTGCTGTAAGGACAGCGTCCTGACAGCACCCCAAAAAGCCCTTTTTAGGGCTAGTACATCAGTCTCCCTCCCAGACCCTCCCACCTCCTATCAAAAAGCAAGGACGGCATCCATCTTAGATTCATTCTGAAGCTGCAGTGTTAGTAGTTGTAATCGCAATGCGATTAATATAACCTGTATTAATCGCATTGCGATTACAACTTAGATCTGAGTTCCTAATGGTTGTATTGCTAGAATATAACGAAGATTGAGAATATAGCGCTATATTCTAAATCTTTATTATATTCTAGCAATACAACCATTAGGAACTCAGATCTAAGTTGTAATCGCAATGCGACTAATACAGGTTATATTAATCGCATAGCAAATTCAACTTACAGTACCACACTCTGTGTCAACTAGGTATTTTTCCATGGGAGTTTTGCCATGGATCCCCCTCCGGCATGCCATAGTTCAGGTGTTAGTCCCCTTGAAACAACTTTTCCATCACTATTGTGGCCAGAAAGAGTCCCTGTGGGTTTTAAAATTCGCCTGTCTTTTGAAGTCTATGGCTGTTCGCTCTGTTCGCCCGTTCACGAACATTTGCATAAATTCACATTCGCCGTTCGCGAACAGAAAATTTTATGTACGCGACATCTCTAGGTATGACGTTGAACCTTGCATGGACATTTCTTATGCCATCCACGCAGAGGACTTTAAGACTTTATGGAATCATATGCATAAATCAAAGCTCACGTTGGAGGAAGTGAACAATTTATTCCAATGACTTTACTTGCACTTTAGAATCCACTTATCAGCAACCAAGCTTGTCAAGGTGACGGCATCTGTGGCATGAGCGCATTGTGAAGGAAAAGTCCTCAGTAAGGACTACCTAATCCGAGTGCTGGGATTTATCACAGAGCTGGCCATCTATAACATCCAGTATTGAACACATGGATGACTCTCATCTCGGACCTTGTCCACAATGTTCGGGACCCCCCGGACGTCTAACATGTCTTAGACATGATCCCTGCAGTGCTTACTAGTACATGTTATACCGCTTCTTACCGGTCTGTTACATCGGATGTGAGACCTGCACATACTAAGGCTTATTTATGAAGATTTTCAGGTGTTGCCTGTACTGGCCAGTTACCTTCCAGCTGTGATTGTGTAGCCTGCACTGTAAAAATGAGCTGGAGTCAGCTTGTTTGCTGGACTGTCCTCCAGTTATCAGCCATAACCCCATTCATTTCATGATAAATATGCATTACCATCATGGTCACCCAAACACTGGTCGTCATTCCATTCTTGTTGATGAAACACTTTTTCTTTTCAGTTTGTCTTTTAAATCTTGTGGATTTTGCCCCTTCTGTGTTGTATTTTATGTGTGTTAATGACCTGTTTGCAAAATAAACGTTTTTTTTCTCTCCCTCATTAAAAAAAAAAAAGAATTGGCTTGTAATTTGGTAGCTAAAAGCAGGAGTGGGTACAAAACACAGACATGCAAATATTCCATTCACATATCATCTCTGTTTTGAATCCACTCCTGTTTTTTTGGGCATTAGCAATACTGATGGATTACTGACCAAATGCTGACTGAGTTAAGGCGGATGCTCAACAGACAGGATTCGTTTTTTGGGGGCTATTATTCTGGCGGATCAGAGTAAGGGTACTTTCACACTTGCGGCATGTGGATCCAGCAGGCAGTTCCATCCCGCCGGATCCGGCATACCGCATGACAACTGAAAGCATTTGTAGACGGATTCAGCTTGCGGATCCGCCTACAAATGCATTGCAAGTGCGGATCTGTCTCTCCGTTTGTCATGTGGATAGACAGATCCGGTTGTATTTTTTACACATTTTTAAAGGTCTGCGCATGTGCAGACCAGAAGGACGGATCCGTCCTTCAGTCATTTCTTAATGCCGGATCCGGCACTAATGTAAGTCAATGGGACTTAGTGCCGGATCCGGCATTCCGTAATGTGTCCTAGCATTCCAGGATGGAGATAAAACCGCAGCATCCTGCGGTTTTGTCAACGTCCAAAAAACGTTCACATACTGAACGGAAGACATCCTGATGCATACTGAATTTCTCTTCTTTCAGAAATGCATGGGGATAATCCTGATCAGTTTTTTTTCCGATGGAACTCTATGCCGGAAAAGAAAAACGCCAGTGTGAAGGTACCCTAAGGGCAAAATAATCAGTGACGTCAACAAAAACTTACTGCTGACACCCTCTCCACTCTGTCAGAGGGCTCTACTTGTATAAGGGTTTAATAGAACAGCTTCTGTAGATATCTATGTGGAATCAGCTGACGACGGTGCAAAGGAGTGCACTTCTTCTTGGCGCTAACACCGACCTGTAAGGCTGAGTTCATACTTGAGTTATTTGGTCAGTTTGTGCAGTGATTCTAAAAGCGACTCCTGTCATCTGCATGTCATACTGACTCACAGTATAATTTCACTACCACAGCAGACTCCCTAAGCGTGTTACTGCAAGGCACAGTGTTCTACGCCACTATAAAGGCTCTTTGCAGGCATGAAATAGACGTTTTTTAACGCAGTTCGCCACGAATAGATTCGGATCGAAACAAATTTTTTCAAAAAATTCGGCGAACTGGCCGAATCAATTTTTTGAAAAATTCACTCATCTCTACTTATAGTATTAACCAACCAACAGATGGATTCAGTTTTGACCAATTGGAAGATACCAATCAGAAGCCATTGTTGGAATATTTGTTAACAAATTATGTCAATACTTTAAAGGTCACACCCTTTTGAAAGGTGTATAATGGTGGGAATCTGGCTGAGTTTCATACCTGTCTGCTGAAACTCTGTCATTTTCTTTGTCGCAACTCATTCACCTGCAACATGAGGTTCAATCCTATGCGTGACTGACCATTGGTCTGTCACAACAGTAATATTGGGTTTTGCAGCAGCCCAGGTGTGTATTAGGAGGATCTCCAGCAACTGTGTATTATGAGGTTCTGCAGCAGCCGAGGTGTATCATGATGTTCTGCAGCAGCTGAGGTATGTATAATTATATTCTGCAGCAGTTTGTAAGATGGGGAAACAGCTTTCATTGTTTGAACACTGTGTGGATTAAATTAAAGTTCTCGACTGACATTCTGCTGTTTGGCCACAAGATGCTGCTGTTTCCTAGGCACAGCTGACTGACTGCATATATATTTCCATAATCATTAAAGGTGGGGTTTTGAGAACCTGCTAGAAAAGAAGCAGCAGCCATCTTAGAAGCTAGCTGAGACGGAGGAGCTGTGTGTGGGCAGAGAATCGGATGGATCCAAGAGTGAGAGGACTACTCAGTGACCACAGCTGCAGCTGACTGAAGATGATCGTTGTCCAAGACCCAGATCCTGTCCAGGGAAAGTAGGATTGTTTCCAGGAAGGCTGATAAGAGCTGAGGAACGAAGCTACATACCCTGCAGAAACTCATGTTTGCAGGAGAGACTAGTTGTTCAGCGGAGAGAACCTTCAGTTCCATCTGCAAGAACCTTCAGTTCCATCTGCAGTTGTTGATTGCACCCAAGAGGATCATAGTTCTTCCCAGTCTTCAATGGATGAGCACCTTCATATTGCTCAGCCTTTTCTGGAAACCACAGGGCAAAGTTCATCGCCAATGTCCATGACAAATACTGAATGTCAACAACCCAAGTCTGTATGTACAAAGACAGATCCCATTTCAGAAGTGAAAAGCAGACATGAGCATTCGCGTTCACGATCCATAGACAGAAAGCAATCTACATCTAAATCAGCCTCAAAAATAAGCACCTTCGCTCTAAATCTTTGGCAAGATCAAGAAGAACCAAGTCTCGCTCAGCTTCGAATGAAAGCAACAGACAATCTTCTGTAGTAAAAAAGAAGAAATCCACATCTGGGGTGCATAAAAGATCACTCAAGAACAAACCAGAAAAGATAGGAAATATTCTTTCGCCATCTGGTGTTTTCAAAGAGCACGGCCTTCATAAGTTTCGGTGGAAGCAGGTACAACTAGAGTTGAGCAAACACCTGGATGTTCGGGTTCGAGAAGTTCGGCCTAACTTCCCGAAAATTTTCGGGTTCGGGATCCGAACTCGACCCGAACTTCATCCTGAACCTCATTGAAGTCAATAAGGACCCGAACTTTTGGGCACTAAAAAGGCTGTAAAATAGTCCAGGAAAGGGCTAGAGGGCTGCAAAAGGCAGCAAAATGTAGGTAAATCCCTGCAAACAAATGTGGATAGGGAAATGAATTAAAATAAAATAAATAAAAATTAAGCAATATCAATTGGAGAGAGATCTCATAGCAGAGAATCAGGCTTCAAGTCACCCACCAATGGAGAAGATCACTTTCATTTTTTAGGCCCCAGCACCCAGACAGATGACAAAGGTTGCATAGCAGAGAATCAGGCGTCATGTCACCCACCAATGGAGAAGGCCACTTTTCGATAATTAGGCCCCTGGCACCCAGACATAGGAGAGAGGTCGCATAGCAGAGAATCAGGCTTCATGTCACCCAGCAATAGAGAAGGCCACTTCCAGATATTTAGCCCACGGCACCCAGACAGAGGACAGAGGTCGCATAGCAGAGAATCAGGCTTCATGTCACCCACCACTGGAACAGGCCACTTTCAGATAATTAGGCCCCTGGCACCTAGATGGAGGAGAGGTTCATTCAACTTTTGGTTGCACCGCAATATGATGGTAAAATTAAAAAAGAGGATTCAATAAAGAAGTGCCCCGGAGTACAAGAATACAAGGTTGAGGGGTAGGCAGTTATAAATGTCTATTCTGCACAAGGGATGGACAGGTCCTGTGGGATCCATGCCTGGTTCATTTTTATGAACGTCAGCTTGTCCACGTTGGCTGTGGACAGACGGCTGCGTTTGTCAGTAATGACGCCCCTGTCGTGCTGAATACACATTCAGACAAAACGCTGGCCGCCGGGCAGGCTAGCACCTCCAAGGCATAAAAGGCTAGCTCTGGCCACGTGGACAATTTGGAGACACAGAAGTTAAATGGGGCCGAACCATCAGTCAGTACGTGGAGGGGTGTGCACACGTACTGTTCAACCATGTTAGTGAAATGCTGCCTCCTGCTAACACGTTCCGTATCAGGTGGTGGTGCAGTTAGCTGTGGCGTGGTGACAAAACTTTTCCACATTTCTGCCATGCTAACCCTGCGACCTCTTGCTCCTCCTCTGCCTTCGCCTTGTGCTTCCACTTGTTCCCCTGTGACATTTGGGAATGCTCTCAGGAGCGCGTCTACGAGCGTGCACTTGTACTGCGCATCTTCCTATCACCAACAACCCAAGTCTGTATGTACAAAGACAGATCCCATTTCAGAAGTGAAAAGCAGACATGAGCATTCGCGTTCACGATCCATAGACAGAAAGCAATCTACATCTAAATCAGCCTCAAAATAAGCACCTTCGCTCTAAATCTTTGGCAAGATCAAGAAGAACCAAGTCTCGCTCAGCTTCGAATGAAAGCAACAGACAATCTTCTGTAGTAAAAAGAAGAAATCCACATCTGGGGTGCATAAAAGATCACTCAAGAACAAACCAGAAAAGATAGGAAATATTCTTTCGCCATCTGGTGTTTTCAAAGAGCACGGCCTTCATAAGTTTCGGTGGAAGCAGGTACAACTAGAGTTGAGCAAACACCTGGATGTTCGGGTTCGAGAAGTTCGGCCTAACTTCCCGAAAATTTTCGGGTTCGGGATCCGAACTCGACCCGAACTTCATCCTGAACCTCATTGAAGTCAATAAGGACCCGAACTTTTGGGCACTAAAAAGGCTGTAAAATAGTCCAGGAAAGGGCTAGAGGGCTGCAAAAGGCAGCAAAATGTAGGTAAATCCCCTGCAAACAAATGTGGATAGGGAAATGAATTAAAATAAAATAAATAAAAATTAAGCAATATCAATTGGAGAGAGATCTCATAGCAGAGAATCAGGCTTCAAGTCACCCACCAATGGAGAAGATCACTTTCATTTTTTTAGGCCCCAGCACCCAGACAGATGACAAAGGTTGCATAGCAGAGAATCAGGCGTCATGTCACCCACCAATGGAGAAGGCCACTTTTCGATAATTAGGCCCCTGGCACCCAGACATAGGAGAGAGGTCGCATAGCAGAGAATCAGGCTTCATGTCACCCAGCAATAGAGAAGGCCACTTCCAGATATTTAGCCCACGGCACCCAGACAGAGGACAGAGGTCGCATAGCAGAGAATCAGGCTTCATGTCACCCACCACTGGAACAGGCCACTTTCAGATAATTAGGCCCCTGGCACCTAGATGGAGGAGAGGTTCATTCAACTTTTGGTTGCACCGCAATATGATGGTAAAATTAAAAAAGAGGATTCAATAAAGAAGTGCCCGGAGTACAAGAATACAAGGTTGAGGGGTAGGCAGTTATAAATGTCTATTCTGCACAAGGGATGGACAGGTCCTGTGGGATCCATGCCTGGTTCATTTTTATGAACGTCAGCTTGTCCACGTTGGCTGTGGACAGACGGCTGCGTTTGTCAGTAATGACGCCCCTGTCGTGCTGAATACACATTCAGACAAAACGCTGGCCGCCGGGCAGGCTAGCACCTCCAAGGCATAAAAGGCTAGCTCTGGCCACGTGGACAATTTGGAGACACAGAAGTTAAATGGGGCCGAACCATCAGTCAGTACGTGGAGGGGTGTGCACACGTACTGTTCAACCATGTTAGTGAAATGCTGCCTCCTGCTAACACGTTCCGTATCAGGTGGTGGTGCAGTTAGCTGTGGCGTGGTGACAAAACTTTTCCACATTTCTGCCATGCTAACCCTGCGACCTCTTGCTCCTCCTCTGCCTTCGCCTTGTGCTTCCACTTGTTCCCCTGTGACATTTGGGAATGCTCTCAGGAGCGCGTCTACGAGCGTGCACTTGTACTCGCGCATCTTCCTATCACGCTCCAGTGCAGGAAGTAAGTTGGGCACATTGTCTTTGTACCGGGGATCCAGCAGGGTGGCAACCCAGTAGTCCGCACACGTTAAGATGTGGGCAATTCTGCTGTCGTTGCGCAGACACTGCAGCATGTAGTCGCTCATGTGTGCCAGGCTGCCCAGAGGTAAGGACAAGCTGTCCTCTGTGGGGGCCGTATCGTCATCGTCCTCCGTATCCCCCCAGCCATTCACCAGTGATGGGCCTGAGCTGTGTTGAGTGCCACCCCGCTGTGAACCTGCTTCATCCTCATCCTCCTCCTGCTCCACCTCCTCCTCGTCCTCCAGTAGTGGGCCCCGGCTGGCCACATTTGTACCTGGCCTCTGCTGTTGCAAAAAACCTCCCTCTGAGGCACTTCTAAGAGACTGGCCTGAAAGTGCTAAAAATGACCCCTCATTCTCCTCCTCCTCCTGGGCCACCTATTGTAACGCTGATAACGGCGTCATCGCCACTGGCCATGTTGGTGGAGTACTCGAAACAGCGCAACAGGGCACACAGGTCTCGCATGGAGGCCCAGTCATTGGTGGTGAAGTGGTGTTAGTCTGCAGTGCGACTGACCCGTGCGTGCTGCAGCTGAAACTCCACTATGGCCTGCTGCTGCTCGCACAGTCTCTCCAACAGGTGCAAGGTGGAGTTCCACCTGGTGGGCACGTTGCATATGAGGCGGTGAGCGGGAAGGCCAAAGTTACGCTGTAGCACAGACAGGCGAGCAGCGGCAGGATGTGAACGTCGGAAGCGCGCACAGATGGCCTGCACTTTATGCAGCAGCTCTGACATGTCGGGGTAGTTGTGAATGAACTTCTGCACCACCAAATTCAGCACATGCGCCAGGCAAGGGATGTGCGTCAAACCGGCTAGTCCCAGAGCTGCGACGAGATTTTGCCCATTATCGCACACCACCAGGCCGGGCTTGAGGCCCACCGACAGAAACCACTCGTTGGTCTATTGTTCAATACCCCGCCACAACTCCTGCGCAGTGTGGGGCCTGTCCCCCAAACATATGAGTTTCAGAACGGCCTGCTGACGTTTACCCCGGGCTGTGCTGAAGTTGGTGGTGAAGGTGTGTGGCTGACTGGATGAGCAGGTGGAAGCAGAGAAGGAGGAAGCCGAGTAGGAGGAGTAGGCTACAGGAGGCAAAGAATGATGTACGCCAAAGAACTCTCCGCCTGGGGCCCAGCCGCCACTACATTTACCCAGTGTGCAGTTAGGAGTGTGGTAAGGTGCAAGGTGTCATATGTGATGGCAGGTACGTGTCACCGAGGTTGCTGGCCTCGGTGAGGTGAGAGCCGGGTTTTTGTCTGCAGCAGCTAGTGCTGTTTGACTTTGTTAAATAGCATGGCTGCAAAGCCGATCCGGGCCGGCTCTTACTGGGAGCAGCTAAAGAGTAGGGTGGGTGGCTGCTCCCCACGGTCCAGTCCATGTTTTGGGCTGGATATAAAACGCAGCCAGCAGCTGTGTCTGAGGAGTGTGATTATCCTGGAGCTGCTAACAGGGCTGGGAGTTCTCTGTCCAGGAGGAAAGAGCTCAGCAAGGAGGTATTTTGTTCCTGGCTACCTGAAGCTGGATTCTCCTGCGGCTGGGCCGACAGCGTGGTGCGAACCTGCACCTACACCTCCCAGGTGACTGAACCTGTGTTGGACTGTTTTTGTTTGGCTACGTTATTTCCGTTGTGTGTGAACTGTCACCAGGAGACTGTTTTTCATTTTGTGTGCAAGTGTGAATAAAACACTGTTTGTTGCACAATCTGGACTCCTTGTTTTGCCTCTAAACTGCACCCGCACCGCTGTCTACCAGAGCGACTCCCCACATTTGGTGTCGGATGCGGGCATGCGCAGTGAGGCTGGCGTGAACGCCGAAGTTTTGTTTTTCTAAAGTGTATGGAATATATTAAGCCAGCAAAGCTGCAAGCAGGAGTTTCTGGCAACATGGAGGCTGCTGTGAAGGCTCTCATAGAGGCTAACGTGCAGCAGCGGGAGACCAACCAACTACTGCTACAACATGTGATGGCGTTACAGGCGGCAGGAGCGTCCCACCACGTCCAAGATGCCCGGAAAGCGGTCCGTGCGGCGATCCCAAAAATGACCCCCGCAGACGACGTTGAGACGTACCTGGCGGTTTTTGAGAAGGTCGCCGTGAGGGAAAAGTTACCCCGTGACCAGTGGGCTGAGGTGGTCGCTCCGTTCCTGGCTTCCGGACCCCAGCAGGTGTTTTTCGACTTGTCGGATGACCAAGCGGCAGATTATGACACTGTGAAAGGAGAGGTCCTAGCCAGACTGGGCGTGAACGTGCTGGTCCGCGCCCAAAGAGTCCACCAGTGGGACTTTAAAACGACTGAACCCGCTAGGCCGCAGAGCTGCGACGAGATTTTGCCCATTATCGCACACCACCAGGCCGGGCTTGAGGCCCACCGACAGAAACCACTCGTTGGTCTATTGTTCAATACCCCGCCACAACTCCTGCGCAGTGTGGGGCCTGTCCCCCAAACATATGAGTTTCAGAACGGCCTGCTGACGTTTACCCCGGGCTGTGCTGAAGTTGGTGGTGAAGGTGTGTGGCTGACTGGATGAGCAGGTGGAAGCAGAGAAGGAGGAAGCCGAGTAGGAGGAGTAGGCTACAGGAGGCAAAGAATGATGTACGCCAAAGAACTCTCCGCCTGGGGCCCAGCCGCCACTACATTTACCCAGTGTGCAGTTAGGGAGTGTGGTAAGGTGCAAGGTGTCATATGTGATGGCAGGTACGTGTCACCGAGGTTGCTGGCCTCGGTGAGGTGAGAGCCGGGTTTTTGTCTGCAGCAGCTAGTGCTGTTTGACTTTGTTAAATAGCATGGCTGCAAAGCCGATCCGGGCCGGCTCTTACTGGGAGCAGCTAAAGAGTAGGGTGGGTGGCTGCTCCCCACGGTCCAGTCCATGTTTTGGGCTGGATATAAAACGCAGCCAGCAGCTGTGTCTGAGGAGTGTGATTATCCTGGAGCTGCTAACAGGGCTGGGAGTTCTCTGTCCAGGAGGAAAGAGCTCAGCAAGGAGGTATTTTGTTCCTGGCTACCTGAAGCTGGATTCTCCTGCGGCTGGGCCGACAGCGTGGTGCGAACCTGCACCTACACCTCCCAGGTGACTGAACCTGTGTTGGACTGTTTTTGTTTGGCTACGTTATTTCCGTTGTGTGTGAACTGTCACCAGGAGACTGTTTTTCATTTTGTGTGCAAGTGTGAATAAAACACTGTTTGTTGCACAATCTGGACTCCTTGTTTTGCCTCTAAACTGCACCCGCACCGCTGTCTACCAGAGCGACTCCCCACATTTGGTGTCGGATGCGGGCATGCGCAGTGAGGCTGGCGTGAACGCCGAAGTTTTGTTTTTCTAAAGTGTATGGAATATATTAAGCCAGCAAAGCTGCAAGCAGGAGTTTCTGGCAACATGGAGGCTGCTGTGAAGGCTCTCATAGAGGCTAACGTGCAGCAGCGGGAGACCAACCAACTACTGCTACAACATGTGATGGCGTTACAGGCGGCAGGAGCGTCCCACCACGTCCAAGATGCCCGGAAGCGGTCCGTGCGGCGATCCCAAAATGACCCCCGCAGACGACGTTGAGACGTACCTGGCGGTTTTGAGAAGGTCGCCGTGAGGGAAAAGTTACCCCGTGACCAGTGGGCTGAGGTGGTCGCTCCGTTCCTGGCTTCCGGACCCCAGCAGGTGTTTTTCGACTTGTCGGATGACCAAGCGGCAGATTATGACACTGTGAAAGGAGAGGTCCTAGCCAGACTGGGCGTGAACGTGCTGGTCCGCGCCCCAAAGAGTCCACCAGTGGGACTTTAAAACGACTGAACCCGCTAGGCCGCAGTTCTACGATCTGCTGCACAGGCTGCAAAAGTGGCTGCAGCCCGATCTACTAAGTCCCACTGCCATGCTGGATCGACTGTTGGCGGACATCTTTTGGAGGGCCCTGCCTTATCCCCTCCAGCACTGGATCGGCCAGGTATCGCCCACCAATGCCCTGGAGATGGTCGACCTGGTGGAGCGCTACGAGGCCACCAGAAACCTGCAGGGGACTCTTGCGGGAAGGGGTCAGTCAAACCCCGGAGGCCTCTGCCCCAGTTCCGACGTCCGGCGACAGAGCGGCCTGCCCGGAATATACCCCTGCGAGTCCGCCTCCCGTGGTATGCTGGAGGTGTCAGGAGCCAGGCCACATCAGGGCCGACTGTCCGCATCGGGATGAGCCGATGGATATGAACTACGGGGTCGTCACTCCCTGTATGCACGGAAGCTGTGCGCAACTGGCACCCGTGAGGTGCAGGACCATAACCACCTGTGTCAGGTAGAGGTGGGAGACTCTCTGGCGGTGGCTCTGCTGGACTCCGGGAGTTTAGTCTCCCTGGTAAGGGCTGCACTTGTACGGCCTGCGGAGTATACTGGCCGTAAAGTCGGGGTCCTGTGCATCCACGGAGACCTGAAAGACTATCCCACTGCACTAGTGACTTTGTCCACAGCGGCTGGTAGGTGGACCCACGAGGTGGCTGTCGCTACTAAACTCCCACACGAACTAATACTTGGGAGGGACTTCCTCGGTTTTCCGGCGCTGTGGCCGGCAATAAAGGTATCTGAGGGACCCGAGACAGGGTGACCCTAGTAGAGTGGCCTGATACCGCTGGAAGGCCAGAACCCTGGGAGCCCGAGTCTGAAGGGCCGGCGGTAGGGGTGACCACTGCTCCAGCGGTAGAGGGGGAGACAACCCCACTGAGTGTAATGGTGGGAGACACGGAGGACTTGCCACCGGGACCTGAGTTGGCAGACCTCAATGTCTCCGGGGAAAATTTTGGGACCGCACAACACCGGGACCAAACCCTAACCAGGGCCTGGGAGAATGTGCTGAAATTGATGGGAAACCCCAGAAACCAGGGGCTGAATTAATGTTCCCACGGTTTATTGTTCTGCAGGATATGTTGTATCGGGTGAACCAAATCCGAGGCGAACCTGTTGAACAGTTGGTGGTGCCCACAGCGCATCGCAAGCTTGTCATGGAGCTTGCCCACCAACATGTTCTTGGGGGACACCTGGGGTGGCAGAAAACCCAGGACCGCATACTGCAGCGATTTTATTGGCCCAGTGTGTTCAAGGAGGTAGAGAATTATTGTAAGTCCTGTCCGACCTGTCAGATAACTAGCCCCCAGCCACATTTCCGTAGTCCCCTGGTACCTCTGCCAATTATTGAAGTACCGTTTGAGCGAATCGCGATGGATTTAATTGGGCCTGTACCAAAGTCTCGCCAGGGGCCACCAACACATTCTGGTAGTTCTCGACTATGCCACTCGGTATCCGGAGGCGGTGCCTCTGCGACATACCTCAGCTAAGCTCATTGCCAAAGAGTTAATGGAGATGTTTTCCCGTGTGGGCCTGCCAAAAGAGGTTCTGACAGACCAAGGGACCCCTTTATGTCCAAAGTAATGAGGGAACTGTGTAAATTGTTGCGTATAAAGCAGTTACGGACGTCCGTTTACCATCCGCAAACAGACGGTCTTGTGGAGAGGTTTAACCAAACTCTAAAAAATATGTTAAAGAGGGTGGTGTCTAGAGATGGGAAGGACTGGGATCTGCTTCTGCCCTATCTCATGTTCGCAGTGCGAGAGGTGCCCCAGGCCTCTACTGGGTTCTCGCCCTTCGAACTGCTTTATGGCCGACACCCTCGGGGCCTGTTGGATATCGCCAAGGAAGCGTGGGAACAACAGCCTGTCCCCCACAAAAGTGTCATTGAGTATGTCGCCCAAATGCAGGACCGGATGGAAAGGGTGTTGCCCTTGGTCCGGGAGCATATGGAGGCAGCGCAACAAGCCCAGAGTAGGGTGTACAATCGTCAGGCTCGGGTACGGGACTTCAATCCGGGAGATCGGGTTTTGGTTCTGGTACCCACCCTTGACAGCAAATTCCTAGCTAGGTGGCAGGGCCCCTATGAGGTGATCGAGAAGGTAGGGAAGTAAATTACAAAGTACACCAGCCAGGCGGCGCAAGCCGGAGCAGGTGTACCACGTGAATTTACTTAAGCCGTGGAAAGATAGGGACACAGCCGACGACCACAGCCCCCGGCCAGGGCTTCTAGGTGAAAAGGGTCCAGCCCCACAGTTCGAGGCCTGTGAAGCAGTAACCACGGTAAAATTGCAGACAGCCTGTCTTCCAAACAAGTTCAGGAAGTCAGGGAGTTCATCAGTCGGAACACGGATGTGTTCTCGGACCTCCTGGCCGCACGTCTCATCCAACATGACATCGTCACTGAGCCTCAGGCCAAGATCCGGTTAAAACCATACCGGGTACCCGAGGCTCGGCGACGGGCCATCGCGGAGGAAGTACAGTTAATGTTGAAGCTCGAGGTCATTGAGGAGTCGAAAAGTGAGTGGGCCAGTCCCATAGTCCTAATACCCAAGCCGGATGGGACGTTGCGGTTCTGCAACGACTTTCGCAAGTTAAATGAAGTATCCAAGTTTGACGCGTATCCCATGCCCCGAGTAGACGAGCTGGTTGAAAATTTAGGACAAGCCCGTTATTTTTCTGTGCTGGACCTCACTAAAGGGTACTGGCAGGTACCCTTAACGGAGTCGGCTAAGGAAAAACCGCATTTGTTACCCCGCAGGGCCTGTATCACTACAAGGTGTTACCCTTTGGCCTGCATGGCGCCCCGCCACTTTCCAAAGGTTAATGGACATAGTGCTGCGACCACATCGTCGGTACGCCTCGGCCTACTTGGATGATGTAGTCATCCACAGCACCGACTGGGAAAGCCATTTACCCAAGGTGCAGGCGGTAGTGGATGCCCTGAGGAAAGCCGGACTGACCGCTAACCCAAAGAAGTGCTCCATAGGGTTAGAGGAGACAAAATATCTGGGATATGTAATTGGGCGGGAGTCATCAAACCTCAGGTAACTAAGGTAGAGGCCATTCGTAACTGGCCCCGACCGGTCACCACCAGGCAGGTAAAGTCGTTCCTGGGGATTGTAGGTTACTACATGAGGTTTGTGCCCCACTTTGCCACAATAGCAGCGCCATTGACAGACCTGTTGAAGGGGCGAAAGTCTGGGAGGGTTAGCTGGAGTGAGAAGGCGGAGGAGGCTTTCTCCGCGTTGAAGTCGGCCCTGTGTGGGTCCCCGGTTTTGGTGACACCCGACTTCAACAAGGAGTTTGTCGTACAGACCGACGCCTCGGAGGTAGGCCTCGGTGCGGTACTGTCGCAGGAGGTCAACGGGAAGAACATCCCGTTGTCTTCCTGAGCCGTAAGCTCAGTCCCGCCGAGTCCAGGTATAGTATAGTGGAGAGGGAGTGCCTGGCTATCAAGTGGGCACTCGAATCTCTCCGCTACTACCTGTTAGGGAGGAGGTTCCGTCTGGTGACCGACCATTCCCCCTCAAATGGATGAGTCAGGCCAAGGAGAGGAACGCTCGGGTCACCAGGTGGTTCCTATCTCTTCAAAATTTCAAGTTTTCCGTGGAACACAGGGCAGGCCGCTTGCAGGGCAACGCAGATGCCCTGTCCCGCGTCCACTGCCTCACGTGTGTTCACCCCTCAGGGTTGAACAAAGGGGGTATGTGGTAAGGTGCAAGGTGTCATATGTGATGGCAGGTACGTGTCACCGAGGTTGCTGGCCTCGGTGAGGTGAGAGCCGGGTTTTTGTCTGCAGCAGCTAGTGCTGTTTGACTTTGTTAAATAGCATGGCTGCAAAGCCGATCCGGGCCGGCTCTTACTGGGAGCAGCTAAAGAGTAGGGTGGGTGGCTGCTCCCACGGTCCAGTCCATGTTTTGGGCTGGATATAAAACGCAGCCAGCAGCTGTGTCTGAGGAGTGTGATTATCCTGGAGCTGCTAACAGGGCTGGGAGTTCTCTGTCCAGGAGGAAAGAGCTCAGCAAGGAGGTATTTTGTTCCTGGCTACCTGAAGCTGGATTCTCCTGCGGCTGGGCCGACAGCGTGGTGCGAACCTGCACCTACACCTCCCAGGTGACTGAACCTGTGTTGGACTGTTTTTGTTTGGCTACGTTATTTCCGTTGTGTGTGAACTGTCACCAGGAGACTGTTTTTCATTTTGTGTGCAAGTGTGAATAAAACACTGTTTGTTGCACAATCTGGACTCCTTGTTTTGCCTCTAAACTGCACCCGCACCGCTGTCTACCAGAGCGACTCCCCACAGGAGATATAGCGTCCCTGCCCGTGCTTACTGGTCCACGTATCTGTGGTTAGGTGGACCTTGCCACCGATGGCGTTGCGCAGTGCACACTTGATTTTATCGGATACTTGGTTGTGCAGGGAAGGCACGGCTCTCTTAGAGAAGTAGTGGCGGCTGGGAACAACATACTGTGGGACAGCTATCACCATCAGCTGTTTGAAGCTGTCTGTGTCCACCAGCCTGAATGACAGCATTTCAAAGGCCAGTAGTTTAGAAATGCTGGCATTCAGGCCCAGGGCTCGAGAGCTCCAGGGCTAGGTGGGAATTTACGCTTTCTCTCCAAGGTTTGTGAGATGGAGAGCTGAATGCTGCCGTGTGACATGGTGGGGATGCTTGGTGACGCAGGTGGTGGTGTCGGTGGCACATCCTCTGTTTGGTGGGCGGCAGGTGCCAACATTCCTCTAGAGACGGAGGAAGAGGCCGAGGCAGCAGCAGAAGAGGGAGCAGGGGGAGCCAGAGTGAGTTCCTTGTTTTTAAGGTGTTTACTCCACTGCAGTTCATGCTTTGCATGTAGTACCTGCTCAGGCCTTACCATCCTTAGAACAGTATTGGGCCGCACCAAATATCGCTGTAAATTCTGGTGGGTACTGGAACCTGAGGCAGTTGGTTCCCTAGGACATGTGGCTGTGGCAGAATGGCCACGTCCTCTCCCAGCATCAGAGGGTCCACTAACACCACCACGACCGCGTCCGTGTCCCTTACTAGATGTTTTCCGCATTGTTACCATTCACCAAGCACCACAATAAGAAAGAAAATATTTGGCCCAATGTATTGATTTCAAATTCAGGCCTTTTTTTACAGGCACCTAACACTATCTGCCTATTTATTTATGTACCGTATTACACTAATCCAGGCACAGCAGTAACCACTGATTTAGGGGAATATCAATTGTAGGCCTAGTATTTAGGCCCTGGATGAAAGGTATCCTTTTATGGACAGATTTACACTTGGAGATGCACAATAGTGTGTGAAAAAATATGTAGGATTATGCCTTCAGCAATTGTATTCTAACACTTTGTGTAATATACCCTTTAAGGGACAGAAATACACTTGGAGATGCACGGTAGCGTGTGAAGTTATTGAGGATGACCCTCTCAGCACTTGTATACACACCTTGAGTGTAATGTACCCTTTTACGGACAGAAATACACTATGAGATGCACAATAGTGCGTGCAGATTTAAAGGATAATGCTTTCAGCAATTGTAATGTGACACTTTTTGTAATATACCCTTTTACAGAAAGAAATATACTTGGAGATGCACGCTGAGTGTAACATACCCTTTTACAGACAGATTAACACTTGTCCTGCAACAGCTGGAACACCAGATTCAGGGTATTACTATATTGGCAAGTGAATTTCACCCCAGAACAAAATCTATCCTTTGACGGATACTATTAAACTTGTCCAGTCACAGCTGGAACACCAGATTTACTGTATTTATATTTTTGCAACTGTATTTCACCCCAAAACAAAATCTATCCTTTGACGGACACTATGAAAATTATCCAGTCACAGCTGGAACACCAGATTTACTGTATTTATATTTTTGCAACTGTATTTCACCTCAGAACAAAATCTATCCTTTGACGGATACTATTAAACTTGTTCAGTCCCAGCTGGAACACCAGATTTACTGTATTTATATTTTTGCAACTGTATTTTTACCCCAGAACAAAATCTATCCTTTGATGGATACTATTAAACTTGTCCAGTCACAGCTGGAACACCTCATTTACTGTATTTCTATTCTGGCAACTGAATTTCACCCCAGAAAATAATAAATCCTTTGCTGGACACTATTAAACTCTTTGCCAGCCACTGCTGGGACATCAGATTTACGATATTGCTATTTTGGGAATTGAATTTCACCCCAGAAAAAAATATATCCTTTGCCGGACACTATTAAACTTGGCCAGCCACAGCTGAAACCATTGATTTATGGTATTGCTATTTTGGCAATAGAATTTCACCCCAGAAAAAAATATATCCTTTGCCGGACACTATTAAACTTGTCCAGCCACAGCTGGAACACCAGATTTACTGTATTTCTATTTTTGCAACGGTATTTCACCCCAGAAAATAATATATTCTTTGACGGACACTAGGGAAATTGTCCAGTCACAGCTGGAACACCAGATGCAGGGTATTGCTATTTTGGCAATTACATTTCACACAAGAAAAAAATATACCCTTTTACGGACAGATTTAAACTAGGCCTGCAACAGCTGGAACACCAGATTTACTGTATTTCTATTTTTGCTACTTAGTTTCACCCCAGAAAATAATATATCCTTTGCTGGACACTAGGGAAATTGTCCAGTCACAGGAGGAACACCAGATTCAGGGTATTGCTATTTTGGCAATTGAATTTTACCCCATATCAAAATCTATCCTTTGACGAATACTATTAAACTTGTTCAATCACAGCTGGAACACCAGATTTACGGTATTTCTATTTTTGAAACTGAATTTCACCGCAGAAAATAATATATCCTATGGCGGACACTATTAAACTTGTCCAGCCACAGCTGGAACACCAGATTTACTGTATTTATATTTTTTCAACTGTATTTTACCCCAGAAAATAGTCTATCCTTTGACAGACACTAGGGCAATTGTCTAGTCACAGCTGGAACACCAGATTCAGGGTATTGCTATTTAGGCAATAAATGTCACCCCAGAAAAAAATATACCCTTTTACGGACAGATTTAAACTAGGCCTGCAACAGCTGGAACACCAGATTTACTGTATTTCTATTTTTGCAACTGTATTTCACCACAAAACAAAATCTATCCTTTGACGGACAATAGGGAAATTGTCCAGTCACAGCTGTAACACCAGATTCATGGTATTGCTATTTTGGCAATTAAATTTCCCCCCAGAAAAAAATATACCTTTTTACAGACAGATTTAAACTAGGCCTGCAACAGCTGGAACACCAGATTTACTGTATTTCTATTTTTGCTACTGACTTTCACCCCAGAAAATAATATATCCTTTGACGGACACTAGGGAAATTGTCCAGTCACAGGAGGAACACCAGATTCAGGGTATTGCTATTTTGGCAATTGAATTTCACCCCAGATCCAAATCTATCCTGTGACGAATACTATTAAACTTGTTTAATCACAGCTGGAACACCAGATTTACGGTATTTCTATTTTTGAAACTGAATTTCACCGCAGAAAATAATATATCCTATGACGGACACTATTAAACTTGTTCAGCCACAGCTGGAACACCAGATTTACTGTATTTATATTTTTGCAACTGTATTTCACCCCAGAAAATAGTCTATCCTTTGACAGACACTAGGGCAATTGTCTAGTCACAGCTGGAACACCAGATTCAGGGTATTGCTATTTAGGCAATAAATGTCACCCCAGAAAAAAATATACCCTTTTACGGACAGATTTAAACTAGGCCTGCAACAGCTGGAACACCAGATTTACTGTATTTCTATTTTTGCAACTGTATTTCACCACAAAACAAAATCTATCCTTTGATGGACAATAGGGAAATTGTCCAGTCACAGCGTGAACACCAGATTCATGGTATTGCTATTTTGGCAATTAAATTTCCCCCCAGAAAAAAATATACCCTTTTACAGACAGATTTAAACTAGGCCTGCAACAGCTGGAACACCAGATTTACTGTATTTCTATTTTTGCTACTGACTTTCACCCCAGAAAATAATATATCCTTTGACGGACACTAGGGAAATTGTACAGTCACAGGAGGAACACCAGATTCAGGGTATTGCTATTTTGGCAATTGAATTTCCCCCCAGAACAAAATCTATCCTTTGACGAATACTATTAAACTTGTTCAATCACAGCTGGAACAGCAGATTTACGGTATTTCTATTTTTGAAACTGAATTTCACCGCAGAAAATAATATATCCTATGACGGACACTATTAAACTTGTCCAGCCACAGCTGGAACACCAGATTTACTGTATTTCTATTTTTGCAATTGTATGTCACCACAGAAAATAATATATCCTTTGACGGACACTAGGGAAATTGTCCAGTCACAGCTGGAACACCAGATTCAGGGTATTGCTATTTTGGCAATTGAATTTCACCCCAGAACAAAATCTATCCTTTGACGGATACTATTAAACTTGTTCAGTCACAGCTGGAACACCAGATTTACAGTATTTCTATTTTTGAAACTGAATTTCACCGCAGAAAATAATATATCCTTTGACGGACACTATTAAACTTTTCCAGTCACAGCTGGAACACCAGATTTACTGTATTTTTATTTTTGCAACTGTATTTCACCCCAGACAATAATATATCCTTTGACGGACACTAGGGAAATTGTCCAGTCAAAGCTGGAACACTAGATTCAGGGTATTACTATATTGGCAATTAAATTTCACCCTAGAAAAAAATATACCCTTTTACGGACAGATTTAAACTAGGCTTGCAACAGCTGGAACACCAGATTCACTGTATTTCTATTTTTGCTACTGACTTTCACCCCAGAAAATAATATAACCTTTGACGGACACTAGGGAAATTGTCCAGTCACAGCTGGAACACCACATTCAGGGTATTGCTATTTTGGCAATTGAATTTCACCCCAGAACAAAATCTATCCTTTGACGGATACTATTAATCTTGTTCAGTCACAGCTGGAACACCAGATTTACGGTATTTCTATTTTTGAAACTGAATTTTACAGCAGAAAAAAATATATCCTATGACGGACACTATTAAACTTGTCCAGTCACAGCTGGAACACCAGATGTACTGTATTTCTATTGTGGCAACTGAATTTCACCCCAGAAAATAATAAATCCTTTGCCGGACACTATTAAACTTGTCCAGTCACAGCTGGAACACCAGATTTACGTTATTTATATTTTTGCAACTGAATTTCACCCCAGAAAATAATAAATCCTTTGCCGGACACTATTAAACTTGGCCAGCCACTGCTGGGACACCATATTTACGGTATTGCTATTTTGGCAACTGAATTTCACCCCAGAAAATAATAAATCCTTTGCCGGACACTATTAAACTTTGCCAGCCACTGCTGGGACACTAGATTTAGGGGATTGCTATTTTGGCTATTGAATTTCACCACACAAAAAAATCTATCCTTTGGAAGACAGCAGACAGTATTACACTTGGCTAGCCACAGCTGGAACACCAGATTTAGGGGATTGCTATTTTGGCAATTGTATTTAACCCCTCAATAAAATATAGAAATTTCTATCCTGACTTTCTAGGGGTGACAATAAGCACAGCCAAGCCCCTGATGTAGGATATAGCAAAAAAAAACAAAAAAAAAAAACTAGTATTGATGGACTTGGTGGCAGCTTGTGCTGGTGCACCACAAGACACAAAATGGCCGCAGATCACCTCATAAAAAAGTGACAGAAAAACTCTCTGTGCAGCCTAAAACCAGTGAGCAATTAACTAGCAGAAGTTGAATGTTTCACAGCTGTAGATCAATCACTTCATTAGGTGTTTTTGCTGAGTTTTCCCTGCCTAATCTCGCCCTCACAGCAGCTGCGTCCTATCCCTTCACTAATCAGAGCAGAGTGACGTGCGGCGCTACGTGACTCTAGCTTAAATAGAGGCTGGGTCACATGCTGCACTTGGCCAATCACAGCCATGCCATTAGTAGGCATGGCTGTGATGGCGTCTTAGGGTAAGAAGTAAAACGATAGCTGATTGGCTGCTGTGCAGCCCTTCAGAAAGCGGGAAGGAATCGCTGAACAACGGATCCGAACCCGAACTTTTTTGAAAATGTTCGGGTCCGGGTCCATGTCCCGAACACCCCAAAATTCGGTACGAACCCAAACTATCCAGTTCGGGTTCGCTCATCCCTATTTACGAATACACATTTTTTAGGACCTTGAAATTAATACATAGATTGGCATTAGGTAAACCATAGAAGAGAGTAGCAATAATTTCTATATAAGTACAGTACTTCCATTCATCCTTGATTCTGGGGTGAAATTGCTGTCTGATACAACCAGTTTTATGCTACTTTCACACTTGTACTTTCCTTTTCCACTATTGAGATCTGTCATAGGATCTCAATAGCGGGGGAAAACGTTTCCGTTTTGTCCCCATTCATTGTCAATGGGGATAAAACTGAACTGAACCAAACGGAGTGCACCAGAATGTATTCCATTCCGTTTGTTTGCATCACAATCGCGGACAGAAAAACGCTGCATGCAGATCAGTCCTGACGCTCAATGTAAGTCAATGGGGACGGATCAATTTTTTCTGACACAATAGAAAATGGATCTGCCCCCCATTGACTTTCAAAGGAGTTCATGATGGATTGGTCTTGGCTATGTTAATGATACAACTGGATCCATTCATAACGGATGCAGACGTTTGTATTATCAGAACTGAAGCGTTTCATAGTAGACTTAGGGTGTTTTTGTTTTCTATATGAGTATATCCATTCCTCCTTGATTCTGGGGTGAAATTGCATTTGGATACAACCAGTTTTGGGGTGTTTTAATTTTCTATATAAGTGTTTAATCTGGTTGGAAAGTATTTTCTGAAGTCTTCCACCCATCTGCAAAACATCCTGAAAATGGCTTGGAAACTGTGCATGCACTTCAGCCACTCTTATTCTGCAAAGCACACCCTTCTTGAGCTGCAAAGGCAGAATGGCGTTCCCCAACATCGCCTTATATGCAACATTTCCACTCGTTGGAACTCCACTCTCCACATGTTGCACTGACTATATGAGCAGAGGAAGACCATAAACGATTTTTTTGATTAAGCAGGTGGACAGGAGCACTGCCCTGTGTAATTTTGGCAGCTCAGTGACAGCTCATGCGTGACACCTGCCATTTGCTCAGGCCCTTTAAGGAGGACACTTTATTTGTCAGTCACCAGGATGCTAAATCTGGCTGTCCAGGGGACAGGAGACGTGGCGGCTACATCTCATGGCCACATGAGCCTTGTGGGGGCTAAACTGGAGAAGGAGGAGGAGGACGTTTGTGCACAAGCAATGTATATAGAAATGGGTGGTTTTTCTGCACAAGTGACAGAAGACACCATGGCAGTATGCAGTGGAGATCGAAGCAGGGAGTCCCTCCGAGTTCCTTGTGTAAATGACCCGATTCATGCTCCGTTGGTTTCATAGTGACAGCCGAATTGTCCCAACACTATGTTAGACCTTCACTATCGCTCCAAAATGGGGGCCTTTTTTCCACCTGCTGAGAGGGAGGATAAACTGGACTACTATCGAGACATTCTATGTAGTCAGCTTGCCGTTGCCAATGTGTGCCATCGCCCACAAAGGTCTGCGCTCATGTTCCACTCCCATAGCTGCTGGAGGGGGGGGGGGGGCGCAGTACCAGCTCCATAAGCAGCAACTTCAGTCTAGAGTTTTTGATTAGCAGTTTTATTCACCCGCCTAGTGAAGAAACAACCCACCAGCAGCAGCAAGGCATGGAGCAGAACCTGAACCAGCAGGTGGTGGCATACTGCACCCTGCCATCGCACATTGAAGAACCCCTGGACTACTGGGCAGCCAAACCTGACTTGTGGTTGCAACTGGCCGAGTTTTCCCTGGACAAGCTTTCCTGCCCAGCCAGGAGTATGTTATCAGTGTTTAGTAAGGTGGGGAGCTTAGTTACCTCAAGGAGAACTCGCCTTTCCACCCAAAATGTGTAAAGACTGATTTTTGTGAAGATGACTCAGGTGTGGATCAGCCAGGATTTCTACACGCCAGTGCCTGATGCTTTAGACTAGATCATTCTGGTTGCCACACCCTAACTTTGTCAAAAGATACCCGTTTCTTCTGGCCACGTGCTTCAGCTACTATATGGATGCTGCCATCCGCCTGATGCCAAACACCTGCTGCCATGTGCTCCTACTGCCACAAACCATCTTGTGCTGTTACTGCCACTGCTTTTGCCTCCCACCTCCCCACTCTGTGACTGGCCCAATGTGTTGACTCTTCACGCTGTTGCCATGTCACTACTCTGTCACTCGGCCACTGTGTTGACTCCTCATGCTGTTGCCACCCTCACCACTCTGTCACTGGAGTCAATATCAAAAAGAAGCCGCGGCACTCCTATTTCAGTAAACCTTTTTTTCTTTATTAGCACCCAAAAAATGACAGTGGCCTTTTGACTTCCACAGTCTTTATCAAGCTCACCCTGAGCTTGATAAAGACCGTGGAGGTCGAAACGTTGCTGTCTTTTTTTGGGTGCTAATAAAGAAGAAAAAGCCAGGATCTATTTACCGGAGGCACAGCCACTTAAAAGGAAACACATGGGAATACCCAGTGAGTAGTGCTGTCCTATTTTTTCACTGGGCCACTGTGTTGACTCCTCATGCTGGTGCAACCCTCACCACTCTCACTGGGCCACTGTGTTCACTCCTCATGCTGTTGACACCCTCACCACTCTGTCACTGGGCCACATGTGTTGACTTCTCGTGTTATCACCACCCCCTCCACTCTCATTGGGCCACTGTGTTGACTCCTCATGCTGTTGCCACCTCACCACTCTGTCTCTAGGCCACTGTGTTGACTCCTTATGCTGTTGCCACCCTTACCACTCTGTCACTGGGCCACATGTGTTGACTCCTTATGCTGTTGCCACCTCACCACTCTCTTTCTGGGCCACTGTGTTGATGTCACGGATATACTGAGATGTCCCCATGACAGTGAGTGGCAGGAGATTTTTGAGGCTGGCAACACATGGTTTGATTTGACATGTTTCCCTTGTGGATCAATGGGCGTCTGTGTTATTTCTGGTACTGGCCACACCCTTAACTTCCAGGTGTTGCTATTGTGGTCATTTAACTTTCCTTCTTTATAGTTGTTTCTCCCACAATGCTGTGCGGTTTATAGCTTCAGTGGGACCTGTGGATAGCTGGTGTTTGGACCTCGTCTGAGTTCCTGGTGCTGCCATAGCTTCTTGAAAGTTAAGTGTTACCTTTACCTTTTGTACTTTATTGTGACTTTTCTGTGTGTTGCATTTCCATTTTGTTTTGTATTAGGCCTCAGGGAGACTCCTGTTCGTCCTTGCTTTTAGAGGAAGGGGTTGTCTCATTCCTGTCATTAGTTCCAGGGTCCTTTTGGGTTAGATAGGACTATAGGTATTCCTCTGTATGAACTCACATACCTTTGGGGTCTGTTCATACTGGTAGTCAGTCAGGGCTTTGGTTAGGGTTTTCCCTAGGAGGTGACCATCTTCCTTCCCTAGTTTTCCGGCCTTATTTCCTTTCCCCTTTCCCTCCTATATTTGGTGTGGGGTTTCACTCCGTGACAGTTGACTCTTCATGCTGTTGTCACCTCACCACTCTGTCACTGGCCTACTGTGTTGACTCCACCTGCTGTTGCCACCTCACCACTCTGTCAGGGCCACTATTGTCCCTATTTGCCATTGAGATCACCATTTATTTTACCCTTCTTCTGATCTGTCAGAAGGATGGAAAAATGTGAAACACGACGGATCGTGTCTTTGGAGCAGCCATAAGGCCTGTACCATAAAGTCCCTATGTTGCATCAGGATTTGCTTATGATTTGGAGGCCAAAAGTAGGACTGGGTGCAAAACACAGAAGACATACCATATTTCCAATCATGTGTAATCTCTATTTTGGATCCACTCCTGTTTTTTTTTTTGGCCTTAGCAATACTGATGGATTACTCACCAAATGCTGACTTTGTGAAGATGGATGCTCAAAAGACAGGATCCGTTTTTTAGGGGTTGTTCTTATGACAGATGAGAAGAAGGGCAAAATAAACAGTAATGTCTACACAAACTTACTGCTGACACCCTCTCCACTCATGTCATGGGTGCATTACTTGTATCAGCATGTAACAGAACAGGTTCTGTAGAAATCGATGTGGAATCAGCTGGCGGTGTAAAAGGGGTGCGCTCTTTCACTCTATAGCAAAACAAAAAGAAAAACGACCTTGAGTGTCTTCACCTGAATAATAATCACTATAATAGTGCGGTATATAACTAGACAACTCAAACATTCACATAACAGGAAAAGCTCATGAATCAGGCAAAAAACAAAAGAAAAAATGGAGCTCACAACTTCCATGTACGAAAAGTATATATATTCTTTATTGTCACATAATAATAAATATCAAGTGTTAAAAAAGGGGAGTAGGAGACAAGAACCACCATCCCAGTACACCAGGTCACAATACCATTTCATGTAATTAAAAAATACTTCATTATACCATATGAAATATATGTGCAAAATCGCAAGCCATATAACGTCAATAAGTTATATATGGAGTGAATATCCAAGGAGAGCATGTACCAGGAGAAAGACCATAAATGCTGATAGTAACAGAAAGTACAACAGTATTATTGCAGAGTCATATATACTAGGTCATGACTCTGCTAAACCCATGTGACTAGTTATGCATATAACAGAAGGTCTAACTCAGTGGCATACCGCCCATAGAGGCAGACCACGCCACTGCTATGGGGCCCGCAGCGCAGAAAAGGCCCCGCCCACATTTTTGGCCCCGCCCACCCATGACACGCGGCGGGCCCCGGCCGGGCACTTTTCTATCTGCAGCCGGCTCTTCTTCTGCACCTGCAGAAGAAGCACCCTGTCCCTGGCCTGAACTTCCTGAATGCTGCCGTGCTACTGACAGTCTGACACTCAGGTGAGGGTGAAATTTGGCCAGGCAGCAAGAGAGAGGAGGGGTAAGGAGGGGTAGGGAGGGGGACAGTGTGGGACATGCTTCAATCTGCCCCCCAAAATGCCCATGGGGGAGAAGTAGGAAGAAAGCACACTGTCCTGAGAATTTTGGGGGGCATTAGGGGTTGGGGGGGCTCATAGAGGACAGTGTGCTTTCCTCGTACACCTTCTCCTTCCTAACACCCCCCTGGCATTTTGGAGGGCAGTAGGGGTTGGATATTAAAGGGTTTCTGTCATCAGGTTTACACATTATAAGCTGTCTGACATTAGCTATGTGCTAATGTCAGAGCAGCTTGATAATGTGTTTTTTATGTAAATCCGAGTTATATTTATGCTAAAAAAAGTATTTTTATAATATGTAAATTAGCCTCTAGGAGCAGGGGGGGCGTTGCCCTGCTCCTAGAGGCTCCGTGCGCCAACCTGCTGCCACGCCCCTTCTTTCCTTGATTGACAGTGCCAGGCAGCGATCCCCTGCTGCCTCCGGCACTGTCTCCCTGCTAAATCCTGCGCCGCCGCTCTGTATTCGGCGCAGGCGCGGTGAGTTGAGGACGCTGGTGCCTGCTGTCCTCAGCTCACCGCGCCTGCGCCGAATACAGAGCAGGCGCTGTATTCCACCAACCAGCATGGGGGTGTGGCAGGGGAGGAGCCATGGTGGGTAGTAGGCGGGGTTAAGGGGGCCCAATTCAGATTTTTGCTATGGGGCCCAGTGATTTCTATGTACGCCCCTGGTCTAACTGCAAGAATGAAAAAGTACACTGTGCCCCGTTAGTTAGAAACAGGGGACTCACCTCGTTATGTCAAGACCTGTGAGACTGGGATGGCGCTACCCCGACGCGCGTTTCGGCGTGCCTTCGTCTGGTTCTTGTCCCCTACTCCCCCTTTTTTAACACTTGATATTTATTATTATGTGACAATAAAGGATATATATACTTTTCGTACATGGAAGTTGTGAGCTCCATTTTTTCTTTTGTTCTTTCACTCTATAGTACAATCTTGGGCTGCACGGTTCTTTATACCTGATGCTAACATTGACCTGTAAGGCTAAGTTCACACTTGAGTTATTTGGTCTGTTTTGGCCCCGTAACTGACCAAATAAGTGAAGTGTGAAGTAATTCTAAGAGGTATGCCTGTCATCTGCATGTCATTCTCTTTCACAGCACTGTTTGACTACAACAGTGGACTCCCTATGTATGTTTCTGCAATGCACAGTGTTCTACACCACTATACAGGCTCTCTGCAGCCAGGAAATAGCTGTATTTTAATGCAATTTGTCACACATAAATTCAGATCCAATCGAATGTCTTGGTAAAATTCGGTGACTCGTTCTAATCGAATTTTTGAAAATTTCGCTCATCTCTACCTTCCACACATTTACCATTTTTCCATTTTTAAAATTGGTCGATCCCTTTAACTTGTCACAGAATGATAAGAACAGAACAGGAACAGCCCTTTTAATCTTGGTTTAATCTGTCAAAATAATGGCCCTTCTGTTCTGAAGTGTTAGCAGTGGTTTGCATCTTGAGATAAAACCTCATGATTTACATTTATAAGGTTCTCTCTTAACTGAAGACTTTGACAATGATGTGCTCCCTTCCTGAGAGTGATCTGGACCTGGGTAGATCTTGTGAGAGGTTATGCTGTGCCCAGGAGAGAACTGTGCAATCGTCCACTTTAGATGACTTTCATAAACCTTTGCACCTAGCTATGATATCTTTTCTTTGCTTTGACACCTCTTTGGACCACATATGAACAGCTGCCAAATACAAATTTAGCATATGAAATAAACTACAGAATTTTTTTAGTAGGGACACATATTGCAGCATCTGCATGTGTCTGAACCCCCCCCCCCCCCACACTGGTGTTGGCCATTTTCGATCCAGTGGCCCTCTGTGGAGGCGCTATGAGGATGGTAGTGGTAGTGGCTTTACTGGTGGCAGTAGTACTTAAAGTTCACAGGGGCAATCTCCCTCGATAGTGCTCCCTGGGGCCGTACAGTATATGAATGCATCCCACAGCCGTAAGGTCCCTTGCCATTAACAGTCTGTACTGTTATGGCGTTTTCCCACACAGCCTTAAAGGGGTTTTCAAAGACTTCAATACTGCTGACTTATCTTCTGAATAGGTCATCAGTATCTAATTGGTTGGGGTCCGACACCTGTGACCCCCTACTAATCAGCTGTTAGAGAAGGCAGCGGAGCTCGCAGCCTTCTCTCCACTTTTGCTAGGCCAGTGATGACATATTGGTTGGTCACATGGCTTAGGTGCAGGTCAGCCCCATGGAAGTGAATGGGGCTGAGCGCCATACCAAGCACAGCTGCTATACTATTCATGGCGCTGTGCTTGGTGAGCAAGTAGAAGGCCACGGCGCTCATAAAAGCGCAAATGCCTTCTCAAACAGCTTATTGGTGGTGGTCCCGCGCATCAAATCACCACCGATCAGATACTAATGACCTGTCCAGAGGATAGGTCTTCAGTATTAAAGCCTTGGAAAACCCTTTTAATGGTTCTAGACCTTCTCAAGCTGTCTGTTCTCTTTTCCTCAGGAATACTCTGGTGTAAAAGTTTTTCTTTAATAATAATAATGATAATAATATTTATTTATATAGCGCCACCATATTCTGCAGCGCTTTACAAATTCAGAAGGTTCATGTGCAAAACAAAATACATCAACATGTAACTGGTTAATATACAACTAAAACACTAGGAGTGAGGACCCTGCTCGCAAGAGCTTTAGCAGTTGAAGTCTCATAGATGACAATTCTCATTGAACTTGTGGCATAAAACTCTACAAGAAAAAACAAGTGTTTAACCATAAATCACATTACACTAAATAACAATAGACTAACCCATTCACTACCAGCGTCGTACATGTACAGCGCTGGAATGATGGGCAAACATGGTGCCCGTTCGCGCATGCAGCAGGCATCATGGCAGAGGGACATCCTTCTTACTGGCATCCTCTGCATCCAATGAGGATGCCCGTAATTAAATTCAATACACTGGGTTTCTCTGAAGAGGCCAACATAAGAAATGAGCAATTCTGAACAAATAATGGGTCTAAAACACCCATTATTGTTCAGAATTAAAAAAAACTAAAAAATTGATTTTGTAGACTCAAATACGAGCTTCAAAATCATTAAAAAAAGTAAAAAAAACTGTAGAAAAATACATAAAAAATTGTAGAATAAAAAAATAAATACATAAATAACAAAAATTCATGGGCATCCACCGCGTCCAAAAATGCCCATACTATTAAAATATAAAAATATTTTTCCAATACCCCAAATGGCATAATGGAAAAAAGGGTCAGAATGGCCAATTTGCCATTTTTTCATTGCTTCTCTTACCCAAAAAATGGAATAGAATGTGATCAAAAAGTCACACACACTCCAAAATTGTATCAATAAAAACTACATTGTCCTGTAAAAAGTGAGCCTCCGCACAGATCAGAAAATAAAACTATAAAAAAAAGTTATGGGGGTCAGAATATGGTCATTAAAAAAAATTTTTTTTTTCAAAGTTAGAATTTATTTTTATACTATTTAAAATAAAAAACCCTATACATATGTGGCATTATTGTAATCATACTGACCCAGAGAATGGCAGAGGTCAGTTTTGATGCAAACGGATTGCTGTGGGAACAAAACCCGTAAAAACGGTAAAGAAATTGCATTTTTTTTCCAATTCCACCCAATTTGGATTTTTTTTCCCCACTTCCCACTGCATATTATATGATGGTATTACAATGTACAACGTGGACCGCAAAAAATAAGCCCTCATATAGCTATGTGAACGGAAAAATAAAAAGTTATGGCTTAAGGAAAATAGGGAAGAAGAATGAAAACGCAAAAATTCAAAAATCTCTGGTATTCTAAGGGTTAAGTGCAGTAACAATATTTAATGCTTTGCAGTGCCCCATTGGGGTACTGCGCTATGCCCTCATGATTTTGTGGGTAAAACCTCAGTTAAAGGAATGCAGATTCTGCAACCTCATTAATTTGTCATGTATGTCTTGTATGTTGTAGAACAAGAGGCAGAGTAGAGCCAGTCATGCAGGGCTGGGACAAGGTCAACCACCAACAGAGGCTGAGCTTCCCAAGTGCGCCCCCCCCATCAACTTGTGGAGTCTATACTAAATACTTACTGTTGTAATCACACATAAGTATGAGCGGGGGGTGTAGTAGAATACAGTCAGATTGCACGGGCCCTGCTGTCATTATGAAAGCAGATCGTCACACCTCTTTATTGGTGGTCAGTAAATTGGTCTGTCACAGACCCATTTACTGACCACCAATAAAAGAGGTGTGGGTCGCATTTGCTTTCATAGTGACAGCAGGGCCCGTCGCCCGTGCAATGTGACTGTATTCTACTACTATAAAAGCAAAGCTTTGCAGATGTGACTGTATTGGGTCAGTCAGTCAATCACTAAATGAACCCTGTTATGGGGAGAAACTGTGGATGACACTATTTGTCATACACAGACCGTCTGTGTATGACAAATAGTGTCATTCACAGTTTCTCCCCATAACAGGGTTCATTTAGTGATTGACTGACTGACCCAATACAGTCACATCTGCAGAGCTTTGCTTTTATGCCTCATATGCATCCATCCATCCCCCCCCCTTCCCAGCAGGCACTGTAAAAATCACCTTTTGTATTTTTCAAACTGTCTCCCTCCCTGAGATTTTGGCTACTACTTACAAGTTATACAGAGGCAGGGGCCAGGGCACTTTGTTACTGGAGTAGTAGTACTGTACAAGTTACAGACTGAGTCTACTCTGAGACTACAGTCCACACCAAGACAGCTGGGCACAGTGGGCA
The DNA here is from genome assembly GCA_033119425.1 of Bufotes viridis. Lineage (NCBI taxonomy): Eukaryota > Metazoa > Chordata > Amphibia > Anura > Bufonidae > Bufotes > Bufotes viridis. Next base: position 465,849,690 of record CM065592.1, on the reverse strand, counting down.
GGCTGCCTGACTCGCTGAGGCGGGAGAACGTGGAGAAGGCAGCAGGCGCAGCCAGGAGTCGGGAGAAGAATTCAGTCAGTGGACGGGCTCTGCATGGCGCAGCGTGACGCGTCACGCTCTGGGCCCGCCCACCGTTCTGCTGCCGCTGCCGCCGCCGGCTCCCTCCTGGGTCCTGTGAATCACCGGCTCGGCTGTGAATAATGCATGGCGAGTCGGCACTCGCGCGGCGCACTGCTGTCACATGGCCTGCCACCTGGGGGACTTAAAGTGTTTGACTCCGGCGGTGACCGGTCTCCGGCCCCTGCTGCGCCCTGAGGCTGGAGCACCCAGAGGCTGGAGCCTCCCCAGCCTCTGTGTCGGCCCGGCCCTGCAGTCATGTGACCTGTCACAGACTCACCGTCTATGTGGCCAATAGTGTCCTGGCCTGGAGCTAACCCACCCACGAGGTTACCCACCTGACCAGCTGCCACAGCAGGTCACATAGGGTCAATGCGATTAATATAACCTGCATTAATCGCATTGCGAATTCAACTTAGAGCTGGGTTTCCATTGGTTGTATTGCTAGAATATAACGAAGATTAAGAATATAGCGCTATATTCTCAATCTTCGTTATATTCTAGCAATACAACCATTAGGAACTCAGCTCTAAGTTGAATTCGCAATGCGATTAATGCAGGTTATATTTATCGCATTGCGAATTCAACTTACCACACTCTGCGTCAACTACGTAATTTTCCATGGGAGTTTTGCCATGGATCCCCCTCCGGCATGCCACAGTCCAGGTGTTAGTCCCCTTGAAACAACTTTTCCATCACTACTGTGGCCAGAAAGAGTCCCTGTGGGTTTTAAAATTCGCCTGTCTATTTAAGTCTATGGCGGTTCGCCCTGTTCGCCCGGAAACTTTTATGTTCACGACATCTCTAGCAGAGCATGGAGTAAAGAGCGTGAGTAGAAGAAGCTGTACTTTAACCACATCAGCCCCCCTAGCTTAAACACCCTTAATGACCAGGCCACTTTTTACAATTCCGCACTACACTACTTTACCCGTTTATTGCTCCGTCATACAACTCACCACCCAAATGAATTTTACCTCCTTTTCTTCGCACTAATAGAGCTTTCATTTGGTGGTATTTCATTGCTGCTGACATTTTTACTTTTTTTGTTATTAATAAAAAATAACCAAAATTTTTGCAACTTTCCGTTGTAATTTTTTTTTTACAAAAAACTACATTTCTGTATAAACTTTTCTATAAATTTATTGTTCTACATGTCTTTGATAAAAAAAAAAACCATAAGTGTATATTTATTGGTTTGGGTAAAAGTTATAGCGTTTACAAACTATGGTGCAAAAAAGTGAATTTCGGCATTTTGAAGCAGCTCTGACTTTCTGAGCACCTGTCATGTTTCTTCAGGTGCTAGAATGCCAGGATAGTATAAATACCCCCCAAATCACACCATTTTAGAAAGAAGACACCCCAAAGTATTCGCAGGGGGGCATGGTGAGTTCATGTATCATTTCATTTTTTTTCACAAGTTAGCGGAAAATGACACTTTCTGAGGAAAAAAAAAAATAATAAAGTTTCCATTTCTGCTAACTTCTGGCAAAAAAAAAATCTCCCACGGACTCACTATGCCCCTCAGTGAATACCTTGGGGTGTCTACTTTCCGAAATGGGGTCATTTGTGGGGTGTGTTTACTGTTCTGGCATTTTGGGCGGGGCTAAATTGTGAGCAGCCATGTAAAACCTAAAGGTACTCGTTGAATTTAGGCCCCTTTACCCAGGCTGCAAAAAGTGTCACTCATGTGGTATCGCCGTACTCAGGAGAAGTAGGGCAATGTGTTTTGGGGTGTATTTTTACATATACCCATGTTGGGTGAGAGAAATATCTCTGTAAATTGTCAACTTTGTATAAAAATAAATAAAAAAGTTGTCATTTACAGAAATATTTCTCTCACCCAGCATGGGTATATGTAAAAAATACATCCCAAAACACATTGCCCTACTTCTTCTGAGTACGGCGATACCACATGAGTGACACTTTTTTGCAGCCTGGGTGCGCAAAGGGGCCCAAATTCCAATCAGTACCTTTAGGATTTCACAGGGCATTTTTACACATTTGGATTCCAGACTTCTTCTCACGCTTTAGGGGCCCCTAAAATGCCAGGGCAGTATAAATACCCCACAAGTGACCCCATTTTAGAAAGAAGACACCCCAAGGTATTCCGTGAGGGGTATGGTGAGTTCATGTAAAATTTTATTTTTTGTCACAAGACACCCCAAGTTATTCCGTGAGGGGCATGGCATGGCTTTCCACAATGGGGTCACATGTGGGCCCTGGCATTTTAGGGGTCCTAAAGCGTGAGAATCCAAATGCGTAAAAATGCCCTGTGAAATCCTAAAGGTACTGATTGGAATTAGGGCCCCTTTGCGCATCTTGGCTGCAAAAAAGTGTCACACATGTGGTATCGCCGTACTCAGGAGAAGTAGGGCAATGTGTTTTGGGGTGTATTTTTACATATACCCATGTTGGGTGAGAGAAATATCTCTGTAAATTGACAACTTGGTATAAAAAAATGTAAAAAGTTGTCGTTTACAGCGATATTTCTCACAAAAAGTATGGGTATATATAAAAATACACCCCAAAACACATTGCCCTACTTCTGCTGAGTACGGCGATAACACATGTGTGACACTTTTTTGCAGCCAAGATGCGCAAAGGGGCCCAAATTCCAATGAGTACCTTTAGGATTTCACAGGGCATTTTTACGCATTTGGATTCTCACGCTTTAGGGCCCCTAAAATGCCAGGACAGTATAAATACCCCACATGTGACCCCATTTTGGAAAGAAGACACCCCAAGGTATTCTGCGAGGGGCATGGCGAGCTCTTAGAAGATTCTTTTTTTTTGGCACAAGTTAGCGGAAATTTATATATATATATTTTTTTTTACAAAGTCTCATATTCCACTAACTAACAAAAAATAAAATTTTACATGAACTCACCATACCCCTCACGGAATACCTTGGGGTGTCTTCTTTCTAAAATGGGGTCACTTGTGAGGTGTTTGTACTGCCCTGGCATTTGAGGGTCTCCGCAATCATTACACGTATGGCCAGCATTAGGAGTTTCTGCGATTCTCCTTATATTGAGCATACGGGTAATGAGATTTTTTTTTTCAGTTCAGCCTCTGCGCTCAAAAAAAAAAAAAATGAACGGCACAGATTTCTTCATTCGCATCGATCATCGTGGATTAAAAAATCTCTGCCAAATGCAGTGACTGCGGTAGCTAACTAACTGGCGGTGATAAGGGACCCTTAGGCCCCATTCACACATCCAAAATTCATTAATTTCTATGGGGACAGACTTTGTCCCGCTCGGATCCGGAATTGCGGATCCGCACTTCCAGGTCTGCACTTCCGTTCCGCAAAAATATAGAACATGTCCTATTCTTGTCCGCAATTGCAGACAAGAAAAGGCATTTTCTATATAGTTCTGGCAATGTGCGGATCTGCAAAATGCGGAAAGCACATTGCCGGTGTCCGTGGATCCGCAAAACACATATGGACGTCTGAATGGAGCCTTACAGGGGGGTGATCAGTGACAGGGGGTGATCAGGGAGTCTATATGGGGTGATCAGGGGTTAATAAGGGGTTAATAAGTGACAGGGGGGGGGGGTGTAGTGTTGTGCTTGGTGCTACTTACAGAGCTGCCTGTGTCCTCTGGTGGTCGATCCCAGCAAATGGGACCACCAGAGGACCAGGTAGCAGGAATATCAGACGCTGTTAACAAAACAGCGTCTGATATACATGTTTGATGCGATTTATTTTTCATTGATCATTGCTGGCAGGCTGTAGTACAACTTCCGATCTGTGAGCTGCTGTGAACGCGCGAGCATGCGTGTTCACAGCAAATCTCGCCAATCGCGAGATGGCGCGCCCGCGCGTCAAGGAGGTACAGAAGGACCACCACAATCACGCGTATCTGCATGCGGCAGTCCTAAAGTGGTTAACTTTTCAAATTTTTTCACGTGACACTCACAAACTTAACTACTTCAAGACCAGGTCTAATTTTGAAAATCTGACATGTGTCACTTTATGTGGTAATAACTTTGGAACGCTTTTACTTATCCAAGCCATTCCGAGACTGCTTTCTCGTGACACATTGTACTTCATGTTAATGGTAAATTTGAGTCGATATGTTTTACCTTTATTTATAAAAAAAAAAAAGTAAACGAAAATGTGAAAAAATTCACTGTTTTCTAAGTTGGAATCTCTCTGCTTTTAAGGCCCCATGCACACGACCGTTGTTTGCTTCCGTGTCCGTTCCGTTTTTTTTCACGGATAGGATGCTTCCCCATTCATTTCAATGGGTCCGTCAAAAAATGCGGATGGTCAACCGTTTTTGTTCCGCTTCCGTGATCCGTGGTTTCATTCCGTCAAAAAAATAGTGCATGTCCTATTTTTTTCACGGTCGCGGACAAGGATAGGCATTTTTACAATGGATCTGCCATAAAAATCGGATCCGTCCAAAAAAATGGTCCGTCATCCGTTTTTTTTGATGGACGCGAAATTTCAAGGAGGAGCGGACGCGGAGGCAGGCAACGGTCGTGTGCATGAGGCCTAAGACAGATAGTAATGCCTCATAAAATATTTATTAACGAACATTACCCATATGTCTACATTATGTTGGCATCATTTTAGTAATGTAATTTTATTTTTTTAGGACGCTAGAAGGTTTAAAATTTTAGAAGCAATTTTAGAAATTTTTAAGAAAATTTCCAAAGTCAACTTTTTTAACCACTTCAGCCCCCCTAGCTTAAACACCCTTAATGACCAGGCCACTTTTTACAAATCCGCACTACACTACTTTCACCGTTTATTGCTCCGTCATGCAACTTACCACCCAAATGAATTTTACCTCCTTTTCTTCTCACTAATAGAGCTTTCATTTGGTGGTATTTCATTGTTGCTGACATTTTTACTTTTTTTGCTATTAATAAAAATTTAACGACATTTTTGCAAAAAAATGACATTTTTCACTTTCTGTTGTAAAATTTTTCAAAAAAAAACTACATTTCTATATACATTTTTCTCTAAATTTATTGTTCTACATGTCTTTGATAAAAAAAGTCCAATAAGTGTATATTTATTGGTTTGGGTAAAAGTTATAGCGTTTACAAACTATGGTGCAAAAAGTGAATTTCGGCATTTTGAAGCAGCTCTGACTTTCTGAGCACCTGTCATGTTTCTTCAGGTGCTAGAATGCCAGGATAGTATAAATAACCCCCAAATCACACCATTTTAGAAAGAAGACACCCCAAAGTATTCGCGGAGGGGCATGGTGAGTTCATGTATCATTTCATTTTTTTCACAAGTTAGCGGAAAATGACACTTTCTGAGGAAAAAATAAAAATAATAAAGTTTCCATTTCTGCTAACTTCTGGCAAAAAAAAAAAATCTCAGACGGACTCACTATGCCCCTCAGTGAATACCTTGGGGTGTCTACTATTCGAAATGGGGTCATTTGTGGCGTGTTTACTGTTCTGGCATTTTGGGCGGGGCTAATTGTGAGCAGCCCTGTAAAACCTAAAGGTACTCGTTGGAATTTGGGCCCCTTTGCACTTCAGGCTGCAAAAGTGTCACTCATGTGGTATCGCCGTACTCAGAAGAAGTAGGGCAATGTGTTTAGGGTGTATTTTACATATACCCATGTTGAGTGAGAGAAATATCTCTGTAAACTGACAACTTTGTATAAATTTTTTTAAAAGTTGTCGCTTACAGCGATATTTCTCACACAAAGTATGGGTATATATAAAAATACACTCCAAAACACATTGCCCTACTTCTCCTGAGTACGGCGATACCACATGAGTGACACTTTTTGCAGCCAAGATGCGCAAAGGGGCCCTAAAACCAATGAGTACCTTTAGGATTTCACAGGGCATTTTTACGCATTTGGATTCCAGACCTCTTCTCACGCTTTAGGGGCCCCTAAAATGCCAGGACAGTATAAATACCCCACATGTGACCCCATTTTAGAAAGAAGACACCCCAAGGTATTCTGTGAGGGGTATGGTGAGTTCATGTAAAATTTTATTTTTGTCACAAGTTAGTGAAATAAGAGACTTTGTAAAAAAAACAAAAAAAAAAAATATATAAATTTCCGCTAACTTGTGCCCAAAAATAAAAATTCTGTAAACTCGCCATGCCCCTCACGGAATACCTTGGGGTGTCTTATTTCCAAAATGGGGTCACTTGTGGGGTATTTATACTGACCTGGCATTTTAGGGGCCTCTAAAGCGTGAGAATTCAAATGCGTAAAAATGCCCTGTGAAATCCTAAAGGTACTCATTGGTTTTAGGCCCCTTTGCATTCCAGGCTGCAAAGTTGCACACATGTGGTATCGCCGCACTCAGGAGAAGTAGGGCAATGTGTTTTGGGGTATATTTTACATATACCCATGCTGGGTGTGAGAAATATCGCTGTAAACGACAACTTTTACATTTTTTTATTCAAAGTTGTCAATTTACAGAGATATTTCTCTCACCCAGCATGGGTATATGTAAAAATACACCCTAAAACACATTGCCCTACTTCTTCAGAGTACGGCGATACCACATGTGTGCCACTTTTTGCAGCCAAGATGCGCAAAGGGGCCCTAAAACCAATGAGTACCTTTTTAGGATGGCATTTTTACGCATTTTCTTCTCACGCTTTAGGGCTCCCTAAATGCCAGGGCAGATAAATACCTACATGTGACCTCATTTTGAAAGAAGACACCCCAAGGTATTCCATGAGGGGCATGGCGAGTTCATAGAAGATTTTTTTTTGGCACGAGTTAGCGGAAATTGATTTTTATAGTTTTTCTCATAAAGTCTCCCTTTCTGCTAACTTTTGACAAAAAGTTAAATTTTTCACGGACTCACTATGCCCCTCAGTGAATACCTTGGGGTGTCTTCTTTCCAAAATGGGGTCACTTGTGGGGTGTTTGTACTGTTCTGGCATTTTGGGCGGGGCTAAACTGTGAGCAGTCATGTAAAAGCTAAAGGTACTGTTGAATTTGGGCCCCTTTGCGCACTCCAGGCTGCAAAGTGTCACTCATGTGGATCGCCGTACTCAGGAGAGTAGGGCATGTGTTGGGGTGTATTTTACATATACCCATACTTTGTGTGAAAATATCGCTGTAAATTGACAACCTTGTATAAAAAAAATTAAAAAGTTGTCATTTACAGAGATATTTCTCTCACCCAGTATGGGTATATGTAAAAATACACCCCAAAACACATTGCCCTACTTCTCCTGAGTACGGCGATACCACATGAGTGACACTTTTTTCAGGCAAGATGCGCAAAGGGGCCCAAATTCCCATGTGTACCTTTAGGATTTCACAGGACATTTTTACGCATTTGGATTCTCACGCTTAGGGGCCTCTAAAATGCCAGGGCAGTATAAATACCTCACATGTGACCCCATTGTGGAAAGAAGACACCTCAAGGTATTCTGTGAGGGGCATGGCGAGTTCACAGAAAAATAAAAAATTTGGCACAAGTTAGCGGAAATTGATTTTTTTTTTTTTACAAAGTCTCATATTCCACTAACTTGTGACAAAAATAAAATTTTGCATGAACTCACTATACCCCTCACAGAATACCTTGGGGTGTCTTCTTTCTAAAATGGGGTCACATGTGAGGTTTTTGTACTGCCCTGGCATTTGAGGGTTCTCCGCAATCATTACACGTATGGCCAGCATTAGGAGTTTCTGCGATTCTCCGTATATTGAGCATACGGGTAATGAGATTTTTTTTCCGTTCAGCCTCTGCGCTGAAAAAAAAAAAAATGAACTGCACAGATTTTTTCATTCGCATCAATCAATGTGGATGAACAAATCTCGGCCAAAATCAGTGACTGCGGTGGGTTGGGCGCTAGCTACCTAACAAGTAGCTAGCTAACTGGTGGTGATAAGGGACCCTTATGCTCCATTCACACGTCCGAAATTCTGTTTGCGGAACGGAATTGCGGACCCATTCATTTCTATGGGGACAGACTTTGTCCCGCTCGGATCCGGAATTGCGAATCCGCACTTACGGGTCTGCACTTCCGTTCGCAAAAATATAGAACATGTCCTTTTCTTGTCCGCAATTGCGCATAAGAAAAAGCATTTTCTATATAGTTCTGGCAATGTGCGGATCTGCAAAATGCGTAAAGCACATTGCCGGTGTCCTATGTTTTATGGATCCGCGTCGCGGATCCGCAAAACACATATGGACATGTGAATAGAGCCTTACAGGGGGTGATCAGTGACAGGGGGTGATCAGGAAGTCTATATGGGGTGATCAGGGGTTAACAAAGGGTTAATAGTAGTTATAAAGTGAGGGGGGTGGGGGGTTAGTGTAGTGTTTGGTGCAACTTTACATTAGTTACCTGGTCCTCTGGTGGTCGATCCCAGTAAATGGGACCACCAGAGGACAGGTATTAGGTATATCAGACGCTGTTAGCAACACAGCGTCTGATATACCACTTTGATCTCATTTATTTTACATTTACAGCCTGCCAGCGATTGATCATTGCTGGCAGGCTGTAGTACAACTGCAGAGCCGCGCTCTGCTGTGAACGCAGCGCGGCGCGCGCGCTGCTCACAGCAGATCTCGGCTCTCGCGAGATGACGCACGGATGCGTCCAGGAGGAATAAACCTGCCGCCGCCTGGACGCATCCGTGCGTTCGGCGGTCGGGAAGAAGTTAAGGACCAGCTCAGGTCTGGTCACTTTGTGGGGCTTCTATAGTGGAAACGCCCCATAAATGACCCCATTTTAGAAATTACACCCCTCAAAGTATTCAAAACTGGTTTTAGAAATGTTGTTAACCCTTTAGATATTCCACAGGAATTAAAGCAAAATAGAGGTGAAATTTCAAAATGTCACTTTTTTTTTTTTTTTGCAGATCTTCCATTTTAATCAATTTTATTCCTGGAACACATGAAGTTTTAACAACAAAACAAACCTCAATATTCATTTTGAGCGCTGTGTATACAGCTATCTAGAAGAGAGGGACACCCAGGAACAGTCCCTGCCTTCTCTCTGGAGTGCCCTGCTGTCACTCAGAGCGGGCCCCCGCTTGGCAGCTGCACGGTTAGCATGCAACTGCCATCTCTGAATGGACGTTCCAGAACGTCCATTCAGAGATAAACCGACCGCCTAAGGACGTTTATAGTCAATGGGCGGTGGGGAAGTGGTTAAAGGGGTTCTGCAGTTCTTGTAAACTGATGATCTATTCTCTGGATAGATCATCAGCATCTGATCGGCTGGGATCCAACACCCGGGACACCTGCCGATCAGCTGTTTGAGAAAGCATAGGTGCACTAGGAGCACCGCAGCCTTCTCTCCGTTTCCATCTGGCCCAGTGATGTCACAACTAGTATCACTGGCCTGGGCGGGGCTAAGCTCTGTTCACTTGAATGGAGATTAGCTGCTCCCTGGCCAGCGATACAATTCGTGACGTCACTGGTCCTAAAGTAAACAGCAAGAAGGCTGTGGTGCAATGCCAGCTCCGCTGCCTTCTCAAACAACTGATCGGCAGGAGTCCCGGGTGTCGGACCACCGTCAATCAGATGCTGATGATCTATCCAGAGGAGCATGGACATCACTAGGTTAAAACATTTGGGGCCTGGGCCCCCGATGTTTTGACCCAGGCCCCAAATCTACTGTCTTCTAATGAAAAAACAAGGGTGACTACTGACCAGGATGCAGTGCAAGAGCTGAAAGACCTGTGATGACATCACAGTCAGGTGATCTGTGCTAGAGGCAGAGCTTGGTGGTGGAGAAGGACCTGCGATGATGTCACTGTCATGTGATCAGTGCAGGAGGGGGCGGAGCTAACTGTAAAGAGGATTACTAGTGGAGATGACCCTGCCTGAAATGACTTCTGTGACATGAGGATAGGTAAGTGAAGGGATAGATTCGTTGTGAGAGCCAGAGGAATGCTGGGAGTTGTAGTTCTCTTCTTTCACACCACCTCTCTGCTTGGTTGAGGGACTGATGTTATTTACATGGGACTGTATGTTAGGGCTAAAGGGAGGGGGGGGGTGATGTTATTTGCATGGGACTGTCCCTGGGTTCAGTCCTGAGCGTTCTGGAAACGCGCGTTTTAGTCGCGCGTATTTTAGCGAGTTTTTGCAAATAGGTAACGCGCGTTCTTGTGATTGACTACTGTGGTGTCAATCACAAAACGCGCGACAAACGCCCCAAAAAAAGCTCAAGTACTTGTTTATGCGTCGGGCGTTTTACAGCGCGTTCAAACGCGCTGTAAAACGCTCAAGTGAGAACCAGGGCCATAGGAAAGCATTGGTTTTCATGTGTTGAGCGTTTTACAGCGCGTGTGAACTTAGGGTGTATGTTGGAGGGGCTGAAGGGAGGGTTTTTATTTACATGTGAAGGCATGTTATTTACATGGGACTGTAGGGGAGTGATGTTATTTATATGGGAATGTATATTAAATGGGTGTCACAGTTGCTACCTTTGGCTGTGACCTTCTGTCCACGCTCGTACTGCAGCTCCCCGCTGCAGTTCCGTTCCTGTGTGTCTGTGATTCTGTTTGGGTTAACTCCCCTGTGTGTGTATAAGGAGTTAATCCCCTCTGTCTGGTCCATGGGTGTGGCCTCTTTGCTGCACCCATGGAACCCATGTGTGTTTGTCCTGTCTGTCTTCTGGTGTGTACTCTGTCTCCCATGCTGCTGTCCCATTGGATCCGTGTCTGTCTGTGCTCTGTGGGTTCACCTACTTGTTCATTGTTGTCCGTTTTCTATGTCTTGTTGCCTTTGCCCTGATTTGTTAATGTTTTAGTCACCTTGTGTTTATTATGTCTTTGCCTTGCTTTGCCTCATGGTTATGCCCTCAGAGCAGCTCTCCCGCTGCTGGTGCAGCGGGCATCGCCCGTGCAGCAACTCTCATGTTGCTGGTAGCCATGAGCTGTATCTGTGTATGTCTCCTCTCAGCAAGCCTTCGCTGCAGCTTGCTGCTGCAGAGTGCTATGGGCTAGGCCACGCAGGATACCACTGGTGGAGCAAGTCCTTCTCTGCTCATTGCCACTCCTGGTTCCTTGCTATGTACCCTTGCTCGTGTTTTCAGTTGTTTAGTTTGTATTCGCCGGTATATGTTATCACTGCCTATGTACTGTTGGTACCTATGGTACTTGTTATCCCTTCGTTCCTGTTGTCACTGTCTAGTTCACGCCGCAGAGTGGACCCTGGCAACTTCCTGCGGCAAAGCCTATCCCTACCATCTGGGGCCCTAGTGAATACAAGGGGTTGCTTAGTCACGCCCCTCTGGAGTATTACTAGACAGTGGTGCAGTGGGGGTTTTCTTCATAGATACATAGACAGTACATAGATCTCATGTTTCCCCTGTGTTTTCTTTCTTGTCTTGTTTGTGCAATAAACTTTGATGTGACTGTCCCTGTGTGCCGTGTGTTTATTGCTGACGACGCAGAAGTCTCTCGCGGGACTTCCAACTCGTGACAAGGGGCTGAAGGGAGCGAAGTGATGTTATTTACATGGGACTGTATGTTGGAGGGGCTGAAGGTAGGGGAGTGATCAGGGGCGGGCTGGGCTGTGGGGCAGCAGGGCCCATGCCCTGAACTCATTTATATCTGCGTCCACTGGACACAGATACAATTGTTCCTGCAGCAGCTCCGGCGGGACAAGGGAACCTCTGGTTCCCTGCCTGGCTATTCCCGGCGCACTGACGTGACGTAGGCGACGAGTTGATGTCATCGCGCACCCTGTGACATTCCTCAGGAGCAGACCCGCCAACATAGCCCGGGTCTGCATCGTGGGATTGCGCCCTTTCCAAGTCTAATCAAAATGCGCTAATACTGGCCCCAGCCCCTAACCCTAGTACTTGCCCCTAACACTGGTCCTTGCCCCTGTCCTTAGTACTGACCCCTAAAACTTGCCCTGCCCCTCGTAGTGACCCCTAACCCTAGTACTGACCCCCTAATACTGGCCCCTGCCCCTAACACTGGCCCTAATACTAGTAGTGACCCCTAAAACTGGCCCCTGACCCCTAATACTGTCCCTAACTCTAATACTGCTCCCAATGCTAATACTATGCCATAATGACCCCTAAGACGAATGCTACGTTCACACGACCGTATGTGTTTTTCGGTCCACAAATTGCAGATCAGCAAAACACGGGTACCGGCCATGTGCATACCACATATTGTGGAACACACGCGGCCAGCCATATGATAGAAATGCCTGTTCTTGTCTGCGATTGCGGACAAGAATTGGACTTACTCTATATTTTTGGCGAGGCTGCGGAATGGAACTACGGATGTGGAAATGTGGTTGTGTGAATGTACCCTGATGCTGACTCTAACCCCAATACTGGCCCCTAACTCTAATACTAACCCTAATCTCAATACTGCCCCCTTACTCTAATATTGGCCCTAATACTAATCCTAACCCTACAACTGACCGTAACCTTAGGCCCATTCAGGCGAGCGAGTGTCACGCTCCGGACTCGTAGCGCAGGTCCTGTCCTGAACTTCCAGCACTGCTGGGGTCGCATAGCATTATATTGATTTATGATGCTATGTAACCCTTAGGCCCCTTTCACATGGGCGAGTTTTCCGTGCACGCATCGCACCCGCACTGTATTCTGAGCTATTTATTTCAACGGGGCTGTGTACATGAGCGATGTTTTTCATGCATCACTTGTGCGTTGAGTAAAAATCACAGCATGTTCTATATTCTGCGTTTTTCACGCAACGCAGGCCCCATAGAAGTGAATGGGGCTGCGTGAAAATTGCATTGCATCCGCAAGCAAGTACGGATGCAATGCGATTTTCACGGATGGTTGCTAAAGAGATGATTATTTGCTAAGGAGATGATAAATAAGGATGAGCCCCGGGACCCCATAAAAGTCCATTTACTTTATTATTGTCCATTATAACATGGTTATAATGGAAAATAATAGCATTATTTAATACAGAATGCTAAGTAAAATGTCCATTAAGGGTTAAAAAATAAAAAAATTACTCACCTCATCCACTTGATCACGCAGCCGTTATCATCATCTTTCTTCTTCTTTCAGGACCTGCAAAGGGACCTTCGCTGACATCATCGCGTTCACCACGTGAAGACTTCAGTGAAGAAGTTCGGGTCTGGGTACCACATTCAGTTTTTTCTCACACTCGTGCAAAACGCATTGCACTCGCTCTGAAACAACTGGACCACGCAACTCAATCGCAGTCGAAACTGACTGAAATTGCGTGCGCACTCGCGGGTTTCCCTCAATTCACCCAGGATGCATCCGGAGCAAATCCGGAACGCCCGTGTGAAAGAAGCCTTAGTGATCTTACTATGGATGTATGTTGGAGTGTAGCTGTGATCGGACCTTAGCACCTATCGGACTGTGTTAACACACTACAGGTACACTACAGGTTAGCGCTAGGGTCCCATGCCACACTGAGATACCTTGACGTGGTGCGAATGGGCTCCGATATGTTCCTGACCGGAATATATTGGCGAAAGTCTCAGCTTCTAACATCAGCGTGAGGGTTCGGCCAGTATGGTCAGTTGCATGTTCTTATGGTGCACCTTTTTGCAGTGATCGATGTATATGTATATTTTCATCCACACATTATTTCATCTTGTGTAGGATGTTTTTGTGGTGCATGTGATCCGCTGCCACATCCTCCATTGTACGCATTTTTGCTCTTCTACTAATGGAGGCACTCTTGTGGAGCATTATCACTGTTGGGGGGCACTGTAGGGGGCAGTATTACTTATCAGGGCATTCTAGAAGGGAATTACTTTTGGTAAGACTTTGAGGAGCACTATTACTATGGGGGACTATCTGTATGGCACTATTATTTATTTAGGATAGTATTTGGGAGTATTGGGGAGCACAACGAGCAGCAGGATAACACTGTGGCGACTCCCGGTTGGGGTATGATGGTAGAAAAGTGAGGAACCTAAGATGTCTGTGTGTCACACTCTGCAGAGTCGAGGCGGCTGCAAGCAGTTCTCTGGACCGAATTGAAAAGATGAAAGAAAACATCTACATCAGAGAAGACGTCACCTGGAGGCTCTGGATGTGACAGATATGTGCTGCTGTATAGTCCTGTATGTTTGATAGTGTTTATGCAGCAAGTAAAATGTCTTTAGAGCTAGTACAGGCAGGAAAGGGGGGGGTGGCATTGACTGGCTCCATATGCATTGGGGCTTTTTTGAGACCCTAGCAAAACCCCTGGAGCAAAATAGCGAAAATCAAAGTAATGACAGATCTAACCCATCATGGATGACATCCCTCTGACTATGGTGAGTTCTGATGGGTTTCCATCTTGGAGCCTGATAGGCTGCAACATTCATTTATGACCTGATGCAAACTGAGGGCCCTAGCACAGATCTAATCAAAGCCTTCTGTGTTCTGCAGCATCAGATAATAATGTTCTGCAACAGCTGTGGTGTGTATTATTACATTCTGCAGCTGTGGAGGTGACTATTATGAGGTTCTACAGCAGCTGAGGTGTATATTATTAGGTTCTGCAGCAGCTGAGGTGTGTATTATGAGGTTCTGCAGCAGCTGATGTGTGTGATAGGAGGTTCTGCAGCAGTTGTGCAGCATCCGTACCGCAGGGGTGCAATGTGTGAGTGCGGTGGGATGATGGGTGTAGTAGTTGTTACGGTTTACCAGAATTTCCTGGGCCGGTGTGCAGTGAGGCAAAAGATAGCGCCCGATTCCTTCGGGGCCCACTCTGATGTTCAAGGATCTCCTGCCAGAGGTTGGTTGAGGTGCCATTGGTGGTATGGTTTAGGTGCAGGGAAGGCAGAGTCCCTGGTGTTTGTGACGCCATAAGCTAAGACTGCTGCTATCTCCACTAGACTTGCTCTATATCCACAGTTATTTTGGTCTGTGCCTCACTACTGTGAGGGGGCACGTATCTGGCATAACTACTGTGACGGGGCATATATCTGTGCTTAATTACTGTGAGGGGGCACATATCTGAGCATCACTACTGTGAGGGTGCATATATCTGAGCATCACTACTGTGAGGGGGCACGTATCTGGCATAATTACTGTGAGGGGACACATATCTGAGGATAATGACTCTGTGGGGGCACAAATCTGAGCATCACTACTGTGAGAGGGCACATATCTGGGCATAACTACTGTGTGGTGGCATAAAGGGGGAATAACTTTGTGGGGGCATTTAGTGGACTGGGTGGGATTAGGTGTTTAGTTATGTTTTGGGCAGAGTTTGAGGCGTGGCAGAAAAATGTTTTGCCGCACATAGTTTCCCTTTTCCTTCTTTTCAAAAGTTGGGAGGTATGGGACTGTCCAGCCTTAAACCATACCTCTGAAAACCCTAGAGCTACAGGGTAGACTTGTTTGACTCTCCTCATCTCACATCACTATTAAGGGTACTTTCACACTTGCGGCAGGACGGATCCGGCAGACTATTCAGCCTGCCGGATCCATCCTGCCGCAAGTGCCCGTGCACTGCCGTGCTGTCGCTCCCATTGACTATAATGGAGCGGGGGGTGGAGCTGCGGCGCAGCACGGCAGTGCGCGGCCGGAGATCGCCGGACTAAAAGTCCTGCATGTCCGACTTTTAGTCTGGCGATCTCCGGCCGCACACTGCCGTGCTGCGCCGTAGCTCCGCCCTCCGCCTCCCACCCCATTATAGTCAATGGGGACGGAGCGGCAGCACGGCAGTGCACGGGCACTTGCGGCAGGACGCATCAGCCTGCCGGATCCGTCCTGCCGCAAGTGTGAAAGTACCCTAACTAACTTTCTCCCCTCTCTCTCTCTCTCTCTCTCTCTCTCTCTCTCTCTCTCTCTGTCTGTCTACTCTGCTCTTCCTGTGTCTGGCCTGTCCCCTTTATAGGAATGCACCAGCACCATCTAGTGGTGACTAAGGTGTAGTGTTGTTTACTAGCCTGTTATTAGGAATTTACAGCTACATACACATAAGGCATTACATGACATGCTTAAAGATATAGGGCCCCACTACTGTCACTGAGTGGGACACTGCCGTAGTCATACGCAAGTACGTGCCCCCCTCACAGGTTATGAGAGAAAAATAACAGAAAATAACTCAATAGATGCAAACAATATATAGGGACTAAGCCCTTATTCTGATATGATAAAATCTGAGACTCTTAGCCAATATATTTAGATCCAAATACATCTGTGCCCACCTACCTGCTCCAAGGTGGTCTCAGTCAGGTCCTATTGTAAGCCTATTTATGCCATTGGGCATCTACATTCAGGTTTATATCAGATTTTATCATATCAGAGTGAGGGCTCAGTCCGTATACTGTATAATGTTTGCATCTATTGTGTTATTGCATTACTGTGATTTTTCTTTCATAAATGTAGCCATGCACATCCGCATATTAATTTATTACATTGTGCAGGATGTTTTGTCCCCTTCACAGGTTATGCCCAGATATGTGCTCCCTTCACAGTAGTTAAGCCCAGATGTTCCTGCTTCACAGTAATTATGCCCAGATGTTCCCCTTCATAGTAGTTATGCCTAGATGTGCTCCCCTCACAGTAGTTATACCCAGATGTGCCTCTTTCACAGTAGTTATGCCCAGATGTGCCCCCTTCACAGTTGTTATGCCCAAATGGGCCCCTTCACAGTAGTTATGCCCAAATGTGCTCCCCTCACAGTAGTTAAGCCCAGGTATGTGCTTCCTTCACAGGAAGAAAAAAAAACAAACAAACAGCAAATACTTGCCTAGTACCTCTGATGATCTGCGCTCCCAGGCAGCAGCAGGCAGGATACACATCGCGCTTGAACAGGAGCACAGACTGACGCCCGGCCTTCCTAGCTCTTCCTACACAGCCCAGCAGTGTGGACCGCCAACAGCTGAGCTGAATGATGAAGCAGGGAGTGGACAGCTCTCTGCATCACCATTACAATCAGCTGTCTCTGTGTCCTATGGATGCCGAGACAGCTGAGAGCAGGACATACCTCAGCTGTACCGCGACCATGGGGCAGCAACCAATATCTGGAACGGTTAGGAGGAATGTCATAGTAATAATCTGTGCCTGCTGGGAGTTGTAGTTCTTATTCCTCTCTCCCTGTAATGTTCATGGGTGCCACATAATAACAGACTGGGCATGCTGGGAGTTGTAGTTCTCTCATCTTTTATTCCCTCCCTTTATTTCCAAGCATAACAATCTAGTCTTGATGAGACTTGTAGTCCTCTTGCCACTGTTACTATGTTCTGCAGCATCTGAGGTGTTTATTAGGCGATCTGCGCTAGCAGTTTTCACTCTTCTGCTCAGTCATAGGAGCACAATAACGAAAATCAGAGTAATAACAGATCTGACCCATCGCTGATAACAACATTGGACAGATCTGATGGGTTTCCATCTTGGAGCCTGGCGGGCTGCAAAATTCTGTCCTGCATTTATGACTTGATCTGCAGCAGCTGAGGTGTGTATTATGAGGTTTTACAGCAGCTGATCTGTGTATTATGAGGTTCTGCAGCAGCTGAAATGTGTATTATAATGTTCTGCAGCAGCAGAGATGTATATAGCGATGTGTTGCAGCAGCTGAGGTGTGTATTATGAGGTTCTGCAGCAGCTGAGGTGTGTATTATAAGGTTCTGCAGCAGCTGAAGTGTGTATTATAATGTTCTGCAGCAGCAGAGATGTATATAGTGATGTGCTGCAGCAGTTGAGGTGTGTATTATAAGGTTCTGCAGCGACTGAGGTTTTATTATGAGGAGCTGCAGTAACTAAGATGTGTATTATGAGGTTCTTCAGTTGATGAGTTGTGTATTATATTGTTCAACAGCAGCTGAGGTTTGTATTAGGAGGTTTTTCAGAATCCGAGGCTGTCTTAGGAGGTTCTGCAGCAGCAGAGGTTTGTATTAGGAGGTTCTGCAGCAGCTGAAATGTGTATTATAATGTTCAGTAGCAGAGATGCATATAGTGATGTGCTGCAGCAGCAGAGGTATGTATTCGGAGGTTCTGCAGAAGCTAAAATGTGTATTATAATGTTCTGCAGCAGCAGCAGAGATGTATATAATGATGTGCTGCAGCAGCTGAGGTGTGTATTATGAGGTTCTGCAGCAGCAGAGGTGTTTATGATGAGACCAGTGAAATAAGCGGCTAGTGAGTGAAATAAAACCAGGCACACAACGATATAGGGGGGAAATAGAGAATTTTATTTCAGTTATAATTTTATTAGTGATGGGACAGATGTTTTGATGTAAATTCCAAATCAATGTCAAGGATAAGTTACATCCATTGACCTTCATTGATTCAGGGGAAGGCGAAAAAACCCCTGTAGGGGGAAAAATTCCTTCCCGACTCCGCTTAGGGCAGTCAGACTATTTCCCTGGATCAGATATTAATAATCCAGAGGAAGGCGAAAAAACCTCACTGAGCCTCAGCCATCAGCTTCACATGAGGAAAAATTCCTTCCCGACTCCACGTATGGCAGTCAGATTAGTCCCAGAATCAATTACTAAATAATCTGTCCACAAGGGGTTGGCCAAATTGTACTTTTAATTAGGGGAATGGCTGAATTGGGGGAAGGGCAACTGTGTTGATCCAGAGGAAGGTGTGAAAAAACCCTTTATGACATCTGCCAATCTGTCCTAATCTAAGGGGAAAAACACTCCTTCCAGACTGCAAATATGGCAGTGGGAAAATAGTCCCTGGATCAAATGCCCATATATATACGTACAGTCGTCCAGTGGCATTGGGGCCAGGATCCTGTCCTCTGTTGACAAGTCTTCAAGATGTTGCTTTACTTCGGTCCAGTCCAAACGCAGGTGTTTTCTCCAGATCCAGTTTATTTATGTCTGACATGGTCTTCATACTGTGGTATATATAACAGGATGAATCAATACAGATATCATATGATGTAGTATAATATACGAAGACTGTGCTACATGTGAAGATGAGGGATTGTACACAACAATATAATGCTCATAAAATTTAAGCTTCACATTTGGGGCAGCTTAAATCTTGAGTCATCAGGAACTTCATACAACTGTATAGGAATGCTGCTTATTTCCAGCTATATACCTGGATCTGTTCTTCTGTCCAGCCACTGATCTTCTCCGGGAGCTCAGGAGGACATCTTGCTCTGGTGATATTAGAGCTGGTGGAGGGTTTACCGGGTGACAAATGAAAACCCTCTGAAAATGGCCTGATGTTTCGGTGGTAAAGCTCCCTTCTTGGCCTGTGCTGCCTCCATTCTGGCCAGGTTGAATCGCCTGGCACGATGATGAGGTAAAGATGGCTAAAAGAAAGAGATGAAAATGAGGATATGATCATCACAAGTTGTCACCGACCTGATATGAAGCTTATGCTGGTAGTACGTTCACATATAATATTATCACCTGATGTACTCATCCTCCACCATAATAAGATATAGTGTTTCTACAGGAGTATAAAACATATTAAAAGCCATATTAGGGAGGTAGCCTACACTAATTACAGGGGTCTGCCTCCGACCAGCTCCATTCAACAATTATTTGTTACAATTATGACTTTACCATCAAAAATACATTCAAGGTGTGGACTAGTGAAAACAGCTCCTTAATAAAATAAAGGCTTGGAGGCATCAGATCCGCCAGAGAAGCTTTCCGCTCTGCCCCCCTCTATGGCATGTATATACCCTACTATCACCTATGGTCAGAAGTACCATCTTCATTTCAGCTCCCCCCACCTCATCACTTGCCAACATGTCCCCCTATCAAGCCCCTGACTTTGAGAATCACATACAGGGGGTAGAGCTTCTCTTCATGTACTTACTACAGGGATGTGTGGTGGGGGCATCCCAAGGGCTTCCACTGAGACCCAGTCAATATGCTGGAAGAAGTGATGGCCTCGGATGTTACCGTGGACTCCTAAGCGCTTGGCTGGATCTCTCTGGAGGAGCTGAAAATGAGAAATGTAATTATAACTTGGTGACTATAACGACCTCTGAACACAATGACCAATCACATTCCAGATCTTACATTTTCAGGAGATAGCTGGGAAATAAAATCTGCAATATGATTGGTTTCTATGGGCAGCAATGGGAGATTTTAGAAATCTGTGCCTGCTTGTTACATAAACTCAGCGGGTTGGACTAAGGGTGTAGACATGTCCTCAGTATATTCACTACCAGACTCTTACCCTAAAGGGAAACTCATTCCAATTATGCATTTGGTCAGTAATTCCCCAAAATGTTACTATGGGAGAATGACTATAATGTTTCCCTCAATGCTGGTAAACATGGCAGCTCCAGGGCAGCCCTCAGGACTCTTGTCAGACATTGTGCTATTGCTGAGTCTGTGTTGGCTCTGGTCAGGTTGTGGCTCCTTGGGGTGACTCCTCGGCATCCTCTCTTGTGGAGACCAGTACTGTGACCTTATATACTATAGAAACGCTGGTTGTGTATTGTTATCCAGCGAGCAGCACCTCTGAGGGGTGACCCCTCCTACATACTACAGTGGTGAGTATTAGTGAAGGAGATCATGGTGCACTATGGGGTATAGTAGGAGGAGATGTCTTCTATCACAGGTTGTCATGTAACACTGTGTACAATACAGTGGTGAGCATTAGTGAAGGAGATCATGGTGCACTATGGGGTATTGTAGGAGGAGATGTCTTCTATCACAGGTTGTCATGTAACATTGTGTACAATACAGTGGTGAGCATTAGTGAAGAAGATCATGGTGCACTATGGGGTATTGTAGGAGGAGATGTCTTCTGTCACAGGTTGTCATGTAACATTGTGTACAATACAGTAGTGTCATACAGTAACATACTGACCTCTTTAATGATGTCTTCAGCGCTGGAGCGTGTTGTGTCAAACAGTGTAGGGTGGTAAGTACACTTACTGGTAATCATTTCATTTAAGATGACACCAAATGAATACCAGTCCACTCCAACGCCGTACTCCTCCCCAGCCAGCATCTGCCAGAAAGGAGAGAAGAGTGACTACACAGCTTATACTCATACTACTATTTGTAGGGGCTCAGGTTTTGGCCATTGCCAGTATTGTGTAGAATTGAGACTCACAAGGTGTGTAGCTGAGGCCAAAATGTTCTACCTCCATCCAGCGGAGGATAAACTACAACCACAAAGTCATCTGAGGGAACCTCACTGCAGACTTTGTGTAACCAAGTGTTACATGGGGGTTCATTAATTTGAAAAGGTGCATTAAAATATGAGGTTTCTGCACCAGCACCCACTGCGGTAAAAATGAATGGCCACCCGAGCTTCTCCTGGCAATAACAGCCGAATCCTGAGGGTTAGAAAAGTCAGACCCACTGTGATCACTTTAATCTAAGAAGAGGTGTCCAGAGTAAATATCCAGTCACTGGATCTGGAAGATCCCTTAGCCCTTATACATACATGTAAGTGAACAGAAAGTCCTGGAAAGCAGCCTGGCTCATCTCATTGGACGGATCTCCACCAATCTGATATTGATGGTCTATCCTGAGGATATGCAATTAATATTCCAAACCCAGGAGACCCCTTTACACACATGGATCGGTGAAAATAAGTAAAACTCCCTTTTTCTCACCTCAGGAGCCACATAGCCTTCTGTTCCAGCATATTCGGTGGCTGTGCGGTCTCCAAGCATGTTCTCAAGTGCGAGACCAAAATCCGTGATCTTAATATGGCCTGTCTCAGCCACCAGGATGTTCTCAGGCTTGAGGTCTCTGTGGACGATGCCCTTAGAATGGAGAAATTGGATGCCACACACGAGCTCAGCAGCATAGAATCTGTCAGAAAAAGTAAATAAATGAATATAATGCGAGATTAACACAGAAAGCTCTTAGCCATTCTTACCAGTCACTAGAATAAGAGGCAAAAAAACAATTCCTATCACTGTCAACTGATGGGGCTGCATGGTGGCTTAAAATGACGTGGACTTCTATTAAATGGTTTCTCTGGGAATGGTTATTAATGGCCGTGACTAACCAGTCCTATACCATGACTAGGACAGGTCGCCTCCTGCTGCCAGTTCCTGTCAGGCAGCTCAGACATGACGGCATATTGCATACCGGATCCTGCTCTACAATAGACAGTAATAGATCGATCCTGTGATCCCAACAGGAACACTGACCAATGTAAGATGAAGGCAGGAGCCAGAGCATAGTATATAGTGAGGCCTGCTACCATCAGGCCCTTAAGCATCACTGTTATTGGAGGCGACCAGTCCTAGTCACAGTCTGCTCGTGGTTATTAATAACCATTTCTGGAGAACCCCTTTATACCTGGGAATGTGATTAAGGTTTCTTCACATCACAATGAGGAGATCCGTTTTGTATGTCTATCAGAAGGAGGATCACAGCACAAGAAGAGGGGAAAGATTCCCTGACATTTCTTGAGGAACGTTTCCACTCTCTTTAATTCCCCATTTGAAGAGAACAGACACACAGGACAGCAGATCTCCTCAGCGTGATGTGCAGGAGGCCGGACACAGTATCTAATATTTCCAGGGATTTTCTGACCGTTTCAGTGAGGTTTTTTATTCAGCCTTACCTTGCACTGGGGATGTCAAGCCGCCCCTTCATCCGTAGGAACTGGTCCAAGTCCCCGCAGCTCATGTATTCCAGCCCAAGTAGAACAAGCATCTGTGACATAGAAGACATTTACACATTTACTGGACAGAATATAGCAGTGGCTTCTGTAATCCTTCAAGGGATATTCCACTTTCAGCACGTAATGGTTATTCTTTGTACATAGTGAAAGATTCTACAATTTTACAATCTTTCTGTATCAGGTTCTCAGTGAGTATGATCTCTGCTTGCAGTTATTGAATAGGAACACCAGTGGCAGACAACAGAGAGCAATAGCTTAACTGCTCACTTTGTTCGGTTGGGCAGGGGCACACCCCTCACACATATAAAACCGGGGGTGATACCCTGGATATCTCTGGATACTATGTCCAGTGTAGATACACCAGGTATAAGGGAAGAAGAAGGGATCCACAGCAGCGCTTTTACCCCATAGATGGAGTCCTGGCACCAAACACTCGTAGCTGAACACGTTTATAATGGGTTTGGGGTTAAAAACGCCCCCATTATCAGCTGCACATGCAGCAGTGGTATGTGTGTATCAGTTATGCACACAGCAGAACAATGCCCATGATGCAGAGCAGTGTGTGTATAAAGTGGGTACTGCGGAGCTGTGTGTGTATAAAGTGAGTACTGCAGAGCTGTGTGTGTATAAAGTGAGCACTGCAGAGCTGTGTGTGTATAATGTGAGTACTGCAGAGCAGTGTGTGTATAAAGTGAGCACTGCAGAGCTGTGTGTGTATAAAGTGAGTACTGCAGAGCTGTGTGTGTATAAAGTGAGTACTGCAGAGCTGTGTGTGTATAATGTGAGTACTGCAGAGCTGTGTGTGTATAAAGTGAGTACTGCAGAGCTGTGTGTGTATAAAGTGAGTACTGCAGAGCTGTGTGTGTATAATGTGAGTACTGCAGAGCTGTGTGTGTATAAAGTGAATACTGCAGAGCTGTGTGTGTATAGTGTGAGTACTGCAGAGCTGTGTGTGTATAGTGTGAGTACTGCAGAGCTGTGTGTGTATAATGTGAGTACTGCAGAGCTGTGTGTGTATAATGTGAGTACTGCAGAGCTGTGTGTGTATAATGTGAGTACTGCAGAGCTGTGTGTGTATAAAGTGAGTACTGCAGAGCTGTGTGTGTATAAAGTGAATACTGCAGAGCTGTGTGTGTATAGTGTGAGTACTGCAGAGCTGTGTGTGTATAGTGTGAGTACTGCAGAGCTGTGTGTGTATAATGTGAGTACTGCAGAGCTGTGTGTGTATAATGTGAGTACTGCAGAGCTGTGTGTGTATAATGTGAGTACTGCAGAGCTGTGTGTGTATAATGTGAGTACTGCAGAGCTGTGTGTGTATACTGTGAGTACTGCAGAGCTGTGTGTGTATAGTGTGAGTACTGCAGAGCTGTGTGTGTATAAAGTGAGTACTGCAGAGCTGTGTGTGTATAATGTGAGTACTGCAGAGCTGTGTGTGTATAAAGTGAGTACTGCAGACCTGTGTGTGTATAAAGTGAGTACTGCAGAGCTGTGTGTGTATAAAGTGAGTACTGCAGAGCTGTGTGTGTATAGTGTGAGTACTGCAGAGCTGTGTGTGTATAGTGTGAGTACTGCAGAGCTGTGTGTGTATAGTGTGAGTACTGCAGAGCTGTGTGTGTATAATGTGAGTACTGCAGAGCTGTGTGTGTATAATGTGAGTACCTGAGAGCTGTGTGTGTATACTGTGAGTACTGCAGAGCTGTGTGTGTATACTGTGAGTACTGCAGAGCTATGTGTGTATAAAGTGAGTACTGCAGAGCTGTGTGTGTATAATGTGAGTACTGCAGAGCTGTGTGTGTATAGTGTGAGTACTGCAGAGCTATGTGCGTAATATGCACCTTGCAGAGCTGGGAATGTGTAATGGGTTTGTATAAGGGCTCATGCACACAAACTTATTTTTTGTTCATATCCGTTCCGTTTTTCATGGCGCTAATGCGGAACCATTCATTTCAATGGGGTTGCAGAAAAAACGGAAATTATTTTGTGTGTATTCCGTAGTCGTATGGTCCGTTCCGTATGTTCCATTCCGCAATAAAGTAGAACATGTCCTATTCTTGTCCATTTTGAGGACAAGGATAGGCATTGTTACAATGGATCTGCAGAAAATACGAATGTAACACGGACATCACATGGATGTCATCCATTTTTTTGCGGATCCGTGTTTTGCGGACCGCAAAATACATATGGTTATATACATGAGCCCTAAGCAATGACAGGAGACACATTTACTTGGATAGGGACATGTAATGAGGTGATTGTTCTTTTTTCTGCTCAGCAGATGACACACTGTGGTTAATAGGAAGTGACCATATCTATAAACCCCCTCTGCCATAGACCCCATAGTTAGTGTCCTTGACCCCTCCACTTCATTAAACCACCAGGGAGGGTTTAATAAGGGAGCTTTCACATGCTGCAGGTTTTGTATCAGAATTTTCCATAACTTAAAACCATTTGCATTCATTTGAGTGCAGCGGCAAGCACACGGATTTCTACAAGCCTCATTCAGGTGAATGGAACGGAGTTTCAGTCGCTGCAAATTCTGCAACAAAATCGGCAGCGTGTGAAGGCACCATAAGGGTGCTGCCACATGTTCAGGTTTTAAAGCCAAAATCAGGAGTGGATCCTACAAGAAGAAGAAAGTATAAAGGACAAATATACTACTTCTCTTTTTCGGAATCAGCTTCTGGTTTTGGCTTCAAAAACTGCATTAAGAACCTGAACATGTGGCAGCACCCTAAGTAGAAAATATAGTTTTCTAATTTTCTGTTATCTAAACCTGGGGTGCAGCTTACAGTCCCAAACACAGTACATTAGAAAATAATATAACTTGTCCTTATAGAATAAAGAACCTTTATTTGCACCTTTAAAGGGATTTTCCTTAGGACAGGGCCATTGGTGGGTGATCAGTGGAGGTGTTGCCCCGGGAGCAGTGGAATTTGCTGGATAGCCCCTTACATGTTTATTTCTTCCAGATGGACCATCTTTCCCTTATCCACAGGATAGATGGTGAGTGTCTGATCACTGGGTCCAACTGCTGACACCCCCAGCAATCCTGAGGACACAGACAGTGGGGCGCCTACTGTGGGGCGAGACCACCGGACTGCTATGAGGCCTGGGGGAGGTGGCCCAACATAGTAAATTTTGCTGTGGGGCCTGATAAGATCCTTGTATGCCCCTGAGCAGAGGTCCTAAAGCCTCCAGAGATAGCTTCATCTCTCACAGGCCCATAGAAGTATGTAAATGGAGCAGAGGTCATGCTTCATTCACATGGGGACCCAGGGACCTCCGCTCTTCTGATCACTGGGGGTCCCTGCAGTCCTACCAGAGCCATTTGCTCTCACGCGGCTGGTCTCTCTGTCAGATGCTGCAGTGAAGGGGTCGGAGTTCTCCAGCGGGTGCTGATGTCCTCTTTTTCTGCTGATTGGGTTACACATGGAGACATTTGACAAAAGTGAAGTTGCCAGTAGTGTACCTTGGTCTGCAATGCAAAGTCTGCGTGGACAAGGAAGGGGCTCCCAGATGCCAGCTGTAACACTCGGTGCTCCACCAACACATCCGCCTCATCGCAGTCGGCAAGCATGGCTCTCTTGCTGATGATCTTCACAGCATACTTCTGATGGTTAGAAGCATCCTCCGCCAAGACGACCTTACCATAACTTCCCTGCCCGAGCACATGGTGGAATATTAACCTCTCCCTGATGGTATCGGAGATTGTGCTTCTAGAGCAGGTTGGCCGAACACCACTGTCCTCGACTAGGGGGAAAATAATAGAGAAACATGAGAAGACATTTAAAGGGATGTTCCCATCTTAGGCCCTTATGCCCTATGTATTGGCTTGGTCCTTCATGTTACTTTCAAAGACCATAGTTGCCAACACTCCCGAATTTGTATAGCGAAGTACAGAGCTTGGCTATCTCCATCAGTCCCATAGACTCTGAATGAGGATATGTGGGGGCTATACTAGTCTAGAATCCTGTACCTACAGATAAATACAGACTCAGACCAGACCCCAAAATAAATGCAGAAAAGAGTCCCCCTTAATAAATACAGACCCGCCCAGACCAAATGCCTCAACCACTTAAGGACCTGGCCAATTTTCTTTACGTCTCTCCTTTTTTTCTTCCACATTGCAAGAGCCATAACTTTTTTTATTTTCTATTCACATAGACATATAACTGCGTATTTTTTGTGGGACTACTTCTATATTTAATGGCAGCATTTTCCATATCTTTTATTCAAAAATGGGAAAAAATATTCAAAGTGAGGTGAAATTGAACAAAAAATAAACACAATTCCACCAAATATTTGTATCTTTTTTTTAGGGTCCATTCACACGTCCGCAAAACACGGACACCAGCAATGCGTGTTCTGTAATTTGCGGACTGCACATCGCTGGCACTATAATAGAAAATTCCTAATCTTTTCCGCAATTGCGGACAAGAATAGGACATGTTCTATTTTTTTGCGGAAACGGAAGTGCGGATGCGGACAGCACACTTTTCCGTCCCAATTGGAAATGAATGGGTCCGCACCCATTTTGCGGACGTGTGAATGGAGCCTTAGATATTATATTGTTTAGGCTACATGCACACGACCGTTGCCTGCCTCTGTGTCCGCTCCTCCTGCAAATTTTGCGTCCGTCAAAAAAAACGGATGACGGACCGTTTTTTTTTTTTACGGATCCGATTTTTATGGCAGATCCATTGTAAAAATGCCTATCCTTGTCCGCAAACGTGAAAAAAATAGGACATGCACTATTTTTTTGACGGAATGAAAACACGGATCACTGATGCGGAACAAAAATGGTTGACCATCCGCATTTTTTGACGGACCCATTGAAATGAATGGGGAAGCATCTTATCCGTGAAAAAAAACGGAACGGACGCAGAAACAAACAACGGTCGTGTACATGGGGCCTTAATCTGTGTTAAAAATGACATGATGTATTTATTCTGCAGGTCAGTACGACTGTGATGATACCAAATTTTACTTCTTTAAAAATTTTTTAAAAAAAAGCACATTTTCTTTGCATTACCATTTTCTGACACCCACAACATTTTTATATTTCAGTCTAAAGAGCTATATGAGGGCTGCTTTTTGTGCGCTGAATTGTAGTACCACGACGTGCAAATTCTTGTCAGTATTTTTGGGGGGAGAAGGTGATAAAAAAGGGGACTAGCTTTTTTTTTTTTTTTTTTTCAATTAACAGCACAAGTAAATATTTAGATATTATTTAATATTTTTGGATGCGGCCGTACCCATTATGTTAATTTTTTCTTCTTTTTATTTGTAAAATTGGGAACAGAGGGTGATTTGAATTTTTAATATTTTCTTTTTACACTGTAATTTTTAGTCCCTCTAGGGGACTTGATTATGCCGTCTTCTGATCTTCGCTTGTCCCACTGACTGTAATCCTTTTTGCGGTATACAGGATTTTCAGAGGCTGCCTGTCAGGCCTTCCCTTGGTCACAGCTTTTCAGGCAGCTAGCTGTGACAGGCCTGAGAACCTTTACAAGGTCCCAGGTTGTCATGGCAACCAATAGGAACCGTGCGATTTTTACACAGGGGCTGTGATTGGAGGACTAAGGAAGCCCCTCCCTCTGTCAAAATCAACTATTGACAGCAGCATCTAAGGGGTTAAAAGACCGGGATTGGCACCATCGCTGCTCCCAGTCACTGCCGGCGAGCGGCTTCTGTATTATACAGCCGGCACCCAACATATATGGAGCAAGCTCAGCGTGCGAGAATCATGGAAACCTCTGCATTTCTTATCTATTTTGTTTCACTTACAAATACTAAGCAAAATACCCTTCAGAAAGAAGTTCTGCAGCAGCTGAAGAATGTATCACAAGGAATAATGCACTTCCTATAATACATGATTCAGAATAGTCACCTTGGAGGTCAGTGACCTGTAGACACGGCTCGGCACGTGGCCTTGTACATTTATATGGACGTGGATCTCCTGATGACTTCTAATCATGTCCAATAGGGGGCACAGTGTCCATGTATCAGAGTCACTCCTGTGCATGCAGGGTTGTTACAGTGTTGTACTGTACACAATACAGGCTGCTGTTTATGGCAGCCTGTATTCTCTCCATGCACAGGCTCTGCTGACAACTCATACAGGACAATATTAGGGGATTAGAAAGAATTCCTATAATAACATGAAATACTTAAAATGGAGCTGTGTACGGCCTAATTCACACTTCACCGTCCTAGCCCTGGATATAAACACCCTGACCAAGACAGAATGGCTTGTTGCCGCCCCCAAGGAACTGAGCACCCAGGGTACATGACCGCTAGCACCCCTCCCCCACCCCTAGTAACACCCCAGCTGTAAATGTGGAAGCCCCTTCCTTCTGCTTGTCTCTACAGAACAGATTCATGGAAAGTTCTAACAATGTGTCCAGGATGTATAGCTTCTGTATTACTGTATGTGTGCATCTACCTGAGACTCCCTGGTCCTCCTGCTGGACGTCTGTCTTCAGGACCTTGTCTTCTCTCTTGATCCGTGGCTTCTTTGCATCTTTTGAAGAGATGAGGATGACTTTTCTCTTCTTGGCACATTTTGGATGTGTAGTCCCATCTTCATCCACTGGAATGATCTGTTGATTCGGAGACTTCTTCTCAGAGGAGCTGGATGTTATCCTCTTCTTCCTCTTCTTGCTCCTCTTGGGCGTCTCCTTTTCTTCATCTGGGGAGGTCAGGATGGTCCGTCTCTTCTTCCCTCCTTTCCTCCTGATGAGAATCTCCTCTTCTTCCTCCATCTTCTTCTGCTCATCAGCCGATGAGTCAGAAACGTGTCTTCTTTTCTTCTGTCTTCTCTTCCTCACAGCAATCTTCTCTGAATCCATCGCAGCGCTTTCCCTGGGGTAAGCCGGTATGTCCAACGTCGCCAGTCAACTCCAACTGCCACTTCCAACTGCCACCTACCATTCAGACACGGGCACCACAGTTGCCCTGGCTACATGGATTGTGATGTGGCCAGTCACTGACCAATAGCGTTCAGCCATCTGTGCCAGTTTTTTTTTTTACATATCTATTGAAAATACATTTCTTATATGAAAAGTAATGGATATAAGTCTCCATTTTACTTGGATCTTTAAGAAACATATTGGAAACTTTCATCAAATAAAATGTGCCACAAAGTTGTAACAATAATAATTATAAAAACGGCAGGAGAAAAGTCCCTTATTTATGAAAAAATTCTGCCGTTATGATATGTCTCTGCATTGGGCTGTTCTTCTGTTATTCCTCCTGGAATTTTTTAAACAAATTAACAACTGAGTGTTAGCATTCCTCTTGTCAAAGGGTTGTGTCTCTACATAGTCTGACCGTAGTGACAAGGGGAATGGTAACAGCAGCTGTCAGTTAGGCTGGGGCTACAGACACTTTCTAGCACTACTGATTGATGTTATCACATTTTAAATCTTATTACTTAAAGGGGCATCCCATCTGGGACATTGATGGCATATCACTAGGACCTGCTCCTTTCTCCAAAACGGGATCCCCTGAAGTGAACAGAGAGCAGCCACACATGCACGGCCACCCTCCATTCACTGCATGGGAGTTCTGAAGATACCTGATGGCTGGCTTAGCTACCTCTGGCAGTCCTATAGAGCGGAGCGCACTTGCTGAACTACTTTTGGTAAATGAAAAGATGGCGCACATCGCGTTTGCGGTATGTTCTCCTATACTTCGGGGCCCCGTTCTCTAGATAGCAGTGGGTCCTAGAGTGGGACCCGCACTGAACAGACTATCAATGTCTCAAATGGGCCAACCCCTTTAATTTAAATTATCAAATGACACCTGCAGGCCCCAAGATTAAAGAGAACCTGTCCCCTCTTCTGACAAGTTTGTTTTAGTAACTACTTGCATTCCCCATTTAATATCAATTCTGTAGCATCTAGTCTAATGAATCTATTTTATATAATTCCTGGCCAACACTATCCAATCAGTGCTGCCACAGTCAGAATATGCAGGGGCACACTCCCAACTGGCAACACCCATCTAGACCTTCACTGCAAACTGCTATCAATTCATTTATAACTTATGCAAATACGAGATGTGCTTTGCGCATCCTCACCGACCTTTTGGCCTACATTGACTAATAATTATAGTGTTGGGCAAGAATATTCGAATAACGAATTTTAATCGTGAATATCGCCACTTCGATAATTCTCCAATATTTAGAATATATTGCTATATATTCGTTTCACACTGAACAGTACACATCCTGCTTAGGGTGTCTGGTTCTCACAAAAACAGTTCTTATCTGTCAGTGCTCTCTAGAATTTCAGCCCGCTTCAGTCAGTGCCTGTTGCCGTGCACATGGACCGTCCCCATCACCATGGGAACGCCTCGGGGTTAGAATATACCATCGGATCTGAGTTTTCACGATCTCAACAGCGAATAGTCTTGTCGCGTTCACAGTGGCGCGCGTCTCGGCAGTTATACTTCAGCCTGCCAGCGATGATAAATTGATGGCAGGCTGTAGATGCGAAATAAATCGCATCAAACAGCTATATCAGACGCTGTTTTGTTAACAGCGTCTGATATACCTGCTACCTGGTCCTCTGGTGGTCCCATTTGCTGGGATCGACCACCAGAGGACCAGGTAGCTATGTAAAGTTGCACCAAGCACCACACTACACTACCCCCGCCCCCCGTCACTTTCACTTATTAAACCCTTGTTAACCCCTTGATCACCCCATCTAGGTTCCCTGATCACCCCCCCTGTCATTGATCACACCCCTGTAAGGCTCCATTCAGACTTCCATATGTGTTTTGCGGATCCGCAGATCCGCAAAATACGGACACCAGCAATGTGCTTTCCGCATTTTGCAGATCCGCACATTGCCAGAACTATATGAGGGCAATGAGTTTTTGGGGTGTATTTTTATATATACCCATACTTTGTGTGAGAAATATCGCTGTAAGCGACAACTTTTTAAATTTTTTATACAAAGTTGTCAATTTACAGAAATATTTCTCTCACCCAACATGGGTATATGTAAAATACACCCCAAACACATTGCCCTACTTCTCCTGAGTACGGCGATACCACATGAGTGACATTTTATTGTAGCCTGGAGTGCGCAAAGGGGCCCTAATTCCAATGAGTACCTTTAGGTTTTACAGGGATGCTCACAATTTAGCCCCGCCCAAAATGCCAGAACAGTGAACACACCCCACAAATGACCCCATTTCGGAAAGTAGACACCCCAAGATATTCACTGAGGGGCATAGTGAGTCCGTCCTCTTCTTCCTCTTCTTGCTCCTCTTGGGCGTCTCCTTTTCTTCATCTGGGGAGGTCAGGATGGTCCGTCTCTTCTTCCCTCCTTTCCTCCTGATGAGAATCTCCTCTTCTTCCTCCATCTTCTTCTGCTCATCAGCCGATGAGTCAGAAACGTGTCTTCTTTTCTTCTGTCTTCTCTTCCTCACAGCAATCTTCTCTGAATCCATCGCAGCGCTTTCCCTGGGGTAAGCCGGTATGTCCAACGTCGCCAGTCAACTCCAACTGCCACTTCCAACTGCCACCTACCATTCAGACACGGGCACCACAGTTGCCCTGGCTACATGGATTGTGATGTGGCCAGTCACTGACCAATAGCGTTCAGCCATTTGTGCCAGTTTTTTTTTTTTTTTTACATATCTATTGAAAATACATTTCTTATATGAAAAGTAGTGGATATAAGTCTCCATTTTACTTGGATCTTTAAGAAACATATTGGAAACTTTCATGAAATGAAATGTGCTACAAAGTTGTAACAATAATAATTATAAAAAACGGCAGGAGAAAAGTCCCATATTTATGAAAAAATTCTGCCGTTATGATATGTCTCTGCATTGGGCTGCTCTTCTGTTATTCCTCCTGGAAATTTTCAAACAAATTGATAACTGAGTGTTAGCATTCCTCTTGTCCCTACATAGTCTGACCGTAGGGACAAGAGGAATAGTAACAGCAGCTGTCAGTTAGGCTGGGGCTACAGACACTTTCTAGCACTACTGATTGATGTTATCACATTTTAAATCTTATTACTTAAAGGGGCATCCTATCTGGGACATTGATGGCATATCACTAGGACCTGCTCCTTTCTCCAAAACGGGATCCCCTGAAGTGAACAGAGAGCAGCCACACATGCACAGCCACCCTCCATTCACTGCATGGGAGTTCTGAAGATACCTGATGGCTGGCTTAGCTACCTCCGGCAGTCCTATAGAGCTGAGCGCACTTGCTGAACTACTTTTGGAAATCCATAGTAATGAATAGATGGCGCACATCGCGCTTGTTGTATGGTCTCCTATACTTCGGGGCCCCCGTTCTCTAGATAGCAGTGGGTCCTAGAGTGGGACCCTCACTGAACAGACTATCTATGTCTCAAATGGGCCAACCCCTTTAATTTAAATTGTCAAATGACACCTGCAGGCCCCAAGATTAAAGAGAACCTGTCCCTCTCCTGACAAGTCTGTTTTAGAAACTACTTGAATTCCTATTTAATATCAATTCTGCCGTTATGATATGTCTCTGCATTGGGCTGCTCTTCTGTTATTCCTCCTGGAAATGTATGTACAAATTGATAACTGAGTGTTAGCATTCCTCTTGTCCCTACATAGTCTGAGCCGTAGGGACAAGAGGAATAGTAACAGCAGCTGTCAGTTAGGCTGGGGCTACAGACACTTTCTAGCACTACTGATTGATGTTATCACATTTTAAATCTTATTACTTAAAGGGGCATCCTATCTTGGACATTGATGGCATATCACTAGGAACTGTTCCTTTCTCCAAAACGGGATCCTCTGGAGTGAACAGAGAGCAGCCACACATGCACAGCCACCCTCCATTCACCACATGGGAGTTCTGAAGATACCTGATGGCTGGCTTAGCTACCTCCGGCAGTCCTATAGAGCTGAGCGCACTTGCTGAACTACTTTTGGAAATCCCATAGTAATGAATAGATGGCGCACATCGCGTTTGTTGTATGGTCTCCTATACTTCGGGGCCCCCGTTCTCTAGATAGCAGTGGGTCCTAGAGTGGGACCTGCACTGAACAGACTATCAATGTCTCAAATGGTCAATTTAAATTGTCAAATGACACCTGCAGGCCCCAAGATTAAAGAGAACCTGCCCCCTCTCCTGACAAGTCTGTTTTAGAAACTACTTGCATTCCCCATTTAATATCAATTCTGTAGCATCTAGTCTAATGAATCTATTTTATATCATTCCTGGCCAACACTATGTAATAAACCACGCCCCTTTTACATCTAAAGTGAATAGGGGAGTGGCTACAGCTCTGAATAGAAAAAACACTGGACTCATATCAACTACTGGACTCAAATCAGCTCATTAGCATATGGATTAAAAGTACTATTTCTCCACAATAAAGCAACTGATCACCAAGGGAAAGATATCATTATTTTCAGAAGAGTGAGCCCTACAAGGCAGCATGCCGGGTTTATCAGTGAATATCCTGGTGACAGGTTCCCTTTAAGAGCAAACCCATCATTGGCATGTCTCTCTACCTTTCAACTGGGCCATGTTCTGGATTATAATAAGACACAACAAGTGCTTTCCCCAGCCCCCTCAGAGACTCTGGCTCTACAAAGCAAGGAACCCCAAAGAAGATCTCTAAATTATACAACATTTTACTATGTCTTATAAGTCCCAATACATATCCTTTTATCTCCTCATGGGAACAAGAGTAAGGAATCCTTTTTACAGGACAAGAGACGCGTTCCTTGATATCAGGTCGCCCACGGTGTCCAGGTGTGTCAAACTTCAAGAAAACAGCTATAAGATACTGACCCGATGGTACTACACACCTCAACGTCTCCACCAGATGTTTCCATACGTCAGTCCTATTTGCTGGAGATGGATTAATGATATAGTCTCTTACGAGCAAATATGGTGGACATGCCCCAGAATCTCTACATACTGGACAGAGATTTGCAAGTTATTATCTAACCTCTGCAAAATGACGGTTCCAGTAGCCCCAAAACTATGTCTATTCGGTATTTTTTCTGGCTTCAAGGGGTCTAAACACATATAAGTGCTATGACTAGCACAGACAGACTGCTTATACTGTAGCTACATGCTGGAAGCAGTCAGACCCTCCCTCAATTCAACACTAGATCTACAGAGCAGATCAACTTTACCAATTGGGAAGCCCTGGCAGCGATTCCGAGGTTTCCTAGTATCTTAGCTCAGAGGGATAACACACTAGCATTTAACACCCTGGTTGTTAACTCTTTGTAAGCACTGATCTTATCTCTCTTATTCAGACCACCTCTTGGTAATATACCGTACCTACCTTTTATTTATGGGATATGAGATGTACGATCCTTAGGCCTCATGCACACGGCCGTTGGTCGGTCGATCTGTGCATTGGGGATCGCAACATTTGTGCGGATTCCATAGATAGATCCAGACCAAATTAACTTGAATGGGTCCATAATTCGTCTGCAACGCAAAAAAATTGAATTCCGTAGTGCTTCTGTGGTGTTCCGTACCTCCATTCCACACCGCACCTTCCAGATTGCGGACCCATTCAAGTGAATGGGTCCGCATCCTTGATGCGGTGAGCACGCGGCCACAGTTATTGTGGACCCGCTGAGGACGCAATACAAGCATGGCCGGGCAACGGCCTTGTGCATGAGGCCTTACTGATACATGCCCTGGAG
The DNA here is from genome assembly GCA_033119425.1 of Bufotes viridis. Classification (NCBI taxonomy): domain Eukaryota; kingdom Metazoa; phylum Chordata; class Amphibia; order Anura; family Bufonidae; genus Bufotes; species Bufotes viridis. The sequence goes on along the minus strand of CM065592.1, from coordinate 465,814,436 downwards.
CAATAGAAACAATAGTTTAAAACATGGGGGACAGCTTTACTAATCCTGTGAGCCAGATTCATCACAGGGGCTCATGCTAGATGATACATTTGATGCACGGCTAGACACTTTTCTCCAACTTTATGCCACTTATTGGTTCACTTACTTATTGGTTTATTTTGTCATGATCCTTGCCAAAATGTTGGAAATTAGGATGACGCCCCTTTTCTTCTAGGCCATGCCCCATCCCCATCAAACCTGTTGGCAAGCAGGGTGTAGTGGAGTTTCCTAAAGTTAGAGGTGGTAAAAAGTTGCTCCCAAATTTCACCCCAAAATGCTGGAACTTTCAACAAGTTGTAACTATTGGTTCTAAGTGAAGATGCTCCAAGTTCTAAGTAATTATTGTTGTGTCATGTATACCAGTATTTACTGTAATAGGCACGTCAGGAGCGGCACAACTGCTATTAAATCCAAACACAGTCTGTATTGACCTCCAAACATAACACTTTCGGGGATCTAGTCCCTTCTTCAGATGTATTGGAACATAAGGCAGGGCATAAAACACATCTGATATACATAGTAACCAGGTTTTTAGTGGGAGTTGCCTCCTGGTGAGGGAAGAAACGTAACATTAAACATCTCCTAATGTTCAAATTAATTGTAAAACTAGCTACAGCAAACAGAAATATAAAAAACACATACTGTCAGCAGGATTGTAGTGGTAAGTTGAGATATCTAGAACTCTCCTATAATGGATACCAGACACTTGCAGCTCACAGTTCATTTACTTACATGCTAATAGAGTTGTTGTGACTGCTTACAACAAAATAAAGTGACAGCATGGGTGTAGGAACCCCCAAAAATCTGGGGGGACAGCATTTTTGCTCGCCGGGTATATTCTTATTCAGTAAACTGCGAGTTGTTTATATAGTTAAATTTTAAGTGTGTGTGTGAAAAATCTCTTATATATAATTTACTTACAGTTCTGAAGACTCAGGGGTTCTGGCTGGCTTGGCCTCAGGGGTGCTGGCTAGCTTAGCCTCAGGGGTGCTGGCTGGCTTGGCCTCAGGGGTGCTGGCTGGCTTAGCCGGGCAGGAGTGTGGAAGACTCTGAGGCCTTTTTCTCCAAGCTGCTCCGGATCAGTTCTCTGGGCAGCTGGGCTCCGGGCTGGAAGTGGGCACAATAAGAAAAAAATTTTTATTACACCTCAGGTCAGACCACCAATCATACCCCCAATGTTAATCAGACCTCAGCTAACAGCCCAAATAAGATCTCCAATCTTAATAAGACCTCAGATCACACCTCAGCTCAGACCCCAATATGAATGACCCCCAATCAGACCTCAGATAAAAGCCCCATGCCTCATAGCAGCCCCCAGTGCTTCTCCAGCAGCCCCCAGTGCCTCTCATCAGCCCCCAGTGCCTCTCATTAGCCCCCAGCGCCTCTCATCAGCCAGTAATGCCCCAATCATGTGCCAGTAATAACAGCCACCCCAATCATGTGCCAGTAATAACAGGCCCCCCAATCATGTGCCAGTAATAACAGGCCCTCCCAATCATGTGCCAGTAATAACAAGGCCCCCAATCATGTGCCAGTAATAACAGGCCCCCCAATCATGTGCCAGTAATAACAGCCCCCCAATCATGTGCCAGTAATAACAGGGCCCCCCCATCATGTGCCAGTAATAACAGTGCCCCCCTAGACAGTGCCGGCAGCCTATCAAAGGAACAGGAAAGGGACACACCTCTCCCCTGCTCCTCCGCACAGCCTTCTGTTTGTTAGTTACCACAAACAAATCAAGATAAGCCGAGCGCTTCCAAATGCGCTCATCTCAGTGCCCCGCCGCCGCACACTTTGCCCCGCTGCCGCTGGGGGGGATTTCACCAGACCTGTCCCCCCCGCATTATTTCCTGGGGGGGATCCGTCCCCCCCCCATCTCTCCAGCTTCCTACACCCATGAGTGACAGTACACCTTTACCTGCGAGTTGACAGGTTCTATATAAATCCAGTGACTCATCGGTAACGTCTTTTGATTGCAGACATTCTCTTTCCTTTTCTTCTCCATCCAGCCCAGATTGCTATAAGATCTTCTCTTGATGACTGCAGAATTTACTGCCGAAACACTAAGGGCCCTTCACATTTGCAGCCATTGCCATCTTCCATAGCAAGACACGTGCAATCAGACCCCAGACCTGTAAATTAAATCACACACCAGACCAGAACCATAAATTCAGACCAGACAAGACCCCAGACCAAAGAAAAGAAAATTATTAAGACCAATTGAAGATGGCATTAGGACAATATCAGGGCTCCAGATGGCGACCAAAACGGTCGCCAATACACCTTAAAATTTGCAGATGGCGATAAGACTTTTTAGTCTTGTCGCCATTTGCGACTGGACCGCTGCGCTGCCCAGTATCGGTTAAAGAACATGGAACAGGCCGCTCTCAGCGCTCCTGTTTTCTTCTAGCACAGTGGAGAAGTAGGGAGTCCCTCCCGCCCCACTGTGACGCGGCAGCCGCTGCCACCAATGGGGAGATAGCAGGGAGGAGGAGGAGGAGCTGTGGCCACTGCGCCACCAATGGGGAGATAGCAGGGAGGAGGAGCTGTGGCCACTGCGCCACCAATGGATGTAAAACATAATAATACAAGTGTCGGCAGTGATATCACTGACCCGGCCTCACTAGTAACAGATCATGCGATCCGCGGCAATTAACCCCTTCAGATGTGGCACATCTGAGGGGTTAATTGCCGCAGATCGTATTCCCTGTTATTGAGGCCGGGTCCGTGATACCGCTGCCGACATTTGTATTAATGCGTTAAAGAGGAGCCAAGTATCAGGCTACATAGAGCGGCACCCAGGGATCTAAGTGCACTTACTAATCTTCCTGGGCGCCGCTCCGCTCGCCTGCTGTGGCCCCCGGTATATTCTCCCTGACAGCAGCGCTGTCCAATCAGAGCCAGGGAGAAAAAAAACACCTCCCTGGCTCTGAGCTCTGATTGGACAGCGCTGCTGTCAGGGAGAAGGAGAGACACTGGCGTCTTCTCCTCCTTGCTCTCAATGTTGAATATACCGGGGGCCACAGCGGGCGAGCGGAGCGGCGCCCAGGAAGATTAGTAAGTGCACTTAGATCCCTGGGCGCCGCTCTATGTAGCCCGATACTAAGTTCATATTCTTTTGACCCATGAAAAGTCTTTAATTAGATTCATTGGTTGTGCAGTGCGCCCCCTCTCCCCCTCCCCAGTATTAGTATCATTGGTGACACAGTGGCCACAGGCCCCCTACCCCCCTCATTGTTATATGGTGGCCACAGGGTCCCCTCCATTGGTGGCAGTGGCAGATTACACTGCTGGGGCTCTGATCGGTTACCATGGCAGTCAGGATGCTCCTGAAGCTCTGGCTGCCATGGTCAGCTCCCTGCTGCTGTGTGCACTATGCACAGGGCAGCCAGGCGAGTGTCAGGTCCTATTCACCCTGATAGAGATCTATTAGGGTGAATAGGACAAGGGATGAAAAGATCCCAGGTCCTACCCCTAAGGAGGCTAATAGTTATTAAATAAAAAGTAAAAAAAACACTAAAATACTAAAAGTTTAAATTGCCCCCTTTCCCAATTTTACATATAAAATTTACAAACAAAAAAAAAATAAACAAAATACATATCACCACGCCCGAAAAAGTGTGAACTATTAAAATATTTCCGCTGCGGTGAACGCCATAACAGAAAAAAAAAATGGCGCAACTCACCATTTTTAGTCACCTTGTCCCCCAGTAGATGTGGGATATAAGAGGTATGTGCTGCTGTATTCTCCTATGTGTAGAGCTGGCTCATTACTGTGACCTGCATCTCATCTTCTCCAAGTCCTTTTTTTTAATTATATGCATTTTAAATTTGGCGACTAAAAAATTTGATTTGGCTCCTAAATTTTTTAGGTTAGGAGCCAATGGCTCCTGGTTATTTTTTTTAGTCTGGAGCCCTGACAATATGCATCTTACAACTACCCCATGTGGAAGATTTTTGTAAACTTGGAAGTGAGTAGAATAATATTCTTAATTATCTATTTAATGAACCCGGCAGATAACAGCCGTGTGAAAATGTGTACTGTATTTTTTTGCTTTTGTAAGATGCACTTTTCCCCCCCAGGACGTAGGCATGCAATAGTCAGGTGACAGTGCAGCACGGGAAAGACAAGGGAGTTAAACCACAGGGGAGACCGCCGGAGCTGGAAAGGAGCAGCAGAGCAGGAAAGGTAAGTGAAGTTATCTATTAAGGTCTGATCTGAGGTCTGATGGGGATCGGATCTGAGGTAGGATGGAGATCTGATCTGAAGTATGATGGGGATCTGATCTGATGTATGATGGGGATCTGATCTTAGGTATGATGGGGGTCTGACATGGAGGTCTGATGGGGGTCTGATCTGATGTTCTAATATGGGGGTCTGATCTGAGTTCCTGATATGGGGGTCTGATCTGATACCCTGATATGGCAGCTGGGAGTGAGGTCCTGATATGGAGGTCTGATCTGAGGATCTGATATGGGAGTCTGATCTGAGGATCTGATATGGAGGTCGATCTGAGGATCTGATATAGGGGTCTGATCTGAGGATCTGATATAGGGGTCTGATCTGAGGATTTGATATGGCTGTCTGATTTTAGGATCTGATATAAAGTCTATGAAAAAATATTTTTTCTTATTTTCCTCCTCTAAGACCTGTGTGCATCTTATCATCAGGCGAGTCTTATAAAGCGGAAAATACAATATATTGAAATTCCATCCAAAAAGCACATTCGTGGGAATTTATTATGTGCTCGTTTTATAATTTACACTCATGCGTCACATAGATTTTCTTTTCTGATGCATAAACTGCCAGAAGATTTCCCTAAGGCCTCTTGCACACAAACGTATTTTGCGGACCGTATACTGGCAGTTTTTTCAGTTCAGTATACTGACAGTATACTGAACCATTCACTTCAATGGGTCTGCAAAAAATACTGAAGTGTCTCCGTATGCCTTCCGTTTCCGTTTTTCCATTTTTTCTGTTCCGTTTAAATACAGACCATGTTCTATTCTTGTCCGCAAATCACGTTCAGTGGCTCCATTCAAGTCAATGCGTCTGCAAAAAAAATGGAATGCATACTAAAGTGCATCTGTATGTCTTCCGTATCCGTTCCGTTTTTTGCAGAACCATCCATTGAAAATTTTAAGACCAGCCCAATTTTTTCTATGTTATTTCTGTATACTGTATATGCCAAATGGAAAAACGGAACGGAACAACGGAACCGAAACGGAAACAAAACGGAAACAAAAAACGGAAAAACGGATCCGTTGTAAACGGACAGCAAAACGCTGAAAAAAAAACACGTTCGTGTGCAAGAGGCCTACAGTAGCTCAGGGATGGGCAAACTGCGGCTCTCCAGCTGTTGTAAAACTACAATTCCCACCATGCCCTGCTGTAGGCTGATAGCTGTAAGCAGTCTTTGCATTCTGGGAGTTGTAGTTTTGCAACAGCTGGAGCATCTTACTCCAGTGCACTTCTGATTAAACCTTGCGTATTAAACTCCAGTCTTAATAAATTAATAAAGCATAAACAGATAAACAAATGTTAAAATATTTAAAAAGCAGCATATGTCACTCCCCTACCAACACTTAGCAGTACAGTTCCTGATCTACCAATACTGCTTTCTTGCCGTCATGCTGGAACATTTAAAGAGGTTGTCCGAGTTAAGAACATGGTATCAGGCACGGGAAGGTATTCAAATGTTAACAAAATGTTACACTCACCACATAAAGTCGCCACTTGTCTTGCAGTGCTCTGATTCCTCAGCTGCTACAGCTATGACATCATGTTCTTGGCTGCAGCAGTGACATTCTGAATGCTGCATGTGACCAATGCAGCCAATCAGTGACCACCTCATCGCTGCAGTAATGTAAACAAAGCACTGCTGGGAGGATCAGAGCAGCAGCGATAGAGTGCATGGAGTTTAGAACAGTGAATATAATTTCTTTTATTGTTTTAACACCTTCTATATCATTTTTAAACTCAGACGATCCATTTAACTTGTCACAGAATGATGAGAACAGAATGGGAACAGCCCATTTGATCTTGGTTTCATCTGTCAAAATAATGGTCTTTCTCATGTGCATAGAACTGACTGTCCCCCCCCTCCAGCTTAATGGACACACTCATACACGCATTCACTACATACATAGACGCACTCATATACGCATTGATCACATACATGGACACACTCATACACGCATTCACCAGATACACAGACGCACTCATATACGCATTGACCACATACATGGACACACTCATGCACGCACTCACCACATACATGGACACACTCATACACGCACTCACCACATACATGGACACACTCATACACGCACTCACCACATACATAGAAGCACTCATACAGTCACCACATACATGGACACATTCAAACACACATTGACCACATTCATGGAAGCACTCATATACGCACTCACCACATACATGGACACACTCATATACACAGTCATCTCATACATGGTCGCAAATCATACACACACTCACCACATACATGGACGCACTCATGTACGCACTCACCACATGCATGGACTCACTAATACACACACTCAACACATACATGGATTCACTCATACATGCACTCACAACTTACATGGACACACTAATACATGGACGCATTCATACACGTACTCACTACATACATGAACGCACTTATGCACGCACTCTCCACATACATAGACGCACTCACACACGCTCTCACCACATACATAGACGCACTCATACATGCACTTACCACATATACATAGATGCACTCATACACGCACTCACCACATACATGGATGCACTCATACACACAGTTACCACATACATAAATACAGTCATACACACAGTTACAACATACATGGATGCACCCATATGCGCACTAACCACATGCATGGACAAACTCATACACACAGATCACATGCATGGACACACTCATACACACACATAGACACACTTATACATGTGCTCACAACATATATGGGCACACTCCTACACACTCACCAAATTCATGGGCTCACTTATATACGCAATCTGTACTCACCATATATATATATATGGCGTGTATATCCCAGCCAGATACCTCAGCTGGGTGAGATAACTAGAAATCCAGAAAGCTGCAGTGCTTTCAGCAAAGTGTAGTTTGCTGAGACAGTTTTGTCTAGATTCTGTTCTGGGCTGGATTTTATTTGGACTGGTGGATAGGTTTTGTAGTGGGATCTGCCAATCCATACCCTTCCAGTACACATATTGCCTTTAGCTGAGGAGATCACAGCTGAGGCCAGCTGGGCTGTAATCACTGAGGGATAAGCCAACCCACAGTGTAGGAGTCTAGGAGAGAGGAAGTGACCCAGAGAGGGAGATGCCTGCAGAGGCCCTGTGGGTTTTCAGCCAGGAGGGCTGAGGGGCCACGAGGCTGTGGGAAGACAGATCTCTCCCCTGTGTGTGACTGTGCCTGATCAGCTGAGTGTTGGAACCTGATACCCTGTTTATGAACTACGCTCCATAGATGAGATAGAGACGACACATGTATTAGGTAGAGCCCAGACGGGCAGGTGTTTATTTTGGTTTATGTTTATGTTTGTCCTGGTGCTGAAGTGCCAAAATGAACCCCGTTGTCTGAGAAGCAGTCTGTCATCGTTGCTCTGCTTGAGATACATATATACACGCACACACACATGAACATAGTTATACACATATTTATACATAGAAACTTACCTTTCCTGTGGACAGCTGATGTCTGGTCCTCACAGGCAGCCTTGAGAAGTAGGTGCCATCACCCCCTGTGCCATCCAGGGACAACAGTGGTGGGGTTAATCAGTAACCTACTACAGGGGGGGCAGAGAACAGGACACATGGGGGTTAGGGGACAAGCATTGCAGAGCTCTGTATTCTGGAGCATCTAGCCTGCTTTACACTAGCTTCCTGCTGGTGGGTGGGGCTTGATCCCATGAAGTTCTGCTATTGGCTGTCAGCAGATGTCATAGTAAGCTGCCAGCCAATAGAAAACAAAAAGCAGCACTGACAAGGGCTGTACCAGTACTGCGGATCTCAGTGTGAGAACACCTATAGGAGGAGGAGACAGCATGGATGAATTGTACAGTGTCCTCTTCACTGAGCAAGGGCCTTCAGCGGGAGGAGCTCCAGCGCTGCTGCTGTAAGAGGCATCCTCTGTAAGAGGCATCCTATAAAGAGGCATGCTGTAAGAGGCATCCTATAAAGTACAGCAGCTGTGAGTAGGGGTAGCATCTTGTAGAACAAGAGGCAGAGTAGAGCCAGTGATGTGACCTGTCACAGATTCACTGTTAATGCGGCCCATACTGATTCCTGGCCTGGAACTCACCCACCACGACGTCACCCACCTGACCAGCTGCCACATCAGGTCACATAGGGTCCTTACAGAACATGGAGAGAAGAGTGTGAGCAGAATAAGCTGTCCTGAAGCAGTGTAGGAACTGAGGGGTAAGAATGTGCACTGCAACACTTTCACAGGGGTTGTTTATCTGATACTAGAGTTGAGCAGACACCTGGAAGTTCAGGTTCGGCCGAACTTTACAAAAAAGTTTGGGTTCGTGATCCGAACTTGACCCCGAACCCGAACCCCATTTAAGTCAATGGGGACCCAAACTTTTGGGCACTAAAATGGCTGTAGGGCTGGAAAAGGCAGCAAAATGTGCCTAAGAGCATGGCAACTGCTCTGCAAATAAATGTGTATAGGGAAATGACTTAAAATAGCATAAAATACAGAAAAATAATAAATAAACATTCTAAACCTGAGCCCAAGGGAGTGACAGTGGCACCTGCCACCCAGCAAACAGAGGATGTGGCAGCAACGCCACCACATCTTTCAAAGTCACCAAGCATCTCCACAGAATCCCATGGAAGTGTTCAGCTGTCCATCTCTTAAACACTGGAGAGAAAGAGGAAGTACCCCCTACCCACCCGCAATCCCTAGCTCTGAATGCCTGGATTTCAAAATTCCTGATCCTTTGAAATGCTGTCATTCTGTCTGGTGGAGAGTTTTAAAAACCTTATGGCGGTGGCTGTCCCACAGTATGTGGTTCCCAGCCGCCACTACTTTTGCAGGCGAGCCATTCCTTCCCTGCACAACCAAGTGGCGGACAAATTGTGCAGGACAAGGTGTGCACTGTGCAACGCCATCTACGTCAATATGTGGACCGATAAGCACGGGCAGGGAAGTTATATCTCCCTAACAGCACACTGGGTAAATGTAGTGGCGGCTGGGCCGGAGGCTGATACACGTTAGGCGCATGTCCTTCCGCCCCCGAGGATTGCAGGGCATTTCTCTTTGCCTCCTGTTGCCTCCTCCTTATCCTACTCGGCTTCCTCCTACTCTACCACCTCCTCATCCTTTCAGCATAACAACTTCACCACCAACAGGAGCACAGCCAGGGGGAAACGACAGCAGGCTGTTTTAAAACGTGTGTGTTTGTGGGACAAACTCCACACCGCGCAGAAGCTGTGGACGGGCATGGAACAACAGACTGATGATTGTTGGTGCCACTGAGCCTCCAGCCCGGCCTGGTGTTGTGCGATAATAGGCGATATTTCATAGCAGCTCTGGGCCTAGCCGGTTTGATGCACATCCCCTGCCTGCCACATGTGCTGAATTTGGTGGTGCAGAAATTCCTGAATACCTGACAGTGAAAATCAATTCAGTTAATCCAACACTTATATTCTGGTGGCACAAATTCACTTTTATTGTTGCTCAAGAACCCCTGCGGCCTGAGCTGCAGATGTGACAAAAAATTTTATTAAAATTGTTGGTTAGGTTGTCGGTTAACATTTCCACGGCTATCAGAAATTTGTATTATATACTGGAACAAAAACTATACAAGGAACATTTTGAACAAGAGAAAATTAACCTAAACAGCCTCACACCCTACACACACAACCCCACCCCCCTTTTCACTCAAACCATTAACACACTATTTACAAATTTACTTAAAAACATATTAAAATAACTATAATGCAGCTAAACTAACTATATACAGAAACAAAACTATATACACGCCTTATCCTTAACTTAAGGCCAGCCAAATACAAGTGGCTCAGAGGGTGGGTATCTGCACCAACATAGGCCCTGGCCTGGAATACAATTGTCCAGCCAGGGCACAGTTCTGGAGGGTGAGGAGGAGGAGTAGGAGGAACCGTGTTCTCAGCAGGGTGACACCCAAGCCAGCTCACAGGCATCACTGGAGCGTGGCTCGGGAATACAGAGAATACAGGCGACACACCTCCCTCAAAGAGCATAGCTTGTCCTTGCCTCTGGGCAGCCTGGCACACATAAGCGACTACATGGTGCAGTGCCTGCGCAACGACCGCCGAATTACAGCCACATTCTAACTCGTGCTGATTACTGGGTGGCCACCCTGCTGGATCCTCGTTACAAGGACAATGTGCCGTCCTTAATTCCATCACAGGAGTGTGATAGGAAGATGAGCCCGCTAGCAGACACGCTGCTGATGGCATTCACACCTGACACCGGGGACTCAGTGGAAGCACAAGGTGAAGGTAGAGGAGGAGGAGGAAAAAGTCACCAACGCAGCTGGGTCACCAGTAACACCTCAGAAAGCAGGGTTAGCATGGGCAAAATGTGGAAAAGCTTTGTCACCACGCCACAACAACCTGCACCACCAGCAGATATGGAACGTCTTAGCAGGAGGCAGCATTTCAGCAACATGGTGGAACAGTACATGTACTGACTGATAGGTCTGCCCAGGGGCGTAGCAACAGGGAAAGCAGGGGAAACTACTGCTTTGGGGCCCTGACCTAGAAGGGGCCCATCCAGGAGGAGGAGGACTAAAAGACTTTGTCAGGGCCCCCTCAACAGTATTATACAATGAAATTATATACAGTGGCAGTATAGACAGTGTAGAAAACGGATGGAACAGCTGCCGGGCCTGGTCTGAGAGAGTGATCTTTAGTAGCCACAGGAATGGCGGCATGAAAGGAAGGGGTTGCGCAAAAACTACTGGGGGAGAGGGACCCATTCAAAAATTTTCTGGGGTGTCCAATCATTTCTAGCTACGCCACTGGATCTGCACCATTCAACTTCTGGGCCTTCAAATTGGGCACATGTCCTGAGGTTGCCCTTTACGCCTTGGAGGTGCTGGCCTACCCTGCGGCCAGTGTATTGTCTGAATGTGTGTTTTGCATGGCTGGGGGCATTATTACAGACAAGCGCAGCCACCTGTCCGCAGCCAATGTGGGCAAGCTTTCGTTTAATAAAAAGAACCAGGCATGGATCCCACAGTACTTGTTTGTACCTTATGCAGAATAGACATGTATACCTGTCTCACCAAACCATTGTTATACTACCGTGCACTTACACTTTGTTTTATTTTTTATATTTCCCAAGGTTTTGGGGTCTACCCCAATGTATTAAAAAAAATAAAAAATAAAAAACCTGTTGTTGGCGACTACCTTTGGCTTCACAGCCAAAAAAGGCTTTATGTCATGCAACAATGTAACCGCCAATTGTAAGTTCCCTGACAGTTATGCAGTGCAGGGGTTTGTACATGGCAAAAATGGTAATATTTCACCCAACAATTTAAAAAAGGATTATTCAAATTTTGGTCCCTGTCACCTATGCAGAGCAGGGGCTTGTACCCGGCAAAAATGGTAATATTTCACCCAACAATTTAAAAGAGGATTTTCTGCATTTTTGGTCCCGGTCACCTATGCAGTGAAGGGTTACTTGACAGCAAATAATTGGAATATGTGAACCCCTGAACTCCCAGACGGATTAACTATATTATTGTCCCCGACACATATGCAGCGCAGCCCGCAAAGGTAATTCCTGGCCTAAAAAAATATGATTTTTTCACCACCCATGAAAAACATGGATCTAAGTGGTATATTTTGGGGTATAGGACCTCGATGTTCTCAACATCATCTTTCACCCAGTCTTCACCCATGCCCTCTTTGTTGGTCTGCACACCGCAGAAAGCCGCAGTAGTTTGCACCTGTGTTTCGTCATCATCAGAGACGTGCTGCGGTGGTCTTCCCCTGTCCTCATCCTCAAACCTAAGTGGTTGGGCATCCGTGCACTCAATCTCTTCCACTTCTGGGGTAGGGCTATGGTTATGGCCCTGGGAAACCATGCCAGCAGAGTAATCAAAAAGCATAAGAGACTGCTGCATTTAACTGCCAATAGTCAACAATTAAGTTCACTATACAGTAGGGCAGTGCCCGTGTCATAAACAGAATAAATTTCTTTAGGTCTCACAACAGTGTAACGGAGCAATTCAATACAATTACTTCACTATCACCAAAAATTTGATTTTTCAAACCAACAATGTAAAAGCAGAAGTTAACTGTTTAATTTGACTGTCAGAAATGCAGCGTACATCACTAATGTGCTATCTATCACAAAACCAGTGTGTTTCCAACCAACTATGTAAATCCGGAGTTCAAAAGGTTACTTTAAATGACTGAAATAAAGGGTAGGCCTCAGATCTGCTATGTAGCACAAGACCAGTGTTTATTCCAACAAACTACAGAAATGAAGAAATATTTTAAAATACATTTTTGTGCGTTGTATGCCAAACTGATCCGTGTAACAACAATACGGGTTTATTTCCCCCAAAAGACACTAAGGCCTAATTCACACGTCCGTATTTTTTTTCTGGATTATTCCCGCAAAAATGTGGAAATAATGCGGAAGATATGCGGATTCATTCATTTTAATGGGTCCGCAAAAGATGCGGAGAGCATTCCGTATGCTCTCCGCATCCGCAAATCCTTTTATTTCCGCAATGCGGAACCGTAAATAAAGTAGAGCATGTCCTACTTTTGTCCGCAAATTGCGGGCCGTAGCCCCATTGAAGTGAATGGATCCGCATAAATCCGGATGACATGCGAAAAGGTTACAAAAGTCATCCGCATGTCATCCGTATTTGCGGATCCGTAATTACGGATCCACAGGAAATGAAAAGTTACCCTGGAAACATTTTTTTTTTTCTTGTTCTTCCAGATTTTTGCGGAAACACGGAAGGTATACGGAGACACTAAAAACAAAACCGGAAGAATTTTGCGGAAACATGGATCCAGAAAAAAACAGACCGTGATTCTGGAAAGAAAAATTACTGACGTGTGAATAAGGCCTAATGCAGTATTTCACTGCGGAAATTTAAACGTAGGTATTTGTGCGGTGTATGCATAACTGCTCTTTGGACCAACAATATGGGTTTCTTTCCCCAAAAAACACTAATGCAGTATTTCACTGCGGAAATTTAAAATACAGTGGATATAAAAAGTCTACACACCCCTTTTAACATGTCAGGTTTCTGTGCTGTAAAAAAAATTAGACAAAGATAAATCATTTCAGAACTTTTTCTACCTCAATTGAAAAACAAACTGAAATCTTTTAGGTAGAGGGAAGAAAAATTATTAAAATAAAATATGGTTGCATAAGTGTGCACACCCTTAAACTAATACTTTGTTGAAGCACCTTTTGATTTTATTACAGCACTCAGTCTTTTTGGGTATGAGTCTATCAGCATGGCACATTTTGACTTGGCAAGATTTACCCACTCTTCTTTGCAAAAACGCTCCAAATCTGTCAGATTGCAAGGGCATCTCCTGTGCACTGCCCTCTTCAGATCACCTCACCGGTTTTCAATTGGATTCAGGTCTGGGCTTTGGCTGGGCCATTCCAAAACTTTAATCTTCTTCTGGTGAAGCCATTCCTTTGTTGATTTGGATGTATGCTTTGGGTCGTTGTCTTGCTGAAAGATGAAGTTCCTCTTCATGTTCAGCTTTCTAGCAGAAGCCTGAAGGTTTTGTGCCAATATTGACTGGTATTTGGAACTGTTCATAAATCCCTCTATCTTAACTAAGGCCCCAGTTCCAGCTGAAAAAAAACAGCCCCGCAGCATGATGCTGCCACTACCATGCTTTACTGTTGGAATGGGGTTCTTTTGGTGATGTGCAGTGTTGTTTTTGTGCCAAACACATCTCTTGGAATTATGGCCAAAAAGTTCACCCTTGGTTTCATCAGACCACAACACCCTTTCCCATGTGCTTTTGGGAGACTTCAGATATGTTTTTGCAAAATGTAGCCTGGCTTGGATGTTTTTCTTCGTAAGAAAAGGCTTTCGTCTTGCCACTGTACCCCATAGCCCAGATATATGAAGAATACGGGAGATTGTTGTCACATGTACCACACAGCCAGTACTTTCCAGATATTCCTGCAGCTCCTTTAATGTTGCTGTAGGCCTCTTGGCAGCCTCCCAGACCAGTTTTCTTCTTGTCTTTTCATCAATTTTGGAGGGACGTCCAGTTCTTGGTAATGTCACTGTTGGGCCATATTTTTTCCACTTGATGATGACTGTCTTCACTGTGTTCCATGGTATATCTGATGCCTTGGAAATTCTTTGGTACCCTTCTCCTGACTGATACCTTTTAACAATGAGATTCCTCTGATGCTTTGGAAGCTCTCTGTGGACCATGGCTTTTGCTGTGGGATGCGACTAAGAAAAGGCAAGACCAACTAGAGCAGCTGAACTTTATTTGGGGTTAGTCAGAGGCACTGTAAATAATGGCAGGTGTATGCCGACTCCTATTTAACATGATTTTGAATGTGATTGCTTAATTCTGAACACAGCTACATCCTCAGTTAAAAGATTGTGTGCACACTTATGCAACCACATTATTTTAGTTTTTTTTTTGTTTTCTTCCCTCAACCTACTGTAAAAGATTTCAGTTTGTTTTTCAATTGAGTGGTACAGTTTATAGGTCACAATAAAGGTAGAAAAAGTTCTGAAATGATTTATCTTTGTCTCATCATTTTATAGCACAGAAACCTGACATTTTAACAGGGGTGTATAGACTTTTTATACTGTAGGTATTTGTGCGGTGTATGCACAGCTGCTCTGTGGGCCAAAAATACGGGTTTCTTTCCCCAAAGTACACTAATGCAGTATTTCACTGCTGAAATTTAAAATATGTTTTTGTGCGTTGTATGCACAAGTACAATATAGCACCACAATACAGGTCTTTGCCCCAACTACAGAAATGCATGATGTCACCCCGAAATTATACAATAGGTAATGTAGGGGACTTGACCTGCCAGAAAAAAGGGATTTTTCCTTCACTGAGCTACCAAAAAAGGATTAGACTGATGTCCCTGGCAGGCTGGCACACATAGTAACATAGTAACATAGTATATAAGGCCGAAAAAAGACATTTGTCCATCCAGTTCGACCTGTTTCCTGCAAGTTGATCCAGAGGAAGGCAAAAAACCCCTGTGAGGTAGAGCCAATTTTCCCCACTTAAGGGGAAAAAATTCCTTCCCGACTCCAATCAGGCAGTCAGAATAACTCCCTGGATCAACGATCCATCTTTAGTAGCTATAGCCTGAAATATTATTACGCTCCAGAAATACATCCAGGCCCCTCTTGAATTCCTTTATTGTACTCACCATCACCACCTCCTCAGGCAGAGAGTTCCATAGTCTTACTGCTCTTACCGTGAAGAACCCTTTTCTATGTTTGTGTACAAACCTTCTTTCCTCCAGACGCAGAGGATGTCCCTCGTCACAGTCACAGTCCTGGGGATAAATAGATGATGGGAGAGATCTTTGTACTGACCCCTGATATATTTATACATAGTTATTAGATCTCCCCTCAGTCGTCTTTTTTCTAGAGTGAATAACCCTAATTTTGATACCCTTTCGGGGTACTGTAGTTGCCCCATTCCAGTTATTACTTTAGTTGCCCTCCTCTGAACCCTCTCTAGCTCTGCCATGTCTGCCTTGTTCACGGGAGCCCAGAACTGTACACAGTACTCCATGTGTGGTCTGACTAGTGATTTATAAAGTGGTAAGACTATATTTTCATCACGGGCATCTATGCCCCTTTGATGCAACCCATTATTTTATTGGCCTTAGCAGCAGCTGCCTGACACTGGTTTTTACAGCTTAGTTTGTTATTTATTAAAATTCCTAGATCCTTTTCCATGTCAGTGTTACTGAGTGTTTTACCATTTAGTATGTACGGGTGACTTGCATTATTCCTTCCCATGTGCATAACTTTACATTTGTCAGTGTTAAACCTCATCTGCCATTTCTCTGCCCAAGCCCCCAATCTATCCAGATCCCTCTGTAGCAGAAAACTGTCCTCTTTAGTGTTAATTACTTTACACAGTTTAGTGTCATCTGCAAAAATTGATATATTACTGTGCAGGCCTTCTACAAGATCATTAATAAATATATTGAAGAGAATAGGGCCCAATACTGACCCCTGAGGTACCCCACTAGTTACAGTGACCCTATCTGAGTGTGTACCGTTAATAACCACCCTCTGTTTTCTATTACTGAGCCAGTTACTTACCCACATACAGATATTTTCTCCTAGTCCAAGTGTTCTCATTTTATATACTAACCTTTTATGTGGTACAGCGTCAAATGCTTTGGAGAAGTCCAGATATACGACATCCATTGATTCGCCGCTATCAAGTCTAGAACTTACCTCCTCATAGAAACTGATCAAATTAGTTTGACATGATCGATCCCTCATGAAGCCATGCTGATATGGTGTAATTTGCTTATTTTCTTTGAGATACTCCAAGATAGCATCTCTTACAAAACCTTCAAACAGTTTACCCACAACAGATGTTAAACTTACCGGCCTATAATTTCCAGGCTCTGTTTTTGGACCCTTTTTGAATATTGGCACCACATTTGCTATACGCCAGTCTGGTGGAACATTCCCTGTCAGTATGGAGTCCGTGAATATCAAAAATAAGGGTCTGGCTAGGACATCACTTAATTCCCTTAGGATACGGGGTGTATGCCATCCGGTCCTGGCGATTTGTCTATTTTAATCTTTTAAGTCGCTGCTGTACTTCTTCCTGGGTCAGACAGGGCACTTTTAAAGGGGAATTTACTTTTACATTTTGCATTTCATCTGACAGTTTATTTTCCTCAGTGAAAACAGTGGTGAAGAAAATATTTAATAGCTTGGCTTTATCCTCATCGCTTTCTGCAACTCCCCCTCATTGCTATGTAGAGGGCCGACTCCTTCAGGTTTATATTTTTACCATTTATATAATTGAAAAACATTTTAGGGTTAGTTTTGCTCTCTTTGGCAATTAATCTCTCGGTCTCTAGTTTGGCAGTTTTTATTAGTTTTTACATATTCTATTTTTTTCCTTATAGTTTATCAGTGCTTCCTGGCTCCCCTCCTGTTTTAGTGATTTATATGCTTTCTTTTGTCATTTATTGCTTTTTTACGGTTCTATTTATCCACATTGGTTTCTTCTTATTTCTTAGCCTTTTATTTCTATAAGGTATGCATCGATCACAATTTGATGTTACAATGCTTTTAAAAATCTCCCATTTTGTGGTTGTATTTTTATTTTTGAGGACTATGTCCCAGTTAATTGGGCCTATGGCCTCTCTTAGTTGGCTAAATTTTGCTTTTTTGAAGTCAGGTATTCTTGTTCCTCCCTGTAGAAACTCTCGTTTGAAGGATAATTGGAAGGTTATTACTTTATGGTCACTATTTCCCAGGTGTCCCCCAACCTGCACGTCTGTTGTTCTATCAGGTCTATTGGTTAATACTAAGTCCAGTATGGCCGTCCCTCTAGTTGGGTCCTGAACCATTTGGGAAAGGTAATTGTCTTTGGCTATTGCCAAGAACATGTTTCCTTTATGGGATGTACAGGTTTCAGTTTCCCAGTCTATATCTGGGTAGTTGAAGTCCCCCATAATAACCACCTGATTATGGTTTGCCGCCTTGTTTATCTCGTTTAGTAATAGATTTTCTGCGGACTCTGGTATATTAGGTGGTTTATAGTAAACTCCTATTAGTAATTTATTATTGTTTTTGGCTCCATTTATCTCCACCCACAATGACTCCACATTTTCGTGTCCCTCACAGATGTCTTCCCGGAGTGTGGGCTTTAGAGAGGACTTTATGTAAAGGCAGACCCCTCCCCCTCTCCAAGGACACTGCAGTTGCTAAAATGGCCGCCGACCCCCACCTCAGTAACAGATGGTTTAAAAAAAAAAATATTTTGCAGTATCACTGGGCTCAGGGAGGGGTATAAAAATGTAGGAAAGCAGTAGCACCCTTGCTCGATAATTGCTGTAGCTTGAACATTTCATACCACCAAGTTCAATAGATTTCTTTCCTAATCTCTCCCTGAGAGCACCGGCAGCAACCTGTCACTACACAAAGATATGCAGCTTATATAGAGGCTGGGTCACATGCTGCACTCAGCCAATCACAGCCATGCCATTAGTAGGCATGGCTGTGATGGCTTCTTAGGGCAAAGTATTGAAACCCTTGCTAATTGGCTGCCCTGCAGCCTTTCAAAAAACAGGAAGAAATTGGCGAACAACGAACCCGAACTTTTACGGAAATGTTCGGGTTCTGGTCCGGTTGCGAAAAATCGTAAAGTTCGGTATGAACCCGAACTTTACAGTTCGGGTTCGCTCAACCCTATCTGACACTTATTTATAAAAAAAAAAGTAAATTGTTGTAGCTGGCCCTAGAAACATACACACGCATATGTATGTATATGGCCATAGCCTTGTGGCTGTGGCTGAGTCAGTGCTTGACACCGCCGATCACAGACTTTTAACCCCTACGACATACCTTTCAACCTTCCCGGATACTGTGGGACAGTCCTGGATTTCAGTGGCTATCCCGCAGTCCTGTAATGGGGAGGTATGTCCTGCTTTCTGGCAGCTGTCTTCCATAGAAAGCAGAGACAGCTGCCTGTAATGATGAAGCAGTTTATTGTTTGTGGTTGCAGCATTTTTTTTTTGTCTATTACTTATGTATTTTCAGCCATGGCGACGTGCACCTGCAGATTTGGATGTGCTGACTGACCCACAGTTTTTCTTGCTAGGGAACGAGGTGAGCATGGGGAGTTTATTATTTTTTGTTACTGCCTGTGAAGGGGGCACATCTGGGCACATTTTATTTAACTGTGAGGAGGCACATCTGAGCATATTACTTTACTGGGAGGGGGCACATCTGGGCATATTACTTTACTTGCAGGGGGCACAGCTGGGCATATTACTTTACTGTGAGGGGGCACAGCTGGACATATTACTGTGAGGAGGGCACGACTGGGCATATTGCTGTGAGGGGGCACAGTTGCGCATCACTACTGTGAGGGGGCACATATCTGGACATCGCTACTGTGAGGTGCACATATCTGGGCATAACTACTATGAGGGGGCACATATCTTGGCGTAACTACTACTGACGGGGCACATATCTGTCATAACTACTGAGGGGGCACATATCTTGGCATAACCACTGTGAGGGGGCACATATCTGGTTATAACTACTGTGAGGGGGCACATATCTGGCCATAACTACTGTGAAGGAGGCACAATGCTGGTATAACTATTGTGTGGTGGAATAAAGTGGGAATTAGTACTATATGGGGCATTTAGGGGACTGGGTGGGATTAGGTGTTTACTTATGTTTTGGGCGGAATTAGAGGCGTGGCCTAGTGTGAAAAACAAATGTGCTCCATACATATTGTGCCTCTTCCTTCTATTCAAAAGTTGGGAGGTATGTCTTAGATGACTATGGCATCTGAGCAGTCAGTTAGTGGAAGCTATGCACTCCCTGTGACCAAAAAGGCTCCCCTACGACAAGATTTCAATAGCTGTTTGGTTGCTATGGCAGCCGTGGACCCTCTAATGGTCTGAAGCCTGAAATAGCCAAGTTTCCATTAAGCCCTGATAAGAACATAGTGATCAGGGCTAGCCTTAGGGCTGTGCGACCTGTGCAACTGATCTCCTGAAAAGGGCACCAGACAGTCCCTTTTGTTGGGCACCTAAGTCACCCGGCACCCCTGCACTCAGTTGTATCTACGTCCACAGGACACAGATATAATTGGGCAGTGTGATCAGGCCACCGGTCACATGATGTGCAGAGAAGATATGAAGTGAAGAAGCAACTGAGTAATGTCATCATCATGGGACCTATGCAGGAAGACAGAGCTCAGTGCAGTGTTGAAGGACTTGTGATGGGGCGGAGCTTCTGTGCTGTGAGTGGAGGAGAGGTAAGTGGTTTCTCTTCCATTATAAGTTGTCACTTACGAGTAGTTGTCCTTCTCCATGTCATGCTTACTGATGCCTCATAGTAACAGTCTGGGCATGTTGAGAGTTTTAGTTATCTTATACCACTCTCCCTCAGTGGGATACTAAGGGGTTGGGGGGGGTACCAGGGTGCCGGCTCTCAGGGGGGTACCAGAAGCAATGAGCGCTTCCATCTATACAGATGGAAACGCTCATTGCTGGAGTGCTGGGAGCTGTGGTCCTGTCACTCACTGCTCAGTTCCCAGTGCTCCTCCCCTCCTTCAGACCGACAGAGCTCTGAATGGTGAAGTAGGTAGACTTCTCCCCGCTCCACCATTCAGCCTGCAGGCACAGATCGCGCTGCTAGCCTGTGTGGGTGGAGCCTGCAGCCCAGAAATCTGCAAAAGCTCCACCCACACAGTGCTGCAGAGCGATCTATGCCTGCAGGGAAGAGAGGTGTGAGCTTCAGGAACGGGACAAGGTAAGTAGTTACTGTGTTTGTTTTTTTTTTATACAGAGGAGGTAAAGAGGGCTTTATTACTATGGCGGGGGCACAGAGCACGTTATTACTATGGAGAGGGCACAGAGAGCATTACTACTAGGGGGGGGCACAGAGGGCATTACTATTACTAATGTGAGGGGGCACAATGGGCATTTCTACTATGGAAGGGTCACAGAGACAGAGGGCATTATTACTGTGAAGGTGGTACAGAGGGCTTTATGACTGTGAAGGGGGCACAGTAGGCATTATTACTGTGAAGGAGGCACAGAGGGCATTATTACTGTGAAAGGGGCACAATGGGGATTTCTACTATGGAGGGGGCACGAAGGGCATTACTAGCACAGTGGGCATTACTACTATTAAGGGGGCACAATGGGCATTATTACTGTGAAGGGGGCACAGTGGACATTGTTGACTTCGAGAATTCGCAAATATTTAGAATATAGTGCTATATATTCATATTTACGAATATTCTAGATTTTGTTTTTCCTCTGAACCCATGTTCCCTCCCTGCTTCTTGCTTGTGGGCCAATGAGAAGGCTGCAATGTCTTTGTCAGAGCTTAGCAACATCTCTAGCAACCAATAGGAAAGTGTGTCCTGCAGTTTGCTCCAAATAATCGTCTCCAGAGACATTGTCCACCAAGTTCGGGATACAATCAAGACCAGCAAAGCAAACTTTTTGCCGAATCTTTGAAAGACCTGCAAGACCACCGCCTACTCTTGTGACATCACAGTCACGTGCACGCTGCTGATCACGTGAGACGCCACACTAGACCGAGTAACCAGCACAGGACGCGGCGCGTGGTTCGGTCGGAACACAAGCACGACTCTAGGAGTGCGGTAAAGTACATGCCCTACGGGCGTTTCTTACACACGATATTATAAGAAATGATAAGAGACATATAGTGGACTATCCATTACACTATACTAGTGGACTGTACATTCATTGCTTTGCTCTGATTGAATCCAGGATACAAGGACTCTATCTATAGACCATTAAATCATCCACCATTGGTGCCATAAACTAGTTTGCACAACGGTTACAAGCATGATGATGTACTAGTGCTTTTTTAGTTTTTTTTAGTCTTTTAGGTTTATGTACTTTTATCATTAAATACTGTGGGAGTTAGCTTTACAAATGGTAGGCAGTCGGCAGGATTGGATGCAACATAAGGGTTTTATTGGAAAAAACAACAACAAAAAATGTTCCAACAGGATGGCTTAGCTTCAGCCCATCCAAGTTCCGTCACATAAAGCACTTGTCCTCAGTCCTCATGTGTCATAGAACAGTTCATTTTTAACAGGCAGAAATACAGGAGTCACCTTTAGGCAGAATCTTGTCTTTTCCCTTCTCTGGAACACTGTGGAGAGGAATGCTCCCAAGTCCTCTGCAGACCAACACAGGCCCACACACATACTGCAGTGTGTCTTTTAAATTAGCCTCCAGCTGGGTGAGGTGGTAACACCCGAGATGGAGTACGGGAGTGACCTTCCCACCCAAACTCTTGAGTCACTCCTAAATCCCGGACCCAAATTCCAGCTACCAGAAACTCAGCGATCTAACACCACTGGTTGCCAATTACCTCCGGGATTTACATCACTGAGAGCTGCAGCCTCAGTGACACGTACTTACCATCAACCACCTCACCCCTTAGATGCTTACATATCCCCCCTCTGCCCAAGGCCAGGGGACTGGGCACTTGACCCCGACAGACAGTAAATCCTTGACAAGGCATCCGCATTAACATGAAGCTTCCCTGCCCTGTGTTCTACCACAAAATTAAAATCCTGTAACTCCAGGAACCACCGTGTCACCCTTGCATTGTTCCCTTTATTTCGGCACATCCATTTCAAAGGGGCATGGTCCGATACCAAGCGGAACTTCCTACCTGCCAAATAGTACCGTAGAGCCACGAGGGCCCACTTTATTGCCAAACACTCCCTCTCCACTATTGAGTAGTTTCTCTCACAGGATGTGAGTTTTCTACTCAAATATATGATGGGGTGTTCTTCCCCATTTACCTCTTGTGACATTACTGCCCCTAAACCAACCTCTGAGGCATCGGTCTGGACAAATCTGCGGTAATAGCCAACAATCCCCAGGAACGCCTTCACTTGTTTTTTT
This sequence comes from Bufotes viridis, assembly GCA_033119425.1. Taxonomy (NCBI): domain Eukaryota; kingdom Metazoa; phylum Chordata; class Amphibia; order Anura; family Bufonidae; genus Bufotes; species Bufotes viridis. The sequence continues at coordinate 465,791,703 of CM065592.1, read as the reverse complement.
GTCCGAGGTTGTGGCCACTTCTGAATTGCCTCCACTTTGTTTACCTGTGGTCTTATTGTGCCCTTCCCTACAATATATCCCAGGTAGCGAGCCTCCTCTAACCCAATAGCGCACTTCTCCGGGTTAGCCGTAAAGCCAGCTTTCCTGAGGGACACCAGTACGGCCTGTACCTTACCTAGATGGGACTCCCAGTCGGTGCTAAAGACCACAATATCGTCTAGGTATGCTGCTGCGTACCTTTTATGGGGCCCCAAGACCCTGTCCATCGCCCTCTGGAAAGTGGCGGGTGCTCCTTGTAACCCAAAGGGCATCTTGGTATATTGAAAGAGCCCATCTGGAGTGGAGAAGGCTGTCTTTTCCTTTGCCCCCTCTGATAGGGAATCTGCCAGTACCCCTTGGTGAGGTCCAGTGTGGTAATATACCTAGCTGGCCCTAACCTTTCAATTAATTCATCTACACGGGGCATAGGATAGGAATCGCATTTAGAGACTTCATTTAGACGGCGGAAGTCATTGCAGAACCGCCAGGTCCCGTTTGGCTTAGGTACCAATACAATGGGGCTGGACCACCCGCTCTTGGATTCCTCTATAACCTGCAGAGCTAACATACGCTTTATCTCCTCAGAGACCGCTTGTCTCCGAGCCTCTGGGATTCTGTACGGTTTAACGTTTATCGTTACCTTGGGGTCAGTGACTATGTCATGCTGAATGACATCGGTAGTGCCTGGCAGGTCGGTAAAATATCCCTGTTCCGCTGCAAAAACTCCTTGGTTTCTTGTTTTTGGTGTTTGGACAGGGTGTCACCTATTGCAACCTTTTCAATATCTGTGTGACAGTCCATTTGGGGTTTTGTGGCCGCTACCAGGGACTCCCTATCCTTCCAAGGTTTGATTAAATTGATGTGATAGAGTTGGATGGGCTTTCTTTTCCCAGGCTGATGTATTTTATAATTGACTTCTCCAACCCTTTCTACCACTTCAAAAGGACCCTGCCACTTGGCCAAAAATTTGCTTTCTATCGTGGGAACCAGCACTAGCACCCGGTCCCCAGGTTTGAACTGCCTCACCTGGGCCGCTCTATTGTACACCCTGCTCTGGGACTCTTGGGCCTTCTGCATGTGCTCCCTTACGATGGGCATAATACTGCTGATGCGATCTTGCATTTGGGCCACGTGTTCTATCACACTTCTGTAAGGGGTAGCCTCACTCTCCCAAGTCTCTTTTGCAATATCCAGCAATCCCCTGGGATGTCTCCCATATAATAACTCAAATGGGGAGAAGCCAGTGGAGGACTGGGGGACCTCTCGGATGGAGAACATGAGATATGGCAACAGACAATCCCAGTCCCTCCCATCCTTTTCTACAACCCTTCTTAACATCCCCTTTAAGGTTTTATTGAACCTCTCCACGAGGCCATCTGTTTGTGGATGATATACAGAGGTTCTTAGCTGCTTAATTTTCAACAGGTTGCAGAGCTCTTTCATAACTTTGGACATGAAAGGTGTACCCTGGTCAGTCAGTATTTCTTTTGGTAGGCCAGTTCTGGAAAATATATGAACCAACTCCCGAGCAATGCACTTGGAGGAGGTATTCCGCAGCGGAATGGCTTCAGGATACCTAGTGGCATAGTCCAGCACTACCAAAATATACTGGTGTCCTCGGGCAGACCTGACTAACGGCCCCACCAAATCCATAGCTATTCGGTCAAAGGGAATCTCAATTATTGGCAGGGGAACCAAGGGACTCCGAAAGTGACTCACAGGAGCCGTTACTTGGCAGGTTGGGCAGGACCGACAAAACCTTTCAATCTCTTGATAACAACCTGGCCAATAGAACCTTTGCAGGATTCTTTCCTTTGTCTTGTCAGTCCCCAGATGACCCCCAAGTAAATGGGCATGAGCCATATCAAGGACCCTCCTTCTATAAGGTACTGGTACCACCAGTTGCTCCACAACTTCATCACGCATTTTAGTAACACGATACAGTAAATTATTGCTGACAGCAAAATGAGGAAACCTTTGATCGGCATTAGACTCCTGAGGCACCTCATTCAGTACAGTTACGTTTTCCCATGCATGTTTCAGGGTGGAGTCCTGTAATTGAGCAGTCCCGAAGTTCTCCCGTGACACTTCCAAGTCCGGGACATTCTGCTCAGGGTTAGACTCCTCACCCACATCCCCAGCCAATACTGAAAGGGGAAAACTGTCCGATACCTCAGTGGTCATCCCTACAGCATCTGTTTGGGCTTCTTCACCTAAGGGCATGGGGCTGAAAGCAGGTGTACATGTAGCAGGCGTATCATTACGGTGGGAATGAGACCAGAGTTCCCAGAACAACGGAAAATCACGTCCCACAATCAACGGATGTAGCAAGTCTGGTACCATGCCCACTTCATGGGTTACTGTCCCGCAGCCAGTCCCTACTGTCACTTTGGCCAGCGGATAATGCTTAGTGGATACAAACCACCCCCACCCGCCTTTCAGGGATAACCAGGTTATGGGGCACGGCAGCACACAAGAGGGTGACCAGGCTACCTGAGTCCAACAGGGCCACAACACTAACCCCGTTTACCTGGAGTTGATGCTCCTGGGGACCTGGTTCCTGCAGGGGTGTAGCGCTGCAAACAGGATGAGCAAACATGGAGAGGCGGCGGGTGGCACCACACTCCATTGGCTCCTCCCCCTGGGGACAGTGTGCTGAAATATGCCCCGGTTGCTGACACTTCCAACAACGGACCTCAGGTCGACCTTCGAGTGGGACTTCAGAACGGGAGGGTACCTTTCTTGGAACGAAGAACCTCTTTCCCCTGGGTGAACCTCCGAGGCTTTGTCTGTTGGCTCGGTCCCCTGATCAGACGCAGAAATGGCTGAGGTTGCTCTCTGTCGATGACCCCAGAGGATCCCACGAACTGCGGTGGTTTACCTTCAGGCCTCAGACAGGTCTCGGTAGTCGTAAACCGCTCAACAAGTGAAACCAACTGATCCAATGTTTTGGGGTCTCCTTGAGCAACCCACCGGTGGATGTCTGAAGGAAGCCCATTCACATAGCGGTCAAGAACGATTCGGTCGACAATATCTGCCGGACTCAGTGTCTCAGGTTGCAGCCACTTGCGCACAAGGTGTAGCAAATCAAACATTTGCGAGCGGGCGGCTTATTTTTCTCGAACCGCCAGTCATGGACTCTGCGAGCACGCACAGATAAGGTGACTCCCAGCCGAGCCATGATTTCTGCCTTAAGGACACCATAGTCTTTGGCCTGCTCTGCTGTTAAATCAAAATAGGCTTTTGCGGCTCCCCAGTCAAATAAGGCGCCAGAACCTCAGTCCATTCAGCCGCAGGGAGTTTCTCCCTTTCCACAATCCTTTCAAACACCGCCAGATAAGCCTCTAGGTCATCATCTGGGGTCATTTTTGCAAGGTACGGTGCACTGCTTTTTTATATTCGTAGTCCAAGATAACTCCTCCATATTCCTGGGCTGAGCTGCCACACTCTCTCTCAGGACTGTGACCTGTTCCAGCAACAGACGGTTGGTTTCCTGCTGGGCAGCACTAGCCTGCACCAACTGCTTAATCAGCTCCTCCATAGCAGGAGTCTCGCTGGGCAACAACGTAGCAGCCTTTATCCAAGACATACGCAGGATACAGAGTTAAACAGGTATGCCGCTGTTGCCCTTAGCAACCACGTGCCCGCATCCGACACCATATGTGGGAGTTAGCTTTACAAATGGTAGGCAGTCGGCAGGATTGGATGCAACATAAGGGTTTTATTGGAAAAAACAACAACAAAAATGTTCCAACAGGATGGCTTAGCTTCAGCCCATCCAAGTTCCGTCACATAAAGCACTTGTCCTCAGTCCTCATGTGTCATAGAACAGTTCATTTTTAACAGGCAGAAATACAGGAGTCACCTTTAGGCAGAATCTTGTCTTTTCCCTTCTCTGGAACACTGTGGAGAGGAATGCTCCCAAGTCCTCTGCAGACCAACACAGGCCCACACACATACTGCAGTGTGTCTTTTAAATTAGCCTCCAGCTGGGTGAGGTGGTAACACCCGAGATGGAGTACGGGAGTGACCTTCCCACCCAAACTCTTGAGTCACTCCTAAATCCCGGACCCAAATTCCAGCTACCAGAAACTCAGCGATCTAACACCACTGGTTGCCAATTACCTCCGGGATTTACATCACTGAGAGCTGCAGCCTCAGTGACACGTACTTACCATCAACCACCTCACCCCTTAGATGCTTACAATATGTATATGTTTATAATCTGGTCCATCTGATCCCTATATTATTGTGTGCCCCCCACTTTTTCCACTTTTACTAGATTATGATACATAGTGCTGTGATGTCACAAGTTCACAACAATACTTAGTGCACCAATCACTAATATGTAGTCAGACCTGCTAAAATGTGAATTTGCACGTATTGCGCCAAAATATTTGCATCATAAGTACCGATTTGCGCAATTGTGAATAGATTGGAGCACTACCAAATATTCACGAAATATTACGAATTCGAATATTGCACCTGCCGCTCATCACTAGTCGTGATGAGACTTGTAGTCTTCTTGTCACTGTTATGATGTTCTGTTGCATCTAAGGTGTTATTTAGGTTTTGTTCACATTTGACTTTTCTGTTCTGCACATATATAGACGGAGCCATGGTAATAAACCATTGAATAAATAAATAAACAAAGAAAAACCGTACAAAAGGCTGCACATCACCAACTAAAAAGCAATACTGCTTTTTCTAAACACACAGAGTTAAATTTTGTTACAATAATGACCTTGTGCAGGACAAAAAATAAATTCAATGTACAAAACATGTGCACACCCAGTCCTAGATGCTGACAAATGTATGCTGCCAAAAGACACCAAATGCAATACATATGATATACATGACATCAAACAGTTAAATAATAATACCCATAATGAAAGTGTCCGGGCAGACAAAGTGCACAGGTAACACACCCCACACGTATCACTGGAATCACCAGCTTCCTCAGGGCTCTTTTTCATAATAATGAAAATCACAGTAATGCCGGATCTGGCTCATCATGGATGACAACACCTGACGGATGCCTCTGACTATGGTGAGTTCTGATGGGTTTCCATCTTGGAGCCTGGTAAGTTGCAAAATTCTGTCCAGCATTTATGACCTGATCTTCAACTGAGGAACCTAGCACAGATATGATGAAAGGATCTATCCCCTGCTTAGTGAATCTAGAATACAGTTCAGAGAAGTTAGCAGTAACCTATGCTCCCTCTTCTCAGGCGTAAGAAAGCTTCAGAGACTAATAGATCTCTGCAAGATCCACAGAAAGAGAAAAAAACAGCAGAAGAAAAAGAGAGGAAGACATAGAAGAACTTAGACTCTGCATGGCAAATCATGGGAGTCAGCAAGGTAACCTGCTATTACAATCATTCAGACTTTGCCGATGTAAGAGACACTGTTAAGACATCTTTCACATGTCCTGGCCAAATATACCTTCAAGACGCTTTATCCTGCAGTTGACACTACAACCATTATTACCAAGGTCATGTTGCAATCCATAGATTCTACTGAGATAGACTTTCCATAGGATCACCAGGACGGCATGTACAAGGAAATTGACCTCTGTAGTGGCAGGAACAGAGAAAGGATAAATTGGCCCCTCCCTCCACCATACATCAGCGTTTTTCTGTCCCTACTGAGGCCAGGGCAGAGAAAGGTCTCCCTGCATTTTAGGGATATGAAGGAAAGGATTTTTCATCTTTTTTGTGTGTGTCATGAGGAACTGCGTGGCACATATCTGATTCCTTTTGTTCCCCTGCTCGCTGGTGGCCTGGTACTAACGCTGAGCAGGAGAGATTCGGGAGGGCTCGCTCTGGTTAATCTGGAGCCTGCTCCCGGGGCGGCGTCTTCCTCCTTGCCCCTGGTGGCTTATGATGGAAGTAAGTGCCCAGCGTGTATTGCGCTCATGGATGCCGTCACTTCCGGCGTGACAAGATCCAGGAAGTGACCCAGGAGGTGGCGTGCAGCATCTCGATCTCAGTTATAAGGCAGGGAGCCACGGACATTACTGATCTGTGGTCTGATGACGCAGTAATGTCGGGACCTGAGCTGCAATCCCCTAGAGAGCTTGATGCTCCAGTGCTGCCTCCTGTAAGTCCCCTGCGGGGGTTAAATTATGTGTGACTGCACTTTTTATAAAATCCTGTGCCCCTATCACTTTCTGATCTGTTTTTATGCTGATGTGGAGCAATAAAGTAAGAATTGGAACAAGTTGGTGAGTGCCGTCTCTTATCTCCATACTTGTATACTTTTTATAAGTTTGCTCATTGGGACATAGAGGGAGCACCAATATTTTGTGTTACTTGATACAGGGGGCTATATAAGTTACCACCCTTTTTAGATGCGCACCCTGGTGGATTCTCACCAAGATGTGTGTGTGTATGTGTTTGCATATATATATATTTGTGGTCATGGCTACGGCCAAGAGATATCTGAAGAACCCTAGGGAGAGAAACAATGGGAACAACCTAACCTAGCTAGGCGTGTCTTAGCTAACCTGACTAAATAGCTTGTTGTGTGCCCTAAGCCATGATCATGGGTAGGCCTATAAGTGGGCATACACTGTGGAAATAAGAAGATAAAGGAGGGAGGGTGGGGCACTTAAGAACACTCGCCCGTGAGTGAGGCTGTGGATCACATATGAAGAGCCTCCACCCCTCCCACAAATGCAGGCTATATATATAGTCTGTTTCTCGTCTCATAGGTCCATAAAGAGGCCCAGAAGAAACCTAAAAAAACCATCAAAATGTATTTCTTGCTGCAAAGAGTTACTGGATATGTACCCCAAAAAACTTTGCAAAGACTGTATTGCAAATATTGTACATGAGGAGCAACCCTCGCTTATGGATGAATTCAGAACCATGATCCAGGAGGAAATTAGATCTTCTCTGTCTCACATGACCGAGGCTTCCCCAGGGCTGCTTCCACCCAAGCGTTCAAAATGAATAGTGCCTTCATCCTCTGATTCTGAGTGTTTGGGAGGAGGCGTCCTCCTCCAGGCAGTGGGAGGAGTCAGGGAATTTTCTGAAGGAAATAAAAAATACTACTTTGCTGCGGATTAAATGAATGACCTTTTGAAAGTGGTTAGGGCCATCATGGGTGTAGAAGAAGTTCAGAAAACCCATTCCATCCAAAAGAAAATGTTTGAGGGTTAAAAGAGCTAGAGTATTTCCCATCAATGAAAATATCAGAGACATAATTCTGGAGGAATGGTCGGATCCTAAAAAAAGGTTAGGTGCTTCCAGGGATTTCAAAAGTCGTCTGCTGTTTGATCCATCGGAGTCAAAAATATTTGACGAGATTCTTAAGATAGATGTACAAGTTGCTAAAGTAAATAAAAAGACTTCCTTACCTTTTGAGGACGCATCTCAACTTAGAGATCCGATGGAGAGAAAAGCAGACAGTCTATTGCGAACTTGTAGAAGCAGCCATGTTTAACCTCAAACTAATATTGCTGCAACCTCGGCCCAAGGTCTATGTACCTTTGGTTAAATGAGTTGACAATCATCTAAGAAAACAAACCCAAAGAGACGGTAAATAATAAATTCTATCCTCTGCTTAAATCAGATGCCTTAGCAGACATCTCTGCTGAGTCAGCAAGTGTTTTCAGCAAAGGATGTGGCCATCTAACGCGGATAGTTGTGCCCTCTGATGACATCATGGTCTGAAGGCAAAACTTCAAAGATGAAGTTGTGCTCCATCCCTTTCAGGAGAGTATGTATTCGGCCCGGTTTTAGATAAGTTTCTATTAAAAGCAGAAATTGTCATACAAAGAGTATAAGCAATAAGGCACACTTACACCTGTAATGTGTGTTATAATATTTAATAGACTGTGATAATAATAAAAAGGCTATTTCAGTAATAATACACCTCTAAAATACCTCTTAAAATGCATACAACACTGGAATTCATATTGTCCATAGAGTCTCTATGCACCAATAGTGATAAAAGAAATATAGTCCAACCAGTAGATGTAAAACAAATCAAATCAAATCAACCGTAGTATGCCGTATAATGAATTCACTCTGTAGTAGTCCCAAATTAGTTGCTATATGGCTGGTATAGCCTGGCTCCCGGCACGGTCGGAACCTGGGTTTATAAGATATGATGGTAATGTTGAGTGTGGCGTCCCAATACTTCTTGTTACCATTAAACCTCCACCGCCGCTCTGTCCTTAGTAATCGCTCGCTCCACCATCAGAGCCGATGGTTCAGGTGTTCCACGCGTGTGCTGTATTTGCTCAACGCTGCGACCCTCCCACGTGCCAAGTGACGTCCACTCTTCACCAGCGGGAATACACGGGCGTTAGGACGGATAAGCTCATTAGATAGTTCTCAATGCCATCAATAGTGAACAAAGTGCGAGATATCACCATTATGGCACGGCCAATGTGGACTATATGTCTTTACCCATTCTCTACTAAAAATTTATCTCTAGTCTGGGTGTCCCTATTTTTGTATATATATCTGTATTGGTATGTATAGGCACTGATTTTACTGGTTATCGTCATTTCATTATTATTATTGCGGCTTTTACTCTACAAATAGTGGTACATTATTTATATATGTACATATTTTATATATAAAAATCTCCAGATTCTCCTCTCACGATCCATGAGGATGACTCCTGATAAAACGGATCCATTACACCTCTTCTTAGGTATTCCAACTCATTAGCATAATGAGAACCAATTAACCACGGCCCGAGAGTTTATAAAGGAAGAAAGACAGTAACAAGGGATACCACTGAGGAAGGGGAGAGGACACTCCCGAAGCGCGTATGGGACCCCAGACTGTCATTTTTAAAGTAGAGAATAAAGACATCAATACTCGGCCGGCCAGAAAGGTGATATCTCGAATCACGTGAGACGCCGGAGTGCAGAACATACGGCTTACCCTGAACGCGCCCGCTGTACCCACAGGAAGAAGGAGTGACGTCATTGACACGTGGGACGCCGAAGCAGGCAAACACAGCACACCGCTGAGGAACCCTGAACCTCGGCTCTGATAGTGGAACGAGAACGATACTAAGGACAGACGGCGGTGGAGGTTTAAGGTAACAGGTGTGGGACGCCACACTCAACATTACCATCATATCTTATAAACCCAGGTTCCGACCGACCGGGAGCCGCTATACCAACCATATAGCAACTAATTTGGGACTACTACAGAGTGAATTCATTATAACGGCATACTACGGTTGATTTGATTTGATTTGTTTACATCTACTGGTTGGACTATATTTCTTTTATCACTATTGGTGCATAGAGACTCTATGGACAATATGAATTCCAGTGTTGTATGCATTTTAGAGGTATTTTAGAGGTGTATTAATACAGAAATAGCCTTTTTATTATTATCACAGTCTATTAAATATTATAACACACATTACAGGTGTAAGTGTGCCTATTGCTATACTCTTTGTATGACAATTTCTGCCTTTTGGTTTGGGCGAAACCTATTAGCAACAGAGCACCTGATTGCCTAATCTTACATTGCGATGCCACTTTTACATTTTCTCTCCCTTACAAAAAAAAAAAGCAGCTGACAAGAAAAAGGGTTTCCCTGAGGACAACGCAGTATAGAGAGAAGATTTACTCTTCCTTCCTTTCCAGCCAGGACAAGTCTTTTAGAGGGAAAGGGAAGACGTGGTCACTGGAGCTACACAAAAGGGGGTAGAGGAAAGGGGTTTCTCCTTAATCCCCAAATAAATCTGGAGATAAACAATGACTCCAAAGTAGGGGGAGACTGTGGAAATTTCTTCCCTCCTGGGAAATAATAACCTCCAATCCTTGGGCCCTGGAGGTGGTCAGATCTGGTTACAAAATAGAATTTTCCTCAGTCCCCCCGAAATGATTTTCAGTGACCAATCTAGAGTCAATAAAAGCCCAGAACAACATCTGGCAGGGGGTTCAATCAAGACCTAGAAAAGCTAGGAGTGGTTATTCAAGTGCCAATATCAGAACAAGGGCAATGATACTATTCAATCCTTTCTTAGTGAAAAGAAACATCTCAAGGAGGAAGCACTGCCAGTTTGTGAGGGATCTGGCCGACTTTAAGGAGAATAAAATCTATTCCTCCATAACTAACAGGAAAAATCCAGCACCCGACTATATTGACCAATCTTCAACTGAGACTGATATCTCAGACACTGACAGTGCACAAAAAAGACCAAGACAGTCCCCACGTGGTAGAGGTAGACGTGGTCAATTCCATGGTGGGCCCAGAGGCAGAGATAGGCGTTTTTTAGGGGGAGGAAGGAGTCAGAATTTGAACCAACTGACTCTAACTGACCCTCTACGAAACCGATCTCAGCCCCAGCTAAACCCACAGGACCACAGGTAATCAATCTATCCTCACGCACCCTGTCCCCGGTTGAGATCCAGGTTCTCGAGATGGGACTCTCCTTTGTGCCAACTCCGAGAATACAACAGCTTCAATATCGTTAAGGATCTTCTACTTGTTTTCTTCGGAAGTTGGGTTGGCATAAACACTTTAAACAAAGGAGAGGAACCAAGCTCGCGAAGCTGGGTATCCCGCCAGAAAGTCTTTGTGATGTACGCCTCTTGCTATGACCCTTGAAAGTGAATCAGACCATCAAGCATCTGGGTTCCCTTCACTGGTCTTAAACCTAAGAGTGTCTTGATGCAACCCGTGTGTGGTGAATTATCGTGCATTGATGTGTTTCGACACGGTTTCTAGACAGATAGAGGAACTTAAAACCTCCACACTACTCCAATCTTGATCTGGCCCATTCCCCCTCCCGGCATGCCACAGTCCAGGTGTTAGTCCCTTGAAACAACTTTCTCATCACTATTGTGGCCAGAAAGAGTCCCTGTGGGTTTTAAAATTCGCCTGTCTATTGAAGTCTATGGCGGTTCGCCCGGTTCGCCAGTTCGCGAACATTTGCGGAAGTTCGCGTTCGCTGTTCGCGAACTGAAAATTTTATGTTCGCGACATCACTACTTAGGAGTCAAAAATATTTGTTGAGATTCTTAAGATAGATGTACAAGTTGCTAAAGTAAATAAAAAGACTTCCTTGCCTTTTGAGGACGCATCTAAACTAAGAGATCCGATGGAGAGAAAAGCAGACAGTCTATTGCGGAATTCCAGGGAAGCAGCCATGTTTAACCTCAAATCCAATATTGCTGCAACCTCGGTCGCAAGGTCTGTGTACCTTTGGTTAAATGAGTTGGACAATCATCTAAGAAACAAAACCCAAAGAGACGAAATAATAAATTCTATCCCTCTGCTTAAATCAGATGCCTTAGCAGACATCTCTGCTGAGTCAGTAAGGTTTTCAGCAAAGGATGTGGGCCTATCTAATGCAGATAGTTGTGCCCTCTGGATGACATCATGGTCTGAAGGCAAAACTTCAAAGATGAAGTTGTGCTCCATCCCTTTCTCAGGAGAGTATGTATTCGGCCCGGTTTTAGATACGTTTCTTTAAAAAGCAGCTGACAAGAAAAAGGGTTTCCCTGAGGACAATGCATATAGGAGAAAATTTCCCTTTCCTTCCTTTTCCAGCCAGGACAAGTCTTTTAGAGGGAAAGGGAAGACGGGTCACTGGAGTTACCCAAAAGGGGGTAGAGGAAAGGGGTTTCTTCTTAATCCCCAAAATAAATCTGGAGATAAACAATGACTCCAAAGTAGGGGGAGACTGTGGAAATTTCTTCCCTCCTGGGAAAGAATAACCTCCAAACCTTGGGCCCTGGAGGTGGTCAGATCTGGTTACAAAATAGAATTTTCCTCATTCCCCCCCAAATGATTTTCAGTGACGAATCTAGAGTCAATAAAAGCCCAGAACAACATCTGGCAGGGGGTTCAATCAAGACCTAGAAAAGCTAGGAGTGGTTATTCAAGTCCCAATATCAGAACAAGGGCAATGATACTATTTAATCCTTTTCTTAGTGAAAAAGAAACATCTCAAGGAAGGGAAGCACTGCCAGTTTGTGAGGGATCTGGCCGACTTTAAGGAGAATAAAATCTATTCCTCCATAATTAACAGGAAAAATCCAGCACCCGACTATACTGACCAATCTTCAACTGAGACTGATATCTCAGACACTGACAACGCACTAAAAAGACCAGGACAGTCCCCACGTGGTAGAGGTAGACGTGGTCAATTCCGTGGTGGGCCCAGAGGCAGAGATAGGCGTTTTTTAGGGGGAGGAAGGAGTCAGAATTTGAACCAACTGACTCCAGCTCCGGTATACCCTCTACGAAACCGATCTCAGACCCAGCTAAACCCACAGGACCACAGGTAATCAATCTATCCTCACGCACCCTGCCCCGGTTGAGATCCAGGTTCTCGAGATGGGACTCTTCTTTGTGCCAACTCCGGAATACAACAGCTTCAATATCATTAAGGATCTTCACTTGTTTTCTCGGAAGTTGGGTTGGCATAAACACTTCAAACAAAAGGAGAGGAACCAAGCTCGTGAACTGGGTATCCCGCCAGAAATTCTTTGTGATGTACGTCTCTTGTATGACCTTGAAAGTGAATCAGACCATCAAGCATCTGGGTCCCTTCACTGGTCTTAAACCTAAGAGTGTCTTGATGCAACCCGTGTGTGGCGAATTATCGTGCATTGATGTGTTTCTCGACACGGTTTCTAGACAGATAGAGGAACTTAAACCTCCACACTACTCCAATCTTGATCTGGCCCATACTGCTGCTATCAGAGACCTTGAGAGTGACCGTTCCATTACTATGAAACCCTCCGACAAGGGGGGAAACACAGTTGTTATGGACCATGATCAATATCGGGTGATGTGTGAGGCATTACTACATGACCCCTCCACATATGAGATATTAGGGAGTGACCCTACCAGGGAATATGTTTTAGAACTAAGGGCTATTCTGGATGAGGCTAAGACCTCTAAAATCATTTCTGATTCAGAATATAAGTTCCTACTACTATCACATCCAAGACTTTCCACTTTCTATTGTCTCCCTAAAATTCACAAGGGGACCCAGCTGCTCAGGGGATGTCCTATCGTGTCAGGGGTGGGTAACATCTGTCAGAATCTGGGGATCTATGTCGATCAGATACTGTCCCCATTTGTTACAGCACTACCCTCATACACCCGTGACACGACGGACCTCCTCGGGCGACTGGAGGGGATCCATGTGGATGGTGATACATTCTTGGCAAGCATAGATGTGGAGGCGTTATACTCCAGTATCCCACACTCATTGGGATTGAAGGCAGTTGATCACTTGCTGAGTATGCGGGGTTGTCAATACCGTGCCCACAGTTTCTTTGTTCTACAACTACTTGAGTTCACCTTAACCAGAAATATTTTCTCGTTTAACGGCAGGGTCTACCACCAGCTCAGGGGCACCACTATGGGGTGTTCCTGTGCCCCATCGTATGCAAATATTTTCCTGGGTTGGTGGGAGGAGACCCTGGTGTTCACGGAGGAAAGGTCAACGTTGATGGACCAAGCAGGACTGTGGGCGCAGTATATCGATGATATTTTCATCATCTGGAATAGTGATTTGGTGGGCTTTAAAAGCTTGGTGGAGGGACTTAATGAGAATTCCATAGGGATGCGGTTTACCTCCGAGATCGATGCCCTTGTTTGCCATTTCTGGATGTTCTCATCTCTAAATCATCCAACGGAGAACTTGAAACTTCAGTATACAGGAAGCCCACCTCTACAAATACTCTATTCAGGTGGGAGAGCAGCCATCCCCTACCACTCAAGCGTGGCATTCCAAAGGGGCAATACCTTCGCTTAAGGAGGAATTGTTTCACCAAGGGGAGTTTATCAGGTAAGCATGGGACATGCGTATCCGTTTTCTACACCGGGGGTATCCTGATAGAGTCCTCAGAGAAGCGTACAGGATGGCGCTTCTGGAGGACAGAACTCACTTGCTAACCCCTAGACCAAAAGCTGCCCTAACCCCGAGACTGATCCGTCTCATTTCCACCTTTGACAGAGCAGACCTGGAAATACGGAAGGGGATTTAAAGTAACTGGGCAATTCTGCAGCTAGACCCAGACCTACGCGAGGTTATAGGTGATTATCCACATATCACCTACCATAGCGGCTGCAGTCTACAGGATAGACTAGTGTCTAGTGAATATATCCCTCCTGTCTCCCCTGGCTGCGGTTGGTTACGATCCAACATTAAGGGCTGCTACCGATGCAGTGGCTGCATTGCATGCAGGCACTTGCAAACGTGCAGATCATTCCGCAGTCAGGTGACAGGGAGGGAATACAGTATTCACCATTTCATCAACTGCCGAACCCGCGGAGTGGTATATCGACTGGCCTGCGAATGCGGGAAGGAATATGTCGGTAAAACCATCCGCGAGTTCTGTAGAAGAGTTGGTGAGCACCTGAATGACTTTGAGAAATTAAGGGACACTCCAGTAGCAAACCATATACAATGTCACCATAACGGCCATGCCAAGATTACCTTTATGGGCATTGATAAGGTTTCCCCTCCACGACGTGGTGGCAACTGGGACCGGCTTTTATTACAATGTGAAACGCGATGGATTTTCTACTTGAAAACCATGGCCCCCTTAGGACTGAATGAACAGTTAAATTTTGGCTGTTTTATCTGATCAACCACCCCTATTATGGGAATATACTACCATGCACTGTCAGCCCGGTATAAAACCCTATTACGGGTAGTGTGCCCTAGGCACGCCTTAAATGTCTACATCAAAGACACTTGCATTCATGTGGACGTTCATCCATTTTTATTTACTATTGACCAACTGTAATCTTTAAAGGGCTTCTGTCACCCCCCAAAAGTCATTTTTCTTTTTTGTGCTTAGTAAAATCCTTATAGGGCGATTATTATATATATACTCTATTTACCTTTTTCTGTCCGTTATTTTAGCTAAAAAAGCACTTTTTAAATATGTAAATTACCTTGCTACCAGCAAGTAGGGCGGTTACTTGCTGGTAGCCGCCGCATCCTCCTTTCCAAAAAACGCCCCCTCCTCCTGTTGAGTGACAGGGCCAGCGAGCGCTCTCCTCCTCTGGCTGGCCCTGTCTCAGTTCCAAATCGCGCGCCTGCGCCGTCCCAGTTATCAGTTCACTGAGAGGAGGACGCTGCTCGGCCGCTCCTTCCTCAATGCGCCTGCACCGATGACGTCACATCTACACCCGGAAAAGAAAAATGACTTTTGGGGGGTGACAGAAGCCCTTTAAGTAACATCTGGTACTGTTTGTTCTTACCATCTAAAGTAATTCCTTGCTGGCCTATCTCTCCATGGGCCCCTCTAGCAGGTTTGAACCTGTCAACTAATCTCTGTGTCTTTTTTGAGTTTACTTGCGGCAGTACATTTTGCCTTTAGGGAATGCAATATTGCTTTCCCTTCCCTTAGCATAGATTTCCACCCGGCAGCCTCTTTGAGTACGCCCCCTCTGAGCTTCCGTGAGCGGTGGAGCGCAGTGCCTTCTCTCTGCGCTCCACGGCTTGTGCGTGACTGGAGGTGGTGGAGCGCAGCGTTGTTTCTCTGCGTTCCACGGCTCCCCTTCGAGTTCGTCATGTGACCGGATGTGCCATCCACGTCACCAGGGGATGCGCGGCCGCTCACTGCTGGCGCGAACTCTCTG
The DNA here is from genome assembly GCA_033119425.1 of Bufotes viridis. Lineage (NCBI taxonomy): Eukaryota > Metazoa > Chordata > Amphibia > Anura > Bufonidae > Bufotes > Bufotes viridis. Next base: position 465,776,068 of record CM065592.1, on the reverse strand, counting down.
CACATTTAAAGTCGCCATGCAGGTGAGTCTAGCTGCCTGTGTACAGAGGGGGGCACTTACCATTGGAGGCCTCCCGTCTTTGACCAGTTCCCTCTCCCACTGGACCAGGGCGCTAAGTGATTATACCTTGTTGCCCACTGGCATCCCTATATTCCACTCTCCCTTTTGGCCATATACTGGATGACGGGGTGAGCACCATAACATACTACGTTTATGGCTCACCTAGGTGCTTCTTTTGGGAGATATCTATTTTACATGGGAGCTCTCTTCCGCTCTAGGGCTTAACTAGGGACTCCGGACGGTCTAGGGACAGGTATCCGGACGGGGTCGCCCCTTTCGAGGCGGGTAGCTCTGTATAGGTAGGTAGGGTGTCTGATAGCCCCCTCCCCCTCCATAGGGTTTCCACAAGGTGATATCCAGCTCCCATCTACCTCCTCCTATACAGAGTCCCTCTTATCCTGTTCATCCGATGTACTGGATTCGACAGCAACCAACTGAGACCTGACCTCATCCACCCATCGTGTAGTTTTCATAGCGGCTATCTCATTGGTCCACCTCTTCCTCCCAGACTGACTACATCGAGGATCCGGTGAGCACGTTCCATGTTATCGACTTGGTTACATCACAGTTAATATGTTTCTATGTTATATTACATGTCTTGGTGGTCTGCTGACTATCCGAGCTCTTTGAGCCTGGTGTTTGGCCAAGAACCCAGTAGCTTTGCTTTCACCTAAATAGGTGTAGTTTTTTTCACCTATTACTTGGCGCATATTTTAGTTTTTAGGGATTAGTATATTTTGAAAAAGAAACAAGGTTCATACCGTACCATAATAAATCTAAAATTCCTGAACAGATATATAACCTACAGGAAGTTTAGAATGGAATCCCCAGGGTCCATAATTCCTTTGATAAAAAGAGATGTATTAATGTGCACAGTGGACTTGAAGGACGCAACCACATCCCGATTCATCACAACTTCCAAAAATTTCTAAGGTTTGCGAGGCAGGGTTCTCCATTTTTAATTCACATCCCTTCCATTTGGAATTTCCTTCGCTCCCAGAGTGTTCACCAAACTAGTGGTAGAAATGGTGGCACATCTAAGACAGGAACATCTGATTTTAGTTCCATACCTAGACGACTTTCTACTCATCGGCGATACAGTAGACCGTTTATTAATCGACCTAAACAGATTCTTAACCACGCTGAAAGATCTAGGTTGGATATTGAATTTCTACAGCCATCGATAAAAGTAAAATTCCTAGGAATAATCCTGGACTCTTAAATACAATCCACCTTTCTTCCTCAGGACAAGATTCAGTCTAATAGGGAAAGAAAACAGAATTTTTCAGAGAAGGAAAAATTGTTCCATAAAAGAAGCTATGTGTATCTTAAGTCCTTCGGTTACATGAAGCCAGTTACATTTCCGCATCATGCAATCTTGGATTCTGCAAGTCTGTAACAAACAACAAAGGTCTCTGGATCGGAAAGTTCCCATTCCAGGGCCAGTAAAATCATCCCTGTCCTGGTGGACAATTCTAAGGAACCTCACCCAGGGGGTAGTCTAGAAGAGATCTCCTTATATTCAGGTCAAAACAGATGCGAGCAAGTCGAGCTGGGGAGCGAAAATTGGCAACTATTACTACCAGGGTTCCTGGCACCCATCTGTGAGAAGTCACTCCTCAAATTTCAGGGAGTTAAGAGCAATGTGGAAGACCTTAACCTTGTCAAGAGAGATTCTTCAGGACCACCACTGAGAATTCTCCTCGACAGTACAACGATGATTGCCTACCTGTCATACCAGGGAGGGACAAAATAAAAAAAAATCCCAGATCTATCAAGCAGGATCTTCTCCTGGACAGAAAGGAACGTGAGGTCCGTTTTGGCAACTCATCTCAAGGGTTCTCAGAATCAGGAGGCAAACTATTTTAGCAGATGGAAATTAGACCAAACAGAGAGATCCTTAAATTTAGAGGTCTTCAGAATGATTATAAACAAATGGGGGACTCCGGACATAGATTTGTTCGCTCAAGAGAAAACACGAAAGTGACAACATTTTGTTACCTGATTCCCAGGGACAATCCTTGCCCGATAGATGCATTTGCCCTAACATGGAATTGGAATCTTACACTAATCCTGAGAGTGATTCAGAAGATTCAACAGGAAAAGTCGACCATTATTCTGATAACCCCTTCTGGCCAAAAGGAGCTGGTTCTCGCCATTCAAAAGGCTTTCTGTTTCCAACCCTTGGATTCTTCCTCTCAGGAAGGACCTTCTTCATCAGGGGCCTATTCTACATCCTCACCCAGAGTTCGTAAAACTTGCAGCTTGGATCCTAAGGTCGAAGTGTTAAAGCGTCAAGGACTATTTGATAAGGTGATATTGACACTCGGTTTCTGTAGAAAGAAAGTGACCTCTGCCATTTACTTGAAAATTTGGAAGAAATGTTGTACCTTGTCGGTGGAGCCATCTCCAAATACTGAGAAGCCGAAGATTCAGAAGATCCCTGCAACAAAGTCTGGAACTTGGTCTCAGACCATCTACTTTAAAAGTCCAGGTGTCAGCACTCAGTTGTTTGTTTGACACCGATCAAGAAATGTATTAGGGCAGCATCTAGATTAAGACCCACGTTAAGGTCATGTGTTCCCCCTGGGACCTTAACACAGTCCAAAATGGCCATATCTGAGTCCGTTCAACCTCTAGAGCAGGCATCCTCAAACTGCGGCCCTCCAGCTGTTGCAAAACTACAACTCCCAGCATGCCCGAACAGCCTACAGGTATCAGCCTACAGCAGGGCATTGTGGGAGTTGTAGTTTTACAACAGCTGGAGGGCCGCAGTTTGAGGATGCCTGCTCTAGAGGATTGTTCAATCAAATTTCTATCCTTCAAAACATCCTTTTTAATAGCAATCACATCAGCAAGAAAGTAAGGGGAGATTCAGGCAATTTCCATCAGGGAGCCTTACCTAAACATTTTAGAAGATAGAATAGTCCTTAAATTGAACCCAGGGTTCCTCCCTAAGGGTCCTTTCACACTTGCGTTCTGAGGATCCGGCAGGCACTTCCGTCCTGCCGGATCCGTCAGAACGCAAGTCACCTGAAGCATTAGAAGACCGATCAGGATCCCGATCAGTCTTCGAATTGCTTTCAGGTTACTATGGCAGCCAGGACGCTACTAGCGGCATACTTACATTCCGTGCGGCTCCCCGGGCGCTCCTGAATGACGTCAGAGCGCCCCATGCGCATGGATCACGTGATCCATGCGATCACGTGATCCATGCACTGGGGCGCCCTGACGTCATCCTGGAGCGTCCCGGGAGCCGCACGGAATGTAAGTATGCCGCTCCCGCCTCCCTGCTACATTTTACCATGGTAACCAGGACTTTAGCGTCCTGGCTGCCATGGTAACCAGTCAGAAAAAGCTAAATGTCGGATCCGGCAATGCGCCGAAACGACGTTTAGCTTAAGGCCGGATCCGGATTAATGCCTTTCAATGGGCATTAATTCCGATCCGGCCTTGCGGCAAGTGTTCGGATTTTGGACGGAACAAAAAGCGCAGCATGCTGCGGTATTTGCTGCGTCCAAAAAACGTTCCGGTCCTGAACTGAAGTCATCCTGATGCATCCTGAACGGATTTCTCTCCATTCAGAATGCATGGGGATGATCCTGATCAGGATTTTTCCGGCATAGAGACCCGACGACGGATCTCTATGCCGGAAAAGAAGAACGCAGGTGTGAAAGGGCCTTAAAGTGGTGTCGGATTTTCATAGGGGTCAGGAAATCATTCTTAATCCTAGGAATAAGTGGGGACATGATTTTCACACTCTGGATGTTAGAAGCACAGTTCTGAAGTACCTAGAATCCACTAAATGTTTCAGGAAGGCAGATAATCTTCTTATCCAGTTTACAAGAAGGAATAAGGGTCAGAAGGTTTTTAGATCATCAATTGCTAGAAGGATAAAAAGTTCCATTTCTTATTGCTATGAGATTCAAGGTCTTCATGTCCTGATAATATAAAAGCGCACTCCACTAGGACCATGTCCTCCTCTCAGGCCGAGAGAGCAGGTGCTTCATTGGATGAGATTTGCAGAGCTGCAACTGGGTCCAATGTACATACATTCATAAATCACTACAGATTAGATTTTTCCAATGCTTCTGAATTGTTCGTTGGGTGTAAAGTCCTCCAGGCAGTTGCCCCCTCTTAATGTCATAATTTTGTATATGTCCTTATACATGCCGTCATGGTGATGATATGGAAAATCGGAATGAGGCTTTCACGGTAATTCTGTTTCCATGAAATCGCCATGATGGCACATTAATCCCTCCCCTTTTTATTTATACAGATGTAAGAAGTCCTTTTGTGGGTATGAAGGAATACCGATTTAATCCTGCACTTCTTGATTCTATAGTTGTTAGTTACCATGTGGTTGCTCTTTAGTAATTTTGAAACATTGGGGTGAAAGGAGGGGACAATTTAACCTTTCTCTGTTCCTGCCCCTACAGAGGTCAGGAGTCAATCTCGTTGTACATGCCGTCATGGTGATTTCATGGATTTCATGGAGAATTACCGGTAAGTCTAATTCCGATTTTAGCAAGATTGTGTACAAATAGGGCTATAACTACCATACTTGCCAAAATCCATACATTGCATTCTGGGAGAGAATTGCATTGTGTGCAGTTGGAACTGTGTTTCTCTATAATTGGATGCACTACAACTCCCATTTTGCACTACAGTATGTCGTTTATTTTTCTAACTCTAGCCTGGTTTTCTGACTCCTAATGACTCTATCTATCTAGAAACAGTACACTGTGGCCTTCCTCTGTCCCCTTTACTCCCTTCTGTCATGCACAATGGCACGTTGGGAACCCCAATCTCGACGTGTACATGGGTTGTTTGTCCCCTAGTGCAGTGTTTCCCAACCAGTGTGCCTCCAGCTGTTGCAAAACTACAACTCCCAGCATGCCCGCACAGCAAAAGGCTGTCCGGGCATGCTGGGAGTTGTAGTTTTGAAACAGCTGGAGGCACACTGGTTGGGAAACACTGCCCTAGTGATCTATTTATTTGACAAGTTAGATAAATATTTGTTTCACAGGCGCAATCATGTCATTTAACCCCTTCAGGACCGTGCCATTTTTCACCTTAAGGACCAGGCCATTTTTTGCAAATCTGACGTGTCCCTTTATGTAGTGATAACTTTAAAACGCTTTTACTTACCATGGCCATTTTAAGATTGTTTTCTCATCACATATTGTACTTCATGAGAGTGGCAAATTTGATTAAAAATATTTCATTTTTATTTATAAAAAAAATACAAAATGTACCAAAAATTTGGAAAAATTAGCAATTTTCAAAATTTCAATTTCTCTGTGATACAATTTAGTGATACCTCCTAAAATAATTACTTTACATTTTCTATATGTCTATTTCATTTTCTTTTGGGATGTTAGAAGGCTTAGAAGTTGTTGTTTTTTTACTTTATTTTGAGAAAAGGACGCTTTTTTTACGTGAATCTTTTAATTTTTTTGTAAAACTTAATTTTTTTCACTTCTTTTTTTCACTTTATTTTTCTGTCCTACTCTGGGACTCAGGCTGTCAAGGAAGGCAGCCACGATGCCTAAGGAAGGCATTGGGCTGCCTTCCCTGCTATCGGGTCCCCATAACAGCAGCACAGGGACCCAATGGCCACCCCGCAGGAATTCCACACATGCCGCGGTCAGCGCTGACTGCGGCAGTGCGAGAGTTACAGCAGGGGTCCGGCTATCAGTGACTGCCGGACCCCTGCCGCTGATCGGGCGGGCGCAGCTCCTGCACCCGCCTGATTAGCCCGCCGTACATGTACAGTGCTGGTCCTTAGGGGGTTAATGAATGTATCTTGTATATGGGTATGATAATCATGTGTATAATTCTGATAACATTTCATAATTTGTCATGGCACTTAGCACTTTTATGGCACTTCTGGCACCTTATTTTGTATTAATTCTTAATTATATAGATTGATTTTGTGATTTATTGCACATGCACTTTAGATAGTACATAATATAACACACACACACACAATCTTTCCTTTATATATGTTTTAATATATATTTCACTGGTCATATGTCGATCGTACAAGTTAATCCATCCAGCATTTCCTGTGGTTTTGTCATATCAAATGTTGCCACATCTGTCACATAATGCATTTTTTGTGCTGAAATAGCTATTTCTCCAGCTCCCTCGTCCATCGCAGTGATTACTATTCTTAGTCTCTTTGGTTTGTGAGACATTCCTTATAGGAAACAGTTTGCACTCCTCATATCACATCTGGAGGATTTAGAGAGACTAATGTATTTATTGCTCTTTCATTACCCCAGCAGCTTTCGGAGATGAAATATCACGGCAGAGGAAATGGCTTTTGTGTACTTTCTTTTCTTTTTTTTTTTACGTATTAATTTGATTTAGAATTATTTAGCTATAACAGCTCTTGTTGGATACCATGGTGACCGGTTTTATCACCCAGGCCTAACATCATCTGAGCATATTAATGGCATAACTGTATTTGTCTTCTAAGTAATATACTGTATAATAAATATGTACTTGAGACTTAGTGTGAAATTAGCCATGCATTCCTAAGTATGCAAGGTTTAACTGCAGTAAATTGGTCTTACGTTGTGGTATTACAAAGTAATATACCATTTAGTTTTATTTTAGTTTCGAGAGACATGCACAACAGTATTATGGATCAGTACCGTGTGGTACAGATCCATTATATGGCACCGGGATCAGATTATAGATAGGGCACATGGAACAAGTCCACTGATATCTCCACCACCTTGGATCCTTGGTGACCTCCATCACCCACCACACCTGATGACTGGTGAGCCTATTTGGTTGAGAACTGATGCAAAGATGGGCATGTGAGTGTAAGATCTTGAATGTCAGTACCTGTGGCCTAATCTGCAATGTAAAAATATTTTGGATCTCTGAGTTAATCAATTTTTTTAGCATAGAGGCTGGAGGACTGAGGTTTCGTTTTATTTGTTATGGTTTTTAATATGACTGTTTTATGTAAGATACAGAGGGTTCCTATATTGCACCTGTACAAATTGTTGGTGGCTCCCCCTTGTGACTAATAATCTTTTGCGGAATTACGGCGGGGAGCTGAAGCCCAGAGTCCCAAGGTTTGATGAGACTGAAGAGGCTTGGGGATGCCGTGTTCTAATTGGCAGAGCAATAGGGGAACAAAATGAGTGTTTTGGGACCAGAGTACCATTAGGTATATCCCAATGGCAGAAAAGAGATCCCCTGTTGACTCGTATGTGAGTTTGTGAGACCATAAACAGAGACTGTGGAAATTCCTCCAGAAGTGCAAAAACATCATGAGGAGATGCCAGACAGTAAGGCAGGTGGAGAAAAGAGTGTCCCCACATGTCTACTCAAACGAGGTCTGTCTGGTTTCCCCGCAGACCGCATAAGGCTCTATTTACATCTGCAGCAGATGCTCGGTCAGGATCATCTGTCATAGATTCTGCCATATTCAGCAAAAATTATATCGCTTCATGCAGCTCTATATTTCCCATCAAAATAACCGGCACCTTGATGGAAACCTGATGGACTTCATGAGGGTGGAACCTGCTGGGCTCCACTGGAACCCATGATGGATCAGGCAGAGCCTTGTGTCTTCTGTAACATAAGTCACCACACAGATGTGAACATAATTTTTTTTAACTTTTTACCATTTAATGTTGTACTAAAGTTACGTGAAATGAAACATTCAACACTAAAGACAATCAATATAAGAAAATAATTCAATATTAAAACCGTATTCTTGTATCCAAGTCAGTTTCTTATAATTTTTCCTTAAGAAGTACTTCTTGTTGTCTATGAACTAAAGGATGTAACTTACTTTGTAAAATGGATACATGCCAAGGATATGAGGCAGCCAGTCCAATATTATAATGGTTATAAATGCTGCAAATCACAGCAGAAGGCAGCCAACTGGCCCTATCACAGCTTGCAGGGTCCAAAATTGACCATGATGCAGGATAATGATCCATTAAAATTGATTTTATTGCACATGTTCCTAGTGTGTAGACAGAAGATGACTACAGATGAGCTGCATCTGTCTGTAGAAGTCAACATCTTCCAAGTGAACTAACAAAGCCCAATAACATTGGAAGTAATCTGACTAAAGAGCCAAAAGTCTACATCTCAGGCAAATCGCCCAACAGTGTCATAGCTTGCACAAGTCAAGTGGGAAAGTATACAGCGAGATGCTCCTAGGAACCTGTAGTTTTGGGGAATACCTGCTTCTTGCTAGGAAATGTCAATAAGTATCAATTTATGAATACAGTATTAGGCTACATTCACACGACTGTATCCGTACAAACTGCGGATCCACAAAATGCAAATACAGGGTGTATGCATCCTGCTCTATTTCTATTGACAAAAAGCCTTTTCTTGTCTGCAAAATGGACAAGATGACAGCCAAAGTGCAATCTGCACAAAATGCAGATCGGACGTGGAACAAAAATATGGTCATGTGAATTAGGACTTAGGAGCAGTAGAGGAATGTGGGTCCTGAGACCCAAAAGAGACAATGATTTTGAAGGACCACCCAACATCTCAAGAGATTTTTTAATCTTTGTTTTTTTCATCAAGATATAATAGATAGGACATTTGTGCATCATTCCATAAGAATTAGAAGATAGTGATAAGTAGTTTGCTACAAAGAACCATAATAGCTTGAACCCACCAAAAGATTCTCTGGTAGTCTAGCCAGTCCGACCCTGATAAAATGTCATGCAAAAAAAAAATACTGAAATGCAATGATATTTGGGACCATGATACTTTTATAAAGGTGTTGTAGTCATTTAAACTTCTTTTCTACAAAAGCAATGAGCCAACTATTAATTTCCATCATGAGAACTATATGGATTCTTACAGTTAGGGATGGACGTTATAAAGAGAATGAGATATCTCGATTTGGTCAGAAACCCCTGATGCCATGAAACAAGGCACCACGGAACCACAATAACACAATCTCCATCTTACCACATTGTCCAGCTGTTGGTGATCTTTTTGACTTGAGCTAATGACTTGTCTTGAAGTTTGGCCTCGTATTTCTTGATTAGCAGTATGAATCCAAATACCTCTAACAATACATGATGCTGTATCACATTTATGTTCTGTTGCGAAATCATGTCTGTTCTTGGCCATGGTATTGACTTCCTGTGATGCCAGTAATCAACCAGGTCTGTACAACTTAACTGGCTGCTCCAATGCATTCACTCTGGTTCTCTACAGTGTAATATTCAGGTAACGGTTAGAAGGATGCCACCACTTTAAGCCCTGTAATCACCTGAGTAGTTCTTGATATATAACCTACAAATTTCAACTTGTAATTAGAACAGGATGTCTACCAATAATGAGATTTTCTGATTCAGAGAGGAAAAAAATTCAGAGAGGAAAAAAAAAAAGCTGTCTACCAGAGATGTTAATAGATTCAGATAAAGTGTCAGCAGTTGGTATGTGACATCAAGAGCAAACCAATTTGTAAAAAAAAAGTTCTTACAGCATGTCGAACTAATTAGTTCATTTTGGAGAATTGGTGTGAACCGAGATGTTACACCGTAACAAGGTAACAAACACTCAAGAAGGGTTCAAGAATGAAATGTTCCTAAATTTCACTTTATGTTTCTATCCCCGAATTTAAATTATATATTAATGAGACTGTGGCAAAGAACAGTATGAAACTTATGTGAATCCTGACAAGGGGATATTGAAGTGCTATAGTTAGGAAGCATTGGCTCCAGATCCTGATCCCAACCCTGGTCTGGAGAAAAATCTTTTGGCACTAAATAGTGATGACTGTGATCTAATCTCTGTGATACTCAGAGAGAGACTCTATTGGACAGTATGATTTCACATATTGCACTAGGGCTGAAATGATTACTCGCAGCTGATGGCACTGAGGGGGGGGGCATCTGATGGCACTGAGGGGGCAGCTGACGGCACTGAGGGGGCAGCTGATGGCACTGGGGGGAGCCTGATGGCACTGGGGGGCAGCTGATGACATGGGGGGCAGCTAATGGCACTAGGGGGTTGAGCCTGTGGGCACTGGAGGGGGCAGCCTGTTGGCACTGGAGGGGCTGATGGCATGGAGGGGGGGCTGATGGCATTACGAAACCGGATTGCATCGGGGGCAACTGATGGCACGGGGGGGGCTGATGAGTTTTTATAAAGAAAAACATTTTTTTAATTCGTTTTTTGTTATTAGAGTAGTCGATTAATAGTCGATAGCTGCAGCCCTATTTAATACATACAGAGATAGCGGTAGCCCTATATTGCACCCATTTCTTCCCCAACTTAAGTTAAAGGAAGTCTGTTACCAGCTACATCCCTATCCAATTGTTTGCATATACACATAGCTGTAGTTCCCCTGATGAAAATGCTGTTTCTTTTGTTCATCCGAGGCTCCATTCCCAAGTTATGATGCTTTTTCTTATTATGCAAATTAGGTCTTTCGTGCAGTGAGGACACCACCACTGCTCTCATTGCACCCAAACTCTGCTCCTTTAGGTCAGCGTCCCCTCCCTCTCTGCTTTGATTGACCAGGCCAGATGCAAATTAGGTCTTTGGAGCAGTGAGGACCCCACCACTGCTCTCATTGCACCCAAACTCTGCTCCTTTAAGTCAGCGTCCCCTCCCTCTCTGCTTTGATTGACCAGGCCAGATGGTTAATTCCCTTGAAAATGTTAGCAGATAGGGATTCAGACCAAATAAGTGAAATGTGACATATGGTTGCTATGGACAATAAGACACATGAAAGTCACATATATCAGGAAAGGTATACATGGGATGAAGCAATAGTTGGCTAGGCAGTCTAGGAGTCAAACAAATACAGATGTGGGACGAGGAATTAAGCAGGTTGGTTGATGCAAAGATGTAGAGATTCAGTAATGATGATGTACCATAAAAGAAGGCGTTTGAGCAGGGCATTGTATAATGTACTGTCATATTGGTCCTCCGGAGGTAAAGAGATGGCAATTGTAGCTGCTCTAGGTCATAGATAAGAGGTCTGGACAGTTGACCTAGTGGATACGCTATTTATATTAATTCTGTATTACCCAAACCAAATACCAAACTGAACTAAAGGTGATAAGAGTATGGAATTCTAGATTTTTATGTTGCATGAAAAAATTGTCCTCTCATTGCATTTCCAAGATAAATTCCCGTTTTGGGTAGGTGTCATCTTGTGAACTCAATTCGTCACCAACTGTTACATGCAACCAGAGGGACTAATAACCTAGATCATTCTGTAAATGTATTTCTGGAAATATTGTCCCATGGAAATTGACACTTTTGCAGCTCCACATCAAGGAGATTACTGTATAAGCATACCAGTTTACTTTGCACTGTACTTGCTAATTATTTGTTTTCCAAATGTTTTTAGCCTTTTTTTCTATTATTGCTTTTGAAAATGAGAAAGTATTTCCAAAGCTTGGCTGAAATTATTGATCCAGATGCAAAAGCCTGAACAAAAGATATTGCAAACTTTAATGAATGACAGATTGCTCCCTGGTTCTATATTCCTGCTTGAGTGTGATCAACCAGGTGATATTTTTAGAGTGCTACGCATCAATTGCGGCTTGCGAAACTTTTTAATTAAACAGTGTCGACAATATTGGATGCAGTGAACCAGTAAGGTGAAATTACTGAGTGAATGAATATGTCTGGTTATACTTAAAGGGGCTGTCTCATCATAGACAATGGGGGCATATGGCTAAGCTGGGACCTACACCTATATTGAGAACAGAGCCCCACAAGATGGCGGCTGGAGGACTCCGGTCCAGCCACCACCAAGCCGGCTCCCTATAGAAGTGAATGGGAGAGCACCGCGCATGTGCGGCGCCCGCTGCCATTCATTTATATGGGGACGACGGAAAAAGCTGAGCCAACGCTCGCCTATTTTTGCTGGCCCCCTAGAAAATGAATGGAGGGCGGCTGCGTATGCATATCCTATGGGGGCATATCAATGGGGGCATATCCTATCGATATGCCCCCATTGTCCATGATGTGACAACACCTTTAACACTTTTACTAATGTTCTTGAGAAATTGGTGAAGGAAAGAGCTATTAAGTCCCTCAAAGGTAGTACTTGTGTGTTGTTGTTTTTTCTTGAAGAGGAACAGTACTTTCATAAAATTTTGTGACATGTCAGAAGTTTGGATAGGTGGATGATCCTTCTCCAGCTACAAGGATAGCAGAGGAGAGCTGATCACAGTTAAAGGGGCACTCCAATTGAGTATGGACTGTTTTACTTCACTCAGAAATTAGTGTATCTAGAACTCATAGGGGTCCAGGGAATAATTTAGAATGGACTGCCTTTCTTGTTGACAGTTGAATACATTTTCTAAATATTTGAAGTAAATCATCAGTCCTACATCATGCTTCCTACATACAGTAGATACCTAAATACAGTAAAACTTCTCTAAATACCTCTCAGCGAAAGAGTTGATCAGTGATGCAAACAGGGCTTGCTGTACAGTAAACTATAGGTGTCATAGGTCCATCAACCACCAGATAAATTGACTTGCATCTTAACTATTCAGTGGGCTTCTCTTATAACTAATTTGGTCTCCAATTAGTTTTAGGCCATCTAAGAGCCAATATGGTTATGATCATAGTAGGGTTCCTACCACACATCTGTAATATCCTTTAAATAAAGAAAGGAGGAGGCATGGTCGCACCTGTACTGTACATGGCTGCAGTGTAGGTGACCACAGTCTAGTTCAGAACATTTCACACCTAGGAGTTCCAGATCTTATTTCTGTGGCCATCCCATTCTGAAAAATCTAAAAACATATTTGATATTCTCATGTTTATTTGGTAATAGGAATCTGGGTCTTTTTGGAATGGTTAAACGTTTTAAGTCATAGCTGGAGGCAAGTTGTTGGTAGCACTTAGTCAACATGTCACATGTAAAGTAGCTGTTGGGTATGTGGGCTGTATGGGCATTTACTTTGGATGGGTACCAGATTTTTCTCAATCATTTAAATCCGATCCCTGTGTTCGTTTCTAGAACTCAAAACCCAAAATAGGTAGAAGTCTCCTACAATTTTTCCCCGTAGTGATTTATCAGAAAAATATTATATCATTGACAGAAGGTATGTTGGCTGATCATATTCTCTGTGGTAGGATTGTCTAGCAGACCGGGGGACTGTTACAATTAGATTTATTTTCAATAATGCCCTGTGCATCTACATTCAGTATTGACCTAATGTGCCTAATGTCCAAACAATGCAATACTAAATGGTATGGCCTCCAGCCACTAGGATGCTTTTTAATAGTAACTATATATCAGTCCTCGGTGAAGCTGATAATTTCTGCTGAGCCGGCATACATCCGAAACTACAGATCTTTTATTGCTGCGGGGCTAATGGCCACCATGCATGGTTTACAGCAACAGATTTGTTCTGACAAAAGGCAGTGTCTGAAACCATGTTTAAAAATACAGTCTTATATGAGTATGAGTAGCTATGCATATTGCAGCTTCTGCAGTTTAACACCAAAGATGGATAATATTATCAATAGTAAGGGTTTCTCCACATCTGCTTTGGAGGCTCTGTCACAGATTCCACCAACATAAGTGGACAAAAAAAGCCCTGCATGGAGAACTTTGGCTTCTGTTAAAAAGTAAACCCAAAATGGAAACCAAACTGACCCTTTATAGACAGCAAGGCCTGTTTGGCTACATTTGGTTCAGTTCATTGCCTAATATGGCACTTCCATGATACTGGAGCAGAACAATGGAAATGACTAGTGTTGGTGACTGAACATGTTCTCAGTATTTCGGTGCTGAATCTGTATTGCCCGAAGCGAGTGTACTTTGGACTATGGACTTAGTGAATATTTGCCACTATTGCTACTACACAAAGCCATCAACTCACTACTTTAGTGCCCTTTAAAGGGTTAACATTCACTATGAGTTATCCAGTAGTTTACACACACAGTTTTTTATTGCTGAACTGCATTTTATATGTTTATCTTTCTATCTATGTAGTGAGAAGTTAGAAATCCTCCACAGTTACTATAAGGGACCATGCAAAGTTATGAAAACAGACACACCAACCTTTTGACTGTCTGGTTTAGCTCTATTGTTTATACTTGAAGACTTGTTTATGTCCTCAAAAAATGCTTAGTCATTCCCATACACTTGTATTGAAACTCTATAAAAGTCTATGACAGATTGAAATTGCAACATTTTTTCTGTTTAATCTGTGATTCTCCTTTCCACCCCTCCCACTGGAAGGTTCTAGTTTAATTATAATGAGAGTAATTGAAGCCCCAAGTTGTTTGCAGATAGGAATTAGTGTTTAGTAGAAGAGACTCTGCCAAACTTCACGAGTAACCAGAAGAAGACGCTTAGATAGGGGTACTCTGCCACAGAGCCTAGGTCATTAGCCCTCTGACGAGAACACCAGCCGGACAACTAAGCCACAGACTTGGGCCACCAGCCCTTTGGCCAGGGTACCAGCCTTCTGAAAGAGAAGAGCAGCTAGCTCAGGCCTTTGCTAAGCGCCAAACCGTCTTCTGCCAGGGAAGAGATTGGAGCACACTGGCTTAATGTAAACCGTGACTTTCTGGACTTATTTTACCATTGGGGTTCTCCATGCTTTACAGTGGCATACAAAAGTTTGGGCAACCCTGGTTAAAATTAATGTTACATTGGTATTAAATCATGTGGAAAACAGTGGAAAAGCAGATGGCATTAGAAGGGCTCATTGACCTGTAGGGCAGGAGAGCGGTTGGGGTTGGAGAAATGGTTTTGCAAGTGGGGCCTGGGGGGGGCTTACTTCTTGTTTCACTCCAGGAAGGCCCCATGACCATTTTTTTTCTCCTCTTTTAACAGTTTGTTGTATCCAACTGCCAGTCACCTGCTGCACTATGTTGTACTCTTCATGTGTAGTTTCAGGATGCAAGGGTTAAAGGTAAGTATAACTTTTATTAGGTAAAATGTATATAGTGGTCAACTATTGGTTCCATGTGGCCCCCTTATGTAATTCTCATTCAATAAATAAAATAAATAAATATTTAAAGTGAAATGCCATAATATATATTTGTAAAGTTGTCGATCTCACACTTAAAATATGGAAATCTATTTTATTTTTAAGTGATTCATGTCTACAGTGTTAAAAAATAATTTCTGTTCTTTCAGTAGTTTTCCATTTGACAAAACAGAGCCATTTACAGTTTTAATGTGTACATTTCTATATTTATTCTCTGTCCGTTTCTGAAAGTTCTTCATTGTTTGTATTGTTTAGTACGGGGTCCATTTTTGGTTTTGCATTTTCGTTTTTTCCTCCCAACGTTCCAATAGTCATAACTTTTTAATTTTCCATTCATATAACCATATAAGGGCTTATTTTTGGGGGGACAAATTGTACTATTTTAGAGCACCATTCAATTTACCATGTCTATTATTGGAAAATAGGAGCAAAATTCTTTGTGGGGTTAAATTGAAAGACAAAAACAAACATTTACAATTCTACCAAGGTTTTCATGGTTTTTAACTTCAGTGTTCACTGTGCCGAAAATGTCATAACGTCTTTATTTAATATGAATAAGGCGATGCCAAACTTTTTTTTATCTACTACTTTAAAAAAAAAACACCTTTAAAAAAAAAAATTTAAATTTTTCTTTCCATCACCATTTTCTGAAAGCCATAACTTTTTTGGATTTCAGTCTAAAGACCTGTATGAGGGCTTGTTTTTTGCGGGACAAAATTTAGTTTTATTGGTACTATTTTTGTGGTACGTACGCCTTTTTGATCACTGTTATTCATTTTTTTGGAGGGTAAAAATTGACAAAAAAGTGCATATAAAATTTCTATTAATAATTTGATAGTTCAGACATTTTTGAACGAGGTGATGCCTAATTTTTTTTGTTCATATATTTTTTTATGTAAAATAGGGAAAGGAGGGATGATTAAAATGTTACATTTTTTACTTTTACAGTGATCTTTTGATCCCTCGTCCTATTTACCCTAATTGCTATTTCCCGTCATTGTGGCTGGGTGTCTGCTGTATGGTACAGCCAGCACCCGCCATCATATGAAGCCAGCTCAATGCAGCAGCCCGCTCCATACATTCCCTCAGCCATAGTGATGTATGGGTATACCTGATTTATAGTGATTCGTGACAAATTAATTCGTAACAAATCACATTTTGTGTCGAAGTTCGGCGAATCGAGTGAATCAAATTTTTCAAAACATCACTCATCACTATTCATAACCACATGCACCAATATGCAAACTTACGCTATGGGTATCTTTGACATGAATAAAATTATTTTATATATGTTAGTGGTTATATTAAGTACATTTTTTTTACTAATTATTAGGCTCTAATCTTCAATCCTTGATTCATTTCAGACCCCAGATATTCAGTTTGCAACTTGCTACTAGTTTCAGATTTTTCTTGCCGGGCTGTCCTTGCAGTAATATGTACTGGATGTATTTATTACACAGCCTATGTCAGGGCTGGCCAACCTGCGGCTCTCCAGCTGTTTTAAAAATACAATTCCCACCATGCCCTGCAGTAGGCTAATAGCTGTAGGCAGACTGGGCATGCTGGGAGTTGTAGTTTTGCAACAGCTGGAGAGCCGCAGGTTGGCCATCCCTGGCCTATGTGAGTCTTCCCCCCTGCAAACTGCCTTGTGTGTGCTTTGCTGTGCACAACCTGCTATCTCTAACACTAAGAGAAGGGAGGGGGACAGCCGAGAGACGTCAGCAGTGTGTTGACAGATTTATGTCAGATTCAGCAGCACCATCAGCTAAATGAAAAGCTTATACGCACCCTGCAGAAACAAAATTAAGATTTTTTTTTAATGAAGCTGTTTAGAAAGTAGCTGAATTCTGCATTAAGGAAGCGAATAATCAATAAAAATCAGTATAAATGTGTCCATAGGCTTGTAACGGTTCTGCTATTCGCTACATCTTGTAAACATATAGCATTGCCACTTTTTAGGATTGCATTGCTGATTGCAAGTCCTGTGGCTAAGGAACTAGGAAAGTAACAGGGTAAATATGAAGAAATTCCCTCAAGAAATATTTCACGTCCTAGAGCAGCAGTGTGTGCTTCACAGCTGTGCTTCTTTTTTAATATCACTTTGCTCAGCTCCGTTTTTAGTTTTGCTGTGAAAACTGGGGCAAGGTTAGCAGAGGGTTGGGGACTCAGTTACAGCTCTGTTGTACTGCTGAAGGCCTAGATATAGCCAGATATTAAAGTTGGTCATTCACATTAGATGTATGTTGCTCGAGCCTGCTGATCCTGCCCCCTGGCTCTGCCCCAACAGCAGGGGGAGAAAAGGGTTGGACATATTCAATTTCATCATGCACGCTCCTTTTGTTCTTGGAGAGATAAGCCACCTGTCAAATTTGTCAGGCAGAATCTTTCAACCCCTCTGCCATTTACTAAACATCCAAGCTAAACATCCATGTTTCTGGGGGGACTGGGCAAGATAGCTAGCATTTGGCGGACGGATATCTAGCTTAACACTAGAAAATACATGCAGAGACAAAGTTCTGTATGCAGATCTCACATTACTTCCTGGTCTCTTGGGAGGGATTGTACTTTCTAAAGACTAAGGCTATGGACATTTTTCTGTCCATTAACTCCCATTTATTTCAGATGCCATTAAATGCACACATCCTACTGCACTGTTAATACAGACAAGACAGGAAGGGAATGTGTATCTCCAATTTGGCTGCCCCAAATAATTTTTACAAATAAAAAAGAAATAGCTGCAGCATTTAAAAAAATAAGAAGCACATTTCTCTTCTACAGACATACTAATGAGACAAACATTAAATTCATGAGGCATTCCCTTTAAGATCATAAGTACAAAGAATGATTTATTAGCAGCTAAAAGGCTATTACTAGTCTGCATCCTATCTTTGCCCCTGAATAGACTTTTTGTTACTTTTTTCCTTTTTTTTTCAACTAAAACTTTGCTTTCTTACCTACGTTCTTCATCCTTTGTGGAAGTCTATAGATTTCTAGTCATTTTATTTTTTTGTCTGGTGACATTAACCACAGCACTGTGTCAAAACAAGGTTCTGCTCAAGGTACAACTACAAGGATCTGGGAAAAACCTTTGGTGCAGTTGGTTATGCAGTAATACATCAATGTCAGCTCTTGTTATGGAGAGAAGACTCACTCAGGTGAAATGCATTGAAGCCAATATTGTAGCTCCTGAGCTAAATTGATTTTACCAGCAGACAATCTTTCCATAGGGCTGAATGCATATAACCGGTAAAATCTCTTCCGATTAGATTGCAATTAGAGATGAGCGAACTTTTGAAAAATTCGATTCGGCCGATTCGCCAAAGTTTGCCAAGAAATGTGATTTGTCACGAATCGCTATAAATCAGGTATACCAAGGGGGGTAACTACCATAGCGGCAGACCATGCGACTCCTATGGGGCCCAGGGCAAAAGGGGGCCCAGTTGGGATCAGCTCCTCTTTTACTGGGGGTGAAAACTTGGTCAGGACTCTACCCTCTAAAGGAACAACTTTTAGCAAACAAGGCAGTGGACAGTGGAAAAAATGTCCTAAGGGCCATTGAAAAAGGTTTATGCGGAAACCCTTCTGTCCTATGTGGGGGGCCTGGTTTGATCCTTGCTATGGGGTCCTTACTTCTCTATGTACGCCACTAGGTATACCCGTATGTAACGGTGGCTGAAGGAATGTATGGAGTGGGCTGCTGTAGTGAGCCCGCTCCATACTCTTTTTTTACAGTGAAAGTAGTGGCCCCATGACAGACTAGAGAGAGTGAGAGCAGCAGTAGTAAAGGTGCATTCAGACACACCAATTGTCGGGCAGATTATTGAGAATGACCGTTCATGCAAACAGTCTTTTCCAACAATCTGCCCGTTTGAATGTGCCGCCAATCACCCGATGAACGAGTGAAACACTCGCTCCTAAGGTGATCCTCGCACTCGTGTAGGCACCACCGATCATAGTTTCTGAGCAGCAGGTCGTGTGGTCTAAACTGCGATCTGCTGCTCAGAAGCCATGATTCTGTAGGAGAATAAGCAGCCAATTGTCGGAAAGGAACGCCTTCTTCCCGACAATCAGCCGTTTCATCTCCCCAGCTTTACAGTGACAGTAGCGGACCCTTGACACGTAGGGAGGGTGTCAACAGCAATGATGCACATGGCGATATATGACAACTGCCTTTAATACTGAGGAATAGTAACTAACTGTATGGCTAACAGACCGGATTAACTATGAATGTTGGTGCACTGCATAGTGATGCACATGGTGATACACTCTCTCTACAGTCTCTCTGCACTCTCCCTCTCCAATATTGTCCTAACAGTTTGCAGCAAAACCTTCCCTAGGGCATGAATGCTTGTCAAGTCTTTCCCTATGCTCAACTCACAAGACAATGGAGACGACCATGCAGGATGAGGCTTTTATAGGGCTGTGACATCACAAGGGGATGGCTACCTGCAGATTGGCTGGCTGCATGGCATTATGGGTCATGTCACGTTCCTGGGCCTCTTACTTTCACTTTGTAACACGTGCAGCTGCAATTTAAAATAAAAAAATAAAAAATGATTTGTTACTATAAAGCACAAGGAAATTTGGCTAATTGCAATTATTAAGTTGGGGAAGAGTGCAGATGTTGCCAGACCCCAGAGTGTGTATATGTCAGTTTCCTACACATCTCTATCACTCCCTCACCCTGTACTTCCATCTGTTTTGAGGCTTGAGATGAAGAGAGAAATTGCCACACAACCATAGAATGTTGTTTTTACCCTACATGTAGTATTTTTTACAATTTAGTAAATAAATGTATAGGACATATTTTGATATTTTGTAGCTTGAGGGTCAGAAGCTTCTGAGTGTAGCCTATGACCATTACATATAAATCACAGAAAAAAAATGCACCAAACAGATATGCCACTGACTATACTAGCTAGTCAAACAAGCAGATATTAAAAGCTGAGACTTTTGCCAATATATTCCTGTCAGGAACACATCGGAGCCCCTCATGCACCACATCACGGTCGCTCAGCATGGCATGGGGTCCTACCACTACGCTAACAATGGTGTGAACACGGTCTGAAGGTGATGGAATACTGATCACAGCCAAGCTTCCACACAACCGCATAGCAGGACAACTAATGCAATGTGAATAAAGCAAGACTGCAAGCCACACCGATATCAGACCGTGTGATGGAGGCTACCAGATGCAAAAGAATGTTAAATGCCAGGTGAAGGCACATTCAATAGATATGGAACAAAATCACAGAAATATAATGGCCAATATATTTAAAAAAAATGCACCAAACGGATATGCCACTGACTATACTAGCTAGTCAAACAAGCAGATATTGAAAGTTGAGACTTTTGCCAATATATTCCTGTCACAAACACATCGGAGCCCCTCATGCACCTCATGGGTGTGGCTTACAGTCTTGCTTTATTCACATTGCATTGGTTGTCCTGCTATGTGGTTGTGTGGAAGCTTGGCTGTGATCAGTATTCCATCACCTTCAGACCGTGTTCACACCATAGTTAGCGTAGTGGTAGGACCCCATGCCATGCTGAGTGACCGTGACGTGCTCCGATGTGTTCCTGACAGGAATATATTGGCAAAAGTCTCAGCATGTTTGACTAGCTAGTATAGTCAGTGCCATATCCGTTTGGTGCATTTTTTTTTCTGTGATTTTGATATTTATATATTTCATCCGCACAATGCTCTGTTTTGTGTAGGATGCCTTTGTGGTGCATGTGGTCCGCGCCGGCATCCTCCATTGTACGCATTATTTGCTGGGGATGGTCGTTTGCTGCGGTCCACATGCGGTGGGACTGCTCCCCCAATGAGAAACACGCTACAGTGTTTGGGGTCTGAGCAGTTCCCCCATATTGGCCACTATATTTCTGTGATTTCATGACCATTACATACCCTAGTACTATTACGTACCCTAGTAAAAAAATATATGCCTACCATCTCTGAGAGATGGCACACACTTATTGGTTGCACACAGTATTGTGGCGCAGAAATTGACAGTTACACACCCAGGATTGTAAAGAACAGGGCATGACAGATCGGTGATAACAGAACAGTCTCTGTGCATTTTACAAATTAATTCCCATTGGTGGTTGTCAACATTCTCCGTACTCGGCAGGCTGTTGTCACTGGCAGTAGGACAGCATTTGTACTCTAGAAGTTGTTGCCCAGGTTGCAGGACAGTTTCTATATTTCACAGACCGTTGCCACTCAGCAGGGCATTTTTTGTACTTCACACACAGGGAACACATAGACCTGGAGCCAGCTGTGGTTAGAATTGTACACTCTTCACCCAATAGGACAACAAAGAGGTTCAACTGGCTTCAGATATTGATGACCTATTCTCAGGACAGATCAGCTGTTTTGGGCTGGTGCAATGCCAGTCACTAGTGTTGAGCGAAGTGAAGCATTTGAAGCGGAATTCAGTCCGAATTTTAGGAAAACATTGATTTGCAACAAATCCAAATTTCTTTGTGCTTCGTAATAACAAATCAGCTTTTCCTAAAATGGCAGCTGCACGTGTTACAAAGTGAAAGTAAGAAGCCCGGGAACATGAGATCACCCATAATCGCTCTCCGCTATTGTCCTGTGAGCTGTGCATAGGGAGAGACGTGAAAAATGATCATGCACTTAGGACAGTGTTGCTGCAGACAGCAGCGGAACATGCAGCAGAACCTCAACCAGCAGGTGTTGTCATATTTGGACTGCAGCCTGTCACCCATGATCCAAGATCCCCCAGACTACTGGGCATGCAAACCTGAAGTGCGGCCGCAACTGGCCAAATTTGCCATTGGCATACTTTCCTGCCCGGCCAGTAGTGTGACATCAGAGCCGGTGTTCAGTGTGGCAGGGGAGGGGGGGTGGCATAGTTACCCCTAAGATAACTTGCCTTTCCTACCAATTGTTAACAGACTTAACCTTCATAAAGAAGAATCAAGCGTGGATCAATAAGGATTTCCAGACACCGGTGCCTGATGCAACAAAAGAGATTATTCTGCCACTAATGATCATACTGTAGTGTGGTGTCACACTGGAATATTCTACCCACCTGCTGCCACTACTGCCATTCCTACAATGGGGCTTCTTGGCCTACTGATACATACATGTTACATTTTTACAAGGATATGCATGCCACTGGCCCTTGCTATCATACTGCCATTGGGTTCTGTTACTACTGTGATCTGTCACCATCTTGTGCTGTTTGCCACTGCTGAGGTTTCCACTGTTCCTACTCTGTCATGGGGCCACTAATTTCACTGTTACTGTTACTTTTTCACTGCCACTGCTGCTGCCCCTCCTTCCCACTCTGTTATGGGGAAACTATTGTCACTGTTACTGCCACTGCTGCTGATCCCCGTCTCCCACACTCTGTTATGGGGCTACTATTATCCCTGTTTTGACGTGTTAAGATCACCATATTTTCCCTGTTATTCTAATCCTTCAGAAGAACCGAAAAACTGGTAAGCCAAAAGCAGGAGTGGGTCCAAAACACAGAAGAGATGCAAATAGCTCCATAACATTTTATCTCTGTTTTGGACCCACTTCTGTATTTGGCTTACAAATATTGATCAAATGCTCATGTAAAACACTGACCAAATATTGACCGTGTGAAAGAGGCCATTAAAGTCCTGCATACAGGACTTTTTTCAGTGTACAAAAAAAGTTTCAGACGCAAATGGCCAAAACGGATGAAAATTGAGCATAAGGCCTCTTTTACATGGTCAATATTTGATCAGTATTTTATCAGTATTTGTAAGCCAAAAGCAGGATTGGGTCCAAAACACAGAAGAGATGCAAATATTTCCATTACATTTTATCTGGCTTTTGTTTTTGGCTTTTCATTTCTGACAAAATACTGACCGTGTAAAAGAGGCCTTATGAATGCTCCGAATACAGGATCCATTTTTTTTCTGTTCACAGAACAGAAAAATAAACTGATGTGAACACAGCCTTACTGCACCGCTGCTGCCCACCCTTCCCACTCATGGGGTCACTACTATCAATGGTACTGCATTGCTATTTTCTGACAGCCATAACTTTTTTATATTTTAGTCTACATGCAGAGCTGTATGAGGGACGTTTGTGGGACGTACATCTTTTTGATCACTGTTATTCAATTTTTTAGAGGGGAAAAGGTGACTAAAAACAGCAGATCGTGTTTTTTTTTTTATTATTACTGTGTTCAGCGCAACGGAAATGTTTAAATATTTTAATAGTTCAGACTTTTTCAGACGCGGCAATATCCGATATGTTTATTTTTTTATTGTTTATTTATTTTTATATGAGAAATTGGGAAATGGAGGTGATTTAAATTATGCAGCGCTCCCTGCTAAGCTGTGCGCAGCATGGATCTTACCATGGCAGACCCAGAAAGCTTCAGAAGCATCTAGGCTGCCATGGTAACTGATCGGAGCCCCGCAATTTCACTGCAGGGGTTCCGATCAGATCCTGACGTTGATCATGGCATCTGATGGGTTAAATGACGGCGTTTGTCGGGATCACCAATCCCCGCCTGTATGATACAGCTGGCACCCGCCGCGTATCAAGCTGGCTCACGGCAGCAGCCTGCTCCATACATTCCCTCAGCCACCATGACATACGGGTATACTGGAATGAATCAAATTTCTTAGCTAACTTCAGCAAAGATGTCGAATTGAATTTTTAAAAAAATATAGCTCTGTACACTGTGGTGACTCTACAAGTCCCCATAGTGTACAATGCTGGAAGCGGACAACACTTTACACTGTGTAGTGGTTGTGGCAAAATACTGCAGCTCAGCTCCCATTCAAGTAAATTAGAACTGAGCTTTAGTAGTCTGGAACCAGAAACTACACAGTGTACAGATGTTTCAGCTTCTACTCCTTACACAGTTAATTTCTGGCGCCACGACCGAAACAGCCGATTGGTGGAGGAGCAGGGTTTTGGAGCCCCGCCAATGTGATATTGACCTATCATGAGGATAGGTTATCAAAATCTGCAGCCCAGACAACCCCTTCAGAGTGAAATATTCTTTAAATATTAAACAGTTATGTATCTACTTGGTATGCACAACCTGCTGCAAGTATCGATATTTTACAGGCATGTATTTTATTAACCTGCAAGAATCGGTTGAGTAAATTAATTATTTAACCATAGTGACATAAAAAAAAGAATAAGAAAAAAAAGTATATGAACAGCTTAAATAATTAATACTAACAAATTCAAATACATGACACATCACAACAGTCAATTAGTCCTGCTATAGGCATTCATCATAGGATTCCAGCCAAATCACTGACATCTCTAGGGCATTGCAAAGAGTGAAGCAAAGCCATTAACACAGAAATCCGCAGTAATTTCTCTGAGAAATATTGCAAAGCAAAGGCTTAGAGAAATGATGAAATGTATGGTTTTAGCATGGTCCCTGCGGACTATTACTGCCTGCGTTTGTGTAACAGGTTGAGACTAGAAACAGTGCCACCCTTGTAGATGGGCTGTAAGAGGTACTGCAGCTCACCCATTCACTTTATTAGCTACATGAAGTGGTGTATCTTGGTTTTGTGCTGCCCTAGGCGAGACTAAACTCGGGCACCCCCTAATATAAATTTTACCCAACCCTTCCTGTCAAGGCCAAACCCCTTTCTCTGTAAACCTCACCCCTTCCTATTTAGGCTCCACCCTTTCCGACCGGGCACCATGGATCCACGGACCTCCTCTTGGGCACCTTAATTCAGTGATTGACAGGTTAAAAAAAACTGTTTTTTTAGCAGAATAAAGCCACAAATAGATTTTATAAGGCCACCTTAGGAATCCTAATATAACCCTGGACATGAGCATATGTTTAGCTCACAGGGGTTATATCATATCATTCAGAGACACTCAAACAAATAGTAGGAAATTGGAACAATATACCAGTGACATGCACATTGCCATCTGCATAATATTAAAGGGATTCTCTCACCACATATAAGTTATATGTGGTGACAGAATCCCTTTAATATCATGCAGATGGCAATGTGCATCTCACTGGTATATTGTTCCAATTTCCTACTATTTGTTGAGTGTCTCTGAATAATTTATAACCCGTCCCCAATACTTATTTAATCGTCTTCCAGGCTCCAGACTGTGACAGTAATTTGAGGGTACTGTACTCACGTTTTAAATGGATCTCCAGAGTCAACACACACTGCGTAGGCGGGCTAGCCCCTGCTGCCCTAGCATTGCCGCCGGCCCGTGACTCCACCTCCATGTGACGTCACGGGACTCACGACAGCAACGCGCGGACGCAGGGGATGTCATGTCGGGGTGAAGTAGTCAGGACAGACTCGGAGGAAGAAGTAAGTCATCAAGTACTTCACTATGCGGCGCCGGTGATGCCGCTTGCATATTTAAGGATTGGGTCGGACCGGACAAGGACAAGGGGAAAAAAAATATAACTCACTAAGGCAAACAAGGCATTTTGCCACCCCATTAGCAAGTGTCGCCCTAGGAAAATGCCTTGTTTGCCTCATGATAGATACGCCACTGACTACATGGCTAGGGATAAGAAAATTGGCATTTCTGCAAACTTGCTCATACTAATAAAATTTCTCCCTGCATTGTTTTTATAGCCAGGATCAGCCACGAAACAGCCTGACAGGCCGCAGGGATGCCCGGAAGATTTAGATAATCAGGTCACCCATGCACATACAGAATGATTCTAGGTCTCAATATATATCAAGGAATTGTAGTTTATTTTAGGGAATTGCTATTTATGTAAATGTGAATCTACATGTTAAAGGAGTTGTCTGGTTTTCCAATATTGATAACCTATCCTAAACAGAATGCCAGGCAATCTTATATTGATGACTAAGGGCTCATGCACACGAAGATGTGCCTGTCCGTGCCTCTGCAAAAAAAATAGAACCTTCTTTTTTTTTTGCGGAGTTTACAGATCGTGGACCCAAGTTCATCTATATCTTTTTATCTATCTGTCTTCTATCTATCTATCTCATATCTATCTATCTATCTATCTATCTATCTATCTATCTCACATCTATCTAAGAAAAAAACACAATGCAGCAGCACTCTGCAAATCAAATAATGTACAATAATGCCATAGTAATAGAAAATATTCTGGTGCTAATGCTACGCTTATTTTGTAAATTTGAGATTCTTGGCAAATACATTTTGTACAAAATTATTTGGGCCCACCTGCCAAACGTCAAGGCGATCTCTGTAAGATGTGAATGTAACACTAAATTCTACCTGTTATGTGCTAAAATGGACACCATAAAATTCAGAGAGTGCAGGTTCCACATGCATGCTGGGTCCACTCTGCTTTTTACAATTTTTGGTGCCAAAATGGCTATCTATCTATCTATCTATCTATCTATCTATCTATCTATCTATCTATCTTTCTCCTGTCTATCTATCTATCTATCTATCTATCTATCTATACAAAACAAACTCCAGCACTTGATGACTATGAGTGGATATTCTCTAAATCTTGGACTTTTATGGAGATAGCGGGTGCTACAATATGATAATGCAGTACATTGTCATTGTCTTTTTAAAGTGGTGACCCTCAAGAATCATCTTTAAAATATTCCCAATCTCTAATTGTTGCTAGTTCCCCACGTTTTTGCCATTTGTTTTTTTGGCCACTCGCCCCCTGAAGCAACGGATTACTGTTGCTCTTGTGGTAGCCATTAGCCATGTTTTCTTTGCCTTTCACACAGTACTGCACTTTGTGAGAGACGTTTGCTTACAGGCTGCAGGCTGACTGATTTTGTTAAAGGTCTGTCTTTTTTTATAGGCCTTGGCTTATTCCATAAGTGGCTTCTTTCATCATAAGTGTGTCTTGGCAATGACCATCACATCCTACACAAGGTAAATGACTTACCCAGAGTGTCAGTACAACCTCAGAGTCTGCACATGACACACATTGCCGCCATGGTCTCAGTACTTAACAGGTGTCTAACCCACAGCAGTCCACACACATTTACCATCCCATTAGTTTCTCACAGAATTTTAAAGGCTCAGTACACGGTAAATCACATATTATCACAGCATGGCATATCATCATGGTTGCAGTACTGGGAGGTATAATAGCCTGCATAAACATAACACAATAACAATGCTGATATGTACTATCAACAGCCACATCACGGTTCAATAGTCCATCTAGGTGGTATTGCCAACGCAACAGGGTCAAACAGTAATCCTCAGCAACAGTTACCTTAAAGGACATGGTTTTCTTTGTCAGAGGTACAAGGCTGATTTTTACCTTCTTGCATATGGACTGCAAGTGAATGAAGATGATAAATGTCACAAAACACTATGGGGCACATTTATTTAGAACAGTGTTTTAATCACCGGTCTTAATAAACCCTCTATACCTGGCCGTGGATCTGCCAGAGTTATGAAGAGGCGCCGCCTCCACGTTTGGCGGATCCTCAGCCAGTTCTAAAAGTAAGACAGCTTCCCAGCTGTCTTACATTTAGACCTTTTTCGATGCCTGCAACATGTGTAGAAAATGATGAATGAAACAGGCCTGCAGACCCGTCACCTTCCCCTCCCACACCACAACCACAGTTTTAGACCTTGCGTGAGCGGGGACAAGTGGCAGATTGCGGCGCAACTAACTGCAGCTGAAATACGCCTAATTTTGGCATATTCAGATTAATAAATGACCCCCTATGTTTTAAATTATGTGCTGGAAACGTTTTTTCCAAAAATTCTTTAGTGGATCGTTAGAGGTATGCTTTAAATGAGACAAAAAAATTGAATTACTAATTTGTTCAAGCCACAATAAGTATCTGTATTTTTATCTCATATTTACAGACTCACACATTACAATAACTGTAGTCTATATTGATATCAAGATACTGTATCCGTTAAAATATGTCCAGGGCCTAATAGGAAATGATTAGAGTTGAGCGAACCCGAACTGTATAGTTCAGGACCCGGACCCGAACATTTTCAAAAAAGTTCAGGTTCGGGTCTGTTGTTCGGCGATTTCTTCACGCTTTCTGAAGGGCTGCACAGCAGCCAATCAGCTAGCGTTTTATTAATTTCCCTAAGAAGCCATCACAGCACTAATGGCATGGCTGTGATAGGCCAAGTGCAGCATGTGACCCAGCCTCTATTTAAGATGGAGTCACGTAGTGCCGCACTTCACTCTGCTCTGATTAGTGTAGGGATAGGATGCAGCTGCTGTGAGGGCGAGATTAGGCAGAAAAGACTCAGCAAAACCACTTAATGAAGTGATAGATCTACATCTGTGAATCATTAAACTTCTGTTAGTTCATTGCTCACTGGTTTTTAAGCTGCCCAGAGCGTTTTTCTGTCACTTTTTTTCTGGGGTGATCGGCGGCCATTTTGTGGTCTTTTGGTGCACCAGTGTAGCATCCCCAAGTCAGGGAAGTATGAGGGACTGAACTGGGGAATGCCAGTGATGGAGAGGCTGGCACTTGGATCCTCTGGGGCACTCTCTGGGTTCTTGAGGGACACAGCCAGGTGTAGTGTGAGGTGCCCTTGGTGTTGGTAGATTAACGTGCCTGTGGCTGGGTGTCCCTGATGTCCGTGATGCCAGTGCCGGTAACGCTGGCACACTGGTTGATAGGAGGAATAATTGAGGTGCAGGCTTGGATAGTAAACTAGAACTTCACTTTACTGAACAGTAATAAACAGCATACACTCTCTTGACAGTTCCTCAGAAGACGATTGGTTTCAGCAGGCTTTAAGTTACAGTACATTAATGGCAGGCTTATATTTAGCAAGGTGATCACAGAGGGTTAAAGCAGGACTTCTGCTGTACAGGCGACTTTACTCTCTTCCTGACTTATCCTGGATGGCAAATATACTCCAAGGCCCCGAAGCCCTATCTCTGGCTTTTATCCTTGGGATTACAATTACTGAGTACCTCCTCTGGTATTTGTAGTACCTCTTGCGTTCTGGAATGGTACAGCTTGGCTCCTGCTGACCTGCCTAGGCCTGAGACATGTGGCCTTCACAGACTCCTGGGTCTGCACTCAACTCTAGCCTGTTCTGGCCTAGCTATTTATATCCTAGCTCTCTAGCTCCCCTTGTGGCCTATAATCTACATAACGCTCCTGCAGGCCTGTACATGGAAGCAAATTAAGGTAAATGACATTACAATATATATACAACCAATCTCCTCACAGATGAGGGGAACGACAGCACCCAAGTGACCCTTCTGTAGTGTCGGGCATCACAACTCCCGTACACTACACCAGCACATGTTTTGAGTTGCCACTGAGTTCAACATACATTTTTGGGTTCAATATTAGGCTTTTTTTTTTGCAATATCCTACATCAGGGGTTGTGCTTAGTGTCACACCTTGAAACACAGGATAGAAATTGTTATATTTTTTTGAGGGGTGAAATTTAATTGCCAAAATACCAATCCCCTAAATCTGGTGTTCCAGCTGTGGCTGGCTAAGTTTAATACTGTCCGTCAAAGGATAGATTTTGACGTATTGCCAAAATACCAATCCCCTAAATCAGTGGTTTTAGCTGTTGTTGGCCAAGTGTAATACTGTCCGTAAAAGGATAGGTTTTATTTATGGGGTAAAATTCAATTGCCAAAATACCAATCCCCCAAATCTGGTGTTCCAGCTGTGGCTGTCCAAGTGTAATACTGTCTGTCAAAGGATAGATTTTTTTCTGGGGTAAAATTCAATTGCCAAAATACCAATCCCCTAAATCTAATGTTCCAGCTGTGGCTGGCTAAGTTTAATACTGTCCGTCAAAGGATAGATTTTTTTCTGGGGTGAACTTCAATTGCCAAAATACCAATCCCCTAAATCTGGTGTTCCAGCTGTGGCTGGCTAAGTTTGATACTGTATGTCAAAGGATAGATTTTTTTCTGGGGTGAAATTCAATTTCCAAAATACCAATCCCCTAAATCTGGTGTTCCAGCTGTGGCTGGCTAAGTTTAATACTGTATGTCAAAGGATAGATTTTTTTCTGGGGTGAAATTCAATTGCCAAAATAACAATCCCCTAAATCTGGTGTTCAAGATATGGCTGGCCAAGTGTAATACTCTCAGTCAAAGGATAGATTTTTTTGTGGGGTGGAATTCAATTGCCAAAATACTAATCCCCTAAATCTGGGGTTCCAGCTGTGGCTGTCCAAGTGTAATACTGTCTGTAAAAGGATCGATTTTTTTCTGGGGTGAAATTCAATTGCCAAAATAGCAATCCCCTAAATCTGGTGTCCCAGCAGTGGCTGGCTAAGTTTAATACCGTCCGTCTGAGGGTAGATTTTTTTCTGGGGTGAAATTCAATTGCCAAAATCCCAATCCCCTAAATCAGTGGTTTTAGCTGTTGCTGGCCAAGTGTAATACTGTCCGTAAAAGGATAGATTTTATTTCTGGGGTGAAATTCAATTGCCAAAATCCCAATCCCCTAAATCAGTGGTTTTAGCTGTTGCTGGCCAAGTGTAATACTGTCCGTAAAAGGATAGATTTTATTTCTGGGGTGAAATTCAATTGCCAAAATACTAATCCCCTAAATCTGGGCTTCCAGCTGTGGCTGTCCAACTGTAATACTGTTCGTCAAAGGATAGATTTTTTCTGGGGTGAAATTCAATTGCCAAAATACCAAACCTCTAAATCTGGTGTTCCAGCTGTGGCTGGCTAAGTTTAATACTGTATGTCAAGGGATATATTTTTTTGTGGGGTGAAATTCAATTGCCATCTGACGCCTGACGTCATTCTGGAGTGCCCCGGGAGCCGCACGGACTGTAAGTATACCGCTCCCCCGCTCCCCACTACTACTATGGCAACCAGGACTTTAATAGCGTCCTGGCTGCCATAGTAACCTCAAAGCATTTCGAAGACTGATCAGGATCCTGATCAGTCTTCAAATGCTTTCAGGCGACTTGCGTTCTGACGGATCCGGTGGGACGGAAGTGCATGCCGGATCCTCAGGACACAAGTGTGAAAGAGGCCTAAATCTGGTGTTCCAGCTGTGGCTGGCTAAGTTAAATAGTGTCTGTCAAAGGATAGATTTTTTTCTGGGGTGAAATTCAATTGCCAAAATACCATTCCCTTAAATCTGGTGTTCCAGCTGTGGCTGGCCAAGTGTAATACTGTCCGTGAAAGGATAGATGTTTTTGTGGGGTGAAATTCAATTGCCAAAATACTAATCCCTTAAATCTGGTGTTCCAGATGTGGCTGGCCAAGTGTAATACTGTCCGTCAAAGGATAGATTCGTTCTGGGGTGAAATTCAATTGCCAAAATAACAATCCCCAAAATCTGGTGTTCCAGCTGTGGCTGGCTAAGTTTAATACTGTACGTCAAAGGATAGATTTTTTGGTGGGGTGAAATTCAATTGCCAAAATACCAATCTTCTAAATCTGGTGTTTCAGCTGTGGCTGGCTAAGTTTAATACTGTACGTCAAAGGATAGATTCGTTCTGGGGTAAAATTCAATTGCCAAAATAACAATCCCCTAAATCTGGGGTTCCAGCTGTGGCTGGCTAAGTTTAATAGTGTCCGTCAAAGGATAGATTTTTTTCTGGGGTGAAATTCAATTGCCAAAATAACAATCCCCTAAATCTGGTGTTCAAGATATGGCTGGCCAAGTGTAATACTCTCAGTCAAAGGATAGATTTTTTTGTGGGGTGGAATTCAATTGCCAAAATACTAATCCCCTAAATCAGTGGTTTTAGCTGTTGTTGGCCAAGTGTAATACTGTCCGTAAAAGGATAGGTTTTATTTATGGGGTAAAATTCAATTGCCAAAATACCAATCCCCCAAATCTGGTGTTCCAGCTGTGGCTGTCCAAGTGTAATACTGTCTGTCAAAGGATAGATTTTTTTCTGGGGTAAAATTCAATTGCCAAAATACCAATCCCCTAAATCTAATGTTCCAGCTGTGGCTGGCTAAGTTTAATACTGTCCGTCAAAGGATAGATTTTTTTCTGGGGTGAACTTCAATTGCCAAAATACCAATCCCCTAAATCTGGTGTTCCAGCTGTGGCTGGCTAAGTTTGATACTGTATGTCAAAGGATAGATTTTTTCTGGGGTGAAATTCAATTGCCAAAATACCAATCCCTAAATCTGGTGTTCCAGCTGTGGCTGGCTAAGTTTAATACTGTATGTCAAAGGATAGATTTTTTTCTGGGGTGAAATTCAATTGCCAAAATAACAATCCCCTAAATCTGGTGTTCAAGATATGGCTGGCCAAGTGTAATACTCTCAGTCAAAGGATAGATTTTTTTGTGTGGTGGAATTCAATTGCCAAAATACTAATCCCCTAAATCTGGGGTTCCAGCTGTGGCTGTCCAAGTGTAATACTGTCTGTAAAAGGATCGATTTTTTTCTGGGGTGAAATTCAATTGCCAAAATAGCAATCCCCTAAATCTGGTGTCCCAGCAGTGGCTGGCTAAGTTTAATACCGTCCGTCTGAGGGTAGATTTTTTTCTGGGGTGAAATTCAATTGCCAAAATCCCAATCCCCTAAATCAGTGGTTTTAGCTGTTGCTGGCCAAGTGTAATACTGTCCGTAAAAGGATAGATTTTATTTCTGGGGTGAAATTCAATTGCCACAATCCCAATCCCCTAAATCAGTGGTTTTAGCTGTTGCTGGCCAAGTGTAATACTGTCCGTAAAAGGATAGATTTTATTTCTGGGGTGAAATTCAATTGCCAAAATACTAATCCCCTAAATCTGGGCTTCCAGCTGTGGCTGTCCAACTGTAATACTGTTCGTCAAAGGATAGATTTTTTCTGGGGTGAAATTCAATTGCCAAAATACCAAACCTCTAAATCTGGTGTTCCAGCTGTGGCTGGCTAAGTTTAATACTGTATGTCAAGGGATATATTTTTTTGTGGGGTGAAATTCAATTGCCATCTGACGTCTGACGTCATTCTGGAGTGCCCCGGGAGCCGCACGGACTGTAAGTATACCGCTCCCCCGCTCCCCACTACTACTATGGCAACCAGGACTTTAATAGCGTCCTGGCTGCCATAGTAACCTCAAAGCATTTCGAAGACTGATCAGGATCCTGATCAGTCTTCAAATGCTTCAGGCGACTTACGTTCTGACGGATCCGGTGGGACGGAAGTGCATGCCGGATCCTCAGGACACAAGTGTGAAAGAGGCCTAAATCTGGTGTTCCAGCTGTGGCTGGCTAAGTTAAATAGTGTCTGTCAAAGGATAGATTTTTTTCTGGGGTGAAATTCAATTGCCAAAATACCATTCCCTTAAATCTGGTGTTCCAGCTGTGGCTGGCCAAGTGTAATACTGTCCGTGAAAGGATAGATGTTTTTGTGGGGTGAAATTCAATTGCCAAGATACTAATCCCTTAAATCTGGTGTTCCAGATGTGGCTGGCCAAGTGTAATACTGTCCGTCAAAGGATAGATTCGTTCTGGGGTGAAATTCAATTGCCAAAATAACAATCCCCAAAATCTGGTGTTCCAGCTGTGGCTGGCTAAGTTTAATACTGTACGTCAAAGGATAGATTTTTTGGTGGGGTGAAATTCAATTGCCAAAATACCAATCTTCTAAATCTGGTGTTTCAGCTGTGGCTGGCTAAGTTTAATACTGTACGTCAAAGGATAGATTCGTTCTGGGGTAAAATTCAATTGCCAAAATAACAATCCCCTAAATCTGGGGTTCCAGCTGTGGCTGGCTAAGTTTAATAGTGTCCGTCAAAGGATAGATTTTTTTCTGGGGTGAAATTCAATTGCCAAAATAACAATCCCCTAAATCTGGTGTTCAAGATATGGCTGGCCAAGTGTAATACTCTCAGTCAAAGGATAGATTTTTTTGTGGGGTGGAATTCAATTGCCAAAATACTAATCCCCTAAATCTGGGGTTCCAGCTGTGGCTGTCCAAGTGTAATACTGTCTGTAAAAGGATCGATTTTTTTCTGGGGTGAAATTCAATTGCCAAAATAACAATCCCCTAAATCTGGGGTTCCAGCTGTGGCTGGCTTAGTTTAATACTGTCCGTAAAAGCATAGAGTTTTTTCTGGGGTGAAATTCAATTGCCAGAATAACAATCCCCTAAATCTGGTGTTCAAGATGTGGCTGGCCAAGTGTAATACTGTCAGTCAAAGGATAGATTTTTTTGTGGGGTGGAATTCAATTGCCAAAATACTAATCCCCTAAATCTGGGGTTCCAGCTGTGGCTATCCAAGTTTAATACTGTCCGTCAAAGGATAGATTTTTTTCTGTGGTTAAATAAAATCCCTGAAATAGAAATCCTAAACATCTGTGCTTTCCGCTGTTCCTCTCCAAGTGTAATTCTGTCTGCAATAGGGTATATTACATTCAGCGTGTCAGCGTCTAAATACAAGGCCTGAGAAATAAATCCTCTATATTTGCACACGCTACTGTGCATCTCCAAGTGTAGTTCTGTCCGTAAAAGGGTATATTACACTCAAGGTCTAAATACAAGTGCTGAAAGCATAATCCTCTATATTTGCACACACTATTGTGCATCTCCAAGTGTATTTCTGTCCGTAAAAGGGTATATTACACTAAGTGTCTAAATACAAGGCCTGAAAAATAAATCCTCTATTTTTGCAAACGCTACTGTGCATCTCCAAGTTTCTTTCTGTCCGTAAAAGGGTATATTACACTAAGTGTCTAAATACAAGGGCTGAAAGCATAATCCTCTATATTTGCACACGCTATTGTGCATCTCCAAGTGTAATTCTGTCCGTAAAAGGATACCTTTCAGCCAGGGCCTAAATACTAGGCCTAAAATTGATATTCCCAAAAATCAGTGGTTTCTGCTGTGCCTGTATTAGTGCAATACGATACATAAATAGATAGCTAGATAGTGTTAGGTGCTTGTAAATACAGGCCTTAATTTGAACTCTATACATTGGGCCAAATAAGTTTTTCCTTATTGTGGTGAACAGTAACAATGAGGAAAACATCTAATAAGGGATGCGGACATGGTCGTGGTGGTTTTAGTGGACCCTCTGGTGCTGGCAGAAGACGTGGCCGCTCTGCCACCACTACACGTCCTAGTGAACCAACAGTGGATCCGACAGGGTGGCCGACAGTGGATCCAGCAGGTTCACATTATCTCCCACCCAGTCTTCTGCAGAAAGCGCATAGGTGGCGCCTTAAAACCAAGCCCATCAGTCTGTCACATCACCCCCATGCATATCAGGGAACCTGTCTGAGCCTCAACTTATGCAGCAGTCTCTTATGCTGTTTGAAGGATCTGCTGGCAGGGTTTCCCAAGGGCATCCACCTAGCCCTTCCCCAGCGGTGGAAGACATAGAATGCACTGATGCACAACCACTGATATTTCCTGATGATGACATGGGAATACTACCTCATCAGTCCGCACGTCTCTGATGATGACGAAACACAGGTGCCAACTGCTGCGTTTTTCTGCAGTGTGCAAACCGAACAGGAGGTCAGGGAGGAAGACTGTGTGGAAGACGATGCAGGGGACGATGAGGTCCTAGACCCCACATGGAATGAAGGTCGTGCCACTGACTTTCATAGTTCAGAGGAAGAGGCAGTGGTGAGACAGAGCCAACAGCGTAGCAAAAGAGGGAGCAGGGTGCAAAAGCAGAACAGCCGTCGCCAAGAGAGTTCGCCTGCTACTGGCCACCGCCACCAGGGACCGAGCACCCCAAAGGCAGCTTCAAGGAGTTCGCTGGCATGGCACTTCTTTAAACAATGTGCTGACGACAAGACCCGAGTGTTTTTCAGGCTGTGCCATCAAAGCCTGAAGTGAGGCATTAACGTTCTGAACCTTAGCAAAACCTGCATTACCAGGCATCTACATGCGAGACACGGGCTGCAGTGGAGTAAGCACCTTTAAAACCAAGAAAGAGCTCAGGCCCCTCCTGCTCCCACCGTGCCTTCCCTGCACAACCAAGTATCGGATAAAATCAAGTGTGCACTGCGCAACGCCATCTGTGGCAAGGTCCACCTAACCACAGATACGTGGACCAGTAAGCATGACCAGGGATGCTATATCTTCCTAACTGCACACTGGGTAAATGTAGTGGCGGCTGGGCCCCATGCGGAGAGCTGTTTGGCGCACGTCCTTCCACCACCAAGGATCGCAGGGCATCATTCTTTGCCTCCTGTTGCCTCCTCCTCCTACTCGGCTTCCTCCTCCTCTTCTTCCACCTGCTCATACAGTCAGCCACAGACCTTCAACACCAACTTCAGCACAGCCCGGGGTAAACGTCAGCAGGCCGTTCTGAAAATGATGTGTTTGGGGGACAGGCCCCATACCGCACAGGAGTTGTGGCGGGGTATAGAACAACAGACTGACGAGTGGTTGCTACCGGTGAGCCTCAAGCCAGGCCTGGTGGTGTGCGATATTGGGCGAAATCTCGTTGCAGCTCTGGGACTAGCCTGGCGCATGTGCTGAATTTGGTGGTGCAGAAATTCATTCACAACTACCCAGACATGTCAGAGCTGCTGCATAAAGTGCGGGCCGTCTGTGCGCGCTCCTGGTGTTCTCATCCTGCCGCTGCTCGCCTGTCTGCACCTCCTCATATGCGACGAACTCCACCTTGCACATGCTGGAGAGACTGTGCGAGCAGCAGCAGGCCATAGTGGAGTTTCAGCTGTAGCACGCACGGGTGAGTCGCACAGCAGAACAGCACCACTTCACCACCAATGACTGGGCCTCCATGCGAGACCTGTGTGCCCTGTTGGGCTGTTTTCACCAACATGGCCAGTGGCGATGACGCCGTTATCAGCGTTACAATACCACTTCTATGTCTCCTTGAGAAAACACTTAGAGCGATGATGGAAGAGGATGTGGCCCAGGAGGAGGAGGAAGAGGGGTCATTTCTAACACTTTCAGGCCAGTCTTTTAGAAGTGGCTCAGAGGGAGGTATTTGGCAACAGCAGAGGCCAGGTACAAATTTGGCCAGCCAGGGCCCACTACTGGAGAACGAGGAGGATGAGGATGAAGAATGTTCACAGGGGGTGGCACCCAATGCAGCTCAGGCCCATCACTGGTGCGTGACTGGGGGAAAACGGATGACGATGACGATACGCCTCCCACAGAGGACAGCTTGTCCTTACCTCTGGGCAGCCTGGCACACATGAGTGACCACATGCTGCAGTGCCTGCGCAACGACAGCAGAGCTGCCCACATTTTAACGTGTGCTGACTGCTGAGTAGCCACCCTGCTGGCTCCCCGGTACAAAGACAACGTGCCCACCTTAATTCCCGCACTAGAGCGTAATAGGAACATGCGCGAGTAAAAGCCCACGCTGTTAGACGCGCTCCTGAGAGCATTCCCAACTGACACGGGGGGACAAGTGGAAGCACAAGGCGAAGGCAGAGGAGGAGCAAGAGGTCGCCAATGCAGCTGTGTCACGGCCAGCTCCTCTGAAGGCAGGGTTAGCATGGCCGAGATGTGGAAAGTTTTATCACAGCGCCACAGCTAACTTCACCACCAGCTGGTGGAACAGTACGTGTGCACACGCCTCCTCGTACTGACTGATGGTTCGGCCCCATTCAACTTCTGGGTCTCCAAATTGTCCACATGGCCAGAGCTAGCCTTTTATGCCTTGGAGGTGCTGGCCTGCTCTGCGGCCAGTGTATTCTCTGAACGTTTATTTAGCACGGCAGGAGGCGTTATTACAGACAAACGCAGCCGCCTATCCACAGCCAACGTGGATAAGCTGACGTTCATAAAAATGAACCAGGCATGGATCCCACAGGACCTGTCCATCCCTTGTGCAGAACAGACATTTATAACTGCCTCACCCTCAACCATACATTCTTGTTCTCCAGGGCACTTCTTTATTGAATCCTCTTTTTTTAATTGTACCATTATTTTGGGGGCAACACCAAGTTGAATGAACCCTCTCCTCTGTCTGGGTGCCAGGGGCCTACATTTCAGCTAATCACCTGCTGCTTTGGTGCGTGAAATTAACCTCTTTTTGCTGTCAAATGACCTCTCCTCTGCCTGGGTGTCAGGGGCCTAAATAACTGAAAGTGGCCTGTTCCATTGGTGGGTAACATGATGCCTGTTTTGCTGCTATGGGACCTCTCTACTCTGTCTGGTTGCTGGGGCCTAAATAACTGAAAATGGCCTGTTCCATTGGTGGGTTAACATGCTGCCTCTTTTGCTGCCATGGGACCTCTCTCCTCTGTCTGGGTGCTGGGGCTTAAATTACTGAAAGTGGCCGGTTCCAGTGGTGGGTAACATGATGCCTTTTTTGCTACTATGGGACCTTTCCCCTCTGTCTGGGTGCCAGGGGCCTACATTTCAGACAATCGCCTGTTGCTTTGGTGGGTGACATTATCCTCTTTTTGATGTCGAATGACCTCTATTCTGTCTGGGTGTCAGGGGCCTATATTTCGTTTAATTGCTTGCTGTCTTGGTGGGAGACATTAAACTCTTTTTACTGTCAAATGACTGCCCCATTGTGTGGGTGTCAGGGGCCTATATGTCGTTTAATCATTTGTTGTCTTGGTGGGAGATATTAAACTCTTTTTACTGTTAAATGACCGCCCCATTGTGTGGGTGTCAGGGGCCTATACTTGCTTTCTGTCTTGGTGGGCGACTATTAACTGTTTTTACTGTCAAATGACTGCCCTATTGTGTGGGTGTCAGGGGCCTATATGTCGTTTAATCATTTGTTGCTTTGTTGGGTGACATTATCCTCTTTGCACTGTCAAATGACCTCTACATTGTCTGGTTGTCAGGGACCTATATTTCGTTTCATCGCCTGCTGCATTGGTGGGAGACATTAACCTCTTTTTACTGTCAAATGACCTCTACATTGTCTGGTTGTCAGGGGCCTATATTTCATTTCATCGCTTGCTGCATTGGTGGGAGATATTAAACTCTTTATACTGTCAAATGACCTCTACATTGTCTCCTTGTCAGGGGCCTATATTTCGTTTAATCGCTTGCTGTATTGTTGGAAACATTAAACTCTTTTTACTGTCAAATGACGGCCCCATTGTGTGGGTGTCAGGGTCCTATATTTTGTTTAATTGCTTGCT
The DNA here is from genome assembly GCA_033119425.1 of Bufotes viridis. NCBI lineage: Eukaryota > Metazoa > Chordata > Amphibia > Anura > Bufonidae > Bufotes > Bufotes viridis. Next base: position 465,737,055 of record CM065592.1, on the reverse strand, counting down.
GTCTTGGTGGGAGACATTAAACTCTTTTTACTGTCAAACGACCTCTCCTCTGTCTGAGTGTCAGGGGCCTACATAAATGATAATGGACTGTTCCATTGCAGGTTGACCTAAGGCCTGTGTCGCTGTTACAGGACCGCTCTCCTCTTTGCAGGTGCCATAGTCCTCCTGAATTAGTAAATGAGGCCTGTGGCACTGCTGGGTGAAATCAATACTGATTTGGCATGATTGTAAATCTCCTCTTTGTGGGTGCCATGGGTCTGAAACAGTGAATGAGGCCTGTGGCATTGCTGGGTGAAATCAATACTGTCTTGGCGTGATTTTAACTCTCCTCTTTGTGGGTCCCGTGGGCCTGAATGTTTGAATAAGGGCTTTGGCCCTGCAGGCAGACATGATTCCTTCTTGGCTGTGATGACAACTTCAACTCCCATGTATGGTTGTCTTGGGCCGTTTCTGTGAGTGAGGCCTGTGACACTGCTGGCAGACATGAATTGTTCCTGGCTGTGATGTGAACTTCAACTCCCATGTTTGGTTGCCATGACCCTGAGTCTGTGAATGAGGCCTGTGGCACTGCAGGCAGACATGAATCCTTCTTGGCTGTGATGAGAACTTCCACTCCCATAGCATTTCCACCTGACGCCACCCCAACCTCCTATTTCACCTCCTCCTCCAAGTTGCTAATTGATATTGGTTAATTTCCAATATCATTTCCCTATCCACATTTGGCAGGGGATTTACCTACATTTTGCTGCCTTTTGCAGACCTTTCCTGTGCCATTTTACAGCCTTTTTAGTGCCCAAAAGTTCGGGTCCTCGTTGACTTTAATGGAGTTCGGGTTCGGGGTCAAGTTCGGGTCGAGTTCAGAACCCGAACATTTTCGTGAAGTTCTGCTATGGGGTACTTCTCGAACCCGAACATCCAGGTGTTCGCTCAACTCTAGAAATGAAGCCTAGACATGAGACGTAACACAATCATATTGCATGTAATCATTTGGGATTAGGACTGGAAGTTAAACTTTATAAAATACCATTTAATACAGGTTCTTGTGATGTCCTCTACTCAGGTGTTTCAGTTATATATTCTATAAAAGTTGGGTGACAACGAATATGGTAACTTGTGTCATTGTAGCTCCTACAGTAATTGCAATTCTGATTCATATCTTTCTTTCTGGCCACACTGTATCTCCACATTCCTCCATTCTTACATGGAAGCACACAGAGTCTATTCCAACTCATGGAGAAAGTACCAGATCTCATAGCACTGGGCACATATCAAGAACAAATGAAGAATTGTCTTGACCCAATGCCATAGGGGTCATGAGTAGAGATGATCAAATTAAAATTTGAATTAAAATTTAAAATCTAAAATTTGGAAGTCTGAATTTAAATAAAAATTTTATTTTACCAAGTTAAAATTTTGTGTGATTTGATTCAGGTGAATCAAGGAGAGGGAGAGGAAGAGAGAGATTCCTCCCCCTTCTGCCAAGGAGTGCAAAAAGTCACAGAAGATGGCAGAAATATGGTGTTTTGTTCTCCTGGGACATAAGTCACTAGGTATTGAATGTGAATTTTTTTTCACACCAAGATAATTTCACATGGATCTCTGTCAAGTACAAAGAGTTCAGAAGTGTGACTCAAAGTCATGCAAAATCAGCAACTTTTATCATGTGTGTAATTGTATGGGCAGCTTGGGGCCAATGAGTGATTTTGAGAGGTGAAATATTGCAGACATTTCTACAGTTCTAAAGCTCTGGATACGGAATGGACATGAAGCATAGTATAAAGTAGTAAAATACAAAAAAGAAAACTATAACTATTCTGATAAGGGGCTAATGGCTAGAGCATAGTTTTTATTGGTACCATTTTGGGGTCCATATAACTTTTGTTTACCTTTTATTGAATTCTTTGGGGGCAGAGAGTGGGCAGGGTGACCAAAAAACCTGAAAATCATGCAGTTTTATTTCTTTTCTATTACAGTGGTCACCGCTCAGAATACAGGTTTTTAATAGTTCAGACTTTTTTATGTAATTTGTATTCACCTAACGGGACGGGAAATGTAAACCTCTTATTGTTTATACCATAAACTGCAACGGTATACTATTGCAATCTACGGGATATTTAGTGACCAATTGGAGTACAGAGAGAGTCCAGTCTGTCTGTCAAACCGCGAAGGTACCATGGTTGCTATTTACTGTGGTATCTGAGGTATTAAATGTCCAGGATCTTACCTTCAATCCCATTCATTGTAACACAGCCCGCATTCCCAGAATGCAAATGACGTACATATATCATTCTGCATTTAGGCGTTAAAAGCATTCGTAAACAAAAAAGGTGATTTTTTTAAAACTTTTTTTACTTGCTTTTTTATTTTTCCCCATTTTTAAAATCTTACTTCTAAATTCCAGCAGGGATCTTGAGCCTGTGATCCTCTGATCGCACACATAATACACTACAATGCTTCTGTATTGCAGCGCATTATGTCAGCTACTGTAACGCCTCTTTCACACTTGCGTTCTGAGGATCTGGCAGGCACTTCCGTCCCGCCGGATCCGTCAGAACGCAAGTCGCCTGAAAGCATTAGAAGACTGATCAGGATCCTGATCAGTCTTCGAAATGCTTTGAGGTTATTATGGCAGCCAGGATGCTATTAACCACTTGCCGCCACGCTAACGCCGATGGGCGTCAGCGCGGCGGCTCTCTCAGGTCTCACTGCCGCCTATCGGCGTCATCTCGTGAGACCCGAGATTTCACATGAGCGCGCGCGCGTGCGCGCGCGTTCATGTGATCGAGCCGGGACAACTGAAACTACAGCCTGCCAGCGCTGATCATGCGCTGGCAGGCTGTAGATGCGGAAAAAACCGCATTTAAATCGCATATCAGGCGCTGTTTTGTAAACAGCGTCTGATATGCCTGCTGTCTGCTCGTCTGGTGGTCCCTTTGTTTGGGACCACCAGAGGAAACTAAGGTAAAGTGCACCAATCACTACACACACACCCCCCACCCCCATCACTGATTAACCCCTGATCACCCATGTCACCCCCTGATCACCAATGTCACCCCCCTGATCACCCCTGTCACCCCCTGTCACTAATCACCCCCTACAGGCTCATTCAGACGTCCGTATGTGTTTTGCGGATCCATGGATCTGCGGATCCATGGATCTACGGATCCGCAAAATACGGACACCGGCAATGTGCTTTCCGCATTTTGCAGATCCGCACAGAACTATATAGAAAATGCTTTTTCTTGTCCGCAATTGCGGACAAGAATAGGACATGTTCTATATTTTTGCGGAACGGAAGTGCAGACCCGGAGCGCGGATCCGTAATTCCGGATCCGAGCGGGACAAAGTCTGTCCCCATAGAAATGAATGGGTCCGCAATTCCGTTCCGCAAACAGAATTGTGGACGTGTGAATGGGGCATAAGGGTCCCTTATCACCGTCAGTTAGCTAGCTACTTGTTAGGTAGCTAGCGCCCAGCCCACCGCACCGCAGTCACTGATTTTGGCAGAGATTTTTTCATCCACATTGATCGATGCGAATGAAAAAATCTGCGCCGTTCATTTTATTTATTTTTTCAGCCCAGAGGCTGAACGGAAAAAAATCTCATTACCCGTATGCTCAATATAAGGAGAATCGCAGAAACTCCTAATGCTGGCCATACGTGTAATGATTGCGGAGACCCTCAAATGCCAGGACAGTATAAATACCCCACATGTGACCCCATTTTAGAAAGAAGACACCCCAAGGTATTCCGTGAGGGGTATGGTGAGTTCATGCAAAATTTTATTTTTTGTCACAAGTTAGTGGAATATGAGACTTTGTAAAAAAAATATATATATATCAATTTTCGCAAACTTGTGCCAAAATTTTTTTTTTTCTGTGAGCTCGCCATGCCCCTCACGGAATACCTTAGGGTGTCTTCTTTCCAAAATGGGGTCACATGTGGGGTATTTATACTGCCCTGGCATTTTAGGGGTCCTAAAGCGTGAGAATCCAAATGCGTAAAAATGGCCTGTGAAATCCTAAAGGTACTCATTGGTTTTAGGGCCCCTTTGCGCATCTTGGCTGCAAAAAAGTGTCACTCATGTGGTATCGCCGTACTCAGTTTAGCTTAAGGCCGGATCTGGATTAATGCCTTTCAATGGGCATTAATTCCGGATCCGGCCTTGCGGCAAGTGTTCAGGATTTTTGGCCGGAGCAAAAAGCGCAGCATGCTGCAGTATTTTCTCCGGCCAAAAAAACATTCCAGTCCTGAACTGAAGACATCCTGATGCATCCTGAACGGATTTCTCTCCATTCAGAATGCATTGGGATAATCCTGATCAGGATTTTTCCGGCATAGAGACCCGACGACGGATCTCTATGCCGGACAACAAAAACGCTAGTGTGAAAGAGCCCTAAATCAGACATATTGCCTGATAGGCAGCTCTCTTTAACCACTTAGCCGGTTTGCAGCCAACACCTGAATTTCTACAACCTTTTTATGTACAAACATCCAGCCTACAAATAATGCAGTACCTTATAACAGTCCCTATTTTGGCTAACCACACTCTTTATGGCGTCTAAGGGGTTAAACTGCTGGGATCGGAGTTAGAGCAGGGTGCTAGCTATATAATACAGCTGGAACCCATGTTGGATAGTGCTTGCACAGATCCTCTGCCATTACTGCAATATAAGAGTACGATATCTCATGGGCACCATCTTCCTGCCTCCTTGAACTATTATGGCGTCAGGCGGCTTGGGTTAATGCATGTAAATATTAAATGCTATTAATTTTTCATGATCTCAACAATAAATATTATATGTACTGGTTCAGACAAGTCCTTTAACAATTTATCAGTTTATGTTAGAACTGAATGAGTCTATCACAGATACAATTTGTGGCAAGCCTTGGAAAACCCTGGGAAATCACTGAGCATTTTCTCCATTTCATCAGCAGATTTGTGCAGGAAGGATCCGGTTTCAGACAGGTGTTTAGCCCCAGTTTTTAAAATCCCTTTTCATATTAAATCTTTTTGCCACCTGTTTTTGTGACTTTTACTTCAGATGGAAAATAAAATTTGGCGTTGGACCAAAAGTCAAAATATACCCCAGTGGGCTCCCCCCCTCCCCCCAAAGAAATCAGATTATAGAGGGGACTTACTGTATAACATAAGCACTGATGTGAGTTAGTACAGCTGCAATATGTGCAGGTGATCGTGAACTGTTTATTATACACTATACAGAGTATATATAGAGCATTCACACTCCTTAATTTGCCTTGTTCTGCCTTTATTCGGCTGTTATATCCGTGTCTGAGAAAGCTGGATGGCAAGCAATGTGGCCACTATTGCTGCTCAATGAATATCATTTAGCTATCATGCTAAACCTTAGAGAGGACCTGCATCCTCTCCTGACATGTCTGCTTTAGTAGCTACTTGCATCCGCATGTAATAACAATTCTGGAGCATCTATTCTTATGACTCTATGCTGCGCCATTCCTTTATTATTCCTGCTAGAAGTTATGAATACCTTACTAGCAGTTTGCAATGAAGGTCCAGAGGGGAGCTACTATGCAATCATTACTGCCAGCACAAGGACCCCCGCCACCCAACTGGTAACACACAGCTGGACCTTCATTGCAAACTGCTAGCAATTCATTCACAACTTCTAGCAGGAATTATAGAATAATAAGCTATGCTCAGAATTGTTTTTACATGAAGAATGCAAATAGTTACTAAATGGACATGTTTGGAGAAGTTGAAGGTCTTCCTAAAGGATCCTAAAACCCTTGCTTTGGATAGCAAGATAACTTGACCAGGGGCGTACATAGAAATCACTGGGCCCCATAGCAAAAATCTGAATTGGGCCCCCTTAACCCCGCCTACTACCCACCATGGCTCCTCCCCTGCCACACCCCCATGCTGGTTGGTGGAATATCATTTTGTGCACACTCAGCATTAGCAGCAAGGAGTTAGAGGGGTTAAAGGGTTTCTGTCATCAGGTTTACACATTATAAGCTGTCTGACATTAGCTATGTGCTAATGTCAGAGCAGCTTGATAATGTGTTTTTTATGTAAATCCGAGTTATGTTTATGCTAAAAAAACGTATTTTTATAATATGTAAATTAGCCTCTAGGAGCAGGGGGGCGTTGCCCTGCTCCTAGAGGCTCTGTGCCCCAACCTGCTGCCACGCCTCTTCTTTCCTTGATTGACAGTGCTGGGCAGCGATCCTCTGCTGCCTCCGGCACTGTCTCCTTGCGAAATCCCGCGCCTGCGCCACCGTTCTGTATTCGGCGCAGGCGCGGTGAGCTGAGGACAGCAGGCACCAGCGTCCTCAACTCATCGCGCCTGCGCCAAATACAGAGCGGCGTCGCAGGCTCGGGATTTCGCAAGGAGACAGTGCCGGAGGCAGCAGGGGATCGCTGCCCGGCACTGTCAATCAAGGAAAGAAGGGGCATGGCAGCAGGTTGGCGACGAGAGCCTCTAGGAGCAGGGCAACGCCCCCCGTGCTCCGAGAGGCTAATTTACATATTATAAAAATACATTTTTTTAGCATAAATATAACTCGGATTTACATAAAAAACACATTATCAAGCTGCTCTGACATTAGCACATAGCTAATGTCAAACAGCTTATAATGTGTAAACCTGATGACAGAAACCCTTTAATATCCAACCCCTAATGCCCTCCAAAATGCCAGGGGGGTGTTAGGAAGGAGAAGGTGTAGGAGGAAAGCACACTGTCCTCTATGAGCCCCCCCAACCCCTAATGCCCCCCAAAATTCTCAGGACAGTGTGCTTTCTTCCTACTTCTCCCCCATGGGTATTTTGGGGGGCAGATTGAAGCATGTCCCACACTGTCCCCCTCCCTACCCCTCCTCTCTCTTGCTGCCTGGCCAAATTCCACCCTCACTGAGTGTCAGACTGTCAGTATCTGACAATCTAACATGCCAGTCTCTGCTGAGTCTGCTCTCTCAGTCTCAGGCAGCCAGGGCCAGGCACGGCAGCATGCCAGCATTCAGGAAGTTCAGGCCAGGAAGAAGTGCCGGCTGCAGAAAGAAAAGTGCCGGGACGGGGCCCGCCGCGTGTCATGAGTGGGCGGGACCAAATAATATGGGCGGGGCCAAATAATGTGGGCGGGGCCTTCTCTGCGCTCCGGGCCCCCCAGTGCTGCGGGCCCCATAGCAGTGGCGTGGTCTGCCTCTATGGGCGATACGCCACTGAACTTGACCATAGGGGTTGTCTCCGACCTATAACTCAGAAACAAGAGTCTTTTCATTCACAGACCGCAAGCAGAGAATGAGATGGAGTTGTGTGAAGTGAAGTCATGATCACACCCCCAGACATTACTCCTTTGCTCCCGAACCAGCTTTGAAAAGGAATACGCGTAATCATAATTTATTCCAATTTACAATCAATCTTTTTATAACCTAACTGTAATCATTATGTAATTGGAAGAACACCCCCTGCTTATGTTTATATTTCACAATTCTATTTAATACTTCTAGTTATGTATAAATTTACAGGCACATTGGGATCTCTTATCACATAATATCCTCATGGCGTATTATTACGTGCTGAGTGCCTTGATGTTGTGTATCCTATTTTAGGCACCCAGGAAGCCCTTCTATAGATGAGCAGGTTTTATAGCATTAAACCTGTGTGCATTGGGCTTCTTAGGCCCCTTTCACAAGGGCGAGTTTTCTGCGCGGGTGCAATGCGTGAGGAGGACGCATTGCACCCGCACTGAATCCGGACCCATTCATTTCTATGGGGCTGTGCACATGAGCGGTGATTTTCACGCATCACTTCTGCGTTGCGTAAAAATCGCAGCATGCTCTATATTGTGCGTTTTTCACGCAACGCAGGACCTATAAAAGTGAATGGGGCTGCGGGAAAATCGCAAGCATCCACAAGCAAGTGCGGACGCAGTGCGATTTTCCCGCATGGTTGCTTAGCAACGGGACCAGATCTTTATTATTTTCCCTTATAACATGGTTATAAGGGGAAATAATAGCATTCTAAATACAGAATGCATAGTAAAATGAAGAGGAAGGGGTTAAAAACAATAAAAGTTAACTTACCTTAGCCACTTGATCTCGTAGTTGCGATCTGTCATCTCTTTCCCAGCATCAGCTAAGATCTAAAGGACCTGTGATGACGTCACATCACATGGTCCAATCACATGGTCCATCACCTTGGTAAGATGGACCATGTGATGTGACGTCATCACAAGTCCTTTAGTTCTTAGCTGATGCTGGAAAAGAGAAGACAGATCGCAACTACGCAATCAAGTGGCTTAGGTAAGTTAACACTTATTATTTTTAACCCCTTCCTCTTCATTTTACTAAGCATTCTTTGTTAAGAATGCTATTATTTCCCCTTATAACCATGTTATAAGGGAAAATAATAAATTCTCCAGAATACTCTACCCGAAACCGGACTTCAGTGATGAAGTCTGGCTTCGGGTCTGGGTACCAAACATGGCGATTTTTCACACGCGCATGCAAAACGCATTACAAATGTTTGCACCCGCGCGGGAAAATCGCGCATATTCCCGCAACGCACCGCCTCTTATCCGGGCGTCAAACATGACGCCCGTGTGAAAGAGGCCTTATAGTCTGAGAAACAGAATATACTATCCAGGCTCGGGGTCGCTCATGGGGGACAGGTGAATCCTCCTGTGGGCCCCAGATCAAAGTTGGGCCCTACTCGCTCATCCCTGCACAAGTGGCACATGATACAGCAGACCGAGTGCACTACATATGGGTGCTGTACGCTGCCCATCTACGTTCATACAAAAACTGATAGATTAGGCTACTTTCACACTAGCGTTTCGATTTTCCGGTATTGAGATTCGCCATAGGGTCTCAATAGCGAAAAAAAAAAACGCATCTGTTTTGTCCCCATTCATTGTCAATGGGGACAAAACGTAACTGAACCGCATGCTGCGGTTTTCTTTCCGTCATGGGATGCGGAGCAAAACGGTAAATCACCGTCTCTGACACTATATAAAACTGATCCGTCCCCCATTGAACTTCAATGAAGGTTATGACGGATTCAACTTGGCAATGTTAAAGATAATACAACTGGATCCGATCATAACGGATCCAGATGGTTGTATTATCAGTAACGGAAGCGTTTGCTGGATCAGCAGGGTTCAGAGAAAAGACGCTAGTGTGAAAGTGGCCTTATTTAGCAATCTCCCCAGTTTATTATTATAGACGCATTGGGTGACTGAGGTGACGTCTAGGTACAGAGGCAGACTGGCCAGCAATGTTTCCTCTTTCCCCAAGGACCCTCCTTCTCAAAATCGCTGCAGGGACCCCCATAATCAATCATCTTTTAGCATCTTGCTGCTGTCTGCCGCTGTGTGATCAGGTAATATTTGCATGTAGCTTTACAGTCAATTTTATTGGTGGGCCCTAGGCATTCCACTCAGACACTGATAATTTATGGGTTATGATACAAAATGAGGAGGATTCAGGATCAACCCACTTTTTAAAATGAAAAAAATAATAATTTTTTTGTAAATGTATGTGAATTTTGGAGAATTACTTTGTTAGCTAATCCTCATATACCCCTTTAATTTCTTTGTTAGTAACGCTGGGTTCACACTTGAGCGTATTTGATACACGCGTTTTACGCACGTTTTTGTCGCGCGTATTACAGCGCGTTTTTGGAAATCGGAAACACGCGTTGTACGCGCGTTCATGTGATTGACCACTCTGCGTCAATCACAATACGCGCGACAAAACGCCCCAAAGAAGCTCCTGTACTTCTTTGGGCGTAGGGCATTTTACAGCACGTTCACTTATCACAGCCATGCTGGCTGTGATAAATATCTCTGTAAATTACAACTTTTTAATTTTTTTTATACAAAGTTGTCAGTTTACAGAGATATTTCTCTCACCCAGCATGGGTATATGTAAAAATACACCCCAAAACACATTGCCCTACTTCTTCTGAGTACGGCGATACCACGTGTGACACTTTTTTGCAGCCTAGGTGCGTAAAGGGGCGTAAAGTCCAACGAGTACCTTTAGGCTTTACAGGGCTGCTCACAATTTAGCTCCGCCCAAAATGCCAGAACAGTAAACACACCCCACAAATGACCCCATTTCGGAAAGTAGACACCCCAAGGTATTCACTGAGGGGCATAGTGAGTCCGTGGGAGATTTTATTTTTTTTTGCCAGAAGTTAGCAGAAATGGAAACTTTATTGTTTTTTTTTTCCTCAGAAAGTGTCATTTTCCGCTAACTTGTGAAAAAAAATGAAATGATACATGAACTCACCATGCCCCTCCGCGAATACTTTGGGGTGTCTTCTTTCTAAAATGGTGTGATTTGGGGGGTATTTATACTATCCTGGCATTCTAGCACCTGAAGAAACATGACAGGTGCTCAGAAAGTCAGAGCTGCTTCAAAATGCCGAAATTCACTTTTTTGCACCATAGTTTGTAAACGCTATAACTTTTACCCAAACCAATAAATATACACTTATTGCATTTTTTGTAATCAAAGACATGTAGAACAATAAATTTAGAGAAAAATTTATATAGAAATGTAGTTTTTTTTAAAAAAATTTACAACAGAAAGCGAAAAATGACATTTTTTTGCAAAAATTTAGTTACATTTTTATTAATAGCAAAAAAAGTAAAAATGTCAGCAACAATGAAATACCACCAAATGAAAGCTCCATTAGTAAGAAGAAAATGCGGTAAAATTCATTTGGGTGGTAAGTTGCATGACGGAGCAATAAACCGTGAAAATAGAGTAGTGCAGAATTGTAAAAAGTGGCCTGGTCATTAAGGGTGTTTAAGCTAGGGGGGCTGAGGTGGTTAAAGGAACCTCGGAGGTGGGGTATAGTCATTGTGTGGATGGTGTAGAGCAGGCATGCTCAACCTGCGGCCCTCCAGCTGTTGCAAAACTACAACTCCCATCATTCCCTGACAGCCTACAGCTATCATCTTACAGAAGGGCATCGTGGGAGTTGTAGTTTTACAACAGCTGGAGGGCCGCAGGTTGAGCATGCCTGGTGTAGAGGGACAGATAACAAAGAACACATCAAAAATGAAAACTTTTTTATGCACAAAAATCATAGGCGCTTAAAAATAATTATAAACCACAAACACTAGCATTTTAAATTCTAAATCTTCCACTGCAGTATCAACCTATATTGAGGTACACCAGAAGATCGTTCTATGACATACAACAATTATACATAAGCAGGAAGGTGAACAGCATGAGGACATAAAAACTTCAAAAATTCCAATAGTAAATCTAATACCTAATATCACGGCACCCTGTATAAAGGACAAGCAAATATATCCTAAAAATAAAAAAATAAAAACATCAAAAAAATATTCAAAACAATAAGTTTTTGCACAGCAAGTGCAGAATGCTAATATAATTGTGTATTACTTTTTTGTGATGTTTCAAGCAAAACATTGATAGGAATGGCGCTATTTTAGAGGTAGTCTGTCAGCAGTGTTGAGCCGTCAAAAAAGCTGACAGAACTATGTAGGCTATAGGGAGAAAATGTACACATGACTATGTGCATGGATTGGCAAGGCTCCTTGTATGACCAAGAAATCAAAGTCTTAAAGGGGTTATCCTAAACCTAAAATTGTACTTACCTGGCGCCTCGGGAATGAGCCTCCTTAGCGTCACTAGCGATTCTAGAGAGGTTCGCCCCCGTCGTGGCCTGCTATTGGCTGCCCCCTGCGACGCCAGATGTTTTCATCTGCTCAACGGGGAGATGCAGTGGCGGTCGTGCAGACGTCAGAAGCGATGCGGGTGCCGGGGAGCCAGGTAAGTATAATCTCTGTGAGGGGAGGCATTTTAGGGGTTGGATAATCCGTATAATATGCCTGGAGTTGGGAGTGTAGGTGCCAAGGCGGAGTTCTCTTCACGCGCAGTGCCCAGGGCTTTCTGAACTGAACTATCCTCGGCCCATTCCGTCTGCTCCCCTTACATGCTCAATCAGGAGACTTTTAGAGTTGTCACTCAGATGGTGGTATGTATTGTGATTGCCCATATTGCATTCTTTGCTGGCTGGATTAATTTTTCCATTACATTATGCTCTGCTCGTTTCCATGGTTACAACCACCCTGCAATCCATCTGTGGTGGTCGTGCTTGCACACTAAAGGAAAAAGCACTAACCCTATGTTCGGTGCTATGATCCCAGTGACCGGAGAGACTGACGCTTTTTCCTATAGTCGTACACGTGTATAATGTGATGGAAAAATTTATCCAGCCAGCAAAAGAAGCAATATGGATAATAACAATACATTAGTAACTGCCTTGTATTAACTTTTTCTACATAATAAATGCTATTTTCTGAAGTGACACAACCCCTTTTAAATATCACATTTAGAGATAAGCGAATTTCAGTTTATAAAATTCGCTCACGCTTCTTTTACTGGTAAAAGAGGAATTACGTTATGGATTCCGTTACCACGGACCATAACGCAATTCTATGACGGAATGCATAACGGAATGCCTTTAGAATTGCGTTATGGTCCGTGGTAGATATCACATTTAGAGAATCCATAACGCATTCTGCTTTTACCACCAAACGAAGCGTGAACGAATTTGATAACATGAAATTCGCTCATCTTTAATCACATTCTCCGGGAGCTAGGGAAAAAAAGGTCCCTAAACCTGAAAGACCCTTTTAAAGACTACCACAAAGGAATAAAGTGGCATGTATTTTGGGTGTTTTTCAACTTTTAAGTGATATTTCTCCATTCCCTTGATATTGAAGTAGGACAAATGGCCCCTTTAAAAACCAGATTGGGTTTACACATATTGTCTCTGAATCCTAACCATGGGGAACAGAGCTAATTGTCTTGTAAATGAGAACATATTTATTCACGGATTCTTTTTAGCGCTGTCTCTCAAAACCTTTCTCACCCTTTGTTGAACAGTCACACCAGCTCTGATTTGACAGTGACTGTCATTTTATGCCTGCACTAATTGTCACACATTTTCTTTAATCTACTTTAAATTTATGGGACTCTGCAGCAGAGCTGTGCCAGCCAGATATCTAAGGAATGATGCTAATGTCTTCTTCTTCGGGTCTATTCATGTGACCGTATTTTTCTGTCCGCATCCCTTCCGCAATTTTGTGGATCGGATGCGTATCAATTCATTTTAATGGGGCTGCAAAAGATGGGGATAGCACACTGTATGTTGTCCGCGTCCGTATGTCTGTTCTATGGCCCCACAAAAAAGATAGAACATGTCCTATTCTTGTCTGTATTTTCAGACCACAATAGGCAATATTATGGAGAAGGACGTTCCGATCCGCATAATGCAGAAAGCACACGGCCAGTATCTGTGTTTTGCGGTCCGCAAAAACTGATACAATCGTGTGAACAAGCCCTTATATAGATTTCCATGCAGCCTCACTGATGCACAGGTATGGTTCTGCAGACCTGAATGTACAGGGGGAATTCACAAAAAGCTTTGCCCTTCAGATGGGGGTGAGCGTTTAAAGAGGACCTGCCACCACTGTCAGTTACTGTGTTTTGCAGACCCATTGGTTTTCAGTCCGTCAAAAAAATATAACCTGTTCTATTCTTATCCGCGAAAAACGGTTCACGGACCCATTCAAGTCAATGGGACCGTGACAAAATGCGGATGGCCATCCATGTGTCATCCGCGTTCCACGTCCGCATTTTTTTGCGGATCCCTTAGCAGGCATTTAGTAACTTGTCAGCCTGTCTTTTGGTAAAATCTTTTGGGTCATGTCTTTTAAAAAAAACGGAAGACACACGGAAACACAACGGAAGCAAAAACGGACATGGATCACAGAACAACGGAACCCCGTTTTGCGAACCGCAAAAAAATACTGTCGTGTGCATGAGGCCATAATGGTTAAGTTAGGCTACATGCACACGACAGTTGTTTTTTGCTGTCCGCATATCGCGGATCTGTCTTCCTTTTTTTTCACATCCACATCCGTTCCGTGTGTCCACAAATTTTGTAGGTTCCGAAAAAAAAACGGAAGGCTTGAACCAGTTTCCAAGCAACCATCCGCAAAAAAAATGGATGCGGATGACAAACGGATGGCTTCCGTTGGTCATCCACATTTTTTGCGGACCCATTGACTTCTATGGGTCCGGAAACCGTTTTTTGCGGACAAGAATAGGACATGCCGTATTTTTTTGGCGGACAGCAGACAGAGGCATCCGCATTTTTAACGGATCCATAGAAATAAATGGGAAGCCATCGGATCTGCAAAAATTACGGAACGGAGGCCGCAAAAAAACACTGTCGTGTGCATGTAGGCTTACTAAAAGAGACAGGACAGGTGACAGGTCCTCTTTAATACCAGGGAATATACAATATTCAATACATTTACAGTATATGATAAAAAGCTGATAAAATTCTGTATATATTAGTAGAATACAGAATTATCACACTTAATGTCATGCTTAAAAAAGTATAATAGTCATTGATAATTGCAATACTTTGAGCAATACCGAGTCTGACCACATGGTGAGCAGAGGTACCAATCAGAACCGAAGCTGAGTTTGGTTTCCAGTTTTAAAGTAGTTTTCCACTTTAAAAATCAATTACCAAAGTTATTCAGCAAAGTCATGTGCGACTTTGCGAATAACTAACTTCGACTCATCGGAGCCCATACATTTTAATACCGTACGAAGACAGTATTAATCCGAAGTTTTAAACAAAGCGACTTTGGATGAAGCATCTGAAGCTCGCTTCGCTCATCACTATTCATCCACATCAACAAATATGTTCACTACTTCCTGCTACCTTAAGGCAGGGCGTGATTTAGTGGAAGGGGGGTCTGGCCTAAGATGCAACAATGTGCGTCAAAACTCAGCCATAAAATTCAAGTAAAGACAGTGTAAGGCGATCTAAAGATAAACATAGTGGCACATGTTGCATGATAAACATGATGCATGGCTAGAAACTTATGTCTTTGTCCACCTATTGGTTGGCTTTCTTTGTAACAGATTCACAAATCGGAGCCACATTGTGCCAGATTTTGGGACTCCCAGGCTATGAGCTGTGCGCTGTGATTGGCCAGCTCTGCAGCAAGGGACACGCCTGATACAAAGTCCCCGCCCCATACAACAGAGGGAGCTCGGACACCGGAGCCTATACATGGCGAACGGAGCGGCGCCCAGACATACTAGTAAGTGCAGGGGGACCCCTGGGCGCCGCTCTGCCCACAGATATAGTTAGTTTTTAGTTTTTAAATAGGTCAAAGGTCCTCTTTAAGAGGACCTTTCACTGGTCCAACAATTGTTAGACAATGATATGTATGTGTAGAGCAGCGCCGAGGGATCTCCCTGCACTTACTATTATCCCTGGGCGCCGCTTTATACATACGGTATATATCATTATCTAACAATTGTTGGAGCAGTGAAAGATCCTCTTTACTTCTAAGCCGGACTGTAGAACCTGTCCTTCTCCAGCTTCAGGGACAGGCGCCCTCTAGCTGAGCCACCGTGCGCTGCATCCCGGCCAGTCGCTCCTGAAGCAGCCCCCTCTCCCTGCTCTCAGTGGTTTCCTTATGCTCGGATCGTCTGTTTAATTTCTATTTGGTGTGCGTTGGAAGAGGGGTAGTCTTATATGGCGAGTATAGCCCAAGCCCCATCTTATATGCCCCTTATACACTGGAAAATACGGTAAATAAAATACAAATAAAAGGAAAGGAAAAAAAGGAAAATGTGCAGAGGTCTTTTTGTAGCAGAAATATATTTTAAAAAATAAGATGCCCACACCAACCAAAATCACCACTGAAGCCAGTCATTGGCTGGAGCGGTGCAAGTGACAATGCCCATAGCCAGCCGGATGTAAACACTGCTGGGACCGGAAGATGGAGGCAGTGGGAGAGGCAGGGATCAGGAGAGTATGAATCTTCTTATGCAGAAACGTGTTAAAAATCAATTTTTACCAGGAAATCTCTAAGTTCCTATAACACTGCACGGTATTCGGGACAATTAGGCTAGGTCTACACGACAACATTTGTCGCGCGACATTTTGTCGCATTAATGTCGCGCGACAATTCTTATAATGGTAATCTATGGTGTCGCATTGCACATGCTGCGACTGCAACACGACAGTGGCAAAAAATCCATCCAAGATTGATTTTTCTGCGACTGTCGCATCGCAGTCGCAGCATGTCGCATGTCACAATGCGACACCATTGACTACCATTCTAAAATTGTTACGCGACATTGGTGCGACAAAATGTCGCGCGACACATGTTGCAGTGTAATTGTGCCCTATGTCGCGTCGTCGTGTAGACCTAGCCTTACTGGGAACAAGTGTCCATAGGAGCGCTCATTCCTGATATCTGGCCTGTATAGTCGTGCTGCTGATCAGCCGATAAACAAGGAATCACTCATTTGTCGGCTTATTTGTATATTTTATCAGGATGAAAGATGTACGATAATCGTCAGCACATCTCCCTGTGTAATCAGTAATGTGCTGCTGATAATCAATAGAATTGAATGAGAAAGCAATGATGAGCATGAATTAACCTTTTTTTTTTTTTTTTGCGGCTCCTTGAAATACAGTGATGTGACAATGTGGCCCCCAGACCAAAAAAGGTTGTTCACCCCCGTCCTAGAGGCTCCATTTTCTCTGTGACTTCTCCACTCTGGTTGACAGGACCAGGCGTTATGATTTTTTCACTGCCTGGCCCTGTCAAAGTGGAGAGGATGTGGCTTTTGCAAAGAAAGCCGAACCTCTAGGTGCAATGGCTCCTAGCGGCTCATTTGCATATATTAAAACATCATTTTTCTCAGCAATGCGGGCATATATGAACATGGGACCAACACAGGTGCCTTCAGCTGCCAAACACACATCCAACTCTGGCAGTTTCATAGGTACAAAACTGCTGACAGACACCCTTTAAAACCAATTTTATGACCCAGAGCAGAGCCGTTAAAAACAGCAGCTCTTCCTCTGGCGCTGCCAGCTTATACAGGGAGTGCAGAATTATTAGGCAAATGAGTATTTTGACCACATCATCCTCTTTATGCATGTTGTCTTACTCCAAGCTGTATAGGCTCGAAAGCCTACTACCAATTAAGCATATTAGGTGATGTGCATCTCTGTAATGAGAAGGGGTGTGGTCTAATGACATCAACACCCTATATCAGGTGTGCATAATTATTAGGCAACTTCCTTTCCTTTGGAAAAATGGGTCAAAAGAAGGACTTGACAGGCTCAGAAAAGTCAAAAATAGTGAGATATCTTGCAGAGGGATGCAGCACTCTTAAAATTGCAAAGCTTCTGAATCGTGATCATCGAACAGTCAAGCGTTTCATTCAAAATAGTCAACAGGGTCGCAAGAAGCGTGTGGAAAAACCAAGGTGCAAAATAACTGCCCATGAACTGAGAAAAGTCAAGCGTGCAGCTGCCAAGATGCCACTTGCCACCAGTTTGGCCACATTTCAGACCTGCAACATCACTGGAGTGCCCAAAAGCACAAGGTGTGCAATACTCAGAGACATGGCCAAGGTAAGAAAGGCTGAAAGACGACCACCACTGAACAAGACACACAAGCTGAAACATCAAGACTGGGCCAAGAAATATCTCAAGACTGATTTTCTAAGGTTTTATGGACTGATGAGAGTGAGTCTTGATGGGCCAGATGGATGGGCCCGTGGCTGGATTGGTAAAGGGCAGAGAGCTCCAGTCCGACTCAGACGCCAGCAAGGTGGAGGTGGAGTACTTGTTTGGGCTGGTATCATCAAAGATGAGCTTGTGGGGCCTTTTCGGGTTGAGGATGGAGTCAAGCTTAACTCCCAGTCCTACTGCCAGTTTCTGGAAGACACCTTCTTCAAGCAGTGGTACAGGAAGAAGTCTGCATCCTTCAAGAAAAACATGATTTTCATGCAGGACAATGCTCCATCACACGCGTCCAAGTACTCCACAGCGTGGCTGGCAAGAAAGGGTATAAAAGAAGAAAATCTAATGACATGGCCTCCTTGTTCACCTGATCTGAACCCCATTGAGAACCTGTGGTCCATCATCAAATGTGAGATTTACAAGGAGGGAAAACAGTACACCTCTCTGAACAGTGTCTGGGAGGCTGTGGTTGCTGCTGCACGCAATGTTGATGGTGAACAGATCAAAACACTGACAGAATCCATGGATGGCAGGCTTTTGAGTGTCCTTGCAAAGAAAGGTGGCTATATTGGTCACTGATTTGTTTTTGTTTTGTTTTTGAATGTCAGAAATGTATATTTGTGAATGTTGAGATGTTATATTGGTTTCACTGGTAAAAATAAATAATTGAAATGGGTATATATTTGTTTTTTGTTAAGTTGCCTAATAATTATGCACAGTAATAGTCACCTGCACACACAGATATCCCCCTAAAATAGCTACAACTAAAAACAAGCTAAAAGCTACTTCCAAAAATATTCAGCTTTGATATTAATGAGTTTTTTGGGTTCATTGAGAACATGGTTGTTGTTCAATAATAAAATTAATCCTCAAAAATACAACTTGCCTAATAATTCTGCACTCCCTGTATGTAAATTATAAGGTGGGCTATTTATTCCAATAGCCACTATGTAGTATTACATTTCCCTGTAGTCATTACTGCTGTGAAAATATATGGCTGACTGAATTCCTTCAGCAATAATGACTGACTGCAGGGCTGGCTTGTAAGGGGGTGCCCCGATGACGACCATATCCTTGAACTGTGCACCACAGTGAAGTAACTGGTGTGTAACCGTTATGTTCTGCCATGTTATAATAAGGATTTTGTGATGTGGTATGCACTTTATTGCAAGCATATGAATTGCTGTGTTAAAGGGATTATCTGCGATTTATTGAAATTATGCAGGGAGCAGGCGCTAATGTAAAATTAAAGAAAATGTTATGGATAAAATGTCCTGAGCGTCCTGGACCTCCTATCTGGTGCTTGTACTTCCGATACCTACTGCTGGCCTTGATAGCTTTGTCATGAGTAAGGACCCTAAAATATAGGTGGTCCGAAATGTGTAGACGATGCTGGGATTTGTCACTGCATGACTTTTTATTTATATATGGTCAATAAAGTTTTTTCATCGTTTTCCACGGAGCTGGAGTTTTTCACAATTTTTCCTATCTTGATTACTGGGTCCGGAGCTGGTGTCCGTGCTCGTGGATGACGTAAAGGGTGAGAGCTGCTTTACTATTATCATTTCTACTGCTGGCCACATACAGTTTATCAATCATATGATGTTGCAGCCATCACTGGCCTTAGTGATGATGTGCCATTCTGATGAATGTACAGTTGCAGCAAAGGTCACCAGACTGATGATTGTACATCAGTACAGGCACAGCAAAGGTGAAAGCAGCAGTGCTGGACCAGTTGGACATGCTCCTACTCCTTGCATATTTTTAATAAATGTTGGAAAACCCATTTAATTTGTTCGGTACCTTGTAAAGCATGTGTAGCAGTGGGTACGCAGGTTGAATGAAATCATCAGGCACACGTACAGATGCAGTAACGTTGCTCCATACACATTGGGGAAGACATACTAAGACTGGCTTGCAAACACCAGTCTTAGAATAAAGTCTGTTGGCGCAGAATGCTCCAAATTTATTGAGGCACAAGCCTTTTAACAAATATGTCTCATTTTCAGGATTATGTGCCAGCTATAAACTGGCATAGATTTTAACTATCATTTACAACACCCCTTACTGCTAAGCCCCACCCACTTTTCTCACCACTTTTAAAAAGTGACGACACAAGTGAAAAGTTGCAAACTATTGCGCAATCATAGACTGCGGAATAATTTGTCTACATCATGGATCTTGAAATGTCTGAAATAGAGATGAGCAAATGTATTGTAAGCTAATCGGATTCATTACCAATTTTACAAAAATTCTACTGCCAAACGGAACCAAAGTTTTAACAAATTGAGCAAAATGACACCTGTGCCATGTCACAGGGAAAATTGGCAGAGAAAATGACAGGAAGAAGTTGGAGGAATGGAATGGAGGGGGCTTGGCCTGTGAACCAATCATGGGCAGGATTTAGGAAGGTCCTTTAGCCTCTGGGCTGGAGAGTTGCCATTCTAAGCACTGCTTGCAAACTGAGAGCATATGTGTTTGCTGTGTCCGCCAAAAAGCAATTACAGACACAGCCAATATTCTAGGTGTGGTAAGGAGACTATAGGGACAGTATAGGACATATTTCATTAGGTGGATCAGCGTTTTATCAGGGAAAGCACATGGAGGGAGAGACTTTTCACCACTTAGAGCTCTGTTTCATATAGCTCCTGGCAATTGAGAAGTTCATGTTGCACTGCGATCTCTGCAATGATCGTTCAAAACCTCATTTTTTCTGCATATGAATAGCCATCCTTTTATTTATTTATTTTTTTTTAATCAAGTTTCTACAGTTCATAAGTGTTTATATGCTTATTGCCAGCACCTCCAGCACCTGCATCTGTAGCATACATTCTGCTACAAACGCAGCACATTATTATTAAGGACAAAAAGGATTAGATTGTGGACAGGATGGCTCACTTCTCCTCTCAGTCACAGCAGGATGATGTCAAGGTCACCTCTGAATCTGACACTGTGCCTTGGAGCCAGGAGCCAAAGCATTCCTCCTGCTTCTCCTCATTGTAGCCCCAGGGACACCTTCAGTTGCATAATCTCTGTCTTCACTGACCCCTCCTGGGGAGCCTTCTTCTTAACTAAGATGAGGCAACAAAACATCATACGCTATAGAAGATTCTCAAGATAGTCTCCCTGTTGATGATTTGTGTAACAACAGTCAGCGTTTGGACTGCCATGAGGAGGAGGTCCAGGGGAGGTGGGAGAACCCATGCATTCCTGTGTTGATGGAAGTGGTTGTAGTATTGGCACTTGTAGCCACTGTGGTGGTAGGGGCAGTGTTTGCTGTGGCACTGGGGTAAATACAGAGGAGAAAATCGTGAGGGGGCCAAGGAGCCCATGATGTCAAATCACAGTCTAATTGGGAGGTTGAGTAAGATAAAGATAATTGTGTGTTGGACAAGACCTAGGAGCCGGATCGAGGTGCTATGTTCGAGGTGACGTCAGAGGAGGAGAGTGGTGGCAACAGCAGCAATAAAGAGCAGAGGCAATGTATGGGCAATAAAACTGCCAGGGCCTGATCTGCTTCAATTGTGGTCAGCTTAAGAACTGGTGAGGCTTCAGATACCATGGGCATAGGCTCAAAACATGCAAGACCTAAGCCAAGCTCAGCTGGCTTGCTCTGTTTGAGTATCTTTTGTCTGACAGCTTTTCTCAAAAATGCAGACAAAAGCATTGTTGTGGGTGTTAAAACACAAATGTAGTGCTACGGCTCTATTGCAGCACATGAGACAGCATCATCCTGTTGGGAAAATAGAAGTGGCTGCTAATTAGCACAAAAAGAGTGTCCTCCTTCTCTCGGTCTCCTTTGTGGCATCCAGCTGCATCCACATGCAATAGAGTGTCCTTGTCATTGGCATCAGTTATTGCTTCTCCGACTAAGACTTCTCCTTCTCTGCTTCGTCGGCAGCCAACGATAACAGAATGCGTGGCTAGAAAAAACTCTATGTGCCCATCATTCCGATGGTCGGCAAACTTAACTCACACTGGGCTATTGCTGGTGAAGCAGTCACTGCTATACTCCTTAGTGAATTCTGCTGCCTTTAGGGAACTGATAATGTGCACTTAACCTCGCTGGAGGATACCTAGCTGTCATTATTTCTCCAAAAAAGCCATCCCTGCCTTGTATTGGCATGTGGCAGAGAACGTCGGCCCTTTTTTCAATTGTCGCTGTGTGGCAAGGTCCATGTCACTGTGGACACCTGGAGCAGGTGTTACGGGCAGAGACAGTGGATGTCTTTCACAGCCCACTGGGTCAATGTTGTTCACTAACGCAAACACCACAGTAACTTGGCCAGGTCCTATGTACACCTTCATGTTTGTGTTGGTCTGGGTCCCACACCAGGCAGTTTTCTGCCTCCTCCATGCCCTCTTTAATGGACATACTCGCATCCCCAACAGCAGCAGGGCAGAGCACTGTTCCCAATTTCCCTCCCTCCTATCATATCTGGATAGTGAAGTGTTGCCATGCTGTGTTAGAGCTGATCAGCCTGACCGAGAGAATTCACACAGCCGATCAGTTGCTAAAGTGCATCAAGTTGCAAACAGCCTGCTGGCTGTCTCCCCACCCACACCAACTGGGCAAAGTGGACAGCAACAATGGTAGGAAAATCTTGGCCAGGCTACATTTGTGGGAAATAACACATGCTCCCTGCATGGCCCACATGGTAAAATTGGTTGTGCAGTGATTTTTGAAAAAGTAACATGGCTTGCTGAAGGTGCTAGATATGTCCAGGAGACTGTCCTCACAATTCAGCCTTCTTAAGAGGCAAGGAACTACCTTCTGGACTTGCAGTGACGGAAGTGGTCTGCAATTTTACCACTTGATCCACAACTTTCCAACTCACTGTAATTCCACCTTACAAATGATGGAGCATCTGTAAGAGCAGTGCACGATTTCATCATGCACCAGACCACCTCAGCAGGAAGCATATGTTTTTCTGAGGTCAGGCAGTGGCAGCTTATCAGAGACGCATGTCACGTACTCGGGCCTTTCGAACAGGCAACCAGATTTGTCAGTTGGGACAACTGCGGCATGAATGATATTATCCCCAATATTTCTTTTAGAGAAGACGCTCAAACTGATGCAACACGGGACAGAGGAAGAACAGCTTCCGCATCTTGCTGGCCACCCTGTAGTGGTTGGGGACCCACACAGATAAAGAGGAAGTGAAGGAGGATGAGGAGCTACCACCGGAAGAGGAGAAGGGGGAGGATGAGTTGGTGGTGGAGGAGCATGAGGCTTATGATGATAATGATAGCACTGGCCATGATGAAAGATCATTGCATTTGCTCATCTGGCATGCTGGGGAGCATGGCAAGCTTTATGCTTGCTTGCTTAAATATTAACAGGCATTTCTTTAGTATCAAGCAATCTGATGATTACTGGATAGTCATGCTTTTAGACCTTGACTATCAAAGCAAAATGGATGAATGTTTTCCTCTTACTGAAAGGGAGTCCAGATTGCTGTGTTGCCAGGATAAACTGTGTATGTAGCTTGTCGCAGCTTTTGGCGAGCAGACGCCTGCTACCCAACTGTCTTACAAGTAGGCCCCTCTCCTCCCATGATGAGTTCATCACCTTCAGCTATCACAACTACAAGTAGTAGAAGCTTCAGCAGCTAGTTCGGTATTATGATCAGTTTTCTCCAGGTGCCTCACCAGGCTGATGCAAATCAGCAAATGATGTGCTGCCTGAACAAGGTTCAATCCTACCTGGATTGTTGCCTTTCTCTAAAACATACATACCATGTTGGAACATGGAACTGGAACATTGGTTGGAACTGGTGGAGTTTGCTATCCCACCTACAGTGTCATCTCAGAGAGGAATATCAGAGCGGCAGGTGACCTCACACCCAAACAGACAAACTTGTACTCTGTCAGTGTGCAAAACATTTGTCAAAATTAACTTGGCATGGATCCGTGAGGATTTTCACACACCTCCAGCTGAGGCCAATAAATAGCCATTGCTATAGGTGGCTATTTATCATCTGCCGCATGATGCCACTGCTGCTGCCTGCCTACCATCATGTCCCATACTGTATCCGCTACTATTACCTGTACTCAGCTGACACTAATCCTACTGGTACTGTGGGGGGTTAGCTCTGGTCTCGAGGATCGTTCACACACAGATTGTCGTCCACCGCAGCTTTAGGGGCCAAACATCGCTTTATTGTCCCAGCATCAACATAAATAAATCAAAACAAACACCTGCCCGGCTGGGCTCTAACTCAACACAGTGTGTTCCTGACTCACCTAAGTCACTCTTCACACACACGGCACCCATGCGGCTTTCCCAGCCCAATGTCCATCAGCCTCCTGGCTGTTACCTCACCGGTGTCTTTTGAGGGGTTGTGGTCCAGTCGTCCGCCCGACGCTGACCATGCGACCCTTATCCCTAGGCGTCGCGGGACCCCCCAAACTTCAGGCTACTCCCAGCCTCGTGGTCTCTCAGCGCTCCCAGCTCAGACCACACACAGAACCACTCCAGGCTTCTGTACCACACAAGACACACCCATCTCACTGTGAGGACAGCTTTATGCTCTGTTGATTGTGGCACCTGTTGCTGCCTCAGGTCTGCCCACTGGTGGGAAAGAGATGGATAATCCTGCCATTCCTCTCTTCTATCAGCCATGAGGCCTGTCACTGCCACACAGTACCCATAAACAGCAGCACAACAATCTACTGCCTTGTCTGTTACATGCTGTGCTGCCACATATCACTACAACCCCTACACACTTTAGAGCTTGCACATCCACATCATTCTGCTGCTACTCCCAAAAATAAGGGGTAATTTCTCAAGACTTGTTCATAGCAAACCACTGTTTTTTTGTAACATTAACATTTATATGCGTATAAACAGGGATGCTTTTGGATGCTTTTGCAAAACAAGTCACAGTTTTTTTCCCATAACACCATGTGTTTAAACACCATCTTCCCCCAATAAGAGAACATTTTTGGAACGTTTAGAATATGTAAAAGCAAAACGAATTTCTAAAAACGCTGCTTGTTACACGGTCAATCATGCCTTTACCCATAGCTATATATGTCAGTGTCACTGTAACATTATTTGCTATTGCTGTCATTGTAGTAAAGAGCTTAATGTGGAGGGAAGAGGGGGGTTTGAACAAAAAAAGAAGGACAAGATAGAAAAAAAAATTCTACTCGACATCAGAGTGTCATATCTGTTCCTTTTGGCCTGGGCTGGGAGATAGGTTATATAGTGGGAGTTGATATAATTATCTCATCAGGGATGTCCCTGCCCAGGTGACAGAGCATGCAACTTCTAGTGGTGGAATTCCATGGTGGGAGGAAATCCGTTATGATCCTGTCATAGTAGCTACTTTAAGCCATTATGAAGCAAAGTTAACGTCATACAGATTTACATAGCCCCCACTGACTTTACTACAGGCCACCCACCAACACAAATGAAAATTGTTATTTTTGATGGTAATCTAAATTTCCTATAGTTGTCATTCTCCATTTAATGTAATGCAGTGATGTCTGAAAACTGCCATAATTGCATTGGTTAAAGGGGTTATCCAAGACCTATTTAGGCCTCTTTCACACTTGCGTTCTGAGGATCCGGCAGGCACTTCCGTCTTGCCGGATCCGTCAGAACGCAAGTCGCCTGAAAGCATTAGAAGACGGATCAGGATCCTGATCAGTCTTCGAAATGCTTTGAGGTTACTATGGCAGCCAGGACGCTATTAAAGTCTTGGTTTCCACAGTAGTAGTGGGGAGCAGGGGAGCGGTATACTTACAGTCCGGCCGGCTCCCAGGGCGCTCCAAAATGACGTCAGAGCGCCCCATGCGCATGGATCACGTGATCCATGCATGTAGGGTGCCCTGACGTCACTCTGGAGCGCCCCGGGAGCCGCATGGACTGTAAGTATACTGCTCCCCCGCTCCCCACTACACTTTACCATGGCAGCCGGGACTTTAGCGTCCTGGCTGCCATGGTAACCATTGAGAAAAAGCTAAACGTCGGATCCGGCGATGCGCCGAAACGACGTTTAGCTTAAGGCCGGATCCGGATTAATGCCTTTCAATGGGTATTAATTCCGGATCCGGCCTTGCGGCAAGTGTTCAGGATTTTTGGCTGGAGCAAAAAGCGCAGCATGCTGCGGTATTTTCTCCGGCCAAAAAATGTTAAGTCCTGAAATGAAGACATCCTGATACATCCTGAACGGATTTCTCTCCATTCAGAATGCATTGGGATAATCCTGATCAGGATTTTTCCGGCATAGAGACCCGACGACGGATCTCTATGCCGGAAAACAAAAACGCTAGTGTGAAAGAGCCCTACCCCCCCTTTCCATATGCCTGGGCCCGTTACAGAGGTTGTGATTACCTCGCTCCCTTGCACCCGTGTAGCTTCTGATGCCGACACGGCCGCCGCTGCATCTCCCCGACTGACGCTAGGGAGAAAAAAGTTTTAATGGGCGCGACGTGGAGTTGCCAGGGAGTAAGGTAAGTACAACCTCTGTGAGGGGCCCGTACATATGGGGGCATTATAGATCTTGGATAACCCCTTTAAATCTGCCACAAAATGGAGAGGGAGGCTTTCAGCATTTATAGTTATTGCACAGTTTAATTATTATATGTCATTGTACATTCATAAAAGTGCACACATGACACTTTGTATTGTTTTTAGCTCTGGATTTGAGTGATTGCACAAGTGTCTATGGCTTTAGAATGGAATCAACAGATTTACTGACATTGTCTCGAGGCACCCCAAATAATAGTTGTGAATTAACGAAAAGTGGTAAATCAGAGTTGAGTCACATAAAAACCCAATCACTGAGTAATAGCTACAAGCTGAACAGTCAGTGGAAATGGTCTGCCTGGTGACAAGGAGATATAGACTAAGATTGAACAAGTAGTTTTATTAAAGCACTTTCAGATCTGTAATTGAAATCATAGTTGAAAATTATTTGTTTTTCTAGCACTTAGTCTGGCGATCAAGCACCCAGCACTGGCCCATTATAGTGGCCCATTCTTAAAGGGGTTTTCCCAGATTACTACATTTTTTAAACGGATATGCTCATGTAGTTGCTTACCTCATGTACATCTTCTTCGTGTTTTTTTTATTTTTTATGTGGACTCTCCTGACCTGTTCTCACTGGAAAAAAAACTCACTCAGGTTTGCGTACATCCTGTATGTAGGAGCACTTACTGTTGCTGTATCCAACCAATCCCATGATGCACTTCTCCAGCATTGCGCCTAACAGTCCCCAGCTAGTTTATAGCTCCTCCCACCAGCTAGTTACATAGACACCCCCCTATCACTGCCCATATTGCACAGGATATAAGAAAGAGCTGCATGGGCATGGGCATGTGACCACAGCCCAGAATGAACGATAGGAGCAATATGTTGCAGTGTTTCAGCTTTTAGGAGGAGAACTCCGACGTTGTGGGAGAACAAACTGGCTTTTCTTTAGGCTACTTTCACGCTTGCGCTTTCCCTTTCCGCTATTGAGATGTGTCATAGGATCTCAATAGTAAGGGAAAATGCTTAAGTTTTGTCCCCATTCATTGTCAATGGGGACAAAACTGAACTGAACAAAACGGAGTGCACCAGAATGCATTCCGTTCCATTTGGTTGCGTCTCCATTGCAGACAGAATAACGCTGCAAGCAGCGTTTTTTCTGTCCGCGATGCGGAGTGGAGCCGTTTTCTAGGACACAATAGAAAACGGATCTGTCCTCCATTGACTTATGATGGTGTTCATGACGGATCCGTCTTGGCTATTTCAAAGATAATACAACCGGATTCGTTCAAAATGGATGCAGACCTTTGTATTATCTGACAGAAGCATTTTTGCTGATCCACGACAGATCCAGCAAAAACGCAGATGTTAAAGTAGCCTTACTTGAAACAAACTGCAGTCATTATCTGTAACACCATCAAGATGGAGAATACAAGAGACAGCATCTTACATAATTACATAATGCACTGGAAGAACTACACATGAATAAACACTGATAGTTAGTAGAACGCCATCTACTGTCAGGTCAACATAGTTCCTGTCAACTCCAATAGCAGTTACAGACTATGGACAATAGTGGTGCTGTTTCTGCAAAAGAAGCTACTAACCCCACCAAAGTACCAGAGGATCCTTTGGTGGGCCTAGACTCTGATACTATAATGGGCCTTAAAGGTCCAAAAGACAAAATATTAATTTGGAGGTTCCTTTGGAACTAATAACTTGCAACTAGGGTCTATTTCTTTGAATCAAAACCTATTAGACTTTATTGATAATATTGGGATTGGGCCCCGAAAATGTCTTCCTTTGATGGGCCCGAGGAACCCAAGTCCAATCTTGACTGGAATAGCCAAGACCAGCCTCACCGTTGGCTTAGTCCAAATTTCTCTTCTCTTCTCCCCTAAAGCCGTCCTGTACAGTACAATATTGTACAAACTTTGCATTGACAAAACGGAACTTAGAACTACTTAGCGAGAGAAAGGTGACCTTATGGATACAATAGTCATTGAGATGCCTCACTCTATTTTAAATTCCAATTCATTACACAAAGGCCTCGGCATCATAAAGCCACTGCACTGCGATTCCAATGAAGTATTAAGTAATTTTCGAGGACATAACAGAGAAGGCTTCACAGACACTGTATTTTCGATGTCACATTTCAGTGCCTGCAATGCAGACAAGTCTCAGCATACAGTAAGGTTCTGTAGGCATCCAACAAAACCATTTCTGTTGTCCTCCAGTTTGCTAAGTGCATTAGGCAGATGCTCCTCACAACCTTACATGTTAATAGGCTGCAATGTTAATCTCTTAATCTCCCTGCAGTTTAGAACCGAAAAGAAAATCTCCCTGACACCATTAAAGTGTTATTAATGCAAACGACCTTCTAAGACAAATCAGTTTCTTGAAGCTAACACAACATCACATCAGAACAAAGGAAATATATTTTAGTGCTAGCTTAGAGCATAAATAAACCTGATTGTCACCATCTGTCCCAAGACGACATTTCTATCTTAAAAGAGCTCTAAACATAAAACAACCTCAGTACTTTGTTTCCACATATATAATAATAATCTTTATTTATATAGCGCCAACATATTCCGCTTTACAATTCAGGGGTTCATGTACAAACAGTCATAAATAACATAGCAACAGACAAGTCAATAATTAGAACAAGAGGAATGAGCACCATGCTCATAAGAGCTTTCAATCTATGAGGGGAAAGGGTTGACACAAAGGGTAAAAGTGCTTGTTTTGTACAATGGTTCCGGCCATCTTGGTAAATTGGCAGAACAGATATGAATTTGCATGAGCCAGTCATTAGCCTATACAGCATACGAAGTGCTTCTGGGTGTGGTGGAGGATCAGGTTCAGGAAATGATGATAAATGGGCTATATCTGGAGAGGAGTTAGATCAGGAGATGTGATAGGACACCCTAAGATGTGTTTTTAGGGAGCGGCTAAAACTGTGTAAATTGTGATGTAGCCTAATTTCTTCAGGTAGGGCATTCCAGAGAACTGGTGCAGCTCGGCAGTAGTCTTGGAGCCAGGAGTGAGAGGTTCAGATTATGGTGAATGTCAGTCGTAAATCGTTTGCAGAGCATAGAGCATGGGTAGGGTAGTAGACAGATGAGGGAAGAGATGTAGGGGGGGGGGGGGCAGCACTGCGGAGAGCTTTGTGGGTGAGAACTAGAAGTTTAAATTGGATTCTGTACTGTATGGGCATCTCGTCTGCTTGGATGCTATTTTGTCTCATACTGCAGAAATCTAGAAATAATTATTCTATATGTATCAAGGACATCAGCTACCCCCTCCCTTTCTTTTTTCACCAAACAACACTCAATAATCTGTTTACCAGCCAAAAGGGGAAAAGATTAAATGGAAGTTAACCCCTAACTTCTACTATTATGGCTCCCATACGGTTATATCACTCAGCTCCACCAGAGGTCTGAATGTCACATCTGTCAAGCTATACAGTGATATAGAAGCAGGAAATGTCACATTATATAAAAAGGCTATTCTATAACTGAAGGGAATTTGTTATTACGATCTTGGACTTTTATCAGCAGCAATGAATGAGTATTGCTGCAGATAAAAAGTCGAGATTGCTATTTTGTATTCTCCTAGGGGAAAAAGGTGTCATCAGGGTTTGAAGCTG
Source organism: Bufotes viridis (assembly GCA_033119425.1). Taxonomy (NCBI): domain Eukaryota; kingdom Metazoa; phylum Chordata; class Amphibia; order Anura; family Bufonidae; genus Bufotes; species Bufotes viridis. The sequence goes on along the minus strand of CM065592.1, from coordinate 465,707,319 downwards.
CATTGGAGTCCTCTCCATTATGTTAGCACAGCAGTCCGGACTGTGTATTTCAGCCCAGCTTTGAGCGCTGACAGTGGGGGAGCAATAGGAAAATAAAAATTAGTGATTTGGACCCTATATCTGCAGTATTGGTAATGTTTTACTGCAGATAATAGTCCAGAATCGTGGTGACAGATTCCCTTTAACCTGTTGGGGACACATGACGTACCGGTACGTCATGTGTGCTACCGATCACCGCTGCTCAGCCGGCGGTGATCGGAACAAGGTACCTGCTGAAATCATTCAGCAGGTACCTTGTTACAATGCCGAGGGGGTCCTGTGACCCCCCCCCCCGTATCCGCAATCGCTGCAAACCGCAGGTTTTGGGGGCGGGGCGGGAGGCGGGCGGTGCGGCAGGCGGGATCATGATCCCCCGTCCGCCTCCTCTATAATATTCATTGGTGGCCCAGTGGTTAAGCAGAATGTCAGCACATTGCTGACACTCTGCTATAAACTGCTGACATCTGTGCTGGTGCAGATGTCAGCAGTTTAACCCCTTCCATGCCGCGGTCCATACAGACTGCTATATGGAAGGGGTTAACAGGGGGGGAGCTCCTTCCCTCTCCCATCAGGGGCTGCTGTGCCCTTGCAGCCCCCGATTCTTGAAGGGATCACAGAGGGAGGGGGCCCCCTCCTCCCCATCACCCGCTGCTCTGTTATGTTGCTCAGCGGTTGATGGGTACCACGGCAACATGCCGCCTTCACAGGGGTCCTGCTTGCCATGGCAATGGCAAGACTGATCTGACTTCTGCTAAAGGCAGAAGTCTGATCAGACTTTGTAAAGTAAAAAATACAGTACAGTACACTATATAGTGTACTGTACTGTATTATACAGACATCAGAACCACTGGATCTTCAAGAACCAAATGGGTCTGGGTCAAAAAAATGTAAAAAAAAGTAAAAATAAAAAAAACATTTATCACTGAATAAGAATTTTAAAAAATTAAATAAACGACACATATTAGGTATCCGTGCGTCCGTAAAAACCTTCTCTATAAAAATATTACATGACCTAACCCCTCAGATGAACACCATAAAAAAAATGGTTTTTCGTCACTTTACATCACTAAAAGTGTAATACCAAGCGATTAAAAAGGCGTATGCCTCCCAAAATAGTACCAATCAAACCGCCATCTCCTCCCGCAAAAAATAAGTACCTACATAGCACAATCGCCCCAAAAAATAAAAAAAATATGGCTCTCAGACTATGGAGACACTAAAACATGATTTAAAATGCTGTTATTGTGTTAAACTAAAATGAATTAAAAAAAGTATACATATTAGGTATCGCCGCGTCCGTAAAAACCTGCTCTATAAAAATATCACATGATATAACCCCTCAGGTAAATAGCGTAATTTTGGTAAAATAAAAACAGTGTAAAAAATATATATTTTTGTCACCTCACATCACAAAAGGTGTAATAGCAAGCGATCAAAAAGTTATATGCCTCCCAAAACAGCTCCCTCCCTGTTAACCCCTTAAATACAGCGGTATGGCGTTCCCTTCATTCTGTGCCCTGCCGTTTGGCCATACAGTAGTTTACGTCCACATATGGAGTGTTTCTGCAAACTACAGAATCAGGGAAATAAATATTGAGTTTTGTTTGGCTGTTAACCGTTGCTTTGTTAATGGAGAAAATGGATCAAAATGGAAAATTTGGCAAAAAATCTAAATTCTGAAATTTTATCTACATTTACCATTAACTCTTGTGGAACACCTAAAGGGTTAACACCATTTGTAAAATCAGTTTTAAATACCTTAAGGGGTGTAGTTTCTAGAATGTTGTCATTTTTGGGTGATTTTATTATGTAAGCCTCACAAAGCCGCACATGTGATCAGTGCAGGAGGCGTGGCTCAGCACTGGATTTGATCCCGTGCTGAGCCACGCCCCCTGCACTGATCACTTGACGGTGACGTCACCCCAGGTCCTTCGGCTGTTCAACAGTTCGGGTTGGTGGAAGCCGCCCCTTATGGGTTCCATATGCCGCGATAGTCCGCAGTAGTGGAATCCATAACGGGATGCAGCGATTACCACAACACGAACGCCGAACTTTTTTTTAAAGTTCGCTCATCTCTAATTACTATTCTGTCTAAGGGTGCTTTCACACTTGCGTTCTTTGGATCCGGCGGGCAGTTCCGTCCCGCCGGATCCGTGACAATGCCTGACAACTGAAAGCATTTGTAGACGGATCCGGCTTGCGGATCCGTCTACAAATGCATTGCAAGTGCGGATCCGTCTCTCCGTTTGCCATGCGGATAGACGGATCCGTCTTGCATTTTTGTACAGTTTTAAAGGTCTGCGCATGCAGATCCGGCCCCAATGTAAGTCAATGGGATCAGGCGTTCAGGCATGTGTTCCGGCTTTTAAGGATGGAGACAAAACCACAGCATGCTGCGGTTTTGTCAACGTCCTAAAAACTTTCACATACTGAACGGAAGGCATCCTGATGCATCCTGAACGGATTGCTCTCCATTCAGAATGCATGGGGATAATCCTGATCAGTTCCTTTCCGGATTAGAGACCCGACGACGGATCTCTACGCAGGAAAGGAAAAACGCTAGTGTGAAAGTACCCTAAGGAAAACCCCTGGTGAAGAAGGCGGCTATCTGTAACAATAAGCAGTGATAGTGATCACACACACTCTCCTTTGGAAGATAAAAACAGTATGGACTTCCCAGCTATCTACTCCTAGCACTCAGTTTACTATACCCTACTATCTAGCAATTAACCCAGTCCAAACTTTGGGGCCTGGTTGCAGAAAACATTGGTGCGCTAATGTTGGTACACTTACGATTATCCTGCCAGGAGCCGGGGGCTACAGCATTCAGAAGTTTGGATGGCAATGGAGTCGGGGGGAAAATCCTGGGATGCAGGCTTGGCTGTAGAGATAAGGCTTGTTTCACATGTCGTAGTTTTATTCCAGCGGCCTCTCGGGTGCGCTGCCATGCCGAATCTGCCAATCTGTAAGCATCTTTCAATTCCTCCTTTAAATGAGATACATACTTCGGGTAGGTCTTCCTAGATGATTGGTCAGGTGATACTCAGTCAGAAACTAATATCCACTGGTAGTTGAGTTTCCCTCCCGAACATGCGGAAGTAATACATGAGTAAGGAGTACCCAGTCGACTCAATTTTGGTGCAATTGTAGGCATGAACTAGCTGACGTATGTGCCGGCTCCAGCGTCCTTTCTGCTTGGGGCCTAGAGTGCCCAACATGTTGAAAAGGGAACAAAACAGGGGTGGAAGGGATTCTGCTTAAGCCCCTAAAAATCTAACACAGCCACATTTGGCGATAGTCTTGATTTGATATTGGTGACATATGGCTTTCACTTCAGGGGCCAGGTCCCCTATCCAGGCTTTCTCTTCATCATATACTGTAGTAGGGGCCAGGGCAGACAGGATAGGGAGTCCGCTTCAATGTTGGTGGATTCTGGACGGTACTTCAAGCTGAAATCATACACTGCCAGAGAGGCAAGCCACCAGCCTGGCTATGGTTCGTTATAACCTTCAAAATGCACCCCATAGAGGTAGTGAAGCAGCTTGTCCACTACTGCCCACTTCATCGCTAGGAACTCAAGCTTGTGCACTGGGTAGTTGTGCTCATTGGGAGTCAGCCCTCGACTGTTGTAATAGAGTGGTCGCAGAGAACCATTATGTTCCTGATACAGGACGGCTCTGAGCCCCTCAAAGGAAGCATCCAAATGCAGCATATATGGCTTGTTGGGGTCTGCACAAGCCAACACCAGGTCCTGTCTAAAGCAGGACTTCAGCTTTTCAATTGCCTCATCACAAGCACGAGACCAAACCTAGAACATAAAGGTAAGGGCTCATGCACACGACCATTGTTGTTTTGCGGTCTGTTTTTCACGGATCCGTTGTTCCGCATACTAGTTTTTTTTTTCTCTGATTTAAGTCCTCTTCCGTTATTGCACAAAACATATTCATATTGTTTCTGTATGCGATCCTTTTTTTGTGGATTGGAAACGGAAACAGTAACTTATTAATCACCAAACACATGAGCAATATGGACTGGGCATAGCATTTGTACAGTATGGATCCTCAAAATACAGATAAAATACGGATGACATATGTGTGTGTTCCGTATTGTTTGCGGACCCATTGACTTTAATGGGGCCTCGGACCGTGATTTGCGGACAATAATAGGACATGTACTACTTTTTTGCAGAACGGCCATGCAGACAAACAGAAACGAAATGCACACGGAGTAACTTCCATATTTCCTACAGCCCCATTGAAGTGAATGGTTCCACTAATGACATATGACTTATGTATGACACATTGAATCTAATTTAAAGGGTTATGCACTGCCTAAAAGTTATCCTTATCCACAGGATAGGTGATAACTAGCGGAATGGTGGGGGACTGACTGAGAACTGGAGTCCCATACCTCTGTCCCAATTGAATGGCAGATCGAGTATATGCCTGCCACGCTATTCTCTATGGGACTGCCGGATATAGCTGAGTACAGTGCTTGACTTTTGCTGAGAGTCCCATATAGGGAATGCATAAAGTGGCAAGATGCATGTTTAACCTGCTGACCCATGAGGACGGGGGACTGGTACCCCTGTTCTCAGGATCAGTGGAGGTCCCACCAAACAGTCCCCCGCCAATCAGTTAATTATGCTGTATCCTATAAATACGGAATAACTTGTAATAGCATATACAGGGTTCGGTGCCTTGAAAAAGTTATGATGGAAGGAACCAGGCAGAGATGTGTGGGGAGTCGCTCTGGTAGACAGCGGTGCGGGTGCAGTTTAGAGGCAAAACAAGGAGTCCAGATTGTGCATCAAACAGTGTTTTATTCACACTTGCACACCAGAAATGAAAACAGTCTCTTGGTGACAGTTCACACACAACAGAAATCATGTGGCAAAACCAAAAACAGGCCAACACAGGGTCCAGTCACCTTGGGTGGTTTAAGTGCGGGTTCACACCTAGCAGTCGGTTCAGCCGCAGGCGATTCCTCCTTCAGGTTGCAGGGAAACACCACCTTGCTGAGCTCCGTCCTCCAGCACAGAGAACTCCTCAGCCCTGTTAGCAGGCTCCAGGATAATCACCTCAGACACAGCTGATGGCTGTGTTTTATACCCAGCCCAAAACTCGGACTGGACCGTGGGGAGCAGCCACCCACCCTACTCTTTAGCTGCTCCCAGTAAGAGCCGGCCCGGATCGGCTTTGCAGCCATGCTATTTAAAAGAGTCAAAACAGCACTAGCTGCTGCAGACAAAAACCCGGCTCTCACCTCACCGAGGCCAGCAACCTCGGTGACACGTACCTGCCATCGCATATGACACCTTGCACCTTACCACATACCCCCCTTTGTTCAGCCCTGAGGGGTGAACACACGTAAGGCAGTGGACGCGGGACAGGGCATCTGCGTTGCCCTGCAAGCGGCCTGCCCTGTGTTCCACGGAAAACTTGAAATTTTGAAGAGATAGGAACCACCTGGTGACCCGAGCATTCCTCTCCTTGGCCTGACTCATCCATTTGAGGGGGGAATGGTCGGTCACCAGACGGAACCTCCTCCCTAACAGGTAGTAGCGGAGAGATTCGAGTGCCCACTTGATAGCCAGGCACTCCCTCTCCACTATACTATATCTGGACTCGGCGGGACTGAGCTTACGGCTCAGGAAGACAACGGGATGTTCTTCCCCGTTGACCTCCTGAGACAGCACAGCACCGAGGCCTACCTCCGAGGCGTCGGTCTGTACGACAAACTCCTTGTTGAAGTCGGGTGTCACCAAAACCGGGGACCCACACAGGGCCAACTTTAGTTTGGCGGAGATCGCCACTTCACAAGTCCAGGTGCCGGCCGCCGTGGACAGAGACATTTCAGCAGTGGGATAGTCCTTTAAGTCTCCGTGTATGCACACCACCCCAACTTTCCGGCCCGTATACTGGGTGGGCTGTACCAGGGCAGCACTTACCAGGGTTACCAGGCTCCCTGAGTCCAACAGCGCCACTGCCAGGTTATCCCCGACTTGCACCTGGCACAGATGACGACTGTCCATTGTCTCGGGGATGCCGGTCGCACACAGTCTCCAGGCATACATGGAAGCCCGGTACCCATAATTAGTCTCCATGGGTTCCCCCCACTGTGGACAGTTGGCCCTTATGTGTCCAGGCTCCCGACACTGCCAGCAGACCACTGGGGACGGATCTGCAAGAGGTACCTCCCGGGCGGGTTTGGCCGGCCGCCGGGACTGGGGTGGAGATTTGCGGGGTTTGACTGGCCCCCTCCCAAAAGAACCCCCTGCAGGTTTCTGGTGGCCTCATATCGTTCCACCAGGTCGACCATCTCAAGGGCATTGGTGGGGATACCTGGCCGATCCAGTGTTGAAGGGGGTAAGGCAAGGCCCTCCAAAACATGTCAGCCAGCAGCCGGTCCAGCATAGCAGTCGGACTCAGAACCTCAGGCTGCAGCCATTTTTGCAACCTGTGCAGCAACTCATAGTACTGCGGCCGGGCGGGTTCAGCCACGTTAAAGTCCCACTGGTGGACACGCTGAGCCCGGACCAACACGTTTACCCCAGTCTGGCCAGGATCTCCCCTTCACCGTGGAATAGTCAGCAGCCTGGTCGTCTGCCAAATCAAAAAAAACTTGCTGGGGTCCAGATGCCAGGAACGGAGCGACGACCTCTGCCCACTGTTCTCGGGGTAATTTCTCCCTCACGGCCACCTTCTCGAACACCGCCAGATAGGTCTCAACATCATCCGAGGGGGTCATCTTAGGGATCGCGGCACGGACAGCTTTCCGGGCATCGTGGACGCGGTGGGACGCTCCTTCCGCTTGCAACGCCATCACGTGCTGTAGCAGTAGCTGGTTGGTCTCCAACTGCTGCACGTTAGCCTCTATGAGGGCTTTCACAGCCGCCTCCATTTTGTCGGGGATCACTGGCTGCAACTTTGCCGGCTTAATATAGGACATTCACTTTTGCTCAGCAAAAACAAAGTTCGGCGTTCACGCCAGCCTCACTGCGCATGCCCGCATCCGACACCAAATGTGGGGAGTCGCTCTGGTAGACAGCGGTGCGGGTGCAGTTTAGACCTTGCACCTTACCACAGATGGTTGAACAAATCACGTCTTCTTTGAGTGCAAAAATGGATAGCAGCATATTAATTAACAGTTTGCACAAAATTACATTTCTCTACTCACAGATGATGGGGTATGGTGGCTGGCAATATGGCAAAGATGACACTCAGAAATTTGCTAGCTGACTCTGTCTCTCTTTGGATTCCTTTCCCTATGGCTTTACTTTGGCACCTGTGATTGTAGGTCCCTGCTGAATGATGCAGGCTTCCAACTATGCCTGTCCTGAACTCTGGTGATGGTGTCTTAACGTGTTTCCTACCACTTAGCAGTGGAGTCGCTTGATCACTTTGCTGACTCTAATATGCCATAGCCTGCAATTCCTCTGTGGCCTAGGACCCTGCGGCATCCCTGGGGCAAATACGTCCTCCTAGGTGTGCCTCTGTAGTCTACCTGATCTGGAGGATCAAATATTCTCTTTGACTTTAATTTTAAATACTCCACCTTCTGCACACAGTGTAAAATAGCGTTGAAGTGACTGAATTTATTTCTTTGAAGCAGATTTGATTGTGGATTTCATAGGGGAAGCAGGAAAACCTCAACCAAAAACTCCTCAAAAATTCTTGTAAAAACTCCTCTAAAACCTCCACCAAACTACAAATCTGCCACTAAAATGAACCTGTTTTAAGCCACTGATCTGCTACGCATTTTTCTGCAGTGCATTTTAACCGTGTGAACATACCCTCATTGTTTCTGGGCAGCAGATCCTTGTTCATACAGCACAATCTACTGCCCAGAAACGATGATTTAATGATCTGCATGACAGATCTTTTCACCTGGTGATCGAGCAATTGCATGGGGTAAAACCACCATTAGAGACTTGTGAGTCGGACATGCTGTTTTTGGTGAGACCAGCTAACAATCAAATTTTCCTTACTCTCCCCTGGGAGATAATGTCAGGGAAGAAAACGAATGGGCATGTTGGATTTCAACGCAGGATCCTTTTGTTCCTCTGGGAGATAAGCCGTTGTCAGATGGGTCTAGAGAGGACCGAGGTGTCAGGCGATGGCTTTCTCCTCTCTCCCCATTGAAAACAGATACACACTCACTGACCCTGTATGTGTATGGGAGAGTTGGGTACCTTTAATAACACAAGTGGACTTTTACCAATTCCCAGATCTCTTTAGGGTCATGTCTCATTGTATTGGACTATTATAGTTTATTAAACGTCCTGAAATCTCCTCACTTGTAGAACAACAGATACAAATGACATACAAGGGCAATTTCAGCCGCTGTGCATTTAATAGATGCCTCTCCCTATGAACTCCATTGCCATAGCTTCTATGCTGAAAACAATCCCAGCGATATCATAACATACACAAGTACAACGTTACCATATTTACTCTTTTTGGAGTTACCAGAGCAGAAAAGGATTGCAATTTATTTCTCTGTACAATGATCTTATTTGTCTCCCGGTGTACAGATCCTTGTTTATTTAATTCAGGGAGAGAAAAATTCAATTTCTCTCCGAGCCGTGTTCACTCAATGAATCCTGTGTGAAGGCAGCAAACCAGAGAGACGAAATTTATGTAAATTACATGTAATGAAAATATCTGATGGAGAAATATACCTTGTTTCATGGATGGGTCTACAAATTCAGTTGTCTGAGTAAGTTGAAGATGTTTGATGTTTTGATCCTTCACGCAATGCTCCATATTTGATTAATGTGCATTATAAAATAGGAATAGAGTTTGGAATTATGGGCCATGGTAGTGTTCAAGTACGGTTCCTGCCTGGTCGCCTGTGTTGTTCCAGGTATAGACCCCAATTCTGCGTACATCTACTGTGCTAGGCCACCTCTAGTGTTCCTAGAATAGCCACTGATTTACTGTAATATTTCCATGTCTGAACACCCAAGGTATAGGCCCCGATTCCATCTCCTTTGTACGCCTGGTCATCCATGTTGTTCCAGATATAAAGGGTTAAAGTGTTAGTGAAATTTCAATAAACAAAGTCTTGTTTGGTTGGGGTCGCTAGAATGAGATGAAAGTAGTACTCATGTATTGCACTTTCTTCGCTGCAGGAGACAGGATTAGAAGGGGCTTGTCTCACTTCAGCAAGTGGTATTTATCATGTAGAGACAGTTAATACATGGCAATTACTAATGTTTTCTTATTAGTGTTGAGCGAGCATACCATGTGTGCTTGAGCGCGATGCTCGAGTCAGTGTATTTAAATCTAATTTAGCCTCTATTTCTGAAAAGTTTTGAACTCACAACCTTCTACATTAGAACCAAGAATCTTAACGACTACGCTATACAGCTACATGTTAACCTGCACATAAATATATAATGATACTTCTGCTGTATAGGAATACTTATTCAGATTATTAGATGAGTGGTTACAGTCCTTGCCTCTAATGTAGAAGGTTGTGAGTTCAAATCGCGGCAGAAACTTTTCAGAAATAGAGGCTAAATTAGATTTAAATACACTGAGTGTCCCTAAGCACTGACTCCATATATGGACATAGCTATATATGGAGTCAGAGCAGGGACTCCTAAGACATGGACTCACACTAGGGGATTCCCCCACTGAGGTCTTCTGCATAGACCTCAGTGGGACCCGGCACATTCCCCTCTTAAGAACAGGGGGTGCCTGGTTTAATGCTCAGGTTCTCCCATTGAGTTCCATTGTGCTTGGGTGCTCTGTAGAGCACCCGAGCATCCCAAAGTGTTCTACTCGTGCACCTGAGCACTTTGGTGCTCGATCAACACTAATTGTTATTATACATATTGCTTCCTTTGCTGGTTGGATTCATTTTTCCATCACATTATACACCGGTGGCTGTGCTTATACGCTATAGGAAAAAGCGCCAGCCTCTCTGTTGGCTGGGACCGCAGGAGTGTGCATAGCTCAGTGCTTTTTCCTACTGTGTGCTAACTCAGCCACCGCTGCTTGATTACAGGGTGGTCGAAACCTCTGGAAACGAGCAGCGTATAATGTGACGGAATCAAGTCAGCAAGGGAGGCAATATGGACAATCACAATCCTGTGTTATATATTCAGGTGTTTTCTGTCAGTGTAATACTGCCTATCATGATAATGAATTGACTGCTGAAACATGATCTGAATAGAACATCAAGTGTCAGCCTATTTTGAAGCTCAGTGGCCAAAGTGAAAACTGCAAGATAGTGACACGGAAAATTTAAATATAATCCCCAAAAAGTTTTACCAAATGTTTAGGACACGTTTAGGACACATCCACTTTTCTCCATATGGACTGGGCCAAATTTAGCAAATCTGAAATGTGTCACTTTATGTGGAATGTTTTTTACTTATCCAAATGATTCTGAGATTGTTTTCTCGGGACACATTATACTTCATGTTAGTCGTAAATTTGGGTCAATAAATTTAAAGGAAAATTTATAAAAAATTTGGAAAAATTCTAAATCTTCTAAATTTAAATATCTGATAATATACTTATTAACATTCACCATATGTTGGAATTGTTTTGTAAATGTTATTTTATTTTTTAAAGGCCAGTTCAGTTAGGGTGCATTCACACAATCATATCTATTGGGCCGCAAAAAATGTAGACAACACACAGATGTCATCCACGTGCTGTTCACATATATATGACCATGCTGTAAATTATGGAACATGTCAAATTATAGAACAATATTCTACTGCACATGAAATGTAGAATGTAAAAGTAAATTCCCCATTAAAAGTGCCCTGTCTGACCCAGGAAGAAGTACAACAGCGACTTAAAAAGATTAAAATAGACAAATCGCCAGGACCGGATGGCATACACCCCCGTATCCTAAGGGAATTAAGTAATGTCATAGCCAGACCTTTATTTCTGATATTTACGGACTCTATACTGACAGGGAATGTTCCACATGATTGACGCATAGCAAATGTGGTGCCAATATTCAAAAAGGGTCCAAAAACAGAGCCTGGAAATTATAGGCCGGTAAGTTTAACATCTATTGTTGGTAAACTGTTTGAAGGGTTTCTAAGAGATGCTATCTTGGAGTATCTCAATGAAAATAAGCAAATTACACCATATCAGCATGGCTTCATGAGGGATCGGTCATGTCAAACTAATTTAATCAGTTTCTATGAGGAGGTAAGTTCTAGACTTGACCGGGGTGAATCAGTGGATGTCATATATCTGGACTTCTCCAAAGCATGTGACACTGTACCACACAAAAGGTTAGTATATAAAATGAGAACACTTGGACTAGGAGAAAATATTTGTATGTGGGTAAGTAACTGGCTCAGTAATAGAAAACAGAGAGTGGTTATTAACGGTACACACTCAGATTGGGTCACTGTCACTAGTGGGGTACCTCAGGGGTCAGTATTGGGCCCTATTCTCTTCAATATATTTATTAATGATCTTGTAGAAGGCTTGCACAGTAAAATATCAATTTTTGCAGATGACACTAAACTGTGTAAAGTAATTAACACTGAAGAGGACAGTTTTCTGCTACAGAGGGATCTGGATAGATTGGGGGCTTGGGCAGAGAAATGGCAGATGAGGTTTAACACTGACAAATGTAAAGTTATGCACATGGGAAGGAATAATGCAAGTCACCCGTACATACTAAATGGTAAAACACTCAGTAACACTGACATGGAAAAGGATCTAGGAATTTTAATAAATAACAAACTAAGCTGTAAAAACCAGTGTCAGGCAGCTGCTGCTAAGGCCAATAAGATAATGGGTTGCATCAAAAGAGGCATAGATGCCCGTGATGAAAATATAGTCTTATCACTTGTCAGACCACACATGGAGTACTGTGTACAGTTCTGGGCTCCTGTGAACAAGGCAGACATAGCATAGCTAGAGAGGGTTCAGAGGAGGGCAACTAAAGTAATAACTGGAATGGGGCAACTACAGTACCCTGAAAGGGTATCAAAATTAGGTTTATTCACTTTAGAAAAAAGACGACTGAGGGGAGATCTAATAACTATGTATAAATATATCAGGGGTCAGTACAGAGATCTGTCCCATCATCTATTTATCCCCAGGACTGTGACTGTGACGAGGGGACATCCTCTGCGTCTAGAGAAAAGAAGGTTTGTACACAAACATAGAAAAGGGTTCTTCACTGTAAGAGCAGTGAGACTATGGAACTCTCTGCCTGAGGAGGTGGTGATGGTGAGTACAATAAAGAAATTCTAGAGGGGCCTGGATGTATTTCTGGAGCGTAATAATATTATATCAGGCTATAGCTACTAGAGATAGGTCGTTGATCCGGGAGTTGTTCTGACTGCCTGATTGGAGTCGGGAAGGAATTTTTTCCCCTTAAGTGGGGAAAATTGGCTCTACCTAACAGGGTTTTTTGCCTTCCTCTGGATCAACTTGCAGGAAACAGGTCGAACTGGATGGACAAATGTCTTTTTTCGGCCTTATATACTATGTTACTATGTTACTATGTTACTATGCACATGGGAAGGAATAATTCAAGTCACCCGTACATATTAAATGGTAAAACACTCGGTAACACTGACATGGAAAAGGATCTAGGAATTTTAATAAACAGCAAATTAAGCTGCAAAAACCAGTGTCAGGCAGCTACTGCCAAGGCCAATAAGATAATGGGTTGCATCAAAAGAGGCATAGATGCCCGTGATGAAAACATAGTCCTACCACTTTACAAATCACTAGTCAGACCACACATGGAGTACTGTGTACAGTTCTGGGCTCCTGTGAACAAGGCAGACATAGCAGAGCTGGAGAGGGTTCAGAGGAGGGCAACTAAAGTAATAACTGGAATGGGGCAACTACAGTACCCTGAAAGGTTATCAAAATTAGGGTTATTCACTTTAGAAAAAAGACGACTGAGGGGAGATCTAATAACTATTTATAAATATATCAGGGGTCGGTACAGAGATCTGTCCCATCATCTATTTTTCCCCAGGACTGTGACTGTGACGAGGGGACATCCTCTGCGTCTGGAGGAAAGAAGGTTTGTACACAAACATAGAAAAGGAATCTTCACTGTAAGAGCAGTGAGACTATGGAACTCTCTGCCTGAGGAGGTGGTGATGGTGAGTACAATAAAGGAATTAAAGAAGGGACTGGATGTATTTCTGGAGTGTAATAATATTACAGGCTACAGCTACTAGAGAGGGGTCATTGATTCAGGGAGTTATTCTGATTGCCTGATTGGAGTCGGGAAGGAATTTTTTCCCCTTAAGTGGGGAAAGTTGGCTTCTGCCTCACAGGGGTTTTTTGCCTTCCTCTGGATCAACTTGTAGGAAACAGGCCGAACTGGATGGACAAATGTCTTTTTTCGGTCCTAAATACTATGCTACTATGTTACTATGTAAGATAACGGGGCCATATCTCTAGGATATGCCCCCTATTGCCTGATAGGTGTGGGTCCCACTAGTGTGACCTGCACCTACACTAAGAACGGAGTGAGGAAAGGTGTTGGAGGGCGCACTGTGCATGTGCATCTGCCCTCCATTCATTTCTAGCACAGGACACAGGCTGGAAGAGGCCTGAATCGCATTGCTGACAGCCGCATGGAGGTAAGTATTAGTGTTTATTTATTTTTTTATTTGGCACAATGCAGGAGAGGAGCACTATGGGGGGGATCTAGGGGCACTAAGAAGGGGGATTTATTAATGGCACATTATGGGGGGCACTATGGGGAAGGGAGGACAGAAGCATTATTGGGGCATCTACTGAGGGCCCTAATAAGAGGTATTTTATACTGCAAATTACGAGGGACATTATGAGGGCATCTACTGAGGGGCATCTACTGGGGGCACCACATGGGGGCATTTTATACTGGCACATTATAGGGAGCGCTTGGGGGGGAGCATTTTGGGGTAATCTACTGGGTGCAATATATATGGGCATTTTATACTGGCAAAAATTATGGGGGACACTGAGGGCATCTACTGGGGGGACTATATAAGGGAATTTTATACTAGCAGATCATGGGGAGCACTATGAGGAAGGGGGAGAGGAGCACTATGGGGGCATTTACTGGGGGCACTATATAGGAGTATCTTATACTGGCACACATTATGGGAGTACTATGGGGACATTAGTTCAACTGGAGGAATTAAGAGGGGGTATTTTTGTACTGGCACACAGATCGGGGCATTTTAGAACTTAGTTCACATTATTAGGGGGCATTTTTTGCACTTGTATACGTTTTAAGGGGGCATTTTTAATACTTTCTACTGTCACATTAAAAGGAGAATTATTACTACTGGGGGCATTATGGTGGCTTTATTACTATTAGGGAACTATGGGAAACATGATTATTAGTATGGACACTATGGGGACATTATTACTATTGGCAACATTATTAATACTAAGTGTGCTCTGGCAGAGAATTATTACTATTGGTGGGACTTTGGGAAGCATTACTACTGTGAGGGCACTGTTAACACTATGCTCTCTGTGAATTAATTATTTCTGTTGGTGGGACTTTGGGGACCACCATTAATGTGGTGGTGGGGGGCACCCTGGCACAGTATCAACTTAGCACAATTTTTTTGGGGGGACGTTATGTTTGTACTATTAGTGTACTATTGTACTATTAGTGTGAGCGACACTATTTACTGGGCGCAGTTATTTTTTATAATTATTGAAGGGGGCACTATTAGCATGGTACTAGTATTTTCAGGGGGACTGTTTCTGCAGTATAGTATTGGGAGCACAGCGGGCACACTATTGGGGGTGGCAGAATGGGGTATTCAGAAGATGTAAGGATGATGCTAAAGTAGGAAGCTACTCTCTGCAGAGACGAGAGATGGCAGAAAAATCATCATTGCAGTCTGGTCTGAATGGAGAAGATGAGGAAAGAGCACGTCTACATTAAATGTGACATCACTGGATGTAAGAGGTATGTGGTGCTATGTAAAAGAAGAGACACTTCAGCTCCTCCCCCTACCATTTGCAGAGGGAGAATTCAGAGCGTGGCAACGTCAGCTGTACTGCAATGTCGGGCAGCTATAAGCATGGTGGTGGCTACAAATGGGACAGGGGGTTTCGATCTGGTGAGGATGGTCGAGGGGGGTAGCCGGCCACGAGGGGGAGGGGGGAGGTGTTGGCTGGACGGACGACAGGCCACAAGCAGGATCCGGATAATTTTGCGTGGCGCACTACAATAGGATATTTTCTATTGTATATTCCCTTTAAAGAGGATAAGCTACACTCCTAAATTCAACCAAACTCATAATACTTCGTCATTGGAAATCCACAGGACCTTTTGTGGTTTATGAGTAATTCATCAAAATGAATTGGATTTACAAAATCTAGGAAATCCTGGAAGATAACACCAACCATAATTCTAATTTTGTACTGTTTGGTGGCCCTGGATGAAGTTCATGAATCCATATTTTTTGTATTATGTAACGTGATCTTTCTTTTCATTTTTTCACCTTAGCAAGGATGCATCAACCTAACTGCCAATAAATGTACTTTTCTTCGTGTAATGTTGATAAGTCAAGGAGAATGAATCTGCATCAATTATATGGTAATTTCATTTGTATATTGAGAAGAGAACATTGCAGGATATTCCAGTATCTTGCGGACATGTCGACATATCTAAAATTGGTCAATTTTGAGCATTTTCCTTTGTCCAAGATCATATATTTGCTACCTATCCAACCAATGTAAGAAATTTCTTTTCTTCACTTCTGTCAGTTCTCTATTGTATATTTGATGTGTTCTGAAGAAAATAAGAATACAAAAATAAAAGTAAACAAACCATCAAAATGTATCCTTTAATGTAATTTTCTATTTTTGTGAGGGATATTCCTGGAGCTTTGCAAGAATAATAATTGTCTTTAAGAAAAAAAAATTTGTATTTACTTTACCCTTTCTGTATGTGTTATGAGATCTCTCTCTCTCTTGTTAGATTCTTAATGTGTAGTTGCCAAGGGACACATGAATTACTGTGACCCAGCAGTGAGACGTGATGGCCTCCGCAAGCTGTCTCAGCATGCCAGTTTGTCTCTGCCCAAACAGGTGTGTTGATTCTCAGTGTAATCGAAAAACATTTTTTACTGTACTTAAAATAGAAAGGACTCTGTTTTGTGTTGTGCGATATCAAAAATTAAGGAAATTGTAATAACTTAACCCATATTTTTTTTTTAGTTTCGATAAATACCTTTCCTTGTGGAGTACCCCCTGATACTGATGTTGCCACCCTGTCAGTTTTTTTTTCAAATATCGCTCCTACACCCCCCTGCAGTTTTCCCGCTCAGTATGTTAATACTGAGCATCGGTACAGGGAGGAGGAGATGCCAGGGTTTCTCAATGGGCGTCTCCTTCTCCCTGGCTGTGCCAAGATCCAATCACAGCGGAGAGCGCCACAGCCAGGGAGAAGGAGAGCTTTTTTTTTCTCCCTGGCTGTGACGCTCTCCGCTGTGATTGGATCGCGGCACAGCCAGGGAGAAGGAGACGCCCATTGAGAAACCCTGGCGTCTCTTCCTCCCTGTACCGATGCTCAGTTTTAACATACTGAGCAGGAACACTACAGTGGGGCACAGCGGGGCATAGGAGCGATATTTGAAAAAACAGGCAGGGTGGCAGCATGAACGGGGTTACCCCGCAAGGAAAGGTATTTGTCAAAATTAAAAAAACATGAAAGGTCCTCTTTTGGCTTTGCGTTTTTGTTTTTTTCTCCCCACGTTCTAATAGCCATAATTTTTTTCATTTTCTGTTCATATAGCCATATGAGGCTCTTTTTGTGTGGAATAAGTTTTTTAAGAGCCCCATTTAACTTACCATGTCTGTTATTAGAATCTGTTATTAGAAAAAGGGAAAAAAAATCTTTGTGGGGTTAAATAAAAAAAAAAAGTTTTTTACATCACGGCATTTACTGTGCGCTCAATACGAATGTGGTGATACCAAACTTGTATACATAATTTTTTTTGTTTTACTACTTTAAAAAAAATAAAATCCCTTGAAAAAAATCAAAAAATTATTTTTATCGCCATTTTCCGACAGCCATAACTTTTTTAGGTTTAGGTCTAGAGAGCCGTATGAGGGCTTGTTTTTTGTGGAAAGAACTGTAGTGTTTATTAGTACTGTATTTTTGGGGAGGTCAGGGGGAGGTGACAAAGTAAATGGCAAATGGTGTACTCTTCTTTTTTTTCCGGTTACGGCATTCACCGCACAGGAATTTTTAAAAAATATTTTAATAGTTTAGACGATTTCAAACAAAGCTATACCAGATTTTTTTTTATATATATTTTTTACATGTAAAATTGGGAAAGAAAGTGATGTAAACTTTTAATTTTTTTTTTTACTTTTACAGTAATAACTTTTAACCCTCTTAGGGGGGCTAAAACATGGGATCTTTTGATCCCCTGTCCTATATACCCTAACAGAGATCTATTTGGGTGAATAGGATTTTTACACACTTCCTGCTGAGCTGTGCCTCATGGCCGGCCTGGTAAGCTTCAGAAGCTTCCAGGCTGCCGCGGTAACAGAATGGAGCTCCGCGATTTTACTGCGGGGGCTCCGATCGGAAGGCAGAAGGAGCTGCATCCTGTGTCTGCTGTTTTATACAGCTGGTACCCCCCGCGTCTTGAGCAAGCTCACCGCAGTGGATTGTATAGAGGTTGAGCTAAATATAGTTAAAGGCTATGGACACCCTTGTGCATTAAAGTTATTATGCAGCACATAATAACATTGCACTTGTTTGTTTAGGCCTCCTGCACATGACCTTATGGTTTTGCAGGCAGTTTTACATGGATCCGTTTTTTAATTTTTTGTTTCAGTATTGTTTTCGTTTCCGTTCTGCTTCACCATTCCATTTTTCCGTTTGTGATTTGGGTATTGCGGATCAGAAACAGAAACATACAATAATGTTTAAAGTACATATAAAAATTGGGCGGCGCATAACCTTTTTAATAGATGGTTTCGCAAAAACGGAACGGATACGGAGCAGAGGTGACAGTGAGGCACTTGGACCAGGGGGAGCAGAGGGGGCATGAGGCAACTAGGGCAGGGGGGAGTAGAAGGGGCAGTGAGGCACCTAGGGAAGGGGGCATCAGTGAGGCACCTGGAGCAGGAGGGCAGAGGGGGCAGTGAGGCAGCTAAGGAAGGGAGGATCAGAGGGGGCAGTGAGGCACCTGGGGCAGGTAAGGGAGCAGAGGAGGCAATTAGGCACATGGGGTAGGGAGGGAGCAGAAAGGCCAGTGAGTCACCTGAAGCACGGAGGGGGCAGTGAGTCACCTGGGCGGGGAGTGGGAGCAGTAAGGCTCCTGGGGCACGGGAGTTGCAGAGGGGATATTGAGGCACCTTGGGTGGGGGGAAGCAGAGTGGGCAATGATGCAACTGAGCAGCTGGGTAACAGAGAGGCAACTAGGGGATGGGGAGGAAGGAGGAACCACTAACCTGAGGAGGAAGAGGGCGGACACGTGCAGGAATCTAACAGTGCAAAAGGACCTTTCCCCTTTCAAAGGAGCATGCAAACCATTGAGTCCTTGTCTTTTTAGCCTGATGCTTATTGGTTAGTGAAACAACCAATTATTGCTTATGTTAGTCTCATGTGGGAAGAGCTTATTGGTAAGCCTGCTCCTTTGTAAAGGGGAGGTCCCTTATACCACTGGACAGGTTCCTGATGCCAGCGCCATGATCTCAACCCCAGCTGTGCTTCTATTGCCTGTAGTGAGGTTGGGAGCATTGGTTTGCCGGGTATTAAACTGCCTGAGGAATGTCCTTGTCCCTCTCAGCAATGGGGAGTAAACATGCCAGAAGCATAGCTGGGACTGAGATTGCACCAAACAGAGAGAGAGCAGCATTAAATTTAGTTAGTACGCTTAATAGGGCAGCACTGCCAGGCACATTTTTTACAATTGTGCCCCTATCACCTTGCTATCATGTGGCACTCTAAGCGGTTGCCTTTCCCCCCCTAAACTTTGTCCCGTCCCTGGCGGGATCTCCCACTGTCAAAGACTGCTGGCGTCTCTTGAGAGAAAGCCGAAGTGGTTTTAACCAGTCTATTCACTTTCTCATGAACCAGTCAAACAGTGCACCAGTGAGTGTGGTTGACCTTCAATACTACACACAGACTGCATGGTATCCCTATCTATTCTGCCTTGAGACCTATGGCAGTGGTGGTTGGTAAGAAAAAGACAGGGTTCTGGAGCCCAGAGAAGCACATTTCAAAGCTATCTTACCCTACTTCTGCCTGAACCCAAAAGTTCTAATACTTGTACAATACCCATAATTCCAGATTTCAGCTTATCTGTTGATTATACCACATTGACCCTACCAAATGACATCTTGTGTGTGTTCTGCTGATTATTCTTGTGTTTTTGTTCGCTTTAATTTGGCCTTCATTGTTTAGACTCTAATAGGGCTGAATAATCAATAGCAGGCTGTTACCAATGTACAACTTAATTAAATTGATTTTCGTGACCCAGGGCAATCTCAAGCTTTTCATATTAACAAAGCAATATTTTCAGGCCAAGGGGTCACCGAAGAAGCAGTTAGTGATAAGCTAAGAGAATAATCAGTCTCGTAATTGTCTCAAAAAAAGGGTCCGGGGAGGATTTAAAAAAAGAGATCAAATGATGATGTTGATTACAATAATTACCTTTCATCTAAAATACTGTTCGTTTTGTTAGTTCATATAATCTTATGCAATAGACCTTATTGAATGGCTAACATTATTATAAAAAATTATAGAGGGAGATTTATCAAAACTGGTGTAAAGGAAAACTAGCTTAGCATCTTTGCAAATAGAGTTGGTAAGAAATGCTGCCCTTAGGTGTGTGCGGAGTCTATGTCCAGGGTTACAGACTACAAGCAATGTGTTGTCAGAGATTGCTGTCATATAGCACTGGATTCTATATTTCCCATCTTCTACTGTATATGAGAAAAACAGGGTGCAGAGGAAAAAGATTAGTACCTGATTACAAGATCTACAGGGTTTGGAGGCATGCAAATCTACATAGGAGCTGTAGACACAAAACAGTAGAAGATTTCCTGAGGATAAAAAGCTGTTCTGGCCAAATAATAATCATACAGGGACTCGGATCATTACAGTACGTAGCTCTGATAACTCAACTGTTATTTGGACAAATCCTGCACCTATTTCCCAAGACTACAATACCCCTTTAAGCCACATCAAACCACTTTATTGTGCTGGTGTAATTACTTAGGGTCTTCGTATATGGAGCTGTCATGCTCTCTAGCTTTACTGCTCACAAGAGGAAATCTGGAGGTCAAGTGAACAATTTTATTGTCTGAAGGTGGAGGTGATACCTTCGCTTATTTTCCAGTTGAGTACAGCAGACTTAGAGGATCAGTAGGATTGCCCTCATACTTATTAGATTGGGAGCAGATCTTGTAGATGTATCAAATAAAGATAAGAAATGGTGGCACTGCCATCCAATCAGGCAATCCACCCGATCTCCCCTTTCAGACCAATGCGCACAACACAGCAGGTGAACGCTCGTATGTGGTGCTCAGCAGCAGTAGCAATTCGAGATAGAGTCCAATGCAGCGTTGAGAGAAATAACAAAAATAGGCTTGCGGCACTCACCCAGGTAGAAGAGACCACGGCACTCAAATTAGTTGTGAGTTTAAGTTTTGAATTTATTCATATATATATATAGATCCATCCAGGTTTTTTTTAATATATAGTAGGTGGCCAACGTTTCGGTCCTATTTCCAGACCTTGATCACGGTCATAGTTAAACTGGCAGGTCAGAAAGGTCCTGGATGGCCATCCAGGACCTTTCTGACCTGCCAGTTTAACTATGTGGATCGTGATCAAGGTCCGGAAATAGGACCGAAACGTTGGCCACCTACTATATATAAAAAAAACCTGGATGGATCTATATATATATGAATAAATTCAAAACTTAAACTCACAACTAATTTGAGTGCCGTGGTCTCTTCTATTGAATCCGTGATACTTCACTACCACTGAGCACCACCCGCATAGAGGAGTGCTGTCCAACAAAGATTGAATACTCACCCAGGTAGAGACTTTAGCATTCTTTATTCATCCTTGTACAGGACATTTATGAACGGGGTGCAGGGGCGGACAGCCAGTTGCAGATGATTAGTGGCTACGGCCGTTTCGCGCGTGAGATCGCGCTTCGTCTGGCCACTCACACTTCATTGCGCAGACCTGCGCTTCTTATAGGCGGCACTCTGTAGCCATATTCATGAGGAACAGCTGAGTGCGTAAATTAGTGACGTTAAAATCATAGGTACTGAAGGGTACATACATACAGGTTAGTACTACATAATTCATCA
This sequence comes from Bufotes viridis, assembly GCA_033119425.1. Taxonomy (NCBI): domain Eukaryota; kingdom Metazoa; phylum Chordata; class Amphibia; order Anura; family Bufonidae; genus Bufotes; species Bufotes viridis. The sequence goes on along the minus strand of CM065592.1, from coordinate 465,685,966 downwards.
TATTTTCATATTGCTTACATGGTTATACATAATGTTTCAAAACGAGACCATGATACTGACGTATTCACATTGCGCAGTTAAGCACACAGTGGTAATGCCAACTTTTGAAATTTCCACCACCCATTATCTACTCAATAACGATCGCGAATACACCCTACTACCCTAGGGTAGGGGGAGGAGCTCAACTTTCAATAGTTGCCACAGCTTTGACTCAATTGCCACAGCTTTGATGTTGTGCTCCCAATTGCAGCCATAATATATGCCTCTACAGGAATACTGACATGTCGTTCCTATCGTTCAAACCCGCTGCCCCGGTAGCTCCGATCCGCATAATCCACCTTGCCTCTCTCTGCAGGAGAAGCCGGTGCCGATCCCCCCTCTGGGGATGGGTCAGACCTGCTCCATTCCTGCAAAAGAGAGGTAACGTGGATGACCGCTACGTGCGGTTCTAATGTGCTCAATCAGGCGGGGGCATCCCTTGCCCGAACGAATGGAATTGACATGCTCCCGTATCCTCTCAAAGAGTGGACGTGTCATTTTACCAATGTAAAACCTCTTACACGGACAAAAGATGACATACACGACAAAAGATGTCCGACATGTCATAAAATCCTTGACTACATGTTTGATTCCTCCTATTTGCAGCCATTTGCTGCACATATTCAGAGCGCCAAAGAAGCAGTGCCCACACCTATGGTTCCCTTTTAACCTTTTGTTTGTAAGCCAAGTCTCAGCCCTTGGTTCATGCAGTGCACTACTGACCACTTTGTCTTTAATGGTTTGGCACTTAGTAAATGTAATCAAAGGGTTTCGCCGTCAGGCTAAGGAGCTCAGTAACCGTCTGCTGGACCGGGGTTACCCGCGGAGAAATGTCTCGGTGGCCTTACATAGGGCTGCAGCACTCGATCGGGACACATTGCTCGCTGAGAAAGGTAGGAGCACTGAACTTTCCCGTTTTTGCCTTCACTTTTAAATATAGTCCCGCCGCTGAGGTTATCAAGCGGGTCATTAATGAGAACTGGGATCTGCTTAAGGGGGACCCCACTTTGAGTAACTTTACCAGCCAGCACCCTTTGATTACATTTAGGTAGTGCCAAACCATTAAAGACAAAGTGGTCAGTAGTGCACTGCATGAACCAAGGGCTGAGACTTGGCTTACAAACAAAAGGTTAAAAGGGAATCATAGGTGTGGGCACTGCTTCTTTTGCGCTCTGAATATGTGCAACAAATAGCTGCAAATAGAAGGAATCAAACATGTAGTCAAGGATTTTATGACATGTCGGACATCTTTTGTCTTGTATGTCATCTTTTGTCCGTGTGAGAGGTTTTACATTGGTAAAACGATACGTCCACTCTTTGAGAGGATACGGGAGCACGTCAATTCCATTCTTTCGGGCAAGGGATGCCCCCGCCTGATTGAGCACATTAGAACCGCACATAGCGGTCATCCACGTTGCCTCTCTTTTGCGGGAATGGAGCAGGTCCGACCCATCCCCAGAGGGGGGATCGGCACCGGCTTCTCCTGCAGAGAGAGGCAAGGTGGATTATGCGGACCGGAGCTACCGGGGCAGCGGGTTTGAACGATAGGAACGACATGTCAGTATTCCTGTAGAGGCATATATTATGGCTGTAATTGGGAGCACAACATCAAAGCTGTGGCAATTGAGTCAAAGCTGTGGCAACTATTGAAAGTTGAGCTCCTCCCCCTATCCTAGGGTAGTAGGGTGTATTCGCGATCGTTATTGAGTAGATAATGGGCGGTGGAAATTTGAAAAGTTGGCACCACCACTGTGTGCTTAACTGCGCAATGTGAATACGTCAGTATTATGGCCTCGTTTTGAAACACTATGTATAACCATGTAAGAAATATGAAAATATGAAGAATTATGTAGTACTAACCTGTATGTATGTACCCTTCAGTACCTATGATTTTAACGTCACTTATTTACGCGCTCAGCTGTTGCTCATGACTATGGCTACGGAGTGCCACCTATATGAAGCGCAGGTCTGCGCAATGAGGTGTGAGCCGCTAATCATCTGCAACTGGCTGTCCGCCCCTGCACCCCGTTCACAAGTGTCCTGTACAAGGATGAATAAAGAAAGTCTCTACCTCGGTGAGTGCCGCAAGCCTATCTTTGTTATTTCTCTCAACGCTGCAGCAGATCTTGTAGACATGAATGGGATCTGCCACAGCTATCTAATGTCTATGCCCAACAAAGATCCCCAATGTTTTGGCCTGGGCAAGAGGTCCATGTTTTTGTGGCTGGTTGAAAAATACAATAAAATAGGAACACATTGTCTTTGATCCACAGAAATGGCTACCTATTGTATTACCTCATAGGCTACTTTCACACTCGTGTTTTGGCTTTCCGTTTCTGAGATCCGTCATGGGCTCTCAAAAGCGGTCCGAAATAGATCAGTTTTGCCCTTATGCATTCTGAATGGAAAAGGATACGTTCAGAATGCATCAGTTTGCCTCCCATCAGTCTCCATTCTGCTCTGGAGGTGGACACCAAAACGCTCCCTGCAGCGTTTTGCTGTCCGCTTGACACAATCTGGCACAATAGAAAACAGATCTGTCTCCCATTGACTTTCAATGGAGTTCATGACGGATCCGTCTTGGCTATGTTACAGATAATAATTCGTGACGGATGCATGCGGTTGTATTATTGTAACAGATCCATGACTGATCCGCGAGTGTGAAAGTAGCCTTAATTACAACCTCTAAGACAAACGCCTGATACTTTTAATTCACTATTAGCATAGTAAAGGGCGAACATAAATTAATTCGAGGAAACTATACATTTTTAATAAGTTCATTTGCAAATCATAGCCTTGTATACTCATTTACCTGCTCCAAAATGGTAAGACAGATGGATCCTTGTGGTGTCTTGATCCCATAAATTTTGCTTTTAAAGGTTAAGTGCAGCAATCATAAATCACCTGCTATACATACGAGTCTGCAAAGAGTTGAATGTAGCAGGGTAAGAAGTGAATACAGCAAAAGCATTATTGTCGGCTATGGAAAACATCTGGTAAACAGTAATTTGCATAAAATAATTTCTGTCTCTTTATTATGTGGTGATAATAAGATCTTCTTATACTCAGTTATGTCATTCTAATTTCCATTCTATGTCTCCCTCTCGGCATGTCAAACATTCTCAATGTTAGTGATTAGTCTTGAATTCCCAATGCAGCTCTTTTAGATATGAGCCTCAGAAACATGGAATGGGTCTCCAAGCACTGGCTTCAAAGAACAGTCAACGACCAAAAGTGTATCAAGCTGTCACATGAAGGTCAGATAGCAATGGACATAGTTTGCTTGGTTTTGGGGGATTCAAAGTTTTTTTTCCAAGTGTTTCATGCTGATCCCCTATCCTCAGGATAGGTCATCAGTATCTGATCCCAGTACCCCCACCTATCTTCGGTTGAGAATGAGAGCCGCGGCCTCCTCGCAGCTTATCCTAGGCCAGTGACATCATGTTTATTGGTCACATGGCCTAGGCCAGTGGTGGGCAAACTTATAAGTCAACTGAGCCAAATATCAACAAAACGGCGATTTAATTTTTTCTGAGAGCCAAATTTTTTAAATGTAAACTATATAGGAAGGTACATTGTTATTAACTTAATAAGGGTATTCCTAACCATCTGAACATACCTTTCTCAATCCTCGACATCTTTCACTCCACAACGTTTCACCCTATAAGACGCACGTGGGTTTTAGATGAGGACAATATGAAAAAAAATGATGATTACACTTACCGGTAATCGGATTTTCCAGACCCCACAACAGCACCAAGAGAGAGAGGGATCCACCCCCAGGGACGGGAAACCTACATAAATAAAAAGGTGGAGCCTCTCTACTCCTTCAGTGGTTTTCAGAGCAAGAGAGGGACTCCTACATGGATTAGTAATTCAACTGTATAACAACAACCCATCACCTATTTAGTTATTTATTTTTTCCACCAAAAAAAGGGTGGGAATAAGGAAGGGTGCTGTCGTGGGGTCTGGAAAATCTGATTACCGGTAAGTGTAATCATCATTTTTCCCCTCCCCCACGACATCACCAAGAGAGAATTACAGAGGAATAGAGCCCTTCCTAGGGAGGGACCACAGATTGAAGACCTTTCTACCAAAGGAAAGATCAGAGGTAGAGTGCAAGTCTAACCGATAGTGACGGAAGAAGGTACTAGGAGAGGTCCAGGTGGCAGCTTTGCAAATTTGCTCAATTGAAGCACCTGACCTTTCAGCCCAAGAAGTGGAGATAGAACGTGTGGAGTGTGCTCTCACCGAAACAGGTGGGGAAAAATTAGCCTCAAGATAGGCTTGTGAAATAGCCATTCTAAGCCACCTGGCTAAAGTACTTTTGGTAGCCTTCTTTCCTTTATTTGGTCCTGAGAATAGGACAAACAAAGCAGAAGACTTTCTCCATTCCTCCGAGATTTTTAGGTAATGCAAAAGGCATCTGCGGACATCCAAGGTATGGAATTCTGCCTCTTTAGGATTTTTAGGCTGATTACAAAAGGAAGGAAGGATAATTTCCTGAGACCTGTGAAATTTGGATGGGACCTTAGATAGAAACGCTGGATCCGGCTGAATGATAACCCTGTCTTCTAGAATTGTAGTAAATGGAGGATTGATGGAAATTGCCTGTAATTCACTGATCCTCCTAGCCGTAGTAAGGGCAGTTAACAGAATCATCTTGAAGGTAACCATTTTAATATCTGCAGAATACAGAGGTTCAAATGGCGGATGTGTCAGCGAGTTGAGTACTAGGTTAAGATCCCAGGGTGGTGTCTTAGGGTTACTAACCGGGGTCATCCTTTTTACAGCCTTAAAAAATCTAATCACCCAAGGATCTGAAGCTAGATTTTTCTCTAACAGGACCGACAAGGCTGATACCTGTACCTTAAGGGTACTTTTTTTCAGGCCTGTGAAATAGGCGTATTCAAAGGGATATTTCTCGGATCTAACTTATTAACTTGTATGAACTTTTTCCAGGTTCTAGCATAGATAGAGATGGTAACCGGGTTCCTACTTCTTAACAAGGTCGAAATTAACTCTTTAGAGAACCCTTTCTTGACTAGTAACCGCTTTTCAAATTCCAAGCAGTCAGATGGAGACCACTTACTGCTGGATGCTGAAATGGACCCTGTGACAACAGATCCGGGATTTCCGGTAGAATCCATGGATCTGATACCGACATTGTCCGCAACAGGGTAAACCATGCCCTCCTGGGCCAGAACGGGGCGATAAGAATTATTCTTGCTTCGTCCCTTCTGATTTTCTTCAAGACTGCTGGTATTAACTGGAAGGGAGGAAAGGCATATGCGAGAGGAAAGTTCCATTTCAGCAGCATGGCGTCCACCCTATAGGGGAATTCTCTGGGGTTTAAGGAGCAAAAAAGACGGACCTTCTTGTTCTGACTGGACGCAAATAGGTCTATCACTGGCATTCCCCATGCTGTCGTGATCTGATCGAATACTGCCTCGTTCAGGGACCATTCCCCCTGTCTTAATGGGTATCGACTCAGATAGTCTGCTTGCACATTTTCTTTGCCCCTGATGTAAAGAGCTGAGACATGACTGACTTGGCTTTCTAGAGATTCCACAAGTTTCTTTGCTTCCCAACCTAGGGTAGACGATCTTGTTCCCCCCTGATGACTCACATATGCTACTATTGTCCGGGTGTCCGAAAGAATTCTCAAATGACCGGTCCCAAGAAGAGATCTTGAAGCTTGAACCGCCATCCTTACTGCCACCAGTTCTTTCCTGTTGGATGAAAAGGTCTTCTGATGTATGGACCATGTGCCCTGGAAGCTGAACCCTTGGATATGACCTCCCCAACCCTAGGGACTCGCGTCTGTGGTTAGGACCACTGGGTCCGGGTAAGACCATGGTTTCCCTTGAATCAGGTTGTTCTTGTCCAGCCACCAGGATAAGCTCTTTAGTGTTGTTCGTGATACCTTTATTTTTACGTCTAAAGCCCCTCCGGCTTTCTTGAATGCTGATAAAAGCTGGCGAGTGTGTAGTTGAGCCCACTCTACAGCTGGAATGCAAGAAACCAGTGACCCTAGTACAGACATCCCTTTTCGAAGGGTTAGGGAGTTGGAGGATAGACAACTGATTTGATTCCATGCCTTTGCAATTTTCTCTTCTGGGAGGTATACCTTTTGCGTGTCTGAATCTAGAATTAAACCTAGGAACTTCTGTCTTCTCAGAGGATTTAATTTTGATTTCTTGTAATTTACTATCCAACCTAGCTCCCCACATATTTGTATCACTGTTTGAACAGCTTAAGTGCAACTGTGTTTGGATTTCGCAATGATTAAAAAGTCGTCCAGGTATGGCATGACCAGAATATCCTTGAGTCTGACGAAGGATATCATTTCTGCACCACTTTCGTGAATATCCTGGGGGCCATAGACAGGCCGAATGGGAGAGCCTGAAACTGGAATTGGCGAAATTGACCATCCATCTGAATTGCCACTCTGAGGTATTTCTGAAATTCCCGGTGCATTGGAACATGAAAATAGGCGTCCTTTAGGTCCAAAACTGCCATGAAACAATGAGGGAAGAGTAGATTCACAGCACTCCTCATTGTTTCCATTTTGAACCTTTTGAACACCAAGAATCTGTTCAAATCCCTCAGATTGATTATTGTACGATAAGAACCGTCTGGTTTGGGAACCAAGAACAGTCTGGAAAAGAACCCCGTATACAGATCTTCTAGAGGAACCGGAATCAAGACATCTTTCTCTATAAGGTCCAAAACTTCTTTTATTATAGGAAAAGAACCTTTTACACAAGAATTTTTTGTAGTAACGAACCTTGGAGGAGGCAGTGATAGAAACTCTGGCTTTAGACCTTCTCGAATAATGTCCAGAATCCAAGGTCCTGCGATCTTTTCCCAGGCCGCGGTGAACATTTTTAACCTGCCTCCCACTTTTAACCTGGCGTCATTGCTGGTTTGGTTTTTTATTTGTTGCAGAGGAATTTCCAAAAAGGAATCCCCTACCCCCCTGGTTTTTAGATCTGAATCTCTGATCCTTGTCTCGAAAGGACCTCCTTCCTGCATTATTTCTAAAGGGGCGAAAGGATTGTCTATTTCTAGATCCAAACCCTGTCGGTGCATTAGCCACCGGGAATCTTCTCTTCCTGTCAGCTGCCTTCTCTAAAAGGTCATCTAGCTGTGGGCCAAATAAAAATTCTCCCTGACACGGGATGCCACACAACCTTTGCTTTGAAGCCACATCTCCCCCGCTCCAACTTTTAAGCCAGAGAGCTCTTCTGGCAGAATTTGTCAAGGATGCCGACTGGGCGCAAAACTTTACTGCGTCCACAGAGGCATCTGTGAGGAAATCCGGCGCTTTTTGTAAAGTCGGAAGGGAGGAGATGATCTGTTCTCTTGGGCATTTATCCTTAAGCTGCACCTCTATTTGCTGCAACCATAAGGCTAATGTTCTTGCTGTAACTGTGGCTGCAATAGCTGGACGAAAAGAAAAGGTTGAAGCTTCCCATGCACCCTTAAGGAAGGACTCTGCTTTCTTATCTAAGGGGTCTTTAAGCGCACCAGTATCCTCAAAGGGAAGTGAGGATTTCCTAGAAACTTTAGAAATAGCCACATCAATCTTAGGAGCTTTCCCCCAAGTTGAACATATTTCTTCCTCAAAGGGATACTTGCGCTTAAAGGACCTGGTGGCGAAAACCTTTCTACCTGGCTTTTCCCATTCTTTTTGAATTAAAGCCGTTATGCTATCATGTACTGGAAAACAACACCCTTTCCTTTATTGCAACCCCTCAAATAAAGAGTCAGCAACAGACTTGTCTTCCTTGATATCCTCAATATTCATAGTTGATTTTATCACTTTCAATAGTCTATCCGTATCTTCTGGCGAAAAGAAGGATCTTCCCATCCCATCATCATCAGATGAGATGTCAGAAACAGAAGAATCCTGAGCGCAGTCCGAATCTCCAGAAGTAAATTCCTGAGAAGCTTCATGACGTGAGGATCCAGCCTTATCCGTACTTTTAAACCTCTTGGAGGGTTTTAAAGTGCTTTTCACCTCTGTTCTAATAAGAGATCTTATATTCTCCAACAAGCACGGAGATTCCTCTGAAATGGTTTTGTCAATGCAACCCTGACAACTTCTTTTCATAAGAGGAGGACAGTGATATCTTGCATAATGCACATTCTTTGTTTTTTCTTTTTGCCAGCGTTTCCTTAGATTTTGGCTGGAAAAAGATAACACAAAGGGCAGGTTAAACCATCTATTCATATATGGTTCACTTACCAAAGGAGCATCACAAGTACCGGTAAGGGAGCCGCCATGTCACTTTCAGCGGAGCCTTGTCTTTTTTCTTCTTCCATCTTATATCCCAATCAGTTTTAACTAGGAATTCAGGAAGGGACATAATAAGCTTATATACCTGAAGCCATATATATATATAATATAAACACGTGTGCACACACAAGACCAGTAGCACTGTGTAATAACAAGTGCAGTTACATAATAGGAGCCAACAGCCAGAGATCCGGCCACCATCTGCTTGTCTGCACTTACCCAAGGATCTGCGCAACTCTCTTGCACTGTAAGCTGCTGCAACCTTTCCAGCAGCTCTGCTAGAGGGGATACAGAGTCTTGCTCCGCTCTGTTCCCCCATCACAGCCTGTATTAAATAACAGGACGCCGACTTCGTGCCAGCAGCGTACCGGAAGTGACGCCAACTGACGTCATCACGCGTCACCGGCTCCTCCCCCAGCCTTCCGAACCCGGAAGTGGACACTAATGTAAGAGAGGCCCGGCAGCGCCTTGCCTCAAGGATGCCCGCCACCAAGTGCCTGCGCTTTCCGATAGCGCCTCATGGGGCAGAGCTTACCTTGTAAGAGTGCCCACATGTCTGCCGCAAGACCGATGCCCCTGGAGCATCTCTATACCCTAGGACCCTGCCAACCTGCCCAGCAGCGTGATGGACCCCGGCAGTAACCGTCCCACACCAGACTGCGGTAAGGACCTGAAAGGTAAAAACTGTAGGTCTCCCACTCCAGGGACAGGAAACCACTGAAGGAGTAGAGAGGCTCCACCTTTTTATTTCTGTAGGTTTCCCGTCCCTGGGGGTGGATCCCTCTCTCTCTTGGTGCTGTCGTGGGGGGAGGGGAAAAATATATATTTTTCATTACACCTCAGGTCAAACCACTAATCAGACCCCAAATGTTTATAAGACCTCCCTCAGATCAGAGGTCAGCTCAGACCCCAAAGTAAATGACCCCCAATCAGACCTCACATAAGAGCCCCATGCCTCTCATCATCCCCATTATCATCCATGATGCCTCTTATGAACCCTGTTATTATCCATAATGCCTCTCATCATCCCCATTATCATCAATAATGCCTCTCATCATCCATAATGCCTCTCATATCCCCCCATTATGATTCTTATCATCCCCTTTATTATCCATGATGCTTCTCATCATCTATGATACCTCTCATATCCCCCATTATGATTCTCATCACCCCCATTGCCTCAGATCAGCCCCAAGTTTCATAAAATAAAAAAGCACTTACCTCTCCTGCTCCTGGATGCCGCTGCTCCTCACCACCCTCGCTCTGTGTTCCTCCTGCTGTCGGCTGTGCTGTGAACTGGCGTGCACAGCGTGACGTCACAGAGCGCCTCACACTGTGCGCAGCCTTGCAAAGCCTACAGCCGAGGACCAGGAAGCGGTGAGTACAGAGCCTTCACCGCTTCCTGGTCCTCCCCCTCCTGACGATTTTTTCCACGGGCAACGAAAATGCAATCACACTGTACATGTGAGGCCGCACCTGGAAGAGCCAATATCAAGGGGCTAAAGAGCCACATGTGGCTCTAGAGCCGCAGTTTGCTGACCACTGGCCTAGGTGAATAGTGAATAGGGCTGAGCTATGATACCAAGCACAGCCGCTATCCAATTAACAGCGCTGTTGACCAGTGTAGGTCCTAGCTGTTGAACCCCAGTACTGTCGGTGAGCGGAGTATAAGCTTGCTTATTTTTTAACACCATTTGTATCTCTAATGTATAGACAGTATGCAATAAGCTCCCCTGGCCATCAAAAATAATTTTATTATTTAACTTAACTTTCCGTTACAAAAACCAAGCTCTTCCTGCTATAGAGATATTTTAGTAATCAGCACAGCATATTGAACTTACAAACAACATTATATAAAGGAGGAGGCTAACTTTAAAGAGGACATGTCACCATTGAACACATAGAAAAGGATTCTTTACGGTAAGAGCAGTGAGACTATGGAACTCTCTGCCTGAGGAGGTGGTGATGGTGAGTACAATAAAGGAATTCAAGAGGGGCCTGGATGTATTTCTGGAGTGTAATAATATTACAGGCTATAGCTACTAGAGAGGGGTCGTTGATCCAGGGAGATCTTCTGATTGCCTGATTGGAGTCGGGAAATAATTTTTTCCCCCTGAAGTGAGGAAAATTGGCTTCTGCCTCACAGGTTTTTTTTTGCCTTCCCCTGGATCAACTTGTAGGAAACAGGCCGAACTGAATGGACAAATGTCTTTTTTCGGTCTTATATACTATGAGTTGTATTACAGAGATGACAAAATTACCTTTGGAAGCATAATGACTGTAAATATCATCATTATTTCATAAGTACCGCTGTATCTCATCCCAGGGTGATTCAGATAGGTGTATATATGATGTAAAAGTAGCACTATAAAGTCTGATATTGTACTTCTGCACCTGTGTATGGGGTTGTCATCTGGCCAGTATTACCAAATGGAGGCCACGTTAATTTCCATTGATTTCCCCTCCAGTAGCCAAGGAGGTATGACATACATCTTTGCTACTAACAGTGTAAGATAGAGCAGCTAGAGGAGGAAAGGGGCGCCAATGGGGGGTTTGATGACAGTCTACAGGGAGAGGAGCAAAGGTTTAGATCCTCCTCCCTGTGTAATTGTACATCACCCCAGGGGGAGGGATAACATATACTTCTGTGCATGTTATCAAACCCACCTCTTATCAGTGAGAAAGAATACTGTCAGATGGAAAAGATTTCTCTCTCAGAAAAAACATTTCTCTCTCTCTATGTCACCATAAATCACCCCCTTTTAACCTGTGTAAATTTGTCCAGTATTCTTTGTCAGGAAAATTAGCAACCTTACCTGTGTACCTAGGCCTATTACGTACGCACCAACATTTTAGAAATGGGCTTCAAGGAAATCTATCACATTACCACTGAGGCCAATTATTGGCTTCAGCCGTAAAAGTGACCCAGTCCATCTGGAAGTTTACAGGCAGGGACCAGTTAAGAGTGCCAGGGAGCCACAACGGAGTAGCTGGGAGCAGGTGAGTATGCTTTTTCCACAGGATAGGCTTTATTACAAAAAAAAAACGGATGCCATACTGACATCATCCGTTTTTTTTGGTGGATTCGCAATTTGCGGACTGCAAAACGCATACAGTCGTGTGCATGTAGCCTTACCCAGAGTAATACTGGGCACCAGGGAACATATTTTAGTTCTTTTGCTCTTTGCCCTGAATCTCTGTGCTCTAGCAGTCGCCACTCTCATTTGGATCTATGACCTCTGCCAGTGCCACTGGTATTTTCTGAGTTTACGAACACAAAAATGTGTGCCCAGAGTGTCCGCTATAATGTTAGATGAGTATGGTCTTTTTCAATCCCTCACTGGTCAAAACGTCTCTGTGATTTGGTGAATAAAATGTTGGAATAATGAAGACGTGAGAGTGCCGCGGTATACTTTTGCCTTTCATTGTGTTGGGGGTGCAACGGACTGGTGCCTTACACCGCGGGCACCACCATTATAGGATCCATTTTTTATGTGCTGCTACAACCCTGTTTTTCTACACTATAATGTTAGAGGGATGACGCATTTATGTTACCTGCTACAGTGAAAATTGGAGTAAGAATGTATTTATACAAGTCACAGAAATCAATACATCATTCCACATAGTACATACCTCAGCTCCTACAGAACCTCAGTGGGAGTTGATTGATTGATTGATTTAAACTTTGCTAAGGTACCTATACACATAAGAGGAAAGTTGACTAAATCTTTTGCTTTTCTTGAGACCAGCCTACTTTATATGTGTGCCAATCTCTCCTGATATTGCTGATGATGTCAGGGGAGGGGGTTCAGGCATGTTAAATTTTAGTGCCCAGTTCGTTTGGTCTATCAGGGGATAGGTCGCCACTATAGCATGCATGTTTATTTGTGTGTTTGGTCAACATCTATTGAATGTGTATGGACACTTTTACCTCTGAGGTGTGCATTATGATGTTCTGTAGTAGCTGAGGTGTGTATTATAATGTTCTGCAGCAGCTGAGGTGTGCATTATGATGTCCCACAGCAACTGAGTTGTGTATTATGATGTTCTGCAGCTAAGATGTTTATTATGATGTTCTGCAGCAGTTCAGGTGTATATAATGATGTTCTGCAGAGGCTGAAGTATGTATGATGATGTTGTGCAACAGTTGATGGGTATATTATGATATTCTGCAGCAGCTGAGGTGTGTATTATGATGTTTTGTAGCAAATTAGGTATGCATGATGATGTCCTGCAGAAGCTGGGATGTGTATGATGTTGTTCTGCAGCAGCTGAGGTATTATGAAGTTCTGCAGCAGTTGATATGTGTATTATGATGTTCTGCAGCAGTTGATGTGTGTATTATGATTTTCTTCAGCAGCTGAGGTGTTTATTATGGTGTTCTGCAGCAGCTGAGGTGTGTATTATGATGTTCTGCAGAAGCTGAGGTGTGTATGATTATGTTCTGCAGCAGCTGTGATGTATATTATGATGTCCAACTGAAGCTTATGTGTGTATTATGATGTTCTGCAGAAGCTGAGGTGTGTATTATGATGTTCTGCAGCAGCTGAGGTATTATGAAGTTCTGCAGCAGTTGATATGTGTATTATGATGTTCTGCAGCAGTTGATGTGTGTATTATGATTTTCTTCAGCAGCTGAGGTGTTTATTATGGTGTTCTGCAGCAGCTGAGGTGTGTATTATGATGTTCTGCAGAAGCTGAGGTGTGTATGATTATGTTCTGCAGCAGCTGTGATGTATATTATGATGTCCAACGGAAGCTTATGTGTGCATTATGATGTTCTGCAGAAGCTGAGGTTTGTATTATGATGTTCTGTAGTGGTTGGTGTGTGTATTATGATGTTTTGTAGCGGTTGATGTGTGTATTATGATGTTCTGCAGCAGCTGAGGGGTATATTATGGTGTTCTGCAGCATCTGATATGTGTATGATGATGTTCTGCAGCAGCTGAGGTGTGTATTATGATGTTCTGCAGCAGCTGAGGTGTGCATTAAGATATTCTACAGCAACTGAGGTGTGTATTATGATGTTCTGCAGCAGCTGAGATGTGTATTACTATGTTCTGCAGATGTTCTGGTGTGTATTTAGGATGTTATGCAACAGCTGGGACATTTTACTGTATAATACACATTGCAGCTGGTGGGGAACCTCTTTAAGTAAAGAAGGAGGGCTACAAGTCAGTCGATTGGAAGAAGGAAATCTCTGCAAAAGTAATTTGTGACAGACTAATTCGGCAGTAAGAGATAAGCAGGGTCTATGTAGCGCCCCTCATCTCTGTGTAATCAGGCTCTACTATCAGAATACAGACATGTCAGTGGGATATATTATATCTTCTACGTAGATTCTTTTGATTTGTTTGGATGTAAATGTAAATCTCAATGGAAATACTTTGAGAACTGATGTATATGTAAAACCCACTGACAGAAACACCATCCTTAGATACAATAGTGCTCATCCGCGTAAGATGGTCCAATCGCTCCCATTCAGCCACTTTATTAGGGCAAAAAGAATTGTTAGTCAGACATCTACACTAGATAGGACTTTGGGCAGGATAAAACAATCATTTCGTCAAAGATGTTACCCCCCCCCCAGCTGAATTACGTCAACAACGTGCAGTCGTGCACGTAAGGATAAAAGAGAAAAGAGATAGACATCAACTTTTTTACAATACTAGAAGGGAGAACAAGAATAGAATACCCTTAATTTCCACATTTAGTGAAGCCAGTCCTTATGTGAACAAGATCATTAATAAGTATTGGCCCATTTTAAATAGTGGGCAGTGCACAAAGAAATAACAGAATTTTCAAACAAACCTTTGATGTCATAAGGATAGGCTGATGAAAAATGACATTGGCTCTAATAAAAGTGCTCAACAGCTAGATTTGGCCCCAGAAACCTTGGCAGTTACCCCTGCCTTAGTAACATTATATACAACCTCAAGTTTTATTTAACCTGCGACTCAAGTTACGTAATCTATATCTCATGGTGCCCTTGTAATCTACTTTACGTGGGTAAAACATCATGTGATTTGAAAACCCGGATGATTCATCATTGGTACTTTATCAGAAAAAAACATAGGGATTTACCGGTGCCTAATCATTTTGCATTTTGTTGAGAAAGAACATAGTGAACGTGACCTTAAATTCATGATTTTTGACCACGTCCCGGTACCACGCACGGGAGGCAATCACATAAAAATGTTGAAGTGTTAAATTGCAAACAGTTAAACAAGCAGAGTTAAATGTGTAAACTTTGGTTTTTTATATGATCATCAAATATTACCTCTTTATTTTTGTCCTTTATTCTGAACAGCTGATGTATTGATTAAGGGCTCTTTCACACTAGCGTTTTTGTTTTCCGGCATAGAGATCCGTCGTCAGGTCTCTATGCCGGAAAAATCCTGATCAGGATTATCCCAATGCATTCTGAATAGAGAGAAATCCGTTCAGGATGCATCAGGATGTCTTCAGTTCAGGACTGGAACGTTGTTTGGCCGGAGAAAATACTGCAGCATGCTGCGCTTTTTGCTCCGGCCAAAAAACCTGAACACTTGCCGCAAGGCCGGATCCGGAATTAATGCCCATTGAAAGGCATTAATCCGGATCCGGCCTTAAGCTAAATGTTGTTTCGGCGCATCGCCGGATCCGACGTTTAGCTTTTTCTCAATGGTTACCATGGCAGCCAGGACGCTAAAGTCCTGGTTGCCATGGTAAAGTGTACTGGGGAGCAGGGGAGCAGTATACTTACCATCCGTGCGGCTCCCGGGGCGCTCCAGAGTGACGTCAGGGCGCCCTACACGCATGGATCACGTGATCCATGCGCATTGGGCGCTCTGACGTCATTCTGGAGCGCCCCGGGAGCCGCACAGACTGTAAGTATACAGCTCCCCAACTCCTCACTACTACTATGGCAACCAGGACTTTAATAGCGTCCTGGCTGCCATAGTAACCTGAAAGCATTTCGAAGACTGATCAGGATCCTGATCAGTCTTCTAATGCTTTCAGGCGACCTGCGTTCTGACGGATCCAGCGGGACGGAAGTGCCCGCCGGATCCTCAGAACGCAAGTGTGAAAGAGGCCTAAACTGTTCTTTTTTAATATGATGTTTTTAATCTGTTGTCTATTTCTTATTAGGTTTCTTGGATGGAGTGGTCTCTCTCACCCAACTGCTTTGTGATCACTTGGATATTTGTCATGAAGCGTGGATTACAGTATCTGTACTACTTTTACAGTTTGGTTCTATTCACACACTGCGTTTTGTGGACGGCTTTCTTTATACCATTAGTACTTTGGCCACTAGGGACACCACTGCCCGATGAAGGTCCAGGGGTGTGAGAGCGATTTGAGAGTGTCTGGTGCTGCGCTCCACATGTCACCTCTCCACACCCATCAGAGGACAGTGCGTCGTAAGACAGCACGTCCTCTGTTACATGACCTAAGGACAGTATGATCTCGATTTACTATGTTTACTTTCTGAATGAACGATTACCCGATCATGTGACTTATCATGTGATCAGTCACCTGAGCACTATGCATGACGCCACTGACATGCGCAGTTCACTATTCGGTAGCCCGTACTGACTAGCTCCGAGCCCATCACTCCAGGTTTACCGGCAGGTGAGCGATTGCGCCCCATCCATGACCTAACATGAGGCACACAGGTGTAGATTAATCACTTTTAATTACCAATTATGAATTATGTTTTTTTTTTAAACCTGATGTATACCGGTAACCTGTTACATACACATCAAAGAGCACAATGTTATGAACTTCACTGTATGGTATATATTATATGTACTCATTGCTTTTTTTTAACACAGTTGGATCATGCATAATTAATTGATACTTATGTATGTAAATATCATGGTCTCCTATAAATATGAACTGTGAAATGAGATGTATTGCTTGATAATGGTCCCAGCAAGTGGACGAAACGTCGCACGGGTGAATAAAGGATCCCACATTTTTCACCTATTTTGGAAGTGCTGCGGTGTGTTTCTTTATTGTATTGAACCGTGGAATACCGCTGGCACTCCTGTTTTCCTATTTTCTACAAGGTGTGCTGCCTTTGACTTTTGTATTTCTTATATCCTTTACATAGATATATCTTACACCCCTTTGACGCAAGCTGTCTTGTATTCCTATGCAGAGTTTCACTAATATATACAGTACATGAAAGAAAAGTCAGGTTTTCCCCTCTCCTATTACTTCTGCTCTCTCACCTTCCTCCTCAGAACATGAAAGGCAATGGCCAGCTAGATTTATCTGCCGGTGTGAATCTCCCGAGGACTAAATAACTGCTACTTGCCTCTCATTATTCTTATACATTTCAGAATCTATCATTCCTCATATTGTAACTGTCTCGTTCTCCCTGTAATTGCTAAACCGAGACTATGCAAAATGTTATGTATCATCTCAAGTAAAATGAACTCCCTCAATAAATTGCAGGAGAAGAACCGGGGGTGGATTTAATTACCGTAAATCTTCCAGTTGTGTTGAAAAAAAAATTAGGGGCTGAGGTGAAAAGTCAGAGGTACAAGTAGCTAAAAAAAATCAGTTCTCTCGCTCTTCTATTCACATATTACTGAATAATGTTGTGGAATTTAAAGGGCCTGCACAATATTAGAAAAAACATGGCTTCTTTCTTCCAGAAACATCGCCACATTTGCCTATGGATTGTGTCTGGTATTGCCGCTCAGCTCTGCAGAAGTGAATGGGGCTGAGCTGCAATTTCACACATATCCTCTGGACAGGTGTGGCACTGTTTGAGGAAGAAAACAGCCAGGTTTTCCTAACCCCTCACAATCTAACCCCAAAATAATGCATATGGCTTTTGGGTTATGCTGAGAGACTTTTTTTTTGTACAGCAACAAGATAGCGACCTCTAATTTAAAAGAGTTATCCCATAATTAATGTAAAAAGGGAAATGAGACAACATATAGTACATGACAATCTCTTTCTAACAAAGCTGGAACCAGCCCTGTACAGCACATTCATTGCTCTTATTGCTCTGCTTGATTTTTTGTAAGTTGGCAGCTCAGGGGGGCCCTCCTTTTTCAGGGGGCATGTCTTTTTTTAGGGGGAGTGCTGCATGTCCTTTCTGTTGCAGGTTTCCCCAATTAACACAGTTTCTAACAGTAGATTTGGTTGGCAGTAGTTGAAGGATGGAACTGAGCATGTGCGACCACCTCAGTGATGTTACTGAGGTGGACAAAAAAAAAGGAAAAGAACAAACAGCACGTGTCACTATATAAATATATTTTATTGAATAGATTAGTGACAACTAATCCCAACTAAACCCAAACATTTGGGATCTACCATCACTTCATGATAATGGGGGTTTGATCTGGAGGCACTACAATATTAATTTAGTGCTTCACGATTTTTTTGCCCGTGGTCACTGGAGTTACATCTCCATCCAGTTGAACAGGAGTGGCTGCAGTTGTCTGCACATTTGGGTGGCCAGTAGTGCTGTTTTGTAAGGAACACATACAGCACCAAACCAGCGCTGTGACCACTTCATTCTCAGGTTTGGTAGAGGTCCCAGAGGTCAGAACACCACTGATCATAAAGTTATGGCATATCCTAGTGATATGTCATTACCACTTTTGAGGGATTGTCCACTATTAGCGTGGGCTTATACATAGTGTGGCATATTTGAGGGTTTTTGTTGTGGTTTTTGTATTTTGCAGCTCCAGTTATTGTATGGAAGTGTATGGGAAATATATATGACAAACAGGTATTTTTCTTTTGTAGTGGTGCTTTTTCACCCTTGATGTGCACTTTAAAAGTTAGTGGTGTATTTTTTAAATCACATTATGCTCGGGTCTGGCATTTTTTCCCTCAATGCCTTGTACTCTTATCCCATACACCACCACAGGTTTTTTTTTTTTTTGCACCTTCAAAAAAATCTATGTGCAGTGTCTGTTGGCAATTTTTAGTTTTTTTGACAATTTTTTTTCCCCTTACAGCTCTACAGAAGAAGTGACATTACTGTGGAGCACATATTTTTCAGTAAAAAACATGCACGCAAAAAATGCTATTAAAAAACACTAGCTGCCAAAATACACTATACGGGGAAAAAATGCTGCCAAGCATCTCCTAAAAAGCCACAAATATGCTGATCAAGTCAGGTGTTTTTGAGCCCAAAAAAACACCAGGACTAAAGCACTTTGTGAAGGAGCCCTAACAAAAGTATGATTGTATTGATCCAAAAAAAGCGCCACACCTCTCCCCAGGTTGTATGTGGTATTGCAGCGTAGCTCAATGGACCTGAGCTACAATATCTAACACAACAACCTATGGACAGATGTGCTGCTGTTTATTGAAGAAACCAGCCATGTTTTTTTTCTAATCCTGGCCAATCCGTTTAAGTTCTCCCGTTCTTTTACACCCTGTTCTTAGATTTATGTGAACCATTTCTCCTTATTAGATTTCACTTCACAGATTCTGAATATGAGGTAACGTTCTGCTCCATAATTTTGAAGTGATAAAGTGAGAATTTATCATAAAGCTGAACAGACAACCCAAGAGTCCGCAGATGATTGACAAGTTTTCCGGTCATAGGCTCGCTAAATCAGCCATCGACCTCGCAGCGAAACACCTGGGGGTTTATACTATAGGCCGAGATCCAGATATAATTGATTAGGCAGCTGCAGCTGAATGAACGGAAATCCTACTCAGCCCTCATGAGGGAAAAAGTGACCTGGAAATAACGTTGTGTAAAACATTTTGACCATGAATTTCTTATGCTGTGTAGTGTTTTTTGTCAAAAACATTGTCATATAATGGCATTATCTCGGTGTGTCATTGACTACGTAGGATCTTGAAATACCATATTTACATAACTGCCTCGAAGTTGGAAAAATGCCGGTTGACATCAAACAAATTTCACAAAGCAGGGAGCCTTATATTCTGTGAATGAGGATGGGGCACATGAGATGAATTACATTTTCTCCGATTTTCTTTTCCTGTTGAGAAAACATAATGTTAGCAATTCCATCTACATTTGGATCGCACAGTTTGTTAATTATATGGAGGAAGTCTTTGCCATCTTCATTATTTAGGATAGTGTCATTCATCCTAATTTGGCTGGCTGGGCCTTGCCCGCCTCTGATATGCATCAGCGGTGTTATTTTCAGGATTAGATAAATTGTTTGAAGGTAGAGACCATAAATAATTACTCATTCCTGGTGAGGGGCCTTTTAAATATAGCTACTGAGCTGTGATTCCAAAGCAAGCTGTAAAATCAATTTTGGTAATAGAAATTGATGGAAGATTATGTAAATGATACATAATGAATGCATATTCATTTTTATGAAAAATTTACATTTTCTCCATCAGGAAAGGACTAAAAGAAATTAGGCTGTCAGATATTGTTTTCTACAGCCCCTATAGCAGGCATCCTCAAACTGCCCTCCAGCTGTTGCAAAACTACAACTCCCAGCATGCCTGAACAGCCTACAGGTATCAGCCTACAGCAGGGCATTGTGGGAGTTGTAGTTTTACAACAGCTGGAGGGCCGCAGTTTGAGGATGACCTCCCTATAGGATCCAGATATGATGAAATCCAACATAAATTCAGATTGGGGAGCAGGGGTGTAACTATAGGGGGTGCAGAGAAAATAGGTGCACAGAGGCCAAAAGGTCTCTGCTCTCCATGTGAGGAGACCAGTAGTATAAATAAAGCTAGACAGATTTGGACCCTGGTCATGATATTGAATTGGACTAGGAGCTACACATTATTTCTCTTTGGGAGTTCCTCCACTTAAGGATAAACTACAATTTCAGCCTTTTGATTGGTAAAAGTTTTCTTTATCATGATTTATCATGAACAGCGTGTGCTGCTGGAGCAGGGATTTAATTCATGATGAGGCTCAGGCCTCTTTGTAAATGCAGCGGCCCATATTTGTGTGAAAAGGACACTTTACATCTCTGTATTTATCTAATATACTGAATGTATGGTATTTCCTATTATCAGGCTGGCAATGTCATTTCACCCATTCGCCCCTAGGTGGTGCTGGCACCACTTATTTATATAGCTTGGGGTGTGCTAGAACAGGAAGTGGTAGAAAAACTCAGTTCAGTTAGCGTGTGTAACAGAGGAGAGTGGATGGAGGAGAGAAACAGGCCCAAACCAACATGTAGCTGTTTTCCTTTCCTCTGGGCCCTGATCAAGCCTAGAGAAGTCCAATACAGCAACCAAGCACCAGACCGTGAGTCTATGTATAAATATGCAGTGAGCCTAGTGAGGATTAGCGCTAAACCCAGCCTATGGACTTCACCAATACAAGAGAGCAACTCTAGAAGTGCCGGGACACATATGGATACTTTAGTGCGCAGAATTATCTTTCTTCACTATTTAAGCCTTCCAGGACACAGTGGAAAACCTAAACCTTTTAGGAGAGCACCCTGCAAATAATGAAGCAGAGGACTAATGCCTGCCACAAGGGAGATCGCCCTTATTGGATAGCTCAGTAGAATATTTAGTACCAGAGTGCTATAGCTTGGACTTAGAATAATGACAGAAGTCTTGCCTGTAAAGTGTCAACCCTAAAGTGAACTCCTCAACTGACAATTGCCTAGAACTGATAAAAGGAATACCATTGAACCTATCTCTAAGTTATCACTTATGCCGTACTAATGAACTGTGTCTGTATTGACTACCTGAAGACAAATGATTTAGTAAATGTTCAACTGTTTGATAACAACTGACTCCTCATCATTTCTACTACTACACTCATCATTTGCACCTAACGGTGATGGCGTTACGAACACAGGGGCCCAGCCACCAAAGCACCCTAAACACCACCACCATCAAGGGCACCTCAACCAACATCTGGCTGATGATCCCTGTAACCGAGAGTGTCCCGGAAGATTTCATGCTGTCTTCTAATTCACTGCATGCTGTCCCCAAGGGACAACTTAACCGTGAGTACTAGTATCCTTGGCACCTCATCACTAGTACGCTCACACACATCACCCCTAGGGTGTCCGGTCGTTGCATTAATAACCAGTATCACAGAACAAAATTATAAACCCCTATTAAAACATAAACAAGTAAGAGCAGTGTAGTCTAGTTTATGCACTGTGACTTGCTTTTGCTGCGAGGTTTATTTCATACCAGCTGAGAGTATACTGTGATTAAAAAATTTTTCTTCCTTCTCCAGGGTGTTGCACAGGTAATTAGGGTGTAGCTATCTAATTAGGAGACGTTAAATAGCCAGTCTTGAGGGCAGCTCAGTCCTTTGAATCCAGAGAAAAAAAGCAGTCTGGTTTGAGAGCTGCACTTATACAAGTAGACAAACAACGCGAGTTTGTGAGCGTTCGCGTTTTTGATTTCCAGTGTGTGTTTGTATTAAGTGTGTGAGCTTTAGATTATGTGACTTCAGATTCAGGGACTTTAGGAGGGGACTACAGTAAGTTAGATTCTTATCACTGTGCTATATTGTATTTTTTCTTTTTTCTTATGTAATCCCTATTTAGTATGTGTTCCATTGACAGTGCAGTCCAGTGCACATCTTGTCTAAAGTATGCAGTCCTGGAACAGTCGTTTGAGGGTGCATATCTTTGTTCAAAATATGAGCAAATTGCCTGTTTGGAATCGCACATCGTGTATCTAACTGTGCGAGTTTTAATACAGAGAAGCATTGACAATTTGAAAAAGAGTTTGCTGCTCACTGAGCAAGCACTCTATGGGGTAGATGTGGAGGAGTGTGATAGCGAGGAGGCTCAGGAAAGTGAGGTAGCTAGATGGATAACAGTTAGAAAGCGGGTTAGAGGGAAGAGTGCCAGGGAGGCTAGCCCTGATCTGACACACCCGAACAAGTTTGCAAGGTTGGCAGATGAGGGCAATGTCAGTTCAGGGAGAGCACTGCTGAAGCCGGATCCTTCCTCTGCCAATCAGTAAAATGTTAGCTCCAGTAAGCAGGAGAGCAGGGCAGGCCAGGCAGGTGCTGGTAGTGGGAGACTCAATTATGAGGGATACAGATAGGGTGATCTGTCACAAAGACCGGGATCATCGAACGGTGTGTTGTCTTCCTGGCACTCGAGTTCGACACATCACGGATTTAGATAACAGATTACTGGGAGGGGCCGGAGAAGATCCAGCAGTCATGGTCCATATCGGAACCAATGACAAAGTTAGAGGTAGATGGAGTGTCCTTAAAAATGATTTTAGGAATTTAGGTCACAAGTTTAGGGCAAGGACCTCAAAGGTAGTGTTTTCCAAAATACTACCTGTACCACGAGCCAAACAAGAAAGGCAGCGGGAGATTAAGGAGGTTAACAAGTGGCTCAAGAACTGGTGTAGGAAGGAGGGGTTTGGGTTCCTGGAAAACTGGGCTACAGGCTCTATCGTAGGGATGAGCTGCACCTCAATGGGGGAGGGGCAGCTGTGTTGGGGGAGAAGGTGGCTAGAAGGTTGGAGGAGTGTTTAATCTAGGGACTGGGGGAGGGTAATTACATTATAGGATGGGAAGAGGGTGCAGATAGAGACCGGGGCAAGGTATTGGGACTGGGGGAAGAATGGAAGGAGGGACAAGAATAGTTCAGAAGAAAAGGTGTAGGGTAAAAAATATACATAAGCCTCTTAATTGTATGTATACTAGGCCTGCACAATATATCGCGAAAGCAATCGTTATCGCAATTAATCGCCGTATCGCAATCGCAATTTGCTAACCCAAAAATGCTGCAATTATATTACTGTATTTTTTGCTTTATAAGACACACTTTTTCCCCCCCAAAAGTGTGTGTGTGGGGGGGGTGGGATGGCAGTGCGTCTTATAAAGCGATGGTTGACTTTCTACGTGACACTGACACTGTATCTCCGGCCGCTATGCTGCACAGCGCGGCCGGCGATACATCAGTTACGGTGCAGGGAGGGAGGAGGGGCTGGTGGAAAGTCGTTATTTTAATGAACATGTTCTTATATCTATTTTATCTATCTGTTCTGTGCAGTGTTATTAAGAAAAGAAAGTTCTGTATTTTGTACTTTTGCAGTAATGCAAATATGTATTTTATTTTGAAAACACTGCGCATTTCAGTTCTTGAGTTCAGCATAACTACATTTCACATGATCAGTCATCCGTGTGTGCTTTTACCTTGAAAATCCAAGCAGATAGACCTCTAGCACAATTCCCTTAAAATATCGCATCGCATATCGTTATCGCAATTTTTAGGGCCCTAATCGCAATCGCACAAAATTCCCATATCGTGCAGCCCTAATGTATACTAATGCTAGAAGCCTGACTAATAAAACTGGTGAACTGGAATTAGTGATGTGTGAGGAGGACTATGATATAGTGGGAATAACTGAGACATGGCTGGATGATCGCTATGACTGGGCAGTTAATGTACAGAGTTACAGTCAGTTTAAAAAGGATCGCCAAAACTGGAGAGGGGGAGGGGTCTGCCTTTATGTAAAGTCCTGTCTAAAGCCTACAGTCCGAGAAGATATAAGTGAGGGACATGAACATGAGGAGTCACTGTGGGTAGAAATATATGGAGGCAAAAACAATAATAAAATAGTAATAGGAGTTTATTATAACCCCTTAAGGACATGGCCCTATTTCACCTTAAGGACCAGGCTATTTTTTGCAAATCTGACCAGTGTCACTTTATGTGGTAATAACTTTAAAACGCTTTTACTTACCCAGGCCATTCTGAGATTGTTTTTTCGACACATATTGTACTTCATGACATTGGTAACATTTTGTCAAAAAAGTTCATTTTTTGTATAAAAAAATACGAAATTTACCAAAAATTTTGAAAAATTTGCAAATTTTAAAGTTTCAATTTCTCCACTTTTAAAATACATAGTAATACCTCCAAAATAGTTATTCCTTTTCTTTCCCCAACTGTCTAGTTCATGTTTGGATCATTTTAGGAACGCCATTTTATTTTTTGGGGACGTTACAAGGCTTTGAAGTTTAGAAGCAAATCTTGAAAATTTTCATAAAATTTCTAAAACCCAATTTTTAAGGACCAGTTCAGATCTGAAGTCACTTTGTGAGGCTTACATAAAAGAAACCACCCAAAACTGACCCCATTCTAGAAACTACACCCCTCAAGGTATTCAAAACTGATTTTACAAACTTTGTTAATCCTTTAGGTGTTCCACAAGAGTTCATGGCAAATGGACATAAAATTTCAGAATTTCGATTTTTTGGCAAATTTTCCATTTGAATCCATTTTTTCCAGGAACAAAGCAAGGGTTAACAGCCAAAAATAACCCAATATTTATTGCCCTGATTCTATAGTTTGCAGAAACACCCCATATGTGGTTGTAAACTGCTGTATCGCCAAACGGCAGGGCATAGAATGAAGGGAACATCATATGGTTTTTGGAAGGCAAATTTTGATGGACTGGTTTATTTACACCATGGCCCATTTCAAGCACTCCAAAAAAGTGACCCCATTTTGAAAACTACTAGATAATGTGGCAGTTTTGGTGGTATTATTTTAGGGTACATATGATTTTTGGTTGCTCTATAATACATTTTTGTGAGACAAGGTAATAAAAAACAGAAATTCTGAAATTTCATCTCCATTTGCCATCTCCATGCTCTTGAGGAACACCTAAAGGGTTAATAAAGTTTGTAAAATGAGTTTTGAATACCTTGAGTGTAGTTTCTTATATGGGGTCACTTTTATGGAGTTTCTACTCTAGGGGTGCATCAGAGGAGCTTCAAATGTGACATAGTGTAAAAAAACCAGTCCGTCAAAATCTGCCTTCCAAAAACCATGTGGTGTTCCTTTCTTTCTG
The DNA here is from genome assembly GCA_033119425.1 of Bufotes viridis. Lineage (NCBI taxonomy): Eukaryota > Metazoa > Chordata > Amphibia > Anura > Bufonidae > Bufotes > Bufotes viridis. Next base: position 465,660,861 of record CM065592.1, on the reverse strand, counting down.
TGCCCTTCCGTTTGTCCATAAAGCAGTTTACAACCACATATGGGGTGTTTCTGTATACTACAGAATCAGGGCAATAAATATAGAGTTTTGTTTGACTGTTAACCCTTGCTTTGTTACTGGAAGAAAATGATTAAAATGGAAAATTTGGAAAAAATAGCTGTTTTGGGACCGTATCTATTTTATTTTTGTGACTGTGTTCATCTGAGGGGTTAGGTCATGTGTTATTTTTATAGAGCAGATTCTTACGGACGTGGCAATATCTAATATGTCTACTCTTTTTAATTTATTTAGGTACACTATAATATCCTTTGTTAAACAAACAAAAACTATTTTAGTATCTCCATAGTCTGAGAGTCAGTTTTTTTTTGTTTTTGTCCAATTGTCTTAGGTAGGGGCTCATTTTTTGCGGGATGAGATGACGGTTTTAATGGCACTATTTTGGGGTGCATATGACTTTTTGTGATGTTAGGTGACAAAAAACTGCTTTTTACATTTTTTTTTTTTTTTTTTGCGGTGTCCACCTGAGGGGTTAGTTCATGTGTTATTTTTATAGTTCAGGTTCTTACGGACGCAGCGATTCCTAATATGTCTACTTTTTATTTATTTATTTATTTACGTTTTACACAATCATATAATTTTTGAAACAAAAAAAAATCATGTTTTAGTGTCTGCATAGCCTAAGAGCCACAATTTTTTTATTTTTTGGGAGATTTTCTTAGGTAGGGTATCATTTTTTGCGGGACGAGGTGACGGTTTGACTAGTACCATTTGGGTGTAGATACAACTTTTTTGATCACTTTTATTAGCTCTTTTGGGAAGTGAGGTGGGCAAAATTTCAATTTTATCATAGTTTTTTTAGTTCTTTTTTTATGACGTTCACCACACGGGGAAAGTAACAAACCTATTTTATAGATCAGGTCGTTACGGACGCCGTGATATATAACATGTGTAGGATTATATCCTACATGTGTAGGATTTGTGTCTGAGGGGGAATGTTTACACTCGGAGGGTCAGTACATCCACCTACCGTAAAGAACTGGCGGGGAACACTACTCTGTTTGCCCATTCATGCCATCCACCGCATACCATCAGAAACATACCCAAAGGTGAATTGGTCCGTGCCCGCCGCAACTGTTCCGATGATGACATCTATGAGAGAGAAGCTCTTAATGTGAAGAACAGACTTGTGCAGGGCATATTCACAACATAATATAGATATGGCCAAAAAAGCAGTCTCTAATATGGATAGACATTCCCTGATTTTTCCTGAATTTCAGCCTAAGGCCTCATGCACACGGCCGTGGGTGTTTTGCGGTCCGCAAACCGCGGATCCGCAAAACACGGAAGCTGCTCCGCGTTCCGTTCCGCAATTTGCGGAACGGAACGCGGCCCATTATAGAGATGCCTATTCTTGTCCGCGAAATGGACAAGAATAGGACATGCTCTATTTTTTTTGCGGGGGCACGGAACGGATCAACGGATGCGGACAGCACACGGAGTGCTGTCCGCATCTTTTGCGGCCCCATTGAAATGAATGGGTCCGCGGCCGAGCCGCGAAATATGCGGCTCGGACGCGGACCCAAACAACGGCCATGTGCATGAGGCCTTAATCAGATATTTCCATGTCTGGGTAAAGGGCCGCTTATTTTGTCACACAATACAGCAAAGAGTTTTCTGCAATTTGCAAAATCATGAAAAAACATTTTCATATTCTCAATATTGACGGACAGTGGTCCGGTATTATTTCTGATGGTATTAAATGTGTTGCTAAAAAAGCCCCTACTTTGGGTAATCTGGTTAGCCCTAGCTTTTTCTCAGAAAAAAAATCTACACAACCCACATGGCTTCACTGCAAGGGCAGTTATAAATGTGGCCATAGGAAATGCATTTGTTGCGAGTATATGGTCACAGACAAAATATTTAGATCTACTGCACATAACAAACAGTATGATATACGTTCGTACATTAACTGTAATACCAAATATGTAATATATCTTATTTTCAACAATGGAGAGACGCTCACTACCCCTTTCTGAGGTCAGGTGCTACAGTCCACCTTGGATCACCTTTCCAAGAAAAAAGTCAGACTTGTAAAAATATTACGGACGGGCACTCAAATATGGATCATATGGACGGTTCAACACAAAAATTGCATTATTCTGTAAAATAACTTTAATAACCCCTAATTACAATAAAACAAACTCTGGCCTGATGAGAATAACACCCCAAGTCAGATTACCGCATTCTAGCAGTGCACTGCAAACAAGGAATTTAATACCACCAAATCTCCGATAGGTAACAATCGCGTACAATCGCGATCTCTTGGGACTTTCGCCTCTACGATCACGTGACACGATTCCAACTGAACGCACGAGGAACGCCGGGACGCCGGCAAAGCCGCGGAGAACCATAGATATTAACTCGATTTTTAAACCATCGGGAAGGGTGGAGGTAAGCCCACTAGTGGGAAAACTATTCTAAAACATATTACAAATGAGACGCACAGATTATAGAAGAAATCCACAGGAACTGCGCTTTTGAAAATTATCTTGGCGATTGTATCAGTTGAGTGGGACTGTGCGCATACTAGCGCTGCTAAAACACATTGTATGAAAAGTATTTATACTTTCAACAAACAAAGTTTGGGAACCGGACATAATATCATTTATGTATAGAGGTTTTACAATATAATACAAGCTAAATTTTGTACAATTACTCTGTATTTATTATATGATAGGTCCAATTGAATGTGGTATAAATAGAAACAAGTGCAAACATATTGTGTCATAAGGACCAACCAGGTGCCAATCGTCATATGTAACATCATCAGTATATAAGTGACTATACCATTGATGGCCCGTGGTCTGCCCTTACCAGACATATTTTTAATTTTTTGATTGGAATCTTTATGAGTTTGTTTTATTGTAATTAGGGGTTATTAATATATCTTATTACCTATGAAATATGTTCCTTGCAATATGTGGGCTGCACAATCAATCCTTTAAAGAATAGGATCCGCAAACATATATCTGACATACCGCATCATGGGAACCGCAATGTTTCAGCGGCGAGTTCGCATTTTGCGGCTGTCCATGCGGGTGATATCTCTAGATTAAAGGTACAGGGCATTGAAAGGGTCTCTCTACCACCTAGGGGTGGAGACCATAGGAGAAAACTCCTGAATAGAGAGGCCTTTTGGATTTTCCAATTGGGGTCTCGGCAACCGGAGGGCCCTAATAAGCGACATGATTTGATTCTGAAATATTGAGAGGATACAAGGCTTCTCTGTTTTCTGTGATGCAGCACTGAGATGTTACAAAGTTTCTGTTTTCCGCTTTCTGCGATACATACTATGTCTGCTATGAATACATCAGCATGTTGATTACCTTTTTATATTGGGGATTTTTTATTATATCTCCCCCAATCTGTTTACGCTTTTTCCTTTTTGCTTGCTTGTATGTACATTCTTTTAGTGAGGTTAATATGGGACCTCCCCCTGACGCCTCCCTTCCTCAGGTGTTGTGTGTTAGCCTGGGTCAGGAGGGTGTATATCAGAGGCAGTTTCCATTTCATTTGTATGTTTGTCATGAAGAAGGACCAAGATATCACAAAGGTCTGAAACGCGTCACTGTTTTCACATCTTGTATTGAAGTTTTAACCGCTAGAATAAAGTCGCAGAATAAGATTCACCCGAGCTGAGCTGGATATTTTCTTTTGCTTGATTATATGCTCCCGCATCCAGGTGCGGCATCCGTACACAAAGGGTGTTCTATGCAGGTGAGAGCTGCCTTACTTTCTATAACATGTATATCTGGTGTCTGTATAATACAGTACAGTACATTATATAATGTACTGTACTGTATTTTTTACTTGACACTTAGTCTGATCAGACTTTTGCCTTTAGCAAAAGTCTGATCAGACTTTTGTTACCATGGCAAGCAGGACGCCTTTGAAGGTGTCCTGTTGCCATGGTTACCCTCCTCCGCTGCTATAACAGAGCAGCGGAGGATGGAGAGGGAAGGAAGCTGGGGACTGGAGCTAGGGGGGCTGCACCAGGCACAGCAGCCCCCCACAGCAGCTCCCTCCCTCTTAACCACTTCCATACAACGGTCCCTACGGACCGCGGCATGGAAGGGGTTAATAGGCTGACATCCGTGCCTGCACGGATGTCAGCCATTACAAGCAGAGTGTCAGCAATGTGCTGACACTCTGCTTGCCACGCTCGGCCATCCTGAAAATGAGAGAGGGGGGGCGGGGGCGGGCAGAGGATCGCGTGCCCGTCCGCCCCCCGCACCGCCTGCCGCACCGCCCACCGCACCGCCAGCAAGCCTCAGTAATAACAGTAATAACAAAAAAACATTTGGCAGCATTTTAAAGTATCTGATCCCTGCGGTCATTGACCGCGGGGATCAGATACATCGCAAAGCGCTGCAAACCGCAGGTCTGAATTGACCTGCGGTTGGCTGCGATCACCGATACGGGGGGGTCACAGGACTCCCCTTGGCATATGAACATGGTTCCTGCTGCACGATCGCAGCAGGAATCATGTTTCTATCGCGATTATTATTTTTTTTTACAGTAGATTTAATTTGGGGCGTATGGGTACGCCCTGTGTCCTTAAGGACTCGGACATTAGGGTGTACCCAAAATCTGCTACTAAATGAGATAGACGAGGCGGCAGATCATAATGAGGTCGTTATTATGAGGGACTTCAACTACCCAGATAGCAACTGGGAAACTGAAACCTATATATCTCATAAAGGAATCAGGTTCTTGAAAATAACCAAAGACAATTACCTTTCCCAACTAGAGGGACAGTCATACTGGACTTAGTATTAACCAATAGACCTGACAGAACAACAGATGTGCAGGTTGGGGAACACCTGAGAAATAGTGACCATAGAATAATAACCTTCCATTTGTTATTCAAAAGAGAGTTTCTAAAGAAAGGAACAAAAATACCAAGCTTCAAAAAAGCTAAATTTAGCCAACTACGAGAGGCCATAGGCCTAACTAACTGGGACAAAGTCCTCAAAAATAAGAATACAGCCACAAAATGGGAGATTTTTAAAAGCATCCTAATATCTAATTGTGAGAGGTACATACCTTATCAGAATAAAAGGTTAAGGAACAAGAAAAAACCAATGTGGATAAATAGAACTGTAAAGAAAGCAATAAATGACAAAAAGAAAGCATTTAAATAACTAAAACAGGAGGGTAGCGAGAAAGCACTGAAAAGCTGTAAGGAAAGAAATTGAATATGTAAAAAACAAACAAAAGCGGCCAAACTAGAGACAGAGAGATTAATTGCCAAAGAGAGCAAAACTAACCCTAAAATGTTCTTCAATTATACAAATGATAAAAAGTATAAATCTGAAGGTGTCGGCCCTCTACAGAGTAATGAGGGGGGAGTTGCAGAGAGCGATAAGGAGAAAGCAAAGCTGTTAAATATTTTTTTCTCCACTGTATTCACTGAGGAAAATAAACCGGATAAATAAATCAGATGAAATGCAGAATGTAAAAGTAAATTCCCCATTAAAAGTGCCCTGTCTGACCCAGGAAGAAGTACAGCGGCATCTTAAAAAGATTAAAATAGACAAATCGACAGGACAAGATTAGTGTTGATCACGAATTTTCGAATTGCGAATTTTAATCGCGAATATCGGCACTTCGAGAATTCGCGAATATTTAGAATATCGCTAAATATATTCACAATTGCGAATATTCATTTTTATGCGATTTTTTTATATGCAAATTTTCGCAAGCAAGAAAAAAGTCTTATTATTTTCTGATTGCGAAAATCCGCATAAAAAATTTGCCTTCATTTGCTTAACAATTCACATAAAAATTCGCATAAACTGGCATTTAAAAGCTACCTTTTAAATACCAGTTTATGCAATTTTTATGCGAATTTTTGCAATCAAGAAAATAATGACTGGAGATTGCGAATTTGCGAATATATGGCGAATATTCGCCCAAATATTTGCGAAATATCGTGAATTCGAATATTGACCTTGCCGCTCCTCACTAGACAAGATGGCATACACCCCCGTATCCTAAGAGAATTAACCGCTTCAGCCCCCCTAGCTTAAACACCCTTAATGACCAGGCCACTTTTTACAATTCCGCACTACACTATTTTCACCGTTTATTGCTCCGTCATGCAACTTACCACCCAAATGAATTTTACCTCCTTTTCTTCTCACTAATAGAGCTTTCATTTGGTGGTATTTCATTGTTGCTGACATTTTTACTTTTTTTGCCATTAATACAAATTTAACGACATTTTTGCAAAAAAAATGACATTTTTCACTTTCTGTTATAAAATTTTTCAAAAAAAAAACTACATTTCTATATAAATTTTTCTCTAAATTTATTGTTCTACATGTCTTTGATAAAAAAAAGTCCAATAAGTGTATATTTATTGGTTTGGGTAAAAGTTATAGCGTTTACAAACTATGGTGCAAAAAGTGAATTTCGGCATTTTGAAGCAGCTCTGACTTTCTGAGCGCCTGTCATGTTTCTTCAGGTGCTAGAATGTCAGGATAGTATAAATACCCCCCAAATCACACCATTTTAGATAGAAGACACCCCAAAGTATTCGCGGAGGGGCATGGTGAGTTCATGTATCATTTCATTTTTTTTCACAAGTTAGCGGAAAATGACACTTTCTGAGAAAAAAAAAAAAAAAGTTTCAATTTCTGATAACTTCTGGCAAAAAAAATAAAAAATCTCAGACGGACTCACTATGCCCCTCAGTGAATACCTTGGGGTGTCTCCTTTCCGAAATGGGGTCATTTGTGGGGTGTGTTTACTGTTCTGGCATTTTGGGCGGGGCTAAATTGTGAGCCGCCATGTAAAACCTAAAGGTACTCGCTGGAATTTGGGCCCCTTTGCGCACCCAGGCTGCAAAAAAGTGTCACTTATGTGGTATCGCCGTACTCAGGAGAAGTAGGGCAATGTGTTTTGGGGTGTATTTTTACATATACCCATGTTGGGTGAGAGAAATATCTCTGTAAATTGTCAACTTTGTATAAAATTTTTTAAAAGTTGTCGTTTACAGAGATATTTTTCACACAAAGTATGGGTATATAAAAATACACCCCAAAACACATTGCCCTACTTCTCCTGAGTACAGCGATACCACATGTGTCCACTTTTGCAGCCTGGTGTGCAAAGGACCCTAAAACTAATGAGTACCTTTAGAGTTTCATAGGGCATTTTTACGCATTTGGATTCCAGACTTCTTCTCACGCTTTAGGGGCCCCTAAAATGCCAGGACAGTATAAATACCCCACATGTGACCCCATTTTGGAAAGAAGACACCCCAAGGTATTCCATGAGGGGTATGGTGAGTTCATGTAAAATTTTATTTTTTGTCACAAGTTAGTGGAATATGAGACTTTGTAAAAAACTAAATAAAAAAAAAATATATATCAATTTCCGCTAACTTGTGCCAAAAAATAAAAATTCTGTGGACTCGCCATGCCCCTCACGGAATACCTTGGGGTTTCTTCTTTCCAAAATGGGGTCACATGTGGGGTATTTATACTCACCTGGCATTTTAGGGGCCCCTAAAGCGTGAGAATCCAAATGCATAAAAATGGCCTGTGAAATCCTAAAGGTACTCATTGGTTTTAGGGCCCCTTTGCCCACCCAGGCTGCAAAAAAGTGTCACTCATGTGGTATCCCCGTACTCAGGAGAAGTAGGGCAATGTGTTTTGGGGTGTATTTTTACATATACCCATGCTGCGTGTGAGAAATATCGCTGTAAACGACAACTTTTTACATTTTTTTATTCAAAGTTGTCAATTTACAGAGATATTTCTCTCACCCAGCATGGGTATATGTAAAAATACACCTCAAAACACATTGCCCTACTTCTCCTGAGTACGGCGATACCACATGAGTGACACTTTTTTGCAGCCAAGATGCGCAAAGGGGCCCAAATTCCAATGAGTACCTTTTAGGAGGGCATTTTTACGCATTTTTCTTCTCATGCTTTAGGGCCCCTAAAATGCCAGGGCAGTAGAAATACCCCACATGTGACCCCATTTTGTAAAGAAGACACCCCAAGGTATTCCATGAGGGGCATGGCGAGTTCATAGAAGATTTTGTTTTTGGCACAAGTTAGTGGAAATTGATTTTTTATTGTTTTTTCTCACAAAGTCTCCCTTTCCGCTAACTTTTGACAAAAAGTTTAATTTTTCATGGACTCGTTATGCCCCTCAGCGAATACCTTGGGGTGTCTTCTTTCCAAAATGGGGTCACATGTGGGGCATTTATACTGCCCTGGCATTTTAGGGGCCCTAAAGCGTGAGAAGAAAAATGCGTAAAAATGCCCTCCTAAAAGGTACTCATTGGAATTTGGGCCCCTTTGCGCACCCAGGCTGCAAAAAAGTGTCACTCATGTGGTATCGCCATACTCAGGAGAAGTGGGGCAATGTGTTTTGGGGTGTATTTTTACATATACCCATGCTGGGTGAGAGAAATATCTCTGTAAATTGACAACTTTGAATAAAAAAATTTAAAAAGTTGTCGTTTACAGCGATATTTCTCACACACAGTATGGGTATATGTAAAAATACACCCTAAAACACATTGCCCTACTTCTCCTGAGTACGGCGATACCACATGTGTGACACTTTTGCAGCCAAGATGCGCAAAGGGGCCCTAAAACCAATGAGTACCTTTAGGATTTCACAGGCCATTTTTACGCATTTGGATTCTCACGCTTTAGGACCCCTAAAATGCCAGGACAGTATAAATACCCCACATGTGACCCCATTGTGGAAGAAGACACCCCAAGGTATTCTGTGAGGGGTATGGCGAGTTCACAGAAAAAAAAAAATTTGGCACAAGTTAGCGGAAATTGATTTTATTTTTTTTTTTACAGTCTCATATTCCACTAACTTGTGACAAAAAATAAAATTTTGCATGAACTCACCATACCCCTCACGGAATACCTGGGGGTGTCTTCTTTCTAAAATGGGGTCACATGTGGGGTATTTATACTGTCCTGGCATTTGAGGGTCTCCGCAATAATTACACGTATGGCCAGCATTAGGAGTATCTGTGATTCTCCTTATATTGAGCATACGGGTAATGAGATTTTTTTTTTCCGTTCAGCCTCTGCGCTCAATTCCGTTCAGCCTCTGCGCTCAATGCGGATGAAAAAATCTGTGCCAAAATCAGTGACTGCGGTGCGGTGGGCTGGGCGCTAGCTACCTAACAAGTAGCTAACTAACTGGCGGTGATAGGGGACCCTTATGCCCCATTCACACGTCCGAAATTCTGTTTGCGGAACGCAATTGCGGACAAGAAAAAGCATTTTCTATATAGTTCTGGCAATGTGCGGATCTGCAAAATGCGGAAAGCACATTGCCGGTGTCCGTGTTTTGAGGATCTGCGGATCGGATCCGCGGATACGTGAATCCACGGATCCGTGAATCCACGGATCCGCAAAACACATATGGACGTCTGAATGGAGCCTTACAAGGGGTGTGATCAATGACAGGGGGGTGATCAGGGGGTCTAGATGGGGTGATCAAGGGGTTAATAGGTGAGGGGGTGGGGGGGTTAGTGTAGTGTTTGGTGCAACTTTACAGTGTTACCTGGTCCTCTGGTGGTCGATCCCAGCAAATGGGACCACCAGAGGACCAGGTAGCAGCTATATCAGACGCTGTTCACAAAACAGCGTCTGATATAGCTGTTTGATGCGATATAATTCGCATCTACAGCCTGCCAGCGATGGATCATCGCTGGCAGGCTGTAGCCTAACTGCCGAGACGCGCTTCTCTGTGAACGCACGCGCGCGCATTCACAGGAAGTCTCGGCTCTCACGAGATGACGCGCCGGCGCGTCATCTCAGAGCTACAGGACCGCCCGCAGGACGCATCCCTGCATTAAGCAGTCCTGTACTGGTTAAGTAATGTCATAGCAAATGTGGTGCCAATATTTAAAAAGGGTCCAAAAATAGATCCTGGAAACTATAGGCCGGTAAGTTTAACATCTGTAGTGGGTAAACTGTTTGAAGGTTTTCTAAGAGATACTATCTTGGAGTACCTCAATGAAAATAAGCAAATAACACCATATCAGCATGGCTTCATGAGGGATTGGTCATGTGTGTCAAACGAATTTAATCAGTTTCTATGAAGAGGTAAGTTCTAGACTTGACTGCAGCGAATCAATGGATGTCGTATATCTGGACTTCTCCAAAGCATTTGACACTGTACCGTATGAAAGGTTAGTATATAAAATGAGAATGTTTGGACTGGGAGAAAATGTCTGTACGTATGTGGGTAAGTAACTGGCTAAGTGATAGAAAACAGAGGGTAGTTATTAATGGTAGAAAAAAGACGACTGAGGGGAGAACTAATATCTATGTATAACTATATCAGGGGTCAGTACAGAGATTTCTCCAATCATCTATTTATCCCCAGGACTGTGACTGTGACAAGTGGACATTCTCTTCATCTGGAGGAAAGAAGGTTCGTACAAAAACATAGAAGAGGATTCTTTACAGTAAGAGCAGTGAGACTATGGAACCATCTGCCTGAGGAGGTGGTGATGGCGAGTTCACTAAAAGAGTTTAAAAGGGGCCTGGATGTATTTCTGGAGGGTAATAATAATATTACAGGTTATAGTTACTAGAGATGGGTTGTTGATCCAGGGAGTTATTCTGATTGCCTGATTTGAGTCGGGAAGGAATTTTTTTCCCCTTAAGTTGGGAAAATTGGCTTCTACCTCACAGTTTTTTTTTGCCTTCCTCTGGATCAACTTAAAGGGTAACAGGCTGAACTGGATGGGCAAATGTCTTTTTTCGGCCTTATAAACTATGTTGCTATGTATAACCTTCAATAAATATCGCTAAAAAATAAAATAAAAAACTCCCACAATAATGTCACTTAATATTTTGTATACTAAAGGCATTAACTGTATTGAATATGGGTTATTTATGTAGATAATAATTATGCTGTAGCCAAGACACTATTTGTGTTTGGCCCTTCTGTACTCACGTTTCTACCAATTAGATTTTTTTCATCAGATGTTTTCTTGATGAATGTAGTTCCACTGTATTAGGGCTTCTTTTGTAGAGAAGTGGGGTCCACCTCACATAGATGTTAGTGTGCAAGATCTATCTATGTGAGGTGGCCACTGGATCTCTAACATAGTATTGTCTGTATAGCCTAGTTAACCCAAGGTCTTTTGAAGAACCAGTATATCCTATGCACTGGAGAAACGTGTCGGGACGTTCAAATCCTGGGATCCAACCTGTGGAAGTTGGGCATTACATGATGGTTATTGTAGGGGCATCAAGGGTTTAGCCACTAAGAAATTGGGTCGCCCCTTTCGGGGCGGGCACTTCGCTTGTAGGCAGGGGGAGGGAAGGGACGTATAGGGACAGCGGACGTAACTTCACTGTGGACCCCAATTCTCTACAAAAGAAGCCCTAATGCAGTGGAACCACATTCCTCAAGAAATCATCTGATGAAAAAATCCAATTGGTAGAACCGTGAGTACAGAAGGGCCGGACACACATAGTGTCCTGGCTAAAGCATAATTGTTATCTACATAAATAACCAATATTCAATACGGTAGTGCCTTTCTATACATAATATTAAGCGACATTATTGTGGGAGTTTTGTATTTGATTGTTTAGCGATATTTATTAAAGGTTGTTTTAATAGGGGTTTATAATTTTGTTCTGTGATGCTGCTTTGAAACCTCTAATGACTTGTAACAGTGACAGGTCTTAATAACCCCTATGTCTGGAGGTGGATCCACTGAAGTTATGAAGAGGATCCAGCCACTACATAACTTCCTTGCATCTGATGCCCTAAATGCTTCCTCTGATGGTCCATGTACCAGACTGAGATCTACAGCAGCTCAGAGCTGCCATGGGTTTCAGTCAATATTTACCCCAGTTTTGGGCAAAAGACCTCATCCACCCACACCCACCCCTCGCCATACCCCAATTTTTAGAAACCTGATGAGGGCAGAGTAAAAATGAAAGTTCCAATGACATTTAAAAGGTTGCCAAACTGGGTGTTGCAAATTTTAACTGGCATGGGGGTGATTATAAATTCTCCCCATTATGCTTTCGGCATGCATGAATTGTCTACAGCCATACATCATTTACTTTTTATGTGCCAACTCCGATTTTAGTATACTAGAAGTAAGGCTTGCTGTACACATAAGATCGTTCATTAGAACAATCATTCAGCAGACAGCTGTCTCTCCCAATCCTCTATACATATGCATATTTGGCTGAGCAATCCTGGGTACAAAACGGGAAGAAAAAAAAACGTATTTGGCTTAGGGTACTTTCACACTTGCGGCAAAGTGTTCTGGCAAGCAGTTCCGTCGCTGGAACACTCTGCCAGATCCGACAATCTGGATGTAAACTGAATGCATTTGGAGACAGATCCGGATGTATTATTTTTTCAGTTTCCAAAGATCTATATTACACAAATCGATAGTACAAAAACAATGACATCATACCCCAATACCCACCCACCACCCTTTGGAGAGAGAGGAAAAAAAAAAAAAATTATACAACACATCACAACTGGCCTTAGTTCAACCATTTTTTCCATATTTTGTCAATTTTTTCTGCTCTCTCACTATGTCTCTCGGACTTCCCTTCTTATTTAATCAAATTACTAACTGCTTTTTGCCACTGTCCCACTGCAGGAGGATCTACATTTACCCAATTCCGAAGTATGAGAAGTCTAGCTTAAAATAGTACTTTACCTAAAACCAACCGTATCTCTTTTTTTAATTTTAAATGTTCTGTAGCTCCTAATATACAAACTACTGGATCTTCGAAAACTTGAACGCCCAGAAATTCTAATACAAGTTCTGCAATTTCTTTCCAGTATCTAAAAAGTTTAGGACATCTCCAAAAACAGTGTATAAGATCCGCCTTCTCTCCTTTACATTTTAGGCACTTATCAGAAGTTCTCACACCCATTTTCTTTAACACCCAGGGGATCGGTGTAACCTATGGACTATAAAAAACTGAGACATCTTGTGTGAGGCCCTTTCCGATACCATAATATAACTTCTGAGAGCATCATTCCATTTTTCTTCCGTAAGAAAAGGGGGGGGGGCTTTTTCCCATTTTCCTCAAGTATTATATTATGGCAAGTATTATAATCCGTTTTTTTTTCTTCCATTAACATCCCATATCTTTTTGCCGTTATACCTCTTTTTTCACTTCCATTGGTGAATTTATCTATTTTTTCTGATTGTTCCTTTCTATATTTATCTAGCTTATTAACCCATCTCTAGTAACTATAACCTGTAATATTATTACCCTCCAGAAATACATCCAGGCCCCTTTTGAAATCTTTTAGTGAACTCACCATCACCACCTCCTCAGTCAGAGAGTTCCATAGACCACTGCTCTTACCGTAAAGAATCCTCTTCTATGTTTGTGTACAAACCTTCTTTCCTCCACACGCAGAGGATGTCCCCTTGTCACAGTCACAGACCTGGGGATAAATAGATGATGGGAGAGATCTCTGTACTGACCCCTGATATAGTTATGCATAGATATTAGCTTTCCCCTCAGTCTTCTATTTTCTAAAGTGAATAACCCTAATTTTGATAATATTTCAGGGTACTACAGTCCCCCCCATTCCAGTTATTACTTTATCTGCCCTCCTCTGAACCCTTTAATGGGTTTTCCCATAAATATAGACTGAATTTTACTTGAATGTGTCCAATGACATTATATTTTTCTGTTTCACCTTGAGAGCATACAAAATATAATAAATCTTCATCTTACCAATCAGATACAGCATTTTATATAAATTTTTATAGTCAAAATATCCCATGAGATCTGTACAGCGGCACACAAGAGTCCTTATCGCTCCGTGCTATGGAGTCACAAGAACTCCGCGTTCCACCACATGATATTTCTCTTACAGTACAGAAGTAATATTATCATTATATGTATAATGTGTAATAGAGCATCAGGTGGAACAATGTTTTAATGTTAGATTATGTATTCATATACTAAATTGAAAGCCCTGTGATAAAGCAGATATCTATGGATTTTTATGGCTGCTATATTATTGCTGGGAACAACTTGGAGCTTGTATTGAGCTGTATGACAGCTGCTTGCGTAAAGCTTTACAGGGGGGTTCTGGTGAAAAACATATATCACCTAGCCATTGATTGGATAGGTAATTATGGTTTGGTTGGATTTGATCACATGAACCCTAATTGATTAATAAAATTCTTAACATTGGTCTCTTGTCATCTCCTCCAACCACATGACTGTAGAAAAGAGAATTATGAATACAGAGGAGCATGAGCATAGTCACACCATTTAAACTGGATTGATGGAGGCAGCTGATAAATGTTTTAGGCCGGTATAGTCTTTTCTCACTGTATGTTAACCCAGAAGTGGAGTTTTAAGAACACATTGAATTTCTCATAAAATACACTCTGACCACATCAAATGTATTGTATCACATAGTTTATTATTTTTTCTTATTATTACTAATACAAAATAATTTGTACAAAGGCTAACATAAGTTTTGCATAGAAGAAACACTGGAGTGAAAGAAAACCTGGATGGAATGGCACACTGGGATCCTAACATCTACCACATAAAAAAGGGTTGAATTTGGCGGGCAATACAAAAATACCTTCAATTTTCATACAAGGGATAAAACATACTACCCAGTTAAAGAGCAGAGAAAGAATTGCTCTGTGATACTGACATTTTTGTAAATTTGGTTAATTTTTTTGTTATTTCGAATGATGTCCCAATCCAATGTAACCTGTAAAATGCATAATTTATGAAATACATAACAGATTTCCTGTGAAACTTTCTCCATCCTACATATACAGAATAATTTATTTATCCTCTGGGATTTCAAAATCAATTTTTTTTAGAACTTTTTTTTAAAGAAATTTTACAGAACTGAAAGATATACATTTTTTAATGCTATCACTTTAGAAATATTTAGCTGAAAATGTAAAGTTTAGAACGTTAACCGAGACAATCCCAATTTTTGCATTTTATTTTACAGAGAATATCTGTTTTCAATTCCGTTAATTCAGGCATTGTCATACTCATTTGTGCAAATACTCTTTGCTGTATACACTAAATGTGTAATTATTATGCTCATGATCATTCATGGTGATGTAAACTTGCAGTAAGTTAAAATAAAATCATACA
Source organism: Bufotes viridis (assembly GCA_033119425.1). Lineage (NCBI taxonomy): Eukaryota > Metazoa > Chordata > Amphibia > Anura > Bufonidae > Bufotes > Bufotes viridis. The sequence continues at coordinate 465,645,662 of CM065592.1, read as the reverse complement.
AATGAAATTATTCCCTATGGGAAAAAGTTTTTAAAGTCACATCATGAATATCCCCAAATTGTGACATTTACAATTTTCATGAGTCCGCTTGCAACACTTTCTCAATTGAGAATAATTAGAATTGTATCACAACTTCATTTTTACATCGCCGTAATGCCCCAGTGTAAGGCTTCTTTCATACAGACAATCAAAAACTTGTTCATGTTCCAGGCAGAGAACACAGACACGTTTTTACACAGACCTCACACAGATGGAGCCTGTTTGTGGTTTGTTTTTCCACAGACTCATTCATTTGAATTAATGAACCTTGCAGGAAAAAATGGACAAACTTAGAACATGCAGCAATTTTTTGGCATGGACTGTTGGTCTGTGTGGAAAATTGCTCATGTAAAGATACTAGGAATGGGCAAAACAAATTCTAAGTGAATCAGATTCGACCTGCATTTTTAAATAATTCTAAGTAGATCTGAATCCGAGTTATTGGTGATTCGATTTGGGTGAATTTTAGAGAGAGATAAGAAATCTATAAAATTTATGTTTAAAGTGAAAAGAGATAAAAAAATATGAGTACTCAGAGTGTCATACACAAATTCTCAGGCCAATTGGAGCACTTTTGATTCAGGACGAATCAAACCCAAATCAAATTTTGAGCGATTCACTCATCTCTATAAGACACCCATTCTGTGTACTGGTGCTGTCTATTCTATATTTAGACAGCACATGGATAGGAAAATGTCCATGTGAAGTTATCCCAAAGGTAGCCATTAAATTGGTAGTCTACATTCTATGAAAACATCCAAAATGGCTGCCGCAGTGAGAAACGCATAATGATATCAATAGAAAAAATATAGATGAGTAAATCATTTTACCTGATTTGTGCATTTTCAAATTTACTAGTCCATAGAATACAATAGGCAAATTAATTTGGCATTAAAAAAAAATAAAAAAATCTCAAGCTTGGCAAATCTATTTACCCAATTACAAACCACCAACAATTTCACTCATTTCTACATGATGACTTTTACTGACTTGTAAAACAAAAACATTCTTAATAAATAAGTGTAAAATATAATCCTAGAAAACAATGCCTTTTATATAAGAAAAGATAACCTCAAGAAGAGGGTGGGGTAGCCTAAAAATACTGTAACAGCATGCATAGCATGATAAGAAGCACAAACAACATGTAAAATGTGTTAACATGAGATTAAATCTTAACAGATATTTAGGCAAGAAGAAATCTATTCATTTGATCACATGCCCCACCCACAAAAAATAAAATTAAAAAATAAAGTGATTTGTAGGTGGCAACTGCAAGCAATAAGAAGTGCAGGCTTGTTCTTGTTTTTGTAAAGGATTTTTTTGCAAGCTGCAAATAAATCCTCTAAAAATTCTCCTGAATGAGTAGCCAAAGATTATAATTAATTTATTTTTTTAAATACATTTTGTGAAATATGTATTTATAGTTTATAAATTCATCTTTTGATTATCATTACTTTTAGTCTTACAATTTTATATGATTTCCTGTTTTTTTGGCAGATGCTGTACTTGCATGGATAAAAATCTTTTATATTGTAATGTTAATAAAAATGAATGCACAGACAGCAGAATTAGACTCCGTTAACACTACTGTAATGGATTCCATTAGGTATAGTGTCAAGTTGGCTATGATGGATCTGTTTTCAATGCATCCAAACTTATCCTTACAGATCCAACTGACTTAAAACAGGGTCCACCAGTTTCAAAGTAGCAGTGTTTTGGGCTGGGATTATTCTTTCTGTCAAAATATTGGAACCCTTACACATAGGAAAAACTGTCAGTGTGAACAGTGGCATAATTATTAAATCACCCAAGGTAAAATAAAATTTTGCTATTGAAGCTGTAACCTGTGAATAAATACTTAGCATATGTATACTGTAAAATGCCTTGACTTGTTCAATTAACTGAAAAACATGCTAGAATGAAAAAAAACAAAAACAGATTAAATGCCAAGAATATTTTTTTGTATTTTTTTTAAAAAGCACAAGCAGCTGTCATAACAAGCAAAAGGTGCAATTTGTAAAAATAAAGAATAAACATATAATCTAAGTAAACTAAAGACAAACTAAAATTATATTTCATATATAAATATTACAATATATGACTTATGGTTGGTTTTTGTGATTTTATGTATTCATCTGATTTACAGTACACTACATTTCAGTAATATTGTACCTTTTTAAAATCTAAAGAAAATAACATCTTGGTGACCTATCTATTCTATTATAACAGTTTCTAAAAAGAACATTTTCTAATTCGTAAAAAAATTGCAAAAAATAAATAGGTTACGCCACCACAGCACAAATGTAACAAAGACACTATAAAAATAATTTGAAAGCAATTCAATCATTGTAAATTTACAATATTTTAAGAATGTGTTACATAAATACATTTTACAAAAACCAACCAGTAGGTACATTTAAGATTTACCAAGTATACTGCATGAAATTTAAAAAAGATGAATGCTTATAGCTGACAATTTAAGAATAATGATAATTTTTGAAGCCTAACATTTTACAGATTTTAGTTGTAAAGCTGGTAATATTGAATTAGAATAGGGCTAAGCTACAGTACCAGCTACTGCCCATGAACAAGAATTGCACCATTTCTCATACTTATTTAACTTGTACTTACTTAATACTTTATTGTTAAATGAGATTATGGCATTCAGCTCACAAACCTCCTGTGTACTGATTATACGCATTGGTCCTGAGGTCAAGTTAGTAGGGGATATGCCTTGGGTGTTGGCTGTTTTGGTGGGGGAACACCGACAAGCCACCATGCCTTGGCTATGGTATTTAGACACAAAAGTAGGTGCTTGCCTCAAGTGAAAAAAGGTCTAACTATATCTCAGAGTCTTCCACAATATCTAGTCTACAAATCTGATTGTTGCGGTAATTAACAGAGACAAAAAATGTAAAGGTATTTTGATTTAAAAAAATTAATGTGAAGGATTAACTATACATTTAACTATTAATAATTGAGTAAAATAAACTTTATTGGACAATTGTGGACCATCTTTTTTTTTTTTTTTATAGAAGACTCCTCTAATGATGAGCTGATCACAGGATGCCCATTCCTGGTACCACCAGTGATCAACTGAAATCATTTATCAAACCCAGTAGCAAATGTACAATTATCCTGTGGTGTCACCACAAGAGAAAGACAGCATTGCCCGGTACCCATAAAATCAATGGCTATCAGTATGAAGCATTAATTGGCTGGGTTCTCCAGAAAGCAAGATGCTCTTTGTAGTGAGACCTGAACAGAGAAACCCTCCTCTATTAAATGGATTTTTCAGGAAGAATTAAAAATAACAAAATGAGAATTTGTCACCTCCACTGTTCCCCTTCTGTTGCTGGTCCCCACTGCTCTTCACTTTCTGTTCCCAACTCAACACTCCTGAAATTAGATCAAAATCCTACTCAGCCAATCACTAGCTGAGATGAGCCACCTCTAAGGTCAATGATTGGCTGAGCAGGCATTTCCTCGCATTTCCAGTATGTGAACCTAGGAGAGGAAGAGGAGAGCAGCAGGGGCCAGAGTCATATTGCAGCAGCAGTAGCAGGGGAACAGTGGAAGTGATTAATGCTTCTGTGTTTAATAGTTTCTGGGCTGTTTAATTCTATAGGGCATTTAAACTTTGTTTTATAAACCAGACATCTCTTTTGAATAAAGATAGGTCACTGAACACTGGTTCATGCAAAGACCCTGTCAATGACTAAGTTCAGTTTTAGAGAAGACTTTGAATTAGGTCTTAGTTACAACCTCCATGAATAAATGTCTTAATAGCAGCAAATTTGTTTACACCAGTTTCCATTGTAATAAATGTTAATCTGACATCATGGTCCCATTTTTTATGTATTTTTGATAACTTAAAGTAAACTTTATTTTCATTTTATGGTTATTTTCTTTATCTTGCTTGTTATTTTTGATGTTATGGCTTTATCATCATCAAAACATGTATTGGGCTTAAAATTTGGCACCTTTTATTACAGCAAAAGTCCACCTTTTAAGACAATTTTCCTATTAGGTCCAGCATTCTGTGCTGTTAATGGTTAGAGCTTCCCTTGATATAGCCATATAGTTACATGGTAAAAATCTGTCTGCCTGTAGTCACCACTAGCAGGAGATTAAGAGTTTACAACATGTTTGTTTAGGCTGAGGCCACACACAGCCTTTTTGTACTGAAGTATTTCCAATTTTTACTCAAGTTACAGCTGTTTACCAAAGAAGCACATTAAGTTGCATGCAACTTGGGGATTGCAGCTGTCACTTAAAAGAGTTCTCCCATGATTAATGTAAAAAATGAAAATCATACATCATATAGTACATGACAATCTCTTTCTAACACAGCTAGAACCAGTTCTATATCTCACATGGATCTAGAGCACTCTTCATTTATTGATTCACTCTCTCTGCTAGATTTATTTTAAGCTGCTGCTCAGGGTGTGTGTCCTTTCTTAGAGGGTGTGCACTTTTTCAGGGGGCATGTCCCTTCTCTTCTCTATCCCTGTAACTTTAACAACTTCTAACAGAAGATATGGCTGGTGGCAGTTGAACGGGAGAACTGACCATGTGCTTCCACCACAGAGAGGTGGACAGAGAGATGAGTAAAAGAACAAACAGTAAGCAACACTATCCATGTACATTTTACGGATCACATTAGCGACTATACAAAATTTTTAATTATGTGCAATTACAGAATTTTCAGATTTATCTGCTTGTTTGAAAATTGTAGAATATTTTTCATTGGATAACCCCTTGAACAGTTAAAATCAATCTTGTAGTACTACAAAAGGTCTAGCTGTAGCCCTAGCCTTAGGCTCCTCCTATTGTCAGCTATAGGTAGACTGAATTTTAACAATAAACTCTATGGCTTTACATGGAATTTAGCTAACTGTAACAGAGAAACAGAGCCACAACCTTTAAAAAAATTAGGAAATTAATTAGCACAAAAGTTCAAACCTATTTAGAAGTGATGAATAATACTTGTTTGCCTTCAAAAACAGTATTCTGAATTTCAAAGGAATGCTAGACTCATTAAATAAAAGAAGAAATCCCAGTCTCTTCCCACTAAACTCTGTTTATGAAATAATGAATGAAAAGGCCAAGTATTTTTTAGAACAGGGCTGTTCACCGAGGCTCTTAAAAGCCACTCATTAAATCAGTACCTTGACTAACGCTACAACACAATTATTGACCACAATATTGAGATGGTGTCAGATCAGGCCAAAGTTGCAGTCAGTTCCATGTATTGACTGTAGCACCTAATCACACAAAATGGCATGCTTGTATTAATATGTTTTAATTGAGGACTGTCAAATGTTAAACACTCCAGGCATAACTGTTATGCCAAGTGTAGAGCTCAAGGTGACAGAGCACAACAAAGGGACTCTCTCCTTTGGTGGCTTTTGAATTTCTATGTTACCTTTTGTGTCACTCAATGCATTCCAGAGTTGTAGTGCTCCCATTTGGTAGAATTTAGAGACTGGCAGGGGACCAGGGAGGTTAACAATATCACAAAGAGTCCAATGAAGCTTAATATGTCAATATATACCATGCCTTTCGTACTTATAGGCAGTTGACTATTTACTAAGGAATTGTTTAAATGTTACCTCTATGTCGGAATGTCATTTAATAAAAGGATTCTACATATGGTATCACATGAAAAAAAAATTCCAAAGAAAGTGAACATCACCCACAGCACCATGTGACTGGAAGCATTTCATAATAGTTATATTCTCCACAGCAGAGAGGATACACAAGTTTCGAAAAAGTCACATATTTTCTTGTTAAATATATTTTTGACAATTTTTCCTCGTGCCTTTAGTATGAAACATGAATATGAAATAAATACTGGTTATCATGGTTGAATACAAGAACATCAATAGAAACTGCTTATTTCTTTTCACTCAATGTCATGAGTTTGTAAAGCAGCACAATGTTAGCAATGCCCCCATCACAGACCAAATTATGGCATTGTTAATTGAAGCAGCAATGAGACTAGAGGTATGTGCTGAAGTGTTTATAAGGAATGTCCTTTGAAATACTGTACATGGTTTTTAAATGTAGATCATTGGAAAAATGTGTGCAAAGGAACAGATCAATTATTTGTCTATATCTGGTACATGAAAAAAAAAAAATCGATGCAAACTGTACTTTTTCTTAGGGTAGCCAGGGTAGGGTAGGTTGGCAGATGCCTCATTGAAACTGATAACCAAAGAGATATCTTCCAGATCTTGTTTTGAGCCATATACATAATCCTCTTCCTGTCAAAGAAGAATCATTCTTGTGTCCCCCTCCCCCCCCTCCCCAATGAGACCAACCCTTGTTTCCCGAGTTTACCTGTAGAACTTGGTTATGCATATTTAGGCCATGTATCACGGACTATGAGTGAATGGATAGACTGCATTCTCATAAATACTGCTTAGATGAACAAAATGACCCTAATGGGTTCCTAGAGAATTGACCGACTTCATGTGCCTCACTTCTGCCTGAATTACATCAGGATAGGTTTCATAGTCACCATTTTTTAGGCTACAAATGTTTTAGTTTCCCTAAATAAAGACATCCAAATCAGCTTTGTAGATCATGAATTGCAACTTACAGAAACATATTTTCATTGGTGCCAACATCATCCACCGATATATGTGGTAACTGTCTTGATTCACGAGACCTACTTTCCAAGTCCCTCCGGAATAATAACTTGCATTTTTTGTCCACAAGTATGTCATACTTATTATGACAACTATCCATTGTAATGTTAATGCCTCCTTGGCTTTGTAAAAATTAAACTATAACATGAAATATTGCAAATGAATTGCTTCTCTAAAGTGTATTTCCACCCAAATCATATATATCAATATACAATCAGTAATTATGTGAAAATATAAGCCTTAGGCCGCATTTAGATTGCCGTACTACAATCAATTTAGTGTCCATACTATGGCCACATCAACCCCAGTTCAAGTGGACTGGACTTACGGTAGATCACCGTATAATACTAGGGTGATCTAAGTTTGTCTCACTTGAACCTGTGCAAAGGTCAGGGTCTAACAGATCTAACACTTTTAATACAGAAGCTAAAATTGATTGATCTGAATGTGGCCTCAAATGCATTTTTCATTGCCCTGATATTTGTGGCCAAAGTGCTTTGAGACAAATTCAGGCCTAGAATTCGTCTGTCGAGGTTGATGGAACTATATACGTTACACACAGTTTTATGGGGGAAAGGAAGCGACAATCACTTAGAGCTCATAGTGGTTCTCAATTTTTGGCCCTGAAAATACAATTTAGATGGAAAAACACTTTAAATTGACAATGTAACATTTGAATCCAATACATGGCTACAAAAATAACTCAATGCAATCAATATACCTTTACAATGTATAAACAGTAAAATCTTTGACGCAGAACTTACGTTTGATTGGCTGAAGGTAACTTGGGTACAGTATATAAACCAAAAACAGCTTATCAATTATTACATTATATCTGAAATAGTAACTCTAATTCTCATTTCGGAACCTACTTACTGCAGGTGCATCCTTTAAAGATTACACAGAACTTTCTAGTTTTGTGGTTAAAATGATATATGTGGAGCATGAACCAAAAAAGCAAAAGTAATGAGAAAAAGTTCAAAAACATGTCAATGAAAACACTAGTCCTAATTAGAGTAACAAAAAACAAGTCCCATAAGGTACAAAAAATATTCAGTCCGTTCCATGCAAACTGGCCCATATCACGAATGTGAGGGGCTCCAATTTTTAATGGCTCTCATAAGTCATCCATTTTGTAGTGTTCTTCACTTTTATTTTTCAAATTCAAGAAGCATAAGCATATCCACCATGTATTGGTAGGAGTCTTAAGTGTATTAGTAAGCAAAGCTCTTTTTTTACACGTTCAAGAAGAGTGTTAGAGCAGCAAACTGGCTCTAAGCATTTCCTTTCTTCTTTGGCAAATTAACAATAGGTGTATAAACAGGTAACAGTAAAGTTTCGGCTGTGATGGCAGTCTGGTGACCAATATTCGGATTCCTTGGTTCTCGACATAGTTTATGGCAAAGTATATTTATACAAATGTCTTGTTGAGAAGCCCTTAGGCGTCATATTTTTTGCCAGTCCTGTGAATTTGCTGGAAAAGGGTCATAGAAAAGGCCATTCCAAGTATCTGAAAAAGACATATATAATTATAGTAAGTCAATATTATATACTGCAGATAGAGACCGTCTGTGGATAAACACGTTTAATTTATACAACAGTATTAATTTATGGTTCATGGCCTGTTGCTCTGATATTGGTATCCAAGACACAGTAAATCTATTTACCTAATAACGCTTTAATCAAAATAAAAAAAAAGATGTGTTCAGAAATGTTTTCCTAAATCCAGTGACTCTTGTAATTACATTGATCTGGAGGTGATTGGATAAAAGACCTTGGTGCAATTATTTCAGGTACTTGGTACAATACAATAACTTTGCTCTTGGCTTAGAAACTGAAAGCTGATCACTTACTACATGTCTTACTATAGTGAAATGTATGTGCAGTTATAAAATAAAGGTTCTCAAATATCCGTTTATAGAAACAGAATGATAAGACAATCTTCCATAGGACAGGAATCTCCTCTCATAAAAATGTCTTTGGTTGCATCTGTTGAGGAAAAGGGCTAACCATGCTAGCAGTGACACAGTTTAGTGATCATTGGATTAAGGGGAGTGATTGAAGGTTTTGTGGCTTCATCCATTATGGAATCTTTAAATGTCTGTCCAAACATCCTGTCATATGAGAGAAAGGGATTTACATTTTGAACAAAGCTATAGAATTTAGTATTTACATCCCAGGAGACTATGGACACATATTTTCTGTGCCTTAAATTCCGCCATCAGGTAGACCACACCTTCTTCCAGGGCTGCCTATAGGTCTAGTGTATCTTTAGCTAAATTTGGCACTCGTGTTTCACTGAATAAAACCCCCAAGTGAAATGGAATGGTACCAGTTGCACAAGGCAACTATTACCATTGGGTAGCTCTAGATTTGTAAGTGACCTTAAATGAAAATAGAGGATTCTAGAAGGAACACACATTAAAATAATTACTTTCAAGCAAAGTGCAGATTTAGAAGCTACATCTAGTCATATGGCACCTATATTCTTCATCAGATAAACTAGGTACAAAATCACCCAAAGTACGGGAAATACTAAGCCCTTTACTTGGTTCTCTCACACATCCAAAATATCATTAATGGAGGTGTCTGGAGCCCTAATGCGATATATGTGGCAGAGGGGCTTTTGGGCACCTTTGGACAATAGGGCTAGGGTGTGACTGCTACCTCTGCTCCCACTATATGTACACCCTTGGTGCTTCCAATAATCTTATCATTTAAAATTTAAGATTCTGGACCTGCAGCACCACCAGGGTAGGGAGTGGATGAAGATGTCCTACATACATCTGACCCTATAAGGCCACCTTAAAGATTACAAGAATCCAACTTGGATACATTTTAAAATTTGATCAGGCAGCCATACCATCTGCAGCAAGTATCATGGTGAGTTGTTAGAGGGATGATGAGGGCACAGTCAGATCCCATTAGGTCAACTAACTGCATCCTGAGGCTAAATTGTGCAAAGAGCCAGGTAATGGTCTAATTGATTCTGATCTGTTTATTAACCGATTCTAGAGCTATTTTGGATTCTACAATATTACATGGAAATTATGAAGGCATGTATGGGCAGTATCATTCAATTAATAAACTGTGAGCACTGATGTTTCTGTTTCCTTAATTTAACAATTAGATTTTGTAATTTGCATCAATTAGCAATGATCACTACATTCAAGACGAAGCAGAGAGCCGCACTGGCTGCATCGATTGTTTAAGAAGGTAAAAATTAGGTACGAAAAATAATCTGGCTGTGTTGAAATCCTACATTGCCAGAGGGATTAAGCTGATTTCCTGCACATAAACTCTGATTGCTACAAATGCTGACAGTACACTTGAACAGGGGGCTAGGCAGACAGCAAAAACCTGAAAATGTATAATAGAAATTTCAGAAATGTTACACTGAAAGTTCTCAGATAAACATGTTTTTTCTTGGGTTGCAGTTAATTCTGACCGCATCTTCTAATAACAAATAGCTGCATTCAGATTGACATGCTCAGTGATTTAGCGGGTGCAATTGTCTTTCATGGTGCCATTAAAAAGCATATATTATATGTTAATTGCAGGGTCTCCTAGTCTGATTGATCTAAAGGCATCATGTGGTCACGTCTACAACTTTCTCAAGTGCCTTAACTGTGACCATATTGCCCCTTTTAGTGAATCGGTCTGGTTGGTATCTTCTCCTTTTGTGATAAAATGATTTTAGTCTATTATTATGTAATCTTTGTAAATTGTGCAAAATCCTGGAAACATGGGCGTGGCTAAGGATTGGAGCATGTGCCCTAGTTTCTGGGTGTATTAAGGGGGTCTTTGGGAGCACAGGAAATGCCACCAGTCCAAAACCTGGCATCCCCACCACTCAGCTTTTAGAAGAGGCTGTGGCACCTTGATGAAAATTGCAGCCACCTCACTGCATTCTAAGTACAGCGCCATACATTGAGTAGTGGTTGTGCTTGGTATTGCAGCCCAGGCTCATTCACTTGTATGGGACTGAGCTGCACATATGCCATGTGACTGATGAATGTGACATCACTGGCATAGGAACTCACAGGAACGTTGCAGCCCCTTCACAAAGCTGATTGGTGGGGGTGCTGCGAGTTGGACCCTCAGCGGTCGATTATTATTGACCTGAGGATAGATCATAAATATTGTATTCCTGGAAAACCACTTTAAGGATGGGGGATTTTGTGGACCTCATAAGAAACCTGTGGAATGAAAGCTGTTCTCATTTATTTACTTTGGAAAGCCTTTATTCCTTTCCCATAATATGGCATGGTTGTCACAGCCCCAAGATGAAGTAGTGTCTACCACAAGGTTATATTCACACACTGGATTATATTTCCTGCTGGTCACCTTCAGAGTTCTGCAGCAGATGACACTTTGAATTTACCAAGATTATCCCCACTGTCATTCAGTGTTGCAAATCCTTAACTTTTCCACGTAGAATCCTGAAATTTATTTTCATGACTAACTTTTTCCCACAGTAGTGTCAAAAATTCAGCATTTTGTGCATTGGATTTGATATTGAATTCAGTGTGAACTTGCCCTAGCTCTTCTAGCTTAGAAAATATATCAGTAGAAAGGTTCCTTTTTGTATAGGTTAAATGAGGCATACATTATTCCTCCACAAGCTGCCGATACACTGCAGACTGTCTTATGCTTCATATACATTTCACACCAAAGATATTTGGGTTTAAATAAAACTTAATTGAGCTTATAACATTAAAGAAAAAGTGAGCAGCTTTAGGCAAATTTCAGCTCTTGCTTGCTCCATTGAAGCCGTATTTAAACAAAGTCAAATAACGGGATCTGCATAGAGGTGCTCTAAACCCAATCAACCGGACATAAATGACATATACTCCTAAATAAATAATCCTGCAATATATTGCAGTTGAATTTAACACTGTCCAAATTTTACACTGCAGAAGATATTTATTGCAGGCTATCAGCACCGTACATGTATGGCGCTGCAGTATGTGACCTTAAGAGGACATTTCATCAGTTTGTAGTTTTTAAAATCAATACCTGGCACTGTAGGTCAAGATTAGATGTGCTATCGCATCCTCCGTTACGCTGCAGTGCTCCCCCTTTTGTTTTGCAGCCCTGTATGCTAATCAATAGCATCGGTACAGGGAGGAGGAGATGGCCGCATTTCTGAGTGGACGTCTTCTTCTCCCTGGCTGTGGCGTGGTCCAATCGCAGCTGACCGCATCATTGCCATTAAGAAAAAACAGCTCACGTTCTCCCTGGCTGTATTGTGGTCCACTGCAATTGGACCACGCCACAGCCAGAGAGAAGGAGGCACCCATTGAGTACCCAAAGATAGTATCAATAAAACTCACTACTCTTCCCGCAAAAAATGAGCTCCTAGTATAATCTATATGAGGGGCCTGGGCATTGGAGGTGCATATTTTATAGTTTGGATAAACCCTTTAAACTGATCCCGGTGAAATGAGCCCTCCAAAAACCATATAGCATTATTTCCCTTCTGAGCCCTATGTTGTGCCGATCCAGCAGTTTACGACCATATAATTTAGTTTTGCTAGGCTGTTAACCCTTGCTGTGTTACAGGAAAAATGGATTAAAATAGAAAATTAGCAAAAAAAAAGGGAAATTTTGACGTTTCTTGTGGAACACCTAAAGGGTTAACAAAGTTTGTAAAACCAATTTTGAATAACTTGAGGGTTGTAGTTTCTGCAATGGGGTCATTTATGGGTGGTTTCTATTATGTAAGCCCCACAAAGTGACTTCATAACTGAACTGGTCCTTAAAAAGTGGAAATTTACTTAAAAATTTTAAGAATTGCTTCAAAAATTTTAAGCTTTCTAATGTTCTAAAAAATAAAATAACATTTACAAAATGATGCCAACATAAAGTAGACATATCGGAAATGTAAAGTAATAACTATTGTATGAGGTATCACTATCTGCCTTAAAAGGAGAATAATTCAATTTTTGAAAATTGCTAATTTTTCCAAATTTTCTGTACTTTTTTTATTTTTTTTAATAAATAAAGGTAAAACATTGACTTAAATGTATCACTAACATGAATGTGTTACCAGAAAACAACCTCAGAATGGCTTGGAGAAGTAAAAGCATTCCATATAAAATGACACATTTTATATGAATAGGTGAATAGTGGCTCGGTACTGAAAGTTAATTCACAGCAAATATTTTAATAAAAACTATGACTTATGTGCGTCATTCATGCTTCTGTGGCCCAATTTAGCACTAATTTAGCACAATTTAGCACTATGAAGTTTATATTGGTTCATAGGGCATTTATTATAAATCCTAAATTTGGCATTGCCACTAAGGACCCTGCAGGGTCGTCATATTTTAGTGAACAATTTGACCTATTTAAAAAAATAATGAGAGGAGAATATGTTCTTGGAAGTCAGCAACTTTGTAAAGATGCCTCTACATACACATAGTTATATTTGCCCTTAAGATGGTTCAAGGAGCACTAGAGGAGAAATATAACATACTTAAAATATACAATAAGTACACTGGAAGTGCCATTATTATTATTGCATTGGTAGCTTAGCAGTAGGCACTTGGTTATAGTACCTGCTATTATATATCTCAGATCTCTATCTATCTATCTATCTATCTATTATCTATCTATCTATCTATCTATCTATCTATCTATTTATCTATCTATTATCTATCTATCTATCTATCTATCTATCTATCTATCTATCTATCTATATATCTATCTATCAATCATCTATCTATCTATCTATCTATCTATCTATCTATCTATCTATCATCTATCTATCTTATATATATATTTATTTATCTGCCTGTCTGTCTTTCTATCTATATATTATCTATCCTAATATCTATTTGTCTGTCTGTCTATCTATCTATCTATCTATCTATCTATCTATCTATCTATTCATCTTACTTTTTCAGTGAACCACTGGTGGACAATAGTGACTTCCTAAAAGCAGCAGTAATGAAAATACTTTTAATAACTCTCCCATAAGTCACCAGCTCATGCTGATATAGCAGCTGTGCTGGCTTCAATCTGAAATTATATCTGCAAAGGGTAACAGCCACTTTATTGCTCCCCTTAAACTGATTTCCCTGGGAAAATCCAACATACAGTATATAAATGAAAATCTTAACTAGAGAATGTATGTGGAATTGTTCTATTTTCTATAATGTTCAGTTCTGGGCTGTCCATAATGGAATGGGAATTCTCTCTCTGAAGCTGTTCTGCAACATTATGTTTCATACAACTGACCTTTAACAGATATTCTAAGTTCAAAGATTTAAGAATCCCCCCATTCTGCACCCCCATTTACTATGCAGGTTGGAAAGCAGCTACAAATATTGGGGGCAATGTAGGTGCCCCTGATGCCAATCTTAATAGGAAACCTCACTGGCGTATGATGTGCAAGAATTATTAAAAGGCATAATCCTCCTAATAATTGTGGTTTATCATTGGGAGCTCCGTTCTCCAGAAAAAGAAATATGCCAGCAAGGGAGCTGGCATAGATTTCTAGTGTAAATGTGTGCCATTTTTCTGTTGTTAGATGAGTTAGGCCAAAGGGGTCCCACCAACATCGGTGTCCCCTCTTGCTCATGCCATGCACACTTTATGTAAAAGTGCAGAGGATGGCAGAAAATCCTTTGGTGCCCCAACAACAATAAATCTAGTGATCAAGGGGGCCTTCTAGTTAAAAATGGATTTTTGAAAAGCTATTCTATTTGAAAAACAAACGTACCCTTTATGATCAGGACTAATGATCCAATTAACTTAAAGGGGTTGTCTCACATCAGCAAATGGCATTTATCATGTAGAAAAAATCTACTAATATATTGTGATTGTCCATATTCCTTCCTTTGCTGGCTTGATTTGTTTTTCTATCCCATTATACACTGCTTGTATCCAGGGGTTATGACCACCCTGCAATCCAGCAGCGGCGGCCGTGCTTGCATGCCATAGAAACAAGTGCCGGCCTCTCTGGTGTCATTTGATGACGTTAGACAGCCCCTTTAGGTATACTATTTTCTGTTTCAGACGGTTGTCACTTATTTTTAAACTGTGTTCACACTGGCATCATGATTTCCATTTTTACAGTGTTTTTTTTTGTGCTGGATACAAATAAAATAGTGCTGTTTGCTGGGCTATTTTGTCTGTAAAAATGTAAAGTGGAGCAGAACAATAGAGGTAATGTGAACACATTCGGATCAAATTCCACTTCGTGGGATTCTATTAGCTCATCTTTAATCATAACCTTTATTGTTGTCATTGTACAGGATATATCATCAATACAATCAGATTGGTTATTTGTGATCAACTCATTAGAAGTAGACCCTAGTGACAAGTGATTGGCTCTAAAGTCAGCTCCAAATAAGGTTAGCTTAAACTGGACCTTTGGGACCCATTATTTTGTTAGAACCTTGGCCCACTGGAGGATCCTCTGGTGGGCCAGCTGAACCTGCATTTAGAAAATGTGCTGTACAAAGTACAAAATACTGGACAAAGTAACCAAAAAATCTGCTTACATACCTGTATTATGAGTATACACATCCCAATTGTACCAAGGACATGCTTGTTGTCATCAAACCACATCTTTACTTTCTCATAACAACCCTGCAGACCAAAGCAAACGCCATAGTTAATTCATATCAAGAGTAATCTTTCTGTATCCTTGGCCCTTTTCATTTAATAGTACTTACAAGTAAGCAAAGGCTTAAAATGTTCAAAGAAAGAATTTACACTAGAAGAGTTATACCTACTATGTTTACACCATGTTCCACTGAGAGTTCAAACAATATAAAAAGAGAACACCTAGGGGAAAGCTTTCATATTCTTAGTTTACAGGATTCAGTTGAATTCTTGATAGCTCTAAGAGTCTACGCAGTTGCATGAGGTTAGTACATAAGGTCTACTTTTTCCAGAAAGTTCCATTCCTGTTCATAGACTGTGTCTGGTATTGCAGCTTAGCCCCCAACTAATGTGGCTGACCTGCAATCAATAGTATATTCCTTGAATCTAGGGTAGCAAAATGTGTCCGATTATTGTATATTTGATGTTGGAATTGTTTTTAACAACAGCTGGTAAATATTCAGAACTTGCACCTTGTAATTTTAAAACTGGAATGATAATTTTGAAGTGGTCAATGCTGAGATATACAACATGACTGACACCTGGTTTCCAGTTTATAAATAGTCGAAAGGGCCCCATTAGAGGTCCCATTTTAAAATCCTGCTTAGTTAATCACTATATCCTGAATTACAGAAAAGTTGTTTTAATGCACCCCTAATCCTCATCCAAATTATACTCACAGTCTTCCATACTAAGCTGGTCGAATTATGGCCACAATCCTGAGAATTTTCCATGCAGCATCGATCAGGAACTGTGTTCTCTCCTAGCACCGGATACCAATCGGTATAATCTGTCACTCCACAACAGTGCATCTGAAATTAACCCAGATAAGCACAATAAATATCTTCACAGGACACATGCACACCATGATGTACAATATACAATGGACACAAGAAGATCAAGAAACCTACTTCAGCCTGAATAATGTTCCAAGCATTCTTCAGACCAACATTATTTTCTGTGTTGTAAAGCAATAAACCGTCTTTCAAATCCTGCTTTGCACTCTCATTGACCTAGGAGAGAAAAGGGACAGAAAAGTCACAGGGAGCAACAGAAGAGGTTTTAAAAAAAACCAGGACTCCCCTCCAGACAAACATTGCTAAGAAGAAGGTGTAGACTTAGTCCATGGATCTTTAGAAGGGGTTTAATGGGGGAAATAACCACTAGGATCCCCTCTCCTAGATGGCAAAATCCAGTACCATAATGAGGGCTGATTTTGATCTTTGTTCTGGGGTCATCTCACTTCTGTTAAAGGGATTCTGCCATCAGATTTTCCCCCCTCCAGTAAATCATATGTACATGTCCGTCCTGATGAGTAGATTCTTTAGATGCCATTATTATCTCCCATTGTGGCTCTATTTATTCATAAATTAGATTTTTGTAATATGTAAATGACTCACTTAAGGTGCCCAAGGGGAGTTCCTTTAATACACCCTGTACACCCTGTAATAAAGGACCGCCCCTTGGGCACCTTATGTGAGTAATTTACATATTACAAAAATCTACTTTATGAATAAATAGAGCCACAATGGGAGATAATAATGGCATCTAAAGAATCTACTCATCAGGACGGACATGTACATATGATTTACTGGAGTGGGTAAAATCTGATGACGGAATCCCTTTAACCACGGATTCGTTTCTGATCATGCAATTCTCTAATAAAAACTTTAGAGAAGCAGCAAACTGCAGAATGGGATAATTCCATATACCATGACCTAATAGATGCAATTAGCAGCTCTTGTACCCTTGATTTCTTGATTGGGAGAGCACAAGAGAAGAAGTGATTTAGACCAAGTATGGCTTTTGTTGAGTGTCACTGTTTTCAAAATGGTGCATTCTTTGTTCGAGGTGCCCATCAATTAGTCAAAGGGAAGAGCAACTTTGAAAAGTGTCTGCCTCCCTGGAGACCTGGCACATCTGTGCATTACATGGACAATCCACTGATTTCAATAGACACTATGTAATAATTTTCCCTGTTGGGGAAATGCTGGGAAATCAAACCTACAGCAGATCACCTTATAATCAGCTTATTTTCAGTGTCCTCTTCATAAAATAGGTACCCCTTTAACTAAAGAACAGAAAAAAAATCTATTTCCTATTGACCTATTGATGGCCAGGTAGGCCACAGTGAAATATAAAAATGTATTTGATAATTGATAGATTGGAAGGATCTGATTTATATAAGGGTTTCAAAAAACAAATTCATCCCTTCAAGTTACGAGAAAATGAGGAAGAACTAAAATGTACCCCACACATAAATATGACTGGATTTACAAGTACTGAGAAAAATGTCTGACCTTTACAAAACTTGACAAAGTCAAATATATGAGCTGTGACTATGTGAATACTTTCCACGATGGGTTTTTTAAATAACTAGTTTCTTAAAAGAGGGCAACGGTTCATTCAAAATTGTATGTAACCTACATTTCTTCCTGGCTAATGCTCTCAATAGAAGCGTCGTCAAAGGAGTGTTTCTCAATTAATGTGCAGTGGAGCGTGCTTAATGCAAGGTCTGCGAACCAAGCGCTCCTGATATGAAAAACCAATTGTGCATTGGCCTTAACTTGTGGACAATAAACATCTGGATTTTATGAAGTCCTTGTTTCATATGTTATTTTATTTCTAAAGCGTTTGTCCGGGGAAAACTTGTAAAAAGTGAATTAATTGAGGAGAAATTGAGAATATTTACATAGTTAAAGGTCGTACATGCTCCATAAACCATTACTGTAGTGGTGTAGTGCACTTCAAGACATTTAAAGCCACACCTTTCTGGCCACTGACCAGCTTCATATTGCCAAGAAACAGAACTATTATTTATGCAAATTAGTTGACAAGTATCCCGAGGCATGTTCCTAACTCAGCAAGTGCTCCTGCTTTCATGTGTAAATTCTGCCCATTCCCCTTAGTCTTGGTTGACATTATCACGCATGTCTCATGTGGTCCCAAACCACCACATAAACACATGCCTGGGATCTCGTAGCTATATAAAGTGACACTCAAAGTCAGGGGAGTGGCATAGAGCATTGGGTGGTGGCGTTTATGCACAAAAGCAGCGCACTTGCTGAGCAGGGGACCACCCTCAGTCCACTTACCAGCTCAGGTTTTATTTCCCAGCAATAAGGACCTGGTCAATGGCCAGTGAAGTATTGTTTTAAAGGTTATGGACACCTTTGGGCCATCTTTTTAATGATTGCATTTTATTCATTCCAGGATAAAAATCATTTTTTCAATTAGTCTTTATTAAAAATGTTCAGCCATTTTTAGGATACAAGAATTAAACAATCTGTTTGAGTATCCCTTCTCAGTTCATCAGCTGAGGGCCCATGTGAAGTTTTATGTCTGACCTTCTGACCTCATAAATGCTCATTATGACTAAGTTTTTATCAAACTGAACCTTTTTAATAAAGGTCAATTTAAAAAGATTATTTTTAGTCCAAAAGGAGTAAAATGCAATCATAAAAAGAATCCCCCGAAAGTGTCTTAGCCTTTAAATATTTTGAAGTACACTACACCTCCATACTAATTTTTGGGGCATATACAACCTGACAGACTACCTTTAAAATACCATTTGAAGGGAATGTATAAATCAGCTTCTTTTTTTTTTTTTTTTACTGTATAGACTGGGACATAGTTAGCCAAGTCATTTCATTACAGGTGATAAACTACAGCTCTATTAACCTACCAGAGGTCTAGTTAAGGCAGGATTCCAACACTATATACTATACAATGCAGATGGTTCTGAAGGGCAGCTTTCTTGTCACTCTCTGGACTTCCGGGAGGAGGGGCAGTATTCAATCTATTTCTGGAGACTGTGGTCATCTATGAACGTTTTTCTGAGCATTAACCACAACTGTAATAAAGCATACACACCCTGTTGCATTGTGTATATAGACAATGCAAGAAGCATGTGTTTTCCTACAATATTACTGGTCCCAGGGAAGTATGTAACAGTTTGCAATTTTATGTAAATGGTTGTCACAATTGAATAGGAATATAGAAATATCTCTGTATGTAAACTAAGCATTGGTTGTTGCATTTATTGCTATTTTAAGTGTGGAAGTTTTTTTTCTTTTTCTTTTTTTTTTTTAAAGGTTCCAGTGTACAATCTAGTAGGTGTGTATACCAGACCTGTAAAATGTATACACTGGATTTGCCAAAATGTCAGTATTGTTATTTTTTATTACAAATGAACATCTGAAATTTTCATCCAATTGTTGTAATTAATTTCTTGGCTAATGCTATCATATTAAAAATAATATTAGCCATATTTTTCTGGATAATGAAACAGATCTCCACTGGCCTGAAACAACTGGATTGTCACCCTGCTAAATTATGCTTGACTGAACAAATTTTTGTCACAGAGCCTGTATGGAGACAAATTAAGCCAAAGGCTTTCTGTGTGCTGCCATATGGTGCCGTACTGCTCTGTATTATAGAGATTTACTTACCTAGAAACAATGTTCTAGGGCAGAATACCTCTGTACTATGGCATCTTCAATTTTATTTTGGATTTACACAGAAAAACCTCTGGATGACTTTGTACAACATTGAAGGCCTACTGTACATAAACGTCTATGGTTACTGTATTCTAGGTTTGTACAACTCAGAGGCTGTACGAAGCTATTATACGGTCGAGTGCATGAGGCATTTGTTTTTCTTAGGCCTCTTTCACACTTGCGTTCTGAGGATCCGGCAGGCACTTCCGTCCTGCCAGATCCGTCAGAACGCAAGTCGCCTGAAAGCATTAGAAGACTGATCAGGATCCTGATCAGTCTTCGAAATGCTTTGAGGTTACTATGGCAGCCAGGACGCTAATAAAGTCCTGGTTGCAATAGTAGTAGTGGGGAGTGGGGGAGCAGTATACTTACAGTCCGTGCGGCTCCCGGGGCGCTCCAGAATGACGTCAGAGTGCCCCATGCGCATGGATCAAGTGATCCATGCGATCACATGATCCATGTGTGTGGGGCGCCCTGACGTCACTCTGAAGCGCCCCGGGAGCCGCATGGGCGGTAAGTATACTGCTCCCCCGCTCCCCACTACACTTTACCATGGCAACCAGGACTTTAGCGTCCTGGCTGCCATGGTAACCATTGAAAAAATCTAAACGTCGGATCCGGCGATGCGCCGAAACGACGTTTAGCTTAAGGCCGGATCCGGATTAATGCCTTTCAATGGGCATTAATTCCGGATCCGGCCTTGCGGCAAGTGTTCAGGATTTTTGGCCGGAGCAAAAAGCGCAGCATGCTGAGGTATTTTCTCCGGCCGAGCAACGTTCCGGTCCTGAACTGAAGACATCCTGATGTCTCCTGAATGGATTTCTTTCCATTCAGAATGCATTGGGATAATCCTGATCAGGATTTTTCTGGCATAGAGACACGACGACGGATCTCTATGCCGGAAAACAAAAACACTAGTGTGAAAGAGCCCTTTAGCAGTAATCTTTGATCACTGTAGATTTAAATGAGTTTTAATTGGTCTAAATGGGCAATTGCTTGTGCTGTCATCGCAAACTCAACTTCTGCTTAGAATCGACTGCACTAACTTTAAAGTTCTTCTACGGCATTATTAAGTCCCTCAAATCCTGTTAGAAGCTGTGGCAATGGCTTCTGCAAATAAGACATCCCTACAAACAGTCTCCACTTTGATATGTAAATGAGTCACTACTTAAAAGAAGGAGCGTTGGTAATGATAAGAAACATGTTATTCAGTAGCGCTTGTTTTTACCGAAAAAAGATCTTAAAAGCTGTAAGACAAATGATGAACACATTTCATTTTCTGTTTTCTTTTTCTATTTTCTAGCTTTGTTTGTTCCATTACCATAAATCTTCAGTTATTTTACTTGTCATTCATCAAGATAATCTGCTACAAAACAACGTTGTCATATCCTAGACAATAGTTAATAATTATGCCTTTAGGGTTCTTTCACACTAGCGTTTTTGTTTTCCGGCATAGAGATCCGTCGTCGGGTCTCTATGCCGGAAAAATCCTGATCAGGATTATCCCAATGCATTCTGAATGGAGAGAAATCCGTTCAGGATGCATCAGGATGTCTTCAGTTCAGGACCGGAACGTTGTTCAGCCGGAGAAAATACCGCAGAATGCTCGCTATTGCTCAGGCATCTGAACACTGGCATCCAGCTCTGGAATTAATGCCCATTGAAGCATGCTCGGATCAGCATCGCAAACGTTGATTCGGCGGATCCGACGTTAGCTTTCTCAATGGTTACCATGGCAGCCAGGACGCTAAAGTCCTGGTTGCCATGGTAAAGTGTAGTGGGGAGCGGGGGAGCAATATACTTACCATCCATGTGGCTCCCGGGGCGCTCCAGAGTGACGTCAGGGCGCCCTACACGCATGGATCACGTGATCGCCTGGATCACGTGATCCATGCGCATGGGGCGCTCTGACATCATTCTGGAGCGCCCCGGGAGCCGCACGGACTGTAAGTATACTGCTCCCCCGCTCCTCACTACTACTATGGCAACCAGGACTTTAATAGCGTCCTGGCTGCCATAGTGACCTCAAAGCATTTCGAAGACTGATCAGGATCCTGATCAGTCTTCTAATGCTTTCAGGCGACTTGCGTTCTGACGGATCCGGCGGGACGGAAGTGCCTGCCGGATCCTCAGAACGCAAGTGTGAAAGAGGCCTTAGAATATTTGATAACCAGCACCTAGGAATCTTACTGTAGCAGCAGATTACTCAGTTATCACTAAACATGAGAAAGTTTTCCCAGCAGCATGGTGGCTTCAGTTCATAGGGTGTAATTTCTGATGAACACACATTTTCAGTTACACATTTTGCAGAATCGCTTCATAGGATTGATAAATAGTGTTGAGCGCGAATATTCGAAAAGCGAATTTTTTTAGCGAATATCGGCACTTCGCTAATTCGCGAATATTTCGAATATAGCGCTATAAATTCGCTATTTCGAATATTCGTTTTTTTTTTTTTTTTTTTAGTTATATTTTTTTCTTTCCTACTTCCCAAAAGTAGTTCTTACCTGTCCTGAGGATTCCTGGCTTCCTGGCTGCTCTAGTCAGTGCCCGTTGCCGCTTCTGCCGACTTCCGTGCTCATGTGCAGCGTCCCCATCCATGGGAGAATCTCCATATACTAAAATGTACTGTCGGATTTGAGGAATTACGTTGAAATCGCAATGCGATTAATTCAAGTTATATTAATCGCATTGCGATTACAACTTAGCACTGCTATCTTACATAGGCTAGAATTAACGAATATGGAGTATAGCTAATAGCTATGCACTAGCAGTGCTAAGTTGAAATCGCAATGCGAATACTTTAAGTTAAATTAATCGCATTGCGATTACAACTTAGCACTGCTATCTTACATAGGCTAGAATTAACGAATATGGAGTATAGCTAATGCTATGCACTAGCAGTGCTAAGTTGAAATCGCAATGCGAATACTTTAAGTTAAATTAATCGCATTGCGATTTCAACTTAGCACTGCTGCTATATTCCATATTCGTTAACTCGTTAATTCTAGCAAGCTGACCCATTATAAACCCAGCTCTAAGTTGAAATCGCAATGCGATTAATATAACTTGAATTAATCGCATTGCGATTTCAACGTAATTCCTCAAATCCGACAGTACATTTTAGTATATGGAGACGTTCCCATGGTGATGGGGACGCTCCATGAGCACAGAAGTTATGGTTGGCTTGGTAGAATTAGCGAATAGCGAATATGACGAATGTATTCGTCATATTCCTCAAAACGAAGATAACGAGTATTCTACATCTTCGTTTTAGCTACCTATTCGTCTCGTCATCGTCAACTTCGCTATTCGCTAATTCTAGCAATCAAATAGGAAGGTTGACTTACCAGACAGCTGTGTTAAATTCGCTATGCGATTTTTTTTTAATACAATAATTATATTACTTGATAAAATTATTATAAGTATTCTATTTATTAAAAAAAAAAAATCGCATAGCGAATTTAACACAGCTGTCTCACTCTCTATAGTCAACCTTCCTATTTGATTGCTAGAATTAGCGAAGTTGACGAATAGGTAGCTAAAACGAAGATGTAGAATACTTCGTTATCTTCGTTTTGAGGAATAGACGAATACATTCGTCATATTCGTCATCCTCCTCGCTAATTCTAGATATGAAACCAATAGGAAAGTAGCCTTAAGTACAAATCGCAATATGTGATTATTTAAATCGCATGTTAATCGCGATAACTAGAAAAAATGACGAATATTCGATTTCGACGAATATGAAACGAATATTCATTCGAATATTCGCGAATTTCGTCGAAATCGAATATGGCACCTGCCGCTCATCACTAAACTGTCTAATACTAGACAACTACAGCCGGCTATTAATCAGTCCTATGAAATGTTCTGTCACTGGTGAGCCAAACGCTTCCGCATCCCACAAGTTAAATCAGTTCACTTTTATGGAGAGGTTTAATCCTCTCATTAGGTATTTAAAATGCTAATGTGCAAAATACTCAACACAATGCCCACCAATACTGTACTGAATAACGGGGCCCCGTTTCATAAAATAAAATCCAGTAAAGCATATTTTAGTGACAGCTGTTTATTATTTTTGGCATGTTGGAAATGAACAGAGAAGAAAGTTTTGAGGGCATTAAACATCTGTCTTCTGCCCATGTTCCAGGTTATTAATATGAAGAGACTGATGATTTAAAGGAATACTAAATAGAAGTTCTAAATTTGATTTGGTGTATATTTTGTACAGCTGGGTACAGCAATATCCCTCTAGCAATGTAGGAACAGACGAAGCCACCTGCACTTAGTAACACATACACAAATGGTAAAATTATGGTATATACAAACATGAGAATTTCTTGAAGTACTTAAAGGTAGCCAGTCGTGTTGTGCATGCATTTTGTCTGCAGGCAATGTGTTATAGAGCAGGAGAAGCGGAGATTAATATATATTTTATTTGAAAAGATTTAGTAAAACTTGTTTTTTCCATGACTAGAAGTCCAGTGGGTGGTTCTAATTAACGATTAACAGCTATCTCGGTATATAGATTCATACAAGGAAGTCTGTCAGTCATTGAGTAGGACCACCCACTGGACTCCTAAATATAAAAAGAGAAGGGATTTAAAGGGTCCTTGAGTTTTCAAAAAACTTTCATATGTCATGGAGACATGACACGGGGAACAGTGGCAATGATTCTGACAAAAAATTCAGCCCCAGAAAAAAAAAATTGAGCTGTATTCATATTCAGGAGACACTGAAAAGAAAGACGGATTACTTACCCTGTCCATATAGACAAAGAATAGGATAAGCAGAATCAGCTCAGCCAAAAGGATTATCAGCAAAATTATGAAAAACTGAAATTAGACATAGAAAAGAAATACTTGATATTTAAATGGAAACATTTTACGTTATAAACACAGCCAAATGATAATGTAAATTTGTATAAAATTATATATATACATAGAGGTAAATAATAATACAGTTCTGGTTTTCTGTAACCACTAGTGATGAGCGGCAATATTGGAATTTGCGATATTTAGCGAATATTTGGTAGAATATTTGTCATATATTCGCATATTGGAGATTATATTCTTGATATCGAAAAATCGTCAATTTAATATTCTCGTAATGCATGCGAAATACAGGCCTGGTTCACTATAGCTAAATTTTTCAAGCTGCTAGAAGTTTCCTGAGACTGGAGAAAATGGTTGGCATGGCAGAACATTACAATAGCTTTATATGCAACTTCACATTTTAACAGGTCTGACTACCTGTTAAATCTATCTGCAAAATTCTGCATACAGTGGCTGCTGGGGAAGTTCTTATATACTAAAGGGGTAGGCAACTTTCCTATTGGTTGCTAGGGATGTTGCTAAGCTCAGACAAAGACATTGCAGCCTTCTCATTGGCCCACAAGCAAGAAGGGAGGTTACTGATTAAAATAAAATCTAGAATATTCGAAATTACAAATATATGTCACTATATTCTAAATATTCGCGAATTCTCGAAGTGCCGATATTCGCATTTAATATTCGCGATTCGAATATTCGCGGCCAACACTAGTAGCCACCACTTGGTGGTGCTCTGGTGCTCACTACATACTGTGTTTTTATTGAGCTAAATTTATAAAGAGTATTCAGCATTTATTTTCTTTGATGTGAATGGAAATACGGTCCATGCCCGTCCCAGTTGGTGCAAAAACTACTCCAAAAGTCATAGCAAAGCTATAGGCAACAATACTTTAATTAGACATGACTTTTAAATAGGCATGGCAATGTCTTCTCGTGGAATTGTCAATTATAGTAACTTACACTTAAGAGGAGGCACTTGTTTTCCTTTATAGCACCGAGACTTCCCAGGAAGCCAGTCACCATGACGATTGTGCCAATGGCAATAACTAGATTTGCTGCCGAAAGCGAAGGGAAACTGGGAGAAAATGTTGCAAAGTTTCCTTGTGATACAGAAAGCCATATTCCGACTCCTAGCAATCCACAGCCGCAGAGCTGAAAAACCAGAACAAAAAAAATAAATATAAATCAATGACTTTACTGCTGATTTTAAAAATAGTAAATTATTCATTGTACATAATGATACTTTTTTATTGTAATGTACAAAAAGGTTACATCACAAAAAAAAGACTGATTTTAAGACTGCGACAGGTAGCATCATTTTGATCAACACTTGATGGTAGTTAATCAACAATTATTTCATTGTCCCCAAATTCTGGACTATCTTGCATCAAAGCACCACCTTCAAGCAAACTTTTAAAGAAGAAATAGAAATGTAGAAAATACACCTCCATCCCTCGCCACATACATATACCAGCAACTCCTCTATTCAGATTTTCTCCCTGGATCCTGTTGTATGTTATACTGTCATAAAAACTAAAAAATATACAAAGATTTCCTCTGTAGTAGTAGAGATATGAGCCATTTCTTTCATTCTGAAAATCCTGTCTGGTATTAAGACAACTGGCTGTAGTAGGAACCCTCCCCCGCTGCTCTGTCTTGATTAAGAGCCCAGGAATGCTAAGCACCACCTGTTGTCAAAGTTTCAGTCCATTTGTTAAATTAAAAAAATAATCACTGGTTAAGTTATGATTGTTTCATTACATAGTTTTTAAAAAAACTGTTTGAGAAAGGTTGTCACTAAGTATCTGTACCAGACAAATGAATTGTCCAATTAATGTCTATTGGAGGCAAAAGACATAAGTGCCTGTGATATGGTGCTACTTATATCAAGGAGAACTAGGATTGTCGATTAAAATCCAACCTTTGCAATCACTGGTTCCCCCAATGGGAGACATGAACAATTGCCTGAATAAGTTGAAAAACATTCCCTGCCTGTGGTCTCCTATGGGCAAAGATAGATATCTCAATAACTCAAATGATTGGTAAGCTATTATCTGACCAATGTTGAACATCTTGAGAGGTGATGTCCAACTTTCAAAAATGTGAACTTTATGTTCCAAAATATAAATTTTCCAACATTCGGGAAAATCAACTTTCAAAACACCTAAATTACTGGTATCCAGCATATTCAGATTTTCTCACAACATATTTACTGGTTATTTTTGGTGTTGGCCACAATTTCCCATCTTTGTTTATCCTTCACTCTCCTCTAAACATTCCTTTACCAATTATCATTAAGAAATTTTCTACTGTATATCAAGAGAGAATTGGATTTGATTTCCCCCATAGGAATTGTGCTACAATTGCTTTATAATGTACTACTCAATCACTCACATTTTTTTAGTTGAATATTAAACTCTGAGAAACTAGTTGTCAGAACTCGTCTGTCAAATAGTTCTTTTGAAAGATTACTTTCTTTCATGAAGCCGTCAAAATACTATAAAACTCTGTGACTACAGATTTTAGTTGAGTGAATATTTCTCTTTATGGCCCTTTAATATATCTCACTAAGTGGCCTTATTGCTTTACTGCACATTTTCCCTTTTTTTAGGTAAAAGGCCGATGTAATTGACCACAAGGACTATAAAGGAAGTTGTGCGTAAAACATAGACCACAGGATATTACAGCAATTATTTCATTTTTTTTCCAACAGTAAAAAAAAAGTCTAATCAAGTCTAAGACAACAGTTTATTTTGTGGATAGGATAGTGACATTGTAATATTTGAATGGCGCTGGAATATAATTGCAAATGGAAAAAAAACTACAGTATTTTTGTTATCTGACAAGTTAAGCAATCTTGGGTTTGGGATATGCATTGTGCAATATTATTAGAATGTAATTCAGAGCCCTTAAGTTGAAGTTTCTGGGCCTCAATGCACAATCTGTAACTGGGCCAGCAACTATGAAACATCATTTATGGTACTAGCTTGTTCATAGGGGCTGAAAGATCTTTAGGCCTGTATAGGTTCTAGATCTTGGATACAACCGGATTCCCTATGTTTATGATTAGTGTTGAGTGAATCGAAGTCAAATGAATTGACTTCGATCTCAATTTCAGGAAAAATTCTATTCACCGCTAATCACCGCTAAGCCGAATTTCCTTGCACTTTGTAGTAATCAATCAATTTTCCTGAAATGGTGTAAAAAAAAAAAAAACATACTCACCTCATTAATTTCCGTGCAAAAAGGCCATTGCAGCCATCTTAATTAAAGATACCGCACATGACGTCACGATGCCAGGGCGCTTATGTCATCAGTAATGACGTCACTGCGCCCTGCCAGCATGATGATCAAGACGGTGGAGACGGCCTCCACACGATCAAATCGATAAGGTCTTTTTTTATTTTTACCCTGATTAACCTCTGAAAGGCATAAATGGTAGCATCAGATGCCACGATCAGTGCTGAACGTGGCATATGAGGGGTTCAATGGTGGAGGTTGGCATGATTGACGATTATTTGCCCATTACATGTAAAGAAATACGCTTTGGGGCCAGGGGTGCACCTAGCCTTTCTGCTGCCTGAGGCGAAAACTGAAACAGCAAAATCAAATTTTTCATAACTTCCCTCATCTCTATCTATGATACAATCAGTTCACAAAAAATAGGTATGACTTAAAGGGTTATTCCCACCTCAGTGTTACCTTTGGGAACCCTTCTATTGAGAAAAGTGGGGTCACCTGAAGGCTAAAAGTCTATTATATAGGAGGATATAAAGTGGAGCGATGGCCTCTCATTTTTTCATTAAAGGGGTTGTGCCACGAAAAACATTATACACTTTTCAAACCAGCATCTGGATCTGAAAACTTTTTGTATGTAATTAACAATGTATTATAGTCACTATGCTATTTAATAAAAACTGTATAGCGTCATCTGCTGTTCGTTCTTTTCCTTATTTCTTGTCCACCTTACAGAGGTGTTCGCACATGCTCAGTTTAAATCTTTAACTGCCACCAGCTCTACCTTTTTTTAGATGCTGCAGCAGAATGGACATGCCCCTTGAGAAAGGACACACACCCTGAGCTGTCAGCTTGAAATCAATCTAGCAGAACAACTGGAGGAATAAATGGGAAGATCTCTGGATCCATTTGAGGTTGAGGCTGGTGCTACATTTGTTACAAAGAGATCATCATGTACTATATGTTGTCTGATTTTCATTTTTTAGATCAATCATGGCATAACCCTTTTAGGTGTGGGAGTTAAGGAAACAGCCTTAGCTTACCAGTGAACTAGCTGTACATTTTTGAAGCGGGAACACGTAGCTGAAGAGGATCTGCACCCATGGTTAAGTTTACCCAACAACCATATGCTATTGAGATTGATGGAAAGAATGAGAAAACATTTGTAGCAAGAGCGGTCTTGCAGTATTTCAGTCAAAGTCATTTTTACTTCAATGACTATCATTTACAGCTCCTTAAAGATTATCATTATGTCTCTTAAAAATGTTTCTGTTATCTGAGCTGCCATAACCCACAGCACTATGGAAGCCATTACAAGGAACAGGAAACCAGAATTTAGCTTTTGGTTTTGAATGGAGAAGAAAATGTCATATAACTCAAAATCACCACAGAATAAATCAAAGTAAATATAAAATGAATCAGCATTTTATCATAAAAAAATCTAACGAAATGTTTTAAAGCAGAGTTTTCCTTTAAGTCAATTATTACCTGCAACTCTGCTCCTTATGAAAGTACAGTAAATTGACACAATAATGGAAAATTTGAGCAAGAAATAGTGCTGAATCTGTCACCTGCCTACTCAATGTAGTCTCAATAAATCAAGAATTGGAGGATAAAAGATGTGTATATATGTATAAGAGGCACATTGGCGCCAAAGATTAATGTTTCCAAACCACATAATGACGTCTACACAAACACCACACAAAAATTGGCCAGTTCATCACTGTGAGATCAATTTCACTTCTACGATATATCATTTATAATAAAGTAGAGCACAACAGCAAAATATTGAGTGCGGAAGGGTAGATATTTACAGCTAAGGTACCACGCCTCCCAATCCCTTATTCGTCTATACCTTCTGTCATTTAAGCATTTGTCCACATTTTGTTTGATGGAGACAGTGATTAGTTAGGATAATAAAATCAAAACTTGGAATGACAGGGACTGCAGCTCTGCAATTATAATGTTGCCGACAGCAAAGCCATAGGCTTATTCCACAGCCCTGGCTACAATATACTGGTAGAAGGCGAATGTATTCTTCATTCAATGATCAACTAAATTTCTTTGCTCCAGCCACACAATTTTATGTAAAAATGTTATTGTGCGGAGAGCTGTTGTGAAATGAACTGGTCACATCACTACCGCATGAGAGATATAGTAACAGTCTTTTATAGACACTATTACCACATGTTTTATAAAGAAGCAGTTCTAGGAAATGTGATCACAGCTTATAGGCTCTACTAAAGGGTTTTATTTGCATTAAGATGAGAGCTGCAGCCTTTCCATAGAGTAACAAGTACAGCACCATCCATTGTATAGCAGCTGTGCTTGGCAATGCAGCTTAATCCCGTTCACTTGAATGGGACTGAGAGGCACAAAGGCCATGTGATGATATATGTGATGTCACAGGCTGAGGAAGATGACACAGTGCCACTGGTGTTGGGAGTGCCGAGAGTCTACCCCCACCAATTAGGTATTGATGACCAATTCATCAATTGGTCATCAATATTTAAGTTCTGAACCACCCTTTTAAGTTGTGCAATTTCTGTAGTGATATTTTCATGCCTTCTGTCCTCTAGGAGTGTGCAAAAAAATCCTGTGTAACATGATAGGGAGTTTCATGTATCTCAGACAAAACTTTTTGTCTCCACTTTTAGTTTATAGATCTACTGTAACGGTATTGAAGGTGTAGCCACCCAGACATTATGATGAGTGGTTGCCTGGTAACCAGAGCTAAATTGCCTACATATGCATTAAGGGAAGCTTAAGAACAGAAATAAACAGAGAAATCATGTAAAACTAATACTCTATGGTGTAGTTGAGATTTAGTAGGCGTATATGGAGCTTTTGTTGCAATTTCTCCTTTGATAAATTTTCAAAATATTGCATGTAATTTTCAGTGTTCAAGGATAGACAGATTTTGAACATAAAAGTTTAATGTCGTTAATCCTCTGAGGTTCCCACATTGTCTTCATTATGTGTCATAGGAAAAGTTGTTTTACTGTTACCAGATGTATGGAAAACAGATTTCATGTAGAATAATGGTTGACAAAGAGTGAAGTATTACTGAAAATCACGCTACTGAAATAAGACAGAGCTCTCTAAAGTGTAGTAACTCTTACTGATCTGATGCTCAAGAAGGCTTTAATGAGCATTGTCTTTGTATCAGAAACAGAGCAATTATCTCAATATGAACGTATTCCCTGATGAGGAAATGTATCACTGAAACCCCAAATTATAAATATCACATGGAAGAATTCATCTCCTATCATTGTAATTACTTATTTGCTGATTACTAATAATTAGATGAAGCAAACAATGAATACAGCATGGAAGGTGCTTGAAGGACACTTAAATGTCTTGAGACACATTGTAATAATGAAGAGGTTCCACCTTAAGATTAAAAAGGGGAGTTAGATTTTAAAAATCATGGCTTGTTTGACCTTAAAATAGTTGTCATGCTAGTCTTTTAAGACATACAAACCTCACAGCTGTGGCAACTAACCTTGGGACCACTTCCATTAACCAATGCAAAAAAAAAAACACATACATGGGGCACCATGTAATACCTTATTTCACATAGAGATATGCCAACTACACCTTCCTTAATAGCAGCTGACTTCTAGGGATTCCAACAATCAGACCTACAGCTTTGATTTGACAATTCATCCAAATTGCACAAGGCCCTTACAATCAAACCTCTCAACTTGGGTCTTGGGTATCCTGGCTGAGAAAAAGCTACCGTTATTGATCCTTATATATGTAGTTAGTTCTGGGAGCTCTATATGTGGGTGTAAGAGTGTCAACAAACCCAGATGTGTTCCCTTATATATAAGCCATAATGTAAGCAACATTTAAGCAAATAAGCGCATGTGATTATTCCATTTAGTGATACATAGAAAATAGCGAATTGCTTAAAATTCTATTCAGGTCTAATGTGACCAAGTTGAAAGTGCCCCAATTGACTGGTAAATACTCTATTTTCCCTCTCTACTTATTATCTATCTATCTATCTATCTATCTATCTATCTATCTCAGTTCTCCACACTAAATTTAAATTTGTTAAACTCAAAACTTAAAAAAAAATCCCTAGTCCTAGAACAGCACATATAACTTCTTTGATTTGGATTATCTGTTTTGGACCATCATATTTTTACTAGACAGATCCCTTCCCTAGCAGAGGGTGTCCAACTACTGGCACTATAGTGATCAACTGTAATCAGCAACAACAGATTAATTCCCCTGCGGCACTCTCAAAAGAAACATGAGGTATTACACAATTGATAGATGAGCACACCAGCTCCTTTTAAGTGACTTTATTCTGGAACAAATGACAATCTATAGGAATTATCAGACTATCAAATCCTGGATTATAGGGATAGTTATGACGTTAGTAAAAGTTGCATGAAGGTGCATAAGAGCAGGCATATATTACAAATGCTTCTTCCTAATACTATTGCTTTCACAGCGATGCTGGGAAAAAATCCTTCAAATATTAATTTCCATCTGGAGTCTTTGTGATTTATTTCTTTATTGTGGAACTCTAGCGGTATGGTGAGAAGTGATTTATACATTTCTTTACACCTGAATACATTTCAATGGATTGCAAATTAAAAAAGCAGGAAAAAAAAAAGAAAACCAGGAGGGTGAAAATACGTAGCATGTGTCGGACTGAATGCTTTTTACGCCTATGCCCTGCATACTGGTAAATCCTCATACTGCTGAAAGGAATATGTTCCAGGGTATTAATTACTCAGTAACTTATCTCAGCCGGGCGATTTGGCAGCAGCAAGAAGCATCAAGATAGAACAAGGTCACTCCATTTAAACAAAACGAATATTCCCTGTGTCATAGACATTCAGTGAATATCTGTATCGGTGCTAATGTCTACGAAGTCAGGTATCACTAAAACAGTCATACAGGGAGATTTGCTTAAAAAAACACCCCTCCCCTGCATTCAAAGCACCCATAGGTAATAACGTAGCCAAAAGGATGTCCAGGATACAAAAAAGGTCTGCTTTTTTATTCCAGAAACAGCATGACTATTGTCCATGGCCTATGTCTGGTATTGCAGCCAAGCCCCATCCACTTGAAAAAAAAAACAGACAGAGCCAAGAATTTTTAGTGATTTGTTTTAATTTTTCATGTCACTATCCATATTTAAAAGGAGAACTAAAATTGTGCAGTTTTTGCACTTGCGACAGAAGTTGTGGTCTTCTCCATTCTATTGTGTCTAGGGCCCATGTGACTGCTTTCAGAGAACAAAAATTAGGCATGAGTTCAAGAGTGCTTAAAATATAGATACAATCCGGACAAACAAACAAAAAAAATCACATTTCCTTTAGAAAAGCACGTTTTTTTTCTGATCTTTCAGTAGGATTCAGTGTATCTAATTTGTAAAATGCTCATCACATCTTCTAAAGTTTATAAGTGTCTAAGGTCCAGGGTTTTGGATTAAGCAAAAAGACAGTAATAACACCTTTGAAACCTTGAAAAATAATTGAAAGTGATGTTTTTTTTCTTGTTACTTTTTAACATTTTGCAATTTAATTAGATATGATGGTACAGCAGAAAATCAAAATCTTCTTCTAATACAATATTTTATAACAAGTAGTTGAGAGCAAGCTTTAGCCTTCAAATCCTCCTGCTACTGATGTGTCACTACTGAGTTCAAATTAATTACAGCACCGATCAAAAGGTGTTAAAACTTTGCTTCATTAAACAGTCTAGTGTTATTAAACACACTTGAAAAGAGACAGTCATTTATTATCGTACATTATCTGAGCAATGTATTGAAAAGGTAAAGACCTACCAAGCAATATACAAAGGACAAAACTCTGGGGAGATTTACTAAGCTTAATGCGTAAGAATTCTGTATCAAACACTTTTTGTACATCATTAGACAAGGGTGTGGCTTAGATAAAAAGAGGTGTGGTTTATTGGGTGAGTAAAGCAAGAACTGTCTTGAACATGTTTCTGATGTTTGAGAAATATAATTCAAAAAAATACTTTTACCACTCTACAATTTCAAATTCACAGGCTGAGGGATTTCCAAAAAGTAACTTCTCCTCACACCATGAAGATAGGCTGACTCAATACCGCTTACCACTCTAGGTCTCACAATCAGCCTTTGCTCCAGTTTACTCACATCTAAGATCTTCACAATCCTTCTGCACATTTCCATCACCATGTCCAGTTTTCCTCTGAGCTCTGTGGTTGGACAAGTATATTAAAAAAGTTTTTATTTCAATCTTAACATCAGAGATACTGCACTATGTTTTTCTACCGTTAAGGCTTTAGGTTATAACTCACAACGGAACTTGGCTGCATGGAACCACAGAGCCCAATGGTGGAAGTATGCAAAAGATTTGTGAAGTGAGCAAGTTGGAACAAGGACAGAATGTGAGACTTGGAGTGGCAAGCGGTATTGATTCTACTATCTTAATAGTGTGAGAAGTTAACTTTCAGAACTTCTTCAGTCTGTGAACTTGGCACTTTTGTATGTGGTTTTGGACTTGACATAACTTTAGCAGCTCCAGACCTAGACGGCCGGTGTGCTCGGTTGTTGTTGAGTTTTTATAAAATTGAGAAATATAATTGTCAGATTATCTTTTCCAGGACAAACTACCATGATATTCCATAGTTTTCTCTATGGACATAAAACTGAACATGTCTAACAATTTGCATATTTGGCTATCGATGCTGAAGATAAACCTGCTGAGGCAACAGACAAGTAAAATGGAGATCAAGAACAAAACTAGCAAAAGCTATATTTAAGAATATGATGGGAGAAGAAGGGAAAGGAGATAACATAGAAGTGCTGAGCCTGAAAAAGAAAGGTTAATCCCAAATACATTTGGCTTATGACAACAGCTCAGAACAGGCAAGAGTATTATCCATACTTATAAAGTTTTATTACATAAAAGCAGTAGCAGGTGAAAGTTATCCAGATCTTTCAACCACTAAATCCCATCAATTCCAATGTATGTCTAATGTATCAAAGAGATCACTTTTTCCCAGTAGATAGCAATTGGTACAAGAAACGCCATTTTTTTCTATATATTCTGCTAAGTAAGCACTTACAATAATACGTATAACCGACTATTGTATCATGCGTCGTTTTGTTCTGTCAGCTAATGTATAGAATGACATATTTATTGCGGTTATAAGATGCTTTAAAGGGTCTGCCATGTTGTTATATGCCATGTTAAATTTTTCGGTCATATAATGGAACAGAAATCCAGCCTGGGAACAGTGATAGATGATAACACTTTGCTCTTGCTCATACAGTAACAAAAAAAACACTTTAACACACCTCACTTTAAAAGACTTATAACGTTTTCTTCACTAACAGAAGCCTCCTTTTGGGTTTGTGGTATCTCATAAAATATGGTCTTTAATTCCATTTAAGAGGATAACAATTCACAGTACAGGTGGAAATGATTTCAAAAGAGCAATACAAGGTGTTAAAATTTACCAATTACTCTCCCGTTTCTTGAAACAATAAACAATATAAATGTTATAGGGAGTGTTTTTGATTGGCATTGTATTTTATCCATATTTGGTTGCTTTTATTGCTGTTTTTGCAATAAATCTAGCAGTGCTTATTCTACGCCACCGTAAAAAGAAAGAGGCCTAGACTTAAAAACACATAAGGTGTTAACTAAAATTTTTCACAGGTGCAGATTGGTTCCAGAAATTTCCACCACCGTCCAATTCATGTGCTTTCCAACAAAACAACCCCAATCAGATGAATTAAACAGATTTTTAGTCACAAATTTTTGCAGCAACTCTACCTAGGGTTGTAGCAAAAGGCTCATAGGCCCTGATGCAGGAGTTCAGCTTGGGCCCCCCCCCTTCCCTCACTGCTTTGTGGCCAGGGGCAGGGAAGCAAATAGCCTTCCTGCTGCCTGAGGCAAAAATTGCAACGGCACCTCCCTCCATGCCAGATTCTTAACCTAAACCCTTCCCTCCAGCCAGAGGATTAACTTGACCAGCATGCACTTTCTATAATACTGGTGCCTTCTTATGCATCACAAGGGTCTTTGAAACCCCTCAGGCTCCTGGCACCGGTAGTGACTGTACCTCTGCACTCCCTATAGCTACGCCCCTGGGTCCTGGGCTGGGGTCCCTACTCTGTGATCTCCAATAAAATATGTGAACAGGGATTGAACTAACTGAACAAACTCTTAAATGTTATACAGCACATTTATGAGGCTGGGGCAGAATTTAGATGTCCCACATTCTGTAAGCCTTAAAACGGGAAATACTAATTACGTAGAATAATTTTTTTTTTCTGAGGCACATTAAAAGTTTAAGCGTGTGGGAGTTGAATCACATCCACTCTTCTGCTTTTAAAACTTGTTCAGGTATTGTAAGTGGGTCAATTTCTATGCCATCTCATTTTAAGTTCTTTTTTTTTCTCATCTATTTCAATAGAGAAAAAAATTAGAAGGCAGCCAGTAAGGGTATCAGTGTGCAGAACTGTTTCAGCACTAGCTAATACCTGCTTGTCAATAGTCATTTGCATATATCAAGGACTGTACAATGTCACCTACACGCATAAAGTCAGTCACATCACACACACAAATTCAGCAATAACCTTGTAGCACTGTATATATTCTACAGAGATATTTTGGATAATGAAATTTGTAGTATTAACAAAGTGGCTTATACAGTTAAGATATTCGAGGATGTGGCTTCCCTTTTAATGTCTACGAGCAGGAGTTCACAATTATAACCCTTATGGTACATAAAGGCTGCCATGTGGGCATTTTTAACTAACTGTAGGGGGTGGCTTCTTCATATGTACTTATACAATCAGGCAAATAAGGCACAGAAACATGAGAGGTGATAAAGAAAAGGACAGTAAGAGCAGAAAACAGTTATACTGAGTGACAAATAGCAGACTCCAAAATGGCTCATCATAATTACATCTTCCCATAAAATTTCAGTAAATGTAGCAGCATTAAAACACAAAGTGCAGCTATAGCAAGTGATATACTTGCATTAGGATACATTTATAATGAACATGCAAAAGTCTTAAAATTTTATTCTTCTCGGTACTTAACTGTATCCCAGTTTAAATGGGGATGTCCTACCTTTTATGATGTCATAGAGGAATCTTGAAGACACGAGTTCAAGGATATGCCAAAAAAGGGTATTACTACAACTCCACTTTAAGGAGTGTTGTAACTTACTAGGAACTATGGGTTCTGGATATCCATGGGTCCTTACATCAATGTCATAAGGTTTGTCCTGCACTGGCTGTGATCCCATCAACTAAGAGAGAAAACAAGTCTTAGCCCTAAACTAATCTCTGGTTTGCTTCTGAATACACAGCCACCTCTCAATAACTGAAAGCCACAGAAGCTTAGAAGTGATGGTCTAAACTTGATTCGTTAACTGCCACTCAATAGAATGGAGAGTGAACATGAACAACTGACCACCTCTTTGTTGAATGTGGGAACCAACCTCACCTGTAGATTTCCTTTGCTATCCATAAACACAGACGATTGTATTTGAAATGTTTTTCCTGATCAAACCAAGACCTGCTCTTTTTCGAGTTCTATGAAAGTTTTACCAATTTATTCTTTATTGACCTGACCATTAGGTAATGAAAATTAATCATTGGTCAACTCCAATGAGGAATACTTGGGTAACATGATTATTAAAGATATTGTCAGTTAGTGTGTAAATTATTATTGTAGCATGCGATCATAATACTAGACTACAAACAAATGATATTGTATGGAAAGTAAAAACAACAATGGTTTACTGAAATAACAAAATCACTAATGCTGAAAAACAATCTATGTTGACATTCAATGGTTTACAATGGTCTGCATACTTTAAAGGGGTGGAATATGGGAAAATCAATCCAGCTAATCCCAACATAATATCTAGCAATACACAAAAGAAAAAATAAAGTAAAATACATTAACAGGCGGAACAGCCAGGCCGTATAAAACAGGCTGTAATTTAGCAGTTTAGGCTTGTATGTCATTTATTATTGAGGCATTTCTGTGGGGTTTTTATGACATCATAAAGTTTTAATGACACAAGGCGATTACTCTAAACAGGAACTTTACTATTTAATTTATTCATTCACCAATTAATCTAAACTGCATGTGGAATATGCAATAATAATGTAAACAGGTTGCATCATTACCCATCCTAAAGCATTTGCAGCTTTATGATGCAAGGCAGTCATTTCTGAAAGACCAGCATTTTTAACAAGGTCAATTGATGAGGTTATGTCCATTGGCATTAAGATGGGGAAATGTAAATCGTTTCATTAATGCTCCTTGGCTGAGGAGATGGCATTCAAGTGCACACCTGTACTCATGAGCCCTTGGTCTAAGGTCTACATTAAGAAATTAGTTCCATCAGTAAAGTGGAGCATGATATCAGTTTAAAGATATAACCATGGAACTGCAAAGCCTTTTTTTTCCCTTGTCTGCCCCCTTTATTGCCATCTTGGTATTGACCTGAAGATCTGAATAACTGGTTCACACATAGGACCTCTCCCTCGTCCATAAATGTGCAAGAACCTAAAGCGTTAGTTTAACAATGCCTAGTGACCTGTCTATATAAATAAGCATTGGAGCAAAAACTATTTTTTTAATGGTTCTAAAATGACACCATGGCATCGTGCAGTGGGCAACACGCTTGAATACCTTCTAGCATGGACATATCTTCTGTCTAAGATATTAAAAGTCAATTACTCCTCATTGACATGAAGGAAAGAGAGTGACAACAGTTTCATGGCCCAAGATGGGACTGATCAGTAAGCAATATGGCAGGTTCCCCGTCCATCCCACTCAATTATTGGGTTACCTCATTTACCTGGACCTTTAGGAAAAAATGGTAATGACATCAGCCCTTACTGGCCACCATAGTTATTAATTTACTTGAGATGGGTTAACACATTTCCTTTAAGCTTCACTTATCTTATATTTCTCTTTACTCAGGGGTTGTAGGCTTTTTTACCCATGAAACCTTTGGCCACAACATTAATTCACCAGTGGTCTATCCCTACTGCAAACCAACTGTTAAAGATGTTCAATAACCCCGCTTCAGTTTCTCACAGGCCTTAAAGGGGTTTTTCCAGCTTTTTGCATATTTAAATTTGAAGCCAAGCCAGCTGTACCTGTTTAAACATACTCACCTGCTCTCCACTGCTCCATACCAGCTCCCTGGGTGACTGGCTGTCTCCTGCTGTCTTAATTAAGGTTGGTCCCATCCTGTAAATGTATGGATGAACCGAGCTATGTGTGCTACTGCAGTCAATGACTGGGCTCAGTGTGGCATGTCTCTAAGTGTCACATCACTGCTGGGTCACATGCCACTTAGGGACACATCACTGCTGAGGCAAGTCGTTCGCTGAAGCAGCTCGCGTAACTCCATCCTTCCATCATCCAGAAGTTTATAGGATGAGGACAAGAAGACCGCAAAAGGGACCCAGAGAGCCATAATGGAGCAGCAGAGAGCAGGGGATTATTGTTTATCAACAGGTACAACTGGCAAGTGCAAAAAGCAGGAAACCCCATAAAACTCCATATTCTACATGTTTGAAGATGTTTATCAGTTTGTATGAACAAAAAATATAGAAAAAAATAATATACTTACTTGCCTATTTAGTAGCATGACGAGCCAGGTTAGTGAATTATTAGTTCAATAAAGTTGTATCAATATTTTACTTCTTTGCTATCTTTCCTATAGATTTGACTTTAGATAATGTTATTTATATGATCACAGGTCAGTAGAGGGGTTAACATAAATCTTTCCTTCCTGTATACTTTGTCCTTTGCACAAGACAGTCTATATATTAGTGAACACTTTGAAGTGATAGCCAAAAAGATCATTAAAATGTGTCTGAGCTCGAAGAAGCACAGTTCCAATAATGGATGTGCAGTAAGATGAACAGTTTGGATGGCCTGGATCAATAAAGCAAAATCTGAGCTGATACAAGGCGAAAGGAGATGTCAGTTGCAGCAACTCCCGTTACACCGCATGAAATTCATCAAATCAATACAGCAAGCTGCTGACGGGTGAACTTTGTGCGTTGTGAGTTCAAAAACACTGGAATGATGTTCAAAGTAGCCTGTTATAGCTAATAAGTCATTACCAACACCTCTGGTTAACTTAAGACTATTCATAAGGAGCATTATGAATGTTGCTTCAGAGACAGTCCCATGTACATGGGCAGAAGAGTCAAAATAATCTTCATAGGCGAAGATGATCTGCAAGGTTTATGTCACTGTTTTGTCAATGCATGTATGCGATGCAGTAATTAAGGACAATCGTGCAGTCACATATAACATTCCCTTGAGAGCCTAATGGTAAGCACCTTCTGCACCATGATGCAACTTTTACATCTACAAGGTGAGTACCTTAACAACATCCTGCTACTTACTGAGCAGACATCTCTCCTTAAATGGCCTGTCTCATAAAGACAAACCTTGTTCACATGCCTAGTACAGATTTCATAGAAATTTCATTGGGTACCAGCCTTCCATGCTAAGTTATCGACACCCCACAATCTCAGTTGCATGGGTGCTGATGCCTGACAGAGCGAGACCCTCTCTGTAAACTGCTTAGATGCTGTAGGCGCTATTAACTGCAGCATCTTAGGTGTTAAATGTCCTGAAATGATGCTCCTGCCATTTGGGGTAATTGGAGCAGAGCTGGGCTTCTGCTCTCTTCTCCACGGGATACCCTAGCAAGTGTTATTCTAGACCACCGTAAAAAGAAAGCGGCCTAGAATAAAGACAATACAACCCCAATCAGATAAATTAAATAGATTTTTAGTCACATACATTTTTGCAGCAAATCAACCTCAGTGCTTTGTGGCCAGGGGCAGGGAAGCATATAGGCTTTGTGCTGTCTGAGGCAAAAATTTACAAGCCCCTTCCCATGTCAAATTCTTGATCTAACCCCTTCCCTGCAGCCAGAGGTATAACTTGACCAGCATGCACTTTCTATAATACCA
Organism: Bufotes viridis; assembly: GCA_033119425.1. Taxonomy (NCBI): domain Eukaryota; kingdom Metazoa; phylum Chordata; class Amphibia; order Anura; family Bufonidae; genus Bufotes; species Bufotes viridis. Next base: position 465,604,786 of record CM065592.1, on the reverse strand, counting down.
GTGTCTTCTTATGTGGCACAGGGGTCTTTGGGCCTGGTAGGGACATACCCGAAGTGTTCCAACCAATGAGAGATTTCCATCTTAGAACCAATAGCATAAATGTTGTGGTTCAGATCATTAAAAGGTTATTGCTGCTTACATCATTGAACATAATTGTTATTTATTGTAGAATCTAGCCGAAAGATGAGGAACTATGATGATGTTGTTGATTACATCATATTCCTTTTACAGACAGTAATCGGAACATTATAACACAGTCCTCTTTAGCTACATGTACTTTTCAAGTGTCAATTGTGAGAAAATTCCTGCATGCAGTCTTTCTGAACAACTGCTGCATTACCAATTGCCCCCTACTGAGCTATGTACACTAACACATGCTATCTATTACAGAGAAGATATTTTATCTAACTGCACAACAGATGCATTGAGGCTGTTCCCCGTTATTCCTTTTAATGTTACATATTTTATGAAATGCCAATGAAGTTCATCCGACTTACTGTTGCCAAAAAGCTATGCCACTACCCAGCCAATGCTTCCTATTACTGTGGGAACACAAGGTATTACGCTAAATGTCATAAACTGAATGCAACAGTTTGGCTGCCTAGGCATACTAATACACTGTTATACACGGTATAGTCATGCTTTATATATATATCAATATATATATATATATATATATATATATATATATATATTAGGGATGAGCGAAGTTATAAAAAATTCAATTTGGCTGCTTCGCTGAATTTCACAAAGAAATTCGATTCACAGAGCGCATTTTTTTGTATGTAGCAGGCACAATGACGGGGGGTGGCAATCGCACTGCCCACCCCATCATTGAACCTCTCAGATGCTGCGTTCATAGCTGATTTCAGCCTCTGAGGCTACCATTTAGGAATTTCAGGGGTTAATCAGGGTAAAGAAAAAGAAAAATACTCACCTCATCCATTTGCTCGCGTAGAGGCTAACTGAAGACACCATGCGAAATCTCGCATGGTGACGTGATTACATCATCATGCTGGCCAGGGATGCTTTAATATCAAATGAAAAGTATGCAGATATATTATAGATCCACAGTGCGCTGTTCTCAAGTCTTCCTGTCAATTCACACGGTGTCTTCAATTAGCCTCTATGCAAGCAAATGGATAAGGTATTGATTTATTTGAATGAAGAAGTAAGGTGCAAGTTGACCACTCCTTCCATCCATATTGGGGATGTAATCTATATACCACGAAGATCAGAAATACAGCAGTACATGAGCCTAACGTTGTAGTCTCCGAAGTGATTTTTTTAATCCTTATTATTCTAAGGCTACTTTCACATTGGCAGTACAATGTTACCGGAATGCCCACTGGCTCTATTCACCATAATGAGGTCCGGTGGAAATCTATCCGTTACCCAGCAAATATACTTAGCCTTTCATAGTTGAGATTGGACCAACCAGAATAAGCACTAGCCAAGGGTGGCCAAAATTATGGAAATGGCTGAGCAGGATGTGCTCTGCTGTATTTTTAATTTCCATAGCAGTGAATAGGAGATACACAGTCTGGGAGTTACATAAACAATGCAGGTCACTATTCCATGCTATTTGCTTAGCTCCCATTCATTGCTAAGGGAGTTACAGAAATAGTGGAGCGCAGGCTAATTCCTCGGCCATGTCTGTGACTCCAGCCAGCGATTACTCTAGTTATTCCTATCTCGGCCATGAAAGGCTGAGATGGGGATAACTCTGTAAGCATCATTTGCAGAGTAAAGCCTTAAATACTGTACAAGGAATAGTCTGCTAACAGCTTTGACAGAAGTACAATTGAATCTGCTTTTGCATCTCCCCAATCAAATCATAAAACCAAAAATGGTTTATACCATGAGAGTACAAAGTCAAATTATATAACAAACTGTAACATCAAAAGTGTCAATCACAAAAGGCTCAATGCCTATTCTCTCACAGAATTCTAACATTTCCTTCACAGAAACAAAGGATCTTAACTACATTCTGGTTGAGGCTCATGAATTCTTCAATATTGCATTACTTCTTTACTAAAACAAGTTTTCTAGGCCAGCTTTATTTTGTTGTACCAGGCTTTAGGAAGATCTTCATGTTCCCTACATTCACTCCTTCAATTCATAATTAAAAGGTAAGTCCACCCAATGGTTACAATAATTACCATTTTGATAAAATTTGACTTCACTACTATGATCTGTATCTTGTTCCTTCCACTATTGTATCTGACTTAAAAAGAAGCCCCATTCTACTTCCTGCATCCTAACTACCCCTAGCAGACTGAGTGTATTTCATTTGAACATAATTTCAAGTAACTGCCCCTTTCATAGGATCAACACATTAGGTTTCTCAAATACTCTGCTCATGACTATGCTTTCACTACTGTAAACTCTCGGTCTGTGACTTCCTGCTTGGATACATAACCTTATTCACATCCTAATCTTCTATGATATAACATGAATCAACAAGTCTTTTCCTTCGAAAAAAGGTCAACATATTCATCTTCTAATGCTCCATGAGTTCCATGATCTGATTGGATTTTAGTGCTCTATCTCCACCTACTTTATGATTATAAACCTATAACATGCTACCTTGTACTCACTAAGGTCACCTTCCTGGTCTGCGATTCCAGTATTCTGTTCTGGCAGAGGACCAGAATAATGGAATTGCCATATCTGGCATAGCTGGACTCCAGCAGAGCCCGCTAGATACCGATTCATTATAATGGGATCAACAGGGATTCCAACATGTAGTGGTATTTTTCCAGCAGAAAGCTGGCATTCACATTGGAAACCCAAAATGTGCCATTATAGTAATGGGCATCCAGTGGGCCTTGGCAGTTTTTATCTCTATGCCGAATATGGTAATTCTTTACGGAGATGTGAACATAGCCTAACATATCCTCATCAGCATTTCCTACAAAACCTTCATATTCTTGTTTGTCATCATTTCTATGATTCAATTCGCTTGGAATGCTTTATCCCCACTTCTTGACTATTTATCTGTCACATGCAGTCCTTCCTTCCCTAATATAATTGCGTGCGTGGATGTGTCACTGTCTCATACAACATGAAAAACAAATTTTCTATTGTTCTTGTTTATCTCCATGATCTGATTGGCTTGGCATGCTCTATCCCAAACAACTTTATCATATTAAGTCTTGTCTTCACTAACACAATCACATAACATGACAGGTCACTGTCTCCCACAAAGTCATTACACTCATCTCCTGCTGCTTTCATCATTCCAATGATCTCATGCATCTTTATATGAGATAGCAATTATTTTCGATCTGAGAAGCAGCCATTTTAGACTCACAAAAATATATTTATACCCATAATAGGTATCCTCCTATTTGTTTGCTATATATGACACCTTTAAATAATTGATTTACAACATGTGGTACCCCAGCTATCATTAAGTTCCAGCAGGCAAGGTAATATTGCAAATGACAAAACTATTACCGGTGTCGTAGGCATTCTGTTTGGTAGTTGCTGTGTCAGTAGCTACATTCTCAAGTCATTACATTCGTAACTCAAGTATGGTTTGATGAAGACTGATTTTTTTTCTCTTTACTCATCGCTCTCGTTCAATTACTGAGACTTTTAAGAACTGAAAATGAACAAGGCGCCCAGCTAGGAATAAGCAGTACACATGCTGTTGCCTGGGGAAACATTGCTTTCGGAATTAATAAAACATTGGTTTTATCGCTTGGAATTGTTAATTGCAATCATTCGCTGTCATTGTAATCAAGACATGTCCCAACATCCCATGTTTAACATGCATACAGAACATTGTGGAGGGATTGTTTTTTATGGTCCATGAACACTTATTTGAAAGAAGCTATACTAATTATAATGAGCACCTTGATGACTAATGGTAATAGAAATCTTTCATCCTTAAAAGAAATTACTTAGATTTGGGCATAATTTATTACTGATTACAGACAGGACATATTTCTTAAAGGGGTTGTCTGAGCATACTTGTAATACCCCAGAGTGGCATCACCACCTCTTTTGGGACCTCCACTATCTGTAATGTGTGATCCTGTGTCATCTCATATATTTATTACCTTATCCTGCAATGTGTGTATGTATTTCCTTATAAACTGTTGTTTACATGTAATGCACCTGGTTCACCAGCAGGTGGCAGCAAGTCTGTGCAGAGATAGTTTCTCTGGAGAGGAACCTTCTAGTTCTATTACAGCCCACTCTAGAGAGGGAGGAGTTAGTTAGTCTGGTCAGTCTAGTCTACCCTCCTCAGGGAGAGGTTGTGTGTCAGCCAGCAGAGGACTGTCTGCTCTGCTGCAAAAGTCCTTTAGTTTTCCTTGTCCCCCTCCTGGGCTTGCATTGCCTCCCAAGCTAAGAGTGCTTGATGCCAGGAAGAGAGATTCCTAGGATTACAGTGAGAGACAGACTATAGACGGCTAAATTCTTTTTATCCTATTTACCTAGCCATTATAGCAGAGCTGAGAGAGCTACCGCATAGCAGAGCTGAGATTGTTGCAGAAGTATTTGCCTGCCAAAGTAAAGCCACTACCTGCTAATGACCAAGATAACGTTTGGAAACTGTTTGGATTACTGTTTATGCCAAGTAAAGCTGTGTTCAATGTTACTACAAAGTCTGGACTCCATTTATTCTACTTATTCATCAGCCAAGTTCAACAACCCCGTTTTGCACTTGTTTCGGACTACACCACGTCTGGGATTAAAGGATATCCAGGTAGGAGCACTTTGACACGTGCATACAAATCCAGAAACATTGTAGACAGATCCCACCCCTAGGTACCAACTCTACCATCTACAAAGGGGACTCCAACTCCAACTCCTTGTTGTGTATCTGCAACTGGCATCACGACTACTTGCTCTAACAAAGTAACATATAATCGCAAATACCTCTTAAGGGGCAAGGGATCCCCAGGCGCTGGCAATAGGCTGCTGCAGACTCTCCAACCTGATCTGACATAAGCGCACGGAAAGAAACAACTACATGCACAATGGTCAGGTTGCTGAGGCATTCATTGGATATCCAATGAGGACTGTGCATGGCATGGGTTCTATTCTAGTTGATGTTAAGTTAGAATTTTAGAATTAGAAATTTGGGATAGATGGATTATTACATTACTGCAGGCTCAGACAAGTGTGTTGATCATGTGGGAGGCAGTTATTAGTCTTATTATATAATTAAACAAGTGAGGACAACATTCTAAGAGATAGAGATATCCTGGAGAGATATTTGGACTGGAAAACCAGACATTAAGGCCAGCCATACATCAGCTGATAGCTATCACTCCCGATACCCTCATACACATGCTGGTTGGCTGAGTAAGCATGTGTTTTCAGCAGGAGCTTATCTTCCCAAGAGCACAAGAATTGGGCAGTTGACATTCAACTTCCCCATCATTCTCTTTTCTGACTTCTTCCATCATGTGAGTTGGGAGGCCCCCATGCACATTAGATGATGGGTTCAGTTGACATACATCTAATGTGCATGGCCAGCTTCAGGCTGGCCATATACATTATATACTTGTTGGGTGATTGCTCATTTAACAGGCAGCTATCTTTATCAACCCCATACACATGCACGCTTGACATAACAAAATGGAGATTAGCACTTGTAAGAATGACACATGCTGTGGTTAACTCATTCATCTGAATGGACTCCATGTAATGCTACAGGGAAAATGTCTTACTAGCTGCAGCTTCCACCAGCAAAATCAGCTGTTTAGAGCTGGACCTAAGGTGATCATGACAACAGTTGCAATCCTAAGGGGGTTGTTGCTATACCGTTTACAAAAAAGGACAGAAAGTTTGAAGGATAGATGAATACTTTTTTTGCCCTCCAGGTCAATCTTAAGCAAAGATTTCGAATATTTGTCAGTTCTGGAAAAAAAATACAAAAATGTAATAGTCAACTTTTTAGAGATGACCTATAGACTTCTGAGAATCCATGGTTGAACTCACATTCAACTCTCCAATAATTGGACGGACCATTTAAACCTATTCATTATTCATTGATGGAAGGTTTCATGTAATATGATGTTGTGCCCATTCATTACATCTAACTCTAATTTTATAAGCAATCTTCATTTCAGATGACCTCTAAATAAAGCAAAGACGATCGCATATTTTCCCCGTTAATCTCATCAATATCATGTCTATGCTGCAATTTTTAAAAGTCAAACCTTAGTTCTGATACTTGGTTTGGGATTTTTGCCAGAGTTCCTCAGTAAGTAGGTCACCCTCTAAATGATTTATGGGTTCACAACAAGAATCCAACTTGTTCATTATCAGAATCGACATACAAGAAACATGCTCCAGTGAGTTATAAGAGACCATGACATGATGATATTAAACCTGGACCTACAGACCGATGTCATGTCTAATGAAGAGATCAGAATTAATTAGTATGTTGTACAACAGATTTACTGCACAAGAGTAGGTGAAACATAGAAACTTCCCACCTACAGTATACCTGAGCGGTTCTAAGTTTCTAATGTAAAATGAAAATATAAGAAAATAAAATGATGGGGAATATTTTAACAGGCTATCTAAGTGGCTAACCCCTTGCCATGCTGGAAGTTGTAGTTTTACTGCTGAAGAGATAGAGGTTACAGACCACTGATCTAGAGCATGCGCTACAGTGCAAAGTTTCCATCCGTCCCTCGCTTAAACTCAATGTCCGCCCACAGTATGATTTTTCTGACATGGTGCTCTAAATGTTCCTATATAGTCCTGAGTTTAATAATAAAATTCTAGATGCTAACAGCCACCACTAGAGGGAGATTCAAAACTTACTTACTAGTCAATGTATACAATTGTATACAATGTAATAAAAACAATACGCAGTAAGCTTGAAATCTCTCCAAAGTGGTGACTGAAGGAGGCTTGAATGTTATCATTTGACTTTAAAGGAGTTGTTCACCCATGGGGACCTTTTCTGCAGACCTCTCGGTGTAGCCAGACCCAGGGTGGAAATCATACTTTCCTGATCCCCACTGTTGTGTTCTAGCACTATCGCTCCCCTTTAGGTGCCACATGTCTCAGTTCTCTACACGACAACGTTTGGGTTGACGCGGGTCACTTGACCGCTGTAGCCAATGACTAGCCTCAGCTGTGATGGTGTCAACCATGCGTCGCATGAAGTCAGAACACAGCGGCAGGGGGCAGTATAATTCCCACTGCAGGTCTGGCTACTTGTGGGAAAAGGTCCCCAGGGGTGAATAACCTCTTTAAGCAGTGTATTTGGAGTTCTGTATCAGAAAAACAGAGCGATGATATCTGTAAAGATTTATCATAAAATTAATTAGCAACAAATGTTGATGTTCAATGGTAGACATTAATTTTAAGCTGAGATAATACATTTAGTATAACTTTTATAGTAACTGTTTACAGAACAAACTTTAAACTGAACGATAATTATGTATTAATCAAGCATTGTAGACATGTCTTCTGTAGGCAGTTAGTGATCAGCTGCTAACATAAGGCTGCTTATCACTTATTCCTGGGTAAAGTAATACATTTGAACAGAGAAAGTTGAATGGCACCTGCCATGGCAGCGGTAATGTTGACCATATTGACACCTGCCTTTCCCTAACAAAGAAAGAGTTATATATCATTTTGATGTACTTGAGAGTAGAGGAATATTCAAGGACAAATCAGTGTCATGTAAAATACTAATTTGAAATGACAAAGCTTCATAATATGAGATGAAATTTTGTATTTTAGAGAAAAGAGATAGATTTAGCTGTAGATCCCTTTAAAACTTTACATAGACTCTAAGTCCTATAGCTCATTACCCAGCTCTCTACTGAATGTGAAACAAGGCCAGCTATCTAATGATGTGAAGGGTTTTAAAGCAAATAGGAAACTCTGCACGCAAGATAGGTCAATTGGTTCTTGTCTGCCGTCAAGTCCTTTGCATCAAAGTGATGAACTAAGTGCTTTAATAAACATTAAAATTGCATTACTTGCTATCTGTGAGAGAGGCAAGAAAGAGACATTGTACAGTAAAAACCAATAGAGGGAACAGGAGAACATCGAGGAATCTGGGATATATCACTTGAGCAGTGGAAATGAGACATTTAACAGAACGGCTTGGCTTATATAATCTGTGTATAATTAAAATACTAATGAATTAAGGGTCAAACGTTAAATCAAAATGTTAAAGTCCTTTTCGCACTACTCTGATTGGCTATACCAGGGAACATTTTCAAATACCTTATTAGATAATTAGGAGTCAATAGAGGGCAGAAACTTCCACAAATTTGAAAGATAGAAAGAGCACCTCACTCTTTCTGGAGGACTTAGCATTCTTTGTGAAATACACTGGAATCCCATTGATTTCAGTGGGCACCATGTAATGCTTAATTTCTCCTGTGTTGGTGCTGTTGGGAAAATTAACATTTTCTTTCAGGTTTCCCTGTAGATTAGAGCTGATCACTGTGGATCCCAGCAGGAGAACACCCTGATCAGCATATTTTCAGGGAACCTTCAAACAAAAGAGTATTGTAAAATGTAGACAAGCCTTTTAAAGGGCAAAACAAAATAATTCAGTTCAAAACGATGCCACCTACTTCTCTTGGCCACCTTTTCATTCAGCTATCATGATCAGATGGCATGAGCGAAGTACTTGGACAGGCCATAAATTCTTTGTTTCTTCTGCCACTCCCTCTCCTCCATATCTCCAGAGGACTCATACCCATAGAGAGACCTCCGTTGGCTTGTCTGAGATTTTAAAAAATTGTCTGCATTTTCATATCAAAAATCTCGTCTCGTCTATCTTGTCTATGCTTGTCCATTAGCTGCTTCTGGTATTGCGGCTAAGCGACATTTATCTTAGGGGTGGGCCATGCTAAAAAAATGTATGTGCTCTTCAAATGAATTAATGAACATCAGTCATGTTTATCATAGTAACTGGTTCATAACCTTTAAAGCACTAAGATTTCAGTCTGCCATGATGTGAAATATATGATATATTCTTGAAATTCTATCGTCCAATGTGTCATGCTTCACTGAAGACCAAACTAGTTTACCATACTCTGTTAGTAAAACCTCCCCATATGCCTTCAAGTAAAAATAGAATGGTTTAGGAGAAGACACCTCTTGTTTTCTGTGCTGGTAGGTGGTCTTTCCATTTTTCTATTTCTTGCATTCATTTTTATGTCTGTCTCTTTAAAGAGGTTCTCTAGGAATTATGAAAAATACAAACGTTCTTTGTTTTTTGTTAATACTTACCTGTCCCTCGCCCTACACAGGCTGTGAGCTCTTCACCTTGGGTCCTGACCAGATGTGTGTGCATCTTTTCCTATTCAAGTGCTTAGTAGCAAATCAATACATAGTAAGAATACTTGTATTTTTCGTAATGCTTGGATAACCCCTTTAATGTCAGGAGCAACGCTGACTTTACTGGTAAATAAACCCATCTGATGAATATTAAAGTCTAGAGTCCCTAAGACTGATCTTGAACTAGAGAATTCTTACTATTGCTACTTCAAAGGTAAAAGTAGATATGCAAGATTAATGGCGCACCAAACGTCATCAACAGCAGAGATGAGTGTGACGTTCCGGCTAAACAGAAGAGGACACAGTGACAAAGTGACAATTCTTTGATGAATTTCTGCCTTGTTTATACTTGATTCCTCTCCTTGTGCTTAGGAAGATTATTAGACCTCTTGTTTCGAGATGAGTATCTCAAGCCGCCTCTTGGCAGCCATCCAGCCTGGGCCTTTCTGGGAGCTCCACGTGCCTGGATGAGATTTGGAATTATTTTTTTTCTCTATTGTACTGTATGGTATGAGCCGAGCTACATCTTCCTTCATAGGTCACTATATATCTCACACACCCTCATGTTCTGTGAAGAATACAAATTATCCTTTTACCTCATTTTGTACAGGTCTAAAACTTAAAGTTGGTCTAAGGCGCAAAATATAGTGTAGCTAAAAAAAGGATTCATATACTTGATGTAGTAGAGCTGGATTTATTATTGCTCTGCGTCTTTCTCTACTCACTGAATGAATGGGAACATCTATCTATCCATAACAGGTACCTTTAGGATAATTAGAAAGGGCACAATTTAAGGTTCTCTGTAAAAAGGTCCCCTCACATATTTTGTGCCATTTATAATAAGGATGTCTTCTTATTTGGCAGAGGGGCAATTGGGCCCCTCAGACATAGGGTCCTATGTGTGACTGCTCTCTTAGCATCCCCTATAGCTATGCTCCTGGTGATAAGAATAACCACCCAGAGGCTGAAGTAGAATAAAGGTGCGATACTATCAATGGTAAGTGATATGAACATTTAACTCATTTTATCTTTACTGTAGGAAAAATCAAAGGCAAATATCTGTATAAAAAGTTACCCATACATCTCTGTTATTCAGCATATTTTGGATGGGGATCTTGTTTTAAAGTGATTTTCTAGCAGCAGACGACATACCATAATTCATTACTTCTCCATGTTAGATGTATTACAATATTTGAGCAATAAACCTGTCACTGTCAAACAAGAGAAAGGCCGATATTGAAGTCGTAAAACCCGAAATCCTGTTTGTGATATCTTACAATCACATTTTCTTTCATAAGACGTAAGCCAAGTAAAGCCCTGAAAAGAACATCAGATTTTAGATAAAACATGATATATTTCCACTAACATGGCATTGTCTGCTGCCAGTTCTTCTCTGTAGTTGTACTCCTGGGTGCTAAGAGCTTACAAAACACACCTATGATAAGAATATCAGTCTCTAATGAGTTGTAAATGGGGATTGAAGCAGAAAATAAAAGCCTCTTCTTGATTTAAAAGACTGGCCGCAGATTTTAAACATGAAAACCCAGCAAAATAATAAGTAATATTTCAGATCAAAGTTTGGACCCCATCAGAGAGTCTCAGCAGAACATTGACAACTATATTTCATAATGTAACATGAAGATTGTATCAAACAAGCTTGAGGTATCATAAACTACATGGCCAAAAAGTATGTGGAAAACTGATTGTCTCACTATTATGAGCTTGTGATATACCTCATTCCAAAACCATGAGCATTAATATTGTGTTGGGCTAAAACTGCCACCACTTTTTTAGGAAAGACTTCCACAAGATTTTGTTGTGATGGTGGGAATAAGTGATCATTAAAAGTTATCTGCATACTTTTGACTATATGATGTAGGTGTAAAATGAAAACAAATAAAGTGAAACCTCAAATTGTAGGGAAATCCACTTAACTGCAGGAAAAATAGTATTCTAGAGGTGAGATCCTCTCAAAGAATAGGGCAATATACAGAGAAGATAGGAGAATGAAATATTGTATTGAATATGCTCAACCATGAGGCCTTCCAGCTGTTGCAAAACCACAACTCCCAGCATGCCGGAACAGCCTACAGCTATCAGCCTACAGCAGGGCATGGTGGGAGTTGTAGTTTTACAACAGCTGGAGGGCCACAGGTCGAGCATCCCTGGTCTAGATGGTTGGATGATCTTTTCAAAGAGGAGGTCTAATGGTTGTTTCAGTAAATTAATGCCTTTATAAAGGAAGGCTCTACTAATTAGCTAAGCAACACTTGGTATTAGAGAACTGAAGGATTATAAACTTGTTAGGGTTAATGACCATAAACATTTTTCCATCAACCTCAAAGATCTTCTGAGATTAGTTCTCATTAATAGGATACACAGACCTTTACAGGTGAACATTGCTGTCCTGGTGAGCGCTCATTAGTCAGTTTATTAAAAAAGCAACCCATGATCACAATCCACATCCATATCTACATCTTAAATGTCTTGAATTGAGTATTAAGTATGCATGTGGACATTGACATGGATTGTAACTTGAAATCTGAAAAGATCTCCACTAAAACACTCAATCTGATTCATAGAGGAACATGCTGTCATGCAGGATCAATCAGTAGTGCAGACAAGTTTTGGGTCTGTAACTTAAAAGGGTTAAACTTTATCTCAGCTTAGAACTGAACTATTAAGAAACACTCTTCACATTTTTAAAGTACACTTAAAGGGAACCTGTCACCGGGATTTTGGGTATAGAGCTGAGGACATGGGCTGCTAGATGGCCACTAGCACTGTGTGCTTTTATTGTGTAAAAAAACTGATTTGATGCATATGCAAATTAACCTGAGATGAGTCCTGTCCCTGAGATGAGTCACGGACAGGACTTATCTCAGGTTAATTTGCATATGTATCAAATCAGTTTTTTTACACAATAAAAGCACACAGAGCTATGGGGACTTAATATTGCGGATGTGCTAGCGGCCATCTAGCAGCCCATGTCCTCAGCTCTATACCCAAAATCCCAGTGACAGGTTCCCTTTAAGGACTTGATAGGTTTCCTCTATGTGACAAAGATCATCATAGAGAGCACCTGTCAGCAGGATTAACCTTTAATAGTCACAGCTGAATGGAGGGGGCTGCTTTAACTTTTCATATCTTGGTCTGGGTAGCAGCTGCTGTCAGTCCAGACCTGATTTCTAACTGCTATATCTCCCAAAGTAGAGGACATAATGCTGAGATTATGGTCTTGTTTTAAAGGCTATACTCTCAGTTTTTAAACAAGACAATATATGTAGATGTTACCGATTCCGAGATATCAGGGGTTACAGCAGCCCTCCCCCTGCTGTCTGATTTCTGCTAGCCCGAACTCTGCTCAGCTTGGGCAAAACTATTAAGGGGTTAAGGTAGGGTAGATCCTGTTGATTAAAATAATAACTGTCCTGTGATAATTGGTTGTGATATTTAAGAGAAAAAAGAAAAGAGTGTGCACCGAGGAGCAGGGCTAGCATGAGTACCTTAGCTCCTTAGCTTTCTTAGCTTTCTTCAGCTTCCTCGATGCACTCTCTCGGGAATGTAACAAACAATTTTCACAAGACAGGTATCATTTTAATCAGCAGGATCAACTCTACCAGGTAGCATCTCAGGTTTAATGGGGTGGATTCTGCTGACATATGCTGTATTAATTATTAAATAACAGATTAAATAACAGAGCTAAAACCACACAAAACATTATATAGAGACAGCAGATAGTTTTGCCAGCAGATATCAGTGAATCATCAATCAGAGATCCTTAACTGACCCAGAGCAACATGATTTCAACTACAATTTTACGGATGAAGACATAGTATAAGACACTTTGCAAGCGCAGAACATTTTTACAGTTTTTTTTATGAAATAGCTTGTTTGAATTATTATTTTCTGTACACTCGAAAATGTACAGATGTAGCTGATCTGAAGCAGGTATTTGACTATTTTGGTCTGAATATATTCTGTGTGCTGATAAAATTCTTCTTATGATAATGAGGCTTTTTACATTGTGCCTTACATCTGTCCAATAAGAAATTTTATTAATGGTTTAACTCAAGATTAGTCATCCAGGAATGGATTGCCTTCAGTCATCGGTGATTACTGTCTTTGTATGTTGAGAAATAAACCAGTGGAGAATGTAATCTAATTAAGTCTTGATTTTCTGCTATAATATCCATTAAATGGTTCATTAGTCTATTTTAACAAATCTAATATTGAGTGACTCAACCAAGACCCTTGAAATCCAGAAAAAATGAAATGCACCCCTGAATTTAACCATAGAAGTTTAAACCATTTTTAGCTTGTACCATGATTTCCCATTCAGCTGGGAATAGTTTGTGTTATGATGAAGTACTGATGACAAAAATTTATATGACCCTTTCAAATAATTTATTGAATACTCTCCAAATTTTCAGATCTACAAAATCTTAACTTTACAAAAAAAGTGTTATATTGCTCAAACCTCAACTATTTCCACTAACAGCAATATTGGGACTCATGACGTATGTTATGTTTTTGTCCCAAAAAGTGCTTTTGGAGCAGATGCAGCAATACATATTTTTTGCCCTCATCTTCCCCTCTTCCACCCAAATCCAATTAAAATGACAGGATTTAACAATCAGTTCTAAGGTAATTTATGCTAAAAATTGCTAATTTGGATGTAAACTGAACAAGTGTCTAGCCTTTGTTTGACTTGCTAATTGAATATCACTGGCATGTTGAGTATGAACAAATGTAAAACACTGCAGGTGTGAGCCTCCAATAAAGTATGTCTTTCTTTAAAAATGTCTTAGACTTGTATGTATTTTATATTTTTAAGCTAAATTATTACATTTCACCTGACTTCCTGAGTGTTTGGTTCTTCTAACTCAACTTGAAACAACTCGAGAGATTCTGAACATAGACATAGAAGAACTTGCCAAGTTGACATTAGCTTCTTGGCCAGTAGACAACATAGTTCACGATGGCCAGAGCCAACAGTACAGAACAGCTGACTTTTACTGCAGCAACTTTATGATTTGAGCTGAGCTGCCAATCTTCAGTAGTCATTGTGCCTTCCTATAACATGTTTGGTTCAGTAGGAACACTGAGGCCCTGTTGAGGTTATGGCTCCATAGCAGATGCTTTTAACGTATTGTTCCTGAATATAAGTTCATATAGAGTGCAGCCAATTACATGACATGACACCTAGTCCTTGAAATATAAAGCGGTCATTGACTTTCCTATACATTTCAATTAGCCTATGATGATACTGCCTGTTGTTCTTGATTTGAGGATTACAGATGGAAATTCTCCAGATGACTTAGATTAAACTCTTTCCACTGAAAGAATTAAAAGTAGGAACTACAAGCCTAGTGTTACATGCACTGCAGACAGTCCGTCACCATGGGATATTTTAATCTAAATGGAAACATACTAGACATTGAGATATGGATTACATACAACTTAATACAGTTTAGTACCTGCACTGCTCTGTGCTCATCAAATGGTCATCAAATGTAACAGATTTGGGATAGATAGAAATCTAAGACCCTCAAATATAAATAGTCGAGTAATGCATGGAACAAAACTGTTGCATGAGCGGACTACCATAATTGCACATCATTTTGTTTTAGAAGAAAAGAAGAGGAAAGGAATGTGGGAATTTAGGGAGGAGGGTGGAAAGAAGGCAAGGAAGGAAGAAAGGCAAGGAGCGAGGGAGGAAGAAAAGGAGGGAGGAAGGAAGATCGGAATGAAGGAAAAAAGAAGAAAGGGAGAGAAGATGGAACACAGGAATAAAAAAAGGAAGGATTTAAGAGATGAAGGAAGATACAACTTTTTCTTGACACTCATTTTTTGTGTATATATACATATATATATATATATATATACTGCAAGTGGCATTATGACTTTATTTGCCATAGGGGGTAATGGAAATTGTATTGTGACTATTATCTGTAACTTAGCGGAAGCTACATTCTGAAATGGACAAAGAAACTACACATTCTTTTACACAGAATATAAGCAAATTGTTAATCATAAAAATTAAAACATAAAGCTCAACAACTAACAAAAATCCCATTAGGACTTGTTGTAAAACTAGACGACAGAGAGAATGGTATAATTGTTTCAATGATACCAGTAGATACCCATGCTTCCTGGCGCATAAATAGCACACTGACCTTTATGTGAAAGTGCTCTAAGATCCTCCTGCTTCCCACATCAGCTACTTCAAAATACCGCAAGCAATCTCGCACTTTAGATCCAGTTAAAGGCAGGATTACAGTGTGGCTGGGAGTGACTAGCTCTATCGATTACGTTAAGAAACAAAAACAGGTTGGTATGATTTGCAGAGATACTTCACTCCCTTGAAGGTTCATATTTATGATTTATTGATACTTATCAGGAAAGGCTATGAGGGGTGCCAAACAACCTGATTCTACAATACTCTTGATAGAGCAGAATATAAAAAAGGAAATATGTGCTATAGATTGTTGGGATTTTCTTTACTATGCTCCTGTAAAATGACAATGACTTGTAGACACCCAACATTGGCTATTGAGCTATATAGCCTTAATTATTTTTGCTTGAGACACTATTGAGCACTCAAAGCTAGTTGTGCCATCACAATAGACTCCTTTAAGACATTGTAAATTTTGGACTCTTACAATATTTATCTAATCAGCAACTAAACTCATGATCACTTAAAGGATCCAAAATTCAGTTAGCCCTGTTTGAAGCCTAAGGGGGGGGGGGGCACATGCTTAAAAAGAACAAAGGCTTCCCTGACAATATGTTCAAAGGGAGCATAAAAAACAAGAAGACGCTGGTGTATGGTATCTGAGGTCATCTGCTTCTTGTCAGGTTGCCTTGATGAGCACATTACAAGAGAAGCCATGCCAAGTGGGTGATTAGCATGTCCATGCCAAGAGAAGTACATAACTCTGAAATTCCCATGGCAGTGACACCATGAATACTTGATGACTGATGGCACAGATATGTGTGCTGTACAAGCAATATAATAGCACTGTTGCCTGTTGCAAACATTCCCACAGAACTGCACAGTAGTAATATGTACAGATGCCAGGGAGAAAGAGTGGAAAAATGGGAACTTAAATGACAAATAGGCTGCCAATAACAAGCAATGAAATGATTAAAGCCGAGAGAATTTCATATTGAAACTTCTCCACTGAAGAAAAGTGAATTGAAAACTCAGTCAACTGATTTTTATTCTAGGGGATTTGCCTGATCTAATGAACCTGGAGGACAATTCACTTTAGGTATCCTATTTCACAAACATATTCTCTTAGATTTCAAACCCTGGAAAAAGCCTTGAAACAGTTATCAAATCAAGACAATCCCTTTTTAAAGGGGTTCTCTCATCAGTGACATCTCTTAAGATAGTTGTTGTGGGTCTGGCTCCTAGCACCCTCTGCAAACGGTTGAAAGGAAAAATGTAGTAGTATTACATGAAAGGCATTCAGTGGTCCATGTAATACCATGGATATCTTGAGTCCATTAGAACAGGTTCGTCTTAAACAGCTTGCCCCAAGACTGTTGAGATGCTTGCCAACTACGTCAATGGGTCTCCATGTAACACATGCTCTCATTGATTTCTATACGCTAAAAGATGCATATAAAGATCAGAAATATCCAAGCTATGGTTTTCTGTGTGGCTCATTTAGATCAAAAAGTTAAAAAGTTAAAAGCAGGACAGAAAAAATATTGGTGGCTTCAAACTTTGTAACGGTGAAGACTGTAGAGGAGATCATTATCAACAACAAGAAAAGCAACAAGTAGATTCTCAACCATCTCAAATCCTACTTAACTTTCTTGAAGTACTAATAAACAGATTACAACTTAATCTTAATTTGGAAAAATTATTAGAAGATCCTCATTGGAAAATTCTGCAATAGAGAAGTAGCGAAAGGGGGAAGAGGATGAACAGCAAGATTTTGATAATGTCTGAGAATTTTTTTTAGTTTTACAATATGTTCACATTTCTAAAAAAGTTGGCAGGATTTATAGAAAAGGATCATGGCCTCCGATGGTGTGACAAGTTAATTATAATTTATAACAGAGATTGGTATAAACTATAGCGAAAATCTACACCAACACAGACCTGTGTCTCTTAATAAATTAGACACATTTTACTGCAGCTCACTTTACAAACTCTTAAAAACTTGGAAACAAAAAGCCCATGTATATTTCCCTCAAGGTGTATAGCGATAATAATCCTAAAATCGAAGATTTATGACTTGTCGCTAAGAAGCTTGAAGGCCCAAACAATAGGCAGAACACCCTGGAGATAGATTATTGGCATCATGAGTTGACAGCATATAATTTAGATTCTTTTTTTTTTCTGTAATTTTCCATTTTTTTTAAACATGGCAAAATACAAGGTGACATCGTTTACTGGCTAGAGCTAAATTTGACAGAGAACTGTGATGTACTCTACAAGAAGTCAAGGATCAATATGCACTGTCGTATATAAGTCAATTGATATAATGCTTGATTTGAAAACAGGAGACATCTGACTCCATAAGTAGTGTTGAAAATAAAGAATGATGCTTGTCACATTTGGCTTTCTGATTTGTTCAAGCATGATGGAAAAATAAAATGATGCACTCTGTTTAACTACCCTCAAAATTACCAATATTATAGCTTGTCTTGTGAATGGAGATATTATAGTCACTTAAATGTTTATTCAAAATTGTGATTCACATTACTACCAATGAATAACACAGTGATGTGATTTACCAGCCTAACTACATATTATATGCTTTATGGGAATTCAACTACAATGAGGTTTGGAGTTTAAAAAGCCTTAAGGGTGTAGTTGCCAATAAGACAGACCAGGTAGTTTGCTATCTCTGTTGAAGGACAGAGGTGTAACATGAAGTTCCTAGGTACCAACGAAAAATAGCCCCACTATAAGGTGCCAATAATAATGCTAGTGACTGGCTTTTGTGCCCTCTCAGGCATAAATATCAGGGTTCAACTGCTATCTATACAGTCCAACTATTGCTGTCTGTACACTTTTTGTAGCTATGCCCCTGGGCAAGGGACAGTATATGATATATATATTTTTTAAATATTTTTCTTCCAACATTTTAAAATATTACTCATAATCAAGAGCCAATGGCTCAGAACAAACTGGATGGCACTTAAAAATAATTTCTATTTTTTAAACTACCCCATGTACTCTAGGCTAAATTGATACTCTAGGCCAAATGTATTTACTCTATCTAATATTTTGTCAGTGAAATCTAAGTCTAAACATGTGCCGAATTTATCAAAGTGACTCATGCTGTGTGGTAAATTTGGTGCATCTTTAGACACTTTTGTCTAACTGCCTGCAGGTTGGCTTACTTTGTGCAAAAGAATTGCACCAAAATTCTGGTACATACAGGGGCACATCTTAATATATGCCCCTTTCCCATAAAACCACAATTCTGGTGTATAAAGGGGCACATCCTAAGCTACGCACCTTTCCCAAAAAACAAAAAATCTGCTACATACAGGGACAAATCAAAGCCATGCCCCTTTCCCATAAAATCACACCCTCTTTCCAGGAAAATCACACCCAGTGGTCCATCAAGGCACCAAAAGTAGCCAAAACACATATTAAAGGGAGTCTTTCACCCCAAAACCCATTTTTCAACACTCACACCTTTCTTTGCAAAATTGCCCTCAGATTAAAAAGCTTCTTACCCTATTGCTGTACCTCCTACAGATCTTCAGAAAATCACTTTAATTGCAGATGTCAATGACAGTTAAAGGTTCCCAGGGGCGGCGTCATAACGGCCGGTGCCCAGGCCACACGCTCACCTTCATAACTTCAACTGTGATTGACATCTGCAATTAAAGTGATTTTCTGAAGATCGGTAGGAGGTACAGCAATAGGGTAAGGAGCTTTTTAATGTGGGGGCAATTTTGCAGAGAAAGATGTGAGTGTTAAAAAATGGGTTTTTGAGGTGAAAGGCTCCCTTTAAATGTGGCACAGAGCTTGGGTTTTTGGTTAGTTAATTCTCTCCAATTTATCTTAGTAAATCTCTCCCACTGTGTTAGTGCAGGTTCAAAGCATGGCTAAGAAGAAGGGAACTACCAAAGACAATAGTGGATGGCCCCTGGTACCCATTTGTTATTGAGGACAAGGAGCTTCATTACATGACTGCTCAAGCATTTTTAATCAATCCATGTACACATTCAAACTATTATACATGTATGTTATCACTGCTTCTATGGTCTGCTTAAAGGGTTTGTCTATTCTATTTGCTAAGTAAGTGAATGGGATTCTGTCGATCAGGTGTATATAAGACACAACTCAGAGTGTCCATAGAAATCCCTTCCCACCTTTCAAAAACACCTAACCCAAGGGGCTCATAAAGATCATAAAGATCATCACAGCTTCTGATGGACTTAAAACCTAACATGAGTTTATTGCACCTCTTTAAGTATGATACTCCGATGACTGTTATCTTCATACAGTACAGCAATAAATACATTTCCATGCAGTTGACCCCTGAAAATTTAGAGTGCCTTGTTTTCTTTAGGACTTTATGCAGCAGAATTTGTTTTAATTTAAAAGTGCTGCCTGTTTACAGATCTACTTTAGAAAGCAATAAAATTATATTAGTCTTCTCTAAGAAATTAGGCTCCAGTTCAAATGTGTAAAAATCACATTACCCACTGCTTTTAAAACAAATATATGGGAAAGTGAAAATGTATCTGGCAACTATAACAAGTATATTCATTTTGCCTCAATCTGCTTGTTTGTGTTACGGTGCAATCATTAATAACTGTCAGTAAATGCCCTGCTTACATTCAGGAGGAAAACAAAACCTCGACAGAGGAAAATGAAAATGTTTTTAAGCTGCAACTCTTCTATAAAGATATATTACTAGGTTACAAATTCAGAATATAAACAGATGTTATTAGGCTGTTGGTGTGTTCTGAAGATTTAGTTGGCTTTCAGAGAAGCAACCAAGATATGACTTCTAATTTCCATGTAGGTGATGGGAAGACAAAGCAAGACGAGGTACTCTCCAAAAAAATTATAATGTGTATTAATCAATTGTACATTTCATTTCAGTATAATCTTCTTCTAAGACTAAAGAGTTAACATAGGATGAAGGTTCTTTGTAAGCCTATTGTAGATATGCCATGAATAGGCCAAGAGTGTATATGTTTTTAATGAGGTGAGAGAAGAGTGCCACTGTCAGACACCTCTAGAGGTGACATCTCCCATGAGAATAAACCTTTTGCAATGGCATACCCTGCCTGCTGCTGCCCCACTATTCCTGCCAGGCACAATGTGCTACTCACCCAGCTGGCTTTCTCTCCCGACTTGCAGCAGTAGCCCATCGTCTTGTTGTTGCCTGTCGTGGTTCCAGCCATCAGCATCTTCTGTGAGTACTGTGGCACTTACTTGACAGTGTCAGACTATGCAGGGATGCCCCCAACTGGTAACACCCAGTTGACAATTCATTCATAAACTTCAAGCAGGACTAATAGAGGACTGGCACAAAATAAAGTCTAGGTGATGAGTTCATGTGGAATACAATTATGACTGAAAGTTAATGAGGGTCAAACCTGAAGATAATCAGGAGAATTCAATGCTACACAGAGACTTTCCAATATCACAGTAAAATCTAATTATTTTGTTGATTACACTTCAAGCTGTTCCTTGTGTCTACATTGTCTAAGGTAGGGCAGATATCTACAGAGGCATAACATGACGGCACAGAGCTCCAATTCAATATATGGGCCTCCCTACTACCAGGGCCAGTGCATCCTATAGGTGGACTAGGCAGCTGCGTAGGGCACCCCTTGGGAAGGGGCGCCACCAGGAGCGCCAGCCCCCTCATGCTGCAGCCGCCCGAGCACTCTATATAGAGCCTCAGGTGGCTGCAATTGACCCCGAGTCCTTAGGGGCCCCCGCGCCGCTTTGTATCCGGCCCACAGCTCCGCCTCCTATCTAATTTATTCACTTCACTTGCCTCTGTGTAATTGCAAAGAAGCGCCTTAATGTTGCACAGGCACACTGGCAGAGGCATCATCGAGCGAAATGCGCATGCGCCGTCTTCCAGCGCACCTCACTCGACGATGCCTCTGCTAATGCACCTGTGCGAGATTAAGGCGCTTCTTTGCAATTACATAGAGGCAAGTGAAGTGAATAAATTAGCTAGGAGGCAGCGCTGGGCAGGGAGGGGATCTGTGGATGACATTTATGGGGATCTGTAAATGACACTTAGTGGGATCTGCGGATGACACTTTGGGGATCTGTGGATGACCCTGATGGGGATCTGTGGGTGACACTGATGGGGATCTGTGGATGACATGGTATGTAGCTGGAGGGAGAAAACGTGGCCTTACCACAATGAAGGGTACAGTCTGTATAAATAGGTGGCCAACAAAAAAGGGGTGGGTCAAAGGGTGTGGTCAATAGGCAGAGTCAAGGGGGGGTGGCAAAATTAACTTTTGCCTAGGGTGGCAAAAATCCTTGCACCAGTTCTGCCTACTACATACCTAAATTTCTTTAATTAAAAAACTTATTTTTAAAAAAAGAGAGACACAAGTGAGAACAAATGTAAGTTTTAGGAGACTTCAGAGTGTCATACACAAATTCAAGAAAGTTAGAGCACTTTTGATTCAGGCCTGAATCCAATCAATTGACGGATTTGGCCAAAGAAAACCCAAATCGAATTGAGCAATTTGCTCATCTCTAATAGCTGCCATTGATGGTCATTTTGAAAAAGAACATTATTCTGACCCTGATTAAATACACAAAAAAAAAACTGAAAATATCTCCACATCCCTTCTGTATTAACCGGTCAAAATGTCCTTTTTATCCTATAAGCACAAAAGAGATGAGAATGAATTTAGGTCCAGCCTTGCTATCTGTATTTATCAAGTGGAAATATTTGAAAGCTGTTAACGTTATTCATTGTTTTTGGCCCCGTAGGACCTTCAGAAGCCGAACAGAATATTTGCCTGGGGCCAAATTATTTTATCATTGTTTTGTTGCAAATGTACTTTTTTCAATTTAAAATTACATTCTTTGTGAATGTTAAGTAAGAGGAGAAGCAGAAAAACAAAGCAACATTTTTTTTTCCCAGCGCGTCCTTATGGTGAAAGCTTTATAATCACTAGGCAGAAGGGCGATACGTTGACCGAGATTTTATAATGAGAACCAAATCCTATTGTTCCAAGACCAACTTCATGTGTCCTTAGGCAAGCCAATCTATCTCCCTGTGTTTCAGATAACAAAAATTAAATTATATTACAGGTTCTGCTGCTCTGCTGGCCTGACCGCGCAATGCTCTGTAGCTGACTACGTTCATAACAGCCTCTATGAGGACGCCTCGCAAATGTAACCTTGAAAGTTGTCTAATAAAACTTCATGTTTTATAAATGACTGACTATCATAGAAAAACCTGAAATATTCTAAGTATGGGACAGATAATGAAGCTTTAATTTAATGGCTACTGGTTGCCCTGGCACTAAATACACAAATAAGTATGCAGGTGGTGGACCTGAAGGCTAGCAATGTGAAAAGATATTGTAGCACTGTTTGAGTCTCAATGCTTGCACATATGGACTTCTGATGGGAATGTAAGGCTTTGTTCACATCACGTTTTTGTCCCACGTTTAACATATACATTGAGAAAAGCAGGGATGCAAAAGTGTAGTACGTTATACTTTTCCATCCTACAGAATCCACCATTTAAACTGATCCTTTTTTTAAATGGAAACTTATGGTGATCAATGCCACTATGCATCCGCCTGAGATATCTGTTTAACATACAGTATATATATGCCATGTCTACACAGTACCTTAGGGTATATGTATCATAGAGGTAAGTGCTCTTATGGAAAAAAATTTGTTAAAAGAATCTATCTGCAATCAGCTGAACCGGGGCGGACTGGCCATATACCACACAGGGAAA
This sequence comes from Bufotes viridis, assembly GCA_033119425.1. Classification (NCBI taxonomy): domain Eukaryota; kingdom Metazoa; phylum Chordata; class Amphibia; order Anura; family Bufonidae; genus Bufotes; species Bufotes viridis. The sequence continues at coordinate 465,581,555 of CM065592.1, read as the reverse complement.
TTCCCTGGTGGGCCGATGGATGCCCATGGGGCCTCCTTACAGACGCTGACTAGGTACATAACGATCTGATGCGCTCAGCATTTATTAATGCTAGGAGCATCATGTACATTAGGTAGTCGCAGGTGCCCTCCTGAATTCAACTTTATCACCGTCATCAGTATGGTTATAGGGCAGTATTTTATAGTGCATTATGGTATTTGATTTTGTGCTGCATGACGGTATAACTGGCCCCACAAACTTCTGTGGTCCCTGCTTACTTGTGGCTACTGCCTACTTAAGTTGCCCCATTTTCTGTCAATTTGGACTCGCCTACAACTTGAGGCCATTAAAAGTTTTTTTTCTACGGCCACTTTAGGTTCCTAGTCCAACCATGAGCTGAACACAGGATATCCTGCTGCTTGGAGCTTCAGTGCTCAAAACCAGGGGAACTTGACTGCAAGTGTTCATTTTTCCTACAGCACTCCCAGAGGAACTAATGAAGCATTACACCATGCCCACTGGAATCATTGGACTGCCCTATGTGACACACAGATGTGCCAGGCCCTCCAAAAACACTTGCCATTGCCCTCTGTTCTGGCTAACAGATGAGGATCCAGAAAATGGAATTTGCTACAAAACCCCTCAGTCCTCTATGTCAGTTCAATGACTTTCAGCATAGTTTCTAATTGTATATATCCGTCATAATATACACAGTTCCCTGCGCTCCTCAGATGTGTTGTCAGCGTGTCATTTTGAACATGGATGTGGGATTTCGGAAAATAAATCTAGATATACTGTATTATGCCATCTTTAGTATTAGTGGCTCAATATTGGACTGTTGGTCAATTTTTAACTTATTGAGCACGGTTATTGGCTTGTATATTGTTCTTAGCTAAAAAAAGTGAAATCTATGGTCAGCTTTAATACCAGACGGGTCTTATCTAAACCCCAGAAACAAAAACTGTTCTTCTGCAACAAGTAGGATAATGTTGTTCCTGCCTGCTGCGAATAACAGATGTCGAGTAAGAAAAACTGGCATTCCCCATACGCAACCCTCCTGTCTAAACAGCCACAGGATCCTCTAAGCTTGAGCCAAATCTAAGATGATAGCATGATACAAGAAAATACATTAACTCTTTATGGCAACCCATACATATAGATGGTACACATTTGTATTCCCAATATATAACGATTAGAAATTAATGAATAAAATGACAACTGGAAATTACAATTCATTTTTGGTAAGGAACGTGTCCCAATACAGTCTAATACTGCTCACTAATTGGAGAGTGTCCAACTGGGCAGGGACCTATCCCAATCAGTTAACACCCAGTTGTCAATCTATTTATAAACTACTAGGAGGAATATGAGAGCAACAACACTACATAAATTATAAATCAGATTGTTACATTATGGAAAATACAATTATTCACTAAAAAAAGAATTGTCAGGGAAGCCTACAGGCCCTCTTTAAAAACACAGTTCAAAAAAAAAAAGTTAATTACTAAAATAAAATATTAATTGTAATTCTAATTAATTATGATATAATTATGTAATATAATTAAAATTATATCAAATATTTGAATGTATTTTGTAAACTAAATTAAAGGGGTTGTCTGGGATTTTTATATTGAGGGTCTATCCTCAGGATAGGACATCGAAATCAGATCGATGGGGGTCTGACGCCTGACACCCCCAATGATTAGCTGTTTAAAGTGACTGCAACGCTAATTGAGCACCATGGCCTCTTCCTACACCATGTGACATCACTGTATATCACCTCACATAGCCTAGGCGCAGCTCAGTCTCGTTCAAGTGAATGGGTCTGAGCTACGATACCAAGCGCAGCCACTATACAATATTCAAGGCTATGTTTGGTAAGTTGCAAGAAGGACGCAGTTGTCAGATCGGCATGGGTGTAAGGATTTGGACCCCCACCATTCATATAATCGATGATCAATCCTCAGACTAGGCCATCAGTCTAAAAATCACAGACAACTGCTTTGAACGGGAAGTTATACAGTTGAAAATTGTGTGAATTATATAATAAATCATCAATTTATTATTTATAAACAAAGAAAAATAAATGAATGCACTCAATTAAATCAGGAAACATAAAAAATAATAATTTTAAATGACTGCAATTATTCATATTTTTAATATTAATTTCTAGTAATAAAGAAAATATTTAATTAAAAATATGCATTACTAAACAAAATACTGTACTAATAATAATTAATAAAAAATAAATTATTCTAAATTTGTGTAAAATTAGCTCATGAATATTTATAGGCAAAACAGGTTCAAATTTTCTTGTTTTTGTTTGCATTCTAGAGTCTGACAGAGTTCCAGGGATTTTTGGCAGTTGCTTGTTGTGCTACATAAAGAAGATTTCTAAATTTTTATGAAAATATGAACCAGCATCTGGGGCCGATTTCTGTAGAACTGGCTTTCTGTCTAGACATTTACACAGTTAGTAATTACCAACATAGACATAAAAGAAAAAACATTAGCCAGATTATACACTGCCAGATTACATAGACATTCTAAATATGATACAGCCAGGCTTTCCAATCAAAAAGTTTGAACATTTTCTGTTTGATGGAGCTGACTGATTATATCACAAATGAAGGTCATTATTGGAGGCATCAGGTAAGCAATCGTTATGGTTAGGGTCCATTTAAAGGGGTTGTACAGGATTAGCAAAAGATGCCTGCTTTCTTCCAGAAACTGCAAACTGTATGTGATTTTGCAGCTCAACAGTTTTTACCTTTTTATCACAAGACCATTCCAGGTAGTAAAGTCCTCATTGCACACGTTACTTCATTTCTCATTACCATATTAATCCGATTTTTATCCCGTTTAGCATGATTGTTTTGTAACCCAGAACATTTGATAATCTGACATCATCTTGGCGATGTTAAAGCCAAATGTGTACATAACAGAGGTAGCCCATAAGGAGATATTAGGCCCAGGATGAGGCTGAGGAGAACTTATGCACAGGCCCCCCTCTCCACAGGCCCTAGAATGTTAGGGTGAAGGCTAATACCCAAGGACCATGTAAAGGAGCTGGAGGCAAACAAGTATTATAGGGGTTGTCCCATGAAAAATGCTCTACTTTTTCCAAACCAGCACCTGGATCTGAATATTTTTGCAATTGCATATAATTAAAAATTGAGTATGGCCACTGAGTTATTCAATCAAATGTATCTGTATAGCGCCACCTACTGTTTGTTCTTTTCCTTATTTCTCGTCCACCTCACTAAGGTGGTCACACATGCTCATTTTAAATCTTCAACTGTCACCAGCCATATCTTTTTTTAGAAGTTGTGGCAGTTACAGGGAAAGAGCTACAGCTGAAAGGACACAGCCACTGAGAAGGGACATGCCCCCTGAGCTGCCAGCCTGAAATAAATGTAGCTAAACAATTGGAGCAATGAATGGGGAGATCTTGGGATCCATGGGAAGTACAGGACTGGTTCTAGCTTATCATATACTATGTGATGTCTGGCTTAACCCCTTTAAAGGAGCTGTGTCACTTCAGCAAGCGTAGAGAAAGTTAATGCAAGGTAATTGCTAATGTACTGTTATTATCCATATTGCTTCTTTTGCTGGCTGGATTGTGTGATGGAAAAATGAATCTAGCCAGCGAATAAAGCAATATGGACAATCACAATACATTAGTAAGTGGCTCGTATTGCCTTTTTCTACATGATAAATGCCATTTGTTGAAGTGGGACTACCTCTTTAAAGTGGTTATCCAATTTCTAAACCCCCCGCACATGTACTGGGCCCCTCACAGGTAATATACTTACCCTGCTCCTGGCGCCACTCCTGGTCCCCGCACCGCCGCTGCTGCTTCTCACTGCACACAGATGAAAACTGGCAGGTGGGGATGGGAATGAGCCTCCCTAGCGTCACACGCGATGCTAGGGAGGCTCATCCCAGTCACTGCTTGCCATTGGCTGCTCCCCCCCGACACCGGATGTTTTCATTCGTGTGCAGGGCAAAGCAGCAGCGGCGGTGCGGGGACCAGGAGCGGTGCCGGGAGTGGGGAGTGGGGAGCGGGGTAAGTATATTACCAGTGAGGGGCCCGACACATGTGGAAAGGGAGGGGGGGGGTTGAGAAATTTTATAACCCCTTTAAATTCTCTGCTATGTTAAAGTAATTTTACTATATGTGTAATATATTTTATTATAGCTGCACAGAAATCAAGTTCTAATGTAAGACAGTGGTTATTCTCATAAGACAGTGGTTATTCTCATAAGACAGTAACATGATGAAGCAAGCAGCAGCTCTTAATGCCATGCACCATCTTCAAAGTGCAACATTCTAAGTGCTGAGACTGAATTATACCAGAATTTAATATTATGGATATGGAATCCACCTTGTCATCACTGCCTACTGACCATCACCCAATTCTCTCCTCTCCAGGTATGTCTACTCTGAAGCTAACTGCTACATCCAGCTTTCCCAGAGTCTGATATTGTCCACACCCCTCCTGTTTCCTTCACATTGCTTGGTATGTCTACTCTGAAGCTAACTGCTACATCCAGCTTTCCCAGAGTCTGATATTGTCCACACCCCTCCTGTTTCCTTCACATTGCTTGGTATGTCTACTCTGAAGCTAACTGCTACATCCAGCTTTCCCAGAGTCTGATATCGTCCACACCCCTCCTGTTTCCTTCACATTGCTTGGTATGTCTACTCTGAAGCTAACTGCTACATCCAGCTTTCCCAGAGTCTGATATCGTCCACACCCCTCCTGTTTCCTTCACATTGCTTGGTATGTCTACTCTGAAGCTAACTGCTACATCCAGCTTTCCCAGAGTCTGATATCGTCCACACCCCTCCTGTTTCCTTCACATTGCTTGGTATGTCTACTCTGAAGCTAACTGCTACATCCAGCTTTCCCAGAGTCTGATATCGTCCACACCCCTCCTGTTTCCTTCACATTGCTTGGTATGTCTACTCTGAAGCTAACTGCTACATCCAGCTTTCCCAGAGTCTGATATCGTCCACACCCCTCCTGTTTCCTTCACATTGCTTGGTATGTCTACTCTGAAGCTAACTGCTACATCCAGCTTTCCCAGAGTCTGATATCGTCCACACCCTCCTGTTTCCTTCACATTGCTTGGTATGTCTACTCTGAAGCTAACTGCTACATCCAGCTTTCCCAGAGTCTGATATCGTCCACACCCCTCCTGTTTCCTTCACATTGCTTGGTATGTCTACTCTGAAGCTAACTGCTACATCCAGCTTTCCCAGAGTCTGATATTGTCCACACCCTCCTGTTTCCTTCACATTGCTTGGTATGTCTACTCTGAAGCTAACTGCTACATCCAGCTTTCCCAGAGTCTGATATCGTCCACACCCCTCCTGTTTCCTTCACATTGCTTGGTATGTCTACTCTGAAGCTAACTGCTACATCCAGCTTTCCCAGAGTCTGATATCGTCCACACCCCTCCTGTTTCCTTCACATTGCTTGGTATGTCTACTCTGAAGCTAACTGCTACATCCAGCTTTCCCAGAGTCTGATATCGTCCACACCCCTCCTGTTTCCTTCACATTGCTTGGTATGTCTACTCTGAAGCTAACTGCTACATCCAGCTTTCCCAGAGTCTGATATTGTCCACACCCTCCTGTTTCCTTCACATTGCTTGGTATGTCTACTCTGAAGCTAACTGCTACATCCAGCTTTCCCAGAGTCTGATATTGTCCACACCCCTCCTGTTTCCTTCACATTGCTTGGTATGTCTACTCTGAAGCTAACTGCTACATCCAGCTTTCCCAGAGTCTGATATTGTCCACACCCCTCCTGTTTCCTTCACATTGCTTGGTATGTCTACTCTGAAGCTAACTGCTACATCCAGCTTTCCCAGAGTCTGATATTGTCCACACCCCTCCTGTTTCCTTCACATTGCTTGGTATGTCTACTCTGAAGCTAACTGCTACATCCAGCTTTCCCAGAGTCTGATATTGTCCACACCCTCCTGTTTCCTTCACATTGCTTGGTATGTCTACTCTGAAGCTAACTGCTACATCCAGCTTTCCCAGAGTCTGATATTGTCCACACCCCTCCTGTTTCCTTCACATTGCTTGGTATGTCTACTCTGAAGCATTAATGTCTCTTTCCTGCTGGATTTATTGAGTATTTGTTTACATTGACTATTTCTGTATCTGGTCCTCCCTTGATTAGGCCATAAGTAGCCCCCTCCCTCTTGTTCACACCTGATTGAACACTGAGTGGTATAAATCTAAGTTGTTAGGTCATTCCAGACCTTGGTCATTCCAAAATGCACCATCTTCAAAGTGCAACATTCTAAGTGCTGAGACTGAATTATACCAGAATTGAACCAGAAGGGACCCAAAGGTAACTACAAAAAGTTAATGTAAACAATGTTTTACTTTTTCATCTTACTCTTCCCACTGTTCCTAAACCTCCTAAAATACCCCCACATCCATGCTCCCAGCAAGGAACTATTCATATCTCCCTCCATCTTACCTTCTCATCTGACTGATTGCACAAACTTGTTTGGCAATGTAAAACACTTCCTTCCCAAACACACACAGATACCCCCTACCCTTTCTTTTTCTCACCTACTGACACTTTCTCTGCTTCTCCTTATTGCTGGTGATATCTCCCCAAATCCAGGCCCCCTCAGCAAATCCCCACTATCACCTCTACCTCCTACTACAAATCTCATTCCACAAATTTTTGCAACCCCTTAAACCTAATAACCATTCCTCTGACCCCTGCTCCTTTGGTTCCTCTTTCTGGAGCATTATGGAGCGCTCGCTCTGTCTGTAACAAACTGTCCTACATTCATGATCTCTTTATCTCTCAAAAACTTTCCTTTCTGGGTCTCACAGAAACATGGCTGACACCCTCCGACACCTCCTCCCCTGCTGCACTCTCGTATAGTGGATTTCATTTCACTCACACCCCCGCCCTGGCAGCAAACATGGTGGAGGAGTTGGTCTTCTCCTATCAGATACCTGCTCCTACAGCCCAACTCCACTGCCGCCCTCCATTGCACCCACTTCATTTGAAGTACACTCTGTTCGCATCTACTCTCCCTCCAACCTCCAAGTAGCTGTTATTTACCGCCCCCAGGCCCAGCCACCATCTTTCTTGACCACTTTAACACCTGGCTTCTACACTTTCTTTCTGCTGACATCCCCACTATCATCATGGGTGACTTCAACATCCCCATTGACACCTGCCACTCAGCCGCCTCTAAACTCCTATCGCTCTCTTCCTCCTTCGGCCTCTCACAGTGGTCTTCCGCTCCCACACACAGAGATGGTCACACTCTGGATCTTATCTTTACCCGCCTCTGCTCCCTATCTAACCTTTCTAATTCGCCTCTCCCCTATCCGACCACAACCTACTCACCTTCTCTTCACTGGTCTCTTCTGCTGCTCCCTCGGTCCACACACTAACACATCCCCGCCGCAACCTTAAACATCTTGACTTTCGCTTGCTCTCCGACTCTCTTCTGCCGCTCTCCTCAATTTTTTCCCTCAAGACCCAGATACTGCCACCACCCTATATAACACAACAATAAGTGCAACTCTGGACACTATTGCCCCACTTACACACAACAAAACCAGAAAAATCAACAGACAACCCTGGCATACCGACCTGACCAAAAATCTCAGACAAGCTTCCAGGGCTGCAGAGCGGCGATGGAAGAAATCCCATTCTAAAGATGAATTCACCGCATACAAGCAATCCCTCCTCATTTTCAAATCCTCACTTGCTGATGCAAAACAGGCCTACTTCTCATCTCTCATATCTTCCCTATCCCACAACCCAAAACAACTTTTTAACACCTTTAATTCTCTTCTCCGTCCACCAGCGCCCCCGCCCTCTCCTCTCATCTCAGCTGAGGATTTCGCCACATTCTTCAAACAAAAGATAGTCAACATCAGAGAAAGCTTCAACACACAGTCTCCACAGACCCTCCACACTGCTGTTCTGTCCTCTTCTCCCAAAACCAGCTTCTCCGCTATTACAGAAGAAAAACTCTCCACTCTACTCTCCAAATCCCATCTCACCACCTGTGCACTTGACCCAATCCCATCCCACCTCATCCCTAACCTCACCACAGTGTTTATCCCAGCCCTAACCCATCTCTTCAACCTATCACTAACCTCTGGTCTCTTCCCCTCTGCTTTTAAACATGCAACCATTACACCCATCCTCAAAAAGCCATCACTTGACCCATCTTCTTTGTCCAGTTATCGCCCCATATCACTTCTTCCATATGCCTCAAAGCTACTTGAGCAACATGTCCATTCTGAACTGTCCTCTCACCTCTCCTCCTGCTCCCTCTTTGACCGGCTACAATCTGGCTTCCGACCCCATCACTCAACCGAGACTGCCCTCACCAAAGTCACCAATGACCTACTACTTGCCAAAACCAAAAACATTACTCTGTCCTCCTTCTCCTTGACTTGTCCTCTGCCTTTGACACTGTCGACCACTCCCTTCTGTTACAAACTCTCTCATCTCTTGGCATCACTGACCTGGCCCTCTCTTGGATCACATCATACCTCACAGACCGGACATTTAGCGTCTCCCACTCTCACGCCACCTCCTCGCCTCACTCCCTCTCTGTTGGTGTCCCGCAAGGCTCCGTCCTAGGACCCCTGCTCTTCTCTATCTACACCTTCGGCCTGGGACAGCTTATAGAGTCCCATGGTTTCCAGTATCACTTTTATGCTGACGACACACAAATCTACCTCTCTGGTCCAGACATCACCACCTTACTATCCAGAATCCCACAATGCCTATCTCGCATATCCTCCTTCTTCTCCTCTCGCTTTCTAAAACTTAATATGGATAAAACAGAATTCATCATCTTTCCCCCATCTTGCTCACTCCCCCAACAGACCTATCTATCACAATCAATGATTGCACACTCTCCCGGTCAACCAGGTCCGCTGCCTTGGAGTGACCTTGGATTCTGCCCTCTCCTTCCGACCACACATCCAAGCCCTTTCCACCACCTGCCGTTTCCAACTCAAAAACATCTCCCGCATCCGCCCTTTCCTCAACTTTGAATCGGCAAAAATGCTTATACATTCCCTCATCATCTCCCGCCTAGACTACTGCAACATTCTCCTCTGTGGCCTTCCATCTAGCTCTCTCGCACCCCTACAATCTATCCTCAACTCTGCTGCCCGACTAATCCATCTCTCCCCCGTTACTCCTCTGCATCTCCCCTCTGCCAGTCCCTGCACTGGCTCCCCATTGCCCAGCGAATTCAGTTTAAAATACTAACCCACACATACAAGGCCGTCCACAATCGGTCCCCTCCCTACATCTCTGAGCTACTTTCCCGATACATCCCCACACGCAATCTTCGATCCTCACAGGATCTCCTTCTCTCCTCTCCTCTTATCACCTCTTCCCACACTCGCCTCCAGGATTTCTCCCGTGCATCCCCTATACTCTGGAACTCGCTGCCCCAACATATCAGACTCTCACCTACAGTGGAATCCTTCAAAAGCAACCTGAAAACCCACCTCTTCAGACAAGCCTACGACCAGTGACACTGCTGCTTCTATACCGCCATGACCAGCTTCACCCTCGCCTACTGTCTTCATCCCCCATACCATGTAGATTGTAAGCCCTCACGGGCAGGGCCCTCTATCCTTCTGTACCAGTCTGTAACTTGTCTCGTTCATGCTTAATGCAATTGCCTGTATTATGTATGTGCACCGCTTATGATATGTACAGCGCTATGGAATGAATAGCGCTCTAAAAATAAATAATAATAATAATAATAATAAAATAATTCACCGTAATATGGCTGAAATCAAGGCACGTAGCCCTGTGTAGGCCAGTCCTGATGGCGCTCCTTATTTATGCATGTGACTGAGCTCTCCTGTGCTATAAATTGCATTGATATAAAAGAACAGTGTCATTCCGCCTAATAACACAGGGTTTAGCTTTAGGAAACGAGAGATAACAATGGAAACTTGCTGAGTGGCTTTAATTAGTCATTAGCTCTGCTAATAGCACCGGGTAATTATCTGTCACTTTTATTATAGGATGTATCAAAATAATGTTTTCGTCCGTTTCATGCCCGTTAGGACCGCTGCAATTTTTTTGGGACGGGACTATATGAATAAAAAAAAGTAGCCTCCGTGTTCAAAAAATGTCTTTAGCTCTCATGCTACCCCATGTGGAGGCTCAAATTGGGAGAGGGAACATTACATTACAGAACAGATGCATTGCTATGGGCACCTACTGAACTTTTTCTTTGTATCAGTTTTTCTAAATGTCCCTTATGATGTCTATCCCAGAAAAAGAACGGCTTTCTGACTTCACAAAAGGGGAGATCGATCAAAACTGGTGTAAAGGAAAACTAGCTTAAATGCCCATAGCAACCAATCAGAGTCCACCTTTCAATTTTCACAGCTCCTTTGAAAAATGAAAGGTGGAATCTGATTGGTTGCTATGGGAAACTAAGGCAGTTCTACTTTACACCAGTTTTAAATCTCCCCCAAAGTCTTTAAACGGCATCTATTTTATATAATAATAGTGCCCTGTGGTAATGATAACCTGTCATGTTAATGATGTGTGTCAAGTGCTCGTTTATGTCCCACTGGACCATATGTTAGAACAGAATACTTCCTATAAAGGACAATTCACCCCTAATTATGGACAATTTCCCCTAAATAGACCTGTTTAGACCTCATGCACACAACTGTATTTTTGCGGTTGTGACGCCGACTCGTTTATTTCTTTGGGACAGCAAAAAGGTGGAAGCAAACAGATCACATCCATGTGCTGTCTGCATCCATGTGTTCCACAAATGTTAGAATATGTCCTATCCTTGTCCGCTTTGCAGACAAAATAGGCATTTCTACTATTGGGCCTGCGAAATATGCAGCATGCACACAGTCGGTATCCGTATTTTGTGAATTTATGGTTTGCGGACCACAAAATACACACAGTAGTGTGAATGAGACCTTAATGAGATACTGGTTGCAAATCAGACAACATGATTCATGGGTTCATGTAGAGCGAGGCGCATTTAGGCTGCATGTAAGGCATAGGCAAGAGACACAGAAAGGGAGCGTCTTATGAGAACTACTCTGTTGCATCATATTTCGGCCATATTGAATATCACCTGCAGATGGACATGGCCGAATGATCTGGCTTTGATGGGAGCTCATCTCACTATGTGACAACACTTCATTTTATGTCTCAATCTATCGCTAGTCTTGCATACATATGACTGACACCTTACATGTTTGACAATATTGGTCATTGTTTTCCACAGGGTGTGCCCATAACAAAGATGGAGCCCCGTACTGGAGCTTATCGGTGCTCATCTGTGCTCCATCCAGATCTATAGCTTGTTATCCCCCACCTCATTTCCATTCCTTGTAGGATATCATTAATTTTTGGCTGTTTCTTCTTAAGGAACGTGGTAATGTGTTAATGGAGGTGAAAAACTCTTCAGGGGTTGTCTTATCATAAATGGACCTCTTCATATGGGCTCCCAAGACAACCATAGAACATCCTATTTTGCTTGTTCAATTTTGTTAGGAATTTCCTCTATAGCGGCCACCGCAGGGAACTTGTATTATTACACGGAGACCATTCACATGGAATCCACCAACCGAAAGTTGCTACTGTTGCTCTGTCAAGGATGAAAAAAATTAAATATCTTAGGCAGAGCACTATTTTAAGAACAGCTTCTTACTGTAATTTCACCTCCTGATCTATTTGTGCAGAAAGCTTCTCAGCTTCTCCTACTGACATAATCTCTGCTGAAAGAGATTTATCTATTGGAAAACAAGGTATAGGGTTATGGGAAGCCAGGAATTTTCTGTGTCAAGACAGTCCACTGGTTGTCTCACACAGGTCATATATCAAGAAAGCCGCCTGAATGGCTATTTAGCATCTTTCTTGGACACCTACAGGTGCCTGCTGCCTCTTGGCAGATTTTGCCGTCTATTTTCAGTTTATGACATATAGCAGAGTTGTAGTCTCTAAGGCATTTTGGTGTCTGGTGAACTCCCACAAAGATCAAAGAACTAAGGGCACTTTGCATGCTAAGGAACACCTTTGCAAAGATATCTTTTTCTCACAAGGTGTGAGTAACAAATAGCTCTGCACATTCATTTTTATTCTTATGCTACTACATTCATTGTACATTGGATTACCCTCAAAGATAAAACTTTGCCTTTTACATATCATTGAATCATGATATATATATATATATATATATATATATAACTAAATACTAACAAAATACAGCTGCTGCTGCCCCATACTCTACCGCTCTACCTGTTCCTAGTAATGACGAGGGAGTCTCGTCCTCATTGCAAATGTTTTGATCCACACGACAGGAGATGCAGCGGTGGCCGTGCTGTGATCAGAAGTGACGCGGGTGACGGGGATCAGGGTAAGTATACCTTTATGAAGGGCCCGGGCATTGGGGGGTCATTATAGGGGTTGGATAACCTCTTTAAGGCCCATTACAGGGATACACAGTGTTGGACTGAAGTCCATTGGAACCACCAGAGGAAATGATTCTGAGGGACCACCCTCTGGGCATACAGAATCTTAAGGACCCTGTTTTATTAGGGACCCATTATTGTCACAACTTGGGTCCATCAGAAGATCCTCTGGTACTCTCGTAGGCCAGTCCGACACTGAACATTTGTGTAAATGTGCCACTAATCACCTGACAAATGAGCAAAGTCCTTGTCTGTCACGTGATGTGGTTGTTTATGCGGCAGCTCATTGCTCTGTGTAATCAAGGATGTGATGTCATCAAATAATGTCTGGATGAACAATCATAGCAAGGATCATTTAACTCCCCCATACTGAAATGTTGATTTCTGCATGTAAATCGAACATGAGCAGGCAATGATCGGGAGCAACCAAGAGGTGCATTCCCAATCACTGCACAATGCATTGGCCAGTGTAAGTTGGTCCTTAGATGGTTCGACTTATGATTAACTGATCACAATGCTGAGATCCAAGCAACTGACTGTGGGGGAATCCAGTAGCAAGTGTTTGATTCTTCAACAGTGCCACCATGGGTGAGATGAAAAATTAAACTATGCCATTAAAACCAATAGACTATGCCTGTATTGCACAGCTTGAATGGGTCCTCCACTGCTGTTCACTCTGAGTCTTGAATAGACGACCTGCTTCTATTATCTCAGAATAAAAGACAAAACATAAGACATGAAGGGACAAGACCACTTCAGATTTTCTTCAGAATAATGGCTTATGAATTTTTTTTCCATTACTTGCCTTTTGAAATTCTAACTTCAGAATTCTGGCTAACAACAATTTGTCTGGAAGTAGGCGCAGAATTATTATTTTACAGAAACTCCTGCTCCATCAAGCCTGAGTATTCAAACTTTCAGTCAGTACCAATTTGTGTTGAGAAAACTTCACCTTGGGTTGTCGCTTATTACATGATTACATCCCTAATACCTTGTACTTCATGTTTACTGCTTTCCAAAAGAGCAAAAAAAGGAAAAAAAAACAAGCAGCAAACTATTCCATTCTGGAAATACCCATTACCTAGGTCGCCCATTAGACTTCTGGCTTTAAAATGTGCATTTCCTACTGTGATAATGAATATTTTTGCCATATACAGTTTGTACATGATAATCTGAAAAAGTGCACTGCAAAATATAAATGAAAGGGTAAAAGCACTTTGCAAATAATAACAGCAAATATTAAATCCTATTAGGCTAATGACACCTCAAAAGAAAATGTGTACGTCTGTTCATTTCAACACCATGGAGAGGTGACCGATGAAGTACAAGTGTCCTCCATATTGTTGAAACCTTCAGTATATTTTCATGATCCTATTCACATAAAATGTTTGATACTGGCAGTGAAAATGATCTAAGCTAAGAATTATATTCATGGTGCCTTGTTATACAATGAATAAATTTAAAGGTGTTGTCTGCTTTGTACAATATCTTTAATTTTTTTAATTCCCTCTACAGACACAGGCTTTTCAGCTCCAGGGAGCACTAGCATTGGGCTGCATTTTTTGGGTGAACCTGAAAGTGTTCAATTACCCTGCAGCACCCCTACAGGAAAAGCAAATTATTACACAAATGTTTGGTGGTACTCCATACAGTAGCCAACTTGGGATTCACTGACTGATGTTTTTAATGTAGTATTTTCCCAAAAACAAGCAACCAAGTCGAAAAACACTGATGGATTGGTTGAACATCCAGAATTAAATACACCAATCAGAGGTTAAATGGGCTACAGAAAAGGGTTCAGACTTATCGACAAGAGATGCTTCTTCAGCAGGGTTGCCAACCAGAATATTTCTTTTTTCTGGACAACTTTTCCCAAAATCACGGACAGCCAACATATGGACACATTGGAAAACCATAATGAATGATAAAGATAAAGTAATCCATGTCCGTAGCTCAATATACTGATAAGAACTCATTATCAGCATTTACTGTGAGCTGCAAATTATGATAATTACCAACAAATCAATCAAGTCAAGTAACACCAGCCTCAAAAAAGTCACGGACACATCTATTTTTTTTTTCATGGACACAGGAAAAAAAACACAAACTGTCTAGAAATTTCTGGACCATTGGCAGATTTGTCCTTCAGTCTGGTTGGTCCTGGAGAAAATGCCTCTTTAGTTGCAACATTTGGAGAAAAAAAAACTAAACAACCTGAGCTGAGTGTATTAAGTTTTATTTCCTACTGAACTAAGGCTTCAATTTTCTAATTGTAAGGTCTTCCATAAAAACCTATCTAATCGGGTTTGTAGCCGTATATTTATCAGCTCGCCAATTAAACACAGAGAAATTTAGCTGTCAGTATGGAGTACTATCTGCAGAAAAGCCGAACTGAACGCAAACAAGGCATACATATGTCATTAGTATAATGAACATAAAGTACATGAAAATAAAAACCGGTTCTAGTGCAAATATAATTATCCGCAAGTCACTGAATAGGAAAATTAGAGAAAGCTAAAATATTTATAGGCGGGAGACATCTATATATAGTAAAGGTGAGCATTCCGCAAATCTAATTGAGCTGTATCCAGTAGAAAGGAATCATTAGCTCTTCATCAAGTATCAGGAGGTGAGGTAATTGGCAGGTCTCTGAAATAGTGCTCCAACAGTAATAATATGAAGACACAGCAATATATATTATGGGCTTTAAATTGATAGGCTCTACGTGTGTATTACTGCTAACTGCTGGGTCGTACATCATCATCTAGCACAATCTGCATATGGATCCTGCGCCTGGGCCGCACTGTATATGGGCACCAAAGCACAACGAAAGTCAACAAATGTCAAATTAAAGGGAAACTGTCACTTCGATTATGCATTATTTTCTGCAGTACTACATGAGAATTTTTTACTTTTTACGACTGCTTCCCCCCTCTATCTCTGCTGTGCTGAAATACACAGTCCAGACTGCTGTGCTTGTGCATGGAATGGAAAGAACTCATCAGTGCAAGCTCAACAGTCGTGAACAATGTATTCTAGAGCGACTTTGACTGCTGACAGCAGGCGAACAGGGGCAGTTTGAAAATAAAAAATCACGATCTGGACTCCTAATCTGGTATGTTACTCATGTTACACTGGAGATAATACTCCAAAATCGTGGTGACACTTTAAAGTTTGCTGAAACTATGTACACCTTTGGAGGAAATTTCGTTTACTGCATTTTACTCATTTTGGGCTAAAAATTATTTTTTCAGTTGGTCTTTATTAAAAAATATTTAGCCGTTCTGTCACAAAAGAGTAACCGTTTGTCTAGCTGTATGAATTGTACTTTTACTTTGTGCTTTCATCTAATAAACTATTCTAAATTGCTAAAAGGTCATAAACACTTATTTAAGCCAAACAATAAGATAAGAATTGAGCTATAATGAGTGTTTAGGAAGTCAGCCATCAGCTAATGAGAAACAATAAAAATACAGAGCCAGCTACTGGAGAATCTCAAGGCTGTAGAGAGAAAGGGGCTCAACATTTTTAATAAAGACTAATTGAAGAAATAAATTATTTTTAGCTCAAAAAGAGTGCAATGCAATAATTAAAACAAATGCCTCCAAAGGTGTACATACCCTTTAAGTGTCAGTGTTTGCTACATTTCTAGATAGAGATAGATCAGCAGACAGATATTAGATAGATGAGATAGATAGATAGATAGATAGATAGATGAGTGATAGATAGATAGATAGATAATAGATTGATAATAGATAGATAGAACATTTTGCAGGATTTCACTTTAGTTTTCTATCTTTCAAAAAACAGCCATTAAGAAAACTGATTTAGAAAGTCATTCAGCTGAACACATTCATTTTTATAACTGTTCCTCTGCGTCTATTCAACATATGCAGCTCAGAGTTTAATTATAAAATGAACATTTAAGTGTGATACTATTTAGCAGCAAAGCCTGAGCCGCTCTGTGATACATCTGAGGCTATGAGCAACAGTAATGAGGCAGCTCAGTGCACAGACTGAATATGTCATCGTTTATACAAAGAGTTATCTGGCTTATGTTCACACTTGCCCTACAGTGCTGAGTAAGAAGGCCTACTAGAAGAAAATCAATAATTTAATAAAATAGAACATTTGGTGTATATTAAAAAAATTTGAAAAACTATTTTGTACTGTCTTACTTCTAGGCTGACTTATGACTGGATGAAGTTGCAGGCCCAAAGCCTGAGGCTGCACTACAAAGAACTGGTTGACATGTCCCTTTGTGATTTTCTTTTTTAGCTGTATTGTTTGTTATGGTGACCTTGTATATCCTCACATATACACACATATTTCTGTCACTGTTCAAAACCTGCAGAATATAGATATGATTTCTGTAGATACTACAATGTGAATCAGAATCACTTAGAACTTTAGAAGTGCAGTCTCAGGCTTTGGGCCTATAACTTCAATCAATCATATCCCAGCACACAACATTTTGAAAATCATATTTTTTACATTTTAAGAGGTCTCCTTCAGTGACCTAACAAGGAGTGCACTACAGCAATAAGGCTTTCTCGACAGAGAAGCCTCCTAGTGGTGTATGACTATAGATACTAACGTACCTTGGCCTTTACCAGACATTTGTTACCAGGAATGATCATGTAAAAATTAACCCTACTGGAAAAACAATGGTGAGTGTGAACCTGTACTTTGTGTCTCATGGATCACTTGGGTTTAAAGAGATTGTGACTTGAGCCCTGAAGGGTCATAGATTTGTTTCTTATAGTCTGCGGTTGCACTTTAAGTTGATAAACCTTAGCCTGCATTATAGAACATAACCCGACTGTATCACTGTGCAGTAATTAGACCCAAGCAGTATATTCACTTCTCAAGCTTCGAAAGAACACTTCAGTTTGTAAATGAAACAATTAGAGAGGGCCTACAGCTTTTAATGCCTTTTCCAATGACCTTCTGTAGTGATTACTGGAAAGCCTAAGTGCAAAGCAGTTTTGCTGCATCGGTTGTTAGCAGCTCTAGATGAACTCATTGCAATAGATGGTCTCCTGCTTCAGAGTAACTCAACTTGGACATATCATAGATGCCATATAAGCATTATCTATCTATCTATCTATCTATCTATCTAGAAGCCCTATCATTTTTGTATGCATTTTTGATGAACTAGTGAGCACCGCAGCTTCCTCTTACAGCTGACCAGCAGAGGTGCCGGAAGTTGGACCCTATTGATCTCATAGTAGTGACTTATCCTGAGGATAGGCCATAAATATGAAAAGCCCCATAAAGCAGCAACTTCATATGGAGTCTTCAAAGCAACTGTAAACGTAAAGAGGTTATCTGGGACATACAGTCAATGAATGTTTAATATGTGAGTACTCAATAGTGATGAGCGGGAGGTGCCATATTCGATTTCGCGATATTATTCTATATATTACGAATGTTACGCGAATTTATATTCGCATTGCGAATTAAACTTAGAGCTGAGTTCCTAATGGTTGTAACTTGTATTGCTAGAATTTACGAAGATTGACGAATATCATGAATATAGCACTATATTCTCAAGCTTCGTTATATTCGAGCAATATAACCATTAGGAACTCAGTTCTAAATTTAATTTGCAATGCGAACATATACTCGCATTGCGAAATGATCTTAGAGCTAAGTTCCTAATGGTTGTATTGCTAGAATATAACGAAGATGACAAATATCACGAATTCAAAAATATAGCACTATATTCTCAATCTTCGATATATTCTTGCAACAACCATTAGGAACCCAGCTCTAAGTTTCATACGCGAAGTGAACATATACTCACATTGTGAATTGATCTTAGAGCTAAGTTCCTAATGGTTGTATTGCTAGAATATAATGAAGATGACGAATATCACAAATTCACGAATATAGCACTATATTCTCTATAGCGCCCGTTGCCGCTTCTGCTGACTTCCCGTGTGCATGGGAACGCCTCCATGCTAAAATGTACTGTCGGATGTGAGAATCACGATCTCACAAATTTCACTAAGTTGTAATCGCAATGCGATTAATATAACCTGAATTACTCGCATTGCGTATTCAACTTAGAGCTGGGTTCCTAATGGTTGTATTGCTAGTATATAACGAAGATTGAGAATATAGTGCTATATTCGTGAATTCGTGATACTTGTTATTATATTCTAGCAATACAACCATTAAGAACCCAGCTCTAAGTTGAATTCGCAATGCGAGTAATTCAGGTTATATTAATCGCATTGCGATTACAACTTAGTCAAATTTGTGAGATTGTGATTCTCACATCCGACAGTACATTTTAGCATGTAGGCGTTCCCATGCACACGGGAAGTCGGCAGAAGTGGCAACGGGCATTGAATTGAGCGGGCAGGGAGCCAGGAATCCTCCGGACAGATAAGAACAGCTTTTGGGAAGTGGTAAGACAACCAGAGAGCAACAAGGTTTAACAACTTAAAAAAAAATATATGAATATTCGAAACAGCAAATATATAGCGCTATATTCGCAATGTCCGCGAATTTGCAAAGTGCCGATATTCGCAAAAAAATTTTCGCTATTCGAATATTCGCGCTCAACACTAGTACTCAAACCTGGAACGAATGTCTAGTGCAATGACGTACCAAGCACAGCCCCACTCGTATGTACGGCACTGTGGCCGTATAAACAATGATGGGAATTTGACACTTGCAAGAGTGCCGTGGCCCCTTTAGTGTTCTGGTCATCAGGGTCCTTATCGTCAAATATTGTTCATCAATATTATTGATCTGCTAAATTTCTAATGTTTATGGTGCAGCTCCAATGTCCCTAGATGTCAACACTTGATCATTGAATTTCTGGTTTCTAAGATACTGATAGATGGGGCCTCACAGCTGTGGAGAAAGAAGCTCCATCCATTAGTAATAAATATCAGTAGGAGCTGTATAATCTCCTCTCTTGCCACACAATAAAAGCTTGATAGTCCATCTCCTATATTTTCTGGTAATGTCTGGGGACAGCTTGACGACTTCAGCAGTGGAAGACCTAATGTGGGGAAGACCTCTAGGCATTTGCTCTCTTTGTTCTCCAATTCAGCTCAATAGTCCTAAACAAGAAAATCTGCAGGTGATTGATAAACTGATTGTGTCACTGAATTGACCAACTGATGATGTCACTAGATTGATAAATTACTATGGCTGCCAACTACAAGTTATTAACATGTGATATAATTCTATAATATGAACAGTAACCAGGAAACATTGTTCAGAGTTCGGGAGTACACATTTCACTGTGTAGTTAAAAAAAATGGAATAATGCCAAAATCCTTTGAAATAACTGGAAATTGTAAGAATGGAGCATGTAACTTGAGTGATTTTAGATAGTGTGCTCCACTCAGCACGACAGCAGCATCTTAAAAGCACTTAGCATTATTTGCAGGTTGTTTTTTTTGTTTGTTTTAAATTTCATCGGGTTTGCCAAAATTTGACAACTTCTGAGAAAGACTCTCGGGTTCTAGTTTATGGCAACTGCTTCTCTGTGTGTTTTCATTTTAACCCTACTTTGGCCCTAAAAAGGTGAATTTGTCACTTTGCCAACTTCTGTATAGAAAAAAAAAGAATAATGTGGACTGTAGTCATAAAATAAGATAAAACACTCATTTGGTGGAAATTTGGAAAGGCCCAAGAAGGGGAACTGAAATGTTGCACAGGACACATGGGTAAATAAATTTGACATATTTTGCAGACTTTGGAGTGTTGTCGAATTTTTGTTTATCTTACAAATGGCGGCTGAGCCTTACCCCTTGGACATGCACTGACATACTGTAGGTTTTGTCAGTGCTGCTTATATTTTACTGAATATAAATATATATATTACTGTAATATACACATGCACATAATATATTTGCAGCTAAAAGAGGAAATGTGACTAAACAAATTCAAACAGATTGAAATGTAGAAATTATGAAATGGATCTTTTATAAAGAATTTAGTTATGAAATGAAGAGAGATGTGGACAGGTGTTTATCACTAATCCTCCTTTATTAGATTTTTTCCCTCCGTTCATAGCTTTGTAGTTTACGACGGTAAGCAAACTTCTCCCACCGTCTCATAAGCAGGACGAGAAAATGTGGCTTTTTAAAATTCATAAAAAAGTGGAATTAGCTGCATATGGAGGCAATAATAACCTCCAACTCCACGGTAACAGCTGCCTGTTTGAACTCAGCACAGCTGGAATAAATCTACTTACAGGGTAAGCCCGTTGCGGAGAAGCAATTACTCTGCCACCATTAGCTGCGGCTGCATATTTCCTTGTTGCATTTCGATCAGAAAATTGTCATTTATTAATTGCATTGCTATTTATGGTTAGGTTTTATAAAATTGCTACCTATGGATCAGTGATAAAAATTCAGGACTTAGGAATAGTGCTAAATGGGTCGCATGCGTTGGACAATCACCTTTTGTTGGAAGGTCCCCTGATACTAAGATGATCATTAGGTCAAGGCCATCACCTGTAATCTGTAGGTGGGCAAGTGTTCAATTGCCCAGCAGCACCACCACAGGAGAAGTTAAGTATTGCACTGCTCACATTGAAATCAATAGACTGCCCATGTAATGGACAGAAAAATGGGTCCTCCAGAGAGACACTCTTTGTAGCTGGATAATAGATGAGGGTTCTGAACAGAGGACAGAATTCAACCATAATTTGCATTTGAAAATGGATCTTCTATCTAAACCACATGAAGGTTGACTTATGGCTAGTCTACATATAATATTTTAGCCCAGAGCTAAATTCATATTTCTGCTGGTAGTCAATTGACAAACACAGTCCTAGCAGCTCCTATAATTAACTAGAACAGATATTACTGCAAAGAGCCTCATATAAAGATAGCACTTCCCAGAATTCTGTCTACAGAAATCAAAGAGGTTGTCCCACAAGATAGGTCCTAAGTATCTGACCACTGGGACCCCCACCGATCATAAGATCCTGATTCCCTGGATCCTTTAGAAATGGGGAGATGGTCAAGCATGGAAACTACTGATCCATTCATCTCTATGGGATTGCAGAAGACAGCTGAGCATTGCACTTGACTTTTGTTTGACAGTCCTATTAAGTTAAATGCAGCAGTAGCACACTCTGTTCACTTATTGTAATCAAGGACCCATGTTCCCGTGATCAGACCAGTTCCCAGTTGTCAGACCTTCCCCACTCATATACTTATCACCTATTCTTTGGATAGGGAATGTTATTACACTAGGACAACCACTTTTTAGCCAGCAAGAAATGCTGACAGATTTCAGCTCTGAACCCTACAGAATTGTAAATGCAGCTCTGGAGTATAACACAGACTGTAACTCAGGATCAGCACAATATAAATAATGTAATTGGTTTATAAATACATTAATTCTATATTTTCTACATAAATGGGAATTTAAAGAAGAACATATCCCTTAAATTTGTTTGTTTTTCACCTATTATTCTAATCTTAACTTTGATGATCACATTACTTGTGATATAATCCATGCATAAGCAATTTTTTACTTAGGTTCTAAACAACAATCGTATCATTACTTTCTAGAAAGAGGCTGTCAACTGGGGATGATTTCACTAATTGGCAAGAAATTCTGGGCTGAAGTTCTAAAAATAACAATGTATTAATGTTTGGGAGTTAGAAAACAGAACTGTCCCAATTATTTTTCATCCAGGATACAAACAAGTACTAATGGCGAGGAAAACAAGTGGATGGAGGAATATTCTGCATAGGAAAGTAATTTTGAAGTGACTTCAATGGGCGGACCTGGAAAATAACAACTGCTAAATACGGACTCATTGAGTTTGTTCCTCAATTAAAACTGGTACTTAGTTAAACGGGCTGTTCGGGATTAGAAAAACATGGCTGCTTTCTTCCAGAAACAGCATCACACCTGTACATGGGTTGTGTCTGGTATTGCAGCTCAGCTCCATTGGAGTCAATGTGGCAGACCTGCAATACCGAGCAATAACTGTGGATGGGTGTGGTGCTGTTTTTGGGGAAAAAAAGCCACGTTTTTTCAATCCTGGACAAACCCTTTAAATGCAGCTTTCTGATTCAGCATAAGGCTACATTCACACTAGCGTTTTTTGCAGATCCGTGATGGATCTGAAAAAACGCTTACGTTACAATAATACACCCACATGCATCCGTCATGAACGGATCCGGTTGTATTATGTCTTCTATAGCCATTACGGATCCGTCTTGAACACCATTGAAAGTCAATGGGGAACGGATCCGTTTTCTATTGTGCCAAATTGTGTCAGAGAAAATTGATCCATCCCCATTGACCCACATTGTGTCCCAGGACGGATCCATTTGGCTCCGCTTCATCAGGTGGACAGCAAAACGCTGCAGGCAGCATTTTGGTGTCCGCCTCCAGAGCGGAATGGAGACTGAACGGAGGCAAACTGATGCATTCTGAGCGGATCCCTTTCCATTCAGAATGCATTAGGGCAAAACTGATCCATTTTGGACCGCTTGTGAGAGCCCTGAAACGGATCTCAGAAACGGAAAGCCAAAATGCTAGTGTGAAAGTAGCCTAAGGAGCCAATGCATGGATACAAATAAATCTGAGCTATAAAGGTTGAAAACATTATTTGTTTTTGGATACTGGATAATCAGGAAGGGCTTGGAAAGGTGGTCTCTCCTAACAATGGAGGTTCCCCCTTTCAATACGGCATTAAAGAAACATTCTAGGCAAATGTAATATATTATTTTATGCCTGATGAAAGGTCTTAATTCTCTGAGAAATCCTCTGTGATACACCACCCACTTAGGTATAACAAAATGTATCAGTTTTGGCCAGAATGTTCCAAAACCAGGATTGGAGCCTCCACAGACATGAGCATGAGGTATAAGGGAAAGATCTGCACCTGTTCTGTGTTTAGAGCCGCACCTGGTTTTGGCTCACAATCACTGAAGGAAATCACTGACAGAACACTGTCGTGTTAATGAGGCTTTAGAAGGTTTTACCAGATTAGAAAAAATACTGTAGCTGTTTTGCATGACAAATGATTTGTTGAACTGCAAAAGTTCTCTTCTACCTATCTTGGATTACTATTTCCTCAAACTGTGGTTGGTTTATTGGGATAACCAGGGGTATAACCATCTGCCACATAAAATGAAATATCGTAGGTGGGAGCCCTGTTGCAAACTGTGAACTGGGACTTAAGGAGGTTCTACAATTTCATAATGACACTTTTTTATCTGCCTAGAGTATCCATACTTTGCATTTTTTTCCCTATATACCTGTTTTTCATGTTAGAAGTTTCCTTGCCCTGTTCTCGGCATCATTGCATCCTGGCAGGATGTTTACATACAGAACTTCCTGTTTTCATCAGCTTCCTGTTGAGTTTTCTAACCAAACCTGTCATATTTCACAGGGCTTGCTCCACCGGTCACACTGTCCATTTGTAGAAATCAAGCCCCTTACACCTTCCCTCTCCATGTTGGCTAGATGGAGCAAGCTCTGTGAAACATTACAGAGGATGGTGGGTTTGGTTAGAAAGCTCAACAGGATGAATACAGGAGGTTCTTTATGTAAACATCGTGTCAGGATGCAGTGAAGCTGAGAACAGGGGAAGGAAAGTTCTAACATGAAAAGGTATTTGGAGCCACAATATGCAGTGTTTGAGGAAGGCAGATTTAAAAAATGCATTAAGGGTCCAGAGAACTGCTTTAAAGCTATCCCACGTTGCCTTGCAATACTATATTTTCTGAATCTTGTTACATTCTATTGGTTAGGAGTGGTATTTACAAATGCCTCAAGCATTCTCCCATGACTACTACAGTACTGCAGTCAAATCCATGAAATGCGTGCTGCCTTCCACTACACTGCATGAGCAGCCGTCTAGCACTAAGCTTGGCCCAATCACATCTACTTTTACATTCAAGGCATTGCACCATTGCTTGAAGATTGCTGAAACTGACAAATCCTTTCTAACAGCGGCTCAGAGGCCATGAGTTATGGGCGATAAAACACTTGGTGTATCAATATTCAAAAGTACAATAAAACTAGAGATGAATGTTAAAAAGTTATGGAATTGTTAATACATTATTCAACATATATTTCTATGTCACGTAAAATATGCAAAAACTCTTGTAAATACTGTCTTGTTCATTTGAAATCCATTTAAATATTTTACAAGATTTGAGATATATTAGTAATTTAACGACATGTAATCTTATATAGTTACACTTTATCTCGCAAAGGCAGTATTTCATTTAAACCAGTAAACAATATTTACTGCATGGGTATCCACTAAACCCTATTAAAAATTAAACATGATATCTTATCCTGGCTTCTGCATGGGATTCTCCTGTCATATCAGGTCACATTGCTGTGCACACCAAGGTGGTTTTCTCTAAGGAGTATCGATCGCTCACTCATACTAAGCGCGTACAGTATTACAGAGAGCAAAAACAATGTCCTGCAGGAAACTTGATTAGTTTTCTCCTAATATGATGGCAAAAAGTTTCAAAGGGGACACAAAAAGAAGTTAATATATAATTATGGTTTATATAGTGATATTAAACTCCGTCCCATACATTTATAACACAAGCCAGATGCAAATGTAATGTACATCACATGGTGATGGCTGTGATCAGCGATAAGGCCAATCCCAGTCATTTAGCCTTAGATGCCTAGGTCAACAGTGACTACTCCCCCTTGGGAGGTGGCTCTTTGTCACCCTATTTTCATGCCACTGAAAACTAGAACTGAAAAAGCCAAAAATCTCAGATCATGGCTATGTGTAAAGAGGAAAAAGGGGAAGATGCACAACTTAAAAATGTATGGGGTCATTCATCAAACTAGTGTAAAGTAGAACTGGCTTAGTTGCCCATAGAAACCAATTAAATTCCACCTTTCATTTTCCAAAGGAGCTGTCCCAAATGAATAGTGGAATCTGGTTGGTTGCTATGGGCATCTAAGCCAGTTATACTTCACACCAGTTTGATAAATGACCCCATTAGTGCTTAAGTCTTATTATTTACCTGTGTCTCATTTCCACCCTCTTAAAGGAGTTTTCCAGGATTTGGTCACTTTTAAAGAATCATATTCACTTGCTCCCATCTGTCCCCCAGCTGGAAGAAAACAAGACAGGGACTAGAAGATTGCTGAGTGGAGCCGAAGCGGCAGGGAGCAGGTGAGTATGAATCCCTCATTACGTACCACATGTTTAGGACGCTTACCTAAAAAAGGACCAAATCCTGGAGAAATCCTTTAAGTCCTGCACTAGGCCTAGCACAATGGTCCACATTTACTATTGTAAGTGCGCCAGTTTCTTGGCATTGTTTGTGGCAAAATTTTGACGTACCCTTTTCGACTAATTTATTATTCCGCGTTTCTGACATTCTCGACAGTTCTCATTTTTAAACTAGACTGTGGCCATGCCCAGTGTACCTCTACCTGGTGTAAAGGTACAACAACATGGTGTGGTCGAGTTGTGGTTGCATTGTTTAATCAGTCTGCATCGTTAATGACTGCCTGGTACCTTGAATACCGTGTGGCTGTTAACAATGGAAACCGGCCAGTGTGGTCTTCTATAGTTTAATTGGTTCACTGCGGCCTGTACAGTGTCATGGTACTCGACTGCAGGGTGGCCTTGTTGTAGTAACAACACAACCGCGCCATGTGGTTGTACCCTAACATAACTTTATTAAGCTATAATCCACTATTCTGGCACAAACAGTGGTGCAGATTAGACCAACTTCGATTTGGTGTAAGGTTTTTAGTGGACAGATTTTGTCACTTTGCAACTCATTTTTGGCACATTGGAACACATGGCTCACTGGTTTTTCTTGGTGCCTTGCATGCAGTACTGGGGTCCTTATCTAACCAAGGTCAACATCTGCATGTAGTTCGTATATTCTCGCCGTGCACGTGAGTTCCCTCTGGGAACTCCACTTTCCTCCCACACTCTAAAGACATAATCATCGGGAACGTAGATTGTGACATTGGGGCAGCAAGTGGTCATAATCTCTGTAAAGCGTTACGGAATATGTCAGCGCTATATAAGTGAGTAAAATAAATACATTTTTGGCTCAGAGATAGATTTTCAAGGATTTGTGGTGTTGAGACCTCTCCATTTTTACATGCTAGCTAGAATCTCAGCTTTGTATGTGTCTGTATTTCAACAGGGGATTTCAGTCACACATCCTATTGCCCGAAATACTACAGACATTTTCATTCTCGCCACACAAATTTTTACATCTGCAAAATTAGTGTATCCTTGGAGTGATCATATGCTTGCAATGGTAGCACTGTTTGCTTTTGAAAACGCCAGGTAATAATGAGTATCATCATGTAGTGGCTTGTTTCTACAAAAGATCTTACAAGGAGCTTTTGCTCCTTTCTATTAAACAATCATTTGGTATTCTGTACAGCTAACAGTAGGTTGGCATCTTGGGAGTAGCCATTATATTTTCCTTGATACAATAATAAGCCACAAAAATGCTACTTTTATCTCTGAATTTCGGCTGAACAGAATCATCTTGACTGGTTGGGTCAGGAGGCTACTTGTAACACACTTAATTAATCAATCAATAAGCACAGCGATAATGAGATAAGCAAAGGGCTGGAGATTTATGTTCGGAGTGATTGATGTGTATCATTTACCTTGCCATTTCCAGTCATTTGGGAATAGAGATGAAGAGATCCGGGGTGAGAACTGACAAATTGTATTTTTAGGGTACTTTTACACTTGTGTTGCTGGATTCTGGCAATCTGTATGCAAACTGATACCATTTGTAGACAGATCCGGATGCGGATCCGTCTCACAAATGCATTGCAATACCAGATCCGTCTCTTCGGTTGTCATCCGGAAAAACGGATCCGGTATTTATCTTTTTCACATTTTTAAAGGTCTGGCCATGTGCAGACCGGAAGACCGGATCCTTCAATGCGGTAATTTTAATGCACGAATACATTTAAATGGAAATTAATGCCGGATCCAGCATTCCGACAAGTGTTCCGGAATTTTGGACGGAGAAAATACCGCAGCATGCTGCGATATTTTCTCCAGCCAAAAAAGTAAGAGGGACTGAACTGATGCATCCTGAATGGAATGCTCTCCATTCAGAATGCATTAGGATCAAACTGATCAGTTCTTTTCCGGTATTGAGCACCTAGGATGGAACTCAATACCGGAAAAGATTAACGCTAGTGTGAAAGTACCCTTAGACAGATGGGAATATAATGTATTAAAAAAAAAAAATCATAATTCTTTAGAGAAGATTTCTTTTTAATCTGAAGCAAATTAGGTGAAAAAATGTCACAAAAGGGACAAAAATGAATTTGAAACGTAACCTATAAAAAGGTAATTCCACACTGCGTGTAATGGACACCATGTAATGTTTCATTTCCCCCTGTGGAGGCACTGCAGGGGAATTGGTCATTTACAGCCATGTTCCTCTACAGGTTGCAGCTGATCCATGGAAGTCCTATCAGCTGGACAACCTGTAATCATCTTTTCATTTTTGGCATTGTAAAACATAGGCAAGCTCTGTAAGGCGGAGATAAAAGTATCAATCAAAGGCCCTACATTTGTAATGAAACTATAATTTGCAGATATATAGATCAGTAATTATAATAGGAGATGTATAAATTGTGCACAATTAGACGGAAAAAAAAAAGAAATTGAAGGAAATGGAGTTGCCTCTCTGATTCATTCGTTGCTTTATTTTTAATGCTGATTGGCAATGGAACCATTTTAATTTTAAGATCTTCTCCAGTCAAAAACCAAACAGGATTGACAAATGAATAGGAGTGAATGGTGAAGGCAAAATAAAGGCAGCCCCCGAGACTACTGTCATGGTAGGGAGCAGTGAACGCTAAACTACCTATCCCACTGTTCCTACCTACTGTACTTGCACGATCTGCCCTAGGCAGAGGCCCACAACTGGTCAACAGTCCCTTCCTAGATAAATGCTGGGGCCAAAATGGAAGACAAAGCTAGTGACAGATCAGTGACTACACTATGATACAAATGGAACCAACTAGCCGGGTCAAACCAGGAGAGACCAGTATAAACCGAATCAGAACCAATAAAACAGAGCCAATACCAAATGCAGAAGTCAAAACCAGGAGAGCAACCAGGGTAAATCAGCAAACCAAAATAAGAAACAATACCAAGCCAGAAGTCAGAACCAGGAAGGTATGTCAGGATCCAAATCAGCAGCCAATAATCAGAAGTCAAGGTCCAAGCAGGGTCAGAAAACCAGGAGAGTCTGGATAAATAAAAGACCTCTGGTGAGGATATCCAAGGAGACAACACCAACTAGAGGCAACCTGTGGCTAGCAGACTGCCTGTTTAGATAGTCCGCACTTCCTGATCATGTGTCCGTTGTCACATGACTGATGACATCAGCACACCTAATCGTGTCAGCACCACCTTTGATTTGCTGGCACTCCTGCACCAGGAAGCCTGGTCCTGTCACCCTGGCAACTGTACACCAACGGCGCTGCTTGCTGAGGAGAGCACCTACCAACCCGGATATGACAAGTCAACTACTATTTTTAAAAGTGAATTCAGGCTGTGCTGATTTATACATGGTGCCAACTTGTTCATCACTCTCCTATACACTGGCACAGCAACTTAGCACATGCGGGAGATGGAAACTGGCCTATGTGTCCTGACACCCTTTCCCTCTGCAATAGATGGAAACAGGGGTGGTGAACAAGTCATGCGCCTTTCTCAGAGAGAGAACCAGTCATATAGTGCACTCTCCGTGCTGCAGAAGAGGAAGCAAAATGGGTTCAGCTGAAAGCCTTTGGACCTGCCTGGATTCTGTCACCTGCAGCAAGGAGAGAAAGAGTGCGATATGTGAGTGCTTCAGTCTTCTCATTCTAGTGATCGTGGGGGTACTAAAACCCCCACCGATGAAAACTTTTAATACGTCTTTATGACATATCAAACGTTTTCTGAAAACTCAGTCACCATTTAATTAGCAGTTGCCCAGGGTTAGAAATACAGGTTGGCTTTCTTATAGAAACAGCACCAGACCAGACGATGGGTTATGTCTGGTATTGCAGCCCAGCCCCTATGAAGTAGGCTGAGCTGCAATCTCATATAAAAGCTGTGGACTAGTGTGATACTGTTATTGGAAAAAATCTGCTCTATTTTTCTAACCCTGTGCCACCCCTTGAAATTCCGAATGGAAATAATATGCAGGACAGTTAAACTGTCCTACATCACTAAAGAACATTTATAGCTAAATAACCGAAAACAACTTCACAAAGACCGCATTATCAATGCATGCGGCCATCTTTATTAACGGCTCCTTCTATACCGCGTTCTAAATCTGCAAGGGGAATACAGATCTCAATAAATCATGGCCGGTCCTCAGCCAGAAGAACAAAATGAGTTTATGACACTAACTAATCCTCCAACGCTGAATATTCAACACTTTTCCAAACCGCTGCAAACCAAAACCTCTAATCATCCCCGTGCTTCATTAAACAGGAGTGGAATAACTGTAAAACCTTATAAAATATATGTCCTCCCAGCTGCCCTTCAATTTGATTAATAAAAGTTTGAGCAAACCATGGAACTCTATTATGTAAATGGCAGTATACAAAAGGATGGATAACGATGGTGTAATCTGGCTGTGGAATTGTAATGTGTCCTCGGGATCAGGGTCGGCAATGTCCCAAAAGGAATAAAAGGTTTAAGCAAACCAGTATGGTGATCAAACTATATACTCAATAAACTGCAAATCAATATAACATAATTGCCTGATCCTGTGCTGCCTGAATGTATACACTGCTGGAGATTTGTGCTATTAGCATTATGTATTTCTAAGCCGTATGATAGTTTAATGAGCAGAGAGGGTCATTTTGAGTCTGTTAACAAACATCGACATTAAATGCATTAAAAACAGCACACTTAATTATTCACATTGTGAAGAACACAAATGGCCATGTCCACACAGTTGATCTGGCTTTGGATTTAAAAGGGTACGTACCTCACCTAATGATGCAGAATATAGGGGGTGGTCTGTCTAATTAGTAGTTATGAGCGGGAGGTGCCATATTCGATTTTGCGATATATCGCACATATTCAAATGAATATTCGTCATATATTCATCAAAATCGAATATTCGTCATTATTTTATTTATCTGTCGATTTAATTATTCGCATATTGCGAATTGAACTTTTAATGGGGTATAAAGGCAACTTTCCTATTGGCTTGCTAGAATTAACGAATATAGAGAATCTCGCACTATATTCCAATATTCGTTATCTTCGCTAATTCTAAAAAGGCAATAGGAAAGTTGCCTATAGACAGCTCTAAGTTGAATTCGCAATGCGAACATATACTCGCATTGCGAATTAAACTTAGGGCTGAGTTCCAAATGGTTGTATTGCTAGAATTGACGAAGATAGCGAATATAGCACTATATTCTCAATCTTCGTTATATTCTAGAAAGCCAACAATTAGGAACTCAGCACTAAGTTGAATTCGCAATGCGATTAATATAACCTGTATTATTCGCATTGCGAATTCAACTTAGAGCTGAGTTCCTAATGGTTGTATTGCTAGAATATAATGAATATCACGAATACACAAATATAGCACTATATTCTCAATCTTCGTTATATTCTAGAAAGTGCATCAACCATTAGGAACCCAGCTCTAAGTTGAATTCACAATGTGAGTAATACAGGTTATATTAATCACATTGCGAATTCAACTTAGAGCTGGGTTCCTAATGGTTCGTTTTCTAGAATATAACAAAGATTGAGAATATAGTGCTATATTCGTGAATTTGTGATATTTGTTATATTCTAGCAAGCCAACCATTAGGAACCCAGCAGGTTATATTAATCGCATTGCGAATTCAACTTAGTCAAATTTGTGAGATCGTGATTCATTCTATTTGTGTATTTTATGAATATTCGCTATATTGCTATAACTTTCCATATGGAAAACATGATTCCTTCCTGCTTAAGTTGCTTGTGGGCCAATGACTCATTGACCCACAAGAAAGAAGCAGGGAGGAATCATGTTTTTAGATGTTAAAAAATGATGATTATTCGAAATAGCGAATATATAGCACTATATTCTAAATATTCGCGAATTAGCGAAGTTGCGATATTCACGATTAATATTCGCTATTTGAATATTCGCGCTCAACACTAGTAATTAGTCCACCATCAGTTTAGGGCTCTGAGGAACTGTAGGGCATCCTTTCTAGATAATTAGAGATTTACTGAAAACATGGGAGACTCTAAGAAATACAACAGAGGTTCAGGCACTCCATAGCATTCTGCAGCCTTCACTATGGAAATAGATTGAGGTCTGATCATAGAGGTCCAAGCAGATGCCGAGTTGGATGCTACCATGGTGTCCCCCCCCCCCCCCCCCTCTTCTCTCACAGCATACAGTCTCAGACAGAGGGAAAGAGAAAAACTACAGACATGGAAAGAGTTAATCCAAGTGGAATGTAGGTTTCACTATTTCACAATGAGATATGTCCTAAAGTTTCAGATAACTGCATGGTTGGCACACTGGCACCAAAATAATAAAGGCTCTTATTGGTACTAAATTACATATCTAAGTTTACAGCTGATGTAGGAATAAGTAAATGTAGGAATAAATAAGTAAAACTGACGCAGAATATGTCTCCCTGCAGTCTCCCTGCACTGTCCCTCCATTCTCCCTGCACCCCCCTCTCCAATATTCTTCTATTAATAGTTTTCAGCAACACTGTCCCTACTGCATGAGTGTTTGTCATGTCTCTCCCTATGCACATATCACAGGACAATAGCGGAGACCGCACAGGATGAGGGTTTTATAGGGCAATCTGCGGATTGGCTGGCTGCACGACATTATGGGTGATCTCGTCTTCAGAGTTGCAAATCAAATTTTTCCTAAACTTCGGAAGCAGTCTCCAAGCAGAAGTCCAGATCGGCAGGCTTGTGTAATTTTGAGGGTGAGGACTTTCATGGAGGGCTAGTTTAACCAAATTCAGAATGGAGTATGCAATGACATGACTTAATGTTAGTGTTCGTATATTTACAATTCGTATATCAGAAAACTCAGGATAAACAGCTATGAACAGAGTAGAATGTATTGTGAGACAGCATTTAAAAACCCACCAATCTATGAATCTGAAGGGGTTTGTGCTACATGTGTGTCATTGTTTTTCATTAACTAACCCATTTTAGATGTGAATCTATTGGCAGAAAGGATTGAATTTCAATGATCTTTGTGGTCGACAATACTGGAGCGGAGCTCTGTGAATATTTAATGTCCTTGTGTAGGTGGAACAGCCACGAAGGCTATACATTTAAAAAATCCATTGATAAAGTTACAATCAATGTGCAGAAACAGCTCGTTTGCATTTTACCCAGAATTCAGCTCTGCAGCAAATTGGGCTGAAATCACTTTCCGATTGGATTTCTATAAATCTTCCATCCCAAAAGGAAACCCATTCTGTAGGCTCTGCATTCACAAGCTCACAAGCCTTGTACGACATAAATTAATCAGTTTTCTGCCATAAATAAAACATGACACAATGAATTCCCTAATGACCGTCACAAACGCACAAATGTTGGGACCAATGATACAAATCAAATCTACTTTTATGAGAAGGACAAAGGTGAAATAAATCCGATATGACAGCTGTCACTGGGTATGAGCCGTACATACATTTCACAGGATATTCACAGGATATAGCTTTCCTGCAGCCATATAAATACAATATACAATCGATGCCAGGGCTATAGATAGATAGGGCACCATAACAATGAGAGCACCACCAAAGTACTACAGTCATAAGATAATATCCATTATAATATATAATATAGGGTTTAGATATAAATTTTAAATCTGCTTCTTCCCTTTCCACAGTCAGTTACAGCCACCACTAGGGGGCGCTAATGACATATGCATATATACATATACTACTGAACTCAAATAGACCTAAGTTCCTCATAGTGGCAGCCACAGGCACATACTGGGACAGGGATATGTATTTGAGTACTATCCCCCCTCTCACCATGAGCCCAATAACAGTCACGTTCTTTTCCACATTGGTATGGTACTGAACATAGCAGACTTAATCTTTTAATCAACTCATTGGAATTGTGTAGATCAGTGTCAGACAGAGGTCTCTTGGGCTCAAAAAATGTAAAGTTCCACCCCTCATCTACATATTGTTTTGTTATTACAGACCATCGATATGGGGGTAGATGATTGACTACAAAGCCAGCTCCAAGTGGGATTGTTTTCTGCTGGAACTTTGGAATCCATCACTGAAGGATCCTCTGGATTTCTTTTGGGCCATTCCAATCGTAGTCCAGTTAACATAATACAGTAGAATTACTAGGAGTCCTACGTTATATCAGATCTAGCACATTGCAATATCAGGTCGGGTTGTGCCGAATGAGAAATAAAGCTCTACTACATCTCTGCTGCAGTCACCATGTAAGAAGGTGTGTTTGGTGCCTAGTGCAGGGGTGGCCAACCCGGGGCTCTCGAACCGCATGTGGCTCTTTGCCTCTTTAAGTGCGGCTCTAGCGGTGGAGCTGGGAAGCAGTCAGACCAGCACACTCTCCCCCCCAGGCTCAGATCTCCTTTCCTGATCGGTTACCGTTGCTACTCTGCAGCTCCAGCTCGCTCGCCACTACATCCTGATGTGCACAGTGTCAGAACGTAGTAGGTGGAGACGCACACTATGACCTGACGCTGTGTGCATGAGGTCACTGTGGAGACCGTGTCAGACCTGCACAGTAGCAGGTGTCACATCAGGAGCCCGATGCCCGATCAGGAGAGGTAGGCGATTTCTTTAAATTATAGTACTGAACATAGGGGTCTGATCTAAGCATGAAAGGTTCTGATCTGAGCATGGGGGATCTGAGCATGAGGGGGTCCTGATCTCAGCATGGGGGGTCTGATCTGAGCATGGGGGGATCTTATCTGAGCAATGGGGGTCTGATCTCAGCATTGAGGGTCTGATCTGAGAATGGGAGTCTGGTCTGAGCATGGGGGGTCTAATCTGAGTATGGGGAGTCAGATCTGAGCATGGGGGGTTCTGATCTGAGTATGGGGGGGTCTGATCTGAGAATGGGGGGGTCTGATGTGAGCATGGGGGGGGTCTGATCTGATTTGTGTTGTCTTATCTGAGCATTGGGGGTCCTATTTTGGCGGTCTGATTTGGAGTTCTGATAAGATTTGAGGATCTTATCTTAGGTCAGATGAGCATTGGGGGTCTGATAAAAATAAGAAAAAACCTCAGATCATAAAAAAAAAATCTTAATTTTCTCCGCTAAAACCTAGGTGCATGTTATAGGGTGAAAAATAGGTGACTCGTGTGTAAATGTACAGCTTGTGGCTCTAGGTAGTCATATTTTTTATTTTTTTTCTGGCTCTTTGTGTCTGTAAGGTTGGCCACCCCTGGCCTAGTGCATCATACATAATAAAGCAAAAATTAAAATAGTTAAAAAAATAATACATTTCTATAATAATTCAAGTGCACTTAGATGCGTGTTATATATTTTTAGCTTGTTTTCTACAATTTTTTTTCTGTGTTAGAAATGATTTGACTGCATCCATTTTGTATATCAATCAAGAATGCAAAAAAGGGCAGGCGCTTAGCAGGACGACAACAGAAAGTCAATAACAAACGAGACTGATTAGGTTCTTAAAGTGTGAGAAATGGGTTTCTGCTCGTCAGGCTACAGCGGTGAGACATTAAATAGAAATGACCATTTATCATAATCATACTATATTTATTGGCATCAGTATATTTTGAAAGTTCATAAATTATAGCAGCCAGCTCTGACTACTGAAGAGAAAGTCATGAAATGGAAGAAAATAAGACAACTGATGTAAAATTATGTGATATACAAACTGGTGCCTTTGTGGAGCAAGTGAGGGTAGGGGATGAGAGTAACTTGCAGTTCCTCTGCCCTACTGCAAAATCTGGAACACGGCCTTAAATTATGAAGTGTCATTTCTAGTACTGGTCAACAAAATCAGGACAGAGGGATCCTTAGGAC
Organism: Bufotes viridis; assembly: GCA_033119425.1. Lineage (NCBI taxonomy): Eukaryota > Metazoa > Chordata > Amphibia > Anura > Bufonidae > Bufotes > Bufotes viridis. The sequence goes on along the minus strand of CM065592.1, from coordinate 465,546,069 downwards.
TCCCTCAAGCTGTAGGTGCAAGCCCTGAGGGAGGGGGTTGTATCCAAAATGTAACTTTTAGCATTTTACTTATTATTATTATTCCATATGCTACATATGTTAAATATTCTTCTACTGAAAGAGTCCATATGTTTCTGGTCAGGAAGAGGATAGGCGGGCACTAATTTAGACTCCTTAATTTTAGAAATGTATTAACAATCCAGTATAATTGAGTACTTTTCCAACACTTCACAAGCCACAGATTGGAAACCACTGCCCTGGACTATAGCATAACTGGTCTAAAAGAAATATGCAGTAACAATCATGGCCACTTGCCTTGCTCCTAACACACAGATGGAAAAAGTGGGCAAGGTAATCCAGAAGATAATATTTTTCATTGTGACTACAAGGCTGTTGTTTGTTAGTGAATATTGGTATGTCTTGAAAGACTTCACATATTCCTGGGGTTATAGGATGAAAAGCTACTCAACTTCAAATTAGTAGACACTGCTCTAATGTGCTCAAATGCTTATGATCGCCAATCTGCAGCGGTAAGAGTATGATGGCAGCTGTAGATTCACAACAGCTGATGACCATTAGATTGGAAACCACTAGTCCATGGCTCAATAAACATTCCCGGTACTAACTTCATCAGATATTGATTGCCAGTAGAAAGTAAGAGACTTCATCACAGATCAAAAGAATATGGCTGTAGTATTAAGCATTATTATTTATCAGATTATTAGGACCCAGACCAACAGAATCATGTCAAAGGCGTGAGGTTTATCTTGTGTTTTTCCTTGCTGTCCTGCTGTGTAGCTGACAGGGGCTGATAGTTGAGAAGCTGTCCACGTGCTCTGTTTGCAGAAAGCCAGGCAATTTATACATATTTAAATAGTTCTGTTTGTTCTGGGGCTTCAATCTGCAGCTCGCTCTCACACAGAAATGCAATCCCTGTAGTGCGCTGCAAGTACCGAGAACTGTTAGAGTGGAGATGTTAGTCTGCCCAAATTGTACGAAGCATTCTCCCAAAACTGTAACTATAATTCACTCATTTGTATGTATAGAAGGCAGGTAAGGCAACTCCAAGACATAATCCTGCAGTTCATAATATTCATCAAAGAAGAACACATCTTACTGAGTTAGCAGAGGAACTGAGTAGGCATCGGACAAGTAGCATTAAAATTGACAACCGGTAATCTACACAACCTTTTGTACTTAGTTATCTAAGTCAGACACATACTAATACAAAGCAGCTTTCAGCAGATTGTAGTGTGTAATGGCTAGGTATGTGTGGTTTCTCTCTATCAAATTTGAGCTATGGAAACCTACAAGTAAAATCAATTATGGGGTCAGCTCATCCATGGAATAGGTGGAACCCAAAATCATTTTAATTGGTGTCTAATTTTGAGTAGTAGAAATCTCTGAGCAGTGCTAGAGTAGCGTGTTTTTTTAGTTCTTGGAATCAGTGGTTTTCTGAAATCATAGACTTTACCAATGTGAACTTCACATGTATCCATGACCTATGAGAAAATCATATTCCACTTGAAGGGAATTTCTTTGGAGGTAGCATAAAGGTAGGGGCAGTGACCAGAAATGATAGGCTATAGCTGCTTTTAAGGGGTTCCTGACATGTGTAAAGAGAGTGATTGAAGAGGTCACCAGTGCCAAATTGTTTAAAAGCGTCTAAGAAGTTATTGTACTTGGTCCTTCAAAGGTCTCAAGCTTAATGTCTTCCCCGTAAATCCTGTTGTTATTATTTTTATCAGTCATTGACCATTCAGTACATACTGTGGTTTTACTGTATCAGGCACCAAACATCTTCCCTACATGTCACAAAAGACAGATCACCATAGAGATCTTCCCTTAATGGCCTTCAATCAGATGTCTTGAAGTCAAGATGATGGCACCTTCGATTTCCAGTAACAGAAGTCTCTATGCAGTTTCAAAGGGGAGTTCTTCTATTTTTAAAATCAGTGATGATTAGTGATGAGCGGCAGGTGCCATATTCGATTTCGACGAAATTCGCGAATATTCGAATGAATATTCGTTTCATATTCGTCGAAATCGAATATTCGTCATTTTTTCTAGTTATCGCGATTAACATGCGATTTAAATAATCGCATATTGCGATTTGTACTTAAGGCTACTTTCCTATTGGTTTCATATCTAGAATTAGCGAGGATGACGAATATGACGAATGTGTTCGTCTATTCTCAAAAACGAAGATAACTCAGTATTCCACATCTCGCTTTAGCTACTATTCAGCCAATCCGCTAATTCTAGCATCAAATAGGAAGGTTGACTATAGAGACAGCTGTAGCTTATTCGCTATGCTTTTTTTTTTAATAAATAGAATAATTATAATAATTATATCAAGTAATATAATTATTCTATTTAAAAAAAAAAAAAAATCGCATAGCGTAATTTAACACAGCTGTCTCTATAGTCAACCTTCCTATTTGATTGCTAGAATTAGCGAGGTTGACGAATAGGTTGCTAAAACGAAGATGTAGAATACTGCTATCTTCGTTTTGAGGAATATGACGAATACATTCGCCATATTCGCTATTCGCTAATTCTACCAAGCCAACCATAACTTCTGTAGCTCATGGAGCGTCCCCATCACCATGGGAACGCCTCCATATACTAAAATGTACTGTCGGATTTGAGGAATTACGTTGAAATCGCAATGCGATTAATTCAAGTTATATTAATCGCATTGCGATTTCAACTTAGAGCTGGGTTTATAATGGGTCAGCTTGCTAGAATGAACGGTTAACGAATATGGAATATAGCAGCACTGCTAAGTTGAATTCGCAATGCGATTAATTTAACTTGAAGTAATCGCATTGCGATTTCAACTTAGCACTGCTTTCTTACATAGGCTAGAATTAACGAATATGGAATATAGCACTAGCAGTGCCAAGTTGAAATCGCAATGCGATTACTTCAAGTTAAATTAATCGCATTGCGAATTCAACTTAGCAGTGCTGCTATATTCCAAATTCGTTAACTTCGCTCATTCTAGCAAGCTGACCCATTATAAACTCAGCTCTAAGTTAAAATCGCAATGCGATTAATATAACTTGAATTAATCGCATTGCGATTTCAACGTAATTCCTCAAATCCGACAGTACATTTTAGTATATGTAGATTCTCCCATGGATGGGGACGCTCCATGAGCACGGAAGTCGGCAGAAGCGGCAATGGGCACTGACTAGAGCAGCCAGGAAGCCAGGAATCCTCAGGACAGGTAAGAACTACTGTTGGGAAGAGGGAAAGAAAAAAATATAACTAAAAAAAAAAAAAAAAAAAAACGAATATTCGAAATAGCGAATTTATAGCGCTATATTCGAAATATTCGCGAATTAGCGAAGTGCCGATATTCGCTAAAAAAATTCGCTTTTCGAATATTCGCGCTCAACACTAGTGATGATTTGTGATCACAGACTTCACGACTGTGATCGCCTCACATTTACAGTACATCTGTATCTTTGACCAATCATAAAATTATTTTCTTTGGATCTCATCTTTAAGCCTCACCCCTTTCTTTATCACTCTTCGCATTGCTAAGGCCTATCTATTCCTATGTCCTCGCCATTTTAGCCATGATACATACTAAATAATGCAATAACATTTCTTCTTTTAGATATGAAACAACTCTCGAAGAACTGAAGAGATATCCTCTAAGAACATTTATTTCAATAGAAGTCTCATTCATAACTTTGAGCGATCCAGTAATTATTAATCAGCAGTGTCTCAGTTCACTCCAGTAAAAAGACATACAGCACATAATGTAGAATATTTTGACCCACATGGGATTGAAATCCCATAAATCACTTTACTCCCAATGCAGGTCTAGAGGCAAGTCAGTGCTTAAGCTGTAACATACTGCTTTAATATGAAGCAATAAAAGGCATATTTGCTAAGCAGTGCTAACCTATGAGGCATGTTCAGTGCAATGAGCTGCAGGCGTTTTCGGCAAAGTTCATTGAATTAGCGCAGATATTTTATTCATACAGTCATATACTGCACATTTAGATAAGTCACTTCTATTTCATTTAGTCTGTTTTCTGGCAAACATTTAGCAAAATGTACATTTAGCACATGAAACATGTTCAAGTCATTGTGGTTGGAGGCCAAATAAACACATCTATAAATATGCTGAGCTAAGAAATCTGACAATATATATGGAGGTCATCAATCACGGATGGTCATTTGGGTAATGCCATCAGTTCTGCTCTAAATGTCAGTGGTAAATGTCTGAAATATGCATAATGGCATTGATGTCAAGTCATAGAATGTCATTATTAAGAATGATGGGATATAGGGTGGTGGTCTTCAACCCATGGCTCTTCAGCTGTTGCAATAGTACAACTCCCACCATGGCCTGAGAGCTGAAGGTGGGAGATGTACTTTGGCAATAGCTGGCAAGCCACAAGTTGGAGACAACTGAATGTGATCCTTCATAAAGAGGGATGCAATAGTAACATATACAGGGAGATTACCGAACGCATTGGTGCCCACCCCAGTCAAAAATTAATATAATACAGAGGCGGATGGATATCTAAAAGGCGGAGGATATCTAAAAGGAATGTATACAGCTCCCATGGAAATCAATGCTAAATTAGGCTACAGTGAGCCCCTCTAGTGGTGGCAGAAAGAATTAAGATTTATCCAGTTACTAGAAAAACTTCCCCTATGTACGCTCCCAATATGTGTTTCTTGAAGGACACCAGAAGTTGAAATGTTGGTTGGTGGGGAAATTGTCTCAATTTAGCACGTCTTTGCATTAAACTTTTCACAGTTCAGTCTTGGCTATCTTATTCCAACTGGAAACGCTTATGGTGCATGGCTAGACACTATTAAATTATTATATACTGCAATAAAAGTAGTAGACTAGTCAGGGAGGTCAAGGGACACACTAAATGTCCCTAAGAGCCACATCTGGCTCCCAGGTTTAAACTGTAAAATATGACCACAACATCATGATCAAAAAGGGACCACAAAGTAAAAACAGATGGGCTTGTGACTCTTGTAACATAAAGTTAGAGCTTGGTCACTAGGGAGAGTACATTTTTTTTAGTCCCTTAATGAAAGAACTATAAATAATCTATATTAGGCTGAAGTTACACAGCAGGCAATGATGGTCTAACCTGTCATCTGCATTGGTTTTTCACCATGACCAATGGGGCTGAACTACAAGCTACATGGTTGTAATGCTACTCAACATAAGGTAGACACCATGACACTTCCTAATTTGATCGTGATGGCATTACTGTAATATTATTGGATGGGAACTAGATGATATCTCAGAAGTGGCTCGCAAACAATATGGTTGCTTCCTTAACTCTAGGTTAAGGGCCACTTCCAACAATGAACACAGAGATCTTAAAAAGCGTTCTCCTGGCCTTCTTACTATGGATTGTGACAAGCCAAACATCTACAAAGGGCAATGTTATAATTGGTTATGCTTTCTATATACTGCCCCTAGAGGAAAGAGCAGATCATGATGACATGATATTGTGTGCAAGTGTTGGGGATACTATGGTCAATAGTTTGGAGCGAGCCATGAGATCCATAGACCTAAAGTAGTTAGGTGTTAGGCTGGGAGATAGTTCTTAATTAAATTTTTGGCTTGTAGTCTGAGATTCCATGTGTCAAAATCAAGTTATGGACCACAATCACTGGGTCCAATGTATTTAACATTAATCCGCTTATTCAGAGATATTTTTTATTCAATGTACAAAGCAGTATTTTGTTGTAAAACGTAGCATAGCTTATAGACAGATTTCTCCATTCTAGTAACTTTTGAGTAATAAATTGGCTTGGAGTTCTTACCTAGGGGATTCCATATGGTAAAGGAATATTAAGGGAGCTATACACAGCTGACTTGCCTGATTGACATAACTGCATGTAATCATCCTACAAGCTGAGCATGTGAGAAGATCTTACGGCGTTCTAAGAATTCCTCTGCTTAGAAATACATTTCCATATAAAGCTCAAACATGGTGACCATGGTAAAAAGTAAAGGAATATTTCAGTCAGTGCGAAATGTTGTATAATATGCTTTCTTCAGGAAATGGTGCCACACTTGTCCTTGGTATTGCAGCTCAGTCCCATTCATTCCAATGAAGCTGAGTTGAAATAGCAGACCACATTATTCGCTGCCTTTCTATAATGCAACGGCCGCGAACAAGGTCCAGGCTGGACCGAAACGTTGGCCAGACTATAAATTATCTATCAGTGTTAACTAATATGATTATGTGGATGGATGACAAATAAACCTATTTGATATACTTGCATCAAAAAACCTGAGTGCCGTGGTACTTCTTCAATTATATGAAATAGCAGACCCAACCTATATACAGATGTGGATTGGAACTATCTTGGAAGAAGGCGAAAATGCTTTTGTAAAAAAAAAAACTTTAAATTCAACCCTGGGCAGAGATTAGTTGTCAAACAATCTGGTGCAACAGTATAGAAAAATGGAAAAAAGGAGTAGAGTCTGATAGTAGTATGCCACTGGTTGCTACAATGTAGATACTATACTGTAACAGTAAATCCAGACGGTGCCAGACTGGGGTTCCTTGAGACCACCAGAGGATTTTATTCTGCCCACACCCTATATCATTAACAATGTCTAATAGGTTTTGAATCAAAGAAATAGACCCTAGTGGCAAGTGTCTGGCTACAAAGGCAGCTCCAAACATTATTTGTTGTTTTCTCTTGGTCCTTTAGGGCCCATTATAGTATCAGAGCTTAAGTCCACCACAGGATCCTCTAGTATTCTGGTGGGCCAGTCTGACCCTAAATCCGGAAATCAACACTATATATTGCCGTACGAGAAGATGTTTCCTTTAATTAGAGGTGGGCACAGTAATCAAATAAAACAATACAAAAAGACTATATTCTCAAACATACCCCCTGGGTTATGCAAACAGGACACCCCATCTAATTATTTTATTCCAAAAAAAAAATATTAAAAAGTTTTGGCATGGGAATTTCAATTCCCATGCAATTTTTTTGCCAGTCCTCCTTCACCCCAATTTTTAAGTGTTAAGCAAGCAACTTAAAGAATCCCCCCCCCCCCCATTCACATCGAACTTTTATGTTAATAAACCAGCTGCAACAACACAACCTTACATTTCACATTTCCAGCAATTATAATCAGGTCATTGCCCAATTGTTTAAAATTATGAATGCAAGAATGATTTTTTTTCCCCTTACATCTGCTGTGTTTTGTCTATCGCATTCTCCAAAGTAATTAAAAGTATGCTCGGTGAAAAGAGCAGGGAAATTGCCTAAAAGTGGATACTGGTTAGAACACAAGCGAGTGCTTTATTCCGAACAAACAGAAATAATGTGTTCTTCTTGGTTGGGCTGCAGGCAATAAAGCAACACTTGCGAAAATCATCACTTCAAATGTGACGCTGAGGATAATTGCATTTCTTTAATACCTGTGCTATAATCTGCATGACAAACACGATATATTCATCTTTGGGCATTCACGTAACGTTGGATTGTGGCCGCCATATTGGGCATATGATTCGGGTCAGTGCTTTGCGTACTAATGAGCAGGTGATACAAAGAACACAGGAGTGGACAGGATGCAGCCAGGGGAATGAATGTAAAATGTCATCTCACAAGGTTCTAGTACACTGCCTGCGGCTGCCGCCTGACCAAGCAGAATGACATAATTGCAACACAACTAAATAGATAATGATTGCCAGGGAGGCACAGAAGCTTCAGCCAGGTTATGTTGTAGACACATACACCGACTATAGGGGTCATTTATCATGACCCATATGCCAGGTTTTCACATAAAAGAGTTGCAAGACCCCGTTTCGCATCTATTTAAACACTTGTGTGCCTAAATTTAAGGACACATGTGGCTTTTACACCATCCGCAACATAGGTCCTGAGGATAGGTCATCAATTTATTTGCACTGCACAACCCCTTTAAAGACGCACGCCTCTAAATGTTTTTATTCTCCAACCTGTTAGGTACATGATGTAATCTGCAGTGACGTAATCTTCTTACCAGTGACTGTATTTGTGAGTTATAACCTACCCTATGCCATGTGACTAACACTCAGTTCATTCCTATGAGACTGACATTGAGGATCCCATAGCAATACATAGAGAAACAGACTTTCTGTCCACACATAAGATGCTGTACTACTTGGAAAGTACTGGTCACATGACACAGCTGAGAAGCAGAAGGGAGGGGATAACTCTTCCCTTTTCTTTTAGGATAATTCCTGAATATCCTATTATATCCTATTATTAGCCATTTAATCTTGTGAATGCTATAATTATGATTAGTATTCAGCAAATCGAAGTATCCGAAGTGGACTTCCTTCAGGAAAAATTTGATTAGCTGCGAAGCCGAATTTCCTCACGCTTTGTGGTAACGAATCAATTTTTCATTGAAATGTTGTTAAAAAAAACATACATGCTCACCTCATCCATTTATGTGTGAAGAGCCCGCCATGGCCATCTTGATTGAAGATACCCCGTAGTGACGTATGAGATCACCAAGCCGGCTAGCGTGATGAAGTAATCACATCACTGCACGAGATTTTATGCAGTGTCTTCAACCAAGATAGCCACTGCAGGCTCTTTGCATGCAAATTGATGAGGTGAGTATGTATTTTTTTGAGGGGTTCAATGATGGTGGGCAGCCCAATCGCCGTTCCCAATCATTGCGGCCGCTACTTACAAAGAAAGGTGCTTCGTGAGGAAGTAATTCGTCACTAAGCGAACTTCTTTGTGAAATTCGACGAAGCAGCCAAAATAAATTTCCATAACTTCGCTCATCTCTAATTATGATACCTACAGCTTTGCTTGGCTTTGAATGGTTTGTTATCAGCTTATAGAAATGTAAATGGTTCTATTGAAAACTCATTAAATAATGTTGGTTTGGGCGTCTCATTAACCATGGCTATTTTATTAAGTTACATGTTGAGGTCTGTCATTACTTCATCTCATACTGCAGTGTACAGAAATAATCCAGTTATCAGCCAGCATTGTACCATGAATCGATAGCAACCAGCTTGTGCATCATTCATGACCAAAGGTCAAAGAAATTATAGTCAGATCAACTCATTAAATTTCTCACAGCCTTTTTCTCGACGACAAGATGCAAAGACTTAGTTCAAGTGGCTAGGGAAGACACATAAGATTCCCACAATACATGGAAGTAATGTGTAAAAAAAAAGTTATGGAGTATGGCAAAGTTATTATTTACTGAAGACCATTTTAATTATTATCTGGACATTCTCTAAGATTAGTCGTAATAACACCTGCCAAATTTATTAAGAACAAGTCTTAAGGAATGTATCCTCAAAGTTCTATCTTGAACTGGCAAGACAATATTTAGGAACATTTGTTTGCAAAATAAACACAACTTTATTGGAAAGCACTTTGACAACGCGTTTGGACTTCATCAGGTCAGTGTGTCAAATTTATTATTACAATGTGCAACATTTTTTAAAACCGTAAAGGATTTCCAGGCAGCAGATATAGTACATGACACAAAGATCCTCACTTTGATGTTCTTTGAATCCCTGTGTCATGCACCACCCTCTCAGGCCCTGCATTAAACATAACATACTGTATGAGTTTTGCATGGAGTGTTCCTTAAAAGATGTGAGGCTTATGCATATTTGCATAAATGGGCAGCATTTCCGGTTGTTTTTTTTAGGTATTCTGTATTAGAAAAGCGCATTGAAATACTCCAAGAAAGCACTATATCCCTGTAGAATGTAGAATACAAGTCCTTGTGCCATGAGAGTTAATGCAACAAAAGTGTAGAAGCTCTGTAAATCCTACATGCCAAAATAAATCAATAATTTCCTTGCATTACATACATACAAACATAAGTTTCCTAAAAATTTTCACTTTTCATTCTAAGCTAATTCAGAAAATTGCCTTAGGAAACTGAAGTCAAAAACAGACTTACAGTCACATAGAATCAATAAATGCATCTGGAAAAAAACATGATGCAGCCATTTTGTTGTGGTATTAACACGCCTACAACATGTGTACATTGAATGTCTGAGGCTAATGCACTTTTTATCGATTTAACATTTCCCAGCTTTATGACCACTGTGATTGAACCTTGTGTGGTTCCAAGAGAGGCCTTTAAATGAAAAGAAACAATGACACAGATTTCATTCAGTTAGTCACTCATGTATCTAAGGGTATTGTCTTTTTGATATCCTAAAGTGACATTTTGATCACATGGGAACTGCACAATGACGATAACTCCACACAATTATGTCTCCGTAGGTGACATACAGATTATGACTGGTCCCTGGGGTTTACTTGGCTTTGGAAGGAAGATTAAATTGGGCTGAACATTTTAAGGCTACGTTATGGTAACAGGAGATGATGGAGAGCCATCTGGTCTTCCCAGCAGCTAACTCCTAGGAAGTGTAAATCTGATTCATTTCCTGAGAAGAGGAGGGGACATTACAGTTCACTTGGGAAACAGGAGATACTCGGCTTGGTGGTTGCAACAGTTGTTTTCAAGGAGTCTTAGCATAGATGTTGACAACAGAAAAGAGCCACCTGGTCCACCAAGGTTATTCAGTGTGAAGATATTCTAGAAGACTTCTTATTTCTTTTTTCCATTCTTTCTACCTTACAACCCTATAGGCAAGATGTTGTAATCTGTAGCATAAGAGGTATTCAAATGATAATGTATAAAACATACCCAAATTAAGCAAATAAAAAAATATCTGAATCAATTTATTTGGTGTATTCAAAGAATTATATCACCAAAGAAAAATGTGGAGCTATAGGTAGTGGTAAATGGTGCTACATTGCTTCATAATGCTGAGCAGAATTGGACTGGTCTACTAAAATATTAGGGAATCCTCTGGTGGACTTCGTCTCTGACATAATAATAAGAACCAACGGTCCATCAGAAGACCTGGACACATGTACTACACATGTTCTGCATAGATGGTGTAACGCTTAGAATACTTTCTTATAATGGGCCCCATCATCTACAACCCCACACTGTATTACAGTCTACAGGGCACATTTATTAATACCGGCGTTTTTGACGCCAGTCTTAATAAAGCCCCATAGCTGGTGGAGGATCTGTTAAAGTTATGAAGAGCTGTAGGCCTCTCCAAAACCTTGGCGCATCCAGCGCCGTTTCTAAATGTAAAATAGCTTCCTAGCTGTCTTACATTTAGACCATTTGCTATGCCTAAAACAGGAGTAGAAAATGATAAATGAGATGGGCCTGCTGGCCCATCCCCTTACCTCCTCACAAATTTAGACCTGGCGTAAGTAGGGAGAAGTCAAAGATAGCCATTGCGCCACCATTTGCATCAGAAATACGATTATATAGGCGTATTTCAGTATAATAAATGACCCCTTATGTGTCTATGATTAGCATAACAATAACATTCTAAAATGATATTACATGGAACCAAAATGTCACAAGTTACAAACAACAACTTATCCACATTCTAGTGTCATTGTTATTAATTATCTGCCTCATGTGAAGAATGACCGTTGCTGTAACTCTAAAGGTTATGATATTTTTACACCGTACAGTACAGCACAAGATGATGACTATGAAGTGGTTTGTCAATGCAGCCATGCTTTACCACTACTTCTAGGAAAAAGCTCCAATACAGTATTATGCACAGTTACAGTTTTCTTGAGCAACTACACAGGTAACAATTCAATAATATGCTTATATAACCACTACACCAGAATAAGTGATGTGAGTAATAGGGGAGAGTAGGAATGGAAAAATCTAATTGTTATACTTACTTTTCCTGGAAGCATGAGCAGTCTGTGTTATATAAATGGTGAGTGGAGATGAGCTGTCTCAAGGTAGTAAGGTTCTGACAGTTCCTCTACTCTTTCTGATGTCTGTATTACCGTAATCACTCCCAACTCAGGCTACTTTCACACCTGCAGCATTCAGTGGTTTGTATCCAGATGATTCTCGCCATTGTTGCCGGAATGCGGCCAAATCTCTGCCGTACCCCATTATACTTAATGGGGCCAGTGGGCCATTCCGGTTGCATTCGGCAGTACTGGATCCGGAGAATTACGGCAGGTTATTTTGTGCAGAAACCTCTGCTGGAATTTACACCGCAGCTGTGAAAGTAGCCTAATAAAGGAAGAGATTTGGTATTTTAGAAGGATTGTCTGGCTATGAAAAACCAATTTCAACTAGCCTTTTTGACTTGATAGATGTCTATTAGAAAAAAAAGTGTTTCTTGCACTAGAGGGCCTTGAACATCCATACACTGCAAAGACAACCGAGTGATTCAATTGGACAAATGTAATATTCCAGCTCTCCATTGGTTACAGTCCAAGGAAATGAAACACTTACTTCCAAGATCCACCATAGATGACAGCTGACTGCTGCTCACTGCTCAGGTCTCTTCCTCAGGGATGTTATAACACAGTATCTGAAGATCAACATATTTATACACAAAAATACATGGGAATAGTGAGGTAGATGAGAAATTTTATGTAAAGCAGATCAATATGAGTGAGGGTGGAAACAAACATTAGTAGCAGTGAATTGTTCTAGCAGTTACAGATAAGGAGTGAGAAAGATGTATTGTTCCTTGATATATATCCAGAAATGTAACTGCTAGAACAATGAGTTTGGATGAAGAATTTTTTGTTTCTTCCTCCAAACTCATATTGATCAGCTTTACATAATTTGTATCTTCTACTTCACTATTCCCATGTATTCTTGCATATAAATAGATGCTCTATTATAACATGCCTAAGGAAGAGACCTGAGTAGTCTCGAAAGCTTGCCATCTTGCTTTCATCTTTTCAGTTAACCATTAAAAGGTATCTACCACTAATGAATCTTATTTTTATATCTTCTATTTACTGGCTAACATGTTATGAAGATATTTTTACTTTTTCCACAGTGGGAATAAAATACAATAACCACATACAACTTATGTTTTTTTTCTGATATTATTCATTTCTATAGCTGACATTTAAAACGGTATATATTGAGAAGTAAAAACTGACAAAGAGCCCTTAGATAACGTTTCTTGGAAAGTGCTGAAGGCTGTTTAAGAAAATGGCTTGGTATGACCTTGAGAATATAAAGTCATATAATCTTTAGCAAGATTTTTAGCTTAGATTCCCACAACCCACTTGCTTCTTCCTTTACAAAGGTCTAAGATAGACTGCTTTTATATGGTCGACATCATTATAATTAAATATTAAAACCAGAAGCGCAGTTTTGCTACGCGATACAAATGTTCACAATCTTCTGGTCGACTTGTCTAAATTTATGGTCAGCTGTTCAGTAGTTATTCTGGGAACATGGGATCATAAAATATAATCAATTCTCAATTAGCAGACTCTTAGGTAATTATCAAACCATATCTTTGAACGACTGAGCGTCTTCATTGCAGAGCTCAATGTCAAGAAAAAATTTCCATGCAGCAATTCATAACCTTAAAAAAAAGCTTAAATGTTTAAGAAAAAGGGTTTCAAGGAGATGTAAATTTAAAGCAACAGACCATATGAAGGTGTGGAGACTTAAAAATAGCCTAATAAATATGGTGGTGGGAACAATACATGTAGGTCACTTTTTTCTGTTATGTAGGCTAGAAAGTGACTATAAAGAGTGTCTCTGGAGGACCAGGCATGTAAAATCATTATGTAGTCAATTTATTTTCAAAGCACACCATGCAGTTCTTCATTTCTCCTGTGGTGGCACTGAAGTGGACTTGAGCGCTTACTACTAGATTTCCACAGAGATTATACCTGATTGTTGAGAGTTGCAGCAGCAACTCTACTACTACCACTCCACTACTAACAATAAGCGATTGTCCAATGCAGACAACCCTGTATAGAGTTTGCGCACATTAAAATCGTGCCAGATTTTTTAGATATCTAGATAGAAAGCATATTATAGTATGATCTCCTTATGTTATTGCAGTTATATTATTGCTGTTGATGTTTCTCAGAACGGTAGATAGAAGAGTAATCATGGAGGTTGACATTTTTCCGAACATCTAGACTTTGTGTCAATCAAACCACTGAAATAAACTGCAGGCCACTTTCCATCTTGTAACAGCTGATATCAGACATTAAAAGATCACATAAAAAGTAAACAGCTCATACAGAGAAGACAGATTTTAGATGTTTCCAAAGGAAAAAAAATTTGATCTATGTAGGCTAATAGAACTATATTATACCAGCAACTGCTGTCTACAGGGAGTTATTGGGGCCCACTCGGAAAATTATTACTTTATTACAGTTTCAGAGCCTGGACCCACCAGAGAATTTTGTGTTTCTCTGGTGCAACAGTTTGACAGTTTTGATACCAGACAGGTTACAGGTGTCTCTTAAAAAAAAGTCATATCAACTGAGACCTCAGTTTGAGTGTCTTTTAAATTTTTATTTAAAATGTATGATCTGTTGATCTAGAAAAAAAAACTGCCAAAACTGGAATCTTCCAGAAATAACTGTGAATTTTTACTTCAAAGCTTTATTAAAGGGGTTCTCCAGTTTAGAAACCCATTTTTATATATGCTATTACGGAGTATGGGGATATGGGGGAATCCTCATCTGTTGGCCAGACTGGAGAGTAGTTACAAAGAGAGTCTTGTTCTGGACAACCTGTCCTATCCTAAATTACACAGACAGCCCACTGATTTGAAGGCATACTGTGTAATGCATAATGTTCCCTGTGGAGGCACTGTAAGGAAATACAACACTTCTGCCAGATTTCACCATATATTAAAGCTAATTGCTATGGGTCCCAGGGGGCGGACACTTTTTGATTAGCATATTGTCAAGGGACCCGTCTAACAAATAGGTCAAATAGATATTGTCCTCTTTAAAAAGAAATCTGAACTCTAGAGATGTCTGTAATGCAAGTGCTGTAACTTTATAAAAAGTACAGAGAAATGTAAGCTATGTGGAGCCAGCTCAAGTAAAATAGCAAGTTATTTAAGGTGATGGGTTTTTCATACTCTATCTCAAAATTGGCTGTGTAGACCTTCAGTAAAGGTCATCTCGGAGATGTACGGCCTAACCTTCACAGTTAACCGAACATAGAAACTTTTTTTTTTTTCACTTATAGTACAGATTATTACTGTTACAATCTTGACTTCAGAATAGCAGATTAGAATAGAAGTGATTTGACTGCATTAAAATGCCCTGAGATTGAATCGAAAGATTTGTAAGGTAATTTTCCCACTAAATCTGATTATTACCTAAGGTAACTTTTTAAAGTCTCTTTGTCACCAGAGTATTTATGACTGACACATAGAATACAGCAAGATTACCTATTCTGTGAGCTCAAGTTTTTTCTCTCCTGGTTTCAATAAATGAGAAATCATTGAGAAGATGACTTAAAATGGTGCAACTGCCGTACTAACAAAATCAGATAGGGAACATTGAGTAGTGGTGGGCACCACCGGCTTGTTCATTGTCTCGGTTCCCAGGACTTACATATCATGCCTGTTTATTGCAGACTCAATAGGAGGATCTGTGTTATATATTCGGTTATGCTGAATATAAACTATTGTTTTCTGTTATCAGATATTTCAAGCCAAGAAAAGGCTTCAACTGAATAATGGACATGAAGTCCAACAAAATGCCCCCCAACCAACCACCATGAAAACTACTTTATTTTTTGTGTACCTCCTTAAAAATATGCATACATATGTTTAGTACTGCTTTAATTGCATCAACCACATTCAAAGGGGTCTTGTATGACTGTTTTAATTGATGGCCTATCAGTGCATGATCAGTGTGTGTGAGCAACCTAATGACTACACATCCCTACACCTCAGGGAGGAAGGCTATAAGGGCGCCTCACCCTGTAAGTCCTAAATGTTTAAAGTGAACACTTGATCTTAGCCAAAAGGCCGAGAACGACTCCTAGGCTGGAAGACCCATAATCACTTAAGATACAGCTGATTTAAGGATTTTTTGTTAGCTTTTGGCTAGTTTCCCTTACATCTCAGTCCTGCAGCTCAAACAAATGGATTTTGGTTACTCATTAAATCATTTGTTTATCGGTTACACTATGGGAAATGTAGGAGAGGATTGCATTGGCACAGTGAATCAATCAGACAGCAGATAGCTATTCTCCAGAGTCTGCATTAATCAGCTCGACAAGCTGTCACTAAGGATTGGGTCAACCACATAATGCAATGTACCAATAAGAAGCAAAAGAACATTCTTAAGACTGCTGAAGCAGCCAACGGTTCCCCCAATTGTCCCCAGAGGCTTAAGTCAACCATTTCCAGCTCATGCAGCTAAATCTGAGGGATAACAAACAGGAGAAGATTCATTTTTTAACATCTTTGAAAAAATGTACTGATCTGCATGAAAAAACATTAGGGAAATTAATTGCTGGTGAGGCAGCTGACAGAATATGTGCAGAGGAGACAGACAGTGTATGTACACAGGGTAATGTAGGTTACAAATGTAAAAGGCACAAGCCATGCTAGTAGTCATTTAACTTATATCTGCATACAGTGTGAGTGCTGGTCAGCAGGGGAGAGCTCTTTAAATGGGTTGTATGTGGCTAGATTTCTTAGAAACAGTGCCACCTAGTCCATAGGTTGTATCTGGAATTGCAGCTCAGCCTCAGTGGAAAGTGTTATTGCAATACCAGGTAAAGCCAATGGACAAAAGTAGTGCTGTTTCTAAAAAAAAACAAAAAAACAAACAAAAAACAATTTTTTTTTTTTTTACTAGTCCTAGACTAAAATTAAGGCAATTCTTTGCAATTGCTGGTTAAAACCAGTTCATAGTGTGGAGGAATGGCCACAGCTACATTTATGACTAGATGAGAGGTCAGCATTAGAGGATCATTTAGCGCAGGGTTTCTGAACTCCGGTCCTCAGGACCCACCTACCGGTCATAATTTGAGAATATCCCACAGAATGAATACCTGTGGTAAGTCCTGATGCATGGACACTAATTGTATCAACTGCTCAATTCTAAGGAAATCCTGAAAACACGAAAACACGGTAGGTGGGTCGTGAGGACCGGATTTGAGAAACCCCGATTTAGCGGCACCCAAAATTCCTTTGCACAGTGGGCATCTTAATTCTAATTTCCATTCAGAATGCATTAGGGCAAAACTGATCTGTTTTGGACCGCTTGTGAGAGTTCATGACGGATCTCAGAAATGGAAAGCCAAAAGGCGAGTGTGAAAGTAGCCTTACACTGTATTCTCATGCATTATACCGAACATAGTATGTCTGTTCTTAATAATAGCAATGCCATCACTTATTGTTAGTGATCAATGGAGCAAATGGCTTAATGATTCCTAACGAATGGTAATTGCTGCAGTATTCTAAAATTACCTCCTAATGAAATTATATGCATGTACAGGGACATGATATATATATTTTTCTTCACGATATCCGGAGTGCTGCCTGCCGTTTCTTCACTCTATATATATATATATATATATATATATATATATATATATACAATGCATTTGGAAAGTCTTTTGACCCCTTCATTCTTTTTTTACATTTTGTTATGTTACTGCTTTGTGCTAAAATAAAATTAAAAAAAAAGGTTTTCCTTCATCAATCTGCACTCAATACCCCATAATGAGAAAGCGAAAACAGAGTTATCGAAATTTTTGCAAGTTAATTAAAAAGGAAAAACTAAAATTTTGCAAGAGGACGAAAGAACTGCCTGTAGAGCTCAGGATTGTGTGGAGGCAAAGACCTGGAGAAGGGTACAAAAATACTGCTGCACTGAAAGTACTCAAGAGCACAGTGGCCTCCATAATTCTTAAATGGAAGAAGTTTGGAACAACCAGGACTATTCCTAGACCTGGCTACCATGCCAAATTAAGTATTCAGGGGAGAAGGGCTTTGGCAACAGAGGTGACCAAGAACTCAATGGTCACCATGGCTGAGTTCCAAAGATCCTGTGTGTAGATATAAGAACTTTCCAAAAGGTCAACCATCACTGTAGCACTCCACCAATCTGGGCTTTATGCAGAGTGTCCAGAAAGAAGCCTTCATGAAAGCCAGCCTGAAGGTTGCATAAAAAGCACCCAAAGGACTCCGACTGTGAGAAACAAGAGTCACTGATCTGCTGACACCAAGATTGACCTTTTTGGCCTCAATTCTGAGTGTCATATCTGGAGAAAACCAGGCACTGCTCATCACCTGCTCAATACCATCCCTAAAGTGAATCATGGTGGTGGCAGCATTATGCTGTGGAGGCGTTTTTCAGTTGCTGCTACAGAGAGACTGGTCGGGATTGAGGAAAAGCTGAATGGTGCAAAGTAAAGAAATATTCTTAATAGTGTTGAGCGAGCATGCTCGGCTGAACTGGTGTTAGACTCGAGCATCACGGTGTTCGGCCGAATACCGCGTGTGCTCGAGTGCGATGCTCGGGTCAGTGTATTATTTTTTTCTGAATAGTTTCTACCGGGATTTGAACTCACAACCTTCTACATTAGAGGCAAGGACCTTAACCACTCAGCTATAAAGCTGAATGATAAACCTCATAGTAGTTTGTCATATGGTAAGTATTCCTATACAGCAGAAGTATCATGTTATATTTCAGTGCAGGTTAACATGTAGCTGTATAGCGTAGTGGTTAAGGTTCTTGGTTCTAATGTAGAAGGTTGTGAGTTTAAATCCTGGCAGAAACTTTTCAGAAATGGAGGCTAAATTTAATTAAAAATATATATAGATATATATAGATATAGATATATCCATAATATATTAATATATTTACATATATTATTATATATTTAGAATATATAATATATGTAAATATATTTTGGCTAAAAATATTAGTAGTAGTTTCCCACATACTATGTATTCATATATATCAGAAGTATGATTTTATCTATCTATCTATCTATCTATCTATCTGTCTGTCTGTCTGTCTATCTATCTATCTATCTGTCTATCTATCTATCTATCTATCTATCTATCTATATAAAATATATAAATTTAATTCTGCCAAGTCATAATTTGGCCAAGTCAAAATATGCCATGCTGATAGACTCATACCCAAAAAGACTTAGTGGGGTAATAAAATCAAAAGGTGCTTCAACAAAGTATAAGTTTAAGGGTGTGCACACTTATGCAACCATATTATTTTATTTTTATATTTTTTCTTCCCTCCACCTAAAAGATTTCAGTTTGTTTTTCAATTGAGTGGTACAGTTTATAAGTCACATTAAAAGTGGAAAAAGTTCTGAAATGATTTATCTTTGACTCATTTTTTTACAGAAACCTGACATTTTAACAGGGGTGTGTAGACTTTTTATATCCACTGTATATGTCTGTATATTTTGTTATATTTTCCATGATAACCCCATTGTTTGTACGCACTGTCCTTTTTTTTATAATAAAACTTAACTTTAATAACCCTGTGAATGCTAGCGCTGTAGAGAGTACTTAGGTGTTATCTAATGCAAAGGTGTCTCGTCAGCCTGATATGACGAGTGGTGGCAGCTAAGATTGATTAGTTTCAGGAAGGAGTGCTAGCAGAGGGAGGTCTAGTGTGACCCTGCAGGCTCCCCTCCTGAATCTAAGTCCCGGATCCTGACACCAACTTAAAGTACTCAACAGTGGTCGGCTCCTCTGAGCAGAATCAGACATTTTATCACATCAAATTATAGGTACAGGACCACAACCATCTAAAAATTGGGGGGAGGGAGGTTGGTGGGAGTCTTGAGTTAAAATGTCTTACCATTTTATGTCTAAAGTTCCAGTGCAGACGTATGTAATTATGTAAAAAGTAGAGGATAAGTTAAGGGTTCTTGAAGATGATAAATCAACAGACAGGCAGATACATTATATAAAGATGGATGGAAGAATAGATAGATAGATAGATAGATAGATAGATAGATAGATAGATAGATAATAGATTTTATGTTGGAGTTCTATTAATGTTAGAAGACTTATAAGTCCTATGGCTGTTTCATATTCATAACCATTATTATTATGATTAATATAGATTCAACTTTTATACAGCCTTTTTAGTAATGGACACAGATTTGTCATTAAGTCATGACATTTTATACCTCCTAAGAAACATAAAATAAATATATAAAGCTGAGACTACTGAACACGGAAAGTGAGATTACTACAAGCAACAGCCCTGAAAACAAAGGTTTGCATTTTATCAGCGTGTTCTAAACATCAGCAGCTCGGCTCCACCTGAATGAAGACATAATTGGCTGGACTCGATCCAAGATTCCAAGATTGCCGTTAGAGAGAAGAATATGGCAAGAAATGCCAGGTTGCTGAACCTTAAGCCATCAGCACTGCAGCAGTGTGCTCATAATTTTACAAAGGCAATTCATAAGAAGATTGATTATTAGATAAGTATCAACACTATCATCTACAACAAGCATGTACCAGATCACTGATGGTCAAAGGCAGCCTTCCCGCATTGCACAGTGGACCCTAGGCTTCATAAAATCATAATAATAAAATAATAATAAGCTTCCAGCGTGGAATTTGGGTGGCATGAGGGTTCTTTGGGTAGCACTACTACTTGGTCCATGCTTTCGACTGCTAGGGGCAACACAGTTGCCCATAAAAATTCATTATGGACAGTAGAAATATAGATCGATAGCATGATGGTTCCATGGATAACATTACTACCTTAAAGGGGTTCTCCGGGAATTATTTAAAATGACCACCAGCAATCTGTCCTAGAATGACAGAAGGACTGGTTGCCTCCACTTGCAGAGCTGGTTAGGGGGGTGAGGGGGCAGGGCCTCACTACACATTACGTTCTGGCACTTGCATATACTACAGCATTCCTGGTGAGCATTCCTGTTAGGCTGCTCAGCCATGTTGGCATACCACAGGCAGGTTCACATCATTACCATCTAGTGTAGAGCTGTGTATTGAAGTCCCACCCCCTCACCCCCCTAGGCAGCTGTGCAAGTGGAAGCAAACACATTCTAGGACAGTTTGCTGGTGTCCATTTTAAATAATTCCTGAAGAACCCCTTTAAGCCACTGAGTTAAAGTTTATTTTCCAAAGAAAAACTATGTGTTAGTTGCTCATCTCATTTTCTATGGTTTTTCTTAAGTTTTTTTTTCTGAGATTCTGATATTGATGACCCATCCTCAGAATAGATAATCAAAATCAGATCAGTGGGGGTCTCAGGATCAGCTGTTTGAGGAGGCTGTAGGGCTCCGGTGAGTGCCACAGCCTCCTCACAGTTTAGCAAGCACAGCGTCATCCATTGGATAACAGCCGTGCTTGGTATTGCAGCTCAGCCCAATGAGACTTAAATGCTCCTAGGCCATGTGACTGATGAACGTGATGTCACTGGCCCAGGAAGAGGCCTTAGCGTACTGGAGCCTTTTCAAAATTCTGATCGACAGAGGTCCTGGGAGAAGAGATCATCACTCTCATAAATCTCAGAAGACCCCTTTAAGCATGGTCTGTTGTCTAGCCACCCTTCCAAAACATATGTATGCCATGTCCCTCCTCTAGGCAAGGCGAATACTGTGTCTGGTCTCGTGCACGTGAAGTGAGGGGGCAGGAAATAATTCAAAGTACATCAAATGAGTGAATCCCTGTGTCCTCCTCAGGCAAAGTGTTCCTAATGTACAGTTCCTTTAAAAATCAGGATAACAATCCCTTCACAACTGTAAGGTTTTAATTAAAATATGAAATATCATGGCTCCAAAAATACAGGTGGGATAATAAATGAGCTGGTATAAAACAGATAGGAGGAGTGGTTATGGAAGAAAGGGTCTGAGGTTGGGAAGATAGATTACAGATTGTAATTTACAAGATGAGAGAAGGTGATATGATTCACAGAACAGCACAACCTTTAGGATAATGTGGCTAATTAATCGTTATTTAAAGGAGACGCACATAAAAACAGATTCTCTGAATGTCTTGTTGATGTTTTTCACGGCCAAGAAATATACAGATATTTACTCTCCAGATTATTATCAAAGGGTTGTCTGAGATTACAAAAAAAAAGGCCTTTTTATAATTCAGAAAAATCGCCACTCCTGTCCATGGGGTAAGTGTGGTTTGGAACCTTAATCTCAATCAAGTCAATGTAGCTGAGTTGCAATGCCAGACACTGCCTGTGGGCATAAGTGGCACTGTTTCTGAAAAAAAAAAAGCAGACCATTTGTTCTATTCTCATACAAGTACAGTAATTTACCAGGAACGCTGGAGAGGTATCAATTACTACACAGCCTGAAGACATGACAGGTTCACAATTCAAGTAGATAAATGAAAATATGCTAACCTATAATTATTCGCTCTAATGTTTCTATCAACTCCTTAATAAAAAAGAATAAGAAACTGAATGGAATGGAAATACATTTAGAATTGTGAAAATAATTTATTTAGTCAATTATTTAACACAGGAAAGTTGGGGGGAAAAAACTTAAAAAAACACCCAATAAAATCCATATAAATAGAAGGTATAAATGTGCCACCTGGCAGCTCACGAAGGAGGCTTTATCTCACAAGATCAATGAGTTATGACAACAATATAGCTGAAATATACAACACTGCAACAAATGGGGTAAAAATTTAACCTGGAGCAGGGCAAATTGTTTTCTGTATTAAACCCAAAGAACAATAGATCTATCAAATAAGATGGAAAACGTCACTGGGACCAATGGAAATCCTTCCTGTGATAAATCAGAAGCTGCTGTTGTTTTCTGAAAATTACAGCGGCTCTGACAAATCACTTGCTCTTGCATCATGTATGATGTTTATGTGACTATAGTCCCAACATGCAATTTTTTTTCAAATGCTACGTACACAGCGTAAATAGTGTCAACAGAGAGAAAAGAAAAAAAATCCACCGTAAAAGACAGGTCACTGCTTTGTCCTACAAGAAACACAGTCATCTCAGGATCCGTTTGGCTACAGGAGGTTCTGTCCCCACCCATAATTCTAATGAACTGATCAACACTAGATCTACTGAAGCACCATCTACTTCAAAACTCAACACACATGGAAGAATGTTTTTAGTCCAGTGTTGCGCTGCCTGTAATGTCATCTTCCGACCCTCGGTTGGCGGTTGCTACAATGTATTGTATAGTGTGTACAGTGTGCTTACGCTCTGCAAGCACCCAGCTGCCCTGCTACCCTACAGTAGTGTTTGAGCAGCAATAAAGCAATACATCTGGAGGTGTGCACAGAACCAGACAAAATCTGTGTAGTAAAATATATGGGCTAAGTGGGCTCTTTTTAAATTACCCACTCACATGTCACTACATCTACTTCTTTAATTATGTAAAGAATGGTCCTTGCATGATGTCACATCTGAGGCTCTGCAAAATAGTAGGTTGACTACCATTGCTCCTACAAAAATTCAACTGTTGGACCATCAAGATATCATAACAGGGTTATAGTAGGTAAATCAAACGATTTGTTTGTCTGGATAGTTGAATAAAAATTAGTCTCAAGATACAAAAGCCATCCAAATTTCTTTATACATAAAGAGGAAATCTGCTTGAAGAAAAACAATAAATCTATAGGTCCATACCTTCACAGACTTATTTGACCTGATAACTTCAAACCAATAACACATAACTTTCAGCTTTCAAAGCCTCATGAGATGGAGTTGGCATGTTTTGCCTTAGGTTCTACTAAATATCATGTGTTCATATTCTCAAGAAGCTGATGTAGCTGTGACTATGACCTTCAACAGGGGCGAATTGCTCAAAGGCCTTCTTTACCTTACAACGTACACGTCAACGTCAAACAAAAAAAACCTCAAGGGTTAGTGTATGAGTTAGAACAAGTCAAAAAGGCCTTCACCAATGTAACTGTGAGCTTTAAATGTTCCTTCCAATTTATTGTAGATCAATGTTTCTTACCTCGTGTCCTCATGATCCCCCCCAGCAAGTCATGTTTTCAGTATTTCCTTAGTATCGAACAGGTGTTCTTGTCGATACATCAGGACTTACCACAGGTATTCATTCTACAGGATATTCCCAAACCATGACTGGCCGGTGATCCATGAGGACTGGAGTTAACAAACACTGTTGTAGAGGTCCATGAAAGGGAACCTGTCAGCAGATTCATGTTGACCAACCATGACCAACATGAACTATCTACAGACTTGCTCAATATAAACTACTTTTTAAGCTGCAGTGCTACATAAATAAAAGAAGGGAAGAAGATTGACAGGCTTCTTCCTATTTGTATATACAGAGAAACCTGCCAATCAAGCCACGCCGAATGGGGAGAAGCCAGAGGGGAATTATCCAACAGACCAGTCTCACTTTAGGTCCTGATTTATCATCTGATTTTGTCTTTATTTCTGAATAAATTGTGATGTTTCTGTCATTTTACTTGTAAGACAAACTTATCAATAGTCAACTTCCGAAATCCAGCTGTTTGTGACTGTTTCTGTGGTTTTGGGCCTTATTTATGATAAGGGATTATCTAAAAAAAATGTCTCAACTGCGTTTCACTCTTGACCTGCTTTAGGCTAGTTCCGCACCAGTGCTAAAGCTATCCAGCAGACTGTTTCGGCAGAGGAACAGGCTGCTGGAGTTCACCATATCCAGCCTAACTCAATACTTCTGTTCACCACCAGACCCTATTGGGTGCACCAATTTTTGCCTCACTGTAACCTGGTGTCCATGCAGGAAACCGGCCGAATCCCTGCCGGATCCCAGGATAGCTAAAAGGGGTCTGGTGGTGAACAGCAGTATCTAGGTAGGCTGGATACGGTGAACTCCAGCTGGCTATTCACTGTAAATCAGCACCTAAGTTCTTAGTGAGCCTGTTGGTATTTCATGCTGCCCGAGGTTACGGTAAGATGAAACTTCTACAGGTTCCCTTTTATAATTCTTCATAATTTTTGATTGATGTCTTATATTTGGGTATAAGCTCATCTTAAATGATTCAAGAAGTAAGAGAGGGGGCTTTTGGGCTCATTAAATACAAGTTTTGAAGCCTGTCGTCTGCTTAGCAATGGTATAGTGGTTCTCAAATGTTAAAATTCTTCATGTAATGGTGGCATGTATGCCCTAACTCCATAAAGGTATTGTCCACTCTGCACAATTCTTTTAAAGGCAGTCTGTCATGAAATACCTGCATATAAATCCAAATAAATTGTTAGATGTGTGCTGGTCTTCTGAGTAAAATGCTCTCTCTGTCATGGTGACAGATTCCCTTTATGTTAGAACATTTCTTTGACAATGCCCTGATCATGAAGTGTCCCCTATTGGGCTAGTATGTGTGGGAAGCCTTCCTGTAAATTTCCTTTCTGAACCACCACAGGGGAAATTAAACAATACACTGTGTCCACTCAAATTAAAGGGTTATGTTGGCTTTCCTAGTCTGGACAAGCCCTTTAAAATAGATGTAATATAAACTATAACTAAAAACATTATTTGAACCTAATTTGTATGTATGTGACTGTCTAGGAATGCTGAGAACAAGTCATTGATTGATTGTAGAAGAATATCAGTGACGGCACAAAGTACATTGCTATATACCATTGCAACCCAGGGGGACAATAACCCCAGCTACATATGTCTTCTCCAGTCTACGTAACAGGATTCCTTTCCTACACCATGAAAGAGGAGACTGTAACTGGATGAAGGGGACTGAACTTCTGGTGGGAAAAGATAAAAGCTGATTAATGGTCAGTTTTACTCTAACCATGACTAGAGCAGCTGTCCAATCCACACTTGTTAGGCTAAATGGCAACTATCACAGGACATTTTGTTGAAATTATCCCTTGTCCACTTAAAACTCTGGGAGCAGTCTTCTCCTGGCTTCAACCGACTGTACAATAATTCTTCTAAAAATGGTCATTAAATCCCTTGTTTCTCAAGACACATCTGTCTAGTTTCCTTAGCACCTTTAGCTATCTACGGTCAATAGAGTAAACTATTATATTTTCCCTCATCTTGTGGTCGTTGTCAATTTATATCGTAGGAGAGGAAAGTCATATTTCAGATGTGAGGGATGAGAGCATTAGTCACCCAGAATTGCTCACAGTTAGAGACACTGGAAAGTAATTGAGAAATTAATGAATATATATCACAGACATATGGAGGAGAACTAGCAAAATATGGACTTAAAACACAGAGAAAGAAAGAAAGAACCATACATAATACATGGGCTGCATAGTGGCTCAGTGGACCAGGGGTGATCATTTGGGGGTCCCAGCAGGAGAACCTTTGTGATACACTGTGATACAAGTAGTGATTGTCTAAATCGGTATCTGTGTTGGAGCTAGTGATAAAAAAAAAAAATGAGGCGCTTTATGCCTCATGGCTTGGTCACTGCAATAACATTTAGAGAATGTATATGCTAAATATTGCTGAATGAAATGTTTGATCCGTTTTGTGTGGGCAAGCTGCACAGTAGAAGAATCTTTTTCTGACTTCCAATGAAGTGTGTAGTCTATAGATCATTTTTCCCATGTAATTGTAAACGTCTTGATCTGACTGATTCGGGAACTTGAGTCCTGACTACATATTATAGCTTGTTCCCAGTGTGATTCTTTTTTCCTCTGTCTGCTTCATTTCATCAATGTCCAATTTAATAACACAATTTCCTCTTCATCTTCATGCTCATTACATCCCAGCTTATGACGCTTATGCAAAATGCACGACTGCGTTGCATCAATGGATGTCGTTATTGAGGTGGAGATTGAGAGGAGCTTGTTGAACACCCATCTATACACAACATTAGTGTCAACTCCTCCTTGCTAAGCTGCAAAAGGCAATAAAACCACTCAGCAATGAATTGATACATCCATTTAGATATCGGTTATGGCAGTCTGATCTTTACTTCTTCAAGCTCTTATGAATCCTTAATATGCCAATAAGATAGCAGTGATAACTGATCTCCTGAAGTTCTCCTGTCTTCAATATATTTAAGACTTCGGCATTCTTTTCAACTCTACATGGTCCACTACAACTGCTTTAGGGCAAGTGTGTCAATTCAAGGAGGAAAAAAATAAGGAATCCTACTGTACTTAAAGAAAACCTGTCATCACTTTCTAATCCTATTTATCCACTCACTTTTCTATAAATACTTTTTAATACATGAATAATGATATTAAAATCAATTCTGAATGAACTATCAGTTCAGAGAAAAACCTAAAATAAATGTTCCTGACATTTATGTAAATGTAGCTTAGATGAGTCCTGTCTCCTCCATGCTTCAGAGATGAGTCCAGCGTTCTCTGACTCCTGGAGCCATGCCCACAAACGAATAAGACACACCCTCTTCGATTGCTCATCTCCACCCCTTCTCTTCCAAGTCTCGCAGATGTGCAGTATACATGATATGATCACTGTGAGATGAGGAGCGAGGTGAGTTCGGGAGGAGGGTGGGATCTTTAGATTCTGTCTCTCATGTCACGGGAGGTGGGGTAAGGAATGGGAAGTGATGAGGTAAGCATTTAATTTACATAACTTGAAAAAGGCGAAAGTGGACTGTAAAAAAAGTACTTGGAGGTGTTTAACAAAAAGATTAGGGTGGGAAAGAACTATCTCAGGATGCCGATGATTCTTATGGTTAAAAAACGGTGACAGGTTCCCTTTAATCGAGGTGAATCTATCAGCCACAGCAAGAAACATCTACAAAGAGTACCTCTCACTCTGGAAGACCCAACATGTCCATACATTACACAGACAACCAATAAATTTCATTAAGACATATGTACTAATTTCTCCTTTGGAGGTGCTGCAAGGAAATTGAACACCTGCTACCAGGCACAGTTCACTGATCACAAGGAATCCAGGCATCAGAGCAACCTGTGATGAGCATATTTGGAGAACCCTTTGAATAAACAAGAATTGTCCAAAGCGGAGAACCACATTAAAGTGAGAAAATGCTATTATTTTATCATAGACCCAGTATAATCTGTGCTAAGCATGTTTGGAGGACCCTTTGAATAAACAAGAACTGTAAATCCTATTTAATAAAGGTGGCTCTATTTGCCAGGGCAATAAACATCTACAAAGAGTTCCTTTCACTCTGGAGGACTTACATGTACATATACATGTACATTAAACAGATAAACTATTCATTTTATTAGAAAACATGCAATACTTGATTTCTCTTTTGGGGGCACTGTAGGAAAATTGAACACCTGCTATCAGACATAGGGCACTGAGCACTGGGAATCTCATCTTCAGAGCTACCTGTGACAAACATCTTTGGAGAACCATTTGAAAAGAAAAAAAAAATTGATACTACATTAAACTGAGAAAATGATTATTTTATCAGAACCATAGCATTTCATATAGGATCAATGATCTACTCAACCATTATCTTTAACCACAGCTGCAGCCCAATTTATTAGACTATAGCCATTGAGGCAGGTAAATGAGGACTGTCCAAGATGTGAATATGTGTAGATATTATTAAAGAAAGTAATAACTTTAAAAGGTTTGTCCGCTTTATATTAACCCACTTTTGTTACACAGGTACCTTGATGATAAGCTAGCCAAAGCTTATCCCGGAGCTGCAATCACCTGCGATTAGCTGTAAACTGAATAGGGGAAGCCAGGGGGCAAATGTTCAATTTCCCTGCAGTGCCACAACAGGAGAAATGAAGTATTACACCATTCCCATTGAAATCAATGCTGGGTCCTCCAACCATGCTCCTCACTCTAATAGATGGAAATTTTGAAAGAGAGACCTTTCTATAGTAACAAAGAGTATTATGGTACGGCCACACACTCAGGTTTCTTTTGAAAAATCCCAAACTCAGGAGTGGATCATAAAAAGAGAGAAAGTATTAAGGACAGATACTATTTTTCCTTCCAAAACTATATCAAGAAACCTGAATATGTGGCTGTACCCTAATGTTTGAGTTAAATATGACTATTCCTGGTTCTACAGAGTATGTGTTTTTTCGACCCACCACATAGCATTTAAAAGAGTGTGTTGTCTTGTAGAACTCAAATGCCAAAACCTAAGCACCTGGACCACACAACAGGTTCGCATATTGAACACCAGTAAAGACTTCTTTGGTGGTAGTTTTGCCACTATATACTGCTCTATTCTATCTTTTGACACATCTTAGCGACCATAACATGGCATTAAAAGCTGGATTCCATAGGACAGGCTGTCCATGCTTTCCACTGAAACCACTCCACATAAATACAGGAGGAAAGCTTCACTGCTTGCCATTGACTGAAATACGGAAAAGTCAGAGCTGACAGGTAGTCACTCGATACATGCTGCTAACTTTTAACCTTCCTGCTCACCTATCTTGCAGATAATGTACTGTTTATGCTTACATGGTAGAGGATATAAATCTAGACAAGGGCATAATGCACGCACGGTACAAGTGTAGTGCTTGAGTGACTGTCAACCCATCACCAGTCTGATATACACAGTCCGGAGAAAGCGCTTGGGAGCTACTGTGCAATTTAACAAGGAAGATTGAGCTGTGTGTCCTGGGCTCCCGTGTTTACAGAGGCTTCTCCAAGTGAATGTGATGTGAGACTTCAATGGTGACAAATTACAGAACCATATAGACATCTATAAATATACATTACACATACAGAAAGCATAAAACCTGCTGATTACATTATGGAAAGAATGAGAAAACAATGGCATGATAAAAACAGAGGCCCTCATCACATCCTGAATGGAATACTGCAACCCCTACCTATGACTACCAAATAACACCACAACATCTAAAGTAACACCAGTCTCAAAAAAATTACAGACAGATCTATTTTTTTTACACGTACATGGGGAAAAAGTTGCTTATTTTTCTGGACTGTCCTGAAATTAATACATGGTTGGCAACCCTGCTTGTGTATGTTCACACAATGGATTTTACATATGGAACACCAAATCTGCTTTCCATTGTGGGATGAATCCACCATATGAACATATCTTTAGAACCTTCACTGGCTGTCAAAATCATTACAGTCCTCTTGAACCTGTCTGTACACCTGATTTTCATATATCAATCTAGTGCACTGTTCTATATATGATTTTTTCTTTTTCCTCAACTGGGCTGGCCTTATGTTGGATACTGTACTTTTTGGACCTCTCGATTAGAATCCCTATCCCCAGTATAGTGTATGCCCTCTACCACTGGCTAGCTGCCACTAATTGCTCATGTCTTTATATTTTCCCCCATGTTTTTCACCTAACAATACTAAAGTAAAGGGGTCATCTCAAGAAGACAACCCATGTCCATATGACCTGTTAGGGAATGTGAATATAGTAAAGGCTCCCCACACCCCTTCAAGTCTACTCTGTATGAGACAGAATGGAGAGCCCATAGTGATTGGCTGACACCTGGGGTACCTTCCCTTTTAGAGATAACCCCTTTAAAAACCTCTATAAAATACAAATTCAGAAGAAAATCCAGTGCAGCTATTGAATAATTCCGCCCTGTCGCCATGCCCGAGCAATATATTATTCCCTTCTAGACTTCCTGTGCACATCCACATCTACAAGCTCAGCAATCTGTAAATCTCTCAGTGTATCACTTTCTGCATCAGTAAAAAAAACACCTGATAGTACTGCGGGGAAGAGGAGGATGCAGTCTTCAAGCTTAAGAGCTCTGTCAGGAAAGAATCAGAAGTCTATGGCAGGAGCCTCAAATAAATCTCAGCACCCAAATAAGCCCCAGGGCTCTGACTGGTTCTTTCTTTTTATACTCTGTCCCTGCGGCAAATGGAAAACCAACAACTACTACTAAGGGGGTGATCTTGACTAATAGTTGTCAACAATGCATTCAGAAAGGCATAGACTACATGGACTGTGTGACAGCAATGCCACTATGATCACTAAATGGACTGTGTGACCACACTACGATGACTAAATGGACTGTTTGGCTGCACTATGATCACTACATGGACTACACGACAGCATTGTCACTACGATGACTAAATGGAGTGTGTGACCGCACTACGATGACTAAATGGAGTGTGTGACCGCACTACGATGACTAAATGGAGTGTGTGACCGCACTACGATGACTAAATGGAGTGTGTGACCGCACTACGATGACTAAATGGAATGTGTGACCGCACTACGATGACTAAATGGAATGTGTGACCGCACTACGATGACTAAATGGAGTGTGTGACCGCACTACGATGACTAAATGGAGTGTGTGACCGCACTACGATGACTAAATGGAGTGTGTGACCGCACTACGATGACTAAATGGAGTGTGTGACCGCACTACGATGACTAAATGGAGTGTGTGACCGCACTACGATGACTAAATGGAGTGTGTGACCGCACTACGATGACTAAATGGACTGTATGGCTGCACTATAATCACTTCATGAACTGCGTGACTGCACTATGATCCCTACATGGAATGTGTGACTGCACTATGATCACTACATGGAATGTGTGACTGCACTATGATCACTACATGGACAACATGACAGCATTGTCACTACAATCACTAAATGGACTGTGTGACCGCACTAGGATTACTTAATGGACTGTATGGCTGCACTATAATCACTACATGAACTGCGTGACTGCACTATGATCCCTACACGCTGTACGCTGCACTAAATAACTGTATGTCACTACAGGAACTGTGCAACTGCACTATAATCACTACATCATGTAGTGATTATAGCGCAGCTCACACATTTCATGTAGTAATCATAGTGCAGCAATATGGTCCACGTAGTGATCATAGTGCAGTCCCACAATTCTTGTAGTGATCATAAAGCAGCTATATAGTCCATATAGTGATCATAGTGCAGCTATACAGTCCATATAGTGATCATAGTGCAGCTATACAGTCCATATAGTGATCATAATGCAGCCATACAGTCCATATATTGATCATAGTGCAGACATACAGTCCATATAGTGATCATAGTGCAGCCATACAGTACATATAGTGATCATAGTGCAGTCACAAAATCCATATAGTGATCATAGTGCAGCCATACAGTCCATATAGTGATCATAGTGCAGCCATACAGTACATATAGTGATCATAGTGCAGCCATGCAGTACATATAGTGATCATAGTGCAGCCATGCAGTCCATGTAGTGATCATAGTGCAGTTATACAGTCCATGTAGTAATCGTAGTGCAGCCATACAGTACATGTAGTGATCATAGTGCAGTCACACATTCCCTGTAGTGATCATAGTGCAGTCATACAGTCCATGTAGTAATCGTAGTGCAGCCATACAGTCCATGTAGTAATCGTACTGCAGCCATACAGTCCATGTAGTAAACGTAGTGCAGCCATACAGTTCATGTAGTGATCATAGTGCAGCCATATGGTCCATGTAGTGATCATAGTGCAGCCATATGGTCCATGTAGTGAGCATAGTGCAGTCACACATTCCATGTAGGGATCATAGTGTAGCCATATAGTCCATGTAGTAATCATAGTGCAGTCATACTCTCCATATAGTGATCATAGTGCAGCCATACAGTCCATGTAGTAATGATAGTGCAGCCATACAGTACATATAGTGATTATAGTGCAACCATATGGTCCATGTAGGGATCATAGTGCAGTCACACAATCCAGGTAGGGATCATAGTGCAGTCAAACAATCCATGTAGTGATCGTAGTGCAGCCATACAGTACATATAGTGATCATAGTGCAGCCATACAGTACATATAGTGATCATAGTGCAGCCATACAGTCATTACTTGAACTGTGTGATTGCACTAGGATCCCCACATGGACTGTTTGCACTATGATTACTATGTGGACTGTGTGACAGCACTGTGCGTTTTATATCATCCATATGACAGCGCTGTGCATTTTATATCATCCATATGACAGCGCTGTGCATTTTATATCATCCATATGACTGCACTGTGTCGATGCCGACAACAGTTATTAGATTTCTGGAGGGGTCGTTGATCCAGGGAGTTGCCTGATTGGAGTCGGAAAGGAATTTTTTTCCTACTAAAATGAGGAAAACTGGCTTCTACTTTTAATCTTCCTCTGGATCAACTTTGCAGGATAATGGGCAGAACCGGTTGGACAGATGGCTTTTTACGGCCTATGTTACTATGACTATATGATCCTTCTGACTGCACTGTGCTCACTACATGGACTATGATCACATCTTCAGAATCAGAAGGAAACCAACCTAACCAAATAAATCCTACCTGATCACAAAGGTTTCATGAGACCTTCTGAGGGCCAAACGTGAGTGCCACATACCCATCACAGCTGTATCGAAATTTCCCACATTTACATCAAATGGCTTGATTTATTATACGAAGCATGATACTGAAATTATGATTTATGACTTTGCTGTGAAATAGCAGTAATGAAGAAGCAATAGTTAATTAAAGTAGGGTGAGCTGTAAAATTACAGCAATAAATCAAAAACTTCCTATATGTTCTTGGTGGTGAAAAAAAAACGAGAAAGGAGGAAATGGAAAAAAAAAAATCTCAAATGCAGTAAATTCATATACTAAGGATTACCAATTTTCATGGGAAAACCTGACCATTTTCTATTCTCAAATTGCATTAGTGCGGTGTAAAAAAATCACATAAATAGAAAATTACGGTAGACAAAATTCCAGAGGGAAATAAGTTTGTGGTCATTTATGTGGGAGGCTGAGCTCCTGTCTTGACTGTGCAGGCTGCAGCACTAGCGCGTTTTGCTGTTCTCGTGTTCCTCCTGACATGACACCAAGAGATCGCTGTATCACGAGCTGAACCTGAATGAAAGATCGCAGCCATCTGTCGGATCTTAAAGGAGAGGATGCCAAACGTTTTAAAGTGGACTGTCCCTTTAATCTAAAGCAATACTGAACTTCTTTGACATACTAATGGGGCAATACCACCAACAGCTCCCTCTCCCACCACACATGCCATGGATGACCCTCCACCTGTTGTTTTTCAATCGAACATACGCTACACCTGTAGTCACCACGCCAAGCTGGTGGCATCTGAATTGTTGAATTTTCTGACTCGCGGGGGACAGCTGTTCACCCCAACCCTTGTACCTTGATGACCATATTGTTTTTGTATAAAGTAGAGGTCATCTGGGAGCAGCTGCCACCGCCATGGCCGTTGTCAGAGAATTCCCAAGACAGTGTGCACAGGATAGTATTTGAAGGGGTTGTTCTGGATTAGAAAAAGTATCCAACTTTTTTTTTTTTTTTTAAACCAGAAACAGCACCACTCATAGGCTGTTTCTGGTATTGCAGCTCGGTCCTACTTATGTGAATGGGGCTGAGCTGCAATACCAGAGACCATCTATAAACAAGAGTGGCGCTATTACAGGAAATAAATGATACCTTCTTTCCTATACTATTATGTTGTCCTCATGGCACATATCATATAATACATTGGGGCAGTTATAGTTCCCTCATAGATTTATAGATATAAATGTATAGATATTGTTAATGTGGCTGTATGAGAATAGAAAAAGCGTTTGCTATTTTTCCCCCCAGAAACAGCGCCACTCTTGTGTTTTGACTGTGTCTGGTACTGCTTGGATGGGCCTGAGCTGCAATAACAGACAAAGCCTATGCACACGAGTGGTGCCGTTTCTGGAAAAAGTAGACACTTATTTCTAATGTTACACAACCTCAACAGGACTTCCAGAAACAGCACCACTCCTGTTCATGGGGTGAGTCTGCTATTGCAGCTTAAACCCATTCACATGAATAGGGAAGAGTTGCAGTACCAGACGCAACCCATGCACAAGGATAGCACTGATTGGAGGGGGAAAAACGGCTTAATTGAACTCCTGTGTTGAGCTGCAATACCAGATGCAACCTGTGAATAGGTGTGGTGCTATTTTGGAAGAAAGCAGAGGCATATATAATAATTTATATGATTTAAGTTTAGCTAATAAACTGCAGGTATAAAGTAAACTATAGGTGAGAGATATCCTATGGGAATTTTTAAACTGTATTAGATTGTAATACCACCATATATACTACATGTGGCAATACCACTATATATGACTAGTTCTAGATATATATAGCAAAAAGCAGCATTTAGTTGGCCAGAACCGCAGCGTTTGGTTGCCCGCACTGTCTCCCCTGCTTACAAATGGGTTCATCTGCAGCTTCCTCGCACCCTCACTAATTCCTCCATTGGTTTCTGTCACCTGTATGTCAATGACAGCACAGCTGAGCATTCATCCAGCAGGAAAGCTAAAGTAGTAAGAGACCAACATAATAACTCCATCAAAGATGTACACTGAGGGAGGAAAGCCTTCAGAGCAAAATTAGTATTACCCCTCCCAGTTTAACAGCCCCCTAACCCAATAATGACCCATGCCTCCCACTGGACTCTATAATGAAAATTGAAATGTTAAAGTGTAATCGGTGTTATTTTTAATATAGTGTAAGGACAGGGATGTTAAACCTTTTTGTAATATACTTTATTAATGAAATATATGTCTTTGTACTAACGGGGCAATACCACCAACAGCTCTAACTGATTATTGCTAGGGAGAGTCTGTCTTTAGTCTTCTACTGAGTGCTAAAGACTAGTGTTGAGCGAACTTGTTTTTTAAGTTCTGCGTCCAAAGTTCGGGTTATCGAAGAATTCCGTTATGGATTCCGCTACCACGGAGCATAACGGAATTTGGAATCCATAACGGGATTCTTCGATAACCCGAACCCAAACTTTGGACGCAGAACTTAAAAAACAAGTTCGCTCCACACTGCTAAAGACGCCTATGTGTTAGGCTACGTTCACATGACGACATTTGTCGCGTGACAAAAAGTCGCACTATTGTCGCGCTACAATTTTTATAATGGGAGTCTATGGTGTCGCATTGCGACATGCAACATGCTGCGACTGCGACGCGACAGTCGCAAAAAATCCAATGCGACACCATAGACTCCTATTATAAAAATTGTCGCGCGACAATAGTGCGACAAAATGTCGCGCGACAAATGTTGCAGTGAAGTTGTGCCCTATTTGTTGCGCGTTCGTCGTGTGAACGTAGCCTAAAAAATGAGATAGACAGGGTAATGGGATGTGATTGCTAGGACACATACATAGTCAGGGATGAGGGTAGCGACAAGAGGCATGCTAGAAGCCCCTGTATTGTACACACAAGCATCTTCAGCGCTCAGTTGAACTGAAGACTGAAGACAGACGCTCAGTTAGAGCTTTGCTAAGAAGTCTCTTTACACCTTGTTTTTTAGTACATTCCCATCCCTACAATATATTAAAAATAAACTAAAATTACAGTTACACTTTAAGGGAATCTTAACAGATTGTCTTATCTCCAGTTGCTACAAATATTCTTCATGGTTTGAATGCAGAGTGTAGTGTTCTTCAATGGAATCTTAGATCTCTACTTTCATGATCATTTCTTCATCTTACAGTTGTAAGAACCTCTGAAGTAGGGCTATCAGCAGTTCTTGTTATAAGTTGTATACTGAATACTACATTGCCCCTTTAAATACGGTTACGTACAACTTCTTGACTATTTAAGTTTGAGCGCAACTACCAGCTGGGAGCACTGGTATCATGTAGCCAATCAGGAGATACCAGGAATTGTTTCACTGTGAACACCCCTCACAGCCCCCTACATCAGTGCTGGGTATAATCACAGGACACACTTGGATCGAGTCTCCATGTGGTGCCAGTAGTCTGCGTGCAAGCACATGGACTCCGTCCCGTGGACTTAATCTTAGTTTCTGCAGCCTGTAGATGCCTTGTTTCGTGTAGATCAAAATCCCAGCATAATAATTAAAAGCCATAAGCATACGACCTCGGATCAGACAAGTTTAATCTGGGTAAGAAGCGACAACAGATGGTGCACAGCAATCTCGAATAAACTAGTGATATAGACCACACGAAATACGAGGCAAAACACGCATCACATAGAAAGAGGATAAAATAATAGTAGTCACTCTAAGCGAATCACTTCAGCTGTACGGGTGCCCTATTACAGGCTTAGCTAGGGTGGCTGGTGGGGCACGTGTCTCAGTTGGTGGGTGCCGGGGGGGGGGGGGGCGCCTTACCAACAAGCCACTCTGTCTTCACAATATGGCTGATTTGTTCTAAAAACAGCACCACACCTGTCCACAGGTTGTGTGTGGTACTGCAGCTCAGCCATACTCACTTCAATGGAGCTGAGCAGTAAAATCAGACAAACTCAGAGGAAATCGACCATATTTTTCTCATCCTGGACAACCCCTTTAAATGTAGGGCAAACTGAATCTGCTCTGGGTGAATGAAAATCTACTCCACTAAAATCATGAGCTCCTCTATACGATATATACTGCACTGGGCATGTGTGAATGTCTGTGGAAATCAATGGGTGCCCTGTGACGCTACGTTTAAAAGTCAGTGGGATCTCCTAGTTATCTATTTTTGATAATCCGCTATATTTCTCTGTCTATACCCCCAGAAATCATCAGTAATATGCAGCGAAATCAGAAGCAAGTGATCAATTTTCCCTGCAGTGCCCCCACAGGGAAAATGAAGCATTACACTGTTTCTTCTGAATTCAAAGGTGCTGTCTGTGTAAGGCATGGACATATTAGGTCCTCCAGAGAAACACAGCACATAGGGTCGATTTCTGCACAATGACCCCATCTATTAACTCATTATTGTCTAACAGAGTATTTTAAAATAGATTTTCTAAACCAGGCAGCGGGCAAAGTGTCACGTATGGAAAGGGTACGC
The DNA here is from genome assembly GCA_033119425.1 of Bufotes viridis. Classification (NCBI taxonomy): domain Eukaryota; kingdom Metazoa; phylum Chordata; class Amphibia; order Anura; family Bufonidae; genus Bufotes; species Bufotes viridis. The sequence continues at coordinate 465,508,490 of CM065592.1, read as the reverse complement.
CCCTTCCAAATATGTCTGTGCTTGGATCTGTGCTACAAATCCACATAAAATACAAATAAAAGATGTAAAAATCATGCGTAAGGGATCCAAATAGTTAATATTGCTGGAATATATCCCATGGGGGGATCTCTAGAACCTTTGATCATTTCTCCTGTTCCGCAGAATCTTCTTTATGTATTTTTTCTCCCCATAGAAATAATTATGCACATAAAAGCTATAGGGAAAGCTATGGGCAAAATCAGACAGAAATTGACAGCTCGCTGAGCTCACATTCATAAGTTTTTGAACCCCATTGGGAACAGAACACAGTATAAGGGCATTCCCAGTGCAGCGCTGTAGAATATGTTGGCATCATCTGAACATTCAGGGCCTGCTCACATGGCGGAATTTTCACTGCGTCTAAATTCCGGTGGAGGCCGCGTGGGGTCTGCCTCCACTGTTTTCAATGGGAGGCAGTGCTGGAGTTCGCGGGCTGTGACAGCGCCATGAAGGGACATGTTGGACGTGTGTGGACAGCTGGCACTTGGACCTGCAGCGGGTGTCCACTAACGATTTAGCTGCATCCAAACTGAACTGTGGCGGTATACGTAGCGGATTTGAGTGAAAATCCAGGTACTAAATGGCTCATAGTTTCAGTATCATTCATATAAAGCCAGCAGCTAACTAGTGCTATCTATGTTATAAGATATAATATACTACTATATACCATATATAACGCCAATGTATATGAATGCCCGCAAGCAGCAGAATGTGCCAGTCTAATCGATGGTATAGAGGGCCACATAGGGACCTTCACTAACTAACAATGCGGTATAAGGAAGGACATCTATCTTTTTCTGATTAGTGAGCTGTGTGCATAACCAGGACTGCTGCATTATATAGGAGCTGCCATGGTAAAAAGAGGGGGGGTCCTGAGTCATAAAGTGGGCAGCTGCAGACACAAAGCCAGATTGTCCTTAGCTGTATCCTTACTTTTACAGCAGAGTTCAAGAGCAGTAGAGCTCAGTTTGCAAGCTGTCACAAGACCCTGCGATGGCACAATATATTGGTGGCTTTAACGCAGCACTGTAGGTAGACTTATCTTACACAGTACCCTTGGTCATAAAGCAGCCTATGTAAAGTCCAGCTGACATTCAACCTCCAAGACCTCCGCAATCGGCCACGATCACTGAGAAACTGCCCACTGAGTACACATTCACACACTGAGCTGATGGGTCCTCAAGAACAAGAGCTGCACTTTTCAACATGAATGATGCCCGATTATATCCTGTCATCTCCAAAGAAGGCTAAAGTTATCATGATGCACCCCTATAGGGTTAAATCAAAATCCAGCTTGGCTACCTCTATAAATCCCAGAACTGTGCCTATGGGTCAACCATCATTTTTGACATTCATGGCAAATACCTGGCAGTGCTCATGTTCCTGCAGCCTCCTATGACTGCATATTCTCCCCCCTCCATAGTCCCTGGTGCAGTCATCCTCTTGCACTGAATAATTCTCCCCTACTTTACAGAAATTTCAGATCGAAACAGGGAAAGCCGTGATAGATGCTCGCAGCTCGTGCCCATGGGGTATACATTACGTAAATATCCTTACATAAACCTACACTATCTAATGTCACTCTATTCAATATCCTGGAAATAGCTGCAAAGACTCCGCAACGGTGGGTGAAATATGGTTTAGGGGCCACCCTGTGACTACATAAGTTGGACTTGATTAGAAAGTCAATCCATTTTTCATTATAGATTTCAAAGTTTTGGGCACCTACTAACCACACAATATATAAAAATGAGTACGATTTTGCACCTTTTAATGACAACAATAATATGGTGGCTCAGTGATTGGCATGTGGGGTTCCTGGGTTCAATTGCAGAGTTAAATGTTGCCCTTTCCTATGAAATTGGGCATGAAACTGTTAAATAACACAAGCTGCTAACACTCTATACACAGTGCCATGGAATATGTTGGTGTTAGGCAAATAATGTCAAGTCAATAAATTTCCCCAAAATTTGAATTACGTATTCTTGGTGCAATCAGAATTTACTGCCAGGGAATAAAATGAAAATGGGATAACTGCACGTTTCTAATACAGACTGAAACCAATCGGTGAACTCTTTACGTTTAACTCATTGGGCACTGACATGCCAGGTTCTATGGCATCTGCTTTAACCCCAATGTTGCTGGAGAAAAAAAGGAAGGCAGAGGATCAATACATAGAATGCGTGCTTGAGACTACAGCGTACGCCACAACAGTATAGATTGTCGCTATACAAAAAAAAATAATTAATTGTTTACGTTTAACTCATTGGGCACTGACATGCCAGGTGGTATGGCATCTGCTTTAACCCCACTGCTGCTGGAGTGAACTTGAAAGCAGAGGATTAATAGATAGAATGAGTGCTTGAGACTATAGTGTAGTATGGGCTGTCGATATAGAGAATAAATAATTGTTTGTATTTAACTCATTGGGCACTGACATGCCAGGTAGTATGGCATCGGCTTTAACCCCACTGCTGCTGGAGGGAAAAGGAAGAAAGATTGCGTGCTTGAGACTTCTGCGTACGGCGCCACAGTATAGGTTGTCGGCTTGTCGCTATAGAGAAAAATACCGTGAAACTTTAAGAATAAGATAAATGGACTTACCCAAAATATCAAGTTAAATAGGAACATCATATATTTCAAACAACACAGACAGCCTCTCGCCATGTTGCACTTCTTAAATTCTAGGAGAAAAACAAAGGATAGATCCAGGTAAAAGACCACATATTTGCCTCCTTTGGGTGCAGTGTACTTGTCCCTCTTTACGCCAGCATGGCTCTGTGGACGAGATCCTGCATTGCCATAAAAAGCTCCGGCTGTGAATCCTCTACCAAATTCCCTGCTGGAGGTAGATGGTTTGGCTGAGTCCCTGCTGTCCACAGATGGACTTCGGTGTATAGAAGAGTCTTCGCTACTCGACTTTTCCATAGTCTTTAGCTTCACCGTCCCCAGAGCTATTGTTTTGCATGTCTCAGCATTAAATCCAGCACACAGTAGAAAAATATACTAGCCAGCTGTCACTGTCCTAATGAGAGACCCACACACTGGGATGCTGCTTCCAGAGTTCCAGAAGGAGGGGAGGGGGCATAAGGGGGTGGGCTGCCCTCCGTCTCCGGATAATGGGATTACACAATAGAATTTGCTCTAACTAGAATTATCCGATCAGTCGTTTAACTTTCAAGATTCATCTTTGGCCAGTGGGGAAAAATAGCAGTGAGGGGAAATGAAGACTGCTTCTCGCCTGTAAGATCCTATTCGCATCACCTAAGAGACTTTGCAAAAGGCTGAGAACTCTCCCAATATCTATCTGTGTGATATCCACGCTGCTGTCGGACAGAGCAGCATCAGCAGCTGCTGCACTAGTGGGCAATCCCACAGAAATCCCTGAAGCAGCTCTCAAGTAATACAGCTTTACTCCGTCAAGCCCTCCCCTCCCGGCTCCACATTTAGCCAATGGAGGCTGCAAAGGACTCGCAGGCACGGCCTACATGACATAATATCTTTAAAAGGCTTATTCATTTAAGTTTGACTATACATGTGCACAGCAGAGCATCTCTCGAATGTCAGTGGCTGCTCGAAAAATGAGCAGCAGGGAGCAAAAGGGACCAGTTCAGCATAAGAAAAACAGTGCAAAATGTAAAAAATAATGATAGTAATCCTAAAAATGATAGCAATACTGATATATAAATATATTAAATCGTAATAAACTCCTATATTAATATATTATACATAACAACAGCAAATAACTCTAAAAACAACATATTATAAAAACATCAGTAATCAATTATAATCATACAATGAAAGGGAATGGTAAGACTGAATTCATACGAGCGAGTTTTCCGCGCGGGTGCAATGCGTGACATGAACGCATAGCACCCGCACTGAATCCTGACTAATTCATTTCAATGGGTCTGTGTACATGAGCGTTTTTTTTTTCACGCATCAGTTCTGTGTTGCGTGAAAAACACAGTATGTTCTATATTCTGCGTTTTTTACGCAGCCCTGGCCCCATAGAAGTGAATGGGGCTGCGTGAAAAACGCATTGCAGCCGCAAGCAGGTGCGGATGCAATGCGTTTTTCAATGATGGTTGCTTGGAGATGTTGTTTGTAAACCTTCAGTTTTTTATCACGCGCATGAAAAACGCCTCAAAAAACGCATTGCACCCGCGTGGAAAAACCTGAACAACTAAACGCAATCGCAGACAAAACTGACTGAACTTGCTTGCAAGATGGTGCGAGTTTCGCTGAACGCACCCTGAACGCATCCGGACCTAATCCATCACGCTCATGTGAAAGAGGCCTAAGACTGAATTCACACATGCAGTTTGATGCCACTTTTGATCCAGTTTTTTTATGTGTTAAAGTCAGGAATAGATACAGAGAGGAGGCAATAAATCTGTTTTCTTTCTATACCAGGGATCAGCAATCTTTGGCACTCCAGCTGTTTTGACACTACAACTCCCATAATCCTCCTTTCACTTCTATGGGAGTTAAGTAAGTGTGCATGCTGGGAGTTGTAGTTTCACCGCAGTTGGAGTGCTGAGGGTTGATGATGACCCCTGCTTTATACATTTCCTTTCTCTCATATCCACTTATGGCATCAAAATTCTATCTATGATTTCAGCTCAATAATACTACTACTATCACCAATATTAATTAGAATACTAAGCTTTAATGGTATTAAACGTAAATAATAATAATAATAATATACAATACTATAATAGTAATATTTCATAATACTCATGTTAGAAATAATAATAAAAATAAGCATAATATAAAAACATTAATAATGATAACATTAATACCAACAATTACTATTAATTAATATATTGCTAATAATAATGATAAGAGCCCACAGGCATTCATTGGTTGCTATGAAGTACTATATTACACCCTAGTAGACCTCTAGCTTGTCTGGAACCATATACTTCTATGGGGCTCTACTGTTCCTCTATACGTCTCTATCACTCCTATCACTCACAATCCATAAGAACCTGACAGAACAAAAACTGTGGTACGCTCCATCAGATGCTTTACCCAAAGGGTAGTCTCCCATAAAATCATTGCTATGTATTAAGGAATTGTAGGGACTTAGGGGGTCATCTAAGGCTTTGCTTTGTGTGCCTGCACCAAACTTATTAACTGGTGCACATTAGGGATCATGCACACGACCGTATGTATTTTGCATCTGTGTTGCAGCTTTTTTTTTGCAGATCCATTGTAACAATGCCTGTCCTTGTCCGCAAAACGGACAAGAATAGGACATTTTCCTTTTTTTTGGCGGAACAGACATGCGGACATACGAATACGGAATGCACACGGAGTCGTTTCCGTTTTTTTTCCCAAGCCCCATTGAAATGAATGGTTCAGTATACGGCCGGTAACAAAACGGAAACGGAAGTAACGGAAATACATTTGTGTGCCTCAGCTCTTAGGCTACATCCACACAAACGTGTTTTTTTTCCGTGTGTGTTCGTTTTTTTTTTTGCGGATTGGATGAGGATCCATTCATTTCAATTGGTCCGCAAAAAATGCGGACAGCACACCGCGTGCTGTCCGCATCCATATGTCCGTTCCGTAGCCCCACATAAAATATAGAGCATGTCTTATTCTTGTCAATTTTGCGGACAAGGATAGGCATTGTTACAATGGATCCGCACAAAAAAAAAACTTATGCAACACGGATGTCACACGGACGTCATCCGTATTTTTTGCGGACCGCAAATTACATACGGTCGTGTGAGTGTAGCTTTAATAAAATATCTGGTGAGAGTGTAATGTGTAGGTGTAGGTAGTTGTGTAGGTGTAAAAGTAGACTAGGGAGTTGCCTGACTTAGGTTGCGACTTTTGCAAAAGTCGTACATAATAAATGAGCCCTAATCCTGGTCTAATCTCACTTTTAGCTCTTCAACATAGACCACAGTGAAAAGTGGCAAGGATCACGAAATGTTGCAAATGTCACAGAAAATGTCGTAGTTGCCATGATTTGCCAGTTGTTTAGACCACAAAACTGATGTATCTGATTTGATAAATGTCCCCCTAAGTGTCTCTTGTTCAGATCCCTAGGGATCAGCTGTCATCTGTGGTCAGGCCTGGCAGAAAGTGTTCAATTTCTCTGCAGTGCCACCTCAGGTGAAATGAAGAATTGCACACAGTGCCTATTCAATGGGTTGTCTGTATAATGGAGGACAGGACAGGTCCTCCAGACAGAGACACTCTCTGGAAGCACTCCTCACTCTGGCCAAGAGAGGACAATCCTGAACACAGGACCTCATTGTATTAAAGGGCTTGTCTAAGTAAAAAAAATAAAAAATTGTAAAAAGCAAGGAAAAGTATTACAATAAAAAAAAGTTATATTCACTATTACAGTCCCCCTCCGCTCTGATTCTCTTAATAGAGAGAATTAGCAGCCATGATGTCATGTTTTTGACTGCAGTGATGACCTAGTATTCATTATGGGATTGCTGAGGCCGGTGATTGGCTGCAGCGATTCTGTGCGGTATACGCACATGTGTGACATGTCACCACTGCAGTCATGAAAACAAAGCCTGATGGGGAGAGTTAGTACGGTGATGCCAGCACGAAGGCAGTTTGGATTGTTGTTTTTATTTTTTTACTATTTTAATATCTTACCATGTCTTTTCCATTTATTTTTTAACTCTTACACCTCCTTTAACTCAGGACTCTAGAAAAATAATATTGTAGACCGATCACTTACACGGACACATTTATCAGTTGCGGTCCCGTGAACTGTACGTTCTTGCGATTTAACTTTACATTGATGCTCATTGGCAGTCACTGCATGAGTTGGAGACTTACATTTTCACCTTGATCTGCAGAATTTAGTATGTTTATGCTGCAACATGAAGGAATGTTCAGTCATTTCTGTGATACAGAAAATAACCTTGAAACTGCCAGTAAGCAACAAAACGCAGTAAGACTACATTCACACAACAATGAAAAAATGGCCAGGAAAAGCGGACACAATGTTCGTTTTTCACTGCCATTTTTAAACCATTTTTCTGCCCGTCTGGCCGTTTTTAACGTCGATTTTGCATCTGTTTTAACAGTGATTAGAAATGGACGTTTTTCATTGGCTTTTGTTATTTGAATTCCAACCAATGCAGTACACATAATGTTACCTAAAGTGGCTCTCAGCATTAATAATATCCTCCATACTGGCCCCCAACATTAATAATGTCCCCTATAGTGTCCCCCAACAGTAAAAATGTCCTCCATAGAGGCACTCAGCAGTAATAATGTCCCCCATAGTGGCCCCCAGCATTAATAATGTGCAGCATTCATTTTATGCCCAAAAAAAACTCAACCACCTGCACATGCAGGGACACTCACTCTTCACTGAAGGCAGAAGGACCTGATGTTCCCGTGTAATCCGTCAGGTCCTTCTGCATCCTGTGAGGAGCAGAAAAGAATCTCAGAAAAGGGAGGCCTCATTAAGAATGCTCTTACGCAGATCGTCCAGTAAGTTGGGAGGTAGAACTTGGCACAGGCATACTTACAGAGATAGTGACCAATGACTTCACCTGGCCCTATGTGTCCCAGCACTTGTATGTGAACCACAAAGACCACACCTCCTAACATTTGAATCCCAAAGCATATATCATTTTAAACTGCGGCAAAATAAAAACCAAGCTGTTGGCTGAGTGCTAGATAGGCTACGTTCACGCTAGGGTTTTGGCTTTCCGTTTCTGAGATGCGTTTAGGGCTTTCACAAGTGGTCCAAAACTGATCAGTTTTGCCCTAATGCATTCTGAATGGAAAAGAATCCGCTCAGAATGCATCAGTTTGCCTCCGTTCAGTCTCCATTCCGCTCTGGAGATGGACACCAGAACGCTGCTTGTCCTGGCACACAATGTAAGTCTACTTTCACACTGGCGTTTTGGCTTTTTGTTTGTGAGATCCGTTCAGGGCTCTCACAAGCGGTCCAAAACGGATCAGTTTGCATTCCAATGCATTCTGAATGGAAAAGGATCCGCTCAGAATGCATCAGTTTGCCTCTGTTCAGTCCCCATTCCGCTTTGGAGACGTACACCTAAAAGCTGCTTGTAGCGTTTTTGTGCCTGTCTGATGAAACTGAGCCAAACGGATCAGTCCTGGCACACAATGTAAGTTAATAGGGATGGATCCATTTTCACTGACACAATCCATGATGGATCCGCACAAAACGCGAGTGTGAAATTAGCCTTAGACAGTCAGCTATCTCTCTGGACCCCACCACCCACATCCAAACTTGGCTCAACTAGACATGCATGTGTTCTGAATTGGGGACAGTGGAGTAGGGCGCTGTAAAACACCTCACTTTCCTCCCAAGAACATGTTGTAACTCAACATCTACCTTCAAAGGAAAATTGGGAAACCCACATACACATGAGATGTTCAGCCTTGTCCATTTGGTAATGTTTTTCTCCAGTTTTAGTAACTTTCAGGGGTAAAATAATTTTGTGACAAAAATTTACTCCTTTTCTCTTATTTCTGCTTATTTGTTGCGAAAATTTCCTAAAGATAGCCTAAATGTCTGACTCTTAGCAGTGCGCCTCTGAGGTGACCCATAATAACATAGGACTTTTTATGAATGTAATGTCTGTAATTATCAGGAGGTGCTTGGTGTTCTTTCCCTCTCCGACCTGTTACTCTCGCTAAAGCTATGGCCTATTTCGCGGCAGCTGGAATGATCCAGAGGTCGGGTCGTAATCATGATCTGAGCTCTATCTATCAGAATTACACTCATGTCAGGGATCTGTAAGCAGTGATTTCACTTACCATTACTAACTCTGTGTCTGATGTCGGCCAGGTCAGGGGGGAGATACAATATTTGATGTCTGCTCTGACATTACACTAAAAGCATTTCTACTTTCAAAAACAAAGTCAATATTTTGTTTTCTTTGTGGGAAAGCTGTGTGACTAACATGGTTGCCTTTACATAAACTCTGGAGGAGGTCATCCAGCTTTCCCAGACCCCAACAGCAAATATGCTACCCTTCCAACTACTGAATAGTGATGAGCAGCATAGGCAATATCCCGAGAAGGACCATGAGTGTTGTGGTAAGCAACAGGAGGGGGGCACCATTATACCATTATCACAAAATAAACATGAGTCTCTAGTAGTAAATGGTTGGCTCCAAAGCCAGTTCTAAATGGGGTTATCCTCTGTTCCAGTACTCTCCTAAATGGGGTTGTCGTCGGGTCCAGTACCGTGTCAGAGCCTGGGCCTAATGGAAGATCCTCTAGTACTGGTGGGCCAGCCCAGCCTTGTAGCTAGGCAATGTAGAAGAAAACTTGTTGTTGGGGTGTGCTCTATAACAGTGGTCCCTGCATTAGCTCTTAATCTTGGGGAAAACCACAACATTCCATAAATTACTGCTAAGTGCTTTACTTTATAGAAAACCCATCCATATTTTGCAAAATTGTATAGAATTTGTTCATTACCTGGGTTGGTCAACTGTGTAATGGAAATGGTAATATTCAAATAAATCTTAAAAGCTGTAGCTTTGAAATGTCAAATGCATTAAATAAAACTGAACTCAGTATTTCATAAAAATATACCGTAAATTTGAAAGATAATTCTTACGAGAAAAAATACCTATAAACCCCTGAGTCACCCTCTTGTGTGAAGGTGCTGTCAGACCTGACTTTGGTCATCTAGCTTTCCCCAGACCCAGAATGACATTTAAAATTGCTTTTACTGTGTGTCAGTCTTTACTGTAGTTTTGCATTTTGTTCATGAGACTACAACTTTAGACTGAAGTTCTCTATATTTCTGTAATTCTAACAGCCAAAGAAATGTCTTGTAAGGTTTAAAGGATTATTCCCAACTCAGACTTTTATGATAGATTCAAATATCAATATTAATCAATATTAGGCTGTTCTTGGAACTCCCATAGAAGTGAATAGAGAGAGCCATGCACAAATGCACTGTTCTCCAGAAAGATTCAGTTTCCAGAGGTAATTTATCAGACTTTTATTGTATAGCCTATCCCAAAAAAATATCCTAGATAGGAATACCCTTTTACATTATACTGTATGAATTGGGAATTCTGCCTTAGTAGAGGGGTTACGACATTCATGTATTAGCCAAAGCAGCTACATAAAGTGCATCCCTATCTGTTTCTGTGGAAGACTCAGCAAAACCATGCATTGGTTTTAATGGGATTTGTATAATACTTCATTCTCCATATGGTGACCCTACTTATCGCTAGGGGTCCAAGCAGCAGAAACCTGGTTGGTAAACAAAGTTGGGGCATCTGTATGACATGCTGCCTCTGCTGAACTGGTAAATGCAACCAGGGCCGGCGCGTCCTATAGGCTGACTAGGCAGCCGCGTAGAGCGCCCCTTGGGAAGGGGCGCTGCTAGGAGCGCCTGCCCCCTTCATGCTGCAGCCGCCCAAGCGCTCTATATTGAGCCTCTTGTGGCTGCAGCACTGCCCGGGCTGGCGCATCCATGAGGGCGCTATGCCCGGGCGCAGCAAGAGGAGAGGAGCTGACAGGAGGGAAGCGCCCAGTGCTCCCTCCTGTCAGTCCCACATTGTAGCGTGGGTACAGGGAGCATCAAAGCGCCTGTACCCGTGAACCATACAGAGCTCGGCCACGCTAAACTAGAGGGAGGGGGATTGGGAAAGAGAAAGACATTTGGGGTGTGGGGCGGGGACAGAATTACATGGGGGGAGCGAATGACAAGAGGGGGAAGAATGACAAGAAAAGGAGAGAATGACAAGAGGGGAAGCGAATGACATTGGGGGGAGAGAATGACATGGGGGGAAAGAATGACATATGGGGGGAAGAGAATGACAAGGGGGGGGATGAATGACATGGGGGGGAAGAGAATGACATGGTGGGAAAGAGAATGACATGGTGGGAAAGAGAATGACATGGGGGGAAGAGAATGACAAGAGGGAGTGAAGAGAATGACATGGGGGGGAGAGAATGACAGGGGGGGAGAGAATGACATGGGGGAGAAGAGAGAACTGGCGTTAGTTAAAGGGGTTCTGCAGTTTATTTAAACTGATCGGCGGGGTCCGACACCCGGGACCCTCGCCGATCAGCTGTTTGAGAAGGCAGTGGCACTGGCAGTAGCGCCTCGGCCTTCTCGCTGTTTACCGCAGGCGCAGTGACGTCACGACTAGTATCACTGGCCTTGGCAGGGTTAAGCTCTTTAATATGGCAGATCATATGGGTGGGGCATTGTGATGTCACATGGGGGGGGGCGCAAACTTTTCTTTTGCCTAGGGCGGCAAAAATCCTTGCACCGGTCCTGAATGCAACACTATCCTCTAAATGGCCTTCTTATGTGCCAGCCATAGGCAAGAGTGAGTCTTGAACTCTTTACTCCCCAGGAGCTGAAGTCCTTGCAACCCTTCAAAAGAGGTAGGGGAGGTCATATGTCTTTTTCTGTAACGGTGCCTAATGGCTAGGTAAACTCTTTGAACTTTTAGGATAAAGGATGGTCAGGGCTTCTTTTTTCTGACACTTGGAGTAGAACCATAGCTGGAATCTAATGTATGTTATTGCGACCAACAGAACCTCAGTAGGACATTGTTCAGGGCACCTGATTTGGCCTGGGAACAGATTACCTATAAAATGGCCCCAATATTCCGGAGTAAATACAAAATTTGAACCTTGTTGCCTTTTTATTGAGTTGTCTCAACATGATTGAGCTGTTACTGCCAGAGAAATCTCCAGGTGGTAGTAGGGAATGACCATCCATGTAATACATGGGACGCTTGAGTCCACTTTAGTGACAGTCTCAACTCTGGCAAACAGACTGCGGTCCCAAGTTCATAAACCCCTCTATAAAGTTCATTTCTCTTAATAAGGCATGTTGGTCAGGCATTGTCTATACGAGACAACCCCAATAAGAGACATATAATAGTAATTAGTGTCAACTACAGGCCATAATATTCACAGAGATGCAAGGCTAGATCCTAGTTTACCCAACAAAAGCTAATTTTCAGTACCAGCCCTCTATGCTTCCACTATTGTGAAGTTTAATGGATTCTGCTAGGGTTTAATGCTTTGGCCTGAAGCCCGGCCCTACAAGTCATTTATTTGGGTTCATACTGGGTTAATCCCATGAGGTTCCATAAAGCATTATACTTAATCCTAGAAGGCGAGTGTGAAAGCAAGTAATGTTCTTATAGGTATCACAGTAAATTGATGTGGTTTAACTGGAAATATGAGATCTAGAAACTGAAAACAGCAAATTGCAGATTGGATTTCTAGCAGCAAAAGTTTTTTTAATTAATAATTATTATGAAATGAACAATTTTTTTAGTGTTGATAATAGGGTTAATTTAAAGGACATTTTCAAGCAAAACATAAAATTGGCCATACGCTAGTAAATGAGAAGTTAAAGCAGCTGGCAAAAGTGGAACCATGTTTTACTCACAGAGATGTGGTGGTGATCATTTGTGAAAAAGTAACAGAAAGTGCAGACACATTAGTTGTCATTTTTGGGTTAGCTTTCAGAAATTGACATTAAGGCCTATTGCACATGATCGTATGGTTTTTTCAGTATTTTACAGTCCGCAAAAAACATTTCCGCAAAAAAAAAAACGGATGACATCCGTGTGCATTCTGTTTTTTGCGGAAGAGAACAGCTGGCCCCTGATAGAACAGTACTATCCTTGTCCGTGATGCGGACAAGAATAGGACAAGCTTTATCTTTTAACGGAACGGAAACGGAATGCATACGGAGTACATTCCGGTTTTTTTGCTGACACATTGAAATGAATGGTTCCGCATACGAATGGTTTGTGTGAAAGAGGCCTAAAACTGTCACTTTGTCAGCAAGTTGTATAATGACACAAGAAGAAATTTCTATCAGTTTTTGAGAAGCTAATTAAAAAATGACAACCAATTTAGCTGCACCTCCTGCTATAAAATGGCCTCCACAACTGAATGCAAAAATACATAAATAAAACAAATGCAATAACCAAATTTTGCTCATCATCACCCTAACTTTTCATTTACCAACATGTAGAAATTTTACAGATTGCATCAAGGGGGTTTTCTGAGATCTGGCTGGATTTTGGAAAACTACTGTACAGGATGCTCCTGCTTCTCCTGTGTTGATGTGTTGTCTACTGAGGCATGACATCACAACATGACCATACCTAATGATAATATAACCCTATGGAGGCAACATCACAGGGTCTTGCCATGCTTGACTGCCACATTCATGTTGTGTGATATCTTGGAACTCGGCTTGGAACAAACGTTCATCAGATGCTGTTGGGAAATCTACAATAAACATGCCTGGGATAAATATATGTCTATAACATATAATATAGGAGCAGACTAGATGAAGCACATGGCTTTTTCTGCCATTAGTTCTACGTTTATACATATAACTACTTGATAGACTGGACTGTGTAGGTGGAAACATTGATTTTCCAAGACTGTGGGTATCAGATCTTTATTATGAAGGTACACCATAATATGGAGGATATCTCCGAAATATGGAGTTCTATAGAGACAGCATATTGAAGCATACAGAGTTCCTATGGGTTGGTCATACTCATGAGTCCTACTATATCATTGGTTCTTTCTCAGCTAATGATTGGTAAAGTGGTTCTCGGGACAGAAACATTGATGACCCTTCCTTAGGATAGACCATTAATCTTTGGCCATTGGTTGTTCGACCTGCCAAACCCCTGCTCATCAATGCAATGAAGGTGTCGTAGCCACATTCAATTCAAATTTTCCATGGACACAGTACTTCATCCATACTGATACTACAGTTCATTCCCATTCACCTCCCAGTGGTCAGTCCCCCCATGCTCAGACATTGATGGCCCCTATGAAGAGTTACCTTCTTATGCTCTTCAGTACTACAGTAAATAACAGTCATGATAAAAGGTTCCTAAATTGAAGACGAATAAAAAGAAATACCACATTCGGCCTAGTTTGTCAAAACCTGATAATAAAACCGTGTCATTAAAAAGTCAAAATTGTTTTTCTCCCCCAGAAGAACTTGTGTAATCCAAGACGCTTAAGAAGAAATATGATTTTCATAAAACTTCTAATTTACTACTCCAAAGGTTATCATGAGGAAGGTTTAAATTTCACGGTGCTCCATTCTAGAGTGGTGTCTTGCTGCTACATCATTATGGTTTTTACGTTCAGAAGATGGATCTGAAGTCATTTAGCTGGGGATAAAATACAATCCTGTTCTCTTCCTACATTGGATCACACATAGCAATTATTTGTGTTGTGATCAGACCCGTCAGAAAGGGATTAATTTTTCTTTTTCTAAATGTGCATTGTACTTTAATTAAAAATACAAAGATCATAATGTTGTCATTCAGCACAGAGCAGTATGCTCAATGTGCACTCTCTATGCAAATGGCACATCTTGGACCAGAGATGGATCCTGGGGGGAGCTGACTGCATGAATGAGCTACTGGCTAAGCAACTGCTGGGAACTAATAAAAAAAAGTCACGCAAACGGCAAGTGAAGCCATGGCGTGTGCATTTGCATGGTTCATACTGACCTCTCCTAATGGTCTATTTCTTTCAAAAAAGCAAAGATAAACAGCCATTAAAGTTGTTTCTATGGATAAAAAAAGGATCCCATTCATCTCCTCTCGCCTGCTGTTTGGGTCCCTCACCGCTTCTCCGTTTACATATCTGCGAGAAGTGTCCTAAATATGAATGAAATATCACCTAAAGGGGTTGTCTCACAAAATTTCAAACCAGCACCTTGATCTGAATACTTTTGTAATTGCAGGTAATTACATTTTTATAGCTACTGAGTTATTCAATAAAATCTATCTGTATAGCGCCACCTGCAGTTTGCTCAATTTCTAATTTCTCTGTCCTGCTCACTGAGATAGAAGCACATGCTCACTTCCATCCTTCAACTGCCACCAGCGACAGTATAAAGGGCACAACGCTGAGAAAGGTAACGCCCCCTAAGCATGGTGATTACAGTATCAGCAACGTATGTGTTAGAGTGAGGAATTGTTAAAGAGGTTGTCCAGTCCCAAAAACAAAATTCTTCTTATGTGCTCCTAACACCCCTCACCATGCATACATATGCCCCCAATACCTGTTTTTCATGTCTGAGCTTTCCTTCCCCCTGTCTGGGCATCAGACTATCCCGGCAGATCTGTTTACTTTCTCCCCTTCCTGTTTTGTTGAATACATACCTTTATTCATAAAAAAAGCCTGACTGCTCTGCAGAGTGATGAGTCACAGGCTGGACAAGCCCCTTACAGTGTTCAGTCTACAGGATCTATACCTACTATAGCTCCTGTGTCCGTCTTTCTGCACCCAGACATGAATCTACTTCTCACTCAGTGTCTAAATCCCATTACTGACGGTCCACAGGCTTGCCCCTCACCATCTAGGTGAGCAATAAACAGCAAGCACATCCAAACACATCTGTATCTAATCCTGATATACTGCCTGCTGAGCTGTGTATCTAACCCCATCTTGTACTATACTTTCTGGTGTGGTATCATGTATATGTGCCTGATACACAGGCTCTAGTGTACAAAACTACTTTCTGAAGTGTGTATCTACTCCCATCTAGTATGATACAGCCTGCTGAAGTGTGTATCTAATATCATCTTGCATGATACTGCCTGCTGAAGTATGTATCTAATCCTATCTTGTATGATACAACCTGCTGAAGTGTGTATCTAATCCCAGTTTGTATGATACTGCCTGCTGAGCTACGTACCTAATCCAATTTTTTGTAATACTGCCTGCCAAGCTGTGTATCTAAACCCTTATGCACATGACCGTATTCATTTTGCGGTCTGCAAGTCGTGGATCCGTTAAATATACTGTCCGTGTGTGATCCACATTTTTTTAAGTCCCTTTAAGAATAGGACATGTTCTACCTTTTGTGGAACTGACTTGCGGATGTGCAAAGCACATGGATCCGTGTGCTTTCCATATGCATATGTCAGTTCTGCAAGACAAAAGAACACGTCCTATTCTGGTCCTCAAAATGCAGACCTCGAAACCAAAGAAGTCAACGGCTCTGCAAAAAAATGGGGATCGCACACAGACGGTATCCTTATTTAGCGGATCCGCAACTTGCAGACCGCAAAACTGATACGGTCGTGTTCATGAGTCCTAATCCTATCTTTTTGGTCCTGCCTGCTGCAGTGTTTACAACCATGATCAGCCCAGGGAACACAGTCTGTATGCAGGCCGCATCTCCGAGGCCGACCGCACTCTGCTGACCAGAACTGACTGTATGACAGTAATTTATGGCGCTGTTAGTCTCTTTCGGATGGTGGGGTATGTACACCTGATGAGGTGAGTACACAACAAGTGCCCTGCGGTCAGATACACTGGTTGTATCATACATTACTATCATACAGGCAGTGCCGGTCAGGGACGGTGACATGGATTCCTGGGCCAATCACGGTCGTTTGCATGAGCCCTAACAGTGACATCCACAGCTCTCCCCACCATGTCCCAACTGCCATCCACAGTGCCCCAAGTGACATCCACAGTGCCCTCCTATGTGCCATTCACAGTGCTCCTATTGTCATCCACAGTGCCTGTATTGCCATCCAGTGCCCCCATTGCCATCCACAGTGTCCCCAGTGACATCCAGTGCCTCCCCATGTGCCTTCCAAAGTACCCCTATTGCCAATCACGATGCCCCCAATGCCACCCAGAGCGCTCCCATTGCCCTCATCTTGTGCCAGTTAGTGCCCCCTATGTACCATCCTCAGTGCCCCCAGTAAGATCCACAGCATAGCAATCAGCCTTCACACTGCACAGATGGGTGGCTGGTGGTCCCCTGCATGCGCACTAGTATTCAGCCTAGTGCGCTTGCATGGGGAGTGAAGACGGCTGGCCAGCACTTTCTCTTGCAGGAGGTGGTGACATCATTCATGGCGAAACCGTCCCTGCTGCAGAAAGGAAGAGAAGTAGGCAGACCAGAAAACCCGACATGAGTGGTCACGTGCCCGGGAGGCCAATCTTGGAATGGGCTGTGCTGTGGAAGGTAAGTATCAGACCCCCATTCTTCCCTCCACAGGTTAGAATTATGCTGCAGAACTTAGGTTATCCCGGAGAACCCCTTAAGTATATTATTTTTGCATTTTAACTAAATATTTTTTTAACTGCACAATACAGTAAGAGTATTTTTACTGAAAAAGTTGGTTAAGGGTCAAAAATCACGAGTTGATAGAAGCCTTTTATGTAAAAGTGTCAACAGAAAGTCCAGCCATATTGGTTGTTTTCAGTTCCCAAGAAGCCAATTTAAGGGTGACAACCAATATGAATGCATTACCTCTTGCCTCTTTAGCAAAAATGGTAGCTGCAAAAAAACAGAAACGTGCCAACAGAAATATAATGAGCAAACTTTAGCAACGTCTCCAATTTGTGGCCAATTTAACATTTTGAATGGATGTCCATATAATCCAACAGAGGTGATGCTAAATGGCCTATATGCTAAGGCTGAACTGACAACTGTCTAAACAGTTACCAACAATGGTGGACCATAGGTGTCCATTAAAAGTAATAAAAGGCTCTAATTTCAACAGAAGCCCTCCAATGGTTTACAGGGTGCAGTTCTCATAAATTAGTCCCCTTACTAATCTCAACCGGATATTAGTGAATTTCTTGAAATTCATTTAGGTTCTGACATGCAAGAATCGGTCTTCAGATTCGGTTCAGGTACGAATAAATTCAACTAGAATTGAAAGTGTCCCAACTGCCCTGAAAAGTCATGTATGATACTCTATGGTCTCCTAGGACTGTATCCAAGCCCTTTCAAGCTCTTTAACACTACTATAGTATTAGTTATGTCAAAGTGACTGCGACATACATAGTTGATAGTAGTGGGTGATAACAAACAGAGGTCTTCTGACCTCTAAAATAGGCACCGACATTCTGAGCGTTTCGTACGAAAAGAACTGCAAAAGTTTCTGATTCATTAGAATCTGAATATTTGGGGAAATTTGCAACAAACTTGATTGGCTCATCTCAAATCTCAACTAATCACAGAGGCTTTAAGAAGCTGGAACCCCCAAGAAAACCTGTCTTACAAGCCAAAGCATTAATTTATGCTCAGGAAACAATGAATATATTTATGAGGTCAGCTTGAATGTTCATGACATATACTGATTTATCATACTTGATCCAGTTTTATGATAACAATGCGGTCAGGAAGGAGGGGGAAATAAACTATTGCAACTTAATATTCCATATGTTTGAAAGTCTCCTTAAGATGAACATTAGTGTTGAGTGAACCAAAGTTCACGAAGTGGACTTCGATCCGATTTTGAGGAGAAATTTGATTAGTCGCGAAGCTGAATTTCCTTGTGCTTCGTGGTAATGAATCGTTTTTCCCTGAAATGGTACAAAAAAAAAAAAATCATACTTACCTCTGCCCAAAAATGAACAGATGTCTTATCAAGCTTTTGGCAAGAGATCTATCTGTTTGTCATCCTTAATACACTATTAGAGTATATTACCTTAGTATTAGTTCCACCTGCATAGCTGTTGCTATGCACAGGTGGAAGATGAACTACAATGACTGGCAAAAATTGAGATGGGAATAGCACAAGACAAAGAAAAGGCTTCTAATACTGAAACCTGGAAACTGACAAAAAGTAAGAAAATACATTTCTGAAGTCAATTAGGTAAAGTTGCAAATGGGACATAGATTGAAACTGATACAGCACATAATACTGAGAAATAATGGAACTTATGTGATAAAAAGTTGAAAAGTACCCAAATGCTGAACCAAGCAGATTTTTAGCGGTCAGCTGCTAAAAGGTATAAAAAAAAAAATCAAAGCTAACAATCATTGAGTTTTGGCACCATTTCAAAACAATAAAATAGAAAATAAAAAAAAGAAAGAGGTTTCTGAGACATTTGCTAGCCCTTGGATTTCTATGCAATACATGGCCAACATTAGAGCTTACAATCTAAAGTCGGCCATACATTGTGGTTCAAGGTTGGTCTGTGAATGTTGTCATTCTAGGTGACAACTCCATAAGAAACTGTGGATCAATCTCCTCCTTGATCAGTGACCTAGGCAGATGTAGGATGGATTTCTATCCATTAGACTAAATGACTGACTATACCCAACAGTGAACGAATAGATCAAGACTGACATAGCCCATTGACTTGTCCCACATAATTGTGTTTTTAGATGAAAAAAGGCCACGGGTATTCTACAAAAAAAGCTGTCCAAATGGACTATATTTCGCTACTATCTTTAGTGTATGGTCAGCTTTACTGTATGTTTTACTCTCCTGCATAGAGTGCTCAATCTGAGTGGTACTTCAAAAAGCTAAAACAGAAATTCTGACAAAAACTGTTTGTTCGATAAATTAACCATGTCTCATAATGTGCAGTATAATGACGTTGACTACAATATAATAGAATCTAGAAATGAAAAGGTTAATAAGCCAACTAGATTCTCATTTTTCCCCCCTGCCAGTCAGGGTATAAAAATGGAACCTTGGCTTTTTCTTCCAGCATCTTCTGACCTTTACCCAATAGTTACTCTACCTATAGGGCACATTTGTCACTCCTGACACTGCAAAGAGGTATAGACCAATTCTACAACATTCTGAACATAAATCAATTGAAAAGTATACACTATGCATTTGCTTGAAGTCCTGTCCCTGGTGAAGCTGCTGTATTGATTAGTTTGATCTGAAAAGTGCAGGTGTGTTTGAAATGGTTAGCAGAGACATGCGTGTTATTAATTCTGGACTATCATAAGGTCAAAGGTTACATGATTAAAAGTAATGGAATTTTTCATGGGTTTGTGGGATTTTAAAAATTGCTATGTTTGTGTAAAGCTAGTTCAAATAAGAAGAATCTAGTTGGCATCAGCAAACAATCAGATTTCTGTTATATTTGGCAGTCCTTGCCCACCACTGCCCCACTTCTCCAGGTAGGTACGGGTGTCGGTTTGTTCACCTTTGTTCACCTGCTCCAGTGGCTTTCCTCTGCTTACTTGTGGTGGGTAGGCTGCCAGGGTTGACAGTCTGCTTCATGAAGGCAAGGCCTCTCACCTCTGCTGCAGGCTTGCAATGCTGGCAAGGGCCCTCCCTCTAATTCCCACCAATGGCTGGTCACCTTGGGGTACTTAAGTCACCTTCCTCTATGGGTATGTGCCTGAGCAATAGGTTCCTGCCTAGTTACTACAAAGTTGTTCTATATTGGTTTGTCTGTCCATGTACAGACTTCTGGCCTTTTTCTGGACATTAACCCTAAATTGATCTTTTGCTGCCTGCCCTGACCTTGCACTGTGTATTGGATTAATCATACTCTGCCTGCCCTGACCTGGGCTGTCCCTGACTTTGGTTTTGCCTGATCCTCTTCATAGGTTGTATCATTGTCTCTGATCCCTGTGGGTCAGCTGTCAATCATACTGAGACTACTCCAGGTTGTAACAGCCTGGTGGTTCCCCTGCAGCAAAATCCAAATCCCCGAACAGATGTTAACAGGTGAAAACCAGTGATTGGCTGGATAATGCCCTTAGAAGTAGTCCAAAGTCAAATCTGTTGATTGACACAGTGGTTCAACACCCACAATTTTGACCATTTTCTGAAAGCTGCATTTAAGCAGGAAGGTGAGTGTTGATGCTGTCTAATGAACCTTATCCTGGCCACACACAAAAAAAGCATTTTATTTATATTTCATGTTAATTGTCAATGACTCCCCGTAGTGCCCTACGATTTTGTACGTACAGTCTCATAGACTTCAAGTGGTTCATGCATTTTGCCACGCACAGTAAAAATATGGTAACTTCTTTACTTTCTCTACTGCATGATGGTACAGGGCATAAATTCACAACAGTCGCCAAGATGTGAAGTTTATAATAGAACAAATTACTTTTCTACATGATCCCTATGGGCAAAAGGAAGACGGGTAGAGAAATATGACCCAACAAAGGTGTGGAGGAATTTTTCCCAGATTACTCTTGAAAATTATGAGTTAGAAATTATACATTGACAGCTTCATAGATGAATGAATTGTCAGTTCTTAATACTGAAAAGACGAGTATAATATAAAGTATCATAATACATTAGCAGATGCCGCTTTAGAGCCTCTGGACAGATTGTTCCTCTTTCCAGGCTCTTTTCAAGTACAAATCTTGCTGGCATTGACAATTTTTTGTGTAATGTTACAGAATTGTGGAATGATGAATAGTTTTTTCAGCTAGGGCAAAATATTTGATGGTATATAATGCTTTTATCACACACAAACGCCATGTACATTAAGCTTAGGGCTCATGCACACGAATACATGTATTTTGCGGTCCACAAAACACTGATCTGCAAAAAGAAAAACGGGATGAAATCCGAGTGAGATTCGTATTGCATCCATTTTTTTAGAGATCCATTGTAACAATACCTGTCCTTGTCCTCAAAAAGGACAAGAATAGGACATGTGGGCATATGAAAACTAAATGCATACAAAGTCATTTCTGTTTTTTTCTGCACACCCATTGAAGTGAATGGTTTGCATACGGACCTGTAAATTAACAGAATGGAAACAGAAAAAAAAATACTTTTGTGTGCATGAGCCCTAACTGTACTTGACCACAATGTAGTGACCATTGAGTTCACTATCTAACAAATTCCATGAATGGGACATTAATGTGCCTTAAATTTACATATTACAAATCTACATATTGTCCAAATTAGACAACGTCGGTCCACCAGCTTCTTCTCTGTACAATGAGCGAATGGTGGATGGGATAGGATCCCACAACTAGAACACCAGATGACCAGCAACATAAATTTATCAATCATTTACAAACACAGGTGTTATAAATTTGCCTGAGGTAAGATATTACTAAGAAGTTAAAGAGGTATTCCCATCTCAGACATTGATAGCATATACCTAGGACATACCTAGGACAGGTGCAGGTCCCAGAACTCTGACGTGAAAATATCAAACCTTGGTTATTTCCGAGAGTCCCATAGTGGTGAATAAAGAGGTGGCCGTGTATGCGTGGTGCATTCTCCATTCACCGCCACGGGACGTCTAAAAAAACTCCTGAAAAAGAACTCCTATAGCACTGAATAAAGAGCACGCTGCGCATGCACAGTGTACTTTCCTTCACTTTGGGGGCGTTGTTCTAGAGATAGGATTGAGTCCCAGAGGTGGGACCAGCATCTATTTGACATTGATGGCATATCCTAATAATATGCCATCAATGTCAAACCCCTTTAAAGGGATTATCTTGCCTAGGACTCAACAACCCCAGCATACCTATTCTGTGCCCCTTAACATAAAAAAACCCCAGTCACTTGTCGATGGTTCTACCGCTGCTCTGTTCCCGACCCCTTCCGATCCTAGCAGAACCAGGAAGCTGTTTGGTCCGGTGGTCGCTACGGTCAATCACAGACCCCAGCGGTCCGATGAACTTGAACAATATGTCACAGCTGAGGATTAGTCTAGGAGGTTGACTAGTTGAACCTATACCCTTTGGTGTATTAATTTCAATACCTGATCTGCTAAGATTGTTTGATAACAAAAGAATCCTACCTACATTCATCAGTTATGCTGAACAGGTCCCAGTATGTGGCATATAATATAATCCCTACAGATAAAGTGAAAATGGGTGACAGACCCTCTTTATGCCCCCAATGCAACGTTTTACTCCAGCTCAATGGGGTGTTTGTCAAGCTTGGTTTTTTGATCATGTTCTATATTAGATACAGTAGCCCAGTGGAGACACCATGACTAATGGAAGAGATTTGGTTTTTACACCGTTTTAAAATACCTCCATCACGCATTATTGTCCTTTGCTTATAGGGTAAATGAGAGCGCATCTAGTAAATTGGGTTAGACTGACAACTTGGTCGAAATGCTCCCCAGAAATGAGTAATTATCTGCAGGTGCTCACTGCGTGCTATTTCATTTTGCAAATGTGTCCTGTCCGACAATAACTTTTTTCATATGTATAAATTCTGCGGTCATTATTCACTCATAGGATCTTTGTGTCCATTAGGAGCAGTTATTAAGAAGATCGACGAATGTCTGCATTCCTGGGGCAGAGAGAAAAACCATACCATTAAGTGAAAAATAACACGAATCCCTAGCTTCATCTACCGGCAGTAGAGAAAATATGAATTTGTTATATACATTAAATTTGTCATTTGTCCTGATGAAGGTGTTCACACAGTCCACAAATGTAATGTGTATGGTAATTTGATATCTTCTTCCCTGCAAGACAGATTAGCAGGAGATTTGTGCTCTCTTAGGCCATAATTTATGTTTACTTGGGCTTCTAAAGTAGGATCGTGAAGGGGGAAATACTGAAATACAGTTGTAAAGATTTCTTCCAGGTGATGTTACAATTTTTATTCCAAACTCTACTGCCTGTAAAGACTTGAATGAATTTCTGAGTATACAGAAAATGTTCAAAGGATCTTTGCTTCTGGATTGTACATGAACTGGTGCAGGGCTGCAGGTTTTGCCTCATGGATCAGTCCTTGCATTCAATGACTTTAATTTTTTTCTCTTGTCTGAACAGTCCCCCATGGAGTAATTAGGTATAACATAATTAGTGCAGGCATGGGGGTCTTCATGCTATACAGGATCCACCAGAAGAAGTATTGTATATGGGGGTTGGTCACCTTTGGTGAACCTAAGCTAATTTCTCTGATGCCTTTCCTCCTCTGATCAGAATGGGCCCACTCTTAAAGAGCCATTCAGATATTAGAGATATATTAGGGTACGTTCACACTAGCATTAAACTTTACCGGCATTGAGTTACGTCCTCGGGGCTCAATACCGGTAAAAAACGCTTCAGTTATATCCTAATGCATTCTGAATGGAAAGAAATACGTTCAGGATGCATCAGGATGTCTTCTGAACGGCGTTTTGGCCGCATGTATTATCTCCGTCCAAAATTCCGGAACACATGCCCGAATGCTGGATCCGGCATTCAGTTCCATTGCAATGCATTAGTGCCAGATCCGGCATTCCGGTCTGCGCATTAAAAACCTTTAAAAATGTGAAAAAAATAAATACCGGATCCGTTTTGCCGGGTGACACCGGAAAAAAGGATCCGGTCTTGCAATGCATTTTCTAACTGATCAGACATTTTTCATACCTGCCTGCCGGAATCAAAAAACGCAAGTGTGAAAGTACCCTAAAGGAATTGAAATATATGAAGTTCTCTAATAGGCTAAAGCTGGCCATACACAATTATTAGCTGTCACCAGAATGTCTCCCAAATATACACCCCCCCCCCACACACACACATACAAGTCGTGTTTGGCCAAGCATGTATGTGTTGTCAATGGGGAGGGGGAAAACAGCCATTGTCAGACACTTCTAGCAGTGGCTTATCTTTTGGGAGAACAAAAGGATTGGTTGAAAAACCTCATTTTGCCCAATCCTACTCTTACTAGACATCATCTGTTTCTGAGAGACAGGAGCTTCCCACACACATCAGGTTGTCGACCAAACACACCATCAGCAATACACTAATGTGTATGGGAGCCTTTACCATAGGCAATTGGATGCACAACTTGTTTTTGTCCAAATGGCTTTGTAATATGGACCCTCAGACAGAAATAGGCCCATACTGTATCTTCACATGCCTCTAGTTTTTTGCCAAAAATTGTGACCTGTACCATTGTATTCTGTATTACAGATGTATTCTCCCCCAGACTCTGGGAAAGATTACAGTACCATGTGCACATACTGGTTACCAGTACACAGAGCCTACTAGTCTGAAAAATGATCCTGTAAGATAGGTCATCAATATGAGATCAGTGGGATCCGACTCCCGGGACCTTCACTGATCAGCTGTTTGGAGGGACCGCAGCACTCCATGAGAGCTCAGGCCTCTTTCTAGGCCATGTGCCATCGCGTTCATCAGTCACATGACCTAGGCACATTCAAGTGAATGGGGGTGAGCTGCAATACCAAGCACAGCCACTATCCAATGGACAGCTCTGTGCTTGGTAAGCTGCAGGGAGGCTAAGTCCTCAGCCGAGCACTGCAGCCTTTTCAAACAGAGGGTCCACGAGGGTGCCGGGAGTCAGACCCCTGCCGATCTCATATTGATGAGCAGAGGATAGGTCATCAATATAAAAAATCCCAGAAACCCCTTTAAAGAGGTAGTCCCACCTTGTAAAGAAATGGCAAAGAGACACCCCAGGCACCTGTTGTTCAGTCTTGCTTGAGGCAATTAACCGATTGTCCGACCTTCAAAAAAAAAATCTAAGAAAATTCACTAAATATGAAAACTTAATTTCTGCAACTTATTAAATATTGATTACTGTAAGAATTTGCCCTGCAGCCCAAATTTAGCTTTTTGGACTAAGCCTAAAATTGCTTAAAGCACAAGAGGTATATAAACAAGTATATTCTATATACAACACTAGTAATTTCATTTTCTTCAGCAAGAGACCAGGTATTCTTCAAATTGTGTCTAAACACAAAGACATCTGATGTGTCAAATGAAATATACTTAAAAGTGGTGGATCTCCTCATTACCAGCTATTCATTTATATCCTGCAGTGCCATATATAGCTTAATCCACCCACACCATATAAAGGAAGGCATGAAAAAAATACATGAAATATTTACTGTAATCATCAAATACCTGGCTTACAGAGTATTTAACTCATCTGTGTCTTCAACGGTAATTCCAATGGTAATATAAATCGGGTGTAAATTCATGCCCTTGAAGGGGTTATCTAGACTTTAAACCTTTTTTAACAGACCTCACAAAGTGGCCTTTAGGTCCTGGCCCTGGCTCTGTCACCCCATGACTGCCACTGCAGGTCTCAGGTCTCCCTGAATCAATATCCTGTTGATGGAGGTCATTTAACCCAATCGCCTATCCTCCCGTAACGCCTGCAATCAGCTGTACATGATGGGACTGAGGTGTGATACTAAGCACAGATGCTATCAAATGGATGGCGCTGTGCCTGTTGAGTTGGGAGAAGACCACAACGTTCACTGAAGCTCCAGTTAGCGCTGCAGCTGCCTCAAACAGCTGATTGGCCTGGTGACGGGGCTCAGACCCCCACTGATCTCATATTGATCACCTATCCTGAGGATAGGTCATCAATATGTAAATCTCAGAGAACCCCTTTAAGAGGGTTGTAATACATTCACATTATCCATATTTTGCTGTTCTAGGAAAGGTTTAGTCAGCAGTACACCCATGTCTCTCAGAAACGGATATAACAAATAGCTGAACAGAAAATTTTGATGGGTTTAAGAGGTAATTAATATTAGACTGTTTTATAAATATCTAAATAGTTTTTATATTTTATGTTGTTTTTATAATTAAGTTCGAAAGAACACGTGAAATGTCCTAAAATCACTACTTTTCCAAAACTGACCTCACCGTGAAAATAAACCCTATTCATTTTTCTGAACATCCTGTGAATATTACAACATTGAAGCCCTCTGCTATCCCAAGTTCACGGGTCACACGTGTTTGTGTTTGTTAATGAGATCGACACTTGAGTCATTAGGACAGGAAGAGAGGGAAAGAACAGCTCCAATTTATAAAGTGTCGGAAAATAGGAGCATTCAGGATGCGAGATTTCACCATTAACTCCTGAGCCTGAAACAGGTCACAGTCTCTGTAAATGCAGATAAAGACAAAATAACAAATGGCTGGAGATTTGGAGCCTGGATAATGTTCAGCTGTTACTATTCCTGCAATGTCATCTGTGGGAAACATGTACAACCATGTGTTTTCAGGCATGCCGGTAAGGCACTGGTTGCTAACCTGTATCCCTTCAGCTGCTGCAAAATTACAGCTCTCAGCAGTTCTAGGTCATTATATATGAATTGTGCCCTAGAGTAGTATAACAAATTAATGTTCAGCATTACAAGCCAAGTGGTTAGAAATGGTCCTGCAGCCTCTGCTTAGAACTGGTATACTATACTTTATGGCAATGGTCTTCATACTCCATGGATACTATAGAAAAAAATGTTCCATAAGAACAAGAAAAAAAAATGTGGTGTCTAATGGTCAGAAGTGGTGATATGTCCCATACATGGCCAGATGTGATGATATGTCCCATATGTGGTGATATGTTCCACTTACTTATATGGGAGAAGTTTTTCAGAAGTCAGGATCCTCTTACTTTTTTTATAAGATCTTTGAAAATCTCTATACAATACCTTGTTTCTAGACAACAGCCTAAACTTTTTAACATTCACATTCCCCATTTGGACATCTGAAGGACTCCAGAATAATTACAATTGATCTTATTTTTTGTTTGTTCTATCATTTATAACAGATGGTGTTGCTCCTCTAAGCATTTCAATATATATCATCTCCTCCTGAAGCTCCCCTCCCCTGTCAGTCATATTGACTTGTCCTAATGATCTCACAATACGATACCCAGGGGTATTGTCAAGAAAGAACAGAATAGGTTTTATATAATTACTACATCACTACCACAAGGGCTACAGCAGAGGCTACAAAGAGACTTTGTAGGCCACTTGGCTGAAGATGATGGTCAGGAAAGCACTCAGTCATCTTAACCCCAGACGAGAGGAAGTCTATCGCCAATATATGACGTTATACACCACTTACATAGCTCTCTAGCATACCTATCCATGATTTAAATGGTACCTTTGTAATTTTCTTCTGACTTTCACCAGCAGGAAAAACGCAGTTTATTCCATATGCAAATGAGGGCTCGCAAGTGCCCAGGGGCGGCATTCGGTGTGTAGGAGCCCAGGCTGCTCTGCCTTCTTTTAACATTGCTCCTCCCGAGCCTTGGCCCGCCCTGCAAGTCCTTTACGTCATCCACAGGACCGGCCAAAATCCAGCGCGTGTGATGCCCATTGTGGGCACGGCATCGCTACATGTAGTGCGCATGCACTGGCCTCCAGTCCTCCTGTTTGCTTACGGTCCGCCACCTAGTCACTGGTTTCCCACCGATGCTGGCACATGTGCACTACATGTAGCGATACCATGCCCACAAAAGGGGCGTCGGCGGTGCACTGCGCACGCTCGGGATATTAGCCGGTCCTGTGGATGACGCAAGGGACTTGCAGGGCGGGCCAAGGAAGAGGCTGGGGAGGAGTAATGTAAAAAGAAGGCAGAGCAGCCTGGGCTCCTACACACCTAAAGCCACCCAGCCCTCATTTGTATATGGATTAAACTGCGTTTTTCCTGCTGGTGAAAGTCAGAAGAAAATTACAAAGGTACCATTTTATTCAATCCAATGGGAGCCTTGATGTTAGTGTCATAATAATGAATAGAGAAAGTGACATCCTGTGAACATATTCAATGCTGTGTCAGTTGGAGAGTCAGTGTAGGTCACTGTTGAGGACCAGAAGAGAGGTTATAACTCACAAATACAGTCACTAGTATGAAGACTACTATCCCTACAATTTACCTCATGTACCAGAGAATACAAATTTTAGCAGGAGTGCTACTTTAAAGTGCTTCTTTGTTTAGAGAATAGCCAGTTATACAATTTCCTAATATACCTGTATTTAAACTTTTTCTTGCAGACCTTTATTATATTTACACAATAGCTTGTCGATATACGGCCCATACGGTACGGCCCATTTTATTCCTGTTAAATGCATCCATAGGAGATCTAAATAGGACCAAAGATAATGCCAGTCATGTGACCCTCAAGTTTGTCAGGTGACCTCTGGCATTCAGTTAACGGTCCAGATATATAACAGGTTAATAGCAGCACATGTATATACAGTATATACAGTATTACTACCTGCAGCAGCATTTCATGTCTGTCAGTTTCAGTATAGAACCACATCTGACATTGTTCTCCCTGTCTTCTCTTTATGTGTTGTGTTTGTAGCTTTATTAACATGACAAAATCACCTACAGACAGACAGCCATTTTACAAATAACCTGGAGACAGGCAGCCATGTAAACACACATACAGTGAATTAGTTTCCACCATTAGTCTTATCTACTTAACCTATGGAAGGGCCCTGTGTGCTGATATTGCTTACTGAATGTCAGTGGGGTGTCACATGACTGATGCCATGTTTCAGTTAGGCCATGAATGCATTATACAGGCCTAAACCATTGTACTGTAGATAGGATCAACAACCTGGTATAAGAAAGGTATGTACGCAAAATTTTAAATTCATGTATATTTGAAAATTGTATAATTTCTTGTTATATATAATAAAAAATAAAAAAACAGAATATCACTTTAAGTGTTGTTTATGTGTCACTGGCCCTTTAATCTTACAAGTAGCAAAGTTTAATCTCCCACCAATGTTCTGAATTCTCAGGGTTGTCCACATGCCGTTCTGTTAATGCCTATTGATTATACAGCAAATATCAATACCCATTTACATACCGAGGCGCTTGTTCTAAATTAATCCATGCACCTTCTCAGAGTCATTTGGCATGTTCTGTAAATAAAATGCATCTAATTTGGACCTCCTTGTTCCTAGGGGTCCATGCACGTGGCAGTACACTTTTCTTACGGTGTCCTTTTACACCTTCCGCTTACTCACGTTGCCAAACAGTCATTTTGATGGGCTTGAAATTGCCTGCAAAAAATGTCATTACAGTCCTCATACATTAAATATGTGCTCCCCGGCTCTCGGGATGTTTCATTCGGTAAACACTGCCTGGACTCTCCACTGCTAATCACTCAACCTACTGCAATAATCTGCTATCACAACCCAGTCACTCTGAGTGGGAAAACTTATGATTTATACAAATATAGAAAAACTCAAGCCAACCAATAAAAAAGTGGCAAGTCATAATATGCTAATGCAGCGACTCTGCAAAATAGTGGATTTAATTAAGTAAGCCTGGTATGAAAAGCCTGACAGTTACAAAATAACTTCCTTCCGCGCTATGTTCCAGGGTATTGATCGCATCAGGAAAATGTAAGTAAATGGTTTCTTAATTGCTTGCTACAGGGCTAGCACCAAAATTAGCCTTTTAAAGGGGAAGTATATAAGGCCTATGGAAGAGGTAGATCTAACTGATCTTATGCCCAAGCTTCTTGTATATAGAGT
The DNA here is from genome assembly GCA_033119425.1 of Bufotes viridis. Classification (NCBI taxonomy): domain Eukaryota; kingdom Metazoa; phylum Chordata; class Amphibia; order Anura; family Bufonidae; genus Bufotes; species Bufotes viridis. The sequence continues at coordinate 465,478,481 of CM065592.1, read as the reverse complement.
AGGAATGGCACCCCAAAGTCGGAGGCTCTAAAGGGAATTTCTATGATGTGCCAATTTGAGATACATGATCTGCCCATTCTTAAAAAGTCTCAACCAGACTAAATGACATTTCATGTCCCTTTAAGTAACCGGAACAATATGAATGAAAGGTCCCCCCTATCAATCAAGATGATAGGAGGAGATTAAAAAAGTGACAACTGCTACGTTGAGGGATGAACGAACTGAAATTGACAGAGAAGGGAAGAAAATAGCCTAAGTTTCAATATGGTACTGTGCACCGTAGCATCAGAGTACTGAATTTTAGTATGAAATTTGTAAAGTGAATGGCAACACTCAATGTAGATGTCAGTTCCCTACCCCCTACAGAGCACTGGAGTTCTTCTAGCTTGGTGGAAATGACACCCATAACAGTTCAGGTCTAAGGCTTGTACCTTACCACAAACCTTAAGCAGGCAGGTCTGTATAATTGTCAATAGTCAATCACTGGTACCTCCATCAATCACACATTATTAGGCTGTCCTAATACTCAAAAGAGCCAAATTAGATATTCAGCTCTGCTATATCTCAGCTTCTGGTTCAACAGGGAAGACAGTTCACATTTATTGAGGTCCCACCTGAAAAGCATCGCTGTTAATGTCAGTTGCTTCCATTGTGCTTAAGATGAACTATCTGGCAGAATAAAAGTTCATATTTTCTCTCTTCCTGATGAGAAAAGTTCCACAATAGCTATGTTTGTACTGCTATCCCCAGCATCTACTTAGCACTGCCAGCAGTTAAGAATGGTCAAATTTCTGAAAGACTCCCTCTAAAATTAACATGTTGGCTGTTTGGAGCTACCACTAGAGGGAGCTAACATCCTAATGCCATATATTGTATTCAAGAATTATGCAGTACTCTCCCGTGCTTTCTCTAAAGACTGCAAAAAACAGACAGCAAGTTAACTCTTAAATGCTTATTCTAGTTTTGCAATTTTCAGTATCAACTTACAGGAAACAACACATTATCACTTACTAATAGTGATTGTTTATCTGTAGTGCCCCACGTGACATTTTCCACTGTGTTGGTTTCTTATCCTGATGACATCTTGTCTACATCTGAGGTGTGGCAAGGGCTGTAAGGCTCTGCCAGGTGGACACAAGATCAGTGACTTTGCCTCTGACGGTGTCTTATGGCAGGGTTATTCCAGGAGGGCTTCAAGCAGGCTTAGATATGTGATGTTCAAGCTGGGAGGGGAAGGAGAGGCAGAGACCTGATGCTACAGTTACTCTCTGTGAGTCTTGATCCGGGTTGTAAACACAGGGTGTGGGTCATAGATCGCAACTACACTGGAGAAGCCAAAGGGCACTAAGAAATTTATCATATGACATATAATGCAGTACAGTTCAATGCTGGACTCTGGTGTTATGTATTCTTTGTGAAACCAGAAAGCTCCTTTAAATCTGTCCATCCAGAGTATTTGATCCAACCATTATGTGCTGTGTACAGATAAATCAATATACAATGTATGTAGAGTTCCCTTATTGAAGCTTATTTGAAAACAAGTATATAGACATTCAGTGACCCCCCCCCTCCCCCCATAATCTTAGTCCCCAAGGTTACTATTCAGTTCATCTAGAGCTTGCAACATCTTGAAAATAGATTCCTGTTCCTAAACCTCTATCAAATCCATATATCAATGCACATTATGAATCAATTTTTTAAATAGTAGAAATAATGCACATTTTGTAGAAAAACCAGACTCCACGTGTCTCTCATGCTAGGTGCTCATGTCCATAAATAAATCCATATAGAGTATGTTGAAAGGCGCACATTTCACTACACCATTCATTAGTGTCATTGGGATCATTCATTGTCACAGACACATTATTAAATACTAAGTTGAACATTTTTAAGAAATACAGCTAGTCTCCGCAGCTGTCAGAAATCCATCTAAGAGGCTTAACGTTGACCAAGGTGATTTGTGCACTCAGGACCAGCTAATAAAATCATCTCTATAGTTTCAATTACATGAAGAATTTAATCAATGTCTTCACCACTTACGTTGATTTATCGCCCATCACAACCACTGCATGGCATTACTTTTTTCCATTTTCCTCCTTATTTACTTAAACAATGGATATGAGAGGCCAGATGCATAATTCTTTCCCTGACTACTGGCCTCCAACACAAGACCGGCCGTTTCTTGTGTAAAATTAGACATAGAGGTCAAGGTTCATCTGTTGGTCATTATCTATCATTACAGAAGAGGGCACCACATGCCTGGAGATTGCGCCCTTAACCTGGAAATTGCACCTTCATTTACACATTTGTTGCCGAATTGCACAGTGCCAGCCAGAATTCTACTTGATACTGAAGAGGGGAAAGCACCCCAAAACTGCTGTCTACGGATGTCTATTTGGCTTGGCTATATTCCTTTGGCAAATCCTAAGGCTTGTTGGAAAGTCGGATCTTGACTCATAGGGAACTACGTCCAATAGGGGGAGCTGGCGAGATAGTTCTTTTTCTTAGGAGATACCTTCATTTCTCATGAAGCATTGCCAATAAGTCGCCATACCATGGAGTACTTCCAGTGAAGATGGACTTTCACATAGATACCAATAATCTGCAAGATTATCGGGAACGACCATTCCTGTGATAATTCCCAATAATTTGGTCATCTCAATGTGTCATTTGTGCAGGCACTCCAATCATTGTTCATTGGGCGCAGATCCTGCTGTCTAAAAAGCGATCTGCTGCCCAGAAACAATGATTCTGTATGGGGAAGAAGAATCACAATAGCGACCCCTTGTCCTCCTTTACTGACCGAGCAGCCGACTGTCCAGAAGGAGCACTTCCTTCCCGACAATCAGCTGTCCCATTAGCCCGTGTAAACCAACCTTTAGTCTCCATACACACTGGCGTAACTATAGGGGTCGCAGCGGTCGCAGTTGTGACCGGGCCCCTAAGCCCAGAGGGCCCCCCTTGAGATGTGGGGGCTGAACTCTTGCACTAGGGCCCCTGAGCCTTTAGCTACGCTCCTGTCCATACAAGACTATCTTCAGAACATATTCCCCATATTTATAAGTAAATGTGCTGGATATCGCTGTTTTTCATAGCCACCTCTAATTCTAGGAGGGTTATACACAAGCTGCCCAATCTCACATGTCTGTTTACATGGGTGGACGCACAACTATCAGCCGTGGTGTGCACGTATGCATTATGCGTACCGCGAGATACAATCCTGACTTACAAATAATGGGCTCCAGGCAGGGTGTTTCCTTTCCACTAAGATGTAAGCTGATGACACAGACTTCACAGCATTTAGCCCGAACAGGAAAAGGCAACTGTGCTGATCGATAATTGCTTCCTACATTGTCTTGAAAATCTACATTGTGCTGAGCACTTGATCTCTATCTACTGTGAATGCTGTTCCTTCCTACTGAAGACATTAAAACCCAGTAGTAGCTGCATCCACATAGTTTAGAATGACATATGTTTACAGAAGCAATATTTGGATTTTCTATTCACAAAACACTCTGCTGACTGCAGATTGCCTAGCAACCACCAGGCTTCCTGTCTGGGTGACCACCATAGGAGCATATGTTTTGTATTGAAGTGATCACAACAACTTCTGCTATACACTGTAGCACCCTGCTTGGAGTTATTATAGCTAGACTTTCCTTCACCTGGGGAAAAGAATTAGTGCCTTAAGGTCCTTATAGATGGGACAATTCAGGAAGCGTTTGTTGGGAAGGAAGTGTTCCTTCCCAGCAAGCACCACTCATCAGTGAAGGAGATGCAGCGATTTCCCCATATAGACTCGTTGTTTGCTGGTAGCAGAGCATGTTTAGACAGCACAATCTGCTGCCGGCAAATGACTGCCGGCATTATTGTTTTGCTTGTTCATCGGGTAATTACCGCTACCTTTACACTGGCATTCCTATGAACACTCACTAGTTATTATCTGGCGGATTCTTGGCCTGTGTGAAGGGCCCTTTGGCCAAGGCAGTCCAAGGCAGAGTGGCGTATTGCCCCCAGGATGTATGCTTCACCATTTTCCTCCTAACTACGCCCCTGATCCTATCTCTCCATGCTACACAGATTTGTTTATCAAATGTAGGGACCATGTATACTTACTATTGTTGGTTTTGGTAAGTTTGGGGCATTTAAGCCTCACCCCACAGACACACCCAAACTTGGGGTTTGTATAAGCCCTGTCGATTGTTAGTCTGAGACAAGTCTAATTTGCTAGGATTATTGCTGAAAATTCAAGACAATCTTGGCAAATTGGGGACTGTTGGCGACTACAGTATGTGTGTCATGTATCCGTATTGTACAAATGTATAATATTGTGATCATAGTTGATGATAAAGATAACAGGGGACTGCCATGTAGCTTAAAGGGGACCTGTCACAAAACCCAAAAAATGTTGCTGCTTGTATAATCTAACTAGCCAAGCTTCCCTGAGCATGGCCTAGTTTACCGTATGTTCCTGAACCCCCCTGTTCTTCAGTAATGCCCCTTCCCACCATGTTCCAGCACCGCACTCGTCAATCTGAAGTGACTATGACCAGACATGTGGCTAACCACTTTGCCTCTTTGCAAGGGGAGGCTTTTCGGCACGATGACGATTTCCATCACACACCCTTCAGCTGACGCATGATCTTGTGAGGCCTCCGAATTCCTCTCGCAGTACCATCCTGAATACTATCTCCTGACCGGAGTGAGATGTTGTCACCGAGAGGAGCCCAGAGCCAGTGCCAATAAGAGGCGACTTTGGTCTGAGTGAGACGCTGACAGAAGGTAGTATGCAGCATGGTGTCACGAGAATTAAGAGGTCTCACGAGACCACGCAGCAGGTGGTGGGTACGTGTGGCAGAGAATGGGAGAGCGGGGAGAAACCACCCCTTGCAAAGAAGCAAAGTGGTTAGCCACACCTCTGTGCATAGTCACTTCAGATTGAGATGTGTAGATGTTGGAACCTTTTTTGGGGTGGGGGATGGGGAGAACATAGTGTCATGTATGCCATACTCTGGAATGCATGAGTAGTTAGATTATGCAAGCAGCACAGTTTTTTTTTTTTTGCTTTGGTGACAGGTTATAAAGTCATTAAGCAGTCCCCAAGTGGCTAAAAAATATCTACAGTCAGAAAATAACAGATATACAGTATGTATATATTCCATTTAACGTTAAAGGAAATGTGTCACCAAATTTTTTTTTCTGCCAGTTAAATCCAGATAGCAGCACATATCTTTTTTTTTTTTTTCAAATTTGTTTTTATTTTTTAATAGCAGATTTTTTTAATTCTATTTCCTGAACATGACCTGTTCTTCACAGTATTTAGAAGACATTAAGAAAATTGCTTTACGGCAGGCACATGAGCCATAGACAAAATGGTCAGGAGGGACCTCAGTGACTTCTATGGGAGAGTTTTCCGGGCATGCTCTGTGACTTGTGCGGAGGTCATTGAACAAGGAAAGAACAGATACCATCTGACAATTACCTATTGTGAAGGTAGGATCCTGCCTTATCTATACACATAGGTGTTATCATTACAGGTAAGCTTAGAATGATAGATAAGCAGGTAATTGCAGTAAAGTAATCTGTATAGACCAAGAAGTGGCGACTATTATTAGGCTTAGTGGCCAATGTGAAGACTGCAGGATTTATGTTTTTTGTTTATTTATAGATATTGACATGGATAATTAAAATTAAGATCATCAAAAATTCATTTATGCTAAACATAAAAACATGGAGGTCATTTATCAAACTGGTGTAAAGTAGAACTGGTTTAGTTGCCAATCAGACTCCACCTTTCATTTTGGACAGCTCCTTTGGAAAATGAAAGGTGGAATCTGATTGGTTGCTATGGGCAACTAAGCCAGTTCTACTTTACACCAGTTTGATAAATGACCCCTGTGATTTAAACAATAGTTCATTTTCTGATGATACATTCCCTTTAAGACAATGAGCCCTTCTCACATGACCTAGAAATACTTTCACACATGCAGTTGTAGCAAGTTTTAAGCCTCAGGGTATAAAATAGACAGAAAGCAGAGATCTTGAAAATAAGGGTCTAAACATCAAATCATAAAATATATAAAATATGGTCAAATATTAAACTGCCTTCTTTGCAATTATAAAAATAAGCCTGGAAAGATGTGATTCTGCATTTTTTTTTTCTTGAAGTGCAGTTCATGTTATCTAAGGGGGTGGGGGGGGGGGGGGAAGCAATGTCCTTGGCCAGTTTTCTCTTTCTACACCTGTTGTAAAACTTCACTGGATCCGACCTTCTCCCATGGCATTCCTTACATTCCGATTTGTATAAGCAACATGTGACCCAGCTGTTCCAGACATGGACCCTATAGCACATAATCTCTGTTTGCCTGCATCCTAATACTGTTATCGCTCCTTAGAGAAAATATACCCCCCAGATGAAACCATTGTAATCCACTCGGAGGAACTCTTCATTCCCATTGATCTCTGTAGTTAATAACGTTAATGCCGATTATATAAGATGGTTCCCATACACTCGGGTTAAGAGATGGGTCAAACCCAAAGGGAATATCCCAGATGGTACTGCAGGGCAGTTTTACAAAGGGAATACAAGTAAAGTAGGGCCAAATAATACTTCCATACAGTACTCACACAGTACTGCCACTCAGTGCCCTTAATAAAAGGGTAAAGTCTTTGATGGTCTAAGGCAGCAAAGAGGTATGTAAAGCTCCTGGTGGTCTAGGGTAGTGAATGGGTTAAGGACAGAGTCCCTGGTGGTCCAAGGCAGTGAAAGTTTATATTGTTTTTAGTGTTGAGCATGAATATTCCAATCACGAATTTTAATCGCGAATATCGCCACTTAGAGAATTCGCAAATATTTAGAATATAGTGCTATATATTCGTATTCGCGAATAGTGTTGATCATGAATATTCCAATCGCAAATTTTTATTGCAAATTTATCGCAAATATCGGCGCTTCGCAACATCCCTAGCAACCAATCAGAAAATTTCCTACCCCTTAGTGTGGGTCGCAAATATTCTAATCGCGAATTTTTATCGTGAAAATATTACATTGCTGATTTTCGCAATCAAGTAAATAACGATTGGAGATCACGAACTCTCAAATTTGTGAATTTATGGTGAATATTCGGCCAAAAATTAGCAAAATATAGAGAATTCGAATATTGCCTATGCCGCTCATCACTAATTGTTTTTACTACGGCTATGAAATTTCACACAGATTGTGCCACAGGCCAGGAGGAGCAGAGGATGGGAGTGGTAGTGGCTTTGGCTGTGACAGTTATTTACATAGTGGCAGTCGTTACACCAATGCTCTCTAGGACCATTTCTTCCTTTGCAGCACACCCTGATGCTGGGGCTCCTGCCTGTTGGTAGTTGGGGTGCCTTCGGTGTTATGAGTGGTGTACAGGTGCAAGACAGGAGATGTAGGTGCTGTGGCCAGCAAATGGCTCTTGACTCAGTAACCAGGCCAGTTGTAGAAAATAAACAAGTCTCTCTTAACTAAAGTGCAGAATTGGGGTTGTAGTACATTCAACGGTATCAAAACACCGTTCCAAACAATTCTCAGTGCAAATCTTCCCTGATACGTATGGATATGAACAATGATGGCATTTGTGGTAGTCCTTTTCTCTATCTTTCCAAAGTCCTCTAAGACTCTTGCAAACTTGTCTGTAATTTGCAGGCTGAGGGGAGAGGATTAAGATACAGCTAGCCAGGCAGGGCAGTGTCAAAGTGTGAAGGGTGTATTATCAATGTTCCTTTCACTGCAGTAAAGCCTTTATCAGCCTTAGGCTACATTCCCACGTCTGTAAGTGTTTTGCTGATCCGCAAATTGCGGATCCGCAAAAAACGGACATTGGCAATGTGCGATCCGCAATTTGCGGACTGCAAATTGCCAGCACTATAATAGAAAATGCCTTTTCTTGTCCGCAATTGCGGACAAGAATAGGACATGTTTTATATTCTTCAGGAACAGAATTGCGGATCCTGAAAAAACGGATCCCGAAAAAATGGATGAGGATCCCGAAAATGCGGATCTGCATCCGTTCCAGCCCCATTGAAAGTGAATGGGTCCTGAAATTGCGGAATGGATGCGGACCCAAATTACGGATGTGTGAATGGACCCTTGAACAGCAAATACCTTACTGACTGACTCCAATGCTCATCTTTGCAGATCTTTCTTATCTCTCTCTCTGGAGAACCGTAAAGTAGAGATGGCTTTCTTGATACAAATAATTCAGAGACGCGGCATTGTGATCCGGCCGCCAGTTCCAGCAGTGAATGCTGTTAATCAGCCAGACAGAAAGCGCAGCGTGCAGTAGTTTCTGTCAGGCCAATTCTCAGAATTTTTGCTGGATTGCAGCCAGATCTCTGCTGGATCCTATTATGGAGCCAGCGTGCCTTCCGGTTGGATCCGGCAGAGCCGAAATCAAAGAATTCTTTTCTCTGCTGGAATAGCTGCTGCAGGTGTAAAACCACCAGCTTGTACTAGGACCTAAATCCATCTCCTAGTCTTCTACAAGGGCAGAGTCCCTGATCTATTCCTACAAAACTATGTGGGTTCAATACATGAGAACATTAAGTAACATTTAAATAACATAAGACAATTGTACCCTATTCCGGGGTACTGCATCTCTGATGCATATTTCAAGATAAAAATAGTGTGAAATTTGTATTCCATCTCTCAGTGTTTAGAAGAGGAATTTTCATTGTGCCAACTTTTCAGTCTACATTGTGGAGAAAGAAGTGACATGTTACTTCTTAAATCTATGCAAATTCCACATGGAAATGCGGTGGGTACCCACATGTGGATTACCCCACTGAAAAAGGCTCATTTATGTGGGGGTCCACAGCATGACAAACTGCAAATCTGTGGCTAGGCATCGGATTGCAGACTACTGCACCACAGACACATTAACAACCAAGTGAAATGGCTGCCCTACTCCTCTATGAAGTATGGAAAGTGGTGACGGGGCACTGGGCCAGTGTGGGGTGAACTGATAGCATGAACAAACACTTCATTTAGTTGTAGCCAGTGCATTACCTACAGACCACGGAGACAGACCACGTGACTGCTATGGGCCACAGGGGAACATGAGTAGATCCACCGCTCAACTGCTTCTCCAGTTCCCAACTACTAGGGGGAACTCAGGGCAAAGTAATTATTTACACAAATAGCAATTTTTTCCTAGCTTTTGCTATGGGACCCCATGAGATCTGTGTACACCCTGGTTAGTAGCTATGGGTTCCTCTTGGTTCTACATACATGATCGATAAGCAAGGTTGTCTCAGGCATTATGAAGGGTCAAGAGACTGCAGTGAATGCAAGTTTCAAGTATTCAAAGCAACTGGACATCTTTCTGACAATTATGTGCAAGAATGTATCAATTTCGACAAAGAACAATCATTACATTGTGTATGGACAGCCATTTGATCTGCACGATGTGACTAAAATGGGACAATTCTGTCTACGGCAGCCGTTGATAAGGAAGCGATTCCTTAGATGCCGCATAATGAAATGAATTCCACTTAATACTCCCGACCACAAGCATTTGTCCCCACTAATCTATCAGGATTAGATTTAATCATAAAACTTGATTACGCTTTCACAAGCTTAGATATTGGGTTTTGATCTGTTTCTGGAATCTGAAAGATAAAAGATGGCAGTGAGTATTATGAATACCGTTGTCAGGATACAGAAGTCTCATCTTCGTGCTGTCTCTGGGTAAAGGATATGTAACACTTAATCAAAGAGGACGCGTCCCCGGCTACGCCGAATGGTAAACCTGTATAGATCATCCTACTCTTTTCTTATATGTCTGTGACACTGTGATATAACGAGCTGGGATATTGTGACCCCGCAAATTAAAAATAGATCACTTAGTCAGTGAAGTTATACAATTACTGCTCCGGCTCAACTAACTGGAGGTCATTTCTCCATTCCCAAAGGAATTCTCTGCTACCTATGTTTTCCTGTGTATGTTCATTTATCTCTAAGACAAATGGACTTATACTAAGCGAGTAGTGCTCAAGCTCATACATGCTACCTAAACACTTTAGGGAACATATTAGTAACATTATTTGGCTATTTGGCCTATTGAATGTTTCCTTCTATATGCCACCTAGAAGACAAAAGTAACCTTAAAGGGAATCTCCACTTTTTATCATCATGTCATTTTTAGTTCCCAAGTATTCTGCTAATTAATTTCTTAATATATAATTACTGTGGTAAGAACACTGTTTTTCTGATACAGAGCTCCAAATCCCCCACAAAACCATAAAAAGCTATTCCAGGATTTTGGTACAGATGGGCTAGCCTAAGGATAAGCAATCAATATCAGATCAGTAAGGACTCAAGATCCTGCACCCCAGCTTAGACCTGTTTCAGAGTAGCTCCAGTGCCGAAAGTCAGCGCCAGAACTACAAAGCTCCGTCAATGAGGGCAGCGTTGCAGTTACCTGCTCCGACCACTACAGAGTGGATGGCACTGTGTAGTTCCAGCATCAACTTCAAATACCAGAGCTACTCTGAAACAGATGATCAGCATGGTTGCGGTGTGTCTGACCCTCACCAATCTGATATTGATGGCATATCCCAAGCAGACATTTACACCATGTACCATGCAAGACAGGGCTATTTTGGCTATACAAGGCTGGATCCAAAAAAGCTGAGCTTTCATAACAAATAGTATTTTTCACCATCTCATTAGCTTTTTATGACCCACAATTGTCCCAGTCTTTATATTTTATAGTAAAGAACACATGTCCCAAGTGGTCCATAAAGGCAATCTTTCACCCAAATGGGGTCTTTATAGATTAGGGCATAATTTACCCTGTTCTACTGTCTTCTTCCCATTCCCATATAGATTCTAGGTCTTCTCTCCTTGTGTACCATTTTGTAACTAGAGGTGAACCAACTGGCTTTAAACTAATCAGGTTTGACCAAGATTTTGTAAAAATCCAAGTCAAAATTTTTGGTTATTCGGTTGAGGGCAAATTTTGAAGACAGTTTAAGAATAATTAATATATTTAAAATAAAAAAGTGAGAAGCAAGAGGGAAAAAAATATGAGTCCTGGGAGACTTCAAAATGTCAAAAACACATTATCTCGGCAATTGCAGAACTTTCGATTCAGAGTCCCAAATCCAACTGGTCGACTAATTTGGCCAAATCCACCCTGAATCGAATATTGAGCGATTCACTCACCTCTGTTTGTAACTCACAATTTGAAAAGAGTAAAGTGCGGCACTCATCTCTTCTACAGGCCTATCACTTAATTCTATTTGTAACTCATTTTGTTCATGCTTACTTCACTTATTTTTGTATTCTGTACTTACAAAAGAATAAACGTAGGCCTGAATTCAAAAACAGAGCCAAAAGTGGTAGCCAATACAAGAAACAAATTATTCTGGGTTACCACTACAACTAAAATATAACCTTTAATGATTCAATTAATATGCTCAAATAGTATCATAATTATCAACAGTGAGCCAATGTCGGCTCAATGTCATAGGCACCATGTATAGTGCCACAACAATTCTGTGCAGTAAATATACAAATAAGTGCAGGAAAGGATAGAAAAGATAGCAGAGAAATAGGTCACTGGGTCTCTGACCCAATTGCTCCCTGTGAATCCTAAAAGGCGCCTATGTATGCCCTGTTGAGTCCCTGCTTGACAGGACAGTGATCGCCCAGATTAATCAAGAAACAGGGAAGGGGAATAAACAGGTTAAGGTGCTCAAATATATGTGTCAGCATGGGGTACGTGACGTGTGTACCCCATCGAAATCTGTCCCAATGCGTTTCCTCGGCTCTCGCCGGTTCATCAGGGGACCATATAATGTGTCCTCCAAAGAAGTTGCTAAATACAACAATGTTGAGCTGAAAGCATAAGTCTCAATGATGTCCTGAGTATATAAATGCAAAGTGTACCAATGCTAGATGTGCAGAGGCAGGCAATGTTGCCAATGTAATCTGAGGTATAGAGGTACATTGAGCTCATAAACAATGGTACTGATGCAACCAATATTACCCGATGTATCACAAAGTCACAGAATTAGACATGGAATTGCCCAGCTACTTATCTTCTCCTAATGGTTAGACGGGAGATCAGCGGCATGTAAGGCGTCCAGTCGGGCGCGTGAGAGGCATGGCTTCACCGCGTATGGCAGCAGCAACTGTCCGCTCGGCGTGTGCCATTTAAATAGAGCGCCGAGTCAGCCGAGTGCCCGCCCGACTCTCCCACGTGAAGCATCACGTGAGGAATGACGTGGGGGGCACATGACAATGGAGGTGCCGCCCCTACAGGTCCTATGCTGCAATACAGACATAGATCGGAGGCAAGGACCTGGGATGAGAGGTCCGCCCCATGTCTGACGTAGCAGGGTCACCTGATCTAGCATCATCGGGAGGATGCTAAGCAAAACATCACTCAACCGATGACGCTTTTTATGATAGATGTATCCCCATATATGCACCCATCGATGTAAGTGCATATCAGGGGTAAAGGGGGGGTTCAAAAATTATAGGTAAGGAAACTAAGTTTCACCGGCAGACATATAAAGACCTATAGAGGTAGATAGAAGCAATTATGAGCCAAAGTTACATTAATACTAGGAAGAAGTTGCCACATAGTGACTTTCTTAAGCAGGACCATAGTTCACATAAGTCAAATGAAACAACCAAACCATAGTTGTTCATTCAATCCTGCTGGCTGACTTTTCAAAAATCAGATTCTTGGGCCTAGAATTGGTAAGACCACCTAAAAGAGGTGGCGATTGGAACAGGAAGCTATTACAGCGTGAAACCTGGTGGATCTATGAATTAAGAACTTCTCACCCAGCAGGATTGAATGAACAACTATGGTTTGGTTGTTTCATTTGACTTATGTGAACTATGGTCCTGCTTAAGAAATGCCACTGATCTTCCGTCTAACCATTAGGAGAAGATAAGTAGCTGGGCAATTCCATGTCTAATTCTGTGACTTTGTGATACATCGGGTAATATTGGTTGCATCAGTACCATTGTTTATGAGCTCAATGTACCTCTATACCTCAGATTACATTGGCAACATTGCCTGCCTCTGCACATCTAGCATTGGTACACTTTGCATTTATATACTCAGGACATCATTGAGACTTATGCTTTCAGCTCAACATTGTTGTATTTAGCAACTTCTTTGGAGGACACATTATATGGTCCCCTGATGAACCGGCGAGAGCCGAGGAAATGCGTTGGGACAGATTTCGATGGGGTACACACGTCACGTACCCCATGCTGACACATATATTTGAGCACCTTAACCTGTTTATTCCCCTTCCCTGTTTCTTGATTAATCTGGGCGATCACTGTCCTGTCAAGCAGGGACTCAACAGGGCATACATAGGCGCCTTTTAGGATTCACAGGGAGCAATAGGGTCAGAGACCCAGTGACCTATTTCTCCGCTATCTTTTCTATCCTTTCCTGCACTTATTTGTATATTTACTGCACAGAATTGTTGTGGCACTATACATGGTGCCTATGACATTGAGCCGACATTGGCTCACTGTTGATAATTATGATACTATTTGAGCATATTAATTGTATCATTAAAGGTTATATTTTAGTAGTGGTAACCCAGAATAATTTGTATTCTGTACTTACACCCTTTTCATATGTGTAACTCCCTGGAGTAAATGGCACTTTTTAAAATTTCAGATGCCTCTCCTATTGTTGGGTCAGGTTCAGAATATGACGGACCATTGTGACCAAACATCTACCTGGGTCTTTATCTAGATTATTGGTCTACAAACTATGGATCGACAGATGTCACAGAAATACAAGCCCTATACATGCTGAGAGTTGTACATCTGTGATAGTTTATTAGTCTTAGATGGGAGACCACTGGCATAGACCATCATGAGGATATAAAAATCTCAATTTTAGGCCACATGGCTTCAGTATGGTTCCAAACAAATTCCATGTCTTATGGAGGTGCAACTATTGCAGTCTATGACATATATTGTAGCATCTCATGCTTCCAGTTTCATAAGAAATAATGCTGTGTGCCATCGGATGATGAACTATGGAGATATTCTGCCCCAGTAGCATTGATCCTATGGGTGGCACCATATGGTGGCACACTGGGTACCTAGTTTTATAGTATAGAACCATAGGGACAGATACATACAGATAGTGTTTTACATATATTTCAGTAAAGAGCTGATTACCACCACCCATTTTTGAAACATTACAGTGGCGATATAATTTCTCTTTTTCCATAAAATACTATTTTCTCATAGAGCGTACACGCAATATAATAGCAGGAATATTACTGAATGGGTTGTTTAGATTTTCATTCTAGATTAATCAAATTAATGAAGCTTTCTAAATGCAAAAGCTTTACAGGTGTACCTAATCTACAGTTTTATGACCCTGTTGTCATTAACGACAGGGCTCATTTATGCGCCTTGAAAATGCAAAGGCAGCGTTACCACCACCCGCCCAAGACTTAAAGTGAAGAATAGAACAAGCAATTGACTGCCGTCCAAAAACCAGGCCCACGTACTTTCAGTAATGAGGTCTCTACTCCCGAGACTAGCATGATGTTCTATCAAACACACACCAATTATTGACTCTGAAAACCTAGACACGGGGATGTAATTCTGTGATCGAGGAGCTAATCATATCTCCAAATTACAACGTGATTTGTAGTTCGTTTATCCTAAAATAAGTTGTTTTAACACTTGACTCAGTCAGCAAGCTGAATGGGTTTATAATGCAAGGTTTGGGTGGCAAACCTATAAAGGTGGGGCATATAGAACCTGTGCTAATTGATGTTTTAGCCAGTAGGGATTGCAAAATCAAGAGGCAGAAGTAGCTATGGGATGTGCCTGGAATTGCAAGTAATCCATAGGCAAGTGAGCTATATTACCACATATGGTCAAGAGTGGGCCTCTTTTGGGGGGAATAAAGTAGACCCTTTTTCTAATCCTGGATAAGCCCTCTCAGTTTTTTAAGATTGTTCTAACAGTTATTATAACGTTGTCCTGTCATTCCATAAATGTGCCTAGAAGTGTCCTACTCAGGACTTTTTGTAAACTTGTCATTACTTTTTTAGGAGAAAGATATCATGACCTTTGTCCAGTTTCCCCATTCATTGTTTGCTAAATCTACAATGCCTATGCACAAAAATACTTATATAGTTTTGTATCACACATGGATGGAGTTAGTTTAGTGTGGCCTAATACCACTAGCGGGGCAGCTTCTATTAGTAGTTCACCCTTGATACAGAAGTGGCTTGCCATCATCTTGCCATCACCAAATGTCTTGCGTGCCAACTTCCAATAAAACCATGTTGACTTTGAGGTTGAGCCATGCATTAGGGGTATATGTGGGAACCTTGTTGACAAATGGCTCTGACTGTATAGATATGCATTGGCATGTGTTGCCCATAGGGTCCAAATGTCCAAAAAATATATATACCTCACGGTGTAGGTTTTTACTGGATGACTTTTTATTACATATAGTAAAAGTTGTATAGCAACATAGAACAGCCCAACTGATTGCTGAAATACACTTTTGGCATATTTCAGAAAAGCCTATTGATGCCTGCCACATACATCAAACATACACCAATGTAGTGTGAACATATCCTAATATACAATTCTCCTATTCCTATACAACAGTACTATGCTTAAAGAAGAACTCCCACAAAAATGTTTATTCTCTGACCTGTTAGAAAGGTACATGATGTAATCTGTAGTGAATGTAATTTTCTTACTAGTGACTTATCCCCTACCTTCTGATCCTCAGCTGTGTTGTGTGACCAACATTCTGACTTTCCAAATAACACAGAATCTTATGTGTGGACAGGAAGCAAGTTTGTCTATGTATTCCTATGGATGCCTCAATGTCAGTCTCATAGGAATGAATAGGGAAGTAAATGACTTCCTGTTCTGTGTCAGTTGGAGATCAGAGAGTTGGTCACATGACACACCTGAGGATCAGAAGGGAGGGGATAGCTTACAAATACAGTCACTGATTAGAAGATTACATTCACTACAGATTACATCATGTACCTTTCTAATAGGTCAGAGAATATTTTTTTGTGGAAGTTCTTCTTGAAGAAATGGAGTAAACTGACTTAAGCTGTCACCTTCCATGCATAGAAAAAGTTGCATTTCCTTTGAAGCTGAGATTCTCTTCTCACATAGAAACATTTAGTAATAGGCATTCATTTCTAATTGGCTGCCAGACCAAATGTTTATTCTCATTGATTCCTCAAACATTGCCTAACAGGGCTGATTTCTGCAGCAATATGTGCAGATCTGTTAGTTGTCTCCAACTCGTGTGTGTATGTCATGTGCTCTCCAAATATCAATCTGCTGTAAATGTCTCTCCCCAAAGTACATCAATAACTGTAGACAGGATAAGTGCACGGACGGACGGTGTGACCTTGAAATAAAATGGTTCTGTATCTGGGTCTGGGACATACATTGCAGTGTTATCGTTATTCTATGCTTCATTTATACTTATTTTTTAGTCTTTGAGCTACTTTATTATTTTATATTGTTTCCTAATTAGTTATTTTTGTAATAGGCTTTAATAAAGGTGCACAGATTTTCTACTGATTGCTACAATTTGCTAATGAAAAAGGAAAAAAAAAAAAAATTGGAGTTAAAAATAGAAAGAGTGTTTATCAGGTCTATCTGCATGGTTTATCATATTCAGTGCAACTTCTGGCCCCAAACTGGGCAAACCTATAAAGGATGGACATTTAGAATCTGTAACTTTACTATCATACATGAATAGTATCAAAGAGTGCAACTGCAACTCAAATTTATTTGAGCCTTCTGTATGATGGCCTCTGGTTGGTGAGATATTAGGCACTTCTAATTCCCTTGCTTTGCCATTGGCGCCCCCCGTGGTCCAAGCCTTACTTTTTCTATGGGGAATGATTGATGATTCTTATCAGTATACATAACACAAAGAATTGTAAGGCCTGTAAGCATATGGGTATAGACTGAATGGTGCCTCATGGTGGGATACCATATCATGACCCAAATAGTAGACAGTTCCACTAAGCGTCAATGCCATGACTGGGACAACCAAATATGCCTGAATGGTTAAGACCAAGATTGAAGTGTCCAACTTGTGGACCAGAAGATTCTCTTATGGGCCAAGATAAATTACCCCAAGTGTCTAGTATAAGATAACTCAATTGGAAACAGATTTAGCGTTCATCATGAACTTTAGGGGCCAATTTTTATTATAATAAAATAAAAATAATATAATAATAAAAGGTGGGCTCAGGTCATGGTTAACACTCTGCGTTCCGGGAAGGTGATGAATTGACAGACCTTAAAGCTGACCTGTCATTACTACTGACATCTTTGTTTTAGTCAATTATTGTATTACATATGAAAGACTACTGAAACAACTATATGCTGCCCTGTTACATTGTTATTCCTAATGGAATTTTATAAATAAATTGACAAATGGTTGTTACCAGTTGGGATGTGCCTTTGCACAGTCTGCCATGGTCCAATCAGTGTTCTCGGTGGAAGACTGTGTCGGAACACACCCCTTTGACAAGGAGAATACTAGTACACTCAGTTGGCAATTTATTCATATATTTATAGAATAGATTAAAGATGGGCGAACCAAATCCAATGAAGTGGAATTCGATCCGAACTTAAGGATAAATTTGATTCGAAGCTGAATTTCCTTGTGGTTCGTGGTAGTGAATAGATTTAACTTGAAATAGTGTAAAAAACAAAAAAAATCACTTACCTCGTTCATTTGCCGACGGGCCAACCACCATCTTGATTGAAGATCTCAGCCGAAATCCTGTGCATTGTAACGTATGACGTCACCACGCCGGCCGGCGTGACAATGTCATCTCAGGCTGTGCAACAGTTTGCATCAGATCTTCAAGCAAGATGGCGGTGGCCGGCCCGTCGTGAGCAAATGGAGGTGGTAAGTATGATTTAAGATTTTCTTTCTGTTAATTTTACACTGTTTTTACTCCCAGATGCCACGATCATGTATGAACGCGGCATCTGAGGGCTACAATGTTGGGGGAAGGCATTATCGCAGCTCCCTGTCATTGCACCCACTACTTACAGAAAAAAAAAATGCGCTTCGTGACAAAGTAATTCATTACAAAGCAAATTTTTTTAATTAAATTTGTAAAATTCGGCGAAGCAGCCAAATCGAATTTTACAAAACTTTGCTCATGTCTAGTAGAAATAATAGAGGAATTTCACAACATAAAGTTATAAGAAAAGATGCTCCAGAACTGTAATTACCTGGGGGGTGCAAATACTTACTAAAAAAGACATGTGAGAAGTGGTGACAGGTCTTCTTTAAAAGTATGCAGTCACCTCTATAGAAACCCCTTGTGTATAGTTATGAAATTGGGTCACAAATGACTTCACACAGCCATTCATCACCCTTTACTAGATAAATGCTAGCTTTCATTGACACCGTACCTCAGCATGCAGTTCAGATCATGCCACTCTTTCAAATGCCGGGGACACATGGTCGTAGCCATCGTATATCTCTGACCTTCTACTATAACATAAAAGGTGGTAAAAATTCAGATTCATTATGTAAATGGTGTTCAATTTCCAACTCCACACATCAATGTCACATGGAGATCCTGATTACTCCCAAGGTGATGTTACTGCTCTGTATGGACATCCAGCCGCACCATAGCCCTTGATGATTTAATGTACTAACGAGGAATTGGATGTAATTGGAGCTGTATCTCTACAATTTATTACAATGCATTGATTTCCTGACACTGAACTACATTACGGTGCAAGAATCTTGGAAAGAAGTAACCACATTATTAACCATTTATTCTAAGAAGGTGCTGGCCTATATGATTTACATGGGAATAAATCCTTACAACGTAATGGAGAAGCAATTCCCAAGTTTCTATAAAAGGTTATGTATGGTCAGAGCGTGTGAAGACAACCGTGTAACCCCACCATCGAGACTGCACATATCACTGCACTGTCCTAGGAAATTGATCTGCTATGGGCATGGAGGAGTATCAGGCTGATCGCAGCTTAGAGAAAGCAATGAATACTTCAGATGTTGTACCTACTGTACTCTTGGAAGCATGAACTCCACAATTATTACATCTTATTCCTTGTACCACGCCGTACTGTTCCATTAGAAATTTCAGATGATGTAATGTCCAAGTGTCCCATTTAGGGGGCTGCCAAATATTTCTGGAATTGCAATGCCTTCTGAGATGTGATATGTCCTCTCACGGTTTGAAGAGATCATCTACTGTCTTTAAAAAATATGTGTGAAATTACAGAAAGCCCCAATGACAACATGAGAATTTCACTCATCTGATTAATAATTGTTCAGCTGAACATTGTATCAAGACACCAAATCAACAAGTAGTCAAATGACAAGGGTAAGTCAAGGAGCGAGGTTCTGCATGTGGTCTCAAGGTCACTACAACTTTTTATCCCCTTAAGACAAAGAAGTTGCAGTGTGAGTTGTGGTAATGGTGTCACTTTATAATGTCTTGTGGGTGATGTGGTGTCCCCATGAGGAACCTAGCATTAGGTAAGTGCTACACAGTGGCATCTTTTCATGCACAAGTCCTAGTAAAATAGCAAAGTTAATGTGATCTATTGGAAGTTGAACCCTGTCATGTTTTTTTAATCAGTTTTCTGTCATCTTGTTTCCCCTGATTTGATCTCCTAAGTATCATCGGCATATCTTCTTTTTGTAAAGTGACGAGCTTTGCATAGAAACGTCACTTGTGCCTAGATTTAGGCACAATATAATTTATGGGCAGGGGCGGAAAGTGACCCTGGAAAAAACACTAAAAGTGGCCCCAAGTTGTAGATGAGTCCAAATTGACAGAAGGTGGGGCAAGATAAGTAGGCATGGATGACAGGAGTAGGTGGGACCAGCAATACCATAGTGCAGCACACCATACCACCCCAGAAGAACCAAATACTACAGTGCAACCAAAAATATTGCCCTAGCACCATACTTAAGAAGTTAAGATGGTGATACAGTTGAATTCAGAAGGGCATCTGTGGTTACTGACCAGGTGCATAATTATCCCTAGCATTAATTATTACCGAGAGCATCATATCGTTATGTACCTTGCCAGTGGCCGTGAGGAAGGCTCGGGTGGCCTCATGGGCATCGGCCCACCTGGAAATATCCCTTTAGGATATATGGCCAGTTCGCCCCTGTTTAATAGGTAGAATATTTGATGATCCAGCTCCATTACAAAGTACATTCATTTCAGAGTTTTGTATTTGGCTCCAAGAGCTTCTTAATCCCCTGGAGTCTATGATATCCTCTGTGCTGCAGGAGGATGCACTTAATTTATGTTGCGGCGCATGCCTCTTATAAATTAGGCACATGCTTCGGCTGTCCGAGCACCCAGATTGAAATCTATGGTAGTTTGCAGCTACAGTAGATTTCAGTCTTCTTTTACTCCAGAAAACTAGCGTAAAAAAAGATATATTCTTCTGGCCTGCTGGCATTGTCCCCTTTCTGCCATACCCCCTTTTTGCAAAGTGACGAGCTTGGCATAGAAACGTCACTTGTGCCTAGATTTAGGCACAATATAATAAAAAAAAGTGGGAAACAGGAAGTTTGCAACTTTTTTTAAGCCGAAAAACTGGTGTAGAGGGAATGATAAATTCCCCCATTGAATGCTGTGGTCAAAATCAACAAGTGACTGGCCACAAAGAACTCAACTCAGAGAAACTGAAACTAAATTTGCACACAAATTGCATTCACGTTAAACATGTATATCACTGCATGGTACTGGGTGTAAAACAGGTTTATATTAGGCAATATGGGGCACATTTATTAAGAGTTTTAGACACCGGTCTTAATAAGCCCCTGCACTGGCGATGGAGTGCTGAAGCTATGTAGAGGTGCCGGTCTCTACAAAACTGTGGCGCATCCACCACCGATTCTAAATGTAAGACAGAGCTCTTGCTGTCTTACATTTAGACCATTTTCTGTGCCTAAACCAGGCATAGAAGATGATGAATGAGACCAACTTGCCCATGCCACAGCCCCTTTTTTACACCTGGTGCGAGCGGGGAAGAAGTCGCAACATGGCGTTCGACAGAATCTGCGCCAGATATACACCACAAAAGTGGCTTATATCAGTTTGTAAATGATTGCTTATTTGTTTTCCTTCACCCCTATATCTAAACACCCAGGTCATGGCAAAGTGGTTGTTTGGAGCACCTGATGCAGACACAGAATACCGCCAGCCCCCTATTTAGTCCAGTGTCCATAAGAAATCTCAAAATGTGGAGCGCCTGAGGTGGAGGAGCAGCACTAAGCTGAAGTATTGATTGGGCAAGAATTATTCACTTACTGATGGCAGATGCTAAAGATTGTTAACGACCATTAACGGCAACTTGCAGAGTGGTTTCTCCGGTATAATGTTACCTAGATTGGTGCAGTATTTTAAAATGAGTCAGGTATACGGTACACACAGAAGCTGCATTAATTCCATCCAGGCCTTCATTAGAAAGCACCTATCCCCTGGTTACAGATGTCTCAGATGTAGGACCAGATCACAGCATTGTGCAGCCCAGCATTGCTAGGAAGACACTGCAGAGGTCAATAGGATAATAGCACAGCACATGGCAGGCAATTATTTCACTCTTCTAATGGTGTGATGTATATCAGCACAGAGAAACTCCTTTAATCTGGCATTAATAGGATTGAATATTGTTAACATTTTGGATTACTGGATATCAGAGAAAAACATCTGTCGGAATTTGAGCATAATTGGCTATTTTCTTCTTTCAGACTAACTAGCAGTTTGTGGAATAAATGCTGGAATGCTAGAATTTCTGGGTTCTTGGATACCCAGCTGCGGCCATTCACTGGCCTCAGTGGTCACCTTCCTCAGCCAGAGATGGGTAGAGCATGCATTTACTGTGTGTTGATAGACTCCAGAAGATATAGACTAGAGAGGGACTCGGTGAACAGCAGAGGGTCCACCTGGGATTAGTGAGGTGATTATTGCATATTTATAGATAGACAAAAAGATAGGAGATAGATAGATAGATAGATAGATAGATAGATAGATAGATAGACAGATAGATAACTGGATGGATGGATCGTTTAGATAGATACTTTATGCAGTGACCCGGAGTCTGATAAATGCTATGTTCTTTAATGTGAAAATAAAGTTCAAAATTGTGCTTTTTTGTAATGTTATGTTCATTTCTGGTCAGAGCATAAAGGGTTAACCACTGCTTACAAACAACAATCTCTGGGCAGAGGTGGGCCCAAGCCCTGGCCCTTTCCAGAGGAAGTCTAGTAAGGGAAGATAACACGCATTTTGACTGGAGATAAAGGCCCCAGGTCTCTAGTTATACTGGAAACAGGTACAAGACCGGTAAAGGACTACAACGCACAGAGGGCAATGTGGAACCACATTTTGGGAGGAAATTGCCTTTGACAGTATAATGCAGCACCCAGCTGGATGTGGAGTTCACCTTCTCTATTCTGCCAGAAGTGTATCAGTTTAACCAGTAATAAGAACTGTGCTTACTGCTAAAATTACATTCACACATAAACTGACAACATTATCAGTAAAGAAGTGGTTGCTGGTTTCAATAATCTGGCCTCATTGTTGTGGACTGCTGTGATCTACCTGTCTACACCCCACAATGCACTGCCACCAACACCAAGGTCACCCCAAACACCATCAGGCAGGAGACCCCAAACCAAGGTGTGCCCCTCCCTTCACTGTGTGCATAGGATCTCCATTGTGAGTACTACCACCAACCTCCTCGCTGCAGCAACCACTGCCATCCTCTCCAATTCTTGCCTTCTCTGCAGGCCACTGTAGATAGATAGATGTGGCTGTGCTGAAATTGTCATTTAATGTAATTACATGTAATGATATCACAATGACCAAAGGTAAATATATGCCATTTAACTCTCCTACGTCTGTACCAGTAGATAAACTGACAAAGAAAACTCCACAATTTCTCTAAAACCCAATGACACAAGGGAACTACTAGAGCAAAGATTCAATTATTGTCTATTATCTGTGCTTTGCTGAAAAAAATAGATGAAGGGTAGAGGTCCTTCAAAAATATCAACTCAAGATGCTGAAACATTCCCTTGTGCACGGACAGAATAATATGAGAAACAGCGGCTCCCCACTGCGATGCCTTTGAGAGAGAAGGTAGCAAAGGGAGAAATGGCACATTTCATTTCTCACTAAAAAAGCTACAGCATCTGACAGGAGAAGTGACTGCAAAATAACAAGAAAACCTCTGTTAGTGTATGTCTCCAGCCTGGAAGACTAATGCGCATTTTAATGGACAACTCTATTTAGTGCTAAACTCTGTTTTTACAATTAAAGGGATTGTCCAGAACATTAAACTAGGTCTGATATTTTTCCCCCAAAGCAGTGACATACTAGTCCAGGAATCAGCAACCTTCGTCACTCCTGATGCAGTGAAACTACAATTCCCAGCATGCACACTTATTCGGGTGTTCTTGTAACTCCCATAGAAGTGAAAGGAGGATTCTGAGAGTTGCAGTTCCAGAATAGCTGGAGTGCTGGAGACTGCTGATCCCTATTCTAGTCCCTGGGCTGTGTCTGGTATTGTAGCTTATTCACATGGAAGTGAATGAGGCTCAGGTGAAATACCAGAAGAAGGGGCTAATTTATTAAGATCGGCATTTTGCATGCCGTCTTACGCGTGCCTGTACTGCTGGAGGAAGCACCAAAGTTATAGACATATTTGACACTGGAATTAGACTATGAGTCTTCGATCTTGCCTTTGCCTGATGACTTTGTCTCTGACATCTCCTGGTTTCACTCTGCTATGTATTTGACTTAGCTTTTGGATTCTGATGCTGGTTTTGCTTGTCTGGTTTTGACCTCTGTAATGTGAATTCAAAAGATTTGAGAATGAATAAGCTTACCCAGGCTAAGTGAATAGATATATTTTCTAAGTGTGATTAAATATAAGATAACACAGATAAATTACATACAGTGAAAAACATCACTAGCCTAAATATGCAATATGGTATACGGCTGTCTACCACATTATAGCACATGACCATTACCCCAGGGTGTACAAGAGATATGAAAAATCAATACTTACATCCTACCTAGGATGAAGTTCCAAGTGGAGTCCCCCACTAATGTATGTGTGTAACCAGAATTATACACCTCGGCCCCACCACCGGTGTGTATCACATATGTCCTGAGATACTCAGGAATGTGGCCTTATCAACAGAATGGGGTAGGTTGGTATGCCTAACCCACTATATTACAATGAATTACAATAAATTTCCTTACACAGAATACTAAAAGTAAAATAAAATGAGACAAAATTAAAGGGAAAAGAACCAATCAGTGCTTACCCTTACATTAGAACCTTTTTCTGCCTTATTTTAGGTTTAGACCCCTGCACTTGGTGAAATCAGGGACCATTGCCAAATTGTGGAGTGCAGCCTTTTCTTCAGCCAGCTGATCAGCAGGAATGCCGGGTTTCGGATCCCCGCCGATCTGATATTGATGACCTATCTAGAGGATAGGTAATCAATATTAAAATCCTGGAAAACCCCTTTATGAGGATTGGAACCAGCTGGGCAGATCTATTCCAAAATATCGTAATAGATCCCATCAACTTATGATAGATGCACAAGGTTTCTATTGGAGTTTCAGTGTTTCTGATGGCAAGAATACCACTGCTGATCCTTGCCATCAAAAACTGCTAAAACATGATGGGGAAGAATAAAGGGGTAGTGTGAACAGAACCTAAGTCAAAATGAAGAGGAATGCAGACCATCAAGAACAAGTGATCATCATTAAAGGGGTTCTGTCACCCCCAAAAGTCATTTTTCATTTTTGGGTTTACTAAAATCCTTATAATGTGATTATTCAATATAAAGTGTTCTGACCTTCTTCTGTGGCTTATTTTCCTTAAAAATCGCACTTTTACAATATGTTAATTACCTCGCTACCAGCAAGTAGGGTGGTTACTTGCTGGTAGCCGCCGCATCCTCCTTTAAAAAAAATGCCCCCTCCTCCTGTTGATTGACAGGGCCAGCGAGTGCTCTCCTCCTCCGGCTAGCCCTGTCTGCATTTCAAATCCCGCGCCTGCGCCGTACCGGTCTTCAGTCGGCGCAGGCGCACTAAGAGGAGGGCGCTCGCTCGGCCGCTCCTTCCACAGTGCGCCTGCGCCGATGACGTCTTCTCATCCAGGTGCAGAGGTGACGTCATCGGCGCAGGTGCACTGTGGAAGGAGCGGCCGAGCAAGCGGCCTCCACTCAGTACGCCTGCGCCGACTGAAGACCGGAACGGCGCAGGCGCGGGATTTGAAATTCAGACAGGGCCAGTCGGAGGAGGAGAGCACTCGCTGGCCCTGTCAATCAACAGGAGGTGGGGGCGTTTTTTTTAAAGGAGGATGCGGCGGCTACCAGCAAGTAACCACCCTACTTGCTGGTAGCGAGGTAATTAACATATTGTAAAAGTACGATTTTTAAGGAAAATAAGCCACAGAAAAAGGTAAGAACACTATATATTGAATAATCGCACTATAAGGATTTTAGTAAACCCAAAAATGAAAAATGACTTTTGGGGGTGACAATAGCCCTTTAAGCATTTTCAAAGGGATTACAGTTACTAGCATATCCATAGGGGTGCAGAAGTTGCTGCTGCATCTTAGCTGTGGGCTCTCAGGTGGCTCAAAGGCACCTCTGCCACAAAAAAGGTAAGCATTAACACAAGAGTTGCACTGGAGAATAAAGTTAAAACAGACTGTTCAGAGATGCAAGGTCTGTCTGTCTGCCCCTAAAGATTAACCTCGATCTGTAAAATGTTGTATTTATTTACAAAAATTAGTCTGGAAGGCTGACACTCATATATTACAAAAATAAAATAATAATAGGACTAGAAATCTGAGCTCTTATATAACTTTTTCATAGCTATTATGTATTTCATGTAAGGATATGAATTATACGACATTTTAAAACAAGACCAAAAACACAACAATATCATCATAACAAATGCATAGATCTTCTTGCCATTAATCTCTGCTGAGCACTTACTTCCCTTGTAAACTGAGAATATTTGATCCATATGCCTATAAACGACAATGTAATCATATTCCTTCATATCTCAGTCGTGAAACATCTCTCATTTACCGTGCATTTAAATTCACAATGATGCTTTTTAACAACTCAGCACTTAAAGTCGTTTGTAGATTTAGCTAGTGGCAAAATTATACAGGAACCCCTCACAATTTTATAATCGAAACCATTTGATCTTGACGTAATTGTTTGGTAATACTTCATTTTAATCTAGGAACGAGATGGAAAGTAAATTGCTGTAGGCATTTTTTATAGATTTATATTTAAACTATATAATTGGTGTTTTTGCTTAAAAAAAGGAGAAAGACATAGAAATATTAAAACTAAAAAAAATGTAAATGTCAAAAAATGATAATATAAAACAGTGCAAAATTAAACAATTCTAAAATATACTACATGGCAAAAAATTGGTGCCCTCGAGATAAAAATAATAGGAAAACCTGACGTGTATTTGCCTCATCTAGCTCGCTATCTTGCCATCCCTTGTAGGAAAGAAGGCAAGCACAAATTAATAGGGACAAACAAACTTAGCAGCTTCATTGTAAGGATAGTCAAGGATAGGTCTGGTGTTTGTTCCGCTTGCCTGTCTTTGTAGGAAAGAAAGGCAGCAGAGAATTACAGATCTCATGGGACTGGTTTCAAATCTTACTTGTGACCACCTTGCTACAAGGGAGCTCCAAAAAGTTTTTTTTTTTTGGTATTTTTCCCCTTGCCAAAATCTGAAAAAAGGGCGGCAAAAGTTTACAATCCCAATGAGAATCAGCCAAACAACCTTGTAATGTCCTCATACAGTAACAGCATAAATTAAAAAACATCAATGGGGCGCACAAGGATAAGAAGGCAAGGTTTTTGTTTGATTTGCTCAGATCTTCATTTGATATCTCAAAGAAGGACAGCAGAGTTTCACAGGCCCTGTCGCAATGGGAACAGATATTCCTTCAAACACGCTAAATACAAAATGGGGAATCCAGAAACAAAATTGTTGTTTGTTTGTCCGGTCCTGATCTCAAAGAACAGAAACGCAAGTTCACATTTACATGGGTAAGGGCTGATCATATTGTGGGAAGCCCCCAAGGGACACCAATTTCTTATGCATCCTACCAAACTCATTCTTAGAAAACATTCTGATTTACTCTTTAAATTTTGCCAACTGTCTGGAGAGAATTGTGTTATATGCAAAAAAAATTAATAAAAAAATTCAATATTCTTTTACAGGGTAAAATTACTTTTCAATACAGATATTCAGTACAAGCAGTAGATCTGCAGCTAGTAGCACAAATCATCTCTGTGGCTCCTTTTGAAAATTGAGGTGCATGTAATGAAGTCCTTATTATGTTACCTGTTTCACAACAGGCACAATGTGATTTGTGAGTTACTGATATAGTCTGCAAATCAAAAACTCCACTGAACAAGCTAAATGTTGTTAGGCCCTGCACATTCTTAAAATTATTTCATTCTTCTGAAGGCAATTTAAATAAATCTTTGAAAAGAGAATAATTAAGTTGCATATTGATCAAAACAAGGCACATTTTTAAAAATGAGAAGAGAAATTTAATTTTAGAAAATAAAAAACAAAGTGGAAAAGAAAATGCAGTTTTGCTGAAATGGACTTACATCACTATGGAGTCAGATTACTTTATCTCAGTAGTATTGTAGATATGGATATTTAAATAGGTCCAGATTGCAGCCATCAGAATCCATCTTTACTTGCACCTTTTAACTTTTTTAATTCTAAATTTTACCACACTCCCTTTCACACCATGAAACAGTAAGGACAATAGACCATCTACTGAACCATGAAGAAACATCAAACTTGCCATCTCCATCAATAATGAGAGACTATAAAGAACACTGAAGTTTCATATTATCTACTGTATATTCATTAGGGAGTTCTTCATAGATAATTTGATGCCAAAATATCAGGGGACCCCAACCATCAGATCTATTTGATTGATGGGTTCTGATATCCCGCTCCTCTATCAATCAGCTGGTGCCAGAACTAGCACTTTGAATGAAGATAGCACAGCTCCATTCAAAGCCTAGTGGTCGTATCAGGTTACTGCAACTGAGCTCCCATACACTTGCAGCTGAAGTCACATGACATGACCACTACACTTTGAACAGAGCTGTGATTTCAGCTTCGTTTAATGTGCTAGTTCCAACACAAGCAACTGCAGGTAACATCTGATAGGTGGGTGTGCAGGGTCATTAATATCAGCAGTGTGGAAAACTCCTTTAATACAGAATCTAATGGAACATGGATTGGTCCGGTCCTATAGAGTTCTATGGTTTATTATGGATCTATACCCCTCAGGCAATATGAACTACTGACACTAGACTGCACACACAAAAATGAAAAAAAGGGAAAAATCTTGAGTATAATACAGCCATACAGCCACATGACCTTCCATAAAGGACTTTTTAATCACACTTTTTATATGGAACTTGATTCTTATTTACTTTCCACAATATCCAAACACAAAAGAAACAAGAAATTTTCAGCTTTTCAACTGTACATAGATGATATTGCTTTCTAGTCCGAGCACACCTCTTCTCTTATATTTCTTGAAATTAGTTTCGGATTTGCTATATTTTTCAAAAAATTAAATTCAGACCCTAATCAAATATTCTCAATTTGCCCAGAACTGTGTTATATAACACACTCTGGTCTCATAGGACCCAGATTTGACAGATAGAGATGTACATAGATATAGAGAAAAAGTAACCCAACCAAGGCCTCTCAGGCAACCAAGCAAATTTTCTTTGCTCAGCTCTGTTAAAGGGTACTTACCCAGAAAACGCTGGTTTTCTTGTATGGTATGAGACACTCACTTTCCTTTTCTATTTGGAAAGGAGACTAGTTTGTATGTCTCTTTTCCAGAAAAAAAACAATGATGTTTCTGCTGCCTGAGGCGGAAACTGAAACAGCGTTCTCCCTCCTCAATGCCAAATTCTTAACCTAACCCCTTCCCTTCAGCCCATGGCCCTTCAACTGCCCCTCTCTTGCCCGTATCTGGTGCTGCCTGAGGAGATCGCCTCACCTGGCCTCATTGGTGGTGCACCCCTGGATGAGGGCATACAAGCACGGCAATAGGTAAAAACTGTATTATAAAAAAACAGATAATGCATATGTATTTCCAGAAACCCACAGTAGCATACTAGACTTCTATCTCTCTTTCTTTCTCTCTTTCTCTATAACTCTCTCTCTCTCATCACAAATAAATTTGGGACAAATTCTGAATGAATTCTCTAATCTGTCTGCCATAATTAATATTTTTCACATAAAAGTCTCTTTCACTCTTATTTAATCATCTTTCTTGAATGATTCACCTAAACAAAGATTTTTCTCTGACCTTCTGTTTGCTCTTACAACTCACCTGCTTCTATAATTGGATATCCAGATGTTACAAATTAATCAATCCTTCAGTCGGCTTAGAAGTGCAAGCACACCGAGCCCTGTGAAAGAAGATTAGAAAAAAAAGTGTAAGAAAAGAGGTCATGGAACAAAAGGCGAGTATTCTATTATTTAGAGAGATACAAGAAGAATTGCCTAAGCGTTGAAAATGGAAGTAGATACACATTTCCTTTTATGAAGCCTCTATTTTGCATTTAACCAATAAATAGTAATGCAGTTCCTAAATAATACTGTCATAGAAGAAATATAACTGCTTGCTTCAAAGGCCTTGGAGCTAGAGTAAGAGTCACAGGTGCAGGATCTACAGTTCTTGAGATGGCTTTCCTTTCTTTTTCATCTTTGGTAAGTCTTCAAATGGTCCAAACTTGTTAAATTAATTAATTTAGCTATGAAAGGGGGTATTTTAATATCCATGATTATATATGGATTGTTTATATGTCTATTCATTCATAATGTTAATATTAATTCACCAATGTGGAGGTTTTCATAATTCTGCCTCCAGATGGCACATGCTATCAAAATACATTGCCATGTGGTACCACAGAAAAGGTGCATAGGTTTTAAGTATATCTCTTAGACCTGCAAACTAGTACAATGGTGGAACATAGGAAATAGAGCTCCTGTGCTGAAGCACGGTTCATGCTGCAAAGTGTGGAGGAGAGTCCCTTGAAAATGTAAGTAAATGTAAGTCATCATGGTTGTCGGGGAAATTACACAGCACTGGCCCTCTTTAATGTGAAAGCGCATAGGTGTGGGGACACCGCGTTATATTCTTGTGTGTTGGGCCACCATTTGGGAAGAGACTGGGACGGTGCTAGAAGACTCTACTAGATGTACTGGATTCATGGCAGCCCTAGTGCTAATACTAGGCATTCAGCGACTAAAGGAGGAGGCTACTGTGTGACCCTG
The DNA here is from genome assembly GCA_033119425.1 of Bufotes viridis. NCBI lineage: Eukaryota > Metazoa > Chordata > Amphibia > Anura > Bufonidae > Bufotes > Bufotes viridis. The sequence continues at coordinate 465,448,037 of CM065592.1, read as the reverse complement.
GACTAAAAGCAGGTCTTAGGGAGACAATATTTTTAAGCCAGGCTGTTGTAATAGTGGAGAACTGTACTGACTTGTTGCCTGTTTGTGGTCAGAACTTTGCTCATAACTTTCTACAGTAAAGTTTACTGTTATTGCCACATCTACTGTCACTGCATCAATTACTTATGACTTGATTGCACCCACACTGTACCGCGACATTACCGGCCCCGAAAATACTTGGCCACGACTACACTACAGTGATCTCAGAATTTCCCAATGACACATTAATTTAATTGAAAGAGGTTTTAAGGGACTTAACTTCTGATGACCTGATGTTAGGATAGGTCATCAATATCAGATCGGTGGGGGTCCATTTTCAAGAGATGTGGCACTGGAACCTGGCACACAAAAAAACCCCCAAAGTTTTGTATATTGTGTAGTGTGTTTGGTTACTGCAGAGCTTCTTACATTCATCTCCATGTGGTGTACTAATTCTAAGGAAGAATATTGTTCACAATATGGCACGCATTAAAGCATGCTGCAATTGTTATCTCTGCTCTTAAAGCACATGTACTTTAGGCACAAAAAGCCCCAAAAAAATCTAATGGATCCTGTAGTCAGTCTCAGATACAGTGGCTAAATATACTCTAGCTTTTTTTGCAGAAAACCAATTGAGAAGTTGGAGCATAAACAGATTACGGAATTGGGTACATTTGCCCAACTTTTTATATTTTTTTTACATAATAAAAACATAATGTGACTCTATGCTATGGTTTCTGCTATTTCTGTCACTAAAGAACAATTTTAGTTATCTCACTCTGCATGAAGACTGCTTTGGGACATGGCTTCTGACATGATCATCCTAAGATTCTTTATTCATGAATTCATCCATTTATTTACAACTCATTGTCCTTTTCTATAACCTTGGATATGAATATCAACCTAAAATTATCTTGTAAACTAATGATTTGTACATCAGAAAGCCAACACCATTATGGAAACATACCGAGCTCTATCCTAGCTGTATTTTGGTGCATTTATAAATACGTAATCAAGTGGTCATGGTCACCAAAAAATAACTTATTAAAGAGGCATTGGGAAATTCCCTTGAAAATAACCTGTTTCAGTCCACAGCTATGTAATTTATATGGAAACCTGGCAGTAAGTGTTGAATTTTGGGTTTGTAACATTGCTAGCTGTTAGGGTGTACAGTGAAATCCCTTACTAGCCTCTTTATTCTGCATAAAACTATTCTGTTCCCGATGCTGCAGGATCATGTGACCTGCAGTCTGACCACAGGTCTGATACAGTGCCTAGTGTCAGCTGGAAGATTCTCTTTACTGGTCCATGAGAGACTCGATATAAGACTCATAGGCCTGCAAAGGGAATCTTATTTCAGGCTGGCACATCAAATGCTATATCAGTCCGGTGGTCAGACTGCAGGTCACATGATCTTGCAGTACCACCCAAGAAGTCATTTTACACAGAAAAAAAAGGCTGGCAAGAGCTTTCACTGTATTATCCTAATCCTTAGCAATGTTATAATAAAAATAAATCTGGAGTGCTTCTTTAAGTATAAAACATTTCCCATTTAAATCATAGGCTTGTTTGTGTACTGTAGGAAGAGAGATGCTCTTTGCAGCCTTTCTTTGGCTGAGATGATGATCCCTAATTGGGGACCTCCCTCTATTAACTTAGAATTTCTTAATGGAGTAAATGAACATAACATATATATATATATATATATATATATATACCTTTAAAGAAATTCTTCACTTAAATTTATTTTTTTAACATAAAAATCAGATTAATAAAGCCAACCTCGGCAGTATAAATGCCAATTATTATTATTTGTTATCATAGTGCTTGAAAATGTGGTGTGACTGTAGTTAAACCTCAATATCCTATTATTCCCCCAATCCATGGCACATTCAATCCATGGATGTTGGGTGTTGATTGTTGTGTCCTTATACTGCAGAGTAGCTTTGCCTGTTCTTGCATCTACAGTAGAAGCTTTGGCACTAGTAGGACATTGTGGTAACCAGTGCTCCAAATTCATCACATCGACTAATTTGAGTGATAAATTTAGTGTACAGTTAGATACTTTTTTCTAAGCCACCTATTGGTTGGCTTACTTTGCAACAAAATTTTGGTGCAAAATGTTACATCTTAAGTCATGTCCCTTTTCCATGACAACACAGCCCCGTGGCTTCAAGGCCACAGTGGATTATTCTTTGTGGCTTTCTTGTTTCATGAATATCTCTTAGATGAGATGAACCAACTTGCACCAAAAATGAGTCAAATTGTGGCACAAATTATGCCAGAATTCAGACACAGCCACAATAGTAAATGAGGGCCAGTGTTCCCCATGTTTCCGCTGTATATAAAGAGAGTTAACACAACTCTACACCTACATCAAACACCTCCCCAAATCTCAGCTCTCTGGACCCAGGTGACTATGGTATAGAAGAAATAGGATATTCGGTTAGGCTTTAAAAGGACATAATTTACAGAGAACATTAGCACTTATCTGTCTTAAATATGCTTTATAGGGATTACAGAAAAGCCCTACATTCAGCTTGTGGATCATGTAAAGTTACAAAAAACAGATTTCTCCTCAAAGGACACTTTTGTAGCTAAGCCCCCCGAACCTTCATGAAGCACACAATAAAATAATTACAGGGACTTAGGTGGCTACAGATCAGACACTGCACACATTGGAAACTGTGCCAAAATGTCTGAGAGTTTAGGCTACTAATACATCAGTCTGTCCAACTGGGGAATACAGCTCCAAATTCTTGTAATGTGCAATCATACAGCTCAGGTGCAAGTCAATGTTATGTTTTGTCCTTCAGAGAGATGGAGATGTCTAATGTCTGCTTGCTGTCTACCGATTGCTACCAAGAATTTAACTATGTCATCCATTCTGTTCTAAACCATTGCAGAACAAATAGAATTCATATGGTTTTCTTAAAAGTTTTGAAGTCCTCTTGTACAACCTCCTCTATTTTCTACACTAGTTGTAGTTTACCGACTACTGCATTCAATGAGAGCAAAGTATTCACCATATCCGTCCTGTAGATCCAAATTACCCAGAATATTCAGACCTAGCATTACACCAAATCTGTTGTGGGTCTATACTATATTCAAAACATGTCGCCAGGTTTCAAAATATAAATGGTGCACTAATGGTCCATCAGTAATAATAGACTTTGTTGTTATTATTGGACACCAAGAACGTAACCTAATAATCTTATTTGAGAACCATCCCATAAGAAATTAGACAACCCCTGATTATATTCCTGAAAGATCCCAAGAGTAGAATCTAAACATATGGCCAGTCTTCACCAAGGTCTAACCCAAAGAGGAAGGATCTTAAATTATGAATTATGGCCTTCAAATTCACGCTAACTATAGCAGATACAGCATACCATACACATGAGAAACCATGTGGTCTAAAAGTAAGGTAAATCAGAATCATGTGGTCCAAAAGCAAGGTAAATTAGAGTGGTCAAGGTCACATGGACAGATTCCCATGGAATAGATTCCCTATCACCATTTAACTTGTGGTTTGGATATCAGCTATGGTTTAGAAAAACATCTTTCTTTTAGATGCATCTTCTGCTATGCATTACCTACAAGAAGTACTATCTTCATTGACCTGCTGAGATGAAAAACTGAGATAGAGACAGGTGCTATCAGATTATTTTGACAGCACATTCCATTTTGTGATTTGTATGCTGTTTTTTGGTAAGTTATATATGGGTGCTGTATAGAGGGGTTACAGGATAACATTCAGCTAAAGCTAGTTTAATGTCAGAATGAGGATTCTTGGGCTATTTAGATACATACAGAACATGTGTATCTTATATGCATCATAAATATAGATGAGTGAATCAATATCGTTCATCGAATTTGACCCAAATTTACAAATTGAAACTGCAACCAGTTGGTGAATTTCTCAAAACGGATTATCCATTTTTTAGATCAGAAGACTGGAAAGATGAAGAAGAAGAATCACATGACCCCAGGAGGTGTCTGTATACTGATTGGTGGGCATTTGTCACAAAAAAGCTAATATTTTTTGACTATTTAAAAAAAAAAAAAAAAAAAATCAGACAGGGATGTACATTTTTAGAGAGGCTGTTACAACCAGCATAACTAAAAATGTCTGAGCATTAAAGAGCTTGAAATGAGTTGCAAAGAGTCACGGAAGACCCTAGAATGCAATTGGGACAATTTCAATCCAGGTTGAAATTATTTTGACCTGAACTGAATCGGCCAACCGATTCAGCCAAGTCCTATCCAATTTCAGGAAATTCACTCATCACTAATGATAGATTTTGTTGTTGTTATTGGACACCCAGGACATAACCTAATAATCTAATAGATTATTTGAGAACCATCCTATAAGAAATTAGACCCTAGTGGCAAGTGATTGGCTCCCAGGTCAGCTCCAAATGAGGTCCCCTGAAACTCTAATGGGCCACTTTGACCCTGGTAAACCCCACTTTGCAGCTATTCAGCTTTGCCATAATAACTTGTATTAAGCTTTTCTATCCTTGAATACATTTAAGTACTATTACCTACTCTTACTGCAGTGTCCACCACAAATCAATTCCAAAACCATCTAAAGGTGGTGGTCTAAATACAACAAGGAAACATTTTATTTTATAGACACGGCTAATTTGACAGCACAACCTTTATTATGCGAGTAAAACTGCTTAATACTATTGCAAACGAGGGAACAAAGATGGCACAGTTTTAAGCTATCATTTGCACCAAGAGATTTCAAGAACTGTTTAGTTTCACAGCCCATTAGAAGCAATCTGTGTTATACTAGATCCAACGCTGCAGCGAGTTCCCTCACCTGTAATATGTAACACTGCCTTACCACTGAAATTAGCATATTCACCTTCTCAATGCAGTTACAGGGAATAAAGACAATAAAAATTTCATTTAAATGTAATAAACCAATTGAAATTAATGGACCACTGAGTGTGTGTGTGTGTGTATGTGTGTGTAAATAGAAGTTTAGTATGGATTAACCTAAGGCTACTTTCACACTAGCGTTAATATTTTCAGGTATTGAGATCCATCATAGGGCCTCAATACCGGAAAAAAAACTCCTCCGTGTTGTCCCCATTCATTGTCATGGGGGACAAAACGTAAGTGAAGAGAACGGAAAGCTCCAAAATGCATTACGTTCTGTTCTCATGCCGGAAAGCAAACCGCAGCATACTGCGGTTTTCTTTCCATCCTGGGATGCGGAGCAAGACACACAATGCAAGTCAATGGGGACGGATCCGTTTTCTCTGACACAATCTGACACAATAGAAAACGGATCCGTCTCCTATTGACTTTCAATGGAGTTCATGACGGATCCGTCTTGGCTATGTTAAAGATAATACAATCGGATCCGTTCATAACGGATGTAGATGGTTGTATTATCAGTAATGGAAGCGTTTTTGCTTAACCCTGCTGGAACCAATAAAAACAATATTGTAAAAGTAGCCTCAAATGTGTTGAATGGTTTAAGGTAGGTGCACATTTCCGCTAAAGATGATCTAATAGCCTGTTCTTGGAGAGGAACAGACAATCAGGTTACCTTATCAGGTATAGCCGGATTTCGACACATACCCCTAGATCCCCATTGACTATAACAAGATCTGACGGGGATCCTGCAGCTTTCCGGCATAACTGCCTGCTTTCAGCCAAATACCACAGTTGTATTTTTCTGACCGAAAGCCGGCATTTATGCAGGAAAACCGCCAGATCCCCATATGATACCATTATAGTCAATAGGGATCTGGCAGTGTGTGGTAGTATCTGGCTATGCTGGATATGGTAACTCCAGTTGTCTGTTCCTCTGCTGGAAAAGCCTACAGGATTACCTTTGCCGCAGATACTAATGTAACCTAAGGAAACTTATTTGAAATGCCTTGCAAGGAAATTCTGAGTTAAAAGAGACTGTCCAGGACCATCATCTATGAGTCCAAGTAGAGAGTGGCTATAAAGAATGAGGGGAATTTATTAAGACAAGTACACAGATTTTTGGTATAAAAAGCTACACATCTTGGTGCACAATGTTTCTGTGCAAAAATTTTTAACATTTTGTATTTTTTGTAATTTTATGCTGCTTTCACCACCCTTCAAATAGGGGTGGGAAAGTAGGAATGGGTTAGCAAGGTGAGTAAGTATACGCCAGATTTTTCAAATAGGATTTTTTTTTTAAAGTTCATAAAATGGCACAATGTCACTTTTGTACCGGTGGTGGTGTAAAAACTAGAGTAAGAGCTCTAAAGAAGGTTTATTTTTAAATAAATGACACATTTATCAAACTATGTGCAAATTTTGATTAATTTGGCTCACATTACCACAATATATACTCAAACACCGACTTCAAAAATTCATGTAATGATAAACCTCCTCCTATTGACTTTAATGAGAACTATGTAATTAGTTTCTCCACAGAATAAAGGCTGCCTGCTGGGTTATCGTCGGGGGAACCCTTCTAATGAAAAGAAATTTTATAAAGCAGACAACCCATCTTAAGCAGACTTTGCAAGACGAAGTACTTGTACATTAACCTGAATACCCTCAACATTCAAACTGTACCTTGACCACTGTAAAAAAAAAACACATAACCTTCAAACAAAAGCATCCTTAGATAACATAATTATCTACTACCTTATGACAAGCCATTGCAATGGTGAGTATTTAATGATCTGCAATGATTCCCACTAGCATCAAAACAGTCTATAAGAAAAGAGAAACCATCACAAAAAACACCAAGCAAAGAAGAAAGATGTGAGGATGCTCAGAAAAAAAGACACCAGCAGTCCCAAACCTGTTAGTTAGACTCTTAAAGACCTATAAGAAAGGAAACCAATTTCATGGGTCCTTTGGACATATTATTTCTGTCTGTACACCTACAATAAATGACAGCCTCTCTAGGATATGTCCTTTCACAACACCCCCTTATACGTTCCCAGTACCTGCACATATTGTAATGAGAGCTAAACACTTATTGCAGAACCCTTTTCAGCTTCTAAAGACACACAAAATATATTTTCCTAGGTTCTTCAGCTACATTGACTTTTGATAACTTTATATATCAGTAATGTTGAAGTTATATGTGTAACCAATAGAGTTCCTAGTTCTTTCCAAATTCAGGCAATAAAAATATTTTTCTGTGGAGTCTCCCATTAAGTTTATCTACATAGATACAAAACATGTGTTGAGCCACAGAAGGTGTTTACAGTCTACTAATGTCTGATGCATTTAGGACTTTATTGTTCCAGCAGTACTCAGCAGTGAAGCACGAACGCACCTCATTCTACACAGGGTAGGGCAGAAGACTAAAATTAGGACAAGCCCTTCCCTAATGGAAAATGACCAAAGCAAAATAAAAATAAAATACAGTACATACACCCAAAGTTAAATATGACAAGGATGCTGGCCCATTAAAAGAAACTGCTAAAAGATGAGCTATTGCTGCTTTCAAACCCTCTAAACAAACATAGGAGTAAACTACAAAACTCAGTAACATACGGCAGGCTGATGTGCATAGTACATAGCCCCGGTGGTAGAATTTGTGGACAACTACAGACAACAGACCATGTGCTCTGAAATGCAGACCCATCAATCAGGTAGAAACTAACGTGTCACACAATAGAAAACCTGTGGTTATATCACTAAATCAAGTAGCTGTGTAACGGTGGTCTATATATATACCTATTAAAATTTTAAAAAGTCTACTCTATAGGCAGTTATGTTAATGAACCAAAAAGTAGGTATATACAATACAGTATACAGTGCTGATGAAATATTGCAACATGTCTCAACAGCCTTAAGATATGGTTTTCTATGTGCTACCAATCACCTTGTCTTCCCAAAATTAGAGTAAAAGGATAAATTTAATGGGGGAAAACTGTACAATTGAAAGGAGGCGCTAGTACCATGTTGGGCTGCTTCTAGCATGGATACAAGCTGAAATATGGTTGAGCATGGAAGCATACAGGTTCTGTATGGTGTCCTGCGGCACATTTATCCATAGATGTTGTAGCTGAGCCTGTAGGTCCTACATACTTGTAGGTTGCCGAAGCTGACATGCCATACGGTCCCATAAATGCTCCATTGACAATAAATCTGGTGACCAGAAAGGTCAAGGAAGTGTTACAATCTGGTGGAGACTTTCCTGAGAAACCCTTGCTGTGTGGGGGTGAGCGTTATTCCACTGAAAAATGCCAGTTGGAAGCCCTGCCATGAGAGACAACACATATAGCAGCAGTATGTCATCAGTGCGTCACTCTAAAGCAAAAGCAGAGTTAAAGCGCTCACCACGAGGCCTTCATACTCAAACCTAATCATCGTGGGATCTCAAAAAGAACCTGGATTAATAGCTAAAGTTGATATGGTTTGAGTCAGTAGCAGTTTAAGTTTCTCATTCATGACACCAGTGCAAATGAAGGCGACAGTGACTGGCTGTTAATGGCAGGACACGTAATGGACACTATGACTCCAAATTTCCTTCTACCTACTGTAGCACCTGGAAATAGTACAGGCAGAGACAGGGGTGTGTAATGAAGGTGCCACCTGTGTATGAATGATGGACAACCAAACCATGGAATCTGCTCGTGCTTGTCAGTGGATCAATCAAGTCTGTCTGGGCCATCTGGAGCCTGTTCGCCATGTGTGTGTCTGACCTGACCTAATCACTGTCTCCAACACCTTCCAACAGCTATTACAGAATGGCCTAGATGGCAGGATTCATTGAAATGAGCATCCTGCTTCTCTCAGTCCAATAATGAACCCCTTTCAAAACCTGTCAACTGGGCAATATGTCTTTGAGTGCGTTGTAGAAGCATGTCTACCAGTCAACAATTTCTCACCAAGAGATGGGGCAGAAGTGAAATAACTTTTACGTCCTCTTGTGGCAAGGCCCAGTGTCTAGACAGACCGCACCTGTAGTCATTTACATTACTGCCTGAGACATAACTGCATGCTGAGTTTTGCAGCAATCTGACATTTTTATCTGGGTGTATTCGGTAAGTGTATTTATTGAAGATTTGAAAGAGACATGCTCTTTAATGATACAGTACTAGTACTATGAATATAGCAATGAAATGTCGGAAAGATTTTTCCAGTGATTTGTTTCTTGAATATATCCTCAGCTTAGATATTTATTCCCTGGCTGTATTCTGCATTGGTTTATTACCCAACTACGATTTAATCATTCAGCTTATAAAAAAATGAGAGAGACATCAGAGCATGGAGTCAGAAGATAAACTGCTTTTCTGCTGGCTATGGACAAGATACGGCCACTTTGTCACTTAAGCAAAACAGCTGTGAAAAAGAATTTTCACCTTCTAAAATGAAATGCCAGGCAACAGATTCCTTTTTAATAACTTAAAGAAAAAATATAGCTCAGCAGTTTTCTCATGAAGCCATATGGGTTCAAAATATGAATATATAACAACATTAAGTCAAGGCAAGCTTGTGATTTACAGCCCAATGCATGCCTTTAAGAAAACCTAATAATGGGTCTGCTTCTTGAGAGAATGGATGAAACTAGTGGCAAGGAGAAGACGATCTTGAAATATTTCGGTGACGTTGTGCTTTGCAAACAATTTCAAAGCGATACCACACTTTTTGGCAGGTTGTCACTGTTACGGCTGTATTGAGGATTTCATTTGGACATGTAGGTCTCTAAATGAGTACTTGACAAATCCTACCGGCCAAGTGGTCATTGTTCCTTGAATGTGGGTAGTAGCAACTATGTTTTAGGTTTTATTTCATTGATAGCTATGAAAGATTATCTTGCTTTTCTACTACAAGAAAAGTAAAAGCCTCTTGGAGTGACCTAATTGGCTTCTACAGCAGTTTGGCCTTCTCTGCCCTGGTCTACATGAACTACACCTCTAGTCTAACCGTAATATACTGAGGAGACATTCAGAAAGAAGTTTGCCAAAAAATAAAATGTTGCCTTTATGGACCCAAAAAAGACTTGCACATTCAGAACTGAACCATTCTAAGGGGAGGTTCTCTCACATTTACATTATGTACATTAAGGCAGGTCTAGACTACAACTTCAGTTGAACTAGACCATCCACAGTTACAGGAGGCTGTGGGACTAGAATTGTATGATTCCATAGAAGTGAATGGGAAAACTGTGTGCTTGACTGAGAGTGGTCTGGGCCCTAAAGCAATAAAGTCAATGGGATCCTTACCAATAATGATATCTATTAAGACAAGCTAACACGTCTAACACAATTGTTTTTTTATTTTCAGACAGTGGTCTTTTCTAGCCATGGACTTTTGGTACTGCCCTAATGCCTTGAACGTCACTTTATACTTCCGTTTAGATTTTTTTTTAAGTGTGGCTCCTCCTGGATCAAGATGACATGCCTCAGTGTTGCTGCAAAATTATAAGTTAAGTGACCCCACCAAATCTCAAAAACGACCTCTGCCTATAATCAAAATATCTAGTGATAGATTTGCTTAATATACAATTCTAGACTTTCAGCCATTCGCATTACTGACATTATTTGTGACTTGCTATATACAGTTACATATATCACACATCCAAACTTTGAGTAAAAGTAAAAAGCTGCTATTGTGATATATAGCTTTTCCCCATTTTCGCCTCCCACAGCAACAGAACCAAGAGTAGAGTTTCAGTGCCCTTAAACAGCTGCAGTCTGCCATTCCTTGCTTAGCGTGCACGATGTATGACTCAGTATAGTGGGACAGCTAAAGCCGTTTGAGCTCTGGAAATATATTGCATCTATGAGGCCGTTGCAGGCAATAGGGATTAGTGAGCATCCATAAAACAGTATTTGATTTTAACACTTAGACTTTGGCATGAAAAATTGTGCACAGATTCCATAAATAAAAGCAGGGATTTTACAATCATGTGTCAGGGTTTGTAATATCGTTCCTTACTTGCATGATAGAAAATGGACACTGCTTGCCATAGAGATTTAAGCATGTATGCCATGATCAAATCATTGCACTTATATGGGATAAGTCTGCATTAAACTAGTGACAGACCTAAAGCATCAATTTGTATTTCTTGAATGTTACTTTTGTTTAGATTTTGCAGGGAGAATGAGACAATAGTGGAAGGGGAATGTATTGAGACCCATAGGTTGGAGTAAAGAGAGGAGACATGCTATAGGATGGTTAGTATTTAGGAGTAGGGCAAATAGGGGTGGGGCAAGGCAAGGTTTTCAGAACATGCCCACCATCCTTGACCCTGAAGTTCAGCATAGTAAAACAATCTTTGAGATGCATAAGTTGAGGGCTCATGCACACGACAGTGTTTTTTGTCTATATCCAATCCACATTTTTTGCTGATCAGATGCGGACCCAGTCACTTCAACGGGGCCGCATAAGATGAGCACAGCAAAGGTATGTCTGTATGTCCTATTTTTGTCCATTTTGCGGACAAGGATAGGACAGTTCAACAGAGGGCCGGACCAGGAGCGTAGCTAAAGGCTCATGTGTCCTGGTGCAGGAGTTCAGCTTGGGCCCCTCTTCCCTCAATGATTGTGGCCAGGGGCAGAGAAGCACATAGCCTTCATACTGCCTGAAGCAAAAATTGAAACGGCAGCCCCCTCATGCCAAATTCTTGATCTAACCCCTTCCCTCCAGCCAGAGGTGTAACTTGACCAGCATGCACTTTCTAACTTTTTAATACTGGTGTCTTCTTATGCGACACGAGTGTCTTTGGGCCCCCTCAGGCTTCTGGGCATGGTAGCGACTGCTACCGCTGCTTTCCCCTAAAGCTATGCTCTTGGGCAGGATGTACCATTACACAAAATGCGAAATTGTATACAGCCGGTATCCGTGTTTGTGGACCACAAAAATGGGTATAGCCATGTGCATGAGCCCTGAAGTAAACTGAAGAGCAGAAGGAGATCTAATGGAGTTGGTTAGTATGTTTAAGCTAAACTCTTCACACATGGGGGAGCAAGTTCTCTTAGTGCCAAGGCAGGGCTTTTAGAATGATAGCTGTCCAATGGAATGGATAAATACACAGAACCTTAAAGGTAGGGCTTTTTAAATCCATAAATTGTACCCTCCCGCAAATGATAAATGATGTGGGTTTCTACTTCCTTTCCCCCCCTATCCCACCCATACACTCAAAGTCTGTGAGCTTAGTTTTGGAAAATCAGTATTGTCTGAGGACAACACTGATCAATAATCGTACATCAGCATGAGGGCCCTTAGATGGAAAAAGCCTCCAAAGAAGAGCAATGGCTGCCTTATGACAAAAGAGTTATCATATGATTATAGAGGGGTATTTTCTCCAGATGATCTACTGTGTCCAATGGTTGATATCCGATTACTGAAAAATAAAATTGTAGGGCAATATTATTCAAAATAGGTGCCTCTATCTAAGCTACAACTCTAACTTATTTTGTATTATTTATTTGGACACAACCTACTGTTTGGAGGTACTTTCCATTGAATACTTAGTAGTTGCCTTCAGCAGTGGGAGAGATCACATAGAGCATGGCAGCAAGCCAGGGGGATTTAGATATCCTGGGATCCTTACCCATATGTCAGCTGACTTCAGGATGTCCATACCCCGCATCCTATTTAAGACTGCAAGTTGGCAGGAAATCCAAGCAGCTGCAGGGAAACTCTTATAGTTCCTGCATTTACCAATCATTGAGATGACATTTCGACTAGGGAGCGGAAACCACCACTCTCAAAATCTGAAGGTTGGAGATGCGGTAGTCAGACTTTGCACTGCTCAGATTTCATTGATAGTTCATTCATTTTTTTTATTTATTCTGTTTTCATTGTTTATATACCTCCAATGTGTTCTGTAGGACTGAAAACAGATTAGAGATTACTGAGGTTAATCCCAAATTCCCAAAGGGTTTAGCCACAGTGGCTTCTTTAGGTCCATACAACAGGAGAACACACATCAGCATTTTGCTCTGAGCCCTGGATATCCTGACAGTCGCCCTTTTGAATTGTATCTTATTTGAATCCTCATTTTACCTGCACTGACATTTTGTTATCTGGAAGTATATGTAAATACACACTATCAGCACACACTTGGCACTATATTGGCAATATTATATTGCCCATATAGAGGTGCAAGTTGGGCCCTGTGTGATACTGTTATAAGCACTACTGTTGTGATGATGATGCTTTTTGTTTCCATATACCCTATTAACCTTAGTGGTGACAGACTGCATATGTGTGGCCACTCTATCAATATGAATGGGGAAAGAGTACCTGGAATTGTAGAAGTTTTATCAGTTAGTTGTCAATTATTTGCCTCACAAGTGAATATGGAGTAAAAGCTTGTTGTGGGAAAACCCCTTTTTAATGGGGGTTTTCTGGGAGTTTGAACTAGATTGCCTATCCTCGGGATAAGTCATCAATATCAGAACGGTGGGGGCCGATTCCCAACATACGCTGATCAGCTGTTTGAAGATACCGTGGTGTGACCTCTTCCTAGACCAGTGATGTTCATCAGTCACATGTTCCAGGTGCAGCTTAGTCCCATTTAAGTGACTAGGCCTGGGCTGCAATTCCAAGCACAGCTGTGGCCTCTTCAAACAGTTGGTCGGGGGCGGTGGAGGGTGTCAGAACCCCACCGATCTTATATTGATTATCTACATTGAGGATCCTCCCGGAAAACCCCTTTAATAGGACCTTTTGCTGGCATACATTAGTTGATAATGGTACTAGTTCTGATATTTCTGGATTTATATTTTTAAATCTATAAAAATATATATATATATATATATATATATATATATACCAATAAGATGGTCTGAATAACTTCTAGATCAAAATGTTCCTATTCTTTCAGTTTTATACATTATCATTCAAGTTCTTTACATTTGTCTGAATGTAATGACTGGAAATGCACTAAGAATTGTTACAATACTGTTTTATAAATTCCAATTATGCCATTTTCAGATAGTTACTAGTTATTAGTCACAGTGGTTGATAAATGAGTAAAAGCTGAGAGGCTTCAAGATGAAGAACAGAGGGTGTGGAAAGGTGGCTTTGACTCAAGGTCAGGAATTGTCATCTAGTTACCAAGATTGTATACCATAGAGAATGCTGTGTACATTTCAAGGATTCCTTGACTAGGAATACGTTACCTTATATAAACTTGACGTATTCCTAAAAACTTCTCTAGTTCATAAGTAAAGTCCATGACGTGCCTGATCCTATGTGCATTTTGAATATATCAAGCCACTGACATTGATAGTACCTGCTATAATCTATAGAGGATCTTGCAGGTACTTTTGTTTCAACCATGGTCAAAATTACTGTTCAGCAAATCGAAGTAAAACAAATTGACTTCCAGCCGAATTTCCTTGCGCTTTGTGGTAAAGAATGAATTTTTCCTGAAATGGCGGTAAAAAAACGAATAATATATACTCACCATATCCATTTGCTCACAGAGAGGCCATCGCGGCCATCTTAATTGAAGAAACTGCACAAAATCTCTTGCGCGCTGCCGTGTGACGTCACCATTTCATCACGCTGGCCAGGTATAATGAAGTCATCAGTAAAGACGTCACCGCATCTGCCAAATGTGATGATGTGTCATGGGAAACTATGGATTGTACCAGAGTATGGAGATACTCATGCAAACACAGGGAGCCCATACGGCCCTTCACCTACTATGTTCCATTTATAATGCTGGAGAATACTTATGTGACAGAAAGGCCTTTGGGCCTCTTTAGGCACCAGAAGCCATTTACAACTTCTACCTCTGCACTGCCTATAGCAATACTCCATGCCCAAGAGCCAAACTCAAACTCATCTCTTGCTGAGAGGTGACAAGTAGGGCCTACTCTGTATGTAGGTCCTCCTGTATATCCCATCCTTAAATGGACTATTATAAATGCTGTTTATCCAGATCACCATGGACCCCACAAAACCGCTAGGCCCATGCCAAAACTGATGACAAGTTAAAGAAAGCCCACATGCATTTCTTCTCTCTACAAAGAGAATTCAATGAGTTATTGAACTATTTACTAAATGACCATAACAAGGTCTAGTTGTTCTGATGATGAAAGACCAAACACCAAATGACATTATGCTTGTTGTATTTCACATGACAAAAGAAATCTAAGAATAGTAAGAATTGGAGTGTATGACCCTAAGGGGTCAAAGCCATAATGGCTTTTGAAAGCTGGTGTCATATCCTGCAATACCAGTGTCGCGCAATGACTTAATTCTAAACTACAGCTCTTGTGGAAGACGACTGTAGAGACACATTGTATATACAGAGGACAGTAATGCTATAAATATTTCTGAAATCTTTGGGGAGCTTCTTGCCTCTTGTAGGATGCAGTAAACACCAAGGTGACCTTAATAAGATGGATGCTAACATTACCCCTAAGATCTGGCATACATGAGTACTACATGATGCCAAATTGGCAGATTTTCTGAACAGTTGGGAGTTTCTCCAATCAAAATTAATGAAGCCCTTCAAAGGTCAATACCAGCTAACGCAGAGCCATTCCTTGCACTTTTAGATGCTAAACTGATGTTTTAACCTCCGTGTAAGGGCTTTTGAAATTCTAGGTTATGGTTTAAAATTCTAGGTTACGGTTTTAATATTTTGGGGATAGATTAGAGGTAAGCAAATTGATTCTAACAAAGAGAGATGCTGCACCGAAGCCAAAGGAGAGCCTGTCCCCTTGCTCCGCTAATCGGAGCAGCGGCTTGGGCAGGAAATTGTCATAGTATAGCATGTCTAGTGCTGTCAATCGTGATAGTCCCCCACAGGTGAAAATGCCCCGCTGATGAGATGCATTGATCAACTTATCTCTAGGCTAGATGCCACATCAAAGTGCTGTTTCAAATTCGTTCTGGTTATCTAGTCGTTGATTTCTCTCTAGTGCCACTACAGGAGATATGTGGCATTACATGATGGCCACTCAAATTAATGGTAGACCATATAATAAATGAATGGACCAGTTCCATCAATGTTGTCATGCCCTTTTTTACCCTTAAAGAACATTTGGAAAAGGAAATGTTTTGTGATGCAACCCCTTAAACTCATGTTATACTCTACATATACGTATACAGTAAAGAAACTTTGCAAATACTTTGCTGTAAATATTTCATTTGTGCTACATTATATCCAATTATCATCCAGAGCTGTATTCACAATTCTGCCAGGCATAGACTTCAAATGTTTACTACTTGATCAATGTTTATACAGGGCTTTCTGGTGTTTTGTATTTTAGAAGACACTGAATTCACCAGAGTGCCTTACCCCAAGCATTGTACAGTAATATGATGAAGGCAAATCTACATCTCCCACAATGCACTACATTACAGAAACTCAATTTAACTATTAGCTGTGCCTGTCAACAACCCTTTGACTCGTCCCAGTAGCAACCAGCTGAAATATAAATACAACTTAGGCTATAATGAATACTATACTATACTATATAATACGTACATATAAACTGGAAAACTGTGCCTAATGGGAAACATCACATTTAGGGCTCATGCACATGGCGGTTGTCCGTATTGCGGTTCCGCAATATATGGGCACCGGCCGTGTGCACCCCACATCATTGATGCGGACCCATTCACTTGAATCGGTCCGCAATCCAGAAGGTCTGGTGCGGAACGGAGGCACGAACCCCACGGAAGCGCTATGGAGTGCTTACGAAGGGTTTCTCTCCGCACCGCAAAGAAAAGTAGTGCATGCTCTACTTTTTGGTGGTGCGGAGGGATCATGGACCCATTCAAGTTGAATCCGCCGTGTGCATGAGCCCTCAAGGTGAACTTTCCAAAAGAGCAGACTGTCATTAGATTTGGGTATATAATGCCCTATCAAAAGACTAACACATGCAACTGCACCCAATATGTAGCCCACATTCCATTAAGGAATAAAATAAGTGACCCCCAGCCGATAAAGTCCCCTGAGAGCCCTGAGTGGGAGCAATTGTATCAAATATATCAGCATTATGTAGTATAAGTGCAGGAACTTATCCTGCTGACAGTTCCCCTTTAAGATAACATTCTAATTAAACCCTCAGACTTCCAATATTTTAGACAGTATGGTTCGGAGTCAATATTTTATTTAACCAATCTAGTACTTTATTTAACCAATACCAGACACCACTGTATATTTTATGAGTCTCTATGTACAATTTTGTAATCTATAAGACTTCTTTGCCCAGGGACTCGTACAATCTCACACTGCAGCTCTGGAGCCAAAATCCATATCTCGTACTAATGAGATTTAATAAGACCGGGTTGAAATTTTGGCTCTTCACCCTTGCCTGGGGCTCTACTTTAAAATTGTATGAAGCAGCAAGCACAAAGCTCTCTCTGGAATGAATTGCACTATGAAAAAAAAAAAAGGAAGACCGGGTTTGATTTGCATAAATCCACCTATATGCAAATCAATATTTTACTATGAGTGACTTCATGGAAAAAGTTATTATGATTAAGGGTTAATTAGCTAATTTACAAAAAAATCTATTTAAGGCATAGATGGGCTTAGGACCTGCAAGTGTAGTGTTTCTAAGTATGCCATTTATCATGTCACTGCACAGTCCGCAGATGCATGAATCAGCACCGCTCTATGTAGGTTAGCACACACAGTGCTTGTCATATGCTGTACTGGGTAAAAAATGCAGAGAGGGAGTTCGAAGTCAGGAAATTCCACCGACGTGCAGACTCTGTGAATCCCACATGGTAATAGATCCTTTACACGTGGCTATCCATTAAGCATCTGCTGCAGGAATGACGACTGCAGCATGCGTGTGACACATGATGTGAAGGGCACCGACATCACAAAAATAGCATGCACACCTTTAACATGGGCCATCTCCAACGAAGGGTCTAGGACGAAGGTTTACTGACATGTGGCATGCAAAGGGTTAATTGGGAGCTGAGTGAAACCATGATCAATTGCCAACACGCAAATTCCAAGAACATATCATCCTACATGACTTGTGAATCTTCTTGACCAGCTTAGTTGCAGCGACTTGCAGGGGGGTGAGGATGGGAATAGTAGTAGTGGTGGTAGTAGTACTCACAGTTCACGGTCAATGGCTCCACTCTGGTGCTCCCTAGGCCGGTGCAGTGACTGCACCCTCTCTTCCCTTGGGGAACACCCTGGTGTTGGGGCTCCTGCCTGGTGGTAGATGGGGTGCACTTGATGGTAAATAGTTTGGCTGGGTGCAAGGCAGGAGTTCAGAAGCAGGGCTTGTGGAGGGAAAATTGGGCCAGGTGATTACAATGAATAAAGTCTTTCTTTTCTAAATTAATGATGGGAGTAGTAGTAGAAATAGCAGCAAAAGGCACATATCTAAATATATATTACAGTATAGTCTTTCTCTTAATTGCAGTGTAAAGGCAACAACCATAGAGGTTTTAGTACTCCCTGTCTCTCTCTGTCTAAAGACACTTTCCAGTCTCTCCAATAGAACCACAGGCTTGCAATTAGGTTCTTATTAACTCCTTCTGGAGTTTCCAGACTGAGGGGTCAAGATTTAAACTACAGATGTCCAGTCCGTCCCAAAATGTGGTAGGTACCAGAGGCAATAAACCTTTCCATAGCTGCAAAGTCTCAAGGCCATGAACATGGAATACCTTGCTGTCTCAAACTTGCACGGCCTGGTTGGTTCTGGACCTTCTAAGATGTCTGGTCCCTTTACTTCAGGATCACTTTGGTAGTAGAGTTGCTCTTTTGGCAGCTTTAGTCTCAGAGGCTCACAGTGGTTTTCTGGACTTGGGCCTGGTCTGCAGAAACTCTCTCACATGCGTCCTTCCTGTAGCTTTTCTCAGACCAGACTTCTCAACACTAACTAACCAGGGAAAAGATCTGGTCCACCCTGGTAACCAAACCAGTCTGCCAATGTAAACCTTTATTTTCCCATATATCGGGATACACAAAGCATAAACAGACAAATGCATTTTAACAACAAATTACAATATTCAGCTTGTCAATATTGCCTTAACTCATAGTAATCGGGAGTTTCTAACAGGTTCTTAACACATGGTAGGGGTGGGGCCACCCTTCACCACACCGTCTTTCTTGAGGGACCCCTACAGAGAGGGCGGCATAGTCCTACTCAACTATATAATTTTAGGTGTGCACTGGTAATAAATTCTCATTAAATGATTACATTCTGGCCACTAGGGGGAGTTAATAGAAGATAGTCTTGGCAAACAGAGGGGTAAAGCTTATCAAAGAGGCAGGGATTAACTATCTTTAGGGCTATTGCAAAAAGGGCAGAGTAAGTGATTCTGCTCGAGCTGGTTGACTTACAGACAGAAAAAAAGAGTTATTTATAATTATATTTCTCAATTTTAATTGTAAAATGAGGAAAACTCGGAGATGAAAGGATACTTTCTATAGATCTATACACCACAGGTGTTCTGTCCAAAGGAACATAGCTCTCTGAGAAGCTTTTATGCCCCAACTTTTTTGTCAAAAGTTTAGGGGTTCTCCCACAAAAAATATTCTACAGTTTTCAAATCAGCACCTGGAGGATCTGAATCCTTTTGTAGTTGCATGTCATCAAAAATGTAACATAGTGACTGAGTTATTTAATAAAAACTATCTGTAGAGCGTCACCGGCTGTTTGTTTTTTTCTAATTTATTTGACCTGCTCACTGAGAAGGCCGCACATGCTCAGTTTCATCCTTCACCTGCCTCCTGAGCTGTGATAGGGAGAGCTAAGTCACACCTCCTGAGCTGTGATAGGGAGAGCATGGACACGCCCCCTTAGCTGCAGCAGGAAAGACACTCCCCTGAGCTGTCAGCTTGGTATAAATCTAGCAGAGCAATGACTGGGGAGATCTCTGGATCCATATGAGGTACAGGGCTGGTTCTAGCTTTATTATAAAGAGATTGCCACATACTATATGATGTCTGATTTTCATTTTTTACCTTATACATGAGATAACCCCTTTAAGTAAGTGTTGCTGTTAGCTTGGATTAAGCCTCTTCTCACCATGGGACCTAAAGCCTCTGCATGCTCTGCCTCTATGATATGAACGCACTTGAGGGAAAGGTACAGTATCATAGGTATAACAAGGTGTGTTGTCCCTTTAGGAGCCTGAAAAGTATAGGAGCCGCAATAACCAGATATGACTTAAAAACTGAGGTAAGAAAGAGAACAAAAAATAAAATAAAACAATGCTAGCTATATGGCACACCATTAGCATCAGGCAAGTTACACATCCTCCATTTCGAGTAATCTTTTTTACCACCATTTAAATGAGGAGTCTATTGGCTAAGAGATAAAATGTCATAGTCTGCCTATAATTCCGCGCAGCAACCCCCCCCCCCTCCATGAATCCGTACAGAGGAGGAGAACAGTCTAAGCCCATTGACGGAGCGGCTATTACATTCTGCTTTATTGTACACATAATAGTGGTTGAACTCCTTGTACCAGACTTAAAACAAGATGTTTGTCATCCAATTTTTTATGTGAATCCAGATTAAAAACCTGTGGATGCTTCTTCCTCTGTTATAAACATGCAGGGTAGAAGAAAATAGGTAATAATCCCTTATTTCTCTTGTTCAGTTCTGCATAAAAACAAATAATCTATTTTATTTTTCTGGTGCGGCAGGAAAATTACTCATTTTTATTTTTAGAGAAATGACTTGTAGAAGCAGCTAATGGGCTGTACACAGTACTTCTGACGATGCTCTGTTATCACTCCTGGAAATAACAGACTTGTTTGAGACTATTTCTATTTGTTAATGAGTAGTTCGTTTTGATGTGAATTTCTGCCATGTTTGAACTGTGACTAATTTGTTTTTCTTGGCATATCACAGGTTTGACCCTCAAGTCTAGCAATTGTTATTGTTCTAGAGTGTCCTCCCTAGTCACATAGAGGGCACGTAACTGCCATGCCCAGTCATTATGCAGTACCCCAGGTCTGGGGGTATCAACAATCATATTGTGTTATGTTATGTTCCTGCCATGCATTCCAGCATAGGCGGTATAGTTGGAAGGAATAGGGCTAACCACCCTGTTCCTCCCCACTTGATAGGAGTGGGCTGGTCCTACTTCCTACTTTTAGGGTAGAGGAGATAGGAAGCACATGCTGAGATCATACTCCAATTGACCTTGATCAGTTTGCCTGTGAAACTCTAGGGCAAATTGCAGAATCAAGAAGACTTCTATCATCAAAACTTCAGTGTGCCTAGATAGCAGAGTGATCATCAAAACCACAGCTTTACAGACCCTGATGCAGGTGGGGGACTAGTGTTCAGACACCCATCACCTATACTACTGTCAGGCCAGTCTAACAGGCATGTATCACATGTTAGACAAGTGGCATAAAATTGCTCTCATCTTTTTGCCAGAACCTGCACCTTGTACTTAGTACTGCTGGATGTGCCACAACTTATATTAAAGGGGTTGTCTCACTTCTGCAAATTGCATTTATTAGGTAGAGGAAGTTAATACAAGCCACTTACTAGTGTATTGTTATTATCCATATTGCTTCTTATGCTGGCTGGATTCATTTTTGCATCACATGGTTATGACCACCCTGCAATCCATCAGCGGTGGTTGTGCTTGCAGACTATAGGAAAAAGTAGTAGCCTGTGTATGCTCCCACGGTCCAGACCACCAGAAAGGATGGTGCTTTTTCTTATATTATGCCTTGAGTAGTGACACAGCAGTAGAAGATGAAAGGGAGTAGTGCTTTGCTTTCCATCTGAGAGTGGCTACATGTGAAGATAGAAAGTGTTTGAGTAGTGGGTGTGGAGATGTCATAGAGTCTCCTTGAAACAGTGCTAGAGGTTGCCTGTCAGACCCTGATTTAAGAGGTAACACTGTCCTTGAAAGAGGCTATGGAGTACAAGTCAAAAGGTAGTCCTGTATCATGGAGGACATACAAACTGTTAAAGAGGGAAGGAGACCCACAAGGCCTCATTTACAATTATTCTGATTTGTTAGTCGGGCTGTGTACACCGTCAAGATTCGTCATACTTGCCAATAGTCCTGATTTTACAGGGACAGTCCATACACTGACCCATAAAAAGGGCAAGGCTTGTGCAAGCCATCTCAGGATTTTTTTTAGGTAGGTCCAATGGAAGGGCATAGATGTCCCAAAATTAACTTTTTACTTGTTGGTAATCATGCATCTGAACAACAGTTTAACATTCAAAATCTGAGTGCCTTATTGGAGAAGACCGTACATATTCCTCCGATGCCAAACTGTTATCTTGCCTTGGTACAAAAAAGGTGACTGTTTCATGCAGCACTTGGACTGTGCCTGTGACTTTAATATGTGTCTTATCCTGAGCATGCCTCTCGGTTTACATTGCCTTTCCCCTTGGGATGTGTCTTTACACCGTCTGACATTGTCACCACTGACAAGAGATGCCCCATTGACAAGAGGGATGGCATCACCCAGTCAGATAATTATTCATATATTTCCAAGAGGAACTGCACAAAGCAGAATTCAAAGAAAAGAACTTCCTTTAAGGGGAATACAGATATTTACCAAAACAGACGTCAGGAGAACTGGCCCATGCTACTTAAGGTCCATACAGGTTTTTCAATATTAGATGTGGGTCTAAGTCAGTTAAATCTAAAAATGCTAATTTTCCTCGCATGGATCTTCCTCTATTTAAAAGAACATCAGATGAAATGTACATGTATCTGCAGGGCTGTCAGTCCCCAGGAGAAGACGTCATACAGGACTATATCTGTCCTTGACACAGTGTCAAGTGCCTTGTCAGAACTAGCCCCTATGTCTGTGACCGCCAGGGAATCTGCAGTATTCCAAGACCACATAGTGCAAAGACACGGGCTGTGATCAGCATACTGGCCGGCATGTAGTAAATACCTCAAGCAATGTCTTTCTAACTTCTGCCCTAATTGAGTGACTCAAAAATAGTGTTGATCGCGAATTTTTATCGCGAATATCTGCGCTTTGAGAATTTGCGAAGATCTAGAATACAGTGCTATCTCTTAGTAATCGCGAATATTCTAGATTTTTTTACTACTGCTTCTTGCTTGTGAGTTGTGAGGCAATGAGAAGGCTGCAATATCTTTGTCTGAGCTTAGCAACATCCCTAGCAACCAATAGGAAAGTTGCCTACCCCTTACTATATAAGAACCTCCCCAGCAGCCATTTTCTGCTGTTTTTTGCAGTTCAGAGAGAATGAGAGCAGTGTCATTGCTGTGCTCTGTGCTTTACTGTGTCATACGGATCCTTATTCAATTACATTAGATAGTTACTTAGCTCATACAGTATATATAATACAGATAGTGGGAGATAGTCAGTATAGGTTAGATTGTGATATAGTGTAGCTGATAGGTTCCAGTGCAGGGTGTAAGGTAGTGTGATCAGAATTACTGTGCTGTGATAGGGATTAGTGTCTTTGTCTTTCGTCAGGAGTTCTTCATCACAGTCATGAAAGTGGCTGCCAACCATTTTCTCAAGTCTCAGGAAACTTCTAGCAGCTTAAAAACTGTAGCAAAAGTGAGCCACGCCTGTATTGCGCACGCAATATGGGCATATTACATTGCCGATTTTCGCAATCGCGAAAATAATCACTGGAGATCACGAGTTCTAGAATTTGCGAATTTATAGCGAATATTAGGACAAAAATTTGCCAAGTATCGGAAAAAAAAAATTGCCTGTGCTGCTCATCACTCCTCAAAAATGTAACAAGGCTGGAAAATTAATGTGTTCAGTCCCAGTTCACACTTAGCTTATTTTCAGCTTTCAGCAGGACCCCTGAAGATCCCTAGAATGGGGATCAATGAGTTCCGCATCTGAATGGAGCAGTGGTGGGCATGTCGATTCTCTCTTCGATTTACATGACTGGCTGATTATTGTCTTTATCAGTCCCATAAAAGTGAATGGAACAGTGGACTGACATGCCCATTACCGATCCACTGAAACTAGGAAGTTGGGCACCTTCCATCCCCAAGACTGCTGTGGCTTCCCAGTGATCGGATCCCCAAGGTGATCAAAAATTGATCACATTTATATAACAAAGGTAATTACTGCTATTCGTGGGATTACCCTTTTTTGTGTGGCACAACACAAAAAAAAGATGCCCAAGAACTATTATTTCACGTGAAATTCAAGTAATTTACTGAAACAGTCCTGACAGGAGGGATGCATCTCATGGCTTCTTGCTAAAGCCTCATGCACACGGCTGTTAAATTGGTCCATAATCCAGAAGGAGCAGTGCGGAATGAAGGCACAGAACAGAACCCATGGACGCACTCCATAATGCTTCCGTGGGGTTTCCGTCCGTAACTCTGCACCGCAAAAAAAAATAGAACATGTTCTATTTTTTTGTGTTGCTGACGGATCACGGACCCATTCAAGTTGAATGGTTCTGCATCCGTCTGCGGCAACTGCACTGATGGAGCCCGTGCATTGGGGACCAGTACACGGAGTGGCCGGCACACGTTCGTGTGCATGAGGCCTAAGGCTGCATTCAGGCAACTGTACTGTGTCCACATTTTAGCGAATGCATTATAGCTGCAAGACCCCTCCCAGTGAACCAAATGAGATCATCGCAGAACCCTATGTGGATCTAAGTCTGGAGGTTTGGTTCATTTGAACCATGGTGCTGGGGGGACGGGGGATAGTCTTGCGGCTGGACGGTGAAATGGGGCCCCATTACTGCCATGTGAATGCGTCCATATTCTGTGGGTGTATTTGAGGAGGTATCGCCAACTCTAACAATCAGCCTAAATTCTGAGGATGTGCCGAGGTCTAGCAAGTTATTCAGTCACTTTCAATAACCAGATCTGCACAGTACCGTGTCCCCCGTTAACTAGCGCCGACAAGAATATATTACAATGAAGGAAGGAAATCAAAATTGCATTTGCATTAAATGAAACTGACAGATATAACAAATCTGGCAGATGAGGGCGAATCAAACATGAATTTGCTTTAGGAACCTGCGGTTATCAGCAGACATCTAATTTGCAGAATAAACTATTCATTTTTTACATGGCAATATCCCTGTTTTCATCTAAACTCTTATTAAAATGTGTTGGGTTTTTCCTTGAAATAAGGTTTAACCAATCAATCTGCAGTAACAGCGGAAGGGCTTAAAGGGGTACTCCCATGAATAATGTAAAACATGAAAATCCTGCATAGTCAAGTATATGACATCTTCTTTCTATCAAAGCTAGAACCAGCGCTGTATCTCACACGGATCCTGAGATCTCCATATTTATTGCTCAAATTGCTCTACTAGATTTATTTCAAGGTGGCAGCTCAAGGTGTGTGTTCTTTCTAAGGGGTATATCTTTTCTCAGGGCGTGTCCTTTCTTAGGGGCATATTCTTTCTGCTGCAGATGTCTTCCTATCACAGCTATGGGTTATGTTCTTTCTGCTGCAGCTGTCTCCCTGTAACTAGTAATAGTAAAGGACCGGCACTCATTCCTGGTTTCTTTTGAAATGCTCGTTTATTGCCACATATTTGTGACGCGTTTCAGCACAATCACTGTCTGAAGAAGGCACAGATTGTGCCAAAACGAGTCACAAATATGTGGCAATAAACGAGCATTAAAAAAAAAAAATAAACAGGAGAGACTGCCGGTCCTTTACTAATACCCTAGGACACGTGCACCACCACGCTACATCCGTAGTGCCGACTGAAAAATATTATATAGTCTCCCAGTAACTGGCAGTTGAAGGATTGAACTGATCATGTGTGACCACAGCAGCGATGTAACTGAGGTGGACGGAGAAATAAGGTGGCACTATACACTATACAGATACATTTTATTGAATAATTCAGTGTCTACAATTAGAGATAAGAGAAGTTATGCAAAATTCCATTCGGCTGCTTCGCCAAATTTCACAAAGAAATGCGCTTTGTGTATGTAGCAGGCGCAATGACGGGGAATGGCGATCCCCCCCATCATTGAGACCGTGTTCATTGCTGATCGCGGCATCTGAGGCTACCATTTAGGCCTTTCAGGGGTTATTCAGGGTAAAAAAAATTACTCACCTTATCCATTTGATCACGTAGAGGCCATTGCGCCCATCTTGATTAAAGACCTGTCGGCATGGTGACGTCATACGTCACCGTGTGCGGAATTTCACACAGTATCTTCAATCAAAATGGTCTTGTCGGCCTCTCCGTGAGCGAATGGATGGTTTGAGTATGTATGTTTTTCATTTTCACCGCAATTTCAGGGGAAATTGATTCGTTACCACGAAGCATGAGGAAATTCGGCTTCACAGCGAATCAAATTTTTCCTGAAATTCTGATCGAAGTCTACTTCTGATACTTTGATTTGCACAACGCTGGCTATAATACATTTTTAATTCCATGCAATTACAAAAGTATTTAGATTCAGTTGCTGGTTTGAAAAATATAGACTATTATATGGTATATTGATTGGCTATGGCTCATCTATAGGTCTTGAGAACATGGGAAATGTGCGGTCTTGACCTGAAGCTGGCGCCATACTGAGTGAAAATATAAATTGCCCATGAAATACTAATTAATCATTCTACTTCATAAATAAAATAGTACAGCCACAGTGAGGACTGACACGAAAATGGACACTTTTGTAACTAATATTTCTATTGCCCAGATGCATTTAAAAATAAAAATAAAAACAACTAAAAACAAATTTTTTTTTCCTTTTTTGTGTATACAGCTCCCATGCAAAGCTATATGTCTCCTCCACCCGCTGCGTCTTCTAAAGACCGTATTTAATAAAGTTGTTTTTTTATCCCATTCCTTGGCACAAACTTTTAAGAACAGAGCCCCACCATGAATTCCACTACCGGAAAACGCGATATTGTTTGTAGTTAATAAGTATTTGTGCCAAGCCGTCTACAAAGAAGATGAAATATTGCGAGCGCTGCATGGAGGGGGAAGCGCCTGAACGCTCACTACTGTTTCATAAAGGAAACTATTAAGTATTCAAGGTGTTTGTCTCAGACGCTCGCTCGAAACCGTTATTCAGAATATTAAAAATGATTTGCAAATTAGCTGCAAGCTTTAAAAAAAAAAGCAAAGTAATAGAAAAAGTAGAGTTCAAGTTTCCAATATTTGACAGGAATTTCAAGTGGTCCGAAACACAAAAGTAGCAGAGAGAATTCTTGTCAAAGGGTACTGTGTGCAGATGTAGCAAAGCTGGGTTTGTCAGATGCAGGGAGGCTGGTTGTAGCAGAGCTATGTGCAGAGGAGATGTAGCAAGCTGGTTTATTGGTATGGGCCGGCAGAAGATACTGTACACAAAAAGCGCTGCTATCTATATGAAGGGATGTTCCAGGAGTACAATACTGACCTCATCAGCGGTGTGAAGAGGCCATGGTATCCAGGTGAGTGCTGCAGGTGCCACATAGTGGCTGTGCCTGGTATTGCAGTCCAGGCCCATTCATTTGAATGGGGCTGAGCTGCAAATAAACCATGTGACTGATAAACGTGGCGTTACTGGCCTAGAAAGAGGATCCAGCGCTCACTGCAGCACTGCTGCCTCTACAAACAGCTGATCAGCAGGGGTGGAGGGAGTTAGATCCCCACTGAGTGAAATCAAATGCCTACCTATCTCAAAGGTAGCTCATCAAAACATAGGGGGCTAGCTATAGGTGATGGGGAGGTAGAGTTTGTACACGACCCCTGTGCCAAAATTGGCCTAATGGTCTGCCTGCCGCATACAAGACACCAATATTGAACACTTTATATGCCAACAGTACTGATTTTTGTAGGATAATCCTGCTAACCAGACTACAAAGGGCAGATTTTATGTAAATTTGCTACAGAACTGCCTGTTCTGGGTGTTCCCGACGTGGTATTTAAATGTCCAAATTTTCAGGATTTGAATGTTGGAAAGTATGGTATTATAAATACAATGCATTTGGAAAGTCGTTAGACCCTTTCACTTTTCCATATTTTGTTATGCTGTAGCCTTGTCCTAAAATTAAAAAAGAATTGTAAGTTTTTCCCCCATTATTCTGCACCCAATACCTCATAATGATAAAGTGAAGTCGGAATGTTCAAATCTTTGCTAATTTATAGAAATAGAAAAACGAAAACATAGTATTCAGACCCTTTAGGCCAGGCATCCTCAAACCGGTCCTCCAGCTGTTGTAAAACTATAACTCCCACAATGCCCTGCTGTAGGCTGATACCTGTAGGCTGTTCGGGCATGCTGGGAGTTGTAGTTTTGCAACAGCTGGAGGGCCGCAGTTTGAAGAAGCCTGCTTTAGGCAGTACTTAGGCTACTTTCACACTAGCATTTTTGCTGGATCCTGCAGGGTTCAGCAAAAACGCTTCCGTTACTGACAATATAACCATCTGCATCCGTTATGAACGGATCCGGTTGTATTATCTGTAACATTGGCAAGACGGTTTCGTCATGAACTCCATTTAAAGTCAATGGGGACGGATCGGTTTTCTATTGTGGCAGATTGTGGTAGAGTTAAACGGATCCATCCCCATTGACTTGCATTGTGGGTTATGACAGATCCATCTGGCTCCCCCCCACCCATGACGGAAAGAAAACCGCAGCTTGCTACGGTTTGCTCTCCGGTATGGGAACGCAACCAAACGGAATGCTTTTTGAAGCATTCCGTTCTGTTCTAGTTACGTTTTGTCCCCAATGACAATGAATGGGGACAAAACGGCAGCGTTTTTCTCCGATATTGAGATCCTTTGACATATCTCATTACCGGAAAATAGAAATGCTAGTGTGAAAGTACCCTTAGTTGAAGTACTTTTGGCAGGGATTACAGCCTCCAGTCTTCATGGCTGTGTGCTTAGGGTCATTGTCTTGTTGGAAGGTGAACCTACAGCCCAGTCTGAGGTCTAGACCACTCTGGATCAGCTGAAAAACACGCTTACAGCATGATACCTTCACTACACTGCTTCACTTTAGAGATGGTATTGGACAGGTCATGACTCATGAGCAGTGCCTGGTTTCATCCAGATATGTAAACTACATCAGAACAGAGGAACTGCAAAGGTGTTGTAATGTTATATTGTATGTTGAATGTTCTGACTTAGTGTATTTGTATACCTAATAACATTGTATGGACAGTTTAGGGTTAACAACCTTAGCTCATCCCTTTAGGTTACCAGGAGATACACCTGGGTCCTAGTTGTCAGAAGAGAGTCTAGCTGTGCTACAGTGAGGACCTAAAGGTGCAAGCTACTCAGAGTTAGGCTCAAGCTTTATCTATGAGACTTCTAAAGCCAAGGAAGAAACTTTATCATCCAGACAAAAGAAAGTCAGAAGGCCCAGAATCTACAAGGCCATGCATTGGAGTCAGTCAGCAAGGTAGTGTGCATGTTTATGGCACAGAGACCTTATTGCTAACACATCCTTCCACATTTTGAGACAGTTTGGCCAGCTGTATATCAAATATACACCCCTTAGTCCAGGAATTTGCAGAAACATTTAACAAGAACCTAATTTTCTACCTATGGTTCTGCAGAGAGATTTTATAGAGACAAAGGAAAGGAGGACTACACTGCAACCTCTATAATTGCTGCTGTTCATACATTGCTGTTGAGGAGGATTTGTACTGTCATCTACTTGCAACTGTGGTTTGTTAATGTCAGATGTACTACTACGCCTTTTCTGCACTTTAGTAAAGAGAGACCTTTTTTTTATATCAACTGGCCTGGTTACTGACTTCTCCACTATTTGCAAGCCATTGCACCTGCCCACCTGCCTTATACCCAGAACAACATCTACCATCACAGGCCACCATCCAGCTTATAACTTTTGTGGCCAAAAAGTTCGATCTTGGTTTCATCAGACCAGATAATTTTGTTTCTCACAGTCTAAGAGTCCTTTAGGTGCTGTTTTGAAAATTCGAGGCAGGCTTTCGTGTGTCTTTTACTAAGAAGACGCTTCTTTCTGGCTACTCTGGCATAAACCCCTAAGTGGTGGAGTGCTGCAGTGATAGTTGTCCTTTTGGAAGTTTCCCCCATCTGTACACAGAATCTTGTTGCTTAGCCAGAGTGACCACTGGGTTCTTTGTCACCTCTCTTACCATGGCCCTTTTCCCTCGATTACTTAGTTTGGTGGGAACGGACAACTCTAGGAAGAGTCTTGGTTTTTCCAAACTTCTTCTATTTAAGAATTATGGAGTCCACTGTGCTCTTGGGTACTTTCAGTGCAGCAGTACTTTGTGTACCCTTCTCCAGATGTGTGCCTCCACACAATCCTGTCTCTGAGCTCTACAGTCAGTTCTTTGTTCCTCATTACCTGTTTTTTGCTCTGATATTCATTGTCAGATTATACAAACAGGGATGTCTCTTTCAAACATCTCAATGATGATGAAGAGAAATAGGAGGCCCCCAGAGTGAAATTTCAAGTCTCATGACAAAGGGTCTAAATAATTATGTCCATGAAAAAGTTTAGCTTATCCATTTTAACAAATTTCTGTTTCACTTTTATCATTATGGTGTATTGATTTTGTACTTTAGCACAAGGCCTCAACATAACAAAATGTAAAAAAAAAATACAATCCAATTTCCAAATGCATTGTAGCATGTTACAGGTACTATGTTGGACTCTAGGAGATTCAAACTTCGCCTGGAGTCACATCTGGATACTACAATAATGATTATTGATGGTTCTAACGCTTCAACAGGTTGGAGAAAGAGATCCATGGATCTCAAGCACAGGGCTTCACACAAGGTATTGGGCCCATTATATGTGGCAGAAGGACCATTTGGGCTCCTTCGGGCTTTGGTTCCAAGTATGAATGTAACCTTTGAATTTAGTCTTTATACCAAACATTTCAGGTATAAAGCTTGCCACTGCCTCTATCAGTGTATGTGATGTCTGTTCTGCTGATCACTGTCCCAAAGAAGGGTACTGGAACATCTGGTATGGGATTTCCTGACTATTTGACGCTATGACTATTTTTGCCTAGTGCTGGATTAGCAGAAATGCTAGAATGATACAACTTTACTATATATAGATATATTGCTTGCAACATCTGCAATGACGGTATGAATGAGTTTTTCAATGCCTGTTTTTTCATCCTCTTATATCAAAGCCTTTAAGCGTATCTATTTCACCCTATGAGAACATTCCTGCATCCTCCCAGCTGTCTCGACCTGTGTCTCTGCCTTTGTAGTTTGGGGGTTTGAGTGATCAGACAAACTGTGTGCGTTAATCCAGTCATTTGTCTAATAATACCACTATTTAGTAAATCGCAGCGCGGATTCCTAGATACTGTTACCATATCGCCATATGGCCCATGTCAGCCATTGAAATATGAGCTGCTGCAGAATTACAGGATCTGGTTTATGTTTATAGAGTGTAGAAGGAAGACACATCTGAAGTATCTAAATGAGATATTTCATTTTGTCACATTCTCGTTTTCGTGTACATAGCCGATCTATTTTGTCTTTAGCACCTGAGCTACTATGATAAATGAGGGATGAGCAGTACAAAGTAGGTACAATACATTTCAATTTAACCACTTGTACTTTTTATTCTGATCTTCATGGTTCATGAATAAAATGCTAGAGCTGCAGTGAAAACTGACAAACAGCTCTCTACACATTTTCATTGTGTTTATGCATCTGAATGGAAAAAATGCAACTTTGCTTCCAGTCTTGTTTCAAAATATTCTACCGTTCTGTGTATACAGCTCCTATTCAGCCCTATATATCACTTCTGTATGTAGATTGACCTAGATTTTGTTATCAAAGGCTTCACATCAGAATAGTTTTCATCAATATCTGATTGGTGACAGTCAGACTCCTCAAACCCCCTACGATCAACCTGCTTCAAGAGGCCGCGCCGCGCCGAGCACTGCAGCCAGTGACATCATGCTCTTCAGTCCATAGGCCTAGGTCAGTGATGGGCAACGTGCGGCTCTCCAGCTGTTGCTAAACTACAACTCCCACCATGCCCTGCAGTAGGCTGATAGCTATAGACAGGCTTTGCATGCTGGGAGTTGTAGTTCTGCAACAGCTGGAGAGCCGCACGTTGCCCATCACTGGCCTAGGTGAAGCTAGGTCCAATTCAAATGAATGGGCCTGAGCTGCAATACCATGAACAGCCGCTATACAATGTACGGTGTTGAGCTTGGCAAGCTCTGAGGTGGTCGCATTTCTCACTGAAGTATCACGACCAGCGCTGAGGGGGATGGGGGGCTGAGGACTGGAGTCTGGACACCAATCAGACGTTTATGACCTATCCTGAGAATAAGCAATCAATATCAAAATCTCAGACAACCCCTTTAACAAGAACCGGGCCACAGAGAATGGAGTAACACATTACAGCAGGATAAGACTACATACAGGGTCTGCAGTGTTTTACAATGGTCTGCATAGGAGCTGTATACATAAAACTGTGGGATTTAAAAAAAAATAAAGACTATTTGCAAAGTTGGCTGCTTTTGAGGAATATAACGATGGTAAAAAAGGCATAGGAAGTGTTGGTTTAAGGGAAACGCAAATACATGTCAATTTAGATTTATAGAGTTAAGCTCCTGTAGGTTTCGAGCTGTGGTACCTTTGGCCCACCAGAAGCAATGACTCTAAGTGTGCACCTTCAATGTATACATGACATATGCACAGTTGGTGCTATAGTTTATCAATCATGTAATAACTTTTTCATCTTGACTGGTTGGATATATTTCTTGTAGGCTCGTTGTTATAGATACAACAACACGTAAACTAGGTTCATATCCAAGGCAGGGGTCGGGGTGGATTAGGTGGATTTAGTGTATAGCAATACTTTGGCCAAATACAGTCTTGCACGTATATAGACAGGCAATGGAAACTTGTGTATGAGGGAGATCTATTACATATGCCATATATATTACAGTACCGCATAACATGTTCTCCTATCATAAAGTATGCCCGCTATTTATCACCATGTTTATATTAATATCTTGTGGCCAGCTTGGGTCATATTATACCTTTACATACAATTCAAGCGTAACTATCAACATAATAACAGCCCCTTCCAATACAATTACCGCTCATTTATACAGAGCAAACGCAATATAGAACAGAAAATTCCAAAAATAAAGAACTTCAAATGCACAAACAATATATAACACTGAATAAGTACATAAAAAGAGAATTCCTAATTAAGAGAATAACAAAAAACTGAAATAAATAAACAAAAAAACTAAAAAACACTTAGGCCCCTTTTATACATAAAGGGAATCATCACGGTAAAAGAGGAGAGAATATTTAAAAGAAGAAAAACTGCTACAAGAGGACATAGTTTTAAATTAGAGGGGCAAAGGTTTAAAAGTAATATCAGGAAGAATTACTTTACTGAGAGAGTAGTGGACGCTTGGAATAGCCTTCCTGCAGAAGTGGTAGCTGCAAATACAGTGAAGGAGTTTAAGCATGCATGGGATAGGCATAAGGCCACCCTTCATATAAGATAGGGCCTGGGGCTATCCATAGTATTCAGCATATTGGGCAGACTAGATGGGCCAAATGGTTCTTATCTGCCGACACATTCTATGTTTCTATGTTCTATGTTTCACACGGGCGAGTTTTCCGCGTGGGTGCAATGCGTGAGGAGGACGCATTGCACCCGCACTGAATCCGGACCCATTCATTTCTATGGGGCTGTACACATGAGTGGTGATTTTCCCACATCACTTCTGCATTGTGTGAAAATCGCAGCATGCTCTATTTTGTGCATTTTTCACGCAACGCAGGTCCCATAGAAGTGAATGGGGCTACGGGAAAATCGCAAGCATCCGCAAGCAAGTGCGGATGCGGTGCGATTTTCCCGCATGGTTGCTAGGAGACGATCGGGATGGGGACCTGATCTTTATTATTTTCCCTTATAACATGGTTATAAGGGAAAATAATAGCATTCTAATTATAGAATGTTATGTAAAAAGGGGACGAGAGGGTTAAAAATGAAAAAACTTCCTCTTGATCGCATAGGTGCTGAGATTATTCTTCTTTCTTCATTCTGCTGGGTAAAGGACCTTCGGTGACGTCACTGGGTCACATGGGTCACATGGTCCAATCAAAAGCTTCCATGATTGGACCATGTGACCCAGTGACGTCACCGAAGGTCCTTCAACCAGCAGATATGAAGATAGAAGATGTTCCTTGAACCTATGCGATCAATGGGAGGAGGCGAGTTCATTTATTTTTTATTTTTAACCCTCTATTGCCCTGCTAACATAGCATTCTGTATTTAGAATGCTATTATTTTCCCATATAACCATGTTATAAGGGAAAATAATAAAATATACAGAATACTCAACCCGAAACCTGGATTCTCGCCTGTGCTGACCTTTCCAGTTTTCCTCATGGAGGAGAAAACTGAAAATGGAGGAGAGCCAGATCCATCAAATGACAGACACCAAGGCACTGATGGATCCCACTGACTTGTAATGGAGTCCCTTGGGCTCTGACATGGTGTCTGTCACCATTTTTTACAGCAATATATGACAAAATCTATTACGGAGGCTCTAAATGGTGAATGCAGCCTAATATAAACTAAAAAGTTAAATAAAACGTGAAATTCACACACACAACCATGTACTATAGAGTTTGCTTAGGGCTTGATAACATCTGCATTGGAGGCTTCGTTCAGCTGTGTTATGTTACACATTGTAAATGAAGCTGAGAACTTCCAAGAACAGCGACACCACATTTATAGGACTTACCTGGGACAGTTTTTGTATGGTAGAGTCTCTCTTGATAAGTCTAAAAGAAAAAATGATATATCAAAATGGGTGAATAAACTGCAATCGATGATGATAAACTATATGGCCTCATTCAGACACATGGATTGTATTCGTGTTTAACCGTGTGTAGTGTAGGAGCAGGCTCGGACTGGCCCACAGGGGTACAGGGGAATCCCCCGGTGGGCCCCTGGGCAAAGTGGGCCCCTAGTCTCCCACCCCCTGCAAAAATGCCACATAACACATTAGACTTACTGCACTACATGCATATATTCAATGTACAGTACCTCCACCAGCTGATGTTCATATAAAAAACTTGTTAGATTATTTATTATATTTCAATGTATCCGTACGGTGGGCCCCCAAATAAATTTTACTGGTGGGCCCTAGGTACCCCAGTCCGACACTGTGTAGGAGTGATATCTTCCATGGTTCACCCAAATTTAGAGCACCATGGAGCTCTTTTTCTTGGTTTCTTAAGACAGACCAGGTATTCTAGACAGGTATGCCAAACAATCCAAGGCCCTATTCACACGTTCGCAATGTCGTCCGCATGTATTCCGCAATTCTGCAGAATACATGCGGACCCATTGACTGTGAATGGGGCACGGAGCGATGCGGAGAGCACACACTGTGCTCTCCGCATCAGTTTTTGCGGAGCGCGCCGCCGATCTTACGGCCGCAGCTCCGCAAAAAAGTAGAGCATGTCCTATTCTTGCCCGCAATTGCGGACAAGAATAGACATTTCTATGGGGCTCCCGGCCGGGTGTGTTTATGGATCAGCAATTTGCGGATCCATAAACACAACGGACGTGTGAATAAGGCCTAAAGGTGCTATAAGATCAGGTGAGAACCCATGGAGATGGTAGGCAACCTTGCAAAATCTAAATGATCGATAACTACATGGGAGATAGAAAGATAGATAGACAGATAGATAGAGTAGACAGACAGACAGACGGGCAACCTTGCAAACTCTGAGAGAGAAAGAAAGAAAGAAAGAAAGAAAGAAAGAAAGAAAGAAAGAAAATGCAGATACGATAGATAGATAGATAGTAAGTAGACAGGGTAATTGCACACAGGGTGAAATTACAGTAGATCTTGCTCTGACCACTTATTGCATAAAAAGTAACAGGCAACATTTGGGTGTTTTCCACGGTGTACATGATACACGGCGGCCTGTATATTGATAGCTCAAACTATGTACAGCAGAGGATCAGTGACTACTAAAGCTCCTTTATAGATAAACCTACAAAATATTTCCAATGGGTTGTAATGAGGCTAATACTGAACAGACCAAAGCTACATGTCCTCTGTATGTCACAACGTAATTTAGGAAGCAAGCATTCAACCCCAAACATTGATGCAGAATTAATAGAGATCGACAGATAGACAGATATAAGACATAGATAGATGACAGATAGATAGATAGATAGATAGATAGATGACAGATAGATAGATGACAGATAGATAGATAGATAATAGAAGATAGATTAGATAATAGTAGATAGATAGATAGATAGATAGATAGATAGATAGATAGATAGATAGATACAGTAGAAAGAAAGAATAGATAAAATAGACATATAGACAGATAAGATAGAGTAGACAGGCAGACAGACGGGCAGCCTTGCAAACTCTGAATGATCAAGAAAAAAAGAAAGAAAGAAAGAAAGAGTAGATACGATAGATATAGAGTGGGTTTTTGACTGATATCTAATGTATATAGAGGACTTAAAGGGGTTTTCCAATACTTAGATACTGATGACCTATCCTTGGGTCATCAATATCAGATCGATGGGGTCAGACGAGCAGCTGTTTCCTACAGCTGGTTGGTTCTACACAATGTACAGAAGGCTTGCATAGGAGCCGATCTGCAGTACAGCAGCACGTGCTTCTTACTCCATCCACTATGAAGGTTCCAGTGCTGATGACTGCCTAAAGCAGCTAATTGGTGGGCTCCCATCACTCTGATATTGGCCATCAATATTTTAGTAACAGAAAACCCTTCTAACTTTCTCTTGTTGACAGGACGTGGGGAAACAACCTGCCCCAGAGGCACCTGAAAACCCGGCATGGTTGGACAACAGGTCTGTTTATTTAGGATCTCCCAGCTTCAAAATCAGTACCAAGCTGAAGAAAACATGATTCCAATGCCTTAAGCCGAACATATTTAATAGCCCACAATAGGATGCAATGATCAGATGACAGCTCCTGCCATACACAATCATCAATGATCAGATGACATATCCTGTCATGCACAACCACAAATGATCAGAAGACACATCCTGTCATGCACAGCCACCAATGATCAGAAGACACATCCTGTCATGCACAACCACCAATGATCAGAACGCACATCCTGTCATGCACAACCACCAATGATCAGAAGACACATCCTGTCATGCACAGCCACCAATGATCAGAAGACACATCCTGTCATGCACAGTCACCAATGATCATAAGGCACATCCTGTCATGCACAACCACCAATGATCAGAAGACACATCCTGTCATGCACAACCACCAATGATCAGATGACAGATCCTGTCATGCACAACCACCAATGATCAGAAGACACATCCTGTCATGCACAACCACCAATGATCAGATGACAGATCCTGTCATGCACAGCCACCAATGATCAGAAGGCACATCCTGTCATGCACAGCCACCAATGATCAGATGACAGCTCCTGCCATACACAATCATCAATGATCAGATGACAGATCCTGCCATGCACAACCACCAATGATCAGAAGACACATCCTGTCATGCACAGCCACCAATGATCAGAAGACACATCCTGTCATGCACAGCCACCAATGATCAGAAGACACATCCTGTCCTGCACAGCCACCAATGATCAGAAGGCACATCCTGCCATACACAACCACCAATGATCAGATGACACATCCTGTCATGCACAACCACCAATGATCAGAAGACACATCCTGTCATGCACAGCCACCAATGATCAGAAGACACATCCTGTCATGCACAGCCACCAATGATCAGATGACACATCCTCTCATGCACAACCACCAATGATCAGATAACACATCCTGTCATGCACAACCACCAATGATCAGAAGACACATCCTGTCATGCACAGCCACCAATGATCAGATGACAGATCCTGTCATGCACAACCACCAATGATCAGATGACAGATCCTGTCATGCACAACAAACAATGATCAGATGACAGATCCTGCCATACACAATCATCAATGAACAGATGACAGATCCTGCCATGCACAACCACCAATGATCAGAAGACACATCCTGTCAAGCACAGCCACCAATGATCAGAAGACACATCCTGTCATGCACAGCCACCAATGATCAGAAGACACATCCTGTCATGCACAACCACCAATGATCAGAAGGCACATCCTGTCATGCACAGCCACCAATGATCAGAAGACACATCCTGTCATGCACAACCACCAATGATCAGATGACAGATCCTGCCATACACAATCATCAATGATCAGATGACAGATCCTGCCATGCACAACCACCAATGATCAGAAGACACATCCTGTCATGCACAACCACCAATGATCAGAAGACACATCCTGTCATGCACAGCCACCAATGATCAGAAGACACATCCTGTCATGCACAGCCACCAATGATCAGAAGGCACATCCTGCCATACACAACCACCAATGATCAGATGACACATCCTGTCATGCACAGCCACCAATGATCAGAAGGCACATCCTGTCATGCACAGCCACCAATGATCAGAAGGCACATCCTGCCATGCACAACCACCAATGATCAGAAGACACATCCTGTCATGCACAACCACCAATGATCAGATAACACATTCTGTCATGCACAGCTACCAATGATCAGAAGGCACATCCTGTCATGCACAGCCACCAATGATCAGAAGGCACATCCTGTCATGCACAACCACCAATGATCAGAAGGCACATCCTGTCATGCACAGCCACCAATGATCAGAAGGCACATCCTGTCATGCACAACCACCAATGATCAGAAGGCACATCCTGTCATGCACAGCTACCAATGATCAGAAGACACATCCTGTCATGCACAGCCACCAATGATCAGAAGGCACATCCTGCCATACACAACCACCAATGATCAGATGACACATCCTGTCATGCACAACCACCAATGATCAGATGACAGCTCCTGCCATACACAATCATCAATGATCAGATGACAGACCCTGCCATGCACAACTACCAATGATCAGAAGACACATCCTGTCATGCACAACCACCAATGATCAGATAACACATCCTGTCATGCACAGCTAC
Organism: Bufotes viridis; assembly: GCA_033119425.1. Taxonomy (NCBI): domain Eukaryota; kingdom Metazoa; phylum Chordata; class Amphibia; order Anura; family Bufonidae; genus Bufotes; species Bufotes viridis. The sequence goes on along the minus strand of CM065592.1, from coordinate 465,409,129 downwards.
CAATGATCAGAAGGCACATCCTGTCATGCACAGCCACCAATGATCAGAAGACACATCCTGTCATGCACAACCACCAATGATCAGAATGCACATCCTGTCATGCACAACCACCAATGATCAAAAGACACATCCTGTCATGCACAACCACCAATGATCAGATGACAGATCCTGTCATGCACAACCACCAATGATCAGAAGACACATCCTGTCATGCACAACCACCAATGATCAGATGACAGATCCTGTCATGCACAGCCACCAATGATCAGAAGGCACATCCTGTCATGCACAGCCACCAATGATCAGATGACAGATCCTGCCATACACAATCATCAATGATCAGATGACAGATCTTGCCATGCACAACCACCAATGATCAGAAGACACATCCTGTCATGCACAACCACCAATGATCAGAAGACACATCCTGTCATGCACAGCCACCAATGATCAGAAGACACATCCTGTCATGCACAGCCACCAATGATCAGAAGGCATATCCTGCCATACACAACCACCAATGATCAGATGACACATCCTGTCATGCACAGCCACCAATGATCAGAAGGCACATCCTGTCATGCACAGCCACCAATGATCAGAAGGCACATCCTGCCATGCACAACCACCAATGATCAGAAGACACATCCTGTCATGCACAACCACCAATGATCAGATAACACATTCTGTCATGCACAGCTACCAATGATCAGAAGGCACATCCTGTCATGCACAACCACCAATGATCAGAAGGCACATCCTGTCATGCACAGCTACCAATGATCAGAAGGCACATCCTGTCATGCACAGCCACCAATGATCAGAAGGCACATCCTTTCATGCACAACCACCAATGATCAGAAGGCACATCCTGTCATGCACAGCTACCAATGATCAGAAGGCATATCCTGTCATGCACAGCTACCAATGATCAGAAGGCACATCTTGTCATGCACAGCCACCAATGACCAGAAGGCACATCCTGTCATGCACAACCACCAATGATCAGAAGGCACATCTTGTCATGCACAGCCACCAATGATCAGAAGGCACATCCTGTCATGCACAGCCACCAATGATCAGAAGGCACATCCTGTCATGCACAACCACCAATGATCAGAAGGCACATCCTGTCATGCACAGCCACCAATGATCAGAAGACACTTCCTGTCATGCACAGCCACCAATGATCAGAAGGCACATCCTGTCATGCACAGCCACCAATGATCAGAAGGCACATCCTGCCATGCACAACCACCAATGATCAGATGACAGCTCCTGCCATGCACAACCACCAATGATCAGATGACACATCCTGTCATGCACAGCCACCAATGATCAGAAGACACATCCTGTCATGCACAGCCACCAATGATCAGAGGGCACATCCTGTCATGCACAGCCACTAATGATCAGAAGGCACATCCTGCCATGCACAACCACCAATGATCAGAAGACACATCCTGTCATGCACAACCACCAATGATCAGATAACACATCCTGTCATGCACAGCTACCAATGATCAGAAGGCACATCCTGTCATGCACAGCCACCAATGATCAGAAGGCACATCCTGTCATGCACAACCACCAATGATCAGAAGGCACATCCTGTCATGCACAGCCACCAATGATCAGAAGGCACATCCTGTCATGCACAGCCACCAATGATCAGAAGACACATCCTGTCATGCACAGCCACCATTGATCAGAAGGCACATCCTGTCATGCACAACCACCAATGATCAGAAGGCACATCCTGTCATGCACAGCTACCAATGATCAGAAGGCACATCTTGTCATGCACAGCCACCAATGATCAGATAACACATCCTGTCATGCACAACCACCAATGATCAGAAGGCACATCTTGTCATGCACAGCCACCAATTATCAGAAGGCACATCCTGTCATGCACAGCCACCAATGATCAGATGACAGATCCTGTCATGCACAGCCATAGTGCCTTCTTTTGTCCTAAAAGTAGTTTTATTACAGCCATATTGTATGAACTATCAGAAAATAGAGAGATCTTGGCAGGAAGTTCTATAATACAAAGTTACCTGGTCAGCAATCTACTCTGAAGTCATCTGCTGATAACTATTTAGACTACAAGACATGGGAGGTCTAAAGACTATGGTGAACTGCATAGAAATGGAGCTGAAAGTAAGCCAGGACAAACAAATGCTCTACCCTCCGCCGGGACACATTCATCAACATGACTTACTCTATCGCATTTCCAATTTTTTTCTGTCTTTTGAGATTGTAGATTAGGTGAAAACATTATGAAGATTCATGCTGCTCTGGCTTCTGTTAGTCAAAGTAATGCACTCCGGTAATAAAAGGAGCTTCAAAATGTACATTCTAAATACTGTGTCAACTGTTTTCCTAAATCACATAGTATATGTATAGAGAAAATCAAGGGCAAACAGAGCAGGGAGGGGCACCAAGTTAAAGTTATATTGTGCGCCTCTAGTTCTTTTCACCATGCTCATGTTCTGGCAAAGTATATGCCCAACTCCTTGCCCTTCTATCAATAGTAGGAGGCAACATTCAGGAACCCATTACGCCCCTCTCCACCTCACAATTGGCTACTATAGCCAGGCTTCTGCAGATATAGGTTATGTATGTTCATACGACAGATAAAATCAGTGCCGAATCCATGCTTTTTTTGGCACTTTTTTTTTTTGCACAGTTTTGACGCACTTTTTAGTTTACTGTTTTTTGCCACTTTTTCCTTGACATTTTCAATGTTGGAAGAAAATAATAATAATTTATAAAGCGCCACCATATTCTGCAGTGCTTTACTAATTCATAGGGTAGCAAGTGCTGCTTCCCACTGAAATGAATGGGAGGCTGTTTGGAGGCGGTTTTTGGCACTGATTCTGCACGGAACACAAGCCAAAATCAGCACCAAAAATTCTTTGTGAATGGGCTCTTACATTTCCCATGGAAAAGTGGATAGGCCAAACCAAGTGAGTACCAGAGGGTCTTTTGGTGGACCTAGGCTCTGCCATAATAATGGGCCTCAAAGTTCCAACAGAAGATAAGCACATTTTTGCTACCGCTAGGGCTTTTTTCTTATGGCAGATTAACAATAAACCTAATAAGGTCCTCATACACATTAGGCTATTGCTGGCTAAACTGACAATCTAATGTATTAGGGAAACTCCCAACACTCCACTGATAGACGATGTAGGGGAAAAAAAGATTGCGCACGTTGAAGTTAAATGCCCGATTGTTTTGTTCTCTCTGGAGCTAAACCACCCACCAGAAGTGTCAGACAGCGACTTTTCTCCTCTTTCCACTTAGAAAGTGCATATCCAATGACCCAGTAGATCACTGTTAAAGGTTAATTGTTTGCTAAAAGCTGAATGTTGTGTTTTAATGTTAAAAGCACTTATCTCTCTTTGCACTATATATTAGGAGCATCATCATGCAAGCCCTGCACCAGAATGAAATCTATGGCAGCTTGGAGGTACTATAGATTGTCAATATAGAAACGCCACTGTGGTGTTTAAAAAGTCGCGAACACAACATTTGTAACTTTTTTAACCTCATAGGCAGCAAAGGTAGATAATAACTCTCCCCCTATGTATTCAAAATAGTTGTGTATGGACATAAAACAGTTAGCACTGGCCTTCATGATTAGGTTGCCGGCTGGTCCGGCCTCCTCTAGTTAGTGTCAGTGTCTAGTCAGAGAAGCTAGAGACAAGACCAACATGTGTGAGCTCTTGCTAAGTAGGCCCAAAATGGATTCAGACAGTAAGGCACTTCTCGTTTATGGCATTAATGCTTTACTGTTTGTGGAAAGGGTTAATTATCTCTGGCACCCACCACACTTTGAGAGGGACTGGCCATCTGAATCTAAGATCTGCACCCATCAGCCTAAAAATTGCAGAAAGAGTCAATGAAGATGGAATTGCATATCTGTGGTTCTTTAGGAAGATGTGTGAACGTAGAGTAAGGCCTCATGCACACGGCCGTGGAACAAGGCCGTGAGCGGACCATGGTATCCCGGCCTGGAATCCAGCTGACAGCAGGAGCGCACGGCGTCATTGGTTGCTATGACGCCGTGCACTTCATGCCGCCGCTGGACGGGTGTATTACTGTAGTCCACTGGACAGGTGTATTACTGTAGTCCAGCGGCGGCATGAAGCGCACGGCGTCATAGCAACCAATGACACCGTGCGCTCCTGCTGTCAGCTGGATTCCAGGCCGGGATTCCACGGTCTGCGTGCATGAGGCTTAAGACTAAGGGTGGACTATTACTACCATCATTGTTAGTACACAACTATTGGGAGAGTTCTACTCTGTAACACACCTTTAAACTGTGTCTTTGCTACAGAATGAACTACTATTCCCATTATCTGTTCAAAGAGAGACTATATTTATTGCAACTACGCTGGGCCTGGTCAACTCTCCACAAACATTCAACATCAAGGGCACCCCAACTACCACCAGACGGGAGCCACAAAGAGTCAAGGAGTGCCTCAAGGGAAGAAAGGGTGCCTTATTCATTCACTGCTGCCACACCCCAGGGAGGGCTAGAGTGAGGACTTCGACAATGAACCACTACTACTCCTATCAGTGCCAATATCACTCCCATCTTCCTCACAGCATTTCCCCTGTGGGTTAATGCACATGCACAATCAAACCATGGATGTATGTTTATGGGGATATGGGGAGAGATAGCTGTCAGCCCAAATTCCGGTTCATTGATAACTATTGAATAGTGATGAGTGGCATAGGCAATATTCGAATTCGCGATATTTTGCAAATTTTTGTCCAAATATTCGCCATAAATTTACAAATTCGAGATTTTGTGATCTCCAGTCATTATTTACTTGATTGCGAAGATCGGCAATGTAGTATATTCGCGATAAAATTCACGATTAGAAAATTCGCGATCAACACTAAGGGGTAGGCAACTTTCCTATTGGTTGCTAGGGATGTTGCTAAGTGCCGATATTTGCTATAAATTCATGGTAACAGTATTCGCAATAAACACTATTCACGAATACGAATATATAGCACTATATTCTAAATATTCGCTAATTCTCGAAGTGGCGATATTAACGATTAAAATTCGCGATTTGAATATTCGCACTCAACACTACTACATGGGCACCTTTAGACTTTATTTACCACTGGGCATCTCTCTCCATGTGCCAACAGCACAGGAACACATCCTATCTGTACCTTTCCATAACAATAGCTGTTTATGCTATTATTTCTCATAGGCCATTGTGGTAGGGGTGGTGAGGCGCACTCCTCAATTTCACTTTTAATCTATCCATTGCTTCAATTCATATAACTTCTTTTGGTATTTTTTAAGTGTTGTCACCATGAACTCTCCATCACTGGTTTTGTAATTGGTCTTCAGCCCCCAATGGATTCTCTAAAGCTTTGCAGGTCTTGTAATTTTATCACAGTTTATGATGACATCACCACTCCTTGACACAAGCCGGATGTTGAAGACAGGGGGTTTGGTAAGAAAAATGTCTGTGGAAATCATACCAGGGAGGTCGTTTTCTTTTGTGGTGAATCAGGACATTCTCATTTCTAGGCCTCTTCTTCAATTTATTGCAATTATATTTAAAATTCAGCCAATTTAGTTAGACTGATCAATTCAGTATCTAAATGAAACCACTCCAGAGGAATACATAGGCTCTACTCAGTAATATGTTTTAAAAGTAAAAATCGCAGCTATCTATAATCACCGCTAAGGAATGCTACATATGGCTTTCACTGAAGGGGTTGTGCAGCCTGTCTAGATTGATAACCTATCCTTAGGACAGGTCATGAATATATGATTAGCGGGGTCCAACAACCCACACTCCAGCCAATCAGCTGTTTGAAGAGGAGGCGGCGCCCAGGATACAGTGAAGTTACAAACGAGGAAAGCAACTCTGACACCAGCTTTTGCAAAACAGATTATTTACTGGACAGTGGTATTAAACTCAATCCCAAATGCAAGAAACATAAAATGAGGTCACATACACTCAGCCCGAAGGCCGAGACCCTTGTGCTGCACAGCACGGTGCCCTAAGATGGATGACAGAAAAAAAATTACGATAATTTACCTATTGCGGGCACAACTACCACTGCCTCACTGTACCTATTATTACCCTAAAGGCAAGAACAATTGCTTGGGGTGAGAGGTACGGGCTGCCTGTGGTACAGCACAAGATCTTACAATCTTATCCGTCTATACAGTATTTCCCCCACCCTTTTCCATAAATGATTCTGTGGCACGTGCCTGGGATACTCCCGATCAAAGCACTGGAATAGATGGAGGTTGAGGTGAAGTTCGCTTCTGATATCCGGTGCAAACTATAACTTTTAATTAGTAAGTCCTGGTGGGGAATAATTCAACAATCCTTGCAGCCTGCCCCACTCAGAGTCCCTAACTGACTAAATAACTGCAGGCTAGATCACAATCTCTAGTCTTTTAGGCGTCAACACTATAACGAGGTGCGCGCACGATCTGTCTTACCGACCCGGGTCTGCTCTGTTTCCGCTGATGACTGCAAACTGAACATCCTTTTAAACAAGCGTGCGATACCGCGGTGTCGTTGCTCTACTTCTCAGCTCTCATAAGCAATCCTAGCAGCAGTAATCCTCCATCAGGACAGGATTCAGGTGTTGGATGAGATCAGCTTCTCTTGACTGCAGCTCTGATAGCAAAAGAGGGCTCTCCCACTTGGATGTAGATCGATTCACTCCTCTCTGTGTCTCTCTGTGTGCTTCCAAGATGGAGACCTCCTCTTACTTCTCCTCACCAGAATGTCACTTCCAGTTTCTTCTTTAGCTTCTCAACCCCACCTCATATCCAGCAGTATATTAGCTGTGTGGGGATTGGGGAATCAGCGGCCTCTTGTGGCCAAACAGCAAAATAACAGTCTTGCTAACTTAATCCACACAAACAGTATTCAAACGTTAAGAACGGTTTCTCAATCTCACAGCTTTATGCTAGTGCTGCTTCCTCTTCATTACACTGCCTGTTGTCTCCCATGTAATTACAAGTACTCGCTCCATTCAAGTGTATTAATATTGTCAGTAATTACACTGCACACCCGAGACAACATGCAGTGTAATGAAGAGGAAGTAGCGCTTGCATGGAGCACCGCCTCCTCTTCAAACAGCTAATCGGTGGGGGTGCCGGGTGTCAGACCCCCGACCATCATATATTGATGATCTGTCCTGAGGATAGGTTATCAATACAAACAGGCTGCACAACCTCTTTAACTAAATTGGAGCTGCACACAGTTGTTTACAGATAAGTTACCTAGTGGAGAAGACCTCAAGTATATTAAAGAAACCAGCTGATTTGGACTTATTTCTTTGTCTGTGAGCAGCATGTTATAGGCCAGGAGGAGCTAAGCAGACTGATATGTAGCTTTTTGGTAAAACATATCACCATAATTTGTATTTTGCTGATCCCTTATACCTTATGAATCCAGTGGGAATGAGTAGGACCGACCCCTGGACTCATAACCCCATAGTGGTATGTTCATATATCAATAAAATGCAAGTTAGGCTACATTCACACAAACGTTGTGTTTTGAAGACCTCACATGCCGCAGCTAAGATTAAAACATGTTCTATTTTTTTTTTTTAATGCGGGGCTGTGGCACAGAGCAACAGATGCGGACAGAAATGAAAGGGTCTGTACCTGTTCCGCATAATTGCAGAACGGATGCGGACTCATTCATACGGTTGTGTGAATGTAGCCTTATACTGTATCTTTTACTACAAAATTATATATGATTATGCTCAGCTCCTCCTGCTCTAAAACATGATGCCTACAGATTAAACAAAATGTTCAATGTGACATGTTCCCTTTAAGAAAATGGTCCAAATCATTTATGACCCTGGTTTTTAAGATAGTAACCTTATTGGTAGATACAGTTTAAGAAAGTAGATCAAAATTACTAGCACTTTGCAAATTGATGATGTTGCTGAATGCAGTGGTTAGGACTGTCTGTGTTGTTGGTGCATTGAGAGCAGAAAATGCTGCAGTAAGTTATTTGGCAGTCCCATGTAGAACATCACGCAAAATAACACTCAGCCTTGGTATATCGGTATCTCTTGATGGACTAGCCCCCAGTTGACCATCCCCATCTCATATCTACAGTTAGCTCCTGTAATATACAGAGCAGTTTTCTCTGTTACCTTCAAAGAGACACCAGATGCATGGGATGATTCAGGAAGTGCTGAATAGAACATTGCACACAGGACCAGTAGTAACTTCTATTTAAGTCATGGCCAGTTACAGCCGGCACGGTACGTGATGAAACTCCATCTCTGCATTGGATAAAAGCTGAGATCTTATCCAAAGCTCTATGGCTCCAAAGGCTGCATTTTGTAAAGTGGCTACAAAAGAGATGTGATAGATGAAAAGTTTGGGCCACAATTTTCATATTTACATAATGCAGGAAAAGATACATGTCCTTCAGGTTCTGCCAGAACCCTGACCCCACCTGAGATGAGATGTAGTACATGTGACAGTTGTCTTGCTTTTATAAAAAATAAAGGGGATGTGGTGCCCACTAGAGTCCCATGGCCTTTCATTCTGTTGATCAGCAAAGGTCCAAGGGCTTAAAAGAGTATTTCAGACAGAATCTTTGCTTGGCTGTTTCTGTCAATGTCATAGACTATGAATGGAGTCACAGAGCACAAGCTTGACTACTGCCCCATTCAAACTCCTAGTAACAGTTCTCCATTCTGCCAAGTGGTAGGAACCCACCAATCTAGCATTTATTTTCCTTCCAGTAGATAGGTGAGATCCTTTTAGCTCGAATTACCCTTTAACTCCCCACCAAATAAACTATGATGGCTTATCCAAAAAATAGACCGTAAATTTTTTGCTCCTGAAAATCCCCATTAACCTCAGTTTTAACTCCTAGAAAGCCCCTCCAACCTTCTACTTGTTGGTAGTTTTTAGATTTTGGGTTTAGAGGTTTTTTTTTTATATACTTTTGGGTGCCAACTAATAAAGAAACCAATACAGTATTGTGAATAGTAACTCTACATGACTCCTTGATAACTCCTATGTCAGTGATATACACTATTATGGACACATACTGTAAGTTCATGACAAGTTCACAGTGTTAAATGTTCATACCTTACATAGTTAATTTAGTTTCAGATTATCAGCAATGTCCTCATGGAGGATTTACAACCATTAGATGGAATGTATATTTATGGCTCCAAACTGGAGCCCTAACAATAGGCATAAAGTATATACAGGGGACAAGATAGGTATGTGTTATTTACTCCGGCGCCATTGGCAACATACAATACAACATTTCCAAAGTAAATTTTCCATAAGAAGCCTTCCCAAGGTCTAGCTTGGAGCTATGTCTTCCAGGCTGTGTTCAAATAAGTTTGGGCTGTGGCTTAGTAACTAGTGTTGGGCGCGAATATTTTAATCGCGAATATTTATCGCGAATACTGGCACTTCGAAAATTTGCGAATATTTAGAATATAGTGCTATATATTCGTATTCAAGAATATTCGTCATTTTTTTAAAACTGAACACACGATTCCTCCCTGCTTTTGCTTGTGGGCCAATGAGAAGGCTGCAATGTCTTTGTCTGAGCTTAGCAACATCCCTAGCAACCAACAGGAAAGTTGCCTACCCCTAACTATATAAGAACCTCCCCAGCAGCCATTTTCCACATTTTTTTTTCAGTTCTGAGAGAGACAGCAGTGTCATTACTGTGCTCTGTGCCTTGCTGTGTCATTACATTAGATAGTTAGTAATGACATATATTAGTAATGATATAATACAGATAGTTAGTGGGAGATAGTCAGTGTAGGTTAGATAGTGATATAGTGTAGCTGATAGGTTACAGTGCAGGGTGTTAGGTAGTGTGATAGATTCTGCTGTCCATACATACATGCTACATACATAGTGCTGTGATGTCGCAAGTTCACAACAATACTTAGTGCACCAATCAGTAATATGTAGTCAGACCTGCTAAAAGTTGCACGTGCCAACCATTTTCTCCAGTCTCAGGAAACTTCTAGCAGCTTGAAAAATGTAGCAAAAGTGAACCACACCTGCACTGCGTGCGCAATACGCGAATATTACACTGGCGATTTTCGCAATCAAGAAAATAATCGCGAATTCTCGAATTCACAAATATATGACGAATATTCGCCCAAATATTCGCAAAATATCTAAAATTTTAATATTGCCCCTGCAGCTCAACACTACTAGTAACTAGCCTATGCTGGATCTTCATCCACATATGGAGACCAGCATAGTCTCCACCCATCTACTGGAAGGATGCGGACACATAATGATGATGTCCCCAGGTCTGACTGACGGAGAACCAATGTGCCAATTCTTCTTTTCTGACCATATTCCTAATCCCAGAGGTATTATTGCATATTTGGTGATTAGCACTGTTTCCTTGAAACACCTAACCTGGGTTTATATCAGACCAGAAGCAACATCTGCATGGAGTTTATGTGTTCTCCTCATGTTTGAGTGGCTTTCCTCATGGATTTCTGATTTTGTCCCACACCTAGTGTCCAGACAGATTACTTCTAGAGTAATTAGATTGCGAGTCTCATTGGGGAAAGTTAGGCGAAATCAAAGTTTCCACCCTGTGCCCTAGCCCTATATCTTCATGCCTTAAACAGGGCAGAGAAATTAGTTGGCACCACTCTTGTCAAATGGGGAGCAAGCCTAGCCCTTTGTCTTGGGGAGAGGAACTAATGTGACAGATTATGATCATACAACACTGTGGAATATGTTACACGTCAATGCTGAATTATCAGAATGTGTGAAACCAACAGATTAAAGGAATGCATTCTCTTTTTTCTGAATGCATTCTGGGATATTACAGTAACTGTACTATGGTGCATGCAGTAGAGCATATGAATTAGCTACAAGAATTAATAAATGTACATTTTTTTTACATTTTCACAAAGACAAAATGTTAAAAAGAAAAATAGAAGAAAAAAAAAGTGTTGTCCCTTGTCACCCCTGAATAGATTTGCTTAGGTTATAGTCTATTAATTCCAGTACTTAGCCACTGAAAAACAGCTAAAGACTATGAATACAGCCGGCATCTCTGCCAGGATTAGCATATTAAGGTAAATTATGAGCTAACCTGTCGAATATGAGGTGATGGGGTCTGGGATCCAAAATGCTCCAATATAAATCAATTTAATTTGTGGTCACTATCACATTTATGCAATTACCTTAAAATACTTCACCTTGGTCCCGGTTTTAATGTGAATTAATTAGAAAGCACTTGGCTGTGATAGCGCAGTCGGACACTTCAATTAATAATGTGTGAACAAATCATCTGGAAGGCGGGGGAGGGGTGGCCTAGCGTACTCTAAAGATTTCATTATAAAAATCAGGTAAAGGACAAACACGACTATTATCTGCTGATAGGAATCATTTGGCGATACCTGAGCTGGAAGATGTTCCTCTACTGTTTAATGAATATTATAAACTTCCAGGACTATTCAGTACTGATCAGGAGAGTCAAGAGGATGTCCAGTCTTATAAAGTAACGCTTAATTATTGTAAGGACGGAATTTACATATAGGCCCAGTGGGCCTCTGCCTACAGATGGCCCCTGAGGAATCTACATATGATAATTAGAAGATTACACTTGTATGGGAGAGAAGATAACACCTAAGACGAGACAAGGGAAAGGCTGCAGAGGGTGCTAGATGTTGTGAGAGGCAGACGGACAATCTGTCCCTACAGTCTCTGAGATTTCAGTACTGCTCACTGTAAAATTTACAAGGGATTATGGAAATGAGATGTGGGCAAACAGGCAATAAGGGGGAAATTTATTATCCCCCTACACTGTGTTTTTGGCATGAAAAATACATGGTGTTGTTGTGAATTTTAAAACACCATTGCAGCTAAATCTAGTCACAACTGGTGTTTTTACGCCGCCCCCCTGGTCTGAAAAGGGGGCATGAAGAGGGCAGGGTTCGGGCAGGGTCATCAACTTCAACACATTCATTATCATTTACACACTGATTTAAAAGATGACTGAAATCTGGAGTAGAGCTGGAGTAGATTTCATTCTGCCGAACAGATTGTCGTAAGAGGCATTTCATTTATTAAGAGGTCTAAGGCTAGCGGCACCTGGCAGAACAGCCTGACGGACTCCCCTGCTGCTAATATGAAAGTACCCTAAACCTTGTCCTAAATTAAATGCCTCCTCTGCCAGCGCAGGCCCTATCAAAACGGAAACAGCACATGCTAGTCATGATAAATCAAGACCAAAGTTCTCCATTCCCAGGGGGATTAGAATATAGTGGATTTAACCAGGGTCGGATACTAGGCCCATTTTAATCTTTGTTTTACGTATGTCCTTGCTCCATCTAGTGCAGTATGATCATCAGAGCTATCATGCATTTGTCCCTCTAGTGCTACTATTCTTCTATGTCAGTCTGAGTTACAGAAATTCAAGAATTGAGACACCCAGTGAAATTGTTACCTCTACAACCCCAAAGTTGATCTGTTGCATCAGTCACAAATAGTATGGCTGCTTAGAAATGACTAAATATAGCAGGGGTGGCCAACCTTACAGACACAATGAGCCAAAAAAAAAAAAGGATGATTACCAGGAGCCTCAAGCTATACATTTACACAGTCACTGTATTTTTCGCCCTACAAGATGCACCTAGGTTGTAACAAAGAAAAATAAGTGAAAAAAAAAATGATTTTTCATCTGATCTGAGGTCTGATAAAAAAATGTTTTCTTATTTTTCATTAGCAGAGAAAAAAAAGAAAAAATATATTTTTCACCAGACCTCGGATCAGGCTCCTAAATCGGATCCCCAATTCTATTCTGACCTAAAATAAGATCCCCAAACCTCATCAGACCTCCAAATCAGACCCCCAATGCTCGTATCAGACAACACAAATCAGGCTCCCAGTGTCAGACCCTCAGTTCTCAGATCCCCCCCATTCTCAGATCTGCCCCCCCCCCCCATGCTCAGACCTGACCAACCCATGCTCACACAAGACTCCCCCATGCTCAGATGTGACCCCCATGCTCAGATCAGACCCCCATTGCCCAGATCAGGAAACCTTCCCCCATGCTCAGATCAGAACCTCCCGTGCTTAGATCAGACCCCCATGCTCAGTTCTATAATTTAAAAAAAGTGCATGTCTTCACATACTACGTTCTCACACTGTGTGCATCAGGACGTAGTGCAGAGTGAGCTAGAGCTGCAAAGTAGCAACTGTGCCCGATCAGGAAAAAATATCTGAGCATGGGGTGGAGAGTGAGCCAGCCTGACTGCTTCCCAGCTCCACAGCAAGAGCCGCACTTGAGGAAGCAAAAAGCCACATGTGGCTCAAGAGCCACAGGTTGGCCACCCCTAAAATATAGCAAGGTTATTGTTTCAGATAGTCTCATTGCCTTTATTATCTGTGTGTCTATCAGCAGCATACTACATGGGGAAAGGGAGTCTATATACTGTAGCTGCCACTAGCTACATACACCAAGAATGGTATACCGTGTGACTCTGAATGAGTCATATGAGCTGATATGTCAGGCGTGCATCTCTTGCGCAGTGACAATGATAAGTCATATATGCATATGCTGGCTTCGTTTCTAACAAGTGATGCTTTTCTACTGGGTTTGACGCATCTTTCTGAAAAATGTATCTAAATTCCTAAAAGGCAAATCTGAAAATTGATATTCACAATTGTAATTGTAGGTGCAAAACAAAGTTTGCACCCTTAGCATTAGGGCAGTGGGGATGATAGAGAGCGGAGGCAGTCACCTAAGGATATGGTGTGATAGTATATTCCATACCTCTTTGGTTCATAACAGGGTCAGAGTGTTAAGTGTTCATGGTTCACATTCTCGATCCAATATCAAATATCCCTGGGATGGTGACAGTATTTGCATTCTGTAACATGAACCACCATGGAAATAGGAATTAATTCACATATATACTGTAACTTCTCCTGTGACCTAAGTACCATCTTGTTATCCCTTACAGTGATAGGGCATGTTATCTATGAGTGGGTAGAAATTGTATTTATTATTTATCTATCTAGCATTCAGAAAGTCTTCAGACACTCTCACTTTTTTCACATTTTGTTATGTTGTGGCCTTCTACTAAAATACAATACAAAATGTTTTCAAGTTTTCACCATCATTTTGCACTCAATACCCAATAGTGAGAAAGTGAAAACATAATTTTAGAAATTGTTGTAAATTTATTAAAAAGGAAAAACTAAATTTTCACCTAGCCATAAGTATTCAGACCTTGAAATTTAGTTCTGGGGGGCCTTCTCTTGATCATCTTTGAAATGTTTCTAAACCTTAATTAGAGTCCACCTGTGGTAAATTCAGTTGGTTGGACATGATTTGGAAAGACAGACCCCTATCTATACAAGGTCTCACAGCTGACAATGCATATCAGATCAAAATCCAAACCATGAAGAGGAAAGAACTGCCATTAGAGCTCGAAGGCAGGATTGTGTGAAGGTTCAGATTTGGAGAAGGGGACCAAACATTTGCTGCACTGCTGCACAGTGGCCTCCATAATTCTTAAATGGATAGCAGATGTCTGGAACAACCAGGACTCCTCCTAGAGCTGGCTACCCCACCAAACTAAGTAATCAGGGGAGAATGGCCTTAAGAGAGGTGACCAAGAACCCAACAGTCAATCTGACTAAGCTCCAAAGATCCTGTCTGCAGATGGGAGAAACTTTTGGAAGGTCAACTATCACTACAGCACTCCACCAATTTAGGCTTTATGGCAGACTATAAATAACTGCCTAGTAGTTTTTCTTTCAGACGCATACCCAATCTATCTTACATTCAGTGATTTTTATGTCAGACTATCCAGAAAGAAGCCTCTCCTCAGTAAATGATACATGAAAGTTTGCAAAATTGTACCAAAATGATTTTCAGATTGTGAGAAACTAGAATCTCTGGTCTGATTAAACCAAGATTGAACTTTTTGTCCTCAATTCTTTCATGACTGGAGGAAACCAGGCGCTACTCAATACCATCCCTACAGTGAAGCATGGTGGTGGCATCATCATGCTATAGGGGTGTTTTTCAGAAGCTGGGACAGTAGACTGGTCATGGTTGAGGGTAAGCTAAATAGAACAAAGTACAAAGCCATTCATAATAAAAACCTGATCCAGAATGCTCTGAACCTGAGACTGAGTTGAAGGTTCACCTTTCAATAAGAAAATGACGCTAAGCACACAGCTAAGACAACGGTGGCTTAGGGACAACTCTGTGAATGTCGTTGAGTGGCCCAGCCAGAGCCCTGACTTGAACCCAATTGAACATCTCTGGAGAGACCTGAAAATTGTCTACCGACAGTCCCCATCTGACCTGACAGAGCTTGAGAGGCTCTGCAGAGAAGAATATCAGAAAATCCCCAAATCCAGGTGTGCAAACCTTGTGGCATCATATCCAAGAAGACTGGAGGCTGTAATCGCTGCCAAAGGTGCTTCAACTAATGAGTAAAATGTCTAAACACTTATGTCAATGCAAGATTTAGTTTTTCCTTTTCAATAAATTTGAAGGAGATCACTATACCGTAAATTTGAAGGAGATCACTATACCGTTAAGGAGATCACTGCATGTAATTGCAGTGGTCTCCTTCACTGACAAACAAGCGTTTGTCGGAAAGGAACACTTCCTTCCCAACAATCGAAATGTTTATCTGCTAGTCTAATACTAGCCCTATGTGTCCACTGTCTGCATTTTAAACAGGATTAATAAATCTGCCCCCATGTGTTTGTACTGCATTTATCCCACACTTAGCCACAGAATAAAAGTTGGCTGCTCCAGAGTAATGTAGAAGTCAGTTATTGGATTTTAAAGATTACTTCCCGTCAAATGTCACTGACTGACCCCTTTATCATGTGAATCAAAAAGTCCAATGAGAGCAATCAGGGACCACTCATAGGTCAGGTTCTCATAGCAATACATAATTTTCATACCCTGCAAAGTTAATTGGTTACTTGCTTATTAATTAGTGTCAGTGGCCCCAGGGAAGATAATCGCAGTTTATATACATCAATTTATACTGGTGCCAAAGTCACGTTATACTACAGTTAGCATATTTTCTACCTTGATTTTCCTTTCTTCATCTTTAATGGATATTTTCATTCCCTAATTTTTTAAAATATGCGAATTAAAGAGAATCTGCTCTACTGATAAGACCCTGAATTATTCATAACAAATACCATGCACAGTATTGAGATTATTCAAAAGCCTTCAAGTGTCTAGAATCTGTCAGCTAAAACGTCTATAAATCATTTTTGTCACCAAATTCAACCATAGGTATTTACTAAATGTGACCATAGGGTTTCCACTGAAATAAACCATGGGATTTTTACTGAACTACAGCATAAACTGTCTACCAAACTAGAAAATACATAAACCATAAGGTCTCCACTGAACTAGGCCATCATTTCTTCATTTTGTAAAATTAGAACATAGGTTTCTCACTAGGTTATTCGCTGAACTCGACCATAGATCCGTGATGGCGAACCTATGGCACGCGCACCTAGCTCACATGTAATAGAGAGGAGTATCGCCGTCCCGTTTTGCATATGCAGCGCCAGCGCTAGTACAGTAATAAAATCTCTGAACACAAATGGGGGTGAGAAGGGAGGGACTCAAATCACTCTGCACGCCTTCTGCAATCAGGAAGCAGAGAGGGAGCAGCATGTGACATGCGAGGGGCGGAGGCAGAGCTAGAGAACGGAACGCAACATTGCTGGGGCGCACACTAATCTGCTGTATTCGGTCAGTGAGTGAGGAGTCTGCTACAGAGAGGGGGTGGAGCCTGAGCCTGCTACTGGGAAGGGGAGGAGTCTGCTACAGAGAGGGGAGGAGCCTGAGCCTGCTACTGAGAGGGGGAGGAGACTGCTATGGAGATGGGGAGGAGCCTGAACATGCTACTGAGAGGGGGAAGAGCCTGGCTGAGGACACCAGAACCAGCAATACAGAGCCTGGAGGTGAGGAAAGGATCTGTATGCAATGTAGTGTAAAATAGTTCCTGCATGTGTGACAGTGTATGTGAGTTACTGCATGTGTGGCAGTGCCTGCATGTGTGACAGTGTATGTGAGTGACTGCATGTGTGACAGTGTATGTGAGTGACTGCATGTGTGACAGTGTATGTGAGTGACTGCATGTGTGACAGTGTAGTGTGCAGTGACCTGCATGTGTGACAGTGTATGTGAGTGACTGCATGTGTGACAGTGTATGTGAGTGACTGCAAGTGTGACAGTGTGTGTGACAGTGCCTGCATGTGTGACAGTGTATGTGAGTTACTGCATGTGTGGCAGTGCCTGCATGTGTGACAGTGTATGTGAGTGACTGCATGTGTGACAGTGTATGTGAGTGACTGCAAGTGTGACAGTGTATGTGAGTGACTGCAAGTGTGACAGTGCCTGCATGTGTGACAGTGTATGTGAGTGACTGCACATGTGACAGTGCCTGCATGTGTACAAGTGTATGTGAGTGACTGCATGTGTAACAGTGCCTGCATGTGTACAAGTGTATGTGAATGACTGCACGTGTGACAGTGTATGTGAGTGACTGCAAGTGTAACAGTGCCTGCATGTGTGACAGTGTATGTGAGTGACTGCATGTGTGGCAGTGCCTGCATGTGTGACAGTGTATGTGAGTGACTGCATGTGTGACAGTGTATGTGAGTGACTGCAAGTGTGACAGTGTGTGTGACAGTGCCTGCATGTGTGACAGTGTATGTGAGTGACTGCATGTGTGGCAGTGCCTGCATGTGTGACAGTGTATGTGAGTGACTGCATGTGTGGCAGTGCCTGCATGTGTGACAGTGTATGTGAGTGACTGCATGTGTGACAGTGTATGTGAGTGACTGCAAGTGTGACAGTGTGTGTGACAGTGCCTGCATGTGTGACAGTGTATGTGAGTGACTGCACATGTGACAGTGCCTGCATGTGTACAAGTGTATGTGAGTGACTGCATGTGTAACAGTGCCTGCATGTGTACAAGTGTATGTGAATGACTGCACGTGTGACAGTGTATGTGAGTGACTGCAAGTGTAACAGTGCCTGCATGTGTGACAGTGCCTGAATGTGTGACAGTGTATGTGAGTGACTGCACGTGTGACAGTGCCTGAATGTGTGACAGTGTATGTGAGTGACTGCACGTGTGACAGTGCCTGAATGTGTGACAGTGTATGTGAGTGACTGCACGCGTGACAGTGTATGTGAGTGACTGCATGTGTGACAGTGTATGTGAGGGACTGCAAGTGTGACAGTGCCTGCATGTGTGACAGTGTAAATGAGTGCCTGCATGTGTGACAGTGTATGTTAGTGACTGAAAGTGTGACATTGCCTGCATCTGTGACAGTGTATGTGAGTGACTGCACGTGTGACAGTGTATGTGAGTGACTGCATGTGTGACAGTGTATGTGAGTGACTGCATGTGTAACAGTGCCTGCATGTGTACAAGTGTATGTGAATGACTGCACGTGTGACAGTGTATGTGAGTGACTGCAAGTGTAACAGTGCCTGCATGTGTGACAGTGTATGTGAATGACTGCACGTGTGACAGTGCCTGAATGTGTGACAGTGTATGTGAATGACTGCACGTGTGACAGTGCCTGAATGTGTGACAGTGTATGTGAGTGACTGCACGTGTGACAGTGTATGTGAGTGACTGCACGTGTGACAGTGCCTGAATGTGTGACAGTGTATGTGAGTGACTGCACGCGTGACAGTGTATGTGAGTGACTGCATGTGTGACAGTGTATGTGAGGGACTGCAAGTGTGACAGTGCCTGCATGTGTGACAGTGTAAATGAGTGCCTGCATGTGTGACAGTGTATGTTAGTGACTGAAAGTGTGACATTGCCTGCATCTGTGACAGTGTATGTGAATGACTGCACGTGTGACAGTGTATGTGAGTGACTGCATGTGTACAAGTGTATGTGAGTGACTGCATGTGTGACAGTGTATGTGAGTGACTGCACGTGTGACAGTGTATGTTAGTGACTGCAAGTGTGACAGTGCCTGCATGTGTGACAGTGTACATGAGTGACTGCACGTGTGACAGTGCCTGCATGTGTACAAGTGTATGTGAGTGACTGCAAGTGGGACAGTGCCTGCATGTGTACAAGTGTATGTGAGTGACTGCAAGTGTGACAGTGCCTGCATGTGTACAAATGTATGTGAGTGACTGCATGTGTAACAGTGCCTGCATGTGTGACAGTGTATGTGAATGACTGCACGTGTGACAGTGTATGTGAGTGACTGCATGTGTGACAGTGTATGTGAGGGACTGCATGTGTGACAGTGTATGTGAGGGACTGCATGTGTGACAGTGCCTGCATGTGTACAAGTGTATGTGAGTGAATGCATGTGTGACAGTGTATGTGAGGGACTGCATGTGTGACAGTGTATGTGAGGGACTGCATGTGTGACAGTGCCTGCATGTGTACAAGTGTATGTGAGTGACTGCATGTGTAACAGTGCCTGCATGTGTGACAGTGTATGTGAGGGACTGCATGTGTGACAGTGCCTGCATGTGTACAAGTGTATGTGAGTGACTGCATGTGTGAGGATGTGTGAAAAAGAGCAGTTGCATGTATGAAAGTCCAGTATGCGTGTTAGGGCTCATTCAAATGGCCGTATGAAGGAGTCCGCATCTGTTCTGCAATTTTGCAGAATCGGTGTGGATCCATTCATTTCAGATACGCAAAAGGTGTGGGCAGCACATTGTGTGTTGTCTGCATCCATATGTCTGTTGATAGAACATTGCAGACAAGAATAGGCATTTTCTCATTGTGCAGCCAAAGATTGCAGCGACACTACGATACATCACAACCAGTAAAAGGAAATGGGGCAGTGACCTGATGGTCACAAAAAATCTGACCTGCTGAGTTTCTTGCAACTTTTCAATTGTGATTTTAAGAAACTAAGGTCACAATGCGACCCCATTCATTTTAACAATGCATCACAGCATTGTGCTGCTGTGATCCTTGGTTGCAGGACACATTGTTGGCCAAAAGCACTGTGCAGGCTTAAGGCTTCATTCACACGTCCATAAGTGTTTTGCGGGTCCTTAAGTTGCGGATCAGCAAAACACGGACACCGGCCATGAGCACATGGCTGGCACTATATTAGAAAATGCCTATTCTTGTCCACAATTGCTGATGTGGATCCATTTTGTGGACGTGTGAATGGACCCTAAAGGGGTGACTGTATCTATATATATTTTTTCATTTCACCCCCTTTTTCATTGGTACTGTACATTGCTTCCTGGGCCAGCGCTGTGCTCCTGGTACTTATATGTTGCTGGTCTTCCATGATTATGCACAAATTGTATATGTTTATGTCTGTATGTGTGGGGAGGGGTTGGGCCAGGCACATTCTTTGCACAGGGGCCCTCTGTTGTCTGCGTCCACCCCTGCCTGGTAAAATTATATTTTAATGTAAAAGTCAACACCTAATCTAGATTATAAAATGTGTTACTGGCCCTCCACTGACTGAGGGGACTCAGGGAGCACCCCCATTCCCCACCACTCATACACGGTGTATGGGAGGTGGTAGAGGGTGTCCTCCTCCCTAAGGGCCCATGCACACGACCAGTCTGTGAGTGGGCCATATGTCCCGGAACGGCATTGATCGTGTGCAGGGGACCACACAGCATCATAGATTACTGTGATGCTGTGCACGTCGGGGCTGGCAGCCCAACATGCACAGCATAATTGTGTGCTCCCCTGCACATGATCAATGTCAGTCTGGGACATCTGGTCTGCTTGCCATTGGCACTTTGCGATAAGTAAGTGGGTTTTGGATTGCCATTTGGGCACTCGGTCTCTAAAAGGTTCGCCATCACTGCCATAGGATATTTATAGAACTAACCTAAATGGCTTTCATTAACCTAAACTATAGGGTCTTTTTTTAACTAAACCATTGGGTATTTACTGAACTAAGTCATTGTTACTTTTACTAAAGGAAATCTACTGTTTGACTGTACTTCTATGGCTTTGCTTCTGTGTCAGTCTTCACCGTACTTCAGGAGTTTTAGTAATAAACCAAGAAGCTCAAAATGAACATGAAAATCAGCTTTATCCTTTATATAGAGGGGCCTTAAACTAATGCAACACATGGAGAGGAAAAAATACATTTCCTAGCTTGACAACCCCTTTAAAGGGATTCTGTCAGCATGATCAACACTATTGAACTAGGTATACTGCCTGGTAAGGTTGATTTCTTGTCTGAAAGTTAAACAGCTGCAGAGACATTTGTATTCACATTCATATGCAAATGAGCCAGTTTGAGCACCAAGGGGTAGGCCTGAATCAGGAGCACTGCTTTTGTAATGTAGATATCTCTGCATTTAACTTACAGACAAAAGAAAGGTATCATTTTAATCAGTATAATCAATCCTACCAGGTAATATGCCTTTTTTTTTTACAGCATGTGCCACCCATGTTCGTGAATATTTTAAGGTCCACATTTGCTCAAATAATGAAAAAAAGATATATGTTGAGGGGTAATGTACAGGTAAGAACCAGACAGATTGATTTGGGAGCAGTTTCTTACGTTTATTAATAATGTACATTTATTACCCAGGTTGAAAAGAGGGGCATTTAAAGGGGTTTTCTGGGATGTTGATACTGATGACCTATCCTCAAGATAGGTCATCGGTATCTGATCGGTGGAGGTCCGACAACCGAGACGTGGCGCCATGGTCTTCTCGCAGCTTACCTAGAACAGCCCCAGAACGCGATACCAAGCACAGCCATTATGCAATGTATGGCGCTGTGCTTGGTGAGCACAGAGAAGGCTGCAGCGCTCACAAGCGCACCAATGCCTTTTGCACCGGTGCCTTCCCAAACAGCTGATTGGCAGGGGGGTCTCAGATGTCTGACTCCCACCGATCAGATATTGATGACCTATCCTGAGGATAGCAAAATATATTATGAAAGCAGCACCTACGTCCCTTATAGACTCCCTCAGGAATGCCTCAGCCTGTCAGCAACCATGGATCCCCAGCAGTCGCTCTATATAAAATACCAAGCAGAATAGACCATATACTGGTGACCACCACAGAGCTGCACCAATCACACTTAGATCTCACCCCCCCCCCCCAAAGACTAATCACATTCTGACCATCCGCACAGAGCCCCCAAAGTAGTCAGTTAGCTTGTGTAACACCCCAGAGTGGTGTTACCACTCCTGCACCCTTCTACTATCTTTATGGGCTAGCACCAATGCCATCTATATATTTATTTCCAGGTCCTCCACATTGTGCATTTCTAACGTTATGTAACTGTTTATAACAGGCATGTCCAAACTCCGGCCCTCCAGATGTTGCAAAACTACAACTCCCATCATTCCTGGACAACCTACAGCTATCAACCTACAGAAGAGCATGATGGGAGTTGTAGTTCTGCAACACCTGGAGGGCCAGAGTTTGGACATGCCTGGTTTATAACATGTAAAATGCCTGGTTCACCAGCAGGTGGCAGAAAATATGGCAGAGCTACAGTTAGATAGAATGGAACCTTACATTCCATTCTAACCACCTCTGGAGAGGAGTGGGCGACTCCTACTTCCCGCAGGAAGGTTTGGGCAGAAGTTCTAGTCAGTCTAGTGTACCCCCAGCTATGGGAAGGGTATGCAGGGGAAAGTCTCTGCTGGACATGCCCATGCCAGCCAAAGCATCTTAAGCTCTGCTGGCCATGGAGGCCAGAGCTTGAAGCCTCAGGAGCCAGGAGGAAAGTTGCCTGGCATTACCTAGAGTCAGACTACAGAGAAGAAGTGCAGCATACAGAAGAAGCTGAGTTATACAGCCAGCCTGTCAGTACAGCAGAGTCAGAGAGAAACAGAGACATAGCAGAGTTGAGTTTACCTGCCAGTTTTATGCTAAAGCCTGCTAGAACCAAGACTAAGCCTGCAAACCATTTTGGAGAAACGTTTATTCAAGTAAAGCTGCCATTGAACTTCATCTCAAGGTCTGGACTCAAGTTATTCTTTTATTCCTCAATTATTCCCCCACTTTATTGCTTCGGAGCAAAAGCCCAGCGGTATCCAGGTAGGAGCACCGTGACACACATAAAGAAACATTTTAGGCCGCAACATACCACTCTGCATTTCCTATACTTGAGATGCATTATATAGAGGGCCCTAGGGGGAAGCGCCCGTTGCACTTGTTCCCCATCCCCCCAGAAATAATTTTCAGGCTCATCACTCCTTCACCCAATGCCCGAAAGTTGTCAGAAAGCTGGTTTCCTTTCATAACCATCCCCCCCCCCCATGCAATATTTTTCAGGCACAACCAACCTCCCCCGCTATCAATCTGGTCACAGTGCTCATTCCCTATCTCCCTAAGCTCACAATCTTGCCCCCCATCCCAATCTGGTCACATGCTTGTTCCCCCATCTCCCCAAGCTCACCTTCCTGACCCCAGCCCCAATCAGGTCACATGCTGGTTACCCCATCTCCCCGTCATCTCCCCACCCCCAATCTGATCACACATAAACACTCAGTACATTGAAATACCCACTCAGTACATTGAAATACCTCTGGCAGCATTTCTGGAAGCCCTGAGGAGGAGGAGATGCACAGGGGCGAGGTACAGTAGCAGCCAGCCTGTAGGGTAGCAGAGTGCCACTCTCTGCTATCGCTCCTCTGTGGAGTCTGGGGAAGGAAGCATGAGGGGCGGGCCTAGCAGACGAGTCGTTCATGATGCATCTGAAGATCTTTATGTTCAGAGGTACAGCGTGGCAGCGGGGCATCTAACAAATGGCGACAAGACTGGAAAGTCTTGCTGTCATTTGGTGGCAGCTGGCGTGCTAGCAGAAAGCGATCTGCATGCCATCTCTGGTACGCATGCCGCAGGTTGCTGACCCCTGTCCTAGTCTTTCTGAGGATAAGTAATCAGTATCATAATCCTGGAATACCCCTTTAAGTGTCACAGAAGGACTTGGGTCAAAAATAGGGACTGTCCCTCTAATAGAGAGACACATGGGAGGCATATTAAAAGGTGGAATTACTAAATGGATTTAGAGGGCTTCTGTCACCCCCCAAAAGTCTCTTTTTTTTTTGGGGCTCACTAAAAAGCTTATAGGGCGATTATACTAAACTTATTGTTGTTAACTTTTTAAGTAGGTTAATTTCGCTAGAAAATGCTATTTTATAATATGTAAATTACCTTGCCACCAGCAAGTAGGGCGGTTACTTGCTGGTAGCCGCCGCATCCTGCTTGCAAAAAAAACGCCCCCTCCGCCCCCGTCGGCGTCTTCTCTTCCGGGTGTAGCTGTGACGTCATCGGCGCAGGCGCACTGAGGAAGGAGCGGCCGAGCAAGTGTACTCCTCTCAGTGCTCCTGCACTAACTGAAGACCGGTACGGCGCAGGCGCGAGATTTCGAACGGAGACAGGGCCAGCTGACGGAGGAGAGCGCTCGCTGGCCCTGTCAATCAACCGCAGGAGGGGGCGTTTTTTTGCAAGCAGGATGCGGCGGCTACCAGCAAGTAACCACCCTACTTGCTGGTAGCAAGGTAATTTACATAATATAAAATAGCGTTTTCTAGCGAAATTAACCTACTTGAAAAATTAACAACAATATGTTTAGTGTAATCACCCTATAAGCTTTTTAGTGAGCCCAAAAAAAAAAAAAAAGACTTTTAGGGGGTGACAGAAGCTCTTTAACCACTTCAGCCCCCCTAGCTTAAACACCCATAATGACCAGGCCACTTTTTACAAATCCGCACTACGCTACTTTCACCGTTTATTGCTCCGTCATACAACTTACCACCCAAATGAATTTTACCTCCTTTTCTTCTCACTAATAGAGCTTTCATTTGGTGCTATTTCATTGTTGCTGACATTTTTACTTTTTTTGCTATTAATAAAAATTTAACTACATTTTTGCAAAAAAATGACATTTTTCACTTTCTGTTGTAAAATTTTTCAAAAAAACTACATTTCTATACACATTTTTCTCTAAATTTATTGTTCTACATGTCTTTGATAAAAAAAATCCAATAAGTGTATATTTATTGGTTTGGGTAAAAGTTATAGCGCTTACAAACTATGGTGCAAAAAGTGAATTTCGGCATTTTGAAGCAGCTCTGACTTTCTGAGCACCTGTCATGTTTCTTCAGGTGCTAGAATGTCAGGATAGTATGAATACCCCCAAATGACACCATTTTAGAAAGAAGACACCCCAAAGTATTCACGGAGGGGCATGGTGAGTTCATGTATCATTTCATTTTTTTCACAAGTTAGCGGAAAATGACACTTTCTGAGAAAAAAATAAAAATAATAAAGTTTCCATTTCTGCTAACTTCTGGCAAAAAAATAAAATCTCCCACGGACTCACTATGCCCTCAGTGAATACCTTGGGGTGTCTACTTTCCGAAATGGGGTCACTTGTGGTATTTAGGTCCCTTTGTGCACTCCAGGCTGCAAAAGTGTCACTCATGTGGTATCGTCGTGCTCGGAGAAGTAGGGCAATGTGTTTGGGATGCATTTTTACATATACCCATGTTGGGTGAGAGAAATATCTCTGTAAACTGACAACTTTGTATAAAATTTTTTTAAAAGTTGTCATTTACAGCGATATTTCTCACACAAAGTATGGGTATATATAAAAATACACCCCAAAACACATTGCCCTACTTCTCCTGAGTACGGCAATACCACATGTGTGACATTTTTTTGCAGCCATGATGCGCAAAGGGGCCCTAAAACCTTTAGTATTTCACAGGGCATTTTTACGCATTTGGATTCCAGACTTCTTCTCACGCTTTAGGGGCCCCCAAAATGCCAGGGCAGTATAAATACCCCACATGTGACCCCATTTTGGAAAGAAGACACCCCAAGGTATTCCGTGAGGGGTATGGTGAGTTCATGTAAAATTTAATTTTTTGTCGCAAGTTAGTGAAATAAGAGACTTTGTAAAAACAATAAAAAAAAAAACAATATCAATTTCCGCTAACTTGTGCCAAAAAATAAAAATTCTGTGAACTCGCCATGCCCCTCACGGAATACCTTGGGGTGTCTTCTTTCCAAAATGGGGTCACATGTGGGTATTTATACTGCCCTGGCATTTTAGGGTTCTAAAGCGTGAGAAGAAAATGCGTAAAAATGCCCTGTGAAATCCTAGAGGTACTCATTGGTTTTAGGGCCTTGCATTTGGCTGCAAAAAGTGTCACTCATGGGTATCGCCGTACTCAGGAGAAGTAGGGCAATGTGTTTTGGGGTGTATTTTTAGATATACTCCTGCTGGGTGTGAGAAATATCTCTGTAAATGACAACTTTTAAAAAAATGTATACAAAGTTGTCAATTTACAGAGATATTTCTCTCACCCAGCATGGGTATATGTAAAAATACACCCCAAAACACATTGCCCTACTTCTCCTGAGTACGGCGATACCACATGTGTGCCACTTTTGCAGCCAAGATGCGCAAAGGGGCCCTAAAACCAATGAGTACCTTTTAGGATGGCATTTTTACGCATTTTTCTTCTCACGCTTTAGGGCTCCCTAAATTGCCAGGGCAGTATAAATACCCACATGTGACCTCATTTTGAAAGAAGACACCCCAAGGTATTCTATGAGGGGCATGGCGAGTTCACAGAAGATTTTTTTTTGGCACAAGTTAGCGGAAATTGATTTTTATTGTTTTTCTCATAAAGTCTCCCTTTCTGCTAACTTTTGACAAAAGTTAAATTTTTCACGGACTCACTATGCCCCTCAGCGAATACCTTGGGGTGTCTTCTTTCCAAAATGGGGTCATTTGTGGGGTGTTTGTACTGTTCTGGCATTTTGGGTAGGGCTAAACTGTGAGCAGCCATGTAAAGCTAAAGGTACTCGTTAGAATTTGGGCCCCTTATGCATTCAGGTTGCAAAAGTGTCACTCATGTGGTATCGCCAGTACTCAGGAGAAGTAGGGCAATGTGTTTGGGGTGTATTTTACATATACCATACTTGTGTGAGAAATATCGTTGTAAATTGACAACTTTGTATAAAAAAATTAAAAAGTTGTCGTTTACAGCGATATTTCTCACACAAAGTATGGGTATATGTAAAAATACACCCCAAAACACATTGCCCTACTTCTCCTGAGTACGGCAATACCACATGTGTGCCACTTTTTTGCAGCCAAGATGCGCAAAGGGGCCCTAAAACCAATGAGTACCTTTAGGATTTCACAGGGCATTTTTACGCATTTGGATTCTCACGCTTTAGGACCCCTAAAATGCCAGGGCAGTATAAATACCCCACAAGTGACCCCATTGTGGAAAGAAGACACCCCAAGGTATTCCATGAGGGGCATGACGAGTTCACAGAAAAAAAAAATAATTTGGCACAAGTTAGCGGAAATTGATATATTTTTTTTTTTTTTACAAAGTCTCATATTCCACTAACTTGTGACAAAAAATAAAATTTTACATGAACTCGCCATACCCCTCAGCGAATACCTTGGGGTGTCTTCTTTCTAAAATGGGGTCACATGTGAGGTTTTTGTACTGCCCTGGCATTTGAGGGTCTCCGCAATCATTACACGTATGGCCAGCATTAGGAGTTTCTGCGATTCTCCTTATATTGAGCATACGGGTAATGAGATTTTTTTTTTTCGTTCAGCCTCTGGGCTAAAAAAATAAAAATAAATGAACGGCACAGATTTTTTTTCATTCGCATCGGTCAATGTGGATGAAAAAATCTCTGCCAAAATCAGTGACTGCGGTTCGGTGGGCTGGGCGCTAGCTACCTAACAAGTAGCTAACTAACTGGCGGTGATAGGGGACCCTTATGCCCCATTCACACGTCCGAAATTCTGTTTGTGGAACGGAATTGCGGACCCATTCATTTCTATGGGGACAGACTTTGTCCCGCTCGGATCCGGAATTGCGGATCCGCACTTACGGGTCTGCACTTCCATTCCGCAAAAATATAGAACATGTCCTTTTCTTGTCCGCAATTGCAGACAAGAAAAAGCATTTTCTATATAGTTCTGGCAATGTGCGGATCTGCAAAATGCGGAAAGCACATTGAAGGTGTCTGTGTTTTGCGGATCCGCGCCGCGGATCCGTGGCACGGATCTGTGGATCCGCGGATCCGCAAAACACATATGGACATGTGAATAGAGCCTTACAGGGGGGTGATCAGTGACAGGGGGGTGATCAGAGAGTCTATATGGGGTGATCAGGGGTTAACAAAGGGTTAATAGTGGTTATAAAGTGAGGGGGGGTGGGGGGGGCAGTTAGTGTAGTGTTTGGTGCAACTTTACATTGTTACCTGGTCCTCCTCTGGTGGTCGATCCCAGTAAATGGGACCACCAGAGGACCAGGTAGCAGGTATATCAGACGCTGTTAACAAAACAGAGTCTGATATAGCTGTTTGATCTAATTTATTTTACATTTACAGCCTGCCAGCGATGGATCATCGCTGGCAGGCTGTAGTATAACTGCAGAGCCGCGCTCTGCTGTGAACGCGCGCGCGTTCACAGCAGATCTCGCCTCTCGCGAGATGACGCACGGATGCGTCCAGGAGGAACAAACTTGCCGCCGCCTGGACGCATCCGTGCGTTAGGCGGTCGGCAAGGAGTTAAAGAGAACCTATTACTATGAAAATACAATGCAGTCTTAAGGCAGCATGTTATGGAGCAGAGGGAGCTGAGCAGATTCATATACAGTTTTATGTTTTTTGGAAATGATTCAGCAAAACTTAATTTATTGCTATAACTCTTAACTCTTTCTGAGCACAGTACCCTAGTGGGCAGTGTAATCACTGTCAATCACTGACAAAACTGCCCGCTTGGCTATATATCAACCTGCTCAGCTCCTCCTGCTCTATAATGTGGCGTCACTGCATTTCATGGTGACGGGGTCCTTGTGTGAATGACACACAAGAAGTGGTGACTTTATTTTTAGGGAAAAACACATCCCATAAATTTTTATTGCCAACAGCATAACGAGGTTGGTCGGCGCTGAGCATGCACACAGATTTCCCAGCCACCACAATTATAATGGAGCATCTGTCAAATGTACTAACAGTAATTGACATGAAAATACATTTAACCATGTGATGGTAAGCTCCATATTCAACCGCGTCCATGCTGCCATCTGCATATTTTGGCCTTATTAAGCGCAGACCACAGACTCTACCGTTCTGTTGTAAAAATTCAATATCCAAAATACTAAGTACTGTCACATTTCTTTTTACTGTACTCAAGGGCTGGTTTATGAAAAGCCATGAAAACAAATGTGTTTTGCAAAACCATAAAACCATAATGGAGATAGCGCCTAGTAAATTAAATGCTCCAGAAAAGAAAAATAAGCAGGGTAATGGCTGCCACAGGCACTGAGAGGGATTGTGGGCTCATAAATCAAGTATTTCACTCATTAAAAGCAAATGTACCAATTGACGACATTAGCGAAAGGACACATGTCATCTGCAAAAAGCAACTGGCCCCAACCTTGCGTGAAAGTCATCACAGTTTCCTGACATGAATGTCAATTTTTTTCTTACCAAAATGTGCCCATTTTCACCTAGGGGAGGATAAGCTTTGGGGTCACTTCAAGGCCTAACAAGTTGCAAAACCAATTTTCTGTAATCGACTAACAATAATGTACCTTGTAACGTCTTTGTTCTCATCAACTCCTTCTACAGAGAAGTAAATGTGATGTACTTCATGAATTGTTGCCCACGTTTTCTATGCATGTAATATCTGTGGTCACCAGGCGGTATTCTGTGCACCACTAAAGATCCGCTCATAATCCAAAATAGCGTGTACCAAACTTGAAGTTACTGCTCTGCTAGCCACATCTCCCTCCCCCTCTCTCACTCTCTCTTTCTCCCCCCCCCCCCTCTCTCCATCTATCTCTCCATCACTCTCTCTTTCTCCCCGTCTCTCTCTCTCTCTCTCTCTCTCTACATTGCAGTCGCTATAAACTATGTTAAATTTCATGGGCCCAAATTGAGTTAAGTTGTAGGAGAACTGCATGCACCCTAAAGGCAGATCACAGGATTGCTTCAGGACCCAGGAGGAGAAAGAACCCAACACTTATCTCCTTTCCTTTTTCAATTCTGAGATGAAAGCACTACATTTCATGCAGCAGCCACCAGGGGGAGCTCAGTGCAAATATATTATTATAGCTTCCATTGCACTATATAAACTTCCATACATGGAGCGCCACCCAATGGTGGCTGCAGGCGGCCTTTATAATATGTGAAAAGTGAAGCTGGCGAATTTATTGATCTATTTATGCCAGCCGTCTGGTGTAAATGCATTTAGAAATTTGCTGTTCATGATTAGCGCTGTATTCTTCATTCACCTTTTCCACTTTTTCCAACACAAAAGTCAAATAAAGTGGGTGAGGCCGAGGACGGCTTTTTCTTATTACAGTTTCTTTTCTATTAAAATTTCAGGGGGGCCGATACTAAGCTTTGCAATGGGGCTCTATGAGATCTGTGTATGACCTTGAACCACACTGAATCAAAGCCCAGGTGATGGAAAGCCTAGCCACACCTTTGACTTAGGTGTAGCCTCAATCTCTGCACCCCTTGTAAGTACACCAGAATGGCCACTTTCAGACAAGCGAGTTGCATACTGCGGACTCGCAGCGTGAGTATGCAGCAGCTCCCGTCCTGAACTTCCACCACTGACGGGGTCGCATAGCATTATTTGGATTTATGATGCTATATAACCCTTAGAGGTCTGAAATGTATAGGATAACACTGACATCATTATGTTAGTGTTATCCAATACATTCCAGAACTGTAAGGGTTACATAGAATTCTAAATCAATATAATGCTATGTGACTCTGTCAGTGCTGGAAGTTCAGGACGGGAGCTGCTGCATACTCACGCTGCGAGTCCGCAGTATGCAACTCGCTTGTCTGAAAGTGGCCATTGGAAGGTGGTGATGGAACAAGTCTCAGAAATCAAAATATTGGGTGACACACTAACATTTAAAACATCTGGGATAAAAAAAAATCTGGGATTTAAAAAAAGTCTGCTTTTCGTTCAGTGACAGTGTCACCAAGGCGCATGTGGCGCATGTGCCACTTTGGCAGTTTTGGGCTCAAAAAAGGGAATTATTTTTGAGCTCAAACTCCATATCCTGAATAAAATCTAATCTGAATCACCAAATAGACCCTAGTGGCAAGTGATAGATCCAATTTTATCTGCAAGGCCCACAATGCTTCAGAGACTGGGCCTACTGGAGGACTGGTGAGCCAGTCCAACCCTGCACTTGGGACATGTCACTGTCGAGACCTGTCATTGTCTGCAGTTGTAAACATGAATCCAGCCAGAAGTAAGATCGTCAAATGAGCCAGGGCACCAGAACTGAGTGGAGATTAGCAGGTGAGTATTCTTTTCTATCATTAGATGTCACACTGGAGGGACTAGTCAAACAGCAGTTAATAGTCATAATCTTGGGAAAAACCCCTTTAAGAGATTTCAAAGCAGCACTATTAGCCACAAGAACTCATTCCCACATATCTGTGCCTCCACGGCTCCACCTAGCGAAAAAGAAATGCTAAAAACTGAATATGCCACATCGACATATGTTGTTTTCCTTTTGCTTTATTTCAAAAAGCAAATATTTGCATGAATATTCAATCTGTTCAATCCGCACATGTACTAATAACCCGTGTTAGCGGATTTAAAAATATGTCCTTTGCTGCATCATAAATACATAGTCGACAACTGTATATTTATGAGAACAAACATGAATATCAAATGAATTGAAGCCATGGCATAGAGATGTGATAGAACGCTGAACAGCAATCCTACAAAAAAGATTCCGTACGTGACCACAGATCTCATAGGGCCCCATGGCAAAACGGGGCCCTTTGCGCCACCAGTTTCTAGGTATGTGTGCATCACTCACACGCATGCAGACAGCAAAGCACACCATCCCAGATTTATGATGAATTTACATTTTTTTATTAAGCAGAAGAAATTGTAACAAAAAAATAAAGTGCTCATCCTCAATTTTCCAGCTTCACGTCACACTATTACAAAGCTGTCTGCCTGCAGCCACCACTAGGTGGAGCACAGTGTATAGGAATCTATAATAACATGTTTTCACTGAGCTCCCCCTAGTGGCGGAGAGATGTGATGAAACACAGCACAGCAAATCTACAGAAAAGATTCTGCACGTGACCACAGGCATACACAGATGTTATAAGGCCCCATGGCAAAACTAACTATGGGCCCGTTTGTGTCACCAGTTTCCTAGTATGTGTGCATCAACCACTCCCAGACAATGCAAAGCTGAACGTCCCAGATTTCTGACATATTTAATATTTTTATTGTTAAGCAGAAGAAATGTTAATTTAAAAATTGTAATAAAAAAAGGCGCCCATAGCCTCACCCACTTTATTTGACTTCTGTGTCGGGAAGAGTTGAACAGTCAAAAGTATGGTACCCATTCAGCAAATTTCTCAAAGGATTTAGACAACTGGCATACGTACATTGATAAACTCCACAGATTCACTTCACATATTACAAAGCTGTCTGCCTGCAGCCACCACTAGGTGGAGCTCAGTCCATAGGAGTTTATACAGTGCAATGGAAGCCGAACTCAGTAATCATTTCTTCAGTTGTGCTGGTATAATTAATGCTGTGCTGTGATTGGCTGCTTTTGGATAGTTTGATAAATCTGTCCTCTCATTGTAGTGGGATTGTCCCCATTAAAAGGTGGCAGGCTTAGTTAAGACTAAGGACTAAAATGTGGAATCATAGTCAGAGCCTCATGTATAAAGGCTAGCAGAACAGTCGCCCGTAATTACCAGTTTTCCTAACTGTATTTTTTTCTGTGCAGATTTTATTATTTGATCAAATTATTTGATTGGTTGCTATGGGCAACTATGACTTTTCATACATTATGCTGGGCAATATTTATCAAACCTGTCTGTCACACTGCAGCGGTAACATTTCCACAAAAGTTTTAGAAATAAAAGCTGAAGTCTTATTGGTTGCTACAAGCAACAGGATGAGTTTCTCCGTTAGACTGTTTTGATAAATGAGGTCCATTGTGTGACATTTATCAATAGTGTTGTCTCCTTGTCATGAGTCTGGATTTTTGCTGGACAATCCCGTAAAGGAACCACAAAGGGGGTAAAGTTTATGCTAAAAAGGGGCCTAAAATGGTCTACGTATTATAAATATTGCACGTTTTATGTAGTCTTGGTAAGAATAGCACTGCATACAGGTAGAGAAGGAACCCTGATGGTCGCCCAAGTCAATGAGATCTGTTGGGTGCCGCTGAGATCCATAAAACGACAGAACCTGCATAGTAGTACATAGTTGTGTAAAGAGCACTCGCTGTCAGGTCACATGGAGTCTGTTTTCAAGAGAAACCAACTGAAATTTGAAGGCAGCCATGTAAATGAAGGAAATATACTGTCAGCTGTCTATTTCATCTGAGGGGTCTCTGCGGAATCATGTAACGCAAAGGACAATGCACTGATATTTGGCACAGAACTGGTTAAAAAAAGAGCAAGAAATCAAAAGACAAAAGAAAACGTCAGTAATGATTGAATTCCACAGTCATTACCCTCTTCCCCTAGCACACAAAACACGTGTGAATCTCTGGCGAAAATTGAAACAATCCCAGAAGTATTTAGCGTGACCATCTCCAGTGTCATCAAGCATGGTCCAGCGATGAGGCAAGCACATGGTGAAGCAGCTGCGATTGCCGGGGATATAGCAACTCTATAGTCAGCCATGATATAAAATATAAAAGATCAGCAGAGCAAAAACCAAGAAACTTCCAAAAAGATCAATCAACAGCTTGAGTATTTTACCGTTATCTAAAATTTCCAGTGTGAAATGGTATTTGTTCTGCAGCCCGTTGACCCAGAGGCTCAAAGATGGACCTGCACTGGTGTTTTAGGACACCAGACATGTTATGATCGTTGTGAATTATATGAATAAAAAGTTGATCATTCATTAACAAATAGACATTTTTACATGCCCCCCGTGTCCAAAAAGAGGCGTGATAAGGGTGGGATGTGGATCAGGCCATCGGCCCTGGAATATTTATCATTATTTATGCCAGTGTAATTTAGTGCCATTACCACTTCCGCACCCCGCTACTGTCTCCTGTGGTCAAATGACATGTCATCCTATGTCTTTATTGCAGGTCCTATACAATGTGCATTACTATTCCTATGTAACTGTTAATGTTCATGTAGTTCACCTGGTTTACCAGAAGGTGGCAGCAAGCATGGCAGAGCTACATTTATAGAGAATGGAACCCTTCTTTCTATTCTAACTCTCCCTCTAAGGAGGGTAGGGGACTAGTTAGTTGGAGTGAGTTGCAGTTTACCCCCTGCCAAGGGTGGGTGTGCAGCAGATGCAGGTTCCTGCTCGACATGCCTAGCGTAAGCCAGCCAGAGCACCTTCAGCTCTGCTAGATGTGGAGGACACAGCTTGGAGCCTCTGAAGCCAGGAGGAGTTTTCCCTGGACAAATCTAGAAACAGACTACAGAGAGAAGTTGCAGCAAAGAAAGAAGCAAAGTTCTACAGTAAACTTGTCAGCACAGAAGAGCCAGAGAGCTACAGATGTAGCAGAGTTAAGTTTATTTGCCTGCCAGAGTCAATGCTAACGCCTGCTGGGAACCAAAACATAGCCTGAAACTGTTGGAGAAACGTTTATTCAAGTAAGGCTGTTATTGAACTTCATCACAAGGTCTGGACTCAATTTATTTCTTCTAATCCCTCAATTATTTACCCTATTTGCTCTGCTTCGGACGACAACGCCTGGGATCCAGTGTATCCAGGTAGGACACCGTGACACGTGCACCAACATTAAGGGACATTTAGGCCACCCTACACCACTCTGGCATTCCTACACCTGGGTACCATCTACTACATTACTAAAAGGGGCCCTTGTCCTTGTTGCTTCACTGGAATCACGAACAACATTTGCTTTAAGGGACCCATAGCCGTTGCCATGCGTCGTACCAGAAACAGGAGTAAATTATGACTGAAAGTCTATGTCTCCTTTGGCAGCACAGGGTCCATCTGTACTGGCGTAGTACACGGTGTTCTTGACAAATCAGGACATAAGAGTGATTTTCCATAGGAAAATTCTCATTGTTCCAGATACCAGTGCCCTCTTATTGACCGCCATCCAGAGAGTATAAACCATCAGAATCGTTGGCACGAAAGTGTCCTATGACCAGCTTTAGATGACGGTTTCTCAAGCTCTTTTTGTCTCATTGACTTAAAAGGATTCTCTTCTTTCAACAATCCCTACTTGTTAGAACAATCCTCTAAGTAAATTACAAGGTTTCCCCTTGCTGGGACCTGGAGCACTCAGCTGTAATCTGTGGACAAGCCTGGAAGCAAAATTTAAAATTTCCCTTTCCCTGCAGCACTGCCACTAGGTATTGCAGAGGTCCTGCAAAGCAAAAAGAGAGGTGCTGTTTGTAACCACTCTCCACTCTGGAAAATTGATAAGGATCCTGAGGAACCCCCAATATTACCTTCAAATTCCCTAATTGGGTATTTTTGTAAAGGGAATAACCCATTGAAGATTAAAAGCTTTCTTGGGATAGGCCATCACTTTTTGATTGGTGGTGTTTGACCTTAGAAACCCCTGCTTATGAAGGGACTGCATGTGCAAGTCCGAAGACAGAGTCTATAAATGCTTAAATCATGTAGCATGATAATTAAAGGGGTGTTACGGGAGTTTGATATTGATGAACTATCCTCAGGATATGTCATTGATATCAGATCGGTGGGAGCGCCAGATCCAGGCATGCTCAACTGTTTGAAGGAGGCCACAACGCTCACCTTTAAACAGCTTACCAAGCACAGCTCTGTACATTGTATTGCAGTTCAACTCACGTGAATGAGCTGCCACTAGACCTTGTGACCAATGAACTTGACGTCACTGGCCTCTGAAGAGGCTGCATTACTCCAGTAAGTTTCAAACATGATTGGCAGGTCCGAGGATTGGACCCCCGTCAATCGGATATTGATGACCCTCTTAAGCAGGATTGTTATTTAAGCAAATTCCATCTGGGACATTTTTGGCATATCCACAGGAATCTAGGACCTGCTCCCATCTGTACAACAAGGCCCTGTCATGCCCATCCAGGTATGGAAAGTTGGCTGTGCAGTCGTAGCTCTCTCAATTCACTTCAATACAAATTCTGAATATAGCACTTGGCTATTTTCTGGCCTATCAGACATCCTGTGGATACACCATAAATGTCCCAGATGCCATAAATGTCCCCTTTCACCAATGTCATGCAGGAGTTGATAAGCATGGATAACCATTACCCATAGACCATAGCTGGATATCTGCTTTAAATAAGTTCTCGTTTTCCTTAAAAATATCTCCTATCGATGGTTAGACCTGTACCCGGTAGGGGGTAGAAAGTTACAAAGCAGCTGTCTAAACAAATGTGTTACTTCCACAATGAATGCTCGGTCTTTCACATCCCATCCTACAAAAGTACGTCCCATTAAAAAGATATATTTACCGAGTGCAACTCCTTTCCCGGTTCTCTGTAAAATGAGATTTTATATTATACCACTGGTGATGTTGCGGATTTATTATAAATGGGAATACGCTTTCCCCCTCATATGGTTGTGATGAGTATGGAGCCCGTGAATGGAAAGCTCTGTTTTTGGAGAGTGTACGGCACATTGGGGGATATAGAGTTGCCCTGATCCTTTAGGAATTTATTACTTTATATCAGACTTTATATGGGTTCATGTGACTTATGCCAAAGCTGAAAATACTACCGGTTGTCCGCTGTTCTTTATGTATTGCCAACAAAAGTTGTGTCATTAATACACACCAGCATACTGGTCTTTATACAACTTTTTATGTGCTGAACAGGGATATCCAATGACTTTTTGCAGTTTTCCCCCAATGTCCTCTTAAATAACGTATTTATATTTTGTTTATTGATGCCATATACTACATCATCCGGTCTTGTTATGTTTTCTCCTGATCACTTGTAAAAAACTATATAGGATATTAGGGATGCACGGCATAAAAAATCAGACTATAAAAGGCAATACAAGGCGCACCCAAGTTTAGATGGGGAGAAAAAGGACTTGAAACAGTCACTGTCACTTTAAATAACCTCTGATACAACGCCCTTCCCAATTTCTGCTACTTCTGCATATCTGTCACACTTTTTTGCGGGGGAGGCGTACAGCACACCAGTGTGCTCTCCGTAACTTTTGTAGAAATGATAGAGGTGAATGGATCCGCATCTGATCCGCTTTTAATTTTCATGTGAATGGACCCTTAATTAGAACCTGTCTGGCAATGTGAAGCAGCTAGAAGGTCTCAAAAAGCAGCACATGTTGCCATATTCTAAAGAGAGTGAAATACAGATGCAAAACAGTCCGGAAAGGGCTAGAAAGCCATTGTTATGGCTCTGTGATTCCAGAAAACCACACTGACAGCCATTATTCACAAATGAAGAAAACTAGGAATAGTGGGGAACCTGGCTGGCCTACCAAAATTTTGCCAAAAGCATTCAAAAATTCATCCAGGAGATCAGAAGACCTGAAGAATTATAGGCTTTAGGGCTCATGCACACAGCGCATTTTTTGCGGGTCGAATGCGAATCCATACACTTCAATGGGGCCGGGTGAACCCATACACTTCTGCGGCACCTGCAAAAAAATAGAACCTGACAAGGATAGGACAGTTCTTTTATAGGCCGGATGTTCTGCTCTGCATGTCACGGCCAGTATCAGTGTTTTGCGGATCCGCAATTTGTGGATCACAAAAATGGCTACGTCGGTGTGCAAGGGCCCTTACTTGCAGTTAAAGAGGTTTTCTCATCAGACAATGGGGCATATTTCTAGGGTATGCCCCCATTGTCTTATACGTGTGGGTCCCACCACTGTGACCCGCACCTATATCGAGAATGGAGCCCTGCAAAGTCGTCGCTGGAGGAGGACTCCAGTCCAGCCACCACCAAGCGCTCTCCCCATAAAAGTGAATGGGAGCGCCCCGTGCATGACCGGCCACCGCTCCCATTCACAAAGGTTCATGTCACATTTCCTAAAAAAAAAATTAGATTACCCCCCAAGACTTGTAGGATAGTATTTTGTGGACTGATGAGTAAAAGGTGGGACTTTTCGGAAGACATGGACTTTTCGGAAGACATGGACAGATGTTATGTTACATCTGGTGTAAAGCTATGACTGCATTCAGCTATAAAAACATCATACCAATGGTCAACCATGGTGGTTGGCAGTGTGATGGTCTGGGACTGCTTTGCTTCTACAGGACCTGAATGACTTGTATTCATTAATGTAACCATGAATTATACTCTCTAACAGAAAATCCTAAAGGAGAATGGCTGCCCGACAGTTTGATACCTAAAGCTCATACAGTTGGATTATGCAGCAGGAGTCAGGACAATGATCTGAAGCACATAAGCAAGTCCACCTCTGAATGGCTCAATAGCAACACAAATAAGGTTCTGCTGTAGGCAGGTCAAAATTCTGACTTGAATCCCCTTGAGATGTTGGGGCAAGACCTTACATGAGCAATTCATGTTTAAAAACTCTACAATATAGCTGAGTGAAAAAAATCTGCAAAGAAGAGTGAGCCAAAATTCCTCTACGACTATGTAAAAGACTTATCACAAGTTATTGCAAGTGATTAATTGCAGTTGGCACTGCCAAGGCTGGCACGGCCACTTATTAGGTTTAGTGCGGCCATTCATTTTCAGATGGGGCATATAGACTTTGAGTACATTTTTATCTTCAATAAATGGAATGAATATGAAAAAGAAGTAAAATAGAAAATATCAGGTGGGGTGGGGGGTGACGGGGTGTTAGATACTTTTTATGGCACTGTATGCCAAAGAACAGGAGCTAGGAATATACCTGCTTTGGCAGCATACACAGAGGGCTCATCAGGTATGAGTGCATGGAATATAAGACAAACAACACCATGAAGATTCTGAAAACCATAAGGCCTAATTCACAGGTCTGTATTTTTTTTCGCATTATTTCTGCAAAAATGCGTAAATAATGCGGGAAGATATGCGGACCCATTCATTTCAATGGGTCCGCAAAAGATGCGGAGAGAATTCTGTATGCTCTCCGCATCCGCAAATCCTTTCATTTCCGCAATGCGGAACCATAAATAAAGTAGAGCATGTCCTACTTTTGTCTGCAAATTGCAGACCGTAGGCCCATTGAAGTGAATGGATCTGCATAAATCCGGATGACATGCGGAAAGGTTACAAAAGTCATCTGCATGTGATCCGTATTTGCAGATCCGTAATTATGGATCCACAGGAAATGAAAAGTTACCCTGGAAACATCTTTTTTTTCTCTTGTTCTTCTAGATTTTTGCGGAAATACGGAAACACGGAAGGTATACGGAGACACTAATAAACAAAAACGGAAGAGTTTTGCAGAAACACGGATCCGCAAAAAAACACCCGTGATTCTGGAAAGAAAAATTACTGACGTGTGAATAAGGCCTAAGGGTACGACCACATATAACATATATGAACCACATATAACACATATGGACCACATATAACACATACTGTACATTGCGGATTCTCAACAGCACAATTGTCGAAAGTTCACAGCACTTTTCTCACAAATCTCATCCTCATGCTGTGGACATTTTCCTCAAGAAAATCAGCAGCATGTCACTTTGTGTTGAGGTTTTCACCCTTTGCAATGCATTTAGCAAAGCACTCTCCAGGGTCTTCCTCAGCTTGACAAGCATACAATGGGAATCATTTATCAAAGACCAACATTTTATGCCGGCCTTTGATAGCCCCTGAGCTGCTGGTGGATGCTCCTAATTTGTAACGGGGTGCAGGCCTCATCACGAATTAAGTGCATCCTCTGCCAGTCCATGCGCCTAGATTGAAATCTACCTCAGCCCTTGACGGGAGAAGATTTCAATCATCATTTACGCTAGTTTCCTGGAGCAAATGTTAGGCCCATTCAGACGAGCGAATGTCATGATGTAGACTTGTAGCGCAGCTCCGGTCCTGAACTTCCAGCACTGCTGGGGTCGCATAGCATCATAAAGATTTATGATGCTATGTAACCCTTAGCAGGGGCTGACTGGGAACTTAAAGTGGTCCAGGAAAAAATACTAAAAGTGGCCCCATTTTGTAGTCGGGTCCAAATTGATGGAAGGCTGGGCTAACACAAGTAGGCAGGGCCAGCAATACCATATTGTGGCACAATATACCACCCCAACAGAGCCAAATACCTCAGTCCATCACGCTTCCCCTAACCAGCCATGAGGAGGGCTCAGGCGACCCCCTGGGCATCTGCCCACTGGGAAATTTCCCTGAAAGGTCTATGGCCAATCTACCCCAGACCCTTAGAGGTCTGGAATGTATTGGATAACACTGACATAATGCAGTCAGTGTTATCCAATAGATTCCAGAACTGTAAGGCTGGGTTCAGACTTCAGCGTATTTGATACGCGCGTTTTAGTTGCGTGTATTACATCGCGTTTTTGGAAATAAGAAACGCACGTTGTTCGCCCTTTCATGTGATTGACCACTCTGGCATCAATCACAATACGCGTGACAAAACGCCCCAAAGAAGCTCCTGTACTTCTTTGGGCGTAGGGCATTTTACAGCGCGTTCGTACGCTCTGTAGAACGCTCAGGTGAGAACCATGCCCATAGGGAAACATGGGTTTTCGCCTGTTGAGCGTTTTACAGCGCGTAGGAACGCGCTGTAAAACGCTCAGGTGTGAACCCAGCGTAAGGGTTACATATCATCATAAATCAATATAATGCTATGCGACGCAGGCGTTGGGGAAGATTTATCAAAACTGGTGTAAAAGAAAACTGGCTTAGTTGTCCATATCAACCAATCAGATTCCACCTTTTATTTTTGAGATCTCCTTTGGAAAATGAAAGGTGAAATCTGATTGGTTGCTATGGGCAACTAAGCCAGTTTTCCTTTACACCAGTTTTGATAAATCTTCCCCGATAAGGCTACAAAGTCTAGAACAAATCTACTATGAAGCCACAGAAGGAACTACTTCATTAGGAAGCATAAAATAGCAATGTCATCCCATACCAGTACTCTGTAGAGCGGACATGGACTATCCCACTACATGGATAATTTATTATCGCCTGTGCAATGCCTGCATCACATAGGAATGCAGCAAATTCCTCCTGATCTACTGATTAGCACAAGCCAAGAGGCCTGAGCGGCAGCTGAGGCGTTTACAAGAGCTGGCAATCTTCCCGAAGCTTCACTGCAAATTCTGCATGCAAATTAAATGAGTTGTGATTTGCTTCATTAACTCCGAGCTGATGTATTGCACCAGTCTAACATTTGTGCAGACACACACAAAAAAAAAAGAAAA
Organism: Bufotes viridis; assembly: GCA_033119425.1. Lineage (NCBI taxonomy): Eukaryota > Metazoa > Chordata > Amphibia > Anura > Bufonidae > Bufotes > Bufotes viridis. Next base: position 465,367,773 of record CM065592.1, on the reverse strand, counting down.
AAAGAAATTTCACGCTGCAGTTTTCTGACTACAATTCAGTAGGAATAATTTTTCATTTTCTTTTTTTCTTTCAGCTTTTTTTTTTCTTTTTATAAAACTTAATTGGAATGAATGTGGACACGCAGTCGTAACTGGAAAGAGTCTTATTTATAACAGCATCAAGCACTTAAATACTTGAAAACAGCTTGAACACAGGAAGACGCTCCCGAAAGAAATGCTAAAGGGATGTCACAGAGAAGTGACATATGTTTTAGGTGCCATCTAGTGGTGCTGGGTAAAACTGCATGGAGTGAATGTGTTCCAGCATGGATTCCACACGTAAGGCTACTTTCACATGTGTGTTTTCCTTTCCTGTTCTGAGATCCGTTAGAGGATCTCAAAACCAAAGGAAAATGCTTCGGTTTTGTCCCCATTCATTGTCAATGGGGGCAAAACTGAACGGAACAAAGTGCACCAGAATTCATACAGTTTCGTTGCTTTCCTATGACGCACACAAAAGCGCTGCAAGGAGCGGATCCCTCGACGATCAGCTATTTGAGAAAGCACTGGCTCTTGCAGTAGCGTCGCTGCCTTCTTGCAGCGTTCACTGACCCTCAGTTCACACTTGCGCGATATGAATGCATTGCACCCGCACTGAATCCTGATCCATTCATTTCAATGGGTCTGTGTACATGAGCATTTTTCTTCACGCATCACTTGTGCGTTGCGTGAAAATCGCAGCATGTTCTATATTCTGCGTTTTTTTTAAAAACGCATTGCATCCATGTGGAAAAAAATGGAAAAAAAAAACTGAACGCAATCGCAGGCAAAACTGAATGGCTTTGCCTGTGAATCGCACAGTTTTCACTGAACGCATCCGCAACGCATCCAGACCTAATCCGGACACACTTGTGTGAAAGAGGCCTTAGGGTACATGCACATGACCGCATGTGTTTTGAAGTCCGCAAATTACATCCATATGCCATCCGTTCGTTTTTTTTCTGCGGAACCATTGTAACAATGCCTAAAACGGACAGGAATTGGACATGTTCTATTTTTTTTTTTTTGCGGGGCTACGGAACGGACATACGGTGAACTGCACACGGTGAATGGAAATGAAATGAATGGGTCCGCATCCTATCCGCAAGAAAAACGGAACAGACACGGAAACAAACAACGTTCGTGTGCATGTAGCCTAAGGAGAAGAATGTCAATCATCAGGAGGGGAGCAGGAGCTCATAAATAATCATGACTCTTCCCAGGGAGTCATGACTCTTTTCCAGGCTGCAGCGGTTATACTGCTCGTCCTCGGCAACCATTTAATATTAGCATTCTGAAATCAATGTGCCTGAAGACAGGTTACCTTTAAGGTGAAACTGTCACCACGAAAATGTAGTCTTATCTGTAAGCAGCAAGCAATAGAGGAGGAGGAGCTGAGCAGATCGATATATAGATTTATGGAAAAGATTCAGTAAAACTTGCATTTATACATCTAAATCTCTGTTCATTCAGAGCTAAGGAGTCATGTGGGTGGTCTTAATCAGTGATTGACAGCGATCTGTGTATGCGCACTGTCCACTACTGAGCTCAGAAAGAGCAGAGATTTTTCCTATAAAACTATATATCAATCAACTCAGCTCCTCCTGCTCTATAACATGCTGCCTGTAGACTGCACTGCGTTTTAAAGGTGACAGGGTCCCTTTTAATGTATATGTTGTCATGGAAAATGTAAGAAAATCTCTAAATCACAGTAAACCACCAAAGTGCTAACTCCAGCTCCATAGGACCTTCAGTGATTATTGCAGCCTCAGGTATCATGCACACAACCGTATCTTTTCTGTGATGCTCAAAACAAGGATAAAGTCTGTGTTGTGTCCGTTTTTTTGTGAACCCGTTGATTTTATTGGGTCCGTGGTCCAAAATTTGCCCCCAAGAATAGACATGTTCTATCTTTTTGCAAAACAGACACATGGATGCGGACAGCACACAGATGACATTCGCATGCAGTCCGTTTTTTTTTTTTTTTTTGCAGACCCATACTAATGAATGTGTCCATGTGCAATCCATAAAAAATGCAGATAGGACATTTTTACAAAATACGGTTGTGTGCATGGGGCCTTAATTAGACTCCTTTGGTCATACGATCCCTCTTTAAACAATTGTAACGCTGAAATGCACTAGACCATAGCATATTCTCCAGTCAATAGATCTGATCTAAAAACTGAGCCATGATTTATCAGCCTAAGGCCGTATGCACACGACCGCATGTATTTTGCGGTCCGCAAAAAACAGATCCGCAAAACATATGGATGCCGTCCGTGTGCATTCCATATTTTGCATAACGGAACAGCTGGCCCTTAATAAAACAGTCCTATTCTTGTCCATAATGCGGACAATAATAGGACATGTTCTATTTTTTTGTGGAACGCAAATACGGAGATACGGAAACGGAATGCACACGGAGTAGCTTCTGTTTTTTTTGCTGACCCATTGAAATGAATAGTTCCGTATACGGTCCGCAAAACAAACGGAACGGACACGGAATGAAAATAGGCCTAATACATAGAAGTGTTGTAGCTACAATTCACAGAAGTCTGCAGATGGAGCTGTTGACTTGTCATTTTCACACTTAAGAAAACTCGCAGACACTGTGTCACACAGCAAGTACTGATATGACAGCCTAGTAGACACAAAGCAAATACATTGTTCCCTTTGTGACAGCAGCTTATTCTGCATGCGAAGTATGCAAGTTATGTATAAGTCTCTACTGAACATCTACAAATGTAAACAAAACTCCAAGATGGGTCTATGATGACACTTACTACAAGACATACACATTACAGTGTCAAAGCATTAACATAACACTGAGGCAGCTATCATGGTAGAATCATGTTCAAAATACTAATGGTCTCGTTCTTAATGCATTCTTTTATGTGAAATTATGATATAAAAACTAAATACTGTGATATAAATCAGCAGCCACCAGCCCACCAGTAGAGGGAGCTAATGAGTCTACTGCTTATCGTTTATACACTGAACTCAATAAAAAACAGCACACTGCTCCTAAGCTCCCTCTAGTGGCGGCTGCAGGAAGTCAGAATTTTATCATTTAAAGGGCTTCTGTCACCCCACTGACGAATTTTCACTAGCTGACATTAGCTACTTGCTAATGTCAGCTGAGTTCAAACATATGTTTCCTAACTTTTTTTCTGTTTTCAATCTTCTAAAAAACTTACTTTTGTGATATGTAAATTAGCTTCGCTACCAGCAAGTTGGGCGGGTACTTGCTGGTAGCCGCCGCATCTTCATGCCCTTGGAACGCCCCCTCTTCTTTTGATAGACAGGGCCAGCGCGCTCTCCTCCTCCCGCTGGCCCTGTCTGCAGCTGCAATCCCGCGCCTGCGCCGTATCGGTCTTTAGTCGGCGCAGGCACTCTGAGTGAAGGAGGCTCGCTTAGGCGCTCCGTCCTCAGTGCGCCTGCGCCCGATGACGTCAGCGCTACACCCGGAAGAGAAGACGCCGGCATCCCTGGTAAGGAGCAGGCAATGCCGGCGTCTTTTCTTCCGGGTGTAGCGCTGACGTCATCGGCGCAGGCGCACTGAGGCCTAAGCGAGCGTCCTTCACTCAGAGCGCCTGCGCCGACTAAAGACCGATACAGCGCAGGCGCGGGATTGCAGCTGCAGACAGGGCCAGCGGGAGGAGGAGAGCGCGCTGGCCCTGTCTATCAAAAGAAGAGGGGGCGTTCCAAGGGCATGAAGATGCGGCGGCTACCAGCAAGTACCTGCCCAACTTGCTGGTAGCGAAGCTAATTTACATATCACAAAAGTACGTTTTTTAGAAGATTGAAAACAGAAAAAAAGTTAGGAAACATATGTTTGAACTCAGCTGACATTAGCAAGTAGCTAATGTCAGCTAGTGAAAATTCGTCAGTGGGGGTGACAGAAGCCCTTTAACTCTAGTTTTATTCAATGGCTTTGGAGCTTTAGTCACTATAGAGAATTGTAACTTCACTCATAAAAAATTACAGATGGTTAAAAAAAAATTGAAAAAAAATAAATAAATATTAATAATAATAGATGCCAATTATGTCATATATATTCCTTTCTTATGGGCTGCTTGCTTCGGATGATCAGATGAAGGAGCCTCCGAGCAGAGAAAATCAACTGCAATCAACTTCTGGAAGGGCCAGCAGGAGTCCCCAAAGGTGATGTTAAAACTATGCAACCCCTCTGAAAGTAGCACTGAGAATAACTATGGACAGTTTCTGTTCTCTATCAGGTTCATTATATCATTATTAGGGATGAGCGAATCTGTAGAAGTTAGGGTTCGCCGGGTTCGGCTGAACTTCAGGTCAAAGTTAAGGACCCGAACTTGACCCCCAACCCCATTAAAGTCAATGGAGACCCGAACTTCACTTTATTATTTTCCATTACAACATGGCTATATCGGAAAATAATAGCATTCTTAAGACAGAATGCAAAACAATATGGACATTTAGGGGGTTAAAAAACAAAACAAAAACCTCATCTTATCCACTTGATCACGCTGCAGCAGCTTCTTCTATCTTCACTGAACAGGACATGCTATGTGCACAATGACGTCACCATGCTCTCCCACGTGGTGATGTCATCACTAGTGTTGAGCGAACCCGAACTGTAAAGTTCGGGTTCGTACCGAACTTTGCGAGTTCGGGTACCCGGGCCTGAACCCGAACTTTTTTGGAAAAGTTTGGGTTCAAGTTCGGTGTTCGGGCATTTAATAAAGCTTTTGAAAGGCTGCAGACTGCAAGCTTTTAAGCTGTGGGCACTTGGAAGCCATCACAGCCATACCTACTAATGACATGGCTGTGACTGGCCGGTGCATCACGTGACCCAGCCTCTATACAAGATGGATCACGAGTAGCACTGTCCATCAGCTCTGAGTAGTGCAGGGACAGGAAGCAGGCAGCTGAAGCGAGGGAGAATGTTAGGAATCTGGCTATTTGTTTTGTGGGTGACCTAAAAATGATTTTTTGTGGGTGCAATACACCAGCTTTGCACCCCTGATACAGATATATAATAATAAATCTTGCTGTTAATTCTGTGGGTGTCCTGTAGTGTTTTTTTGTGGGTGCAATGCACCATTTTTGTACACCTGAAACAAAAATATAATAGTTAATCCGTCTGTTAGTTTGGTGGGTGACATATACCTATTTTTGGTGTGAGATACACGTGCACTTTATACATGACAGGGAAATTAATATAGTTAATCTGACTGTTAGTTTGGCCAGTGACATATACCCATTTTTGGTTTGAGACACACGTGTACTGCATATATGACAGGGAAATTAATATAGTTAATCCATCCCACAGTACGTGGTTCCAAGCCTCCACTACTTTTCCAGGCGAGCCATCTCTGCCCTGCACAACCAAGTGGCGGACAAAATCAGGTGTGCACTGCGCAACACCATCTGTGGCAAGGTCCACATAACTACCGATACATGGACCAGTAAGCATGGGCAGGGAGGTTATATCTTCCTAACTGCACACTGGAGAAATGCAGTGGCAGTTGGGCCTGAGGCGGATAGCTGTTTGGCGCATGTCCCACCGAGGATTGTAGGACATTTCTCTTTGCCTCATGTTGCCTCCTGCTCCTACTCCGCTTCCTCCTCTACCGCCTCCTCATCCGGTCAGCGTAACACCTGCACGACCAAATTCAGCTTAGCCAAGGGGAAATGACAACAGGCTGTTTTGAAACTCATCTGTTTGGAGGAAAAAAAAACACTGCGCAGGAGCTGTTGTTGGGCATGAAACAACAAACCAATGAGTGGTTGATGCCACTGAGCATGAAGCCTGGCTTGGTGGTGTGTGATAACGAGCGAAATCTCATAGCAGCTCTGGGGCTAGCCGGTTTGATGCACAACCCTTGCCTGGCGCATGTGCTGAATTTGGTGGTGCAGAGGTTCCTGAAAAATTACCCGATATGTCAGAGCTGCTGCAAAAAGTGCGGGCCGTCTGTGCGCGCTTTCGGCGTTCTCACCCTGCTGCTGATCCCCTGTCTGCGCTGTAGTGTAACTTCGGCCTTCCTGCTCACCGCCTCATATGCGACGTACCCACAAGGTGGAACTCCAACTTGCACATGCTGGAGAGACAGCAGCAGGCGATAGTGGAGTTTCAGCTGCAGCACGCACGGGTGAGTCGCTCTGCGGAACACCACCACTTCACCACCATCGAGTGGGCCTCCATGCGGGACGTGTGTGCCGTGTTGCGCTGTTTTGAGTACTCCACCAACATGGCCAGTGCCGATGACGCAGTCCTCAGCGTTACTATCCCACTTCTATGTCTGCTTGAAAAAACACTTCGAGCAATGATGGATGAGGATGTGGCACAGGAGGAGGAGAAAGAGGGATAATTTCTACGGTTATCAGGCCAGTCATTCACAAGTGGCACAAATGAGCTACTACATGCTGCAGTGCCTGCCGAGTTGTCCACATTCTAACCAGTGCTGATTACTGGGTGGCCACCCTGCTGGATCCCCACTACAAGGACAATGTGCTGGAGCGTGATCCGAAGATGCGCGAGTACAAGCGCACGCTGGTAGACACACTGCTGATGGCATTTACACCTGACAGCGGGGGCTCAGTGGAAGCACAAGGCCAAGGCAGAGGAGGAAGAAGTCGCCAACGCAGCTGGGGCACCGCCAGCACCTCAGAAGGGAGGGTTAGCATGGCTGAAAGGTGGAAAAGCTTTGTCACCACGCCACAACAACCAGCACCACCAGCTGATACAGAACGTCTTAGCAGGAGGCAGCATTTCAGAAACATCGTGGAAGAGTACATGTGCATAAGCCTACACGTACTTACTGATGGGTCTGAACGTCCGAACGTGTGTTTAGCACAGCAGGGGGCGTTATCACAGGCAAGCGCAGCCGCCTGTCCACAGCCAACGTGGACATGCTCACATTCATTAAAATGAACCAGGCATGGATCCCACAGGACTTGTCCGTACCTGGTGCTGAGTATACAAGCATACCAGCCGCACCCACTCATTGCTATACTCCAGCGCACTTTCTCTTTACATTCTCTTTTGTCTTTCCCAATGTTTTGGGGTCTTCCCAAATTTTTAAAAAAAACAGTGGTGGCTACCTCCTCCTCCACCGTCGCTTCCACCTACACCACCACGTGCACCGCCTCCTCAACTTCCTACTCCACTTTGACCTCCGCCTCCTAGTTCAAGATAATTATTTGTTATTTTTTTCAATTGTGTTATTTTAAGTCATTTCCCTATCCACATTTGTTTGCAGGGCAATTGTCCTGCTCTTACCACCATTTTGCTTCCTTTTGCAACTCTCTAGTCCTTACTGCGACTATTTTACAGCCATTTTAGTTCACCAAAGTTTAGGTCCCGATTGACTTCAATGGGGTTCGGGTTCAAATTTGGGTTCAAGTTTGGGTCCTGACCCCGAACTTTGACCCGAAGTCCGGATGAACCTCGAGAACCCGAACATCCACAGGTCCGCTCATCCCTAGTCATCACGCATATCGCAGGTCCTTTGGCAGGTCCTGTTAATATTTTCCGATATAACCATGTTATAACAGGAAAATAATCAAATCACCCGAACACCGAACCCGGACTTCAGTGAAAAAGTCCGGGTTTGGGTCATCCCTAATCATTATTATCACCAGTGATGTTTTTTTTTTTAACTATGGTACTGTGATATTGCTTTCTATAGATTGATACAGTCATGTGAACAATTACAAGTCTGACATTCAATATGCTATTTGCATAGTGTGGTCGTTTTAACACAAGGTGAATGGAAATGGTGAAACACCAAATAAATAGCCTAGGCATACTACATTAATGCCACAGTGTGCCACGCCATGGCTGTAAGTATCTGGTCTTTTAAAGGGACACTTCCATCAGAAGGGGTATTTTTTTATAAACTCAATATTCAGAGACATTTTTTTAATTAATTTTTGGATGTTTTTCATATTGGCAATACTATACTATTAAAAATTAAAGGGGGTTTTACGGTATTGCGATATTGATAACCTATCCCCAGGTACGACGCCCGGCACCCCCACCAATGTTATTGCTGCTGCTCGCCGTCTACATTGCGGCAGAGTAATCACAGCGCCTCTGTCCCATTCACTTTAATAAGAAAGAGCAGTTGTAGTTACACAGCTCACTGCTGCATGGTGAGCAAGTAAACAGTGAAGAGAACGCAGCACTGATACGTCGCTGCGGTCTCTTCAGACAGTCAGACCCCCGCTTATTATGCCATATTATCCTTCTCTAGCAGTCAGCACAGAGATATATAAGACTCCTGTGCATATAGGTGACGTAACCTGTTGTTAGTTTACTAACTTCCTGCACAGAGGGGTTTCCTGAGATTAGAAAAAAGTTTTGCTTTGCTGACATAAACAGCGCCCCTCTCGTTCACAGGCTTTGTCTGTTATTGCAGTTTCTCACATTTCCCTTGAAAAGAGATTAGATGCAACATATTACAAAGCCCACGGTCAATTGTCTTCTGGAGAAAGATTAATCTAGATTCATCAAATCCCTTTGAATCAACACCACACCTCAAGTCCCAGAGGACCCACTTAAAACATTCCAGTCCCTGTGAGACATCGGCCCAGCTATAAGCCTTAGATTAGAAGAATTATAGATGTGACAAACCGAGTCATTTCCAAGGCATCCTACTTACCGTGATATTTACAAACTGAGGCCCCGGGACTCGTCTGTCTATTCTCTTATTCTTTCTACAAAAGGGAGAAAATGAAGAATCAACGAATTACCATAAAAGTCTTAAAGTCAGCGGAAACATGAGACACAAGTCCTGACAGAGCAGAGATTTGGTAAATGCTGAAAGTATCACTTCTCATTTTTTCCAGCACAGCAGGTGAATCCATATTTAAGGGAAAGCATGAAATGTCATTATTTATTACATTTTCTTACGGTCCATTACACACATGTACAATGGCTCTATTACCAGTATCAGTATATATATATATATATATATATATATATATAGGTGCACAACTGAAGAGACCATGCCACCTGGACAACCACTTTCTAAATGAAATGCCTGTCGCAGATTCAGTTTCTGTAAGAGCTCATGCACACAAACGTGTGCCGCCCGTTCCGTGCATTGGGGACTGCAAATTGCGGTCCCCAATGCACGGGCACCATCTGTGTGGCTGGCGCAGACGGATGCAGACATATTTATTTCTTTGCGGTGCGGAGGCATGGACAGAAAACCACGTAGTGTGGTTCCGTGTCTCCTTTCCGCGCTGCACCTTCCGGATTTAGGACCCATTGAAGTGAATGTGTCTGCATCCGTGCGATGCATAAACAGCTGGTGCCCGTATATTGTGAACCCGCTGTTTGCGGTCCGCAGCACAGCCCTAGATGGCTCTCCTGTGAATGAGCGCTAATTTCCTGGTGAATTAGCAGTGACCTCTGCAGGATAAATATAGTATGAGGCTACATGCACACGACAGGGAAAAAAATCTGTTTAAAACGGATTCATTGTCTATTTTTTAAACAGACATTTTTTCACTGATGCCTTCCTGAAAAACGGACGCAAAACAAACCATTCAATTACATGGTGGCTGTCAGTCAATGAAAACGGACTAGACAGAACATATTCTTGTGATCATGGCAACAAGTCTAAGGAGACCACGCTGGATTCTGCGGGGTCTTGGGGAAACAGCCGGGCCACCTTCAATATCTCATAAATGTTGACAGCACCTATCATAGACGCACCACCAATTGACCTCTGCACTAGTAGCAAAGGGGATGAGACCAACCTTGGCTGGGACCCTTTGTAACATGGAGATGGCAAAATGACCCCATATTAGCCCATAGAATTAGAAGTGCCCAGGAAATGACAGGTTTTGAATGGTGTTGGGGCTTAATGCTGGTGGATTAAGGCAGGGTAAGTACCTAGAACTTGGGTTTAAAATTCTCTGTGAGACAGGACTCTCCATATCCCCGTCTTGCCTTCACAAGGCTAGAGTTGGATTATAAAATTCTGTTTGCCTGCAACTGCCAGTAGGGGGAGCTCTCTGAACATGTACCAAATTTATATAGGTCCCATTGAACTCAATAATATGTAGTCAGTGGAGACAGAATAAAAGTACACTCGTTAAAAAAAAAAATAATGGAACAAGATGGACTTGTTGAATCTGAATAAAACTTTATATGTGTGAATGTAATCATGATGTAAGTGTATGGATATGTAAGTGATTACAATATTAGCATACCTCCCAACCGTCCTAGATCCAGCAGGACAGTCCTGGATTTCAGAAGCTATCCAACAGTCCCGGGACAGTTGAGGTATGTCCTGCATTCAACTGTCTTTGTATTCTGAGAACGCAGAGACAAGTGAATGCAGAGGTGAGGTAGGGAGCCACCAGCTTCCTGCTCCACTATTCACTTGACTGGAGCTCTACTCAGCAGGTAGGCACAATGCGGTGAAGTCATTGCGTCTGCTGATGATGATCATTCCCCAGCCTGTGATCATTCCCCAACCTGTGATCATTCCCCAGCCTGTGCACTTCTGTGCTCAGCTCAGCAGGCTTGATGATGTCACTTCATCGTGCCTACTGCTGAGGAGAACATGATGTTCACCATTTGCCAGGGGAACAGGGCTTGGTGAGGGTCATTTTTTTATTTTATAAACAGTACAGGCTTCACTGTTGTAAGGAGGCTGCACTATTGTAACATGGACACTAACTAAGGGGGCTACACTATTGTAAGTTGGGTACTACAGGGGCTACAACATTGTAAGGTGAGAACTAAGGGGGCAGCAGAGCAGCACTATTGTGAGGGCACTAAGGGGGCATTCTGCTGTGTGGGTGGGCACAAAGAGAGTATTCTATTGTGTCAGAGGCAACTGTGTGGGTCACTAACAGGACATTCCCACTGTCAATGTGCACTAATGAAGCATAACTATTGTGTGGGACATCAAAGAGGAATATCTACTGTGTGGGAGCACTTAGGGGGCATAAATACTGTGTGGGACACAAAAGAGTAATGACTAATGTGTGGGATCGCTAAAGGGGCATAACAACTGTGTAGGGCACGAATGGGACAGGGAAGGATTGGGTATGCATAGATAGGCTTTGGGCAGAGTTAGAGGCATGGTTTAGTGTGACCATCCTTCCTCTCTCAGTCCAATGAAGTACTCCAAGTTTGTTGTTGAGGCATGTCTAGCAGTCAACAGTCTCTCACCAACAGGTACATTATGCAAAAGTAGCCTCTGAGAGCCTTTTTCTAAGGCAGTGGGGTAAGCACTTTTACGCCCTCTTGTGGCAAAACGCAGTGTCTAATAAGACCACACCTGTAATCACTTGCATATCTGTCTGAGACATAACTGCATGCCCAGTTTTGCAGTAATCTAACATCTGGGTGCAGGGGCTTAACTACCATAGCGGCAGACCATGCAACTGCTATAAGGCCCAAAGCCAGAAGGGGGCCAGTCTTAGTTGGGATTATCTCCTCTTCTACTGGAGGTGAAAACTTGGTCAATATTCTGCCCTCTAAAGCAGGCATCCTCAAGCGGCGGCCCTTCAGTTGTAAAACTACAACTCCCACAATTCCGCAGTTTGAGGATGCCTGCTCTAAAGGAGGCCAAAGGGTTATTGAAAAGGGTTTAGGCAGGAACCCTTCTGTCCTGTGTGGGGGGTCCTAGTTCGATCCTTGCTATGGGGCCCTTACTTCTCTATGTATGTCACTGTCTGGGTGCGTAATTTTTTATTTTTTTTTGCCAGTGAGTATAAATGCCCTTTAAATATAGCGGTCTATGGTATACATATCCTCCGATCACTATTAACTATTGAAGAAGACATAATGAAATAGCTTCTATATATTCTACTAAGCAAGTGAGGCAGGATAATTTAATAAACTGCTATGCAATATTTATAGGCCCCAGTGTCATTCGATCGTCTTGTTTTATATCTATAATTACAAGAGAAAAGAGTTTAAGCATATAATTATGTGCCTGCGAGTAATGAAATCCGGAGAAGAGATATGGGACTCGGCTGTCTAAATGTCACATATCACACACCGACTCCTAATACCGGGTTATCAGCCCGGACACTGGGTGGGTTGCTCTTCTCTCCATGTCGGGTGCCCGTAACTCTCCATCACCCTTCACTGTACATGCAAAAGTTAAAGCATTTTGTCTTAGAGCAGGGTCTTATGTAAAGCGCAGCATATGGAAAGCCTCAGGAGCAGCGCTCCACTCATCCGAATGGCATACTGCAAAGTAATGAAGATTAGCAGGAGTTCAGAAAATTGAAAGAGGCGTAAGGGAGTTTTAAATGAGACAAAGAAGTGCTGAAAGCGATACATCCCAGCTGCAAATGGCACTACTAAGCAGTTCATGGAATCTACGAAATTCCCTACGGCTATGGGGCTTAGGACGGCTGAGAGGGTGCTGCCTCTTCTAGGAGGTTGTATGAGATTAGAAAAACAGAATCTGTCTTTTTTTCCACAGAAACAGCACCACCCTTGTCTGTGGGCTGAGAGTGGTAATGCAGGTCAGCGTCATTCACGTAAAGCCAATAGGTCACCTATATTTTTTTCTAACCAGTTTTTATTTTCTGATTGCATACTTTTTAATATGAATTATTCCTGAATATGGCTATGGTAGCTGCCATCTTGCCTGAGCATGTAGAGATATGCTTTACAGCAGCCACATGGGCCATAGACACAATGGACGACAGGAGGGAAACTCATTGTCTTCTATGGGAGGATTTTCTAGTCATGCTCTGTGACCTGTGCAGGAGGGAGCAGATAAGCTGTGATATCACCTATTGTGAATGGTCATGTGTTATCTATACAGAGGTGATAGCTGGCATTGTAATCCTGCCTATGATGATCTGAAGATAACTGCAGTAAAGTGATCTGTACAGACCAAGAAGTGGCACCTATTATCAGGTGTAATGGCCAGTGTGAATTAGGATTTTAGGTTTTTTTTTAAATAAAGTAACATGGAAAATTTAAAATATCACTAACATTTTTTAAAAGACACGTTTAACATTAAAAAAAACTTTTATTTTATACTGATTCATTCCATTTAAATGTGGCTGAGCTGTAATACCAGGCACATGCTATAGACAACAATGAAGCTGTTTCTGGAACAATAGAAGACATTGGGGGAGATTTATCAAAACTGGTGTAAAGGAAAACTAGCTTAGCTGCCTATATCAACCAATCACCTTTCATTTTTCAGAGCTCCTTTGGAAAATGAAAGGTGGACTCTGATTGGTTACTATGGGCAACTAAGCCATTTCTACTTTACACCAGTTTTGACAAATGTCCCCCATTTTCTTCTAAGCACATACAACCTCTGTCAGGAAACTCAGTCTAGAGAGCTCCATACACATTATTTTATAGTTGGCAGGAACAGTTGAGTATGTCATGTCCGGTTGTCAGTTTAAAGGGGTTGTGCAGTGCTACAATATTGATGACCTATCATCTGGGTAGGTCTTTAATATCTGACGCTACACTGCGCCGCTGCTGCGGAGTGGATGACGGGCAGAAAATATTAAAGAGGAAGCAGCACTAGCGCTTCTACCTCTTCAAACAGGTGATTGGCGGGGTCCCGTTCCCGACTATCCTAAGGACAGGTCATCAGTATTGTACAACCCCTTTAATGTGTACTGTAAACTCCTCCCGACTCTACCCTGAAAGATGATGTCGGGGAGAGGAGATTCGGGCAAAATGAATATTTTTGCATGATCCGTTTGTCCTCCCAGTAGATAATCTGCTGATAGAAGTGTCTGACTGCAGCTTTCTCACCTCTCCCCATTGAATACATATGCACGTTTAACCGTGCCAAATCGGGGGGCAGGATGGAGTTGGGGGGATAGCTGTCGGCCAAATGATCATCTGGCTGACAGCAGTTGAATGTGTATGGGCGCCTTCAGATGGCCATATTTTTTGCCATATGGACAGCACATGTACCCATTGAAGTCAGTGGTGCAATTTACACCCTCGTATTAGCCATGATAGAGGAGGGGCTGGGTAAGCTAATGAAATGACCCAGGCAACTAGCCCCCCGCAAGAAAGTCACTAACACAGGGAGAGAGAACTTCACTGTGTAAGAACCAAAAAGGAAACTGCATTTCTGGGCCCCCTAGAGGAGTCTAAAATAAGTCCAGGGCTGCTGTATTCTGAACTAAAGTACACACATACTGTAAATATCTCTGCTGCCTTGACAGTTTGTTCCAATGTATCAGTGCAGGCAAAGTGTGTCAGTCTAAAATCCAGCTCAGGGAGGATGATCAAGTCGTTTTAGTGCCAACATCCCATTTAGGATCAACGGATATACTATGAATGTCTGGACCCCAACTCTGTGACCCTTACCTGTGAACCTTTTTTTTTTTCACAGTGATAAATCCAGAGTGAAACTAATTTAGCTAACCATGCCTACTGTCCCACACACTTTTCAAAACTGGAGCGAGTGGTGTAAAAATGCAAGAAGTTGCTAAATTTTTGGAACTTTTTGAAGCCAGAATTGTGGAGTGCAGTGCGGGGTAAAGTCATCCCATTGTTCTTAATAATTGGTTATAACACTTTTACAGAATGGACGTTCAGCAGTCACTGGAGATGGACCTGGTCTGACGAGTCTGCTAATTATGACTGTTCGAGCAGGCGGATCATCTGACCGTGAAATAATGCATTCCTAGTAAGTGTGACAAATGTTATATTGGGCCACCGCAAAATGCAGACAAACAAAAAGGACCTTCAAAGGAGGAGATCACACTCGCTTTCATGTGCTCGTAGCATAGCAGGAAGATATCTCAGCAGGGATGGTCTGTTCTATGAGCCAAGTGGAGGATTTAGAACCGAACATCAAGGAAGTGGAAACAATTCAGCGACCTACTAAACAATGCACAGTCTACTATTGATGCTCCGATGCTTAAAGGGAAAGTTTCATCCAAAGAAGATTTTATATGCATAGTAAAGGCGTAGGTTGGGTTCAATGTACTATTCTGAGCTAACAGGGGGTTCCCACTGGTAGTTTCCCCTACCAATATCAGGTTATCATTGTGGACCCCTTAAAAAATAGGGGATTGTACAAACAGCCGTTTGAAGATGAACATGGAAGCATTCATTCAAGAGTAGATTAAAATTCCTCTGATACTATAATCCAGAAAGTCTCATAATCTTGCATTTGTTTCCGGCATAGAACTGGAATGTTATATAGTAGATGATTTAGGAATTAGGGGCTGCCGTCTGCTGCCACTAGGGGGAGCTCAGCTCTAAA
Source organism: Bufotes viridis (assembly GCA_033119425.1). NCBI lineage: Eukaryota > Metazoa > Chordata > Amphibia > Anura > Bufonidae > Bufotes > Bufotes viridis. The sequence continues at coordinate 465,352,534 of CM065592.1, read as the reverse complement.
TTCAATACTAGCAATACAAATCTTTCTGCAGTTAGTTCCCTTAGTGGTTAGTCCCTTAGTTCCCTTAGTGGTGATGGTACCAAAGTTATATAATTTATCAAATCAGATATACTATCAAATGAATCAGCACAGAATTTTGCATCCAATAAATAGAAGGGTTGAATATAATTTTAAATAAGCCTAATAAAGTTTTGCAGGCAGAGCCCATTGTGAGACTTGCTACAGGGCTCCATGATGTCTACTGGCACATTTGCTTACAAGTGAGATTTATATACTTTTCTGTGATCCTCTGATTGATGACCATCTCATTATCCATATTATCTGGTACCTATCAGGTATTTGTTGTGTCATGGGGTAAGGAGCATGGAAGCAGTGGAGGGTACCAGGCATACAGAGATAATGATGTCTTATGTACATCCAAAATTTTGCTTTAAGTCTCAGGACAAAATCATGACCGATCCTACAACATTTTCATGCATCAACGTTCCAGAGCGGGTGAAGTAGGAGTCATTATACGGAATAGGGAGAGTCATTACAGATTAATAGACACCATTACATTTTACTACGCCTACATTATCTTTTCACACCACTTTAATACAAAGTTAAGAGCAGTGTCTAAAATATTAAAAATCCATTTTATGTCTGAAACCGATGCATGATAACCTTGAATATGCAGCACCAAAATGGATGGTCACTTTTTGCGCTGGCATTTCTGGCAGGATTGTCATCCAGGTTTCTTCTAGTCCTGTATGGACGATGTGTTATGATATAATCGGGGAAGTAGGAGTGTACTGAAGTACTGGGTGACTAAACAAATTTGTCATTCAGGACCCTCGGTAAGTTGGGTGACAACGCCTGAAGCAGCTGGTGGCTTTATAGGTTGTCAACCAGCTTTCCCTATTAGTTTTATTGCCTTGAAGGTGACTCAAGAACATATAGTTAGTTTTGTGTGTGTGTGTGGAGGGGGGGGGGGGGGGGGACTATTTTAGAAGAAAATGCTGTGTAATATCTTTTGGCCTAGACATGGCTAGCAGTGGCTCAAGAACTGCTGTCAACCTTCAAGGCTCAGCCAAAACTCATAGCCAGGCTCGGACTGGCCCGCAGAGGAACTGGTGAATCCCCCACTGGCACTGTTATGATGCTGCTGTGGTTAGAACTGTTATGATGCTACTGTGGCTGGCACTGGTATAGAGCTACTGTGGTTGGCCCAGTTATCATGCAACTGTTGTTGGCGCTGTTATGGAGCTATTGTGGCTGGCACTGTTATGGAACTATTGTGGCTGGCACTGCTATGGAACTGTTGTGGCTGACATTTTTATGAAGCTGCTGTAGCTGGCACTGGTATGGAGTAACTGTGGCTAGCACTGCTATGAAACTACTGTGGCTGTCACTGTTATAATAAAACTGTGACTAACATTGTTATGCTACTGTGACTTACACTGTTATGCAGCTACTGTGGCTGGCACTGTTATGATGCCACTGTGGCTGGCACTATTATGGGGCTACTGTGGCTGGCACTGTTATGGGGCTACTGTGGCTGGCACTGTTATGGGGCTACTGTGGCTGGCACTGTTATGATGCCACTATTATTATAGCTACTGTGGCTGGCACTGGTATGATGATAATGTGGCTGGTACTGTTATCATGCAACTGTGGTTGGCACTGTTTTGATGCCACTGTGGCTGGCGATATTATGGAGCTACTGTGGCTGTCACTGTTATGAAGCTATTGTGGCTGGCACTGATATGGAGCTACTGTGACTTGCACTGTTATGGAGCTACTGTTGCTGGCACTGTTATGATGCCACTGTGGCTGGCACTATTATGGGGCTACTGTGGCTGGCACTGTTATGATGCCACTGTGGCTGACACTGGTATGATGATAATGTGGCTGGTACTGTTATAATGCAACTGTGGTTGGCACTGTTTTGATGCCACTGTGGCTGGCGATATTATGGAGCTACTGTGGCTGTCACTGTTATGGAGCTATTGTGGCTGGCACTGTTATGGAGCTATTGTGGCTGGCACTGCTATGGAACTGTTGTGGCTGGCATTTTTATGATGCCACTGTAGCTGGCACTGTTATGAAGTTACTGTGGCTGGCACTGCTATGGAACTACTGTGGCTGTCACTGTTATAATGGTACCATGACTGACATTGTTATGCTGATAATGTGACTAGTACTGTTATGGAGCTAATGTGGCTGGCACAGTTATAATGCTACTAAGCCTGGCATTGTTATGGAGCCACTAAGACTGCCACTGTTATGGAGCTACTGTGACTGGCACTGTTATGATACCACTATGACTGCCACTGTTATGGAGCTACTGTGACTGGCACTGTTATGATACCACTATGACTGCCACTGTTATGGAGCTACTGTGACTGGCACTGTTATGATACCACTAAGACTGCCACTGTTATGGAGCTACTGTGACTGGCACTGTTATGATACCACTATGGCTGGCACAGTTAGGGGACACAGTGGTTGGCTTTTCATTGAAAACACTATTACATTCGGAAATATGCACTGACTAGCGCCTGCAGTATAGCAGTAATAGGTGCAGTATGGTACAATATGATGGAACCTAAGGATCTGTATTACAAATCGTGATAGATTACTGCTTTGGGTGGTTGGTTAGCAGGTCCTGGACTGATGGTTCTTTGCTTGATAAACATACAGATGTGATTTTCCAGTGAAACCGACTCATCAACCAGGAATCCACAAGCTACATCACTGCTGCCGAGATGGATGCTGGAAATTATTAGCATCTGGTGGTGGTAACATCACAACACAACAGCAAAGATGGAAAAATGATACCACATGCCAGTAACCCGACACAGGATTATCATACTGTACACGTGGCAGTAAAAAGTATTGCAAATCAATGCCCCCCTCAAAAATAGCGTCGACCTCTTGTATAATGACAACCTCTGATGGGGGTCATTACAGGGGCCAAACTAGTGAAAGGGGTCCATCTCCTATACTTCTGGGTGGTGTAAACCTCTGCAGACCTCCACCATTCTAGAGGAGAGGCATTGTCAGCAGGCAAGGGTTTTGGATGTGGAAACAAACACTAGACCGTTCTGTCCTGGGTGGCAAAACGCAGTACCAATATGGGTGACCTATTTTAATCTTTGCTAGAGTGCCCGATTTCTTCTAGGTATGCCACCGAGTGTTACGTTAAGGTCTTTCTCTACTTTGTTAACTAATCCTACTGCTCTGTCAGTGTGTCAATTTTTACTGCAGTTCTCGCATTTTATTTGTCAACCAGGAAGAACTGGATGAACAGTAATAGAGATCCCACTATCTGGAGTTTAGAACTTTCCCTACATAATTGGGGTGGGGACAAGTATAAAAGTGATTATAAACAGCAACAGTTCTGAATACGTGATTTGTTGCTTGGTGCTTAAGTACAAGGATCTATTGGCTTTCCTGACATGTCCGCTCTTTCAAATAACTACTGCATATTTTCCATGAATTATGAATTAGAACTGTGAATTATGATGTTCTTCTGTTATTCCTTCTGGAAAAATATGAAAAAATTCACTTTGTTCAGAGGTTGTGTCCCTAAATATTCTGATACTCTCAGCACTGACAGGACTCTATAAACAAGGGTACTGGTAGCACCCAGTTGTCAAGTTATTCTTTAATTTCCAGGATGAATAAAAGAGGTTCAAGAGTTTTAAGGATACCAGTGTTTAGTACCAAAGGTATAATAAGGCCCGCTTTAAAGGGGTTGTCCCATCTCAACATTTATTGGAATGCTCTCCTTCACTTCGGGGACGTAGTTCTGGAGATAGCAGCATGTCCCAAAGGTGGGACCCATACCTATCCTAGGAACGACGCACACAGATCTCATGGGGCCCATAGCAAAACTTAAGTATAGACCCCCCTACCCCATCCAGTTTCCCAGTATGCATTCGTCAATCACTCGCTGGTAATACACCTCAGATTTCTGATTAATTAACGTCTTTTTTTTAATCAAGTGAAAAGAATTTTAATTATAAATAATTGACTTTTATGTGAGTAAAGTAGAACAAGTGCTTCATAAATATGGCGTTCATTCTGCCCACATTTACCAATGTATTAGTGCCAGACAACTAACATAAATACATCGATAAATCTGCTTCCCCTCTATTACAAAGCTGGCTGCCTGTAGCCACCACTAGGGGGAGCTTAGTGGATAGGAATTTATACAGCTACCATGAAAGCTGTAAAAATCTCTTTGCACTGAGCTCCCTCTAGTGGTGGCTGCAAGAAAACGCAGTGTTTTCTCATCTGAAAGAAAAGCAGCAGTTCAGCACCGTGCTCCCCCTCCATGCCACCCATGCCACGGTTGCGTTGTCTGCCTATATTGAAGGTTCGCCACTGTGTCCTAGCGATATACCATAAATGATGAGATAGGACGACCCTTATAAGGACAGTTATTTGAATTAATACATAATGCTTCCATGTAAAAGCAAATTTAAGGTGGGTCTTTTTAAATCTGAAAAGAACATATAAGGTGGGATTGCTCTGTATAAAAAATGTTTTTTCCCGTTACAGTAAACATTTATTTTTGTCTCTCTCCCTTGTGACTACAACATAAAAACACACTTAATTGGTTTTCGGAGAACAATGAAAGTTAATCCACCTTGCAGAATCTGAACGTCTAACGGTACACAGGCGAGCTGTAAATTAATAAGTCACTCATAAATGGTCGCGTTTCAACTTTCCTAAAATACAGCGTTATTTTTGGCACAAATGCCGCCAGATAAAAACAGTTTCATAAATTATAACGTGTTGGTCACTTGCCCGAGCTTGAAAACTTGTTATGAAAAGATGCAGAAAAAGGAAATCCTTCTCAGAGTGTTATGAATGAAGTGACAACTGTGTTTTTCTCCATGGTGTAAAGGAACATTTTCAAAGATATATTAGAAGGCACCAAAAAGATGCAAAGCTAGTATAAAAAGGACATACTCTAGTTCAGGGGCAGACTGGGAACTTAAAGGGGTTATCCAACCCCTTTAATGTCCCTCTTAATGCCCGGGCCCCCAATGCAAGGGTAAGTATACGCTGTTATAGAAATTTCCCTACCCCGTGCTTACAAGCATGTGTATCAAGCTCCCCTAGGTGGGACTTAGGATAGCCCTTTTAAAGTGGAAAAAAACTAAAAAGTCGTAGGTGGGTTCAAACTGACAGAAGGTGGGGACACAAGTAGGCAGACGCAATAGAAGTAGTCGGGGCCAGTAATACCGTAATGCAGAACAAAATACCGCCCCAGCAGAAACAAATACCACAGTGCAGCACAAGATACCACCCCAGCAGAACCACATACCACAGTGCAGCACAAAATACCGCCAACAGAACCAAATACCGGAGTGCCGCACAAGATATCACCCCAGCGGAACCACATACCACAGAGCAGCACAAAATACCGCCCCAACAGAACCAAATACCACAGTGCAGCACAAGATACCGCCAACAGAACCACATACCACAGTGCAGCACAAAATACCGCCAACAGAACCAAATACCGGAGTGCCGCACAAGATACGACCCCAGCGGAACCACATACCACAGAGCAGCACAAAATACCGCCCCAACAGAACCAAATACCACAGTGCAGCACAAGATACCGCCAATAGAACCACATACCACAGTGCAGCACAAAATACCGCCAACAGAACCAAATACCACAGTGCAGCACAAAATACCGCCAACAGAACCAAATACCACAGTGCAGCACAAAATACCGCCAAGCAGAACCAAATACCACAGTGCAGCACAAAATACCGCCAACAGAACCAAATACCACAGTGCAGCACAAAATACCGCCAACAGAACCAAATACCACAGTGCAGCACAAAATACCGCCAACAGAACCAAATACCACAGTGCAGCACAAAATACTGGCTTAGCAGAACCAAATACCACAGTGCAGCACATAATACCGCCAAGCAGAACCAAATACCACAGTGCAGCACAAAATACCGCCCCAACAGAACCAAATACCACAGTGCAGCACAAAATACATCCTCAGTAGAACCAAATACCACAGTGCCGCACAAAATACCGCCCTAGCAGAACCAAATACCACAGTGCATGCTACTTGGGCTGACCTACACAAGATTTAAAGAGGACATTAATGTAAATTTTAACATTGATTAATGTAAAAAAATAAAATAAATTAGATATCAGATAGTACATGACAAATGCTTTCTAACATAAACCAGCCCTGTACCTCACATGAATTCAGAGATGTCCCTGTTCATTGCTCCAATTGGTCTACTAGATTTATTTCAAGCAGGCAGCTCAGGGACATGTCCTTTCTCAATGGGTGTGTCCTTTCTGCTGCCGCTACCGCCCTGTAACTGTCACAGCTTCTTACAGGAAATAGGGCTAGTAGCAGTTCAAGCATGTGTGTCCACCTCAGTGAGGTGGACAGAGGAATAAGGAAATGAACAAACAGCAGATGGTGACATACAGATACATTATATTGAATAACTAGTGTTGAGCGAACTTGTTTTTTAAGTTCTGTGTCCAAAGTTCGGGTTCGGGTTATCGAAGAATCCCGTTATGGATTCCAAATTCCGTTATGGTCCGTGGTAGCGGAATCCATAATGGGATTCTTCGATAAGGCCTCATGCACACGACCGTTGTTGTGGTCCACGTCCGAGCCGCATATTTTGCGGCTCGGGCATGGACCCACTCACTTCAATAGGGCCGCAAAAGATGCGGACAGCACTCCGTGTTCTGTCGGCATCCGTTGCTCCGTTCCGTGGCACCGCAAAAAAAATAGAGCATGTCCTATTCTTGTCCGTTTTGCGGACAAGAATAGCCAATTCTACAATGGGCCGCCGAGCAGCTTCCGTGTTTTGCGGATCCACGGTTTGCGGACCGCAAAACACATACAGTAGTGTGCATGAGGCCTAACCCAAACCCGAACTTTGGACGCAGAACTTAAAACACAAGTTCGCTCAACACTATGAGTAACTCGATATTTATATAACATTTTAATACCATGCAAATACAAAACTATTAAGATCCAGCTGCTGGTTTAAAAAATAGACTACTTTTCATAGAAAACTTCAGGAAAAAAACTGACACTTATGGTACTTTCACGCTAGCGTTTTTCTTTTCCGGCACTAAGTTCTGTCGTCGGGGCTCAATACCGGAAAAAAACTCTTCAGTTTTATCCTAATGCATTCTGAATGGAGAGAAATCCGTTCAGGATGCAACAGGATGTCTTCAGTTTAGTCACTGTGCGGCGTTTTGCATGGAGAAAATGCCAACCATCTCATAATGTCAACACTATAATATAACCCGCATCAATATCAAAATTACAACACCAACACAATTGTGCGAGTAATAATTAAAAAAATCTAAGTTTATTACGTACAAAACTGATTTAAAAATATTTGTCTTGATATACATTAATGGCAAGAGCAATGGATGCAATATGGAAAGAGGAACGCACACCTAATAACAATGGTCAGGCAATGTAAACCCGTGACAATGAAAAAAATATACAAGCATAGTGCCCAAATATGTCACCCAGAGTCGGTGTACCTCGGAAGCTGCAAATCATAAGTGACGGCAGGCTTAATGCAATATTAGCGATGTGAGTGAATGCAGACTAAGTCAAAAGAACTTGCATCCAAACTACCATTCGCAAAAAAACAGTTCCGATGGTAACACAGACTCAGTGATCACATGAGCAATTCACCTACAAATAGGGCTAAATAGCCGATGTCAGATACATATAAGCCACAGGCAAATAAACTGAACAGACCTAGTAGTGGTGTGGCTTTCTCCAACTCCCAGACTTAGGCTTATTGCACACGATCGTATGGTTTTGCGGTCCGTTTTTTACGGATCCGTAGTTTTTCCGTTTTGGTTTCGTTTTTCCGTTCTGTTTTTCCGTATGGCCCCTTGCACACGACAGTATTTTACGGACCGTATACTGGCAGTTTTTTCAGTTCAGTATACGGACAGTATACTGAACCATTCACTTCAATGGGTCTGCAAAAAATACTGAAGTGTCTCCGTATGACTTCCGTTTCCGTTTTTCCGTTTTTTCTGTTCTGTTTAGGCTACATGCACACGACCGTTGCCTGCATCCGCGTCCGCTCCTCCTGAAAATTTTGTGTCCGTCAAAAAAAACGTATGACAGACCGTTTTTTTTTTACGGATCCGATTTTTATTGCAGATCCATTGTAAAAATGCCTATCCTTGTCCGCAAACGTGAAAAAAATAGGACATGCACAATTTTTTTGGCGGAATGAAAACACGGACCACGGATGCGGAACAAAAACGGTTGACCATCCGCATTTTTTGACGGACCCATTGAAATGAATGGGGAAGCATACTATCCATGAAAAAAAACGGAACGGACGCGGAAACAAAAAACGGTCGTGTGCATGAGGCCTTAAATAAAGACCATGTCCTATTCTTGTCCGCAAATCACGTTCAGTGGCTCCATTCAAGTCAATGGGTCCGCAAAAAAAACGGAAAGCATACGGAAAGGCATCCGTATGTCTTCCGTATCCGTTCCGTTTTTGCTGAACAATCTATTGAAAATTTTAAGTTCTTTTGACTTAGTCTGCATTCATTCACATCGCTAATATTGCATTTTGCCTGCACTCACTTATGATTTGCAGCTTCCGAGGTACACCGACTCTGGGTGACATATTTGGGCACTATGATTGTATATTTTCTTCATTGTCACGGGCTTACATTGCCTGACCATTGTGATTAGGTGTGCGTTTCTCTTTCCATATTGCATCCATTGCTCTTGCCATTAATGTATATCATGACAAATATTTTTAAATGAGTTTTGTACGTAATAAACTTTGATTTTTTTAATTATTACTCGCACAACGGAGAAAATACCGCAGCATGCTGCAGTTTTATCTCCGTCTAAAATGTCGGAACACTTTCCGTCATGCTGGATCCAGCATTAATTTCCATAGGAATGTATTAATGCCGGATCCGGCATTAAAAATACCGCATTGACGGATCTGTTCTTCCAGTCTGCGCATGCGCAGACCTTTAAAAATGTGAAAAAAAAACCATAATGGATCCGTTTCTCCGGATGACAATCGGAGAGACGGATCAGTTCTTGCAATGCATTTGTGAGACGGATCCGCATCCAGATCCGTCTACAAATGCTGTCCGTTTCAACACAGATTGCCGGATCCCTCTGCTGCAAGTGTGAAAGTACCCTTAACGTCTAAGCCCCATTAAAATGCAGATGACAAGGAGCAGAGGAAATACCGTGTGTGAACAGCTTCTAATTACAACAGAAACGCCAATGTCAATAGACTCTGGCCATCATAATCAAAGATAAGAACCTTATCTAAAAAATGTCTTTTATTTCAATGATGGGGACATTCTACACGAGCATCACAGATGCCTTTCCCAAGCAGCTGAGAATGCAGCCGGTATCAGCCGTAACTTTCATCACTCACTTCCCTCATTAACCCTATCATGGGCTGGCAAATTTATCGACCAATTAACTACTGCGTCCTCATGGCAGCTGATCACTGAGTAATAGACCAGCTGTGCCTATGCAGATCCAACTGTGCTGTAAGTCATTGTCCACCTCACTCATTTATGACGCCCATGAAGCACTGTCTGCGGCTAAATAGGGCACAGTCACAATGAGAAAAAGCAGGCGTTTTATGCAATCTTCAACATTTTTACAGAATTATGTCTATGGCGAGCAGGAAGAGAGGAGGGAGATGGCACGGGCGCACTGCTCGCGCCTTCCTTTCATACAGCAGATCGGTGGGGGTGCATCATGTCGGACCCTTGCCGATCTGATATTGATGACCTATCCTGAGGATAGGTCATCAATATTAAAAGCCTGGAGAACCCCTTTAAAAACCAAGGCCCAATGTCCACACAGAGGTTGCCTTGATTATTTACATTCTGGGAAGTATCGTCTCAATACCAAGGAAGTAACTGTCAACTAATTCCAGTTCCAACGTGTTTGCCTAAAGTGAATTTGTTTAATGTCCCATTCGGTCAAATCAGACATAAATTTTAATTTGGTCCAAATAAATTCCATCCAAACAGAAACTGTCCCAATTGCCCAGAAAAGTCATGTATGACACTCTAGAAGGCATTGGTGATGTGAAAGTGACAGTAATGTATACTCCTATAGGTAAAGAGACAGCAGCCGCTGGTAACAAGCATCTGGTTTAATAACACACTGCATTGTCTAAATGTTCTAAATTTTAAAAAAAATCCAAAAATTAACCATTTTTAGTGGAAGATGCCTTCTTCTCTGTCTGAACTATAAAATAGCAGCCACCGTTTTGTGTCATTTACGCAGGAGAAATCCCGGAAATTCGGATTTATTGGAAACCAGAGTTTTACACTCAGTTCACACTTTCGCGTAAAACGCCGTGTTCGAACGCGCAAAAAAACGCACAACAGTACAGGAACCATGCATTCCAATGGGGGTGGTTCACACTTGCGCGTTTTTATGCGCGTTCGAACGCGCCTAAAAACGTCCGACGCATAAGCAAGTATGTTCGCGTTAATTCGGGCGTTTTTCGAGCGTTTGGTGCCAATATACTTCAATGGGAAAAGCGATACGCGTGTTGTTCGGGCGTTTGTGCAGCATAAAACGCGCCTATGGACGCGCGTTTTTCAAAGTTTGCAACATGCTGGATCAGCCACCATGGAATTTCACACCTCTAAAGCACTCAGATTGGCCAAACTATATATAGCGAGGGCTGTTTGGTCATTGGCCAACTATGCAGTCAATCACATAAACGCGCGTCAAACGCGCCTACACTATTTACCAAAACGCTTGAAAAAAACGCGCGTTAACGCCCATCTTGAACGCTCAGAAAATGCTAGGCTTCAAAACGCTCAGGTCTGAACCCAGTGTTAAGGAAATTAGCAATGAATTTGATTCATTTAGAATCAATTTGCTCATCTCTATTTGTCTATAATCGTGGCTAAGGGTACTTTCACACTTGCGGCAGGACGGATCCGACAGGCTGTTCACCCTGTCGAATCCGTCCTGCCGCTATTTCGCCGTGCCGCCGGACTGCCGCTCCGTCCCCATTGACTATAATGGGGGCGGAGCTACAGCGCAGCACTGCAGTGCGCGACAAGAGGCCCCTGGACTAAAAGTACTGCATGTCCGACTTTTTAGTCCGGCGGCCTCTCACCGTGCACTGCCGAAATAGCGGCAGGACGGATCCGACAGGGTGAACAGCATGTCGGATCTGTCCTGCCGCAACTGTAAAAGTACCCTTAGCTAACAACCAGACCACATTCATTAGTAATCAATGTAGAAATCCAGATAATTCCAAAGGGCTCGATTACTTTTCTTGTAACTGGGACTCTACATTTTTTGTAGATGCATTCTACACTCAATGACAAAAAGAATAACGCACCCGATAGAAAGGTTAGATTGCTCCAAAACTCGGTACGGAGTTATGTCTGAAACAGATATGTAAATGATTACAGGTTAGGTCTGATTAGACACTAGGTTTTGCCACAAGAGGGCTTAAAATTGCTTCCCCACTGCCCTATAAAAAGGTTCTCAGAGGCTACTTTTGGGTAGAGTACCACTTGGTTAGAGACCGTTGACTGCTTGACATGTCTCTATGACGCACTCGAAGATGTTTTGCCCAGTTGACAGACTTTGAGAGGGGGACGCATTATTGGACCGAGAGAAGATAGATGGTCATTTTGACTAATTGCCCTCCCAACCTCCCCACAACCGAATCAAATTTTCTGGTTATATAATGGGGGGAACGATCGCCGTTCCCTGCCATAGAGCCCGCTCCATACAATGGAAAGCGATTTGTAACAAAGTAATTCATAATGAATCAAATTTCTTGTTGGAGTTTGGCAACCTCCATGCCTAACCGTATATCATCTTGCATCCAGGTAAGAGGTGGCCCAACAGGGTACTAGTGCCTCCTTTGTATTGTACAGTTTTTACCAATAAAATTCACCCAACTCCAACAACTTCTGGTGCATTATTTTTTTTCTCATTGAGTGTATATGAAAACTATCAAATGGTGTTTTCGATACATTAGTGGATATTTCTGTCAACCACTCTGGTATCGCTGTGAAAACCCGTCTTAACTACCGTTAATAGTTTTGATAATTTGGTTCTGAAATCTTATTTTTAGCTGTAGTCCATTCCATTTTGTTACCCTAGTTACTTCCTGCAGATCTGCGTAGAAAGTCAACCACCACACTCAGCTGCCATAACAGATTTATTTTTATAGAGCAAACAACACAGACGGACAATGGCTTTGTCGAGCCGTGTTCTAGGAATCCAAGGAATAAAGCATCAGACAGGAAGCCAGTGCACTTAAGAGAATGAACAAGGCCTCAGTGTTTATTAACACATTTCATATTCTGCCTCTACGGCGGCCATAAAACCCTCTCGGAGGAGCTCCTTATCACATCAGATGTGCAGTAAAGTTAAGTGGGAAAATAAATAAATCTACAACCTCACATATTCCAAAGCAAATAAACAATCCCGTTATCAGAAAGCAAATATGTATGACTATGCATAAAGATGGAATATGGCTTCCTGTCACAGAATCAACGTGTTTTGGAGCTAGCAAAGATCCATGATAGCTTCTAATGAAATAAAAATCTACACGGGCAGAGGTGTAACTTGAATCTCAAACAAGTCATGATCCAAGCGCTTCAATAAACTCACTTTCTCCTTTATTTCATTTTCATAAAATCAGTGCAAAGTGGTCTTTTTAGCTTACACATTTCAAGCTCCCTCTAAGCTCTTGTTTACGGCATAGCTTACTACAAAATACATGTTTACCATATTTTTCGCCCTATAAGACGCAGGTTTTAGAGGAGAAAAATAAGAAAAAAAATTGTTTTCATTAGACCTCTGCTCACAGCCCTAAGCAGACTCCCAATGTTAATCAGACCTCAGCTCACAGCCCAAATCAGACCCCCAATGTTAATAAGACCCTCAATCAGACCTCAGATCAGACCCCCAATGTTAATCAGATCTCAGATCAGACCCACAATCAGACCTCAGATTAGACCCCAATGTGAATGAACCCCCAATCAGACCTCAGATAACAGCCCCAATATAAATAAAAACCGCATTCAGACATGGGGTGAGACCCCCATACCTCATATCAGCCACCCTCATGCCTCATATCAGCTCTTAGCCTCATTTAAACAGCCCCCAGCCTCATTTAATCAGCCCCTATCCTTTTCATTAGCCCTTATGCCATATGTCAGCCCCAGCTTTTTAATCAGCCCCATGCCTCAGATCATAAAATAAAAAATCCACTTACGTCTCCTGCTCCGGACGCTGTCGCTTCTCAACTCCAGCGCTCTTCTTCCTGCCGTCGGCTGTGCTGTGACCTGACGCGCACAACATGAGGTCATAGAGTGCCCTCACGCTGTGCACAGTGAGTACAGAGCCTTCACCGCTTCCCGGTCCTCCAGTACTAATGATCGCTTCATTAGTATTCGCCCCATAAGACGCAGTAACTTCACACTTTGGGGGGAAAAAGTGCGCCTTATGGGGCATAAAATACAGGAACTACAATTGCAATACATAATCTCCACCCCTCCGCACACTGCAAGGGTGAGGTGAGTACAATAACCACTCCGCCTTTACCAGGATGTTTACATGCAGGAAGTTCTGCATGTAAACATCCTGCCAGGATGCTCTGAACCTGAGAACATGGGAAGGTAAAATGCTGACATGAAAACCAGATATATGGGGAAAATATACCTTGTTTGGGGTACTCTAAGCAGATGAAAAACCGGGGAAAGCCTTTAAGTTCTGAGAGGAAGGGACAACCCCTTCAATAAAAAGGTTGCTTTGGCCGGTAAATTTTCATTGTCACACAGCATATTAGAGTAATTTTGGTAAGGAGTTGGGGCATTTAAGAGAACGCAGTTTAGTGGTGGTAAGGCAGATTGAACGAGCCACATAATGAAAATACCGACCAATCCAGTTTCTTATATACAGCACTTTGTTTCATCCTATGCTTTTATCTTAGCTTCAAAAGTGTTAAGACACTGATTTGTCCATTCATCATTGTTCATCACCTTCCTACAGGTTTAGACTAGTGTTGAAAACACAGACATAGAAAACTTGCCTGGAATGTGCAGACTGTTTCAAAGCCAGATCAGCTCATGGAACAGAAAATTGTCGCAGTTCAATAAAAAATCAGTTTTCTTACACATTTAGAAATGTTTGGCTGGATTCACCTAATTATTAAAACGCCTCCAAAACTGTAAAAAAAAATAGTGCAAATGCTAGTCAGTCCTACAATCCTCTAATTCCCTGCGATCATACTAGACACCAGGGGTGTAAGAGGTACCAGTCACACCTGGTGCCTGGGGGCCCCACTACCTGTGCCATATAAAAAGACAGTATTATAAATGGCCCCTGGTAGGAGTGTGGCGGGGGCTCTTACGGCTTTTGCACTGGGGTTCAGGAGCTTTCAGTTACACCACAGGAGCTGCCAGATACCAACAGTTTCAAATGATTTAAATGATTTCCATGACTCCATAGGTAAGAATGCCTGCGCTATATAATTTAATTCCACAGTAGATCCAGCCTTAACCAAGTCCTACATATACCTAGGTCCGAGGCACAATGAGGGCAGTGTACGACCTAAGAGCCCAGATATGAATGTTTCTATTATAGTATGTCCACATTATTACATTACATTATTATTACTACTTTAATATTCGTTATTTTTTAATTTTTCTCATGAAAGAACAAAAATTAGAACGTCTTGCTTTGGATCCCCGAGAATTACATGGGCACAGATAGTGATGAGCGGCATAAGCAATATTCAAATTTGCGATATTTTGTGAATTTTTGGCCATTGATGTTCCAATATAAGCGCCAGTTTTCTAGGGCCCGAAATACATCAGTGGGGTCATTTGGAGGAGTAGCTGCCTCTAGAACAATCCTAAGTGCGCCTCGGGTCCTCAAATAAAGATCCTCAGGCACTGTCTTCAAAAGAGGGTTCAGACTACGACCATACATTTCATAATGGTCTTCTTGGCGGGTTTGTGGAAGATAGTCGAGCACCCAACTATTCACCTCCACTTGAGCTGATGACAACGTGTCGGCAGCTGAAGTGAAGGTGCCCACTCCACAGCAGGAGGGATGTGTGGCCTGGAGATGGTGGAAGGTCCTGCTTCAGCCATATCTTCCGTAGCCTGTAAAGGGGGATTCTTCTCCTCAGCTGCGGAAGAATGCTGCTGGGCAGCCTGGTCACTCTCCTCCTCCAGGTTGTCCTCTGTTCTTCAATAGAGAAAGCATTATAAAAAAATGTATTGCAAATTACAATTTTTATTTTGGTCATTCCCATAATTTCCTATACATTACCAAGAATATATGATTATATATATACTTATGGTCACACGTCCGTTATGTCACGAAGGAACATTAGTTGTTCCTGAAACATATAGGGCCTTTTCTTAATTGGGCTCGACCCACTGCGGCATTGATGGGTCATTTATTTTGGAATTGGTCCCGGCAGCTCCTCCATCTATTCTTTACTTCTTAAACTACAAACAATTTAATAACACCATTTTTTTCAAGATGAAATACCATCATACTACCATGTGCTAACCTAGGGGTGTCATCAGTAGCATAGTACATGACAAACAATGTCGTCAGTAGCATAGCACATGACAAACAATGTCGTCAGTAGCATAGCACATGTCAAACAATGTCGTCAGTAGCATAGCACATGTCAAACAATGTCGTCAGTAGCATAGCACATGTCAAACAATGTCGTCAGTAGCATAGCACATGTCAAACAATGTCGTCAGTAGCAAAGCACATGTCAAACAATATTTTCGTTTAACATGTGCTATGTAATGGAGGACAACGTTAGACATGTGCTATGCTAGTTAACAGAAACTGAATATCACATATATATATATATATATATATCAAATATATAGATAGGAACCAGACAAACACTTTGTTGATCAATATTGTAAATGTAACAATGCAAATCTATACCTCAGATCAGAAAGAGGGACATTTAAGGGGAAAAGAAGGAGAGAGGGACTTGGGTGCAAAACAGGGACACAGGAGGTGTGTATATACAGTTGTGTACAAAATTTATTCAACCCCCACTGAAATTGAGTGTTTTGGCCAGTTTGACATTGATTTTGATCATTTCAGTCATCTTGTTTACAATTAAATCAAAAAGGCACTTGTAAGTCAGACAAATATAACATAACATGTATAATGAAATAACCACAAATGTCTTTTCTGTGCTCACATCATTATCAGTTTTATTCAACCCCCAAGTGACATTCAATCTTAGTACTTAGTACAACATCCTTTTCCAGTTATAACAGCTTTTAAACGTGAAGCATAGCTTGACACAAGTGTCTTGCAGCGATCTACGGGTATCTTCGCCCATTCTTCATGGGCAAAAGCCTCCAGTTCAGTCACATTCTTAAGCTTGCGCGCTGCAACTGCTTTCTTTAAGTCCCACCAGAGGTTCTCAATTGGATTTAAGTCTGGTGACTGCGATGGCCACTTCAAAATGTTCCAGCCTTTAATCTGCAACCATGCTCTAGTGGACTTGGAGGTATTCTTGGGATCATTGTCCGGTTGAAAGGTCCAACGTCTCCCAAGCCTCAGGTTTGTGACGGACTGCATCACATTTTCATCCAATATCTCCTGGTACTGAAGAGAATTCATGGTACCTTGCACACGCTGAAGCTTTCCTGTACCTGTAGAAGCAAAACAGCCCCAAAGCATGATTGACCCACTGCCATGCTTCACAGTAGGCAAGGTGTTCTTTTCTTCATAGGCCTTGTTCTTCCTCCTCCAAACATAGCGTTGATAAATGGGCCCAAACAGTTCTAATTTTGTTTCATCAGTCCACAGAACACTATCCCAAAACTTTTGTGGTTTGTCCACATGACTTTGGCATACTGCAGTCGACTCTTCTTATTCTTTGGAGACAGCAAGGGGTGCGCCTGGGAGTTCTGGCATGGAGGCCTTCATTACGCAGTGTGCGCCTTATTGTCTGAGCTGAAACTTCAGTACCCGCATCTGACAAATCTTTTTTCAGTTCCTCAGCAGTCACACGGGGACTTTTCTCCACTTTGCGCTTCAGGTAGCGCACAGCAGTCGAAGTCAGCATCTTCTTTCTGCCACGACCAGGTAGCGTTTCAACAGTGCCCTTTGCCTTGAATTTGGGAATGATGCTTCCTATGGTGTCTCTTGGTATGTTTAACATCTTTGCAATCTTCTTATAGCCATTGCCCTTCCTGTGAAGAGAAATCACCTCTTCTCTTGTCTTCCTGGACCATTCTCTTGACTTCACCATGTTTGTAAACACACCAGTAAATGTCTAGAAGGAGCTGAGTATCACAGTCATTTTACATCTGCCTAATTGGTGCTTATTATGCTTGATTGCTGCTCCTTGACATCCACAGGTGTTTTCAATACCTGATCGAAAACACTTGAATGAACCTCTGTTCTTAAGAGTGGTATTCTTTAAGGGGTTGAATAATTGTGTCAATGAAGAAATCACAAAAAAACATTTAATACTGTATTACATAAACAATTGATGTCATTTTAGTTGCATTTGGTTCTTTAAAAAGTCCTAGTAAGATTTCATTCTGAACACAATTACAAATGTACACTAAATTCCCTAAAACCCTTTACAGCATTGGGGGTTGAATAATTTTGAACACAACTGTAAGTAACAGAGGAGGAAAAGTAAACAATATTGGTGTATAAAGTAAAGTTTAATATTTTTTTGCGCTGTTTTAAATCTATTTTGTGTAACCCGAAAAACCACATAAGGCTTCCTTCACAATTTTTTGTTTGCACTCTTTTTTCAGTGGTAGAAATCCTAAGATATTTTTTGGCTGTTTTTGGCTGTGTTTTTATTATAACTTAGAACAGGAATTTTTCATTTTTCAGGCGCCATAAATAAAGCATGCGGCATTTTGACAAAGAAATAAACATAAATGCAATACAACAACTACCCCCCACCCCGAAACTAAAATTATGTGTCTGTAGTGAATTTCATAATTCAATATAGACTTTAAATTAAGGCTACTTTCATCCTAGCGTTGTTTTGCGAATCCGTCATGGATCTGCAAAAATGCTTCCGTTACAATAATACAACCGCATGCATCTATCATGAACAGATCCGGTTGTATTATGTCTTCGATAGCCATGACGCATCCGTATTGAACACCATTTAAAGTCAATGGGGGACGGATCAGTTTTCTATTGTGCCAGATTGTGTCAGAGAAAACGAGGAAACGAGAAAACGTTTGGCTCTGCTTCTTCTTCTTGAACGGATCTCACAAACGGAATGCCAAAACGCTGGTGTGAAAGTAGCCTAACATCTGGCCCTATGAAAAATGCTTGGAAAATAAAAAACGCATAAACACGTAAAAGTTATAAAGAATCAGATGAATCTGGGCGATCCAATACTACATGTACTGCCACATTGGGCCTCAGTACAGTATGATGCTGTAGAGACAATACTAAGGCTACTTTCACACTAGCGGCACGGACCTCCGGCAGGTTGTTCAGTCGGGTGAACAGCCTGTCGGATCCATCCTACCGCTAGTGAACGTGTGCCAGACTACTGCTCCAGCCCCATTGACACGGCAGCGCACGCCGAGAGGCCGCCGAAATAAAACTACGACACGTTCTCTAGCGGCAGCACAGATCCGACAGGCTGTTCACCCGCCGGAGTGTGAAACTAGCCTTAGGCCTCTTTCACACTTGCGTTGTGAAGATCCGGCGTGCACTTCCGTCGCCGGAATGCACGCCGGATCCGGCACAACGCAAGTGAACTAAAAGCATTTGAAGACTGATCAGTCTTCAAAATGCTTTCAGTGTTACTATGGCAGCCAGGACGCTACTAGCGTCCTGGTTGCCATAGCAGTGAGAGCGGGGAGCGGCATACTTACATTCCGTGCGGCTCCCGGGCGCTCTGAATGACGTCAGAGCGCCCGCGCATGGATCACGTGATCCATGCGATCACGTGATCTATGCACTGGGGCGCCCTGGCGTCATCCTGGAGTGTCCCGGGAGCCGCATGGAATGTAAGTATGCCGCTCCCCGCTCCCTACTTTTACTATGGCAGCCAGGACTTTAGCGTCCTGGCTGCCATAGTAACCATTGACAAAAAGCTAAGCGTCGGATCCGGCGATGCGCGGAAACGACGTTTAGCTAAAGGCCGGATCCGGACTAATGCCCTTCAATGGGCATTAATTCCGGATCCGGCGTTGCGGCATGTCTTCCGGATTTTTGGACGGAGACAAATCCGCAGCATGCTGCGCTTTTGTCAACGTCCAAAAAACGTTGCCATACTGAACTGATGCATCCTGATGCATCCTGAACAGATTTCTCTCCATTCAGGATGCATTAGGATAATCCTGATCAGTAGCTTTCCGTCCTAGAGACCCGAGGACGGATCTCTAGGACGGAAAGCTAAAACGCTGATGTGAAAGAGGCCTTAGTATGATTCCCACAGAATAAAACTCTGTGGCCCAGATTTACTAAGCTTGTTGAAGGTGTAAACTTAGACAGGCTGTGTAGTCCTGCACCTTTTTTTATCACCGTTTCTCAGGGTGGATGATAAATGTGGTGCAGGAATAGAACCTTTTATCTAGCGCTATACCAACTATTGGTTGACTTTATTTTAGATAGAATTTTATGCCAGAATTGTAATGCATTTTGGAGCAAAGCGGCGCAGCTTAAGCCCGACCCCTATGCTGTGAAGCCCAACCCTTTCTGATAAGCCCTACCCCTTTCCAAGGCAAGTCAGAAAAAGTGTAGGAGCTGTAGTTGCTACCTACCCTAATTTGCTCCTTTTTTAGACAGATTCTAGGAGCAGACACATTACCCCAAATCTGGGCTTGTATGTCCTGGAAACATACGCTGGTGTAGTGTGTGCCCACAGACTTCTATGGTGTAGAATTAAAGCTCGCTACAACTCAGAACTTGAATGGAGCTGTATTATGGTCATATTCATAAGGGCTTAGTGGAAAGATAATCCTATAGCATTCTCAAACTCACCATCTTGAGCTTTCACATCCCCGCCCTTTACTACAGTAGAACCTGCAGAACTTGCCCCACAGCCATAACAGCAGAATTGTATAACAGTCTCAACTTAACCCTTGACTGTAGAGAAGCTGATGAACGTTGGCATAGGATGAATTTAACTTTTAATGATTTTTGGAACTTGAAGGGATCATTATAAAGCCTCATTCACAAGTCTGGGTTCGTGCTCAAATCCATGAGCAGGTGATCAGTGATGCATCCCTAAAGCTGTCAAGGAAGGATCCGTGTTGGGTCCGTGGGTCCGTTTTTTGCTGTCCGTGTTGCATCTGTGTTTCACTGACACGGAACAGCTGAAAAATATTTTTAAAAGCATCTCTTCTTAATAATTTGTGAAACCCATAGACTATATGGGACCCATAGACCATAATGGACGTGATGGATCCTTGAACACAGACAAAATAGGGCATGCGTCTGTGCTAAAAACACAGACCCACAAACCGTGCTAAAACACTGATGTCTGAATACACATTAAAATGAATGGGAACGTGTGCTGTCCGTGAAACACTAACGTGTGAATGAGGCTTAAGGGTGATGCCACACTACATTTTTTTCCTTGCATTTCCTTGTAAAAAAAAAAATGCATGACCATCATGCACTCTATATAAGTGTTTCCATTAGTGTAGCATCTTTTAATTTTTCTACCATTTTTTTCCAGATCTTTTTCCTATAGTGAAGTCTATAGAAAAATGAAAAAAAATGCCATACTCAAAGCATGTTATGATTAAAAAGGCCAAGGAAGCAAAAACTATCTTAAACACTACTACAAAAAAAGAGCAGTGTTCATTTCTTTATTTCCTATTGGCTAGTATGAAACTAGTGTCAAAGTGTTTTTTTGTGATGTCTTTTAACTGTTAGGTGGTGTATCCAAGAATTATTATTACAGATGTATCATGTAACATTTGCTCTTTATTTCAAGTACAGTAGCTACCAAAAATAGTCCAGATTCATTCAATGTATGTCCAGCTGTCACACAGTGCAAATCACCATCTACCGGCCACACACTAAATAGAGACAACTGTTAGGAAACCAGGAAGGTTTCAGTGACCTCAACGTAACCAGCACTGTTCTCACAGGACAAGGACTCTCAGCCTCCTGCTAAGCTGCAGGTCCTTGAGAAATATTATCATTATTTTCAATTCAGATTTTTATCCCTTGAGCAAATTTAACAGAAAGATAATTTTAAAAAAATGCATTAAAAAACTCACCAAGTTAAAGCGTTTCATTGTATCTCTTTGCAGTACCTTTTCTGACTGAAGTGTCCCTTTAAGCTGGCTGCAGCTGCTGGCCAAATTCTACCTACTTAGCAGCCAAGCAAGCATGCTTACTGTTATAAGGTAATAGGAATAAGCAGCAATTAGGCACTTCTGTTGCCGCTTATCTCCAGGGAGAACAAAATCCTAATCCTTGTTTCCGCAGAAGCAAATGTTGGTCAACTGACTATTCCTAATTCAATATCATAGTTCAATGGACCTATCAGAAGAAATGATCCTGAAAGCCCATCCACCATCGGTACAAAACATGGCCACTCCTAGGCTAGTTTTACACTAGCGTTCATATCTGGCATATGCGAGCAGCGGTATTTGTCCACCCAACTCTCGGCTAATTCTCAGCATATTTGTCGGGTTGAGGCCGGATCTCCATTGGTCCCCATTATAGTTAATGGGGTTGGAAGGTAGGCATCCATGTAGCTTCCGGCAATGCCGGTTACAGGAAAGAGCCTGCCGAATACAACGAACGCTAGTGTGAAACTAGCCTTAAAAGGGCTATCTGAGACTGGTAGGACCCAATTCTCCCACCAATCAGCTGTTTGAGAAGACACCGGTGACCCTTTTGAGTTCCGCAGCCTTCTCCGTGCTCACCAATCACAGCGCCGTACATTGTATAGCGGTTGTGCTTGGTATCGCAGCTTCAATGGGGTTGAGCTGTGCCTTGGCCGTGTGACTGATGACTGTGTCGTCACACCGCCTAGCTGGAGAAGGTTTCAGCTCTACTGCGAGCGCCGCTGCCTTCTAAAACAGCTGATCGCCATTGTGGTCATCCCTTGTGGCAAATCATTGGCACTAAGGTCATCTTCAGATGGGGTTGTCTTCTGCTGAAACAATGAGGACCGTTACTATGTTAGAGCCTGAGCCCACCAGAGGATCCTTTGGATCCCTGGTCAGATCTTTCATGGATATAATGCCTCTGGACATCTTTGTTGACAAGACATATATGAATAAACAATATAAACCACTCCACCAACGCCCCACAGCAGCAGCCCTTCCAGTTTTAGAGATATTGGCACAGCGCAAAGAACCGCTTTAAAGTACAGAATTTCCTTATTAAGATATTTTCCTTGTGTATTATGACGAGCCTTTAAATAGAAGTACAAAAAAGACAAAATCTCAATTTCTGCATTGCAACTTCTTTTGGGAAATTAGCCAAATGAAATGATCGCATTCATCTGTGAAAAGAATAGATGAAGATGACCCAGAAACTCTTATTTTTAGGATGGTAAGCGATGTTTTGTCAGCAGCCCAGAGAGAGCAAAGAGCTTTGGAATATCATTAGAATACATTTCTGTTCTCCTAAAAATGTTAAGCCTCTTTAATGTCACCAGAGACTGCAAAGTGTTGGGTATAGACCAAGAATTATACAGAGCTTTCCAGCTAAACAAATTCTGCATAATGTACACATACGCTGGGTGACATAGCGGTGGCTCCAGAAACTGAACAGAATAAAATGTTTGCAATTTCCAAACCCTGGAACAATTGGCGGCCTGGCGTTCATTAACAGTGTGAGACTGACCATAAGAGGACAGCTTATACAGTCAAAGCAGAGTGTCCAATGACAAGATAAACTTCTGGTATCAACGTTGAAATTCCTCCACCGATTGCCAACCATCTGTTGATTCAAGTCGAGTCAGTATTACTGACCAATCTTTATACCACAAAATGTGAATATGCATCTATGCAAGGTTCTCTAAGTCCTTGAAATAATCACTCAAAAATAAACCAAGAAGAGCAAAAATACAGCAGTTTACAGCAAAATTCCAACTTTATCTTCACTAATGCAGTCACAAATCCATGGCTTACGGTATATGAATAGCAATACCGTAAGGCTACTTTCACACTTGCGGCGTGTGGATCCGGCAGGCAGTTCCATCCCGCCGGATCCGGCATACCTCATGACAACTGAAAGCATTTGTAGACGGATCTGTCTCTCCGTTTGCCATACGGATAGACGGATCCGTCTTGTATTTTTTTCACAGTTTTAAAGGTCTGCGCATGTGCAGACCAGAAGGACGGATCTGTCCTACAGTCACTTGTTAATGCTGGATCGGAACTAATGTAAGTCAATGGGACTTAATGCCGGATCCGGCATTTCGTCATGTGTTCCGGCATTTCAGGACGGAGATAAAACTGCAGCATGCTGCGGTCTTGTCAACGTCCAAAAAGCTTTCACATACTGAACGGGAGACATCCTGATGCATCCTGAATGGATTTCTCTCCATTCAGAATGCATGGGGATAATCCTGATTAGTTTTTTTCCGGCATAGAGCCCCGAGGACGGAACTCTATGCCGGAAAAGAAAAACGCCAGTGTGAAGGTACCCTAAAAAATGTACATGCAGAGTGCGTATGAAGTTCTTGTCAGACTTCAATAGCAAAATCTGGCAGAAGTACTATATCACACAAACCCAAAGAAAAACAACAGAGTGCCCTTGATACATCCCTCTAAGGCTACATGCACATGACAGTTGTTTTTTGCTGTCCGCAAATCACAGATCCGTCTTCCTTTTTTTTTCACATCCACATCCTTTCCGTGTGTCCGCAAATTTTGTAGGTTGTGTTTCCGTGTGTCTTCCGTTTTTTTTTTGCGGATCTGCAAGGAAACGGAAGGCTTAAAACAGTTTCTTAAAGTACCTGTACAAGTTCCCTGGTTTCCAAGCAACCATCCGCAAAAAAAAACGGATGCGGATGACAAATGGATGGCTTTCGTTAGTCATCCACATTTTTTGAGGACCCATTGACTTCTATTGGTCCACAAACCGTTTTTTGCGGACAAGAATAGGACATGCCATATTTTTTTTGCGGACGTAAAATGCGGACTGCGGACGCGGACAGGCAACGGAAGAGGCATCCGCATTTTTAACGGATCCATAGAAATGAATGGGAAACCATCGGATCCGCAAAAAAAACAGAACGGAGGCCGCAAAAAACCACTGCCGTGTGCATGTAGGCTAAGGGCTGTATTACACCAACAGATTATCTGACCAATATCTGTCCAATCAGACCAATAGTTGGTGTGTATAAAAAATAATCTGTGTGTGTAATAGGCCATCTGACCAATGATTGATCAGAAAATCTGTCAGATAATCTGTTGGTGTAACACAGTCCTAAGTCACTCACATGAAAACACTGCCTACAAAAGCACACTAAAATTACAAAATTACATCATTTAGTCACCTCGGATTTCTTGGATCTGAAAGATTTCGCGTAGAAACCTGCTCTGTTTTTGTGTGTGTCTTTTTGTTCTATTTTTGAGGAACTATTTCTTAATTGACATGAGTTACAAATATAGTGCCAGATTTATCATTACACTTCCATCTTACTCCAATTTCGCATAAGTCCAAAGTCACTTTTGGCTCAGTCAGATTTATAAATGGTCCTTTAATACTGTGATAAATGTGGTTTGATGGCAGCAGTTCATCCTTCAGTAAACGGCTTTACAAAAGTCGCACATATTTACAAAAAAGTCGCATGTTCTATTAAAAAGTCGCATAAGATAAGCATGGTCCTCACTGGGACTTTTTTCCGACTTTTTTGCGACTTTTTTAAAAAGTCCCAATGATAAATCTGGAGTGAAACTCATTAACATGGCTAACCATGCCCATTTTTACAAAACTGGAGTGAGTGGTGTACACATGTAAAAAAGTCGCAAAATTATGCGCAAATGAGTGTGAAAAGTCGCAAATGCCCTATTTTGGGACTTTTTGATGCCAGAATTCTGGAGTGAAGGTATGATAAATCATGGCCATAGGGCGTATTTATGGAGCAGATTGTGATGCCAAGGTAATTTGCGCTGCAATCTGCAACTTTTCCTCACTTACGTCAGGTCTAAAAAAGTGGGCGCAGAAGGGTAGGGGCCGGCATGTTCGTCTCATTCCTCATTTTCTACGACTGTTTTAGGAGCAGAAAATGGTCTAAATTTAAGCCAACAAAGAAGCTGACTTACATCTAGACCGCTGGATACGCCAAAGTTATGTAGAGCCCAGCGCCTCTTCATAACTTCAGCCAATCTACCGCCAGCTATAGGGGTTATTAAGGCCGGCGTCTAAAACTTCGGTCTTAATTAATGACCCATTTAGTTTTTGCGGTGGAGTGGTTTGAGTCTATACACAAAAGTTTCACTTGATATCTTCAGTATGATCATCTCTATGGATCCATGTAGTCACCTTTATTTGAGAATAGACAACAACCTGACTTTAGGAGTCTTCTATACCGCTCCATGGGACAATGTGACCAGCAATGCTTGGTGCCAATATGGCCACCATTTAGATGCCACAGGTCGAAGAAACAAATTCACCTAGTCCTATAGATATATTTAGGATTTGAAGTCATGCCTGAGCTGTGGCACAGAGATGTAGCACTGAAAAACATGGCATATTCCATGAGCTTCTCAATTTTTACATTTTCTAAATGGTTCCTTAGGCCTCATGAGCTGAGATTGTATGGAGGCACAAGGAATCCCTTCAACTAGAATACCTTAAAGAAGTATTCCGATCTCATCCTTAGCAATGGCTAAGAGTGAAATACCTGTCCTATGCCAGAGGTGGCTGGGGTTACAGAAACCACCAAACGGTTTGTGCCAAGCTGTTTTTGTAGCTCTCATAGAAATGAATGTGAATTATGGACACAAGATTGCGCACCGAACTACATGTATGCTGTTTCTGTACCCCCAATCACTTTTATGGAGGTTACAGAAACTGTAGCATAGCCTCCTCAGCTATTTTGTAACCCCGGCCACAACAATTATTCCGATGCTATCCATTAATGGTATTGTGATTGTCCATATTGCCTCTTTTGCTGGCTCGATTCATTTTTCCAGTTCAGATATGAGGTGGCCAGGATGGGAGCTGCTGCTCATGTGTGCCTACGTGAGCTCCCGCCACTAGAGAGGCTGGCGCTTTGTCCTACAGTGCGCAAGCATGGCGACCACTGTGGATTGCAGGGTGGTCGTAACTATGGAAACGAGCAGTGTATAATGTGATGGAAAAATTAATCCAACCAGCAAAGGAGACAATATGGACAATCACAATACATTAGTAAGTGCCTTGTACTAACTTTCTCTACATATGTAAATGCCACTTACTGAAGTTCCCCAACCCCTTTAAGCAGTTGTGCTCAGTACAGGACTGCATTACACAGATATTCATTGACACAATTTTGCTTCTGTCTGATTCTGTATGCCTTGTAATAACTCAGAGGGCCTCATAAACTTCTATGGGTGCAGTATTTACAGCTCAGTACGACCCAAAGGTTGTGACGCCCCACAAAACAGTCATATACACGAGGCCTTGATAGAATTCCACTAGTTATTTGAATTTAGAAGTTCTTTAAATACTTTAAATGAGCAAAATAAAATGACTCCAATCGGCGAACTAATTAAAGAGGAGCAAATGATTGTAATGTCGACAGTGATAATTATCTGAGCCCGCAAAATGATATCACTCCACAAACACATGGTTCGGCTTTTTGATAGCATTAATGTAAGGAACCAAAAAATAAAAATAATTTTTTTTAAAATCAGGATTCTCATTTGCATAAGAGATTTAGCAAACAGAGGATGTGGTCAGGGTGAATAACTGAGCCAATTAATTATCTTTTGCCTACATCAAAGTAACCATATAATTTGCCTTGAATGCAGTGGGGTTTAGAAAGTCTTCAGTGATGTGTCCTTGGTGATAACATGGAATTAATATTGAATGTGATGCGCAAAGTCATTTTGGAACAATTTATTTGGTTAATTGGGACTAGAAAAGTAGCTATTGATCATAAAAGCATCACAAAGGACTGTCCCTGATGCCCACATCGCGGGTGGCACAGTGAAGCATATTGTTAAATGTTTAAAGTGCTTTATATTATATGTTGTGTCAGTACTAACTTCCTTCTAGAATTATATTCATCAGTCTTCCTTGGCCTTGAGATAGTCTGCAGATGCTCTGCAGACCATCTAGCCATGATTCTGTGAAGCGCGCCAGTTCTGGGCATGCAGCCAAAGAGTGAACAAGGAGACAACGTAGATAAGAATAAGAGGAGTTTAAGGGACCATCCCTCTTCTGTACCGATCAATGTAAATGTCAAATGTTAGGGTTATGGTTTATGAAAGTTGGCTTGTATCCGCCACCTTATCTGTAAGTATTATATAATCTTATACACTGTTTCATTAAAGTAGAATGATCTTGTTAGACACATACTGTTTGTGTCTCAAATTATTCTCCGATCCGAGCTCTGTAACTTTCTACCAATTTAGATTTCACATGATAATCAGTGGAACCTGATTAAGGTTTGATAAAACTGACTTAAAGGGGTTGTCCAAGTTACATTTATTGATGACCTATCCTCAGGATAGGTCATCAATATCAGATCGGCGGGGGTCCGACACCCGGCACCCCCGCCGATCAGCTGTTTGAAGAGTAGGCGCGCGCCGTGCCAGCGCTGCCTCCTCTTCATTGTTTACCTGCTGGCCGTCGCATCTGCAGCGGTGAGCTGGTGTAATTACACCCAAGCCGTTTCATTCATTTCAATGGGACGGCTCTGTAGAATACACTTGTATAGGAACGAGCCGTCCTATTGAAATGAATGAAACGGCTTGGGTGTAATTACACCAGCTCACCGCTGCGGATGCGACGGCCAGCAGGTAAACAATGAAGAGAAGGCCGCGCTGGCACGGCACGCATGTTCTCTTCAAACAGCTAATTGGTGGGGGTGCCGGGTGTCGGACCCCCACCGATCTGATATTGATGACCTATCCTGAGGATAGGTCATCAATAAATATAACTTAGACAACTCCTTTAAGGCTATAAGCTTAAATCTGAACAGGAAAACATATACTTCATCATAAAGGGGTTTTTCGTGACCAGTAGGATAGGTCACCAATATGAGATTGGTGGGGATCGACACCTGACAACCCCATTGATCAGCTGTTTGTGTTCCACAAGTAAATAGTGTACAGAGCTGGAACAGCACAGCGCCATACGCTACATAGTGGTCGTTCTCAGGTACTGCAGCTGTTGCTCCTATTCAGGCAAGTGGGAACTGATCAGAAGTATCCAATATGTTAATATAGTTATCCTGGTTTTCTTAGCCAACAGCAACATTTTTTATGCAAAAGCAAAGGAAAAATTCAGTTGCCCATAGGTAACAGGCTGCTGCTATCATCGCAGTCCTGACGTGGAATATTAAAGGGGTTGTCTCACTTCAGCAAATGGCATTTATTATGCAGAGAAAGTTAATACAAGGCACTTACTAATGTATTGTTATTATCCATATTGCTTCATTTGCTGGCTTGTTCATTAGTAAGTGCCTTGTATTTACTTTCTCTACATAATAAATGCCATTTGCTGAAGTGAGACAACCCCTTTAAGGGCTAAACAATTATTTTTAGTCCAGTGCGAATAACCAATGCTATAAGTGTCAATGATGTATTTTCCAATGTGGTGGAGATCTCAGAGGTTCTTTGAGCGATCTTCAGGGCAAGGGTCTCCATCCCCAAACCAATACAGCAGAAGGAGTGTACCGAATATACAGCGCATAGGGTAGTTCATGATAGGGATTTGTGTGAGGATTGACTATGTCAAGCTTTTGATCTATCATGACAGGAGAACCTCTAAAACAGTGATGGACAACCTCTGGCACTGCAGCTGAGGTGAAACTACAACTCCCAGGATGCACACTTGCTTGGCTGTTCTCAGAACTCCATAGAAATTAATGGAGCATGTTGGGAGTTATAGTTTCACCTTAGCTGCAGTGCTGGAGGTTGCCCATCACTGTCTTAGAGGTTCTCCTGGCATGATAGATCAAAAGCTTGACATAGTCAATCCTCATACAAATCCCTATCATGAACTACCCTATGCACTATATTCGGTACACTCCTTCTGCTGTATTGGTTTGGGGATGGAGACCCTTGCCCTGAAGATCACTCAAAGAACCCCTGAGATCTCCACCACATTGAAAAATACATCCTTCTGGACTGTCCTCTTTAAAGTAATATTTAAATGAATAGAGATGGTTGGTGTCAAACTTAATGGCAGTTATCGATATAGGATAATCAAGAGTCAAAACTCCCCCATTAACATACTGTAGTCAACTTGGCTAGATTGAACACGTCTACATTCTTTTTCCTCTGCTAGTTGTCCAGGGCCGCGGTTCCACCAAATATCATGGACATTAATTTGTCAGTGGGCCCTGTTAAAGTCATCAGATCTGCCATGTCCTTATCCAGTCTAAATCAAGCAGACAGGACTTTTGACGGTTGAATTAGAACTTAGCTTAGAACATATGCCAACATATAAGGTGTAAACACTTTGGGAGGGGGTAAAAAAAAGCAGGGGCCTTCAACTCCTAGAGTCTATGATCCCAAAATCGATGTTTTTTGGTCTTATAGACACTGTTTTCCATAGGATTAACTCAAACCTGCAAGTGAATAAGTAACATTTCCAGGTTTCACAGCCAGAGTACCATGAACTTTTACAAGTCCCTCTGAGGCAGTTGCAATTGTCCTATTATCCTTGTTAATTTTTTACCATCAATTAAGCCATTTATGAGACAGGATACTGACCAGGCAATGTGCAAGCAATGTATTTTAGAAAGCTTTCGCAAAGCTGCCTTTCTCAGTTAAAGGGTTTTTTCAGGTTATATGTAGATATTGATGACCTATTCTTAGTTTAGGTCATCAATATCAGATCAGTGGGGGTGCTGGGTATCAGACGCCCACCTATACCATATCATCTGTTGGCAGTAACCAGAAAACCCCTATCATACCATGTTCATTAGTGGAACTATATACAGTATATTTGCTTAATGTGCCTTACTTCTTCCCAAAAATATACACAGAAGCACCCTCCTTTCCCGACCTCCTCGTATGTTAAAACGTCCAAGGTCACTTTACAGTCAGAGTCAAAGTGAATGTCATTCTTGACAGAGTCAAAGAGGATATGAAATAATAGCACAATATCAAAACTAGTCAGCCAAAAATCTCAAGTATATAGGCAGTGCTGGAACGGGACTGAATTTCGGCCCTGGCATGTGAATGCACGTAGGCTCACTTGTCACACCTTCACCACTCCCAACAGGACACGCATGGCCATGCACCACTTACACATAGGACACATGCAGCACATGCATCATTCAACAACAGCACACAATACACAGGCATCATTCACATACTGTATATAACATATACCAAACACTGACCACTTGCACTACCAGGGTCTGACGGCCCACCAGAGTACCCTAAGGATCCTCCAGTGGGCCCAGTCTCTGAAGCCATAGTGAGCCCCAATGTAAGGGGATGAATGATCACAACAAGTGAGTTGACTGTTTCCAGTTGCAACCAACAGAATTGTGAATGTATCTTTAGACTATAATATATGCTGTAACTTAGGATCAGTACAAGATAACTAATGCAACAGTGGCTTAAATCCCGGTGTCACTAAGCCATAGTGGGCCCCAATGTAAGGGGATGAATGATCACAGCAGAGATTATTCATGCCCATACATAGGGGATAATTGCTGCATGTAAATGTAGCTCTACTGCAGCTGCACTATTTGGCAATGACTGGGAACCAACAGTTTGTCTCCAATCGTTGACCTGTGTATCAGCCCTTGTAAATGGGACCTTAGATTGAAGTGTTGGATGAGCCCACAAAAGTTTCTGAAAATATTTCAAATAGGACTCAATAACTGGCCATGCCAGAACAGTCTGAGAATAACTTTAGAGCAGTTCAATTGCCACAAAATTTTTAAATTTGGGTAGATGGTTGGGGGGGTTTGAATTTAACATATTAGACCCAATTAATGATATAACCACTCATACTCTCAAAAAGGCTGCTAGCCAAACTCTTGCTCAAGAGTGCGTGTACAGAAAAAGTCATGGCCTTTGAAATCTATTTCAGTGGCAAAATCCAACATTCTCAATCCATATTTCCTTTGGCATCGGTCGTACTGTCAGAAGGCCCCACACACGAGAACGACAGCCAACATTTCTCCCAGATGTATAGCCAGCTTTAGTTTACATAGCTGGTGTTTGGGGCCTCAAAAAACATTCTATGGTGGGCCCAAAGTTCTTTAGTTCTGTGGATCAACTGTGGTCCCATAAATATGAGATCATCAACCAATACCACTAAAATCGTATGGTTGGGCCAACATTTATCTCAAGTGTACAGCCAGCTCTAGTTTATATAGCTGGTGTCTGGGACCTATGAAGCGTTATTCTGAGTTCAACTGTGGATCACTAAGTACATTCAAAAGTTCTAATTTTTAATTATCCAGTCAGTCTTTCATCACATGGGAAATGACAAGATCTTTTCTGCAACTCAGCTGACTTCCATTTGCCATGTACATATTCAATCACTGCCAAGTCTTCAGGGACTGAAATTTTCCACTAAGTTGGCATATATTTTGATAAAACCAACTGATTTTCAACACTTATAATTATGCTTCCAATACTGTATACATAATATGCTGCATTTTCTAAGCAAGATTTTGTCCTTTCCCGCAACCTCCTCTTAATAAATTTTTAAATTTCCTGTTGATTTTCCCTAATCAAATGGTGCTTTTGGTGGTCATGGCATTGTGTTATATGTTCACTGAACTGCATACAGAGATGAAGATGTGGGAGGGAAAAAGCACCAGCAGTTCGGGCAGTAGCTGGTGAAAACAGTACCAGTATATCTTCTGTGGAGATTTTATCAGGAGTAGTGTGAATATGATATTTAATTCCGCTCCTGCAAGTGCATTGAAGTGTGCATTGTTCTCCCTATCTAGCCCTATGCTCTGAGCGACAGCTGTAATGGTCTCTTGCTTGGATGCTGCAGCTGTCATTAAGAGCAGAGCCAATCAGACTAGAGAAAACAGATCTGGTGATACCCAGAGAGATACCCAGAGAGGTTTGCCAGTTGGACATGGTTATCCACATCAGAACAAAACAGAAATCAGAAGCTGGAGAAATTGCAAAGCAGGAATCCAGAAAAAAAAACAACTATATCCAGTGCTTCCTCCAAAGGTCGTATACACTTTATTTAGATCAAAAGTACATTGGTGGAGACATAACATCAATAAAGTCCCCAAAAAGTCAGAACATGACTCTGTACATTGTCTGAAGAAATGTGTTATTAAGACGTTATTGCTTTTATGTCTCCACCTATGTACTTTTTATCTGAATAAAGTGTATAAAACCTTTGGAGTAAGTGTTGGATATAAGTCTTTTTTTCTGGGTTCCTGCTCTACTCAGACCAGAGGGGAGAGACTGTAAAGCAGATCAATAAAGAGGGCATAGATCCCTGCACAATAAAGCTCTGTCTCCAGTTCACTTGCAGGAGCAGAATCTGGCAAAATAAAACTTAATATTTACACTTCTCCTGATAAAAGCTCCACAAAAGGTATTTTTGTACTGCTTTCCCCACCCCTACCTATTGCTAGCAGCAATTTAACATGGTCAAAACTGCAGACAAATTCCCCTTACAATGACATTGAACAAAGTCTATTCCCCTTAACTCTGTCCCATGATGTAGAAGTGGTCATAGACGTTAAAGCAATAGTTACCATCATTATCAACAACCCCCACTCCATTTTTTGTTTATACATATTTTTAAAAAGTTAACATTGTCATTATTTAACTTTTAAGAATCCGCAAGGACATTTCTCATTAGATGTCATGCTCATTAAATGTTCTGTTACTCTGGATAAAGACTAATTGTAACTACAGCTGTATAATCACACTCCAGGCCATTCAATTTTAATAGCTCAATATTTAGTTCTTAGAAAAAGCTCTTCAACTGATCATCATATCTGATTCATGCATGTTTGCCGAGTATTACATTTACACAATTATTTCCTATAATTTCCATATAGACAATTCTGTGAATTTGTAACTATATCAGAATCCTTGTACTGATCTTCAGTTACATCCTGTGTCAGTTTCTTGGAGCTGCGTTCAAGATAATGCAAGGCTTTAGAAAAGAAATCGCCCTGAAATTGTCTCTGCTGGTAATGTGCATCCTACAGTATCTTCAGCCACGATATGGTAAGCCAGTGTTTTTCTCGGGAGCTGGGTTCCTTGAGGGTCCCCAAAAACACAGCAGTAACAAGACCTTGTCACACTTACAATAGGAAAGATTAACTAATTTTAAGCCTGCTCAAAGATGGTTTCCAAGGCTCAGCTAAGCAGTTAGGGGAGTGTCTGTCAAGTGTGTTGACTGTTTCCAGTTGCAACCAACAGAATTGTGAATGTAGCTTTAGACTATAATACATGCTGTAACTTAGGATCAGTACAAGATAACTAATGCAACAGTGGCTTAAATCCCGGTGTCACTAAGACAAAACTGTATTATCTCAAAGCTAAACCTATTGGCCGAACACTGTGTAAATTTGGTTTATGTGCGCATGCCAATTTCTATTTCCTTTATCTTAATGCATCTGTAGCCAACTTGAATCAATCACAATTATCCATGATGACAGTAACTGAATAGAATGAATTCCCTGCCATCCTGGGCTTTTGTCATTGGAATTTCATATTACAATATTACTATTAAAGGATTTGGTTAACTGTGACGGAGAATGTCCACGTGGGCATTCCAAATTCTCTCATTTTCTCTATGGAAAATGACTAACATGTACTGCTTTGTTACTATAGTACATGCTGGCAAAGTCATATCCCCTAATCCAGGGATGGGCAAACTGCGGCTCTCCAGCTGTTGCAAAACTACAACTCCCAGCATGCCAAGGCTGCTTACGGCTATCAGCCTACAGCAAGGCATGGTGGGAATTGTAGTTTTACAACAGCTGGAGGGCCGCAGTTTGCCCATCCCTGCCCTAATCGATTGCTGATGGTATATGAAATGTGAGACACCACTATTATAAAAGGCAGCATACTGCGCCTGCATCAAACTGAACAGGAGAAGTGGAATTAGCATTGTGAATACAATCTTGTCAGTTTTCAGCTCTCAGCCAGTCAGTGTGACTAGGGCACTCACAGGAACTGACTAAGGACAGCAGATATGACCTGCTCATAATGCTCCTCCCTAAGTAAAAAGCAATTAAATCGATTTAATCATCTCTGCTCAGTGGCGGATTATAATATGGGTAGCCTGATTCCATTGCTGTCTTACCACTCTATTTGCCATGATAAATGACAAAAAAGTATCAGAACTACTTTGCTCAATAATCAGCAGGACCTGCAGAAGTACCTACAATTAGTCACATTTGCGTAGATATTGTTGTCGTTGAAAGACCTGGCTACAGATCCTGAAGCCAAAGGAAAGAGTAGCCAGGACGTAGAGGAGAAGCTGCTATATAAGGCTGGCCTTACACATTAGATAGATGTTTGATCAGCAGTCTCTTCTGGGGTCAGGGGTCTGGATTACTTTCTTTTGCTATAGAGTCTGAGCATGGCTACAGAGGCCAAAGTTGCCTTTGCAGCAAACTCAGCAGTTGTCAGAACAAGTCGTCATGGCAGTCTGAGCTAGATGGAGGACAAAATGAAAGCGAACTCATATCAACTCATATTTGCTTTCTAGAGAAGATGCCACCGCTCCTAACATATCTTTCATAGTAAATCCTCATAATCTAACTAAAAAGTCTCTGTGTAGCCAAAGCCTAATTGAAAATTGGATTTACAATGTGTCCCTATGCAGTCTGATACTGCCACCAATAATTGGGGCACAGTAACACTCAGTTGTCAGTGATAGCACAGAAAAGTAATGTTGTAGGGAAGAAGATGGGGTTCATAGCAAGTTTTGAAAACAGCTCAGAATCTATGGTCTACATCAGGGATAGGCAACCTCCGGCTCTCCAGCTGTTATGAAAATAGAACTCCCAGCATGCATACTTACTCTGGTCTTCTCAGACCTCCCATAGAAATGAATGGAGCACGCTGGGAATTGTAGTTTTACAACAGTTGGAGTGCCAAAGGTTGCTGACCCCTGGTCTTCATAGTTTACATACTGTATTTTCTCTGATATCATCCATTCTTGGTGGTAGATTACTATGACTTGCACATGTATAATATAACTACAACTTTCACCAGGAAAAACTTAATTCTAACCCACATTAAAGGCCTCTCATCCAACTACTATAAACCAGCACCCTGACCTGCTCTGCATTTATGAGGGGTAAAGACCCCCAAACAGCCATTGGCAACTGTGAGTCTTTTTTATGGGAAGATTATAATTTTGTCCCAAGACGTGTTTAACCCCTTAGTGACTAATGACGTACTGTGTACATCATAATGTGGTGTTAGTTACCACATCATGACGTGCACAGTACATCATGAGATCAAAGTGTCACCATACTTGCGGTGACACCGGCATCTAAACAGGTGCTACGGACAGCTGAGCTCTCCGGGCACCTGGCAAGGGACCAATCACAGCGGTGCCATTCAGAGGCGCAGCTCTGATCTCCTCATTGAGTGTTGAGGAGATCGGGGATGCGCTGCTGTGTTTACTGTGCCCCGATCACCCCCCCTTCAGGATGGCCGAGCATAACAATGAGGGGGCCACCACCCCACCCCCACAATTATCCAGGATGGCCGAACGGTAGTAGATTGTCAGCTGTAACACACAGCTGACAATCTACTGTAAGGGCCGACATCAGTGCTGGCACTGATTTCGGCTATTTAACCCCTTCCATGCTGTGGTCTTTAGGGACTGCTGTATGGAAGGGGTTAATAGTGAGGAAGCTCCCTCCCCCATTGGGTGCTGCTCTGGCAGCGTCCCGATTGATCATAACAGAGTGAAGGAGCTCCTTCCCTCCCCCTCCCATCGGGCCGCTGCTCTGCTGTGACAGCATCCCGATGGTTACCATGGCAACTGGACGCCTTACACAGGCATCCAAGATTGCCATGGTATGTAAGCCTGACAGGGTCCTGCCAGATAATGTTGTGAAAAATAAAAAAATGACAGCACGTCCAATCAGAGGCATCTGGAATAAATCCCACTGATTGGACGTGCTGTCTTCATTTTTTTATTTTTCACAACATTATTGGACTATCTACATATAGGGGGATTTTTACCACAGCCTGGAGACGAGCACCCACCACTTACAGACCAAGGAGTGCTGTTCATCCCAGCATCTATACAAGGGTCCTGCCAGAGGCAGGAGCCTGATCAGGCTTACTGTGAATAAAATACAATGCAGTACACTATACAGTGTACTGCACTGTATTGTAGAGCCATCAGACCCACTGGATCTTCAAGAACCAAGTGAGTCTGAGTCAAAAAAGTGTAAAAAAAATATATAAAAAAAAATAAAAATAAAATAAAAAATCTAACATTTTCCCATATACGCACATTTATAATTTGGTAAAAATGAAGAAAAGAAAATACCCTAAACATGTTTGGTATCGCCGCGTCCATAACAACCAGCTTTATAAAAATATCACATGACCTAACCCCTCAGGTGAACACCGTAAAAATAAAAAAATAAAAACAGTGCCAAAAAAGACATTTTTGTCACCTACCATCACAAAAAGTGCAAAACCAAGCAATAAAAAGGACATATGCCCCCAAATGAGTATCAATAAAAACGTCAACTCTTCCTGCAAAAAATGAGCCCCTGCACAAGTCGATCGGCTGAAAAATTAAAAAAATATGGAGTTCAGAAAATGGAGACACAAAGACATATTTTTCTTTCAAAAATGCTTTATTATGTAAAACTGAAACAAACAACGAAAGTAGACATATTTGATATCATCACATCCATAACAACCTTTAATATAAAAATAGCACATGATCTAACCTGTCAGATGAACGTTGTAAAAAAACTAAAAATAAAAATGGTGCCAAAACATCCATTCTTTGGTTACCTTGCCTCACAAAAAACATAATATAGAGTGATTAAAAATCATATCTACCCTAAAATAGTACCAATAAAACTGTCACCTTATCCCGTAGTTTCCAAAATAGTCACTTTTTGATTGTTTCTACTGTACGGTGCATCTGGGGGGCTTCAAACTGGACATGGTATCTAAAAACCAGTCCAGCAAAATCTTCCGTCCAAAAACCATATGGCGCTCCTTTCTTACTGCGCCTTGCCATGTGCCCTTACAACAGTTTACGACCACATGTAGAGTGTTTCTGTAAACCGCAGAATCAGGGTAATAAATATTGAGTTTTGTTTGGCTATTAACCCTCGATGTGTTAGATAAAAAAATGGATTAAAATGGAAAATCTGCCAAAAAAGTGAAATAAAAAAATGTAATCTCCATTTTCCTTTCATTCTTGTGGAATACCTAAAGAGTT
This sequence comes from Bufotes viridis, assembly GCA_033119425.1. NCBI lineage: Eukaryota > Metazoa > Chordata > Amphibia > Anura > Bufonidae > Bufotes > Bufotes viridis. Next base: position 465,314,937 of record CM065592.1, on the reverse strand, counting down.
TGTAAAATCAGTTTTGAGTAACTTCAGGGGTGTAGTTTAAAAAATGGGATCATTTATGGGGGGTTTCTACTATGTAATCCCCACAAAGTGACTTTAGACCTGAACTGGTCCTTAAAAAATGGGTTTTGGAAATTTTCTTTAAAATTTTAAGAATTGCTTCTAAAATTCTAAGCTTTCTAACGTCCCCAAAAAATAAAATGACATTTACAAAATGATGCAAACATAAAGTAGACATATCGGGAATGTTAAGTAATAAATATTTTATGAGGTTTCACTTTCTGTTTTAAAAGCAGAGAAACTGAAATGTTGTTATTATGATTTTTTCATAAATAAAGGTGAAATATATTGACTCAAATTTATGACATGAAGTACTATATGTGACGAGAAAACAGTCTCAGAATGGCTTGGATAAGTAATAGTGTTTCAAAGTTATTACCACATAAAGTGGTACATGTCAGATTTTTAAAAATAAGCCTGGTCACGAAGGTGCAAAATGGAAAGGGCAAAATATTTACTGATGGGATAGAAATTTAATAGGTGGCACTAAAGGCCTGTTTTTGTCCTCCTGCTAAGAACTTATTTACATATCTACAACTCTGAAACAATCTCAAGTTGTTACCAACACTGGAAGTAATAAAGATCAAGAACAGGGTGGATAAAAATCTATGATTTTTATTTATTTTTTAAATAAAAAAAATCTGTTTTTTTATTTAAATCAGAGTTTTTTTTATTAAAATTGGATTTTTTTTTATATAAAATGCTTTTTGAGGAAAATATATTACCATCCAAAGGTTATTTCATCATGAAATAAAGATTAGTTTTTTAATTATGTAGAATAAGGCTGTATATGTTTAATTTTTGGGGTAAATAAATTCCATTAATCCATTCACAATGTCATGCTCTTCCAGAGGTTTTTGTAAGATTATTGGGCAGTTTCTCTGCCTACAAGATATTATCACAGAGGCCTGGTTTACTTTTGCAGTTCTCAAAACTGAATTTGACTCAGCAGAGATCACAGGCCTCTTCTTCACAGCAAAAATGTTATAACATGAACCGAGTTGAGAAAAAGACCTTAATCCTAACTTCTACAAACCTATGAATACAGAATCAGTGCCAAGTTTAAAGTGAATAGAATAGAAACAATATTTTTTCTCCTTCCTAAGTACAACAGAAAAGTTGTCCAAATATGAATGATTAACCTATTAAACTGGGGGGGAAAATTAATATGTAAAGTTGTTATTCTAAAAATCTTCATCTACTTGCATATTATAAGTTATAACAGCAAGAATTAGTCGTTATGTAGAAAACTATGATTTAAATTGTGATTTAAATCAGTTTGATTTAAATCAAATCCACCCTGATCAAGAACAAATAAAAATTTAGGGATGAGCGAATGAATTTGGAAGAAGGATTCTGCACCTGTGATAGGTTGTCCTTGAAGCTGAGGACATTCCCTCTACCACTTGATTGATAGGGCTAGACATTTCAGCCAACCTTGACAATCTCGAGCCTGCATTGCTGCCCCAAGTAGTGTCGCAGGGGAAAAGACTATGCTTCTATTACCGGAGTAGCGTCTGCGCATGCGCTGCTACACTTCTGGGTAGATGTAAAAAAATAATACTTTAATACTGAAAATACTGTTACCTAAATGGGGTTGTATAAGATGAGAAAAATATGGCTGAAGAGCACCACTCTTGTCCTTGTGCAATACCAGAGCTAACCTTCGGACAAATAAATGCAGCCAAATATGTCTAATCGCATACATGCCCTTTAAAAGAAAATTCACTATAACAGTATAGTTTCTACGTTGTAGCTACTCTTCGTTGTTCTTTCAATGACCTTTTTTTCCCAGTGCTAGGATATGTATGTCAGTTAATCAATGGTAGTTCCCTGTACTGGTGTCAGTTGCACACATTCCCGTTTCAGCGGAGCGCCCAGGTTACGAAGGATTTTAAAATAGCAGCTTGAATTGGTACATCATGTGACCTAGCATAATGTAAAGTATGTAGACTCTTACAGTCTACAAATTTTAAGCTGATTCATGGCTGGTGTGCTATAATGGGAGTAATGTAACCTTATGTAATGACGTTATAAATATTCCTATATAAATATATATATATATATATATATATATATATAATCACGCCTACTTATTTCTGCTTAGCAGGGTCATGCCGAGTAACACATGTTCTTATTAGTAACATTACTAAGGCAACTGGGATTTCAACTATCACAAGTATCCACACCATGAAGACTAAGCATCTTTTATACACAGAAAATGAGGTCAGTCCATCCACCCAATCATCATTAATAGCCCCCGCTGCATTTTATTTCCATGTCAGGGACATAGCTAGGTGGGGTGACATGTGCCCTGGGTGCCAGAGGGGGCGCCTACAAGCCAGTCTGCCTTTGAATTTAGATATAGGGTTCGGGCGGAAAACTGAGCTGAACTCAAGACCCTGGAACTTCTACATAAATCTAATGCTAACTCTCATCGTTATATATACTGTATATTGAACCTTGTATTGCCATATACTGCGTGATAAGTACAGTAGGTTACAGAAAAGTAGAGTGTGTAACTTTTCCTCCTGCCCTTGTAGCTCATTTTTTAATGCTATTTGTACATTTTATGTTTTCCACTGTTCTAGACCTATGCCTAGCTTGTTAAAATTATCTCAAATCGTGTGCAAAGCTAAGAAACCCCAATGGGAGAAGTGTTCAAAAATATAATTTATGAACATACGCCTTGAAGGTCATCCAGTGATAAGCTGATGAGTATCGGGCTGCCGGAACTCCAAGTGATCTTCTGTAATCTATGGAGGAATCCAGCAACAAGTGTTTCACTTCCCTGCAGTGCTACCAGTGTTAAATAAAGTATTACAGAGTGCCCATTGAAATCAGTAGACATGTTGGGTCCTCCAGCAGGTAAGATGGTCTACGGCTGCTATCCATTACAGCCGATTTATGAGTGACCCAAATGACCTCCATTTACTTAGAATTCTCTTATACATTATCTCAAAATGTGTTTTGGTCAACACCTTGAACTACATATATGAACAATCCATAGTGGACAGAAGCTGAAAAGAGTGTTTCTTGCCCCGAAGGACCCAGCGCAATATATTGTATTATATAGTTTATTGTTTTCTAGTGAACTTTGTAATACTTCATGAACCCTGTGGTGGTGTTGGTGGGAAATTTGAACCATTAGTGGTTTCAGTAGCAGAACAACCAGTGATCTGCTTATCTTTAGGAGATCCTCCTGACTAAAAAAGTTTATATAGAGGAAACCCCTGTAACTAATAGCAAAGGACAACCTACAGTTTTAACCTACAGTATTAAGCTATTATGTGATAACAATAAACCTGGAACCAAATACAACGATGATGGAGTACTGTACAAGATGAAGGTCACCTATCTGTCCATATGCTGTCACTGCATGTTTATACAGAGGATAGGGGCTAAGGTGGCAGGACATGTTTGAAAAGGGTGGGGGTGGGGGGTTCAAGGTGTCATTTCTTGCACATGTATATCTTTGTTAAGCAGGAGGTGTACTTCAGTTTATTTATATCCATGGGCAGACACATTTCTATAGCCCTTAGGACCTTATACAACTTTGCAAGCCATCAAATGTGCCATTTGAAGCTCTTGGACCTCAATGCAAAATCTGTACCAGGGCCCCCGCCAATGTACTGGTGTCTGTCTATTTGGTAGAGGGGCTATTAGACCCCAACAGGCACCAAGGCCTTAGTGCAACCTCTATAAGTCCCATAATTAACCCATTAAAGGCTAGATTTGTTCCATAAGAAATCATATAAATATCAATAACTATCACAAAACAAAAAAGTTAAAGGGATCACTTCTATAAGTCTTCTTTCACACAGCTTTTTTTTGCTTTTTTTCTTTCTATGAAAAAATAGCAGCATTTTTACCATTCTTTTAGTGTTCTCTTGCCCTTTTTGTAACACTTTGAAGGGGTTGATAGGTCATCTGATCGACGGGGTCCAACTCCCAGCACCCCTGCCAATCAGCTGTTTGGAGAGGCTTTGGTGAGCACCATGTCCTCTATCTAGATCTGTGAGGTCACATTTATCAGTCACATGGTCTAGGAGCAGCTCAGTCCTATTCAAGTGAATGGTGATGGGCTTCAATGCCAAACAAAGCCGCTATACAATGGTAAGCTGCGAGGAGGTCACAGAACTGACCAGAAAACTGCAGCCTCTTGAATTAGCTAATTGGCGAGGGTGCCGGGTGTCAGACCCCCACTGTTCAGATACTGATGACCTAACCTGAAGACAGGTCATCAGTATTAAACACTCAAAAAAAACCTTTAAGGCCAGACGGCCATATTAAAATTTGTGTTACACCCACACAGTGAGGGCCATACAGGACACAGATAATGTTCAGTGTATTCACGATTTAAAATATATTTTCTATAAAAAAAAAAAAAAAAACTGTCACATTTTCCTGAAGTCACCAATATAAGAAAAATGCATAAACTATCAAGAATGTCAATGTTTTATTGTCCTTGTTCCTCTCTTACTGGATCAAGTTACCTGAAGATAAGAACACATAACCCACAAAAGCTTTGAAATTTGCACACATTCCATAGAAAAAAAAACTTTTAACCACCTTTACAATGCAAACAGATCAGGAGGTGAATGCAGGCCTGATTAAAGACAGCCCTACCATTGATCACTGTCATGAAAACAAGTGATTGAGCCAGTTTACCTAAAGTCATCAATTTATAGAAGTGTAGCATTGTTGTAATACAGGGCATGTACCTATCTGGATTACCTCTAAGAAGCTGGAGAAAATGTAATGATAATTTGGGCAGGACTTTTTCTAGATTTCCTGGCAGTCACCCCACTGTAGAACGCTACTGTTAAAGGAATAATATATATTATTCTTATAATATATATTAATAATATATATTCTTATAATATATATTAATAATAATAATTATGCATTAATAATAAGCATGATTAATGCTACCAAGTAATATGCCTGGTTTAATAGGGTTGATCATGCTAACAGAGGCTCTTGAAATCTACTGCATATGTGTAGGAACTGTCGCAGGTTTGTGTACTTGTGGTGGGGTCAGTAATGACAGACTCTCAGACTTCATCCAGCACAATACAGGGCATCCAAGTGACAGTAAGTCATCACTTGGATGAAGCCACAGCACATAAAGCATAACTAAACATTAAAGAAACATCTGCCCATCTTGGCGCTAACTATACATAGTCCCAGAATGAAGAGAAAAACGGTCCAGCTTCACTGAAAAAATACTTGAGGCTTTATTTAAATCCCGTGCAGATAAAAACCAACATACAGCAATGCAAAAAATCGACCAGTTTCGGATCACTATAAGTGCGGACCCTTAATCATGATTGACACATCATGACTAAGGGTCCGCACTTATAGTGATCCGAAACCGGTCGATTTTTTGCATTGCTGTATGTTGGTTTTTATCTGCACGGGATTTAAATAAAGCCTCAAGTATTTTTTCAGTGAAGCTGGACTGTTTTTCTCTTCACTCTGGGATTTGTTGTGCGCCAAGGTTCAGGGCGAGGTCCGGGCTCCTGGCTTCCTGTGGATGAGCACGACACCCTTCAGCGTTGTTTTAACTATACATAGTCTTCCCTTTCCTTTGCTTTCATCATGCCAGGGTGATCAGGCTTTGCACAACCACATGGTAAAACAGCCACCATGTTGACCTTCATTTATTCCCCAGTAAGGATCCCAGTAGCCACACTTGGGATCAACTCAAGCTAGGGTGAATAGCTGTAGTGGGGGGAAGGTGTAGAATGGTAGATCCTGCCACCAAACCAACCTACCATTTAAAAAAAAAATCAGCCCATAAACAAAGTCTGAACAAACAGTTCCAGCAAACTACACTTTGCTGAAAAAAATACAGCTTTCTGGACTCATTTATCTCACCGAGGTGAGTATACACCCCCTTCAATACTTTACCTTACACAGTGTTACAGAACATATTATTAAAGGTTTGCTGTAAATCTTTGGTATAGATGCCTGATAAGTGACAATATTTTTTATAATTGTCACAAAAGTCCTTTAATATTTTAAGACCTTTGTGGAAGTGGGTAGGGTTTGAATACAAACCAAATATATGGCATGCAAAAAGAATGGCAGTTGGCTTTTATCCAATTTGTGAAATATTTCACTGATTTTATGGGCACTAAAGTCTTCAGAAGGGGTTAATATCTTTATATGTTTCCAACAATCCCAAAGAACATTCCATGTAAGTGCCCGTGACTCCTGAATGGGGCAGGGCTCAAAGCTTTGATGATTAATGAAATTGCTACTGTCTGCCATATCCATAAGCCACAACAGCTGAAGACAATGATGAACACTGGCAGCATATGAAAGAGCAACGGCTTGGTGGAAGCTAATGATTTATCTCAAATGCAGGCCAACAGACTACACTGGATACACTGGCATTAAAGAATGGTCCTTCTATGGCTGCAAGCAAGCCACCGTTAGCACTTTGGTTCTTAAAAGGGTATTCCGGTTGTAGCAAGTTATCCCCGCCCTATCCTATAACTATTAGATTGGTTAGAGGCCTACTGCTGGGACCTCCAGTAATCACAAGAATGGGGGCCCCATTACCCACAAGTCCCCCCCCAAAAAAAATAAATAAATAAATAAAAATAAAAATAATGAACCAGCAGGTTGAGCATGCACACTGCAGCTTCATTCATCTCTATGGGAGTTCCAGAGATAGCTGAGTAAGGTGCTCTGGTAATTCTGGGAACCCACAGAGATGAATGGAACTGCACTGTGAATACTGGACCACCACTCAGTTCATTTCATGGGGCCCACAATGTGTTCATGTATTCGGTGGGGGTCCCAGTGGTAGGACCTTAACCAATATAATAGTTATCCTCTATCCTATAACTTGATACAACCAGAATAGCCCTTTGAACCGGCTATACACTTGAGATAACGGCTTGTTCGGTCAGTATCTATCTCAGTGGAGTATCAATGTGTGTTGTGGACTTGAAAAGGAGAGAAAGCTGCTGCCAGACACTTCTGGCAGTGACTAATCGCCCAAAAATCAAAAGTATCGGAGTTGACCCTTCTTTGTCGGCAGGGAAGAGTCTGGTGACCACATACCTTAGATGACTGATCTCACTGAACTTGTAGGATTCAACCATCATATATCTGATGTGCATGGCCAGCTTTAGGATATGAACACATCTTGTGAGACAGAGTCGAAAACCGATCTGCCCACAGTGGATGATGTTTGCATGATTTTGGAACTAAAACTCATGAATTTCCTTCAAAGATGTACAGTCACTGGATTCTGCAGGCAGGCAAGGTTTTGGCTGCGTGTGGTTGTACCTTTAGGAGCACATACAGGAGAGCAGTTCTATGATGGAATTATTTATGGAAATAGCTCACAGTACACTTCCCTAATTTAAGATTATTAAAAATAGGGTTATTCACTTTAGAAAAAAGACGACTGAGGGGAGATCTAATAACTATGTATAAATATATCAGGGGTCAGTACAGAGATTTCTCCCATCATCTATTTATCCCCAGGACTGTGACGAGGGGACACCTTCTGCATCTAGTGGAAAGAAGGTTTCTACACAAAATAGAAGAGGATTCTTTACAGTAAGAGCAGTGAGACTATGGAACTCTCTGCCTGAGGGGGTGATGATTGTGAATTCACTAAAAGAGTTCAACAGGGGCCTGGATGTATTTCTGGAGTGTAATAATATTACAGGTTATAGCTACTAGAGATGGGTTGCTAATCCAGGGAGTTATTCTGATTGCATGATTGGAGTCGGGAAGGAATTTATTTCCCCTAAAGTGAGAAGAAAATTGGCTTCTACCTCAGGGTTGTTTTTGCCTTCCTCTGGATCAACTTGCAGGATGACTGAACTGGATGGACAGATGTCTTTTTTCAGCCTTATAAACTATGTTACTATGTAATGTTTAAAGGGCATATTTAGTTGTAATAAATGTAACAATGTATTTGGTAAAGTACTGGAGGGAGGTTATATCTCACCCAAATTGCTCAGATGGGTGAAATAAAAGAGGGCTTTATAATTTCAGCAAACTATAGTTGGCTGGAACTGGTTACTTTATTTATTTATTGGCTGGATTGTTCTTTGGAATGGTAGGTAGAATAGGTAGAGGGACATGCCATTCCATCCCACTCCAGTTCTAGTAAGCTATTCCCTCTAGTGTGAGGTGTTCTAATGTATAGTTACTGGGATTGCTACTGGGAAAAAAATTGATTCCTCTGTCAGTCTGGGTCAGAGCCTTGAAACTGGTAGACCTGTCTCCTCTGAAAGCCTTATCTGCTTTTGACTTTACCTAGCCGAGGTAGATATATTTAGTATTAAGAGCCCAGATGGGCAAGGTCTTTGATTTCGTGATTTGTGTTTATTGTTGGTGCCATGGCTTTACCGAAGCACATTGTGGTTGTCCTATATTCTGCTGGATGCTAAATAAACTGAAGTGGAGTTTAAAAACTGCAGAAATCTGTCACAGCCAGCCTTGTTCACATACGCAGATCCCTACATAAAGTTCATTGCAATTAGCTGAAACGTTACTTCAACAAACTTTATTTGTTACTTTAAGGGATCTATGCACCCAAGTTTTACAGTGATTTGTAATCATAATGAACTTTGCTATTAAGATCCAGTCTAATAAAATTCAGCACAATGCAGTATTTTTGGACAATCTCCATGGCAACAGCTGAGATACATATTTTGGTTGCATAATTTACATTGTACCATCTTGGTTTACACTGCAACAGGATCTAAAATGTTCAGTAAACTATGTTGTCCAGATTTTCTATGCGTAGGAGTCAGAAGGTTAAGAATGTACACGCATACCTTTAAGTTCATCGACTCTTAGAAGATATTTCCTAATTAACTGAAAACAGGAAATTGGGAGCAGCCATTTTGTTAGGTTCATTGCCCTTTTCCTCCAATTTAATACACTTAAGAAAATAAACATTGTTACAAACTGGCAGCTTTATAGAACCTAATGCTTTGTCACTGACCGGTTAGGGCTCCATAGTAACATCAGTTACGTGGGGGTTTTGGTGAGATCATGGGATTTCCAGGATCATGACAAGACTACAGTGTTCTCCAATGGGAGAACGAAGTCCCAAAAAGTCCGCATAAATTTCAGCTAGAAACCGGATTTGGTCAGTTTGCTTGTATCTTTTTTTTACCTGTAGAGAAACACTGACATACTTTGTACTTACCAACACCCTACCCACGGTGATGCCCCAAATCAACCCCAGCAGGCCCACATCTGTCATCTGGGCGGGTTCTGCATAAGCCCTGCCCAGCCAAATTTGCTGGGATAGTCTGTGAAAATTCTGAACAATCCTGCCAAATTCACGACTGTTGGAAACTAAGCACTGAGGTCACAGTAATTTATGAGGAACTTAAAGTCAAGCCTGTCAGGTGCTTATGCAGTTTTTCTATTCAATTCATTTCAAATGTTTCTATTCTGATCAGAGGGCCCTTAAATGTTCTAATAGGGCATTTTACAGGAGATGTTTTCAGCAGACAACCCTGAGCTACGTGGTTGACTCTTACCCTGCCCATGATGCATTTATACCCATCACGGCAGCTCATTCAATAGTACTGATAGGGTTAATATATGTGACTGGCTTCCCCTAAAAGTTGCCCCTCTACTGAAATTAGGTGAGAACTGGCAGGTTAGTTACTTTTTTCCTGATGGTTATGAATGATTGTTAATCCTGACCCTCTATATTTTAGCCTGCATTCTGTCTGTGTAAAACTGTAATAAAGGAGGAGCTGAAAGCCAATTATTCGATGAAGTAAACTGTTAAATAAATCATTAAGTCTATACAAGGTTGTTCGCCTCCTAACGAGTCAAAAATAAATAAGTGAGCTGTCAGCGAGACACATAAAAGGCCATAATTAACTGAGGGGATATTTAAGGCCTGGTTCCCAATCTGCTTAAAATATGATATCACAAGGGGAATCCAGAGTCCTAAAATAACCTGGAACAATACAGTACCAATGAGTGATGTATTACAGTGCCATATTTCTCATCACTCAGCTTTTTACAGGCCCTGAATGGAACCCCCTCAATATAAAGTTGTGGGCAGCCTCCCATTTCATTGTAGTATTACATAGCACCTGTTAACATGAATGGACAACATGAGGAACTGCTCTTTCCAGTGGCTCCAGAAGCCACAATGACAACCATATGTCCGGTGTCCATTGTCCTGATATGAACTTCAACCTTCCTGTTGCAAGTTATGAATAGCATGTAGGATCCACTGGAGTTCCTGTTACATAATATGAATAGGATATAGGATCCACTGGAGTTCCTGTCACAAAGTATGAATAGAATCCACTGGAGTTCCTGTCACAAAGTGTGAATAGGAACCAGGATCCATTGGAGTTGCAGTATGGATAGAATCTAGGGTCCACTGGAGTCCCTGTTAACAAGTATGAGCAGGATCCAGGATCCACCGGAGTTCCTGTCACAAAGTATTAATATGATCTAAGATCCACTGGAGTTCTTGTCCAAAATATGAATAAGAAGGATCCGCTGGGGTTTTTATTAAGTAGCGCAGTTAAGAAAACCTTCAATTTTTATGTTCTGTCTTTTCAAACTATGACTAGGGTCCATTACAATCATTTTAGTGGGGGGAACAAACTGACTTAGTTGCCCATAGCAACCAATTAAATTCCACCGTTTATTTTTCAGAGCTCCATTAGAAAATAAAGGTTGCTATGGGCAATGTGTATGTGACCCTTTATAGTTAGAGGGGCTGAGAAGCAATACCAGGCACAGCCACCACCTTGGCTGGATAATAAAGGGTCAGCGCTGTTCCTGAGTGCCATAGCCCTTTCGTTTTCTCAGAATACCCCTTTAACTAACTTAGATAATAAAAAGGTTAATATTATAGATAAGTGAAGTTTTGAAAAATTTGATTCAGCAGCTTTGTCGAACATCGTCAAGAAATTCGATTCATTACGGATTACTTTGTCACCAATCGCTTTTCGTTGTATGAAGAGAGTGCAATGACGGGGAAAGGCGATCGTGCTGCCCCTGTCATTTAACTCCTCAGATGCCACATTCAATTATGATCGTGGCACCTGAGACATTCAGGTGTTCAGGAGGTTAATCGGGGTTAAAAAACAAAACAAAAGAAAAACTATACCTCATTCACTTGCTTGCGGAGAGGTCATTTGTTTTGTTCCCATCCTCATTGAAAAAAAAACATCAAAGGACCTGCGATGAGCATGAAGATGCCACCACGTGATCACTCTGGCACCGCGCTTGTGACGTCTCCATGCTCACCACAGTTGCTTTGGTGGGTTTTCATTAATAAAGATGGCGCGGATGGCCTTTCCATGATCAAGTGGATGAGGTGAATATAATTTTTTTTATATTTAGCCACCATTTTAGGAAAAATTGATTTGTTACCGCGAAGTGCAAGGAAAAGCGGCTTCACAGTGAATCAAATTTTTCCTAAGCTTCGGATTCCGCTTATGCTTCGAGTCACTTAACACTAGTTAATACTGGATATTGGACGGTATCACCATTTCTTAATTACATTTCTATTTTAGGGACGCCACAGGGGCAGTCGCGCACTGACCGCTTGTAAAACAGCAGTATGCAGTGCACTTACATGGACTTGTGTTCAGTGACAGGAGACTGCACTGCTGCTATATCTGCCCCTGCTCAGGTTTCCCTAGCAACCATAGAACAGTGGAGGGTGGGCCAGAGCGGCGGCAATAGAGAGGCAGGGAGGAACGATAAAGAAGGTATAGTAGTGCAGGTGAGACTGAGGCAGGAGGTGCTGGGAGTGAAATGCGGGGCAGGAGGGGGACGGAGCCTAGGAGCGAACAGTATACCGACCGTGTAAGCTGTGCTGCACTCAATCTATATATACTGACACTGCACCCTGTATACACAGTGTATACAGTTAAATGGGCTGCAGGGTCAGTGCATACAGTTATATCGGGTGTAGGGTCAGTGCATACAGTTATATCGGGTGCAGGGTCAGTGCATACATTTTTATCGGGTGTAGGGTAAGTGCATACAGTTATATCGGGTGCAGGGTCAGTGCATACAGTTATATCGGGTGTAGGGTCAGTGCATACAGTTATATCGGGTGTAGGGTCAGTGCATACAGTTATATTGGGTGTAGGGTTAGTGCATACAGTTATATCGGGTGTAGGGTCAGTGCATACAGTTATATCGGGTGTAGGGTCAGTGCATACAGCTATATCAGGTGTAGGGTCAGTGCATACAGTTATATCGGGTGTAGGGTCAGTGCATACAGTTATATCGGGTGCAGGGTCAGTGCATACAGTTATATCGGGTGTAGGGTCAGTGCATACAGTTATATCGGGTGTAGGGTCAGTGCATACAGCTATATCGGGTGTAGGGTCAGTGCATACAGTTATATCGGGTGTAGGGTCAGTGCATACAGTTATATCAGGTGTAGGGTCAGTGCACACAGTTATATCGGGTGCAGGGTCAGTGCATACAGTTATATCGGGTGTAGGGTCAGTGCATACAGTTATATCAGGTGTAGGGTCAGTGCATACAGTTATATCGGGTGTAGGGTCAGTGCATACAGTTATATCAGGTGTAGGGTCAGTGCATACAGTTATATCGGGTGCAGGGTCAGTGCATACAGTTATAATGGGTGTAGGGTCAGTGCATACAGTTATATCAGGTGTAGGGTCAGTGCATACAGTTATATCGGGTGTAGGGTCAGTGCATACAGTTATATCAGGTGTAGGGTCAGTGCATACAGTTATATCAGGTGTAGGGTCAGTGCATACAGTTAAATGGGAAGCAGGATCAGCGCATACAGTTATATCGGGTGTAGGGTCAGTGCATACAGTGATATCGGGTGCAGGGTCAGTGCATACAGTTATATCGGGTGTAGGGTCAGTGCATACAGTTATATCGGGTGTAGGGTCAGTGCATACAGTAATATCAGGTGTAGGGTCAGTGCATACAGTTAAATGGGAAGCAGGATCAGTGTATACAGTTATATGGGGCACAGGCTATACCCCAAATAACTGTATACAATGACCATGCACCCTGTATACACTGCGCTCAGGGGCGTAACTATAGGTGAAGCAGGGGAAGCGGCTGCTTTGGGGCCCTGACCCAGAAGGGGCCCATCCAAGAGGAGGAGAAGTACTAATAGATTTTGTCAGGGCCCCCTCAACATTATTACACAATGAAATTATATACAGTGGCATTATAGACAGTGTAGAAAACGGATGGAACAGCTGCCGGGCCTGGTCTGAGAGAGCCATCTTTACTAGCCACAGGAAAGGGGGCGGCATGAAAGGAAGGGGTTGTGAAAAAATTACTGGGGGAGGGGGCCCCATTCAAAAATTTGCTGTGGGGCCCAGTCATTTCTAGTTACGCCACTGACTGCGCTGTACCCCATATAACTGAATACACTGACCCTGCAGCTTGTCATACACTGCGCTGTACCCCATATAACTGTATACACTGACCCTACACCCTGTATACCTTGTGCCAGGGACGTAGCTATAGGGGGTGTAGAGGTAGCAGTCGCTAGAGGGCCCAGGAGCCTGAGGGGGCCCAAAGACCCTTGTGCCACATAAGAAGACACTAGTATTATAGAAAGTGCATGTTGGTCAAATTACACCTCTGGCTGCAGGGAAGGAGATAGGTCAAGAATTTGACATGTGGAAGGGGGGTGTCATTTTTAAATTTTTACCTCAGTCTGCACGTTGGTAATGTCCTTTCCTGCCCCTGGCCACAAAGTAGTAAGGGCAGGGGTCCCCCCAAGCTTGAATTCTTGCACCAAGGCCCATGAGCCTTTAGCTACGCCCCTGCCTTGTGCTTTACCCCATATAATTGTATACACTGACCCTGCACCCCATATACACTGTGCTGTACCCCATAGAGAGTAAAACTAACCCTAAAATGTTCTTCAATTATATAAATAGTAAAAAATATAAATCTGAAGGAGTCGGCCCTCTACATAGCAATGAGGGGGGTGTTGCAGAGAGCGACGAGGATAAAGCAAAACTATTAAATATTTTTTTCTCCACTATATTCACTGAGGAAAATAAACTGTCAGATGAAATGCAGAATGTAAAAGTAAATTCCCCATTAAAAGTGCCCTGTCTGACCGAGGAAGAAGTACAACAGTGACTTAAAAAGATTAAAATAGACAAATCGCCAGGACCGGATGGCATACACCCCCGTATCCTAAGGGAATTAAGTGATGTCATAGCCAGACCATTATTTCTGATATGTACGGACTCTATACTGACAGGGAATGTTCCACCAGACTGGCGTATAGCAAATGTGGTGCCAATATTCAAAAAGGGTCCAAAAACAGAGCCTGGAAATTATAGGCCGGTAAGTTCAACATCTGTTGTTGGTAAACTGTTTAAAGGGTTTCTAAGAGATGCTATTTTGGAGTATCTCAATGAAAATAAGCAACTAACGCCATTGTAGATTATAAGCCCTCACGGGCAGGGCCCTCTCTCCTTCTGTACCAGTCTGTAACTTGTCTCGTTCATGCTTAAGGCAATTGCCTGTATTATGTATGTGCACCGCTTATGATATGTACAGCGCTATGGAATGAATGGCGCTCTAAAAATAAATAATAATAATAATAATAATATAACTGTATACACTGACCCTGCACATCATTTACCTTGTGCAGTACCCCATATAACTGTATACACTGACCCTGCACCCTGTATACACTGCGCTGTACCCCATATACCTGTATACACTGACCCTGCACATCATATACACTGCGCTGTACCCCATATACCTGTATACACTGACTCTGCACATCATATACACTGCGCTGTACCCCATAAAACTGTATACACTGACCCTGCACCCTGTATACACTGCGCTGTACCCCATATACCTGTATACACTGACCCTGCACATCATATACACTGTGCTGTACCCCATATAACTGTATACACTGACCCTGCACATCATATACCTTGTGCTGTACCCCATATCACTGTATACACTGACCCTGCACCCCATATACACTGTGCTGTACCCCATATAACTGTATACACTGACCCTGCACATCATATACACTGTGCTGTACCCCATATAACTGTATACACTGACCCTGCACATCATATACACTTGTGCTGTACCCCATATAACTGTATACACTGACCCTGCAGCCTGTATACACTGTGCTGTACCCCATATAACTGTATACACTGACCCTGCACATCATATACACTGTGCTGTAACCCATATAACTGTATACACTGACTCTGCACATCATATACACTGTGCTGTACCACATATAACTGTATACACTGACCCTGCAGCCTGTATACACTGTGCTCTACCCCATATAACTGTATACACTGACCCTGCACATCATATACACTGTGCTGTACCCCATATAACTGTATACACTGACCCTGCACCCCATATACACTGTGCTGTACCCCATATAACAGTATACACTTACCCTGCACCCCATATACACTGTGCTGTACCCCATATAACTGTATACACTTACCCTGCACCCCATATACACTGTGCTGTACCCCATATAACTGTATACACTGACCCTGCACAGAATATACCTTGTGCTGTACCCCATATAACTGTATACACTGACCCTGCACCCTGTATACACTGTGCTGTACCCCATATAACTGTATACACTGACCCTGCACATCATATACACTGTGCTGTACCCCATATAACTGTATACACTGACCCTGCACATCATATACACTGTGCTGTACCCCATATAACTGTATACACTGACCCTGCACATCATATACACTGTGCTGTAACCCATATAACTGTATACACTGACCCTGCACCTCATATACACTGTGCTGTACCCCATATAACTGCATACACTGACCCTGCACATCATATACACTGTGCTGTACCCCATATAACTGTATACACTGACTCTGCACATCATATACACTGTGCTGTACCCCATATAACTGCATACACTGACCCTGCACCCTCAATAATCTGTGCTGTACCCCATATAACTGTATACACTGACCCTGCACATCATATACACTGTGCTGTACCCCATATAACTGCATACACTGACCCTGCACATCATATACACTGTGCTGTAACCCATATAACTGTATACACTGACTCTGCACATCATATACACTGTGCTGTACCCCATATAACTGCATACACTGACCCTGCACCCTCAATAATCTGTGCTGTACCCCATATAACTGTATACACTGACCCTGCACATCATATACACTGTGCTGTACCCCATATAACTGCATACACTGACCCTGCACATCATATACACTGTGCTGTACCCCATATAACTGTATACACTGACCCTGCACATCATATACACTGTGCTGTACCCCATATAACTGCATACACTGACCCTGCACCCCATATACACTGTGCTGTACCCCATATAACTGTATACACTGACCCTGCACATCATATACAGTGTGCTGTACCCCATATAACTTTATACACTGACCCTGCACCCTGTATACACTGTGCTCTACCCCATATAACTGTATACACTGACCATGCTCCTCATATACAGTGTGCTGTACCCCATATAACTGTATACACTGACCCTGCACCTGTATACACTGTGCTGTACCCCATATAACTGTATACACTGACCCTGCACCCTGTATACACTGTGCTCTACCCCATATAACTGTATACCCTGACCCTGCACCCTGTATAAACTGTGCTGTACCCCATATAACTGTATACACTGACCCTGCACATCATATACACTGTGCTGTACCCCATATAACTGTATACACTGACCCTGCACAGAATATACACTTGTGCTGTACCCCATATAACTGTATACACTGACCCTGCACCCTGTATACACTGTGCTGTACCCCATATAACTGTATACACTGACCCTGCACATCATATACACTGTGCTGTACCCCATATAACTGTATACACTGACCCTGCACCCTCTATAATCTGTGCTGTACCCCATATAACTGTATACATTGACCCTGCACCCCATAAACACTATGCTGTATGCCATATAATTGTATACACTGACCCTGCACCCCATATACACTGTGCTCTACCCCATATAACTGTATACACTGACCCTGCACATCATATACACTGTGCTGTACCCCATATAACTGTATACACTGACCCTGCACATCATATACCTTGTGCTGTACCCCATATAACTGTATACACTGACTCTGCACCCTGTATACACTGTGCTCTATCCCATATAACTGTATACACTTACCCTGCACCCCATATACACTGTGCTGTACCCCATATAACTGTATACACTGACTCTGCACCCTGTATACACTGTGCTCTACCCCATATAACTGTATACACTTACCCTGCACCCCATATACACTGTGCTGTACCCCATATAACTGTATACACTTACCCTGCACCCCATATACACTGTGCTGTACCCCATATAACTGTATACACTTACCCTGCACCCCATATACACTGTGCTGTAGATGCTGGTGAATGAAAGTCCTGATCACCTGCTCACTCCCTGGCCCAGGCCTCATTACATGGTATGGGCCACAAGGAGGCATTATTATAATCTATGGGGGCAACACGGAGACATTGTACTGTACAAACCCCATACAGTATAATGTCTCCGTGTAGCCTTTATAAAACAGCAAGCCTGGGCTGCCTGAGGACCAGACACGACAGTGTGTGTGGGACAGAGTCTGTCACCACAGTTCCAGCATGTTTTGAGTGTTTTTTTCCTTCTAAATTGGGTATTTATTGCGCTATGCAGTATATCGTTATCGGTATAACAATAAATTTCTTAATATCGTTATCGTGGTAATATTTTTGATATCGCCCAACCCTAGAAAATACCCAGCTTCCTAATGACTTCCCGGTCCTTGATAAACCCTCACATTATTCAGTAATATTCATTTTAAACAAGCTCTGAGCACGTTATCTCTGAAGGAAACATGTTTAGACAATCAGCGGCTTCCTGAAGATTTCATCTGTTAGTTCACATTTAGGTCACTGAGAAACAAACCCCTATCCCGAATAAACATGAATAAATTATGAGTGCCCCTAGCAGCACAGCTACCTCTTGTAGAGAAAAGGGCCCTATGATTCACTTCTGTCCTCTGTTAACTATTAATGACCATTTACACAATGCTCTTCTTAAACAATGACATGATTTCCAAAAACAGCAATGTGTGGTGTATGTAGCTCTATCTTTATCCAAATGAAATTTAAAGGGTAGTTCCAAAACCCAAGTAACCTGTGCTGCCACCTACTGGTGACACCATTCAATCTCTACACACTTAGGACCGCACATCGCTGGCACCATATAGAAAATGCCTTTTCTTGTCCGCATGTGAAGACAAGAATAGGACGTGTTATATTTTTTTCGGGAACGCGATTGCGGTCCCGGAAGTGTGGATCCGCAATTGCGAACCCGGGCGGGACATAAGAGTGTCCCCATAGGAATGAATGGGACAGAATTGCGGGCGTGTGAATGGGGCCTTACATTGATTTCTGTGAAACACTACTTCAATACTGATCTACTGCGTTATGTCTAGTAGGACATAGCAAAGAGATTACCCCTGTGGTATGCTCTGACCCTATTCTAGGCATAATGTAGTATGTTTGCAGCGTTCCTTTAAATCTTGACTTCATGGCTTGTAATGTCCTCTAGTGCCAGGCTGGACCACAATAGAAAATCTGTACTGGTATGTTACACAACTGCCCCTGAAGGTGTTCATAGCCTTTAAATTGTGCCTATATCCAAGATTTATGGAGTCATTTATCAAAGTGGATTCCACCTTTCATTTACAAAAGGAGTTGTGGAAAATGAAAGGTGGAATCTGATTGGTTGCTATGGGAAACTAAGCCAGTTCTACTTGAAACCACTTTGATAAATCTCCTCGTTACTTTATATCACTATGGGCCTCATTGCTGACCCCCCCGCAGTAAGCAGCCGATATTCAAGGTAGTCACACATTAGCTGCTGAAGCGTAATGAAGTGAATGGGTGACCAAGCAATACATGGTTGTGCCACGACCTGGTTATTATTAGAGGACCCTACTCAGAGGGCCTATCACTTCCAGATGTCTGTAAAAGGGTGCCATCTTAAATTTAACTAGTGGGTCTATTCCCATCCAAGATGAGCCCCAAAATCTGCTCTAAGGGGCCATATTACTGCAAAAGGTATACAGGGAAAATATCAATTAGCTGCATAATAGTAGTAAATTGTGTTGCCCCCGATGTCTAGAGGAAGAGTCGTAAACTCTTCCCACGAGCCTCCATTGTGCTGGACACGCTGGCTACACGGCAGGCAACAGCTGCACTTTAAGTGTAAAGAACCTGTGCGTCTGTTCCCCCATTATAGTTATTTATAGTTCATATAGTGCTGCCTAATTAATAACCTGCCTCAGGCTGGGTTCACACACGGGGTAGATGGGGGTGGTAGTGGATTGAGTGAGAACTGTATTCCACCATACTGCCATATACCTTATTACAATGTTGTTGTTTTTTAAACTTTCCTGGAAATATTTTTGTAATTTCCATGATCAAAAATAATTTCAATTGCTGTGAATTTGCAGAATACATTAGGCACCCATATGTTCATTCATTGCATCCAATGCGAGATATGCGACTATGCAACTTGCCATATGTCCTATTATAATTCCCCATTTCATAATTACGGTCCCTGCACACACTAATTTAGTTTTTTTCAGTAGTGAAAAAGCCAAGCATCGTTTTTAGGACACCTACTTCTTTTGCTGTGCTTTTTGTGGCTTTTTTCTGTCTTTTTTTCCCATAGTGCGTCTTCTCTATAGAGCAGGTCAAAATGCCTGATAAAACACCAAGAGCTCCTGCATGCTGCATTTTTGAAAAGAAAAGAAGCCACGAGAAAAAAAAAAAAAACCACCTAAGGGTACTTTCACACTAGCGTTAAAGTTTTCCGGTATTGAGTTTCGTCCTAGGGGCTCAATCCGGAGAAAAAAACGCTTCAGTTTTGTCCTAATGCATTCTGAATGGAGAGCATTCTGTTCAGTATGCATCAGGATGTCTTCAGTTCAGTCACTTTTACGGTATTTGGCAGGAGAAAATACCGCAGCATGCGATATTTTCTCCAGCCAAATATCCGGAACACTTGCCGGAATGACGGAGCCGGCATTATTTTCAATTGAAATGTATAAATGCAGGATTAACTGTTCCAGAAAAACGGACTGGGTCTTCCGGTCTGCGCTTGCGAAAAAGATAAATACCGGATCCGTTTTTCCAGATGACACCGGAGAGACGGATCCGGTATTTCAATGCATTTGTCAAACGGATCTGCATCCAGGTCCGGAAACAAGTGTTTATGGCACCTACATTTTTTTTTTTGCAGCAGCAGTTTTTGTAGTGTTTTTAGTGGCGTTCTTTTATAAATGGCCATGTGTTCTTTTTTTTTGTCTTTTTTCCCTGGTAATAAAAAAATACTAGTAGTAAAAAAAAAGGGCTTGCATGTCCTGCATTTTCCATAGACCGGGGATTGGCAACTTTTGGCACTCCAGCTGCTGTGAAACTACAACTCACATCATGCACACCTCCTCAGCTCTTCTTTTAACTCCAATAGAAGTGAAAAGAGGATTCTGGGAGTTGTAGTCTCTGAACAGCTGGTGTGCCAGAGGTTGCTGATCCCTGCCATAGACCTTCAGCTAATATCTGGAGCTGGTATTTTTACTGCCAAAAAGACTACATAAAAGGCCACTAAAAAACAGTATGTGTGAAAGTGGCATTGCGGCTGTTAGCAGGGACAATGTATCATTGTAAGGGACATGGTGGCACTGTTATAGGACATTGTGGATGCCATCTAGAGAACTGTGGTTGCCAGTGTTATGTGGCATTGTGGCTGGCACTAGGGAATCTGTGTTCAGTGTTGGGTTCCTTGGGCCCACCAGAAAAAATTACTCCCAACCCCTATATAATTGATAAAGTCTTACGGATTCATAACCTAAGACACAGAACCTAGTGGACAGTGATTAGCACAAAAGTCATCCCCCAATGCAGTTTTTCTCTTGGACGTTTGGGGCCTATTATGGCTTCGTAGACTGGCCCTACTGAACTCTAGAGGGACAGTCCGACCCTGTCAGTGATCAGTAGACATGCTCAAAATTCAATTCAGTTTTGATTCCACCAGATCAGTAGACCGACTCGATTCAGGTCCGAATCAATTGTACCTGAATCTAAAGTGCTCTAACTGGCCACCAGGTCTATTAGAACTCAGATTGTTCTCTCTTTTTCTATCTATTTCTTGCTCTTAAATTTGCCTGAATCAGGTCACTTAAATTTCAGGTTCGGATCCACCTTTTATTTTTAGAAAAATTTGGTCCGAATCTGATTCATTTAGTATCAATTTGCTCATCCCTAGTTACCAGTAGAGATAAGCGAATATCTTAAAAGTTGCTGAATCAGCCACCTGATTTGATCCAGGTACAAATAATTTTAACCCAAATCTAAAGTGCTCAGATTTCCTAAAAATCTATTTTCCCGACATTAACAGTAACCGATAACTTTTGAATTATTGGATATTTTGGATTATTGACTATCATGCAAAACTCCAAAATGAAATTGAACATATACCAAGCTGCTATAACCTGGCCAGAACCAGTCCAAAAACTTCTAGATCATCAGTAGATGACCTTCTTTAAGGCTACTTTCACACTAGCGTTTTTGCTGGATCCGGCAGGGTTCAGCAAAAACGCTTCCATTACTGATAATACAACCATCTGCATCTGTTCTGAACGGATCCGGTTGTATTACCTTTAACATATCCAAGACGGATCCGTCATGAACTCCATTGAAAGTTAATGGGGGACGGATCCGTTTTCTATTGTGTCAGATTGTGGCAGAGAAAACATATCCGTCCCCATTGACTTGCATTGGGGTAATGCTGGATCCGTTTTGCACCCGCATCACAGGACGGAAAGCAAACTACAACATGTTGCGGTTAGCCCTCCGATCTGGGAACACAACAAAACGGAACGGAATGTACTTTGGAGCACTCCGTTCTGTTCAGTTTCAGTTTTGTCCCCATTGACAATGAATGTGGACAAAACTGAAGCGTTTTTTTCCCGGTATTGAGTCCCTATGATGGATCTCAATACCGGAAAATTAAAACACTAGTGTGAAAGTAGCCTCAGTGATATGAGCATTACCGAGTGTAGACATTTTGGTTTTCTTTTCTCTTCAACAATAAACAGGAAACAGTCGAGAGCAGGAAGAATGGGGAGGGTGTCCTGTCCTAAAAAGGCAGCCGCAATACAAAGAGTCTGCTAAAGTAGTTGTAGAACTAAAAGTCCCAGCACATCAGTGTAGCCTGTATTACATAGCTCTGCCTTAGATCAGCACAAACAATTTACTAGATTCAGGTTCATATATCTCTGAAGCATGACCCACTCTCAGCACATTATACATTGCATTTTAAGGCACACAAACAGAGGTACAACTACGAGTCCTTGAACTTACACAGGGAGACAGAATGTATAAAAGAATAATAATAATTATTTATTTTTTTTCTATGGTTAGACAACTTACAGTACAGCAGCAAATAACATGATAAAGTAAATATTTACCGAGACATCTACTAATCAAAACACAAAAAGCAGAAGAACCTGCACCATAGGAGCTTACAGTCTAAGGGCTCATGCATACAAACAGGCCGTTCAGTGCATTGGGGACCGCAAATTGAGGTCCCCAATGCACAGGCACCATCTGTGTTTGGCTGCCGCAGACGGAGCCAAGCCCATTCAATTTAAATGGGTCTGTGATCTGTCCACACTGCAAAAAAATAAAACATGTTCTAATTTTCTGGGGTGCGAAGGCACTGACAGTTAAAACCACGGAAGCACTCCGTAATGTGTCTGTGGGGTTCCGTGCCTCCATTCCACACCTTTCGGATTGCGGACCCGTTCAAGCAAATGGGTCCGCATCCGTGATGCAGTGCACAAATGGCCGTTCCCCGTATTACGCTTGTGTGCATGAGCCCTAAAAGAGTAACTCAACTAAAGTACAATAGCAAAGTCAGCCTGTTAGAAGGCTAAGGCTAGGGCTACACGACGACATTTGTCACGCGACATATTGTCGCACCAATGTCGCGTGACAATTTTTATAATGATAGTCTATGGTATCGCACTGCGACATGCTGCGACTGCAACACGACAGTAGCAAAAACTCCATCCCCAATGGATTTTTCTGCGACTGTCGCGTTGCAGTCGCAGCATGTCGCATATCGCAGTGCGATACCATAGACTATCATTATAAAAAGTGTTGCACGACATCAAAGTTGCGTGACACATGTTGCAGTGTAGTTGTGCCCTATGTGTCGCGCAACTTATTGTCGGCTGACAAATGTCGTTATGTAGCCCTAGCCTAAGAGCTTACCATCTAAAGGACTAACTCTACTATGATACTTCTCTGAAGCCTCAGTTACCTGGAGGGTATAGTTAGGGAATTGTACAAAGAGCTTACAGTCTGTATATTCAGGGAAGAAGTATGCTGTCCTACCCCATACGGTATGAGCTTACAGTCTAAAGGGCTATCTCTACTGCAATGCATTGTTAAAATCTTAGCTACCAATAGAGGACCTGTAACCTAAGAGCTTACAATCTTCTAGACTACATGCTCAAAGGTTCACATCCTATAACCTAAGAGCTTACAATCTACTAGACTACATGCTCAAAGGCTCAGATCCTATACCCTAAGAGTTTACAATCTAGCAGACTGCATGCTTAAAGGGGTTGTGCAGTGATTTATATCGATGACCTATCCTAGTCAGGACAAGTCATCAATATATATCGCTGCACAACCCCTTTAAAGGTTCACTTGGCATTGAGGGTCATATACCCTTACCCTAAGTTCACACCTGAGCGTTTTACAGCGCGTTCAAACGCGCTGTAAAACGCTCAACACATGAAAACCAATGCTTTCCTATGGCCCTGGTTCTCACTTGAGCGTTTTACAGCGCGTTTGAACGCGCTGTAAAACGCCCGATGCATAAACAAGTACTTGAGCTTTTTTTGGGGCGTTTGTCGCGCGTTTTGTGATTGACACCACAGTAGTCAATCACAAGGACGCGTGTACGAATGCGCGTTGCCTATTTGCAAAAACGCGCTGAAATACGCGCAACAAAATGGTCTGAACCCAGGGTAAAAGCTTACAATCTGAAGGACTAGCTCACCTACAGTATACTCAACTACCTCTAGGGCAGGCATGTCCAAACTGCGGCCCTCCAGCTGTTGCAAAACTACAACTCCCAGCATGCCTGAATAGCCTACAGCTATTAGGGCATGCTGGGAGGTGTAGTTTTGCTACAGCTGGAGGGCCGCAGTTTGGACATGCCTGCTCTAGGGGGTCCTGGCCCATAAGAGTTTACCATTTAAAAGACTACCCCCCACTGCGGTGCCTTTCTAAAATCTCAGCAACCAATAGAGGATACTGTAACCTAAGAGCTTACCTTCTATTAGACTACACGCTTAAGACTAGGTCTACACGACGACATTTGACTCACGACAATAAGTCGCGCGACACATAGGGCACAACCACACTGCAACATTTGTTGAGCGACATTTTGTCGCACCAATGTCGCGCGACAATTTTTATATTGATAGTCTATGATGGTGTCGCACTGCGACATGCTGCGACTGTGACGCGTCAGTGGTAGAAATATCCATCTTGAATGGATTTTTTGCGACTGTTGTGTCGCAGTCGCAGCATGTCGCATGTCGTAGTGCGACACTATAGACTACCATTAAAAAAATTGGTGCGCGACATTAATGCGACAAAATGACGTGCGATAAATGTCGTCGTGTATACCTAGCCTAAAGGTACACTCCTAAGAGCTCACAATCTACTAGACTACATGCTTAAAGGTTCACTTGGTATTAGGGGGTCACTTACCCTGAAAGCTAACAATCTAAAAGAGTATCTCAACTATACTATACTCAAGTACCTCTAGGGGTCCTGGCCCATAAGAGTTTACCATTTAAAGAACTAACTCTACTGCAGTGCATTTCTAAAATCTCTGCAACCCTCAGAGCTTACAATCTAGTACACTAACTCGATTCCAGTACAATTCCAATGACTGCCATACCCTAAGAACTTACAATCTAACCTAATTAAACAGCATGACATTCCCAAAGTCCCAAATTTCAGACAAACCCTTAAGATATAAAGTATACCAAGGAACCACAGAATAAAGATTGATGAAACAATGTTGCTTTCAACGTTCTACCAGCATTCCGTAAAAGACAGACATATAGCAGCACTGAGTTTGTCAGATGTTTCAAAACTGCTGAGTTTGTCATTTGGCACAACTCATGCTATGTTATCAATGGTTTTACGTAGGAATGCAGGTAAACCTCCTGAGAAAGCTATCATAATGCACAACTAACGCAAGGGCAAAGCTTCGGATTACACAATCAGCTCTGCTGCATCTCTGCATGAAAGGAATTTAGATGAAAAAGTAATTGCTCACCTCTGGGCAGAATGTGTATTCCAAGAGTCCTGGGGAGGAGACAGATCCCAAGAACAAGAGAGGAAATTCAGTGTTGGTAGGAAACAAATGCAAACTGGGGAACTGTGCTGGGATTTTCCTGCGTTAGCCAGTCATTTGTTACAGGGAGTCACTGGATTGCTAGAGGCGGAAATGGTTGGGGGAGAGGGAGATGGAGCAACAGGCTGCTCTGGCATAAAAAAGTGCAGCCACATTGGGATTCAGTTACAGTGTAGCAGGGTCACTGAGTATGAGGACTCCTCCTCTTCTTGTGACTGAGCTCCTATGGACCTCCTACCTCCTCCCAGACAAGCCTCCTGCCCAGCCTTCCCTGTAATGACAAGGCCAGCAGCAGCAGTCCCTCACTACACACGCATTCCCCAAAGATTAAAAGCATTCAGGATCAAAACCAGCCCTCAGCCAGGAAATAAACAATGCCCTGGTTCATAGGCGTTCAATGAAACCCCAAATACCAGCATCATAATTCTTCCAAAAACTACATCCTGCCAGTATTGTCCTGAAACGCGTTTGGAAACAATATTTAGCATTGGAACATTTCTATTTAGATTGGAATCCCTGGTCAATTTCAGTTTTTTTTTTTCTCTAGATCTGCAAAGCTTAATGTGCAGTTTTCTAAAGGCAAACTGTTTCCTTGTGTTTAAGTTGGACAGGTTTTATCGGAGGTTAGGGAAATGTATTGTTTAGGAAAAAGGAAGAAATACTAATCAGCTTTGTATCTGATTCTGGGACATCTGGGTAACAATCAATATGGCCACCAGTGAAGCTTCTATAGGATTTCGGACTATCCTGTAGTAACCATACCTGCTCCTTCAGTCTTCTGACTCCCTATACAAATGCCTTGTCAACTTGGACAAGCATGCATGTGTTCTCAGTAAGCAGACCCTTCTGGTGGCAGTAAATCTTGAAAACTAACATGCCCAATTCTTTACCATGACTTCTGCCATCAGGAGTGTTGGGACTCCTCCAAATCAACAGGTTCGGGCGACTGTCATCAATTTATGGGGCCAACTATTAACTGACAGATTGCTGTCATATATTAGGGTTGGAACACACAGACCCCATGGTGCCACTCACCTAAACTTAGATCGCCATAGGGTACATAGAGATTTTACCCATCTTAGGGTACTTTCACACTTGCGTTGATGCGGATCCGTCTGTTTATTTGCACAGACGGATCCGCACCTATAATGCAAATGTTTGTATCCGTTTAGAACGGATCTGTTTGCATTAGGTTTAAAGAAAAATGACAAAGTCCAAAACGGATCCGTTTTGAATTACATTGAAAGTCAATGGGGAACGGATCCGTTTTGAATTACATTGAAAGTCAATGGGGAACGGATCCGTTTTCAAATGCACCATATTGTGTCATTGAAAACGGATCCGTCCCCATTGACTTACATTGTAATTCAAAACGGATCCATTAGGCTCCGCCTCTTCAGACGGACACCAAAATACAGCAAGCTCCAAAACAGAATAGAAGTGTAACGGAGCCGAACTGATGCATTCTGAACGGATCCTTATCCATTCAGAATGCATTGGGGCTTAACTGATCCGTTTTGGACCGTTTGTGAGAGCCCTGAAACGGATCTCACAAACGGAATCCAAAACGCTAGTGTGAAAGTACCCCTAGAAAGTGATGCCATGTCGCTTGGATATGCCATTGCTTTATGATTGATAGGAGTCTAAACATTGAGACCCCCACCCACCCAGAAAACAAAGCTCTTGTAAGGTTAGTGGAAACTGACAGATGCTGAAAAAAAGTCACAACTATTCCTTTACCTGGGGCAAAACTTTACCCCGTATCTAAAATCCATGGTCAAACCAATGTAAAATCTATTCCTGGGATACCCCAACTACAATGCATCTCTAATAATAATGGTATCCTATACTGCAGAAGAGCCTTTGGGCCCCACAGACCCCAGAGCCAGAGGTGTGAATGCTACTTTTGTGCCTTCTACAGCTGCACCTCTGCCCATGGCACATGCCTTGCCAGCCCTGCATAGCTATGCCCATGCCAACACCGGACAGAAATGAAGGAGGACACAAATCTCCCACAATGTCATCAATAACAATATGTTTTGGGGGTAGTTGTTTCATCAGTTGTATAATATACGAGCAGAATTACCCAGCTTCACACAGGTCTATTTCATTTGTTGATCGTGTGTGTGGTTAAAAGATATCCAAAATGTCCCCCATAACAATGACATCCACAATGTTCCCATAACACTGACATGCACAGTGCTCCATAATAGTGACATCCACAATGTTCCCATAACACTGACATGCACAGTGCTCCATAATAGTGACATGCACAGTGCTCCCATAAGTGTCATCCACAGCGCCCCCATAACCATAACATCCACAGTGCCCCATAACAATGACATCCACACTGCCCCCATAACAATGACATCCACAGTGCCCCTGTAACACTGACATCAATAATGCTCCCATATCACCGACATGCACAGTGCTCCATAATAGTGACATGCACAGTGCTCTGATAAGTGTCATCCACAGTCCCCCCATAACAATGACATCCACGGTCCCCCATAACAATGACATCCACAGTCCCCCCATAACAATGACATCCACAGTCCCCCCATAACAATGACATCCACAGTGCCCCCCTAAAATGACATCCATAATGCTCCCATAACAGTGATGTCCACAGTGCACCCATAACAGTGACATCCATAATGCCCCCATAACAGTGACATCCACAGTGCACCCATAACAGTGACATCCACAGTGCTCCCATAAGTATCGTCCACAATGCCCCATAACAGTGACATCCACAGTGCCTCCATAATAGTGACATCCGCAGTGCCCCATAGCAGTGTCATCCACAGTGTTCCTATAACAGTGACATCCACAGTGCTTCCATAACAATGACTACACAGTGCTTCCATAACAGTGACATCCACAATGCCCCATAACAGTGACATTCACATTGCACCGAAACAGTGAAATCCACAGTGGTGCCATAACATTGGCATCCACACCCACAACAGTGTCATTCACAGTGCCCCCATAACAGTGGCATCCACAGTGCTCCCATAACAGTGAGATCTACAGTGCCCCTGTAACAGTGAAATCCACGCCCATAACAGTGTCATCCACAGTGTCCCTTAAACAGTGACATCCATAGTTCTCCCATATCAGTGTCATCCACAGTGCCCCTTAAACAGTGACATTCATAGTTCTCCCATATCAGTGACATTCCAAGTGCCCCCCTAAAAGTGACTTCCATAGTGCCCCCATAACAGTGACATCAACAATGCCCCCATAACAGTGACATCTACAGTGCCTCCATAATAGTGACATCCACAGTGCCCCATAGCAGTGTCACCCGCAGTGCCCCAATGACAGTGACATCCACAGTGCTCCTGTAACAGTGACATCCACAGTACCTCCATACCAATGACTGATTACACAGTGCTCCTGTAACAGTGACAATCACATTGCCCCGTAACAGTGAAATCCACAGTGGCGCCATAACAGTGTCATCCACACCTATAACAGTGTCATTCATAGTACCCCTGTAACAGTGAAATCCACAGTGCCGCCACAACAGTGACATCCATAGTGCTCCCATAACAGTGACAATCACAGAGACCCCATAACAGTGACATCCACAGAGTCTTTTAACTGTGACATACATGGTGGTCCTGTAACAGTAACATATACAGTGCCCCCATAACAGTGATATGCACAGTGGCCCCATAACAGTGACACTCACAGTGCCCCATAACCATGTCATTCACATTGCCCCCATGACAGTGATATTTCATTTGTTGCTTGTATGTGTGGTTAAAAGACATGCACAGTGGCCCCATAACAGTGACATTCACAGTGCCCCATAACAGTGATATTCACATTGCTCCCATATCAGTGATATTTCATTTTTGTTAGTGTGTGTGGTTAAAAGACATTCACAAAGACCCCATACCTGTGACATCCACAGTGTTCCCATAACAGTGACATCCACAGTGTTCCCATAACAGTAACATGCACAGTAGTACCATAACAATGACATCCACACCCATACCAGTGGCATGCACAGTGCCCCCAAAACAGTGAAAGCTACAGTGGCCCCATAACATGCACAACGCCCTCATAATAGTGAGTTTTAATTTGTTGATTGTGTGTCTGTGGTTAAAAGACATCCACAGAGCCCCCATAACAGTGACATCCACCGTGCACTCATAACAGTGACATCCATAGTGCTCCCATAACAGTGACATCCACAGTCCCCCTATAACAGTGATATTTAATTTGTTGCTTGTATGTGTAGTTAAAAGACATGCACAGTGGCCCCATAACAGTGACATTCACAGTGCCGCAGAACAGTGATATTTCATTTGTTGTTAGTGTGTGTAGTTAAAAGACCCCATACCAGTGACATCCACAGTGTTCCCATAACCGTGACATGCACAAAGACCCCATAACAGTGACATCCACAGTGTTCCCATAACAGTGACATGCACAAAGACCCCATACCAGTGACATCCACAGTGTTCCCATGACAGTGACATGCACAAAGACCCCATAACAGTGACATCCACAGTGTTCCTATAACAGTGACATGACAATTGGTCACATAACAGTGATATCCATACCCATAACAGTGGCATGCACAGTGCCCTTAAAACAGTGAAAGCTACAGTGGCCCCATAACAGTAAGATTCATAGAGTTCCCATATCAGTGACATGCACAACACCCCCATAATAGTAATATTTAATTTGTTGATTGTGTGTCTGTGGTTACAAGACATCCACAGGGCTTCCATAACAGTGATACCCACAGTATTACTATAACAGGCACATGCACAGTGGCCCTATAACAGTGACATCTACACTCATAACAGTGACATACTTAGTGGTTCCATAACAGTGACATCCACAATGCCCCCATAACAGTGACATCTACTGTGGGCCCATATCAGTGACATGCACAACACCCCCATAATAGTGATATTTAATTTGTTGATTGTGTGTCTGTGGTTACAAGACATCCACAGGGCTTCCATAACAGTGATACTCACAGTATTACTATAACAGGCACATGCACAGTGGCCCTATAACAGTGACATCTACACTCATAACAGTGACATACTTAGTGGTTCCATAACTGTGACATCCACAATGCCCCCATAACAGTGACATCTACTGTGGGCCCATAACAGTGACATGCACAACTCCCCCATAATAGTGATATTTAATTTGTTGATTGTGTGTGTGTGTGGTTAAAAGACATCCACAGGGCTAACATAACAGTGACATCCACAGGGCTACCGTAACAGTGACAGCCACAGTTTTCCCATAACAGTGACATCCAGAGTTCCCCCATAACAGTGATATTTTCCGAAAAGATTTGATTCGATCTGAATTTATTAGCGGCGAATGGCGTTAAAAAACTGCTATTTCCTGGATGCAAAGATCCTGTATAGTGGTGTAGAACACTGTGCCTTGCAGTAACATGCATAGCGAGTCTGCTGTGGTAGTGAAACAATACTGTGAGTCAGTATGACATGCTGATGACAGGCATCGCTCTTAGAATCACTGCACACTTCATTTGGGCAGTTACAGGGCCAAAACTGACCAAATAACTCGTGTGAACTCAGCCTTACAGGTCGATGTTAGCGGCAGGTATAAAGAACCGTGTTAAGGCCCAAGATCCTACTGTAGCGTGAAAGAATGCACTCCTTTTACTCCGTCGTCAGCTGATTTCACTTAGATGTCTACAGAACATGTTCTAATAAATGCTTATACAAGTAGAGCCCCCTCCTGACAGAGTGGAGAGGATGTCAGCAGTAAGTTTGTGTTGATGTCACTGATTATTTTGCCTTTCCTCTGATCCGTCAGAACAATAACCCCCAAAAACTGCCTGTTAAGCATCTGCCTTCACTCGGTCAGCATTTGGTCAGTAATCCATCAGTATTGCTAAAGCAGAAAAAAAAAACAGGAGTGGATCCAAAACATAGATGACACGTGAATGGAATATTTGCATGTCCTCTGTGTTTTGAGGAGGCCACAGACTGGCAAGGTGACATAGGGTTGAGTTAGCAGCAGCATGAGGAGACCACAGACTGGCAAGGTGACATAGTGTGGAGGTGGCAGCAGCAGCATGAGGAGACCACAGAATGGCAAGGTGACATAGTGTGGAGGTGGCAGCAGCAGCAGCATGAGGAGACTACAGAGTGGCACAATGACAGAGCGTGGAGGTGGCAGCAGCATGAGGAGACCACAGAGTGGCACAATGACAGAGTGTGGAGGTGGCAGCAGCAGCATGAGGAGTCCACAGAGTGGCACAATGACATAGTATGGAGCTGACAGCAGCAGCATGAGGATACCTGAGTGGTGAGGTGGCAGCAGGATTAGGAGACCACAGAGTGACCCGGTGACAGAGTGGGGAGGTTAGTGGCAATAACAATACCCGCTGACGATGGTGGGTGTAAGAAGGAGGACTTGGCATCAGATGTGTGGCATCAGGTGGGTGGCAGCATCAGAATAGTAGCTAGGGCAGGTAGCCAGAAGAAACTGGTCTCTTTTGTCAAGGTTTGAGTGAGGCAGCATGGATGATTGAGGACACGGTGGAGGATGAGGAGGCATAGGAGGACATTGTCGCAGGACCAACGGAGTGAGAACATGGAGGCGGAAGCGGCGTCACCTGGCCAAGTTGCTGGTTTGGCTGGGCAGGAACCTTATTTACCCAGTGGGCCGTAAAGGACATATATTATCCTTGACTTTAGTTACAGCTCCACACATCGGCACTGCCGTGCACTTTGGCAGATACCCACAGGCTTAAGGAGTGGCCCAACTTCTGTTCTACATATTTGTGCAGGGCTGGTACTGCCTTTTTGGAAAATAAATTACGACTTGGGACTCTCCACTTCGGCTCGGCACAAGCTATCAGTTCTCTGAAAGGTGCAGAGTCCACCACTTAGAAAGGGAGGGACTGCAGCACCAGAAACTTGGCCAGGAGCACGTTCAGCTTCTGCGCCGTTGGATCAGTGCACGCATACTGCTGCCTCTTGGCAATCGCTTCGTTGATCGATTGCTGACGGAATGACTGATGAGGAATAGAGGTCCCTTACCAGTGACATCCACAATGCCCCCATAACAGTGACATATATAGTGGGCCAATGACAGTGACATTTTTAGTTCTCCCATAACAGTGACATCCTCAGGGCCCCACAATAGACATATTAAATTTGTTGATTGTATGTGTGGTTAAAAGACATCCACAGTGCCTCCATAACAGGGACATCCACAAAGCCCCATAACAGTGACATCTTCAGACCCTCATAACAGTGACACCCACAGTTCCCCATAGCAGTGGCATCCACAGCACTCCCATAACAGTGACATCCACAGCACCGCCATAACAGTGACATCCACAGTGCCCAGATAACAGTAACGAAAAATGGCAGGGGGCCTAAGGATGAAGGACCTGTATGTCAGTACGGGGACTGAAGGACCTGCAAACTTCTTTTGGCTAATACAGATTTGTTGATGGTGCCATATTTGTATTTTTTGTGAATGGCTCCTAGAGAGCTGATACCCAGTCTAAAACCTTCAGAAGCACATGGTTTACTTATATGCCAAATCTGGTACTGATTGGTCCAGTCATTTGGGTGCGAAAAAGAGCAGATAGATAGACAGAAATTCAGTTTTATATTTGTAAGGATAAAGATAAAGGGGCAGATTTATCATAGTGTGTTGGTCCGAGCACCTGAACTGGTGTAGAAGATGATGAATGTGGTGGGTTCCACCCCTTCCTTTCCCTGCCACACCCCTTTTCGAACATTAGAGTTGTCTCAGTGATAATCTGATGACTACAGAATATGGGTACCAGGGGCCCAAGACATCTGATGTTAAATGGGGACATGATGTTTTTTATGACATAATAATGGAAGAATTATAAATGATCACTGTCTACGGCCCTATTTCTTGCTGTTTAAAACTAAGTTGCCCCTCACTTGCATCTTAGTAATGAAAAATCAGCTCTTTGAATACAGTAAATTTCACTGAATACAAAGATATACAAGGTTATTTACTAACATAAAAACGTCTATATTAGGCGTATTTCTGGTGCAGATTGCGGCTCAAAGATTCTTTGCTCCACAAGCTGCAACTTTTTTTCCGCTCATGCCAGGTCTACAAGATTGGGTGGGGAAAGGGGGCGGGAAGGCATAATTATTGGTGGGGCATTATTATTACTAGGTCACTGAGGAGCACAGTGGGCACAGTGTTGGGTTGCCATCAAGATGACACTGTTGGTGCACCAGGATGTGGAGATGGTATTGAGAAGGTAGGGGAGGTATGGAAAAATGAGGTATCTAAAATGTCTATGTACCAAACTTTCCAGAGATGAGAGGTGGATGAAAGTCATCATGGTTGTTTGGTCCAAATAGAGTAGACATCACTAGATGTAAGAGGTAAGTAGCTCTGTATTCTCCTGTATGACCAAGCAGCATGGCTAAATGCAATGTAAACCATTAGGCACACACGGACGTGAGCCTACAAAACACCTGTAAGGGGCCCTGAAATTCCCGATGGCAGCCCTGTATGATATCAAGGTATGAAAGGGGGTTCAACTACTGGGGCAACCAAGGCGTTCATGAGGCGAGGTGGAAACCGTCTCACAGGAGGCAGCATTCCCTGACTTCAGGAGTGAAGCACTTTGTCAGATATGTATCGCATCTCCAGTTTCTGGATTGAGGGGATGGGGGTGATGTTGTGTAGATGTTAGACTGTTTTTTTTTAGAAATTAAGGCCCTGGGTATCAGGCAAAGTGGGCTTCCCCCTGCTTCCACATTTATATACAGTTTATTTCAGCCTATAAAACATTGCCATATCATACCATGGTAATGCTGGCATACAAAGTCGACATACTAGCACCATAGACGATGAAATAATATTAGCACCTATATTTTCGGTACTTTATGCAGAAAGCGGACTTCCTTTTTAAGGGGGTCATCCAGAATTACAAACACATGGATGCTTTCTTTGAGAAACAATGCCACCTCTGTGTTGTGTTGTGCCACACCTGTCCTCCCCACTAAGTGCCATTTATAATACTGGTATCTTCTTTTGTGGCAGATGGGTCTTTGAGTACCTCAGTCCTCAGGCACCGAGACCCAGGTTCTACCGCTACCTCTGCACCATTAATAGCTATACTCATGCCACACCGCCAGGAGCCTTGAGTCCCAGTTTCTCCTCAGCAACACTACTGCAATGAGGAAGAAATTTAATGAAGTAGTGGTCTATTCGAGGGTGGTCGACGACCAGGCCTCGGATCCTTACCTATGTGAACAGTGGTAGCCAGTGGCGTACCTACCAGGGAAGCAGTGTAAGCAGCTGCTTCGGGGCCCGGGCTGACAAGGGGCCCGGAGCAGTAGTAAACAGTCAGGCTGGCCACACCCCCTCTACACTCACTTCACTGCTTTAGAATGTCCTTGGAGCAGAGCAGGGAGCTAAGCCCCGCCCATCAGCACAGACCATTAATAGAGGAGCCTGGCTGCTTAATAGTGCAGCCAGGGCTCAGTACAGTGTGCTACAGGGAGATCCTGTCTCCCCTCCCTTTCCTATTAGTACAGCCCAGCTTCTGCTACAGAGATTGCTCTGTAGGTGGCAATAGCAGGAGGGAGAGGGGAGACTGAATAGTGACAAGAAGTGCGGCAGAAAGAAGATACTGTGCCTGTCACTCTCAGGAGCCCATACATTCCAGGCTTATCCCTGCCAACACTAGCTGTCCTGCATCTCATTTGCTGTCCTTTGCACCCCCCCCAGCTGCATTCATCTGCTGTCCTTTCAGAAGCCCCCTCCCCACCCCCAGTCCTGTCCTGTGGGCCCTCTACTTATCTGATGCCCTGCCCTCTAGCCCCCCTATCCATCTGATGCCACACTCCTCTGGGCGCCCATGTGCAGCTTGGACACACCAGTATGCGGCCAAAATGGGGACTGGAAGATCACGGAGCGGCGGGGAGCAGAGAGTATGGTTTTTTCGACAACTGTACAATGCGCCGCTAGTTAACCAACATTTTTGTCCCACATTTAATGGTGGGTTCACATCACGTTTTTCCCATCCATTTAACGTATACAAAAAAACGTATTCAGATGCCTCATACTGATGCCATGACAGTGACATCCGTTCACTATAGAGTTTCATTGTAAAAAAAAAAAAAGTACCGTATATACTCGAGTATAAGCCGATCCGAGTATAAGCCGACCCCCCTAATTTTACCCTAAAAAACTGGGAAAACTTAGTGACTCGAGTATAAGCCGAGGTGGAAAATGCAGCAGCCACTGGTAAATTGTATGTATACCACATTAACCCATAGTATTCAATGGCAACTTTAATAAAGTGAAAAAACCATTTAAGGCAGTAAAGCATTGTAAATAAATGGTTAAAAATCCTGAATCCTTATACTCCAAAACCCCTGATTATAAGGATTCAGGATTTATAAACATTTATTTACAAGACTTTACTGCCTTAAATGGGTTTTTCTCTGTATTTAAATGTGCCATTGAATATTGTGGGTTATACTGTCCTCCTATTGCCGCCTACCTCTTCAGCTCAGCTCAGCCGCGACTTGTGGACTAAGCTGAAGCACCGCCCCCTCAGCGGACGGCAGAAGACGTCGTGCGCGCATCGCGGGTGCACCTGTGCGCGCGCACCGAATCAAATAACCTGTATGACTTGAGTATAAGCCGAGTTCGGGTTTTTCGTCACAAATTTTGTGCAGAAAAGCTTGGCTTATACTCGAGTATATACGGTATCAACTTTTTTTTTTTCGGATTGTGCAGGATACAAGAACGAGGAGTCCTGCATTTTTGTATTGTATACGTCATAGTCCAGTAAAAACACATGTATGTTAAAGAATCAAATGCCACTGTTTAAAAATTTGCCATGGGGCCCAGTCATTTCTAGCTACGCCAATGGTTATCAGGGGCTCAGACCATGGGGACAGAGTACAGTCGGTGTCAGCCCTGCAGCAATACATAGAATGGGCACCTATCCTACAGCAGGGGTCATAATGTGCTGTACATACAGTGTAATGTGACTTCATGTTCACCTCTTCGGGTATATTACCCAGGAAAGCACAATTAGGCAAAAAGGACATGTTCTATCCTTTGGTGGAACAAAGTGCGGAATGGAACCCCACGGAAGCACTGCGTAGTGCTTCTGTAGTGTTCCGTTCCGTGATTCCGTTTTGCCCCCTTCCGCATGTCCTCCCCACTAAGTGCCATTTATTGCTGATCCGCATATGTGGTCCGCAATACGGGAATGGCTGGCCCTTTCACACGAACAATACTGGTTGGCTCCAGATACGTTCAGGGTGCATTCAGGGTCCATTTTTCAAGCAAGTTCAGTCAGTTTTGTCTACGATTGCGTTCAGTTTTTTCTGCGCGGGTGCAATGCGTTTTGATGAGTTTTGCACGTGATAAAAAACTAAAAGTTTACAAACAATATCTCCTAGCAACCTGGTGGTGAGCGTGGTGACGTCAGCGCAGGTCCTGCTGAATGAAGATAGAAGATCAGCAGGACCTGCTCCGACGTCACCACGCTCACCACATTGTTAGCGCGGTGACGTCACCAAAGGTACTTTTCCTGCCAGGTCCTGAAAGAAGACGAGCCGGGCTGCGCGATCAAGTGGATGAGGTGAATAATTGCATATTTTATTATTTTTTAACCCCTCAAGCCACATGTTACTTAGCATTCTGTATTAAGAATGCTATTATTTTCCCTTATAACCATGTTATAAGGGAAAATAATAAAGTTCGGGTCCCTATCATCTCCTAGCAATCATCTGTGGATGCAATGCGATTTTCACGCAGCCCGATTCACTTCTGTGGGGCCTGCGCTACGTGAAAAACGCAGAATATAGAGCATGCTGTGATTTTTACGCAACGCACAAGTGATGCGTGAAAATCACTGATCATGTACACAGACCCATTGAAGTGAATGGGTCAGTATTCAGTGCGGGTGCAATGCATTCACATCACGCATTGCACCCACGCGGAAAACTCGCCCGTGTCAAAGGGGCCTAAGACTTTGACACTGCCCCCACAACAGTATGATAGAATGACACTACATGACAGATAGGGAGTGTGCGTATGTATATAATATATATGATAGGAAAAGGATGGCGTGCCAGCCTGGTCTGGTCTAGATCGTGACTAGCCAAAGGAGTGGGGTTTACACAGGGTGGGAATGGGGGGGGGGGAGGCATGTAACAATTTGCTGTGGGGCCCAGTCACCTCTAGTTACGCCCCTGGTGGTAGCATTCTCCTTTAAGATAATTTTTTCCTTCTGTATGGTCATCCAGTACCTGGGACTTTGGGCACCCGTCAGATCCCATTCTAAATTACAAGAATTTTACTGTAACTGGAGAAAGTTCTACCAATGTTTAAGAAAAAAAAAATTATAATTATTTTTTCATTATCAAGAAATCACACCATATTTATTTCCAATATGTGAAATATGATAATACAGAAGGGCAATGATCTCCAGAATGTTCTTGCTCTAAATATCAAGTAGACAGCAGGGAATGATGAATTTATGAATGTCATTTGCATTATCCAGGACTCGTAATACGTATAATCTTTAATCACCAATAAATAATTGTTATCAATCATGGGCAGATGCCTCCACTGACTGCAAAGATGTGTCTATCACTTGGAGATGTGTCGACCAAGGGAGACTGCTGGCCAGAATGTAATAAATATGCATTATCCCCTCCCATATGGCACACTATTTACCAGAACAACAGTCTTTTGACAGGTTATTTTTATAATTATTAAATTCCTGTGGTTTCTTCTTTAAATAACTATGTTCTTAAGGTGACAGCACACAATTATCATAAGATTGATATATCTCAGAGTTGTTTAATTTTTTTTAAATACAATATTCAATTCAAACTTTACAGGTGCATCTCAATAAATTTAAATCTCAAGGAAAAGTGAATTTATAATAACAATTTAATTCAAAAAGTGAAACTCATATACAGTATTATATAATAGTGATCTATTTCAGGCGTTTATATCTTTTAATGTTGATGATTATGACTAAGGATGAACCAATCGACTTTGGATGAAACATCTGAAGTCGAGAAGACCTATGCCTGCCTATATATAGCTAATAATGCTTATTGGGCCTGTCAGTGTCTCTTTAATCTGAAAACTGGACTTTGGACCACTGAGCAACAGTCCAATCCTTTTTTTTCTTTGCCCAGGAATGTTGTCTTTGGGTCATCAGTGGCTTGACACAAGGAATGCGACAGTTGTAGACCATGTGCTGGATACGTCTGTGTAGGGTGGCTCTTGAAGAACTGACTCCAGCCACAAGCCACTCCTTATGAATCTCACCTAAATTCTTGAATGGCCTGTTCTTGGCAATCCTTTCAAGGCTGCAGGTATTTCTGTTTCTTTCCATTAATATGCTTGTATACAGCCCTCCCCATGTGTAGTCTACTGAACCAGACTGAGGGCCATTTAAAGGCTTAGAAAATCTTTGCAGATATTTTGTGTTGATTAGCTGATTAGAACATGACACTATGGGGGAGATTTATCATATCCCTTGTGCCCTTAAAAGTGACTTTAAAAAGGCATGTATTTGTGACTTTTTAAATGTGACTTTTTGAAGAAAAAAAAAATCCCAAGTAACTCTTTTTACCCTGCCCCCGCCACTCTTCCAAAAATGGTGTGTGGCAAGGGTGGGTGCATAGTCAACAGCCAAGACAAATTTATCTTAATTTATGCCAGTTTTCTGGTGCAAATGAAGCTAGAAATCTACAGCAGCTGTCGTAGATTTCTGTTTAGGTGCATGGACTGCCAGAGGATGCACCTAATTTATGATAAGGCCTGCACATCATTATAAATGTGGTGCATAGTGTTGATCGCGAATATTCTAATTGCAAATTTTTATCAGGAATATCCGTACTTTGAGAATTCACGAAGATGTAGAATATAGTGCTATATATTCGGAATCACGAATATTCTAGAATTATTTTTCATCAGTAACCTCCCTTCTTGCTTGTGGGCCAATGAGAATGCTGTGATGTCTTTGTCAGAGCTGGCAACCAATAGGAAAGTTGCCTACCCCTTACTATATAAGAAACACCCCAGCAGCCATTTTCTGTATTTTTTTTGCAATTCTGAGAGATAGAGATCAGTGATATTGCTGTGCTCTGTGCTTTCATCTGGATCCTATTCCTTATCCAATTACATTAGATAGTTAGCTCATATACTGTATATAATACAGATAGTTAGTGGGAGATAGTCAGTGTAGGTTAGATAGTGATATAGTGTAATGTAGGTAGTGTGATAGTAATTACTGTGCTGTGATAGGGATTAGTGTCTCTGTTAGACACAGTGCTGTGATGTCACAACAATACTTAGGGCACCAATTAGTGATGAGCGAGCATGCTAGGCCGAAATCTTTTTGGCTCGAGCATTTGCTATGCTCAGCACATGGCGGTACTCGACCAAGTACAGCATGTGCTCGAGCAAAATGCTCGAGTCTCCGCCCAGCATGTTTCGCGGGTTTTAGGCAGCCAATAAAGGTGCAGGTAAGTACTGCCCTCACTGTAATGTCAGTAGCCATTTTGGCTGCTGGCATTACAGTGATTGGCTGGCCGGAACGCGTCATCGGGTGCTATATATCACCCAATGACGTATGTTCGGCTCAGACGTAGACAGGGAGAGCAGAGCGTAGGAAGGAAAACAGTGTAGGGAGCGATTTTCACAGTTTTTATTCAGAGAAAGCTTTTCCAAGAACCAAAAGTGCTTTTAGGGACTACTGTGTGTGTGTGTGTGTTTTAGAGCAGCAATCTATTTACTTCCTGCAGTCTCAGGGACAGTGCTTTGGAAGGGACAGTGCTTTGGAAGGCACAGGTAGTGAAGAGAGAGACATTTGCTGTTTTTACTACAAAAAGATTTACAACGACCCCAAAGTCCTTTTATGGACTACTGTGTGTGTTTGACAGCAGCAAGATATATATATTTATATTTTATACCTATTAGTGACATATACTATACATCATCCACAGACTGACTCTTTAATAATCCGGACCACATCTAGTGTCCATAATTTGTGGTGTTCTCCAACCAATACTGTAGAACATCTGCAAACAGTTTATGTATTACAAATTCCAATAATTAGGGCCAAATGTAGTGTCCATAATCTGTGGTGTTCTGTAACAAACACTATAGAACATCTGCAAATAGTTTCTGTATTACAAATTTCAATAATCTTGGTCCACATCTAGTGTCCATAATCTGTGGTGTTCTGTAACCAACACTGTATAACATCTGCAAACTGTTTCTGTATTACAAATTCCAACAATCTGGGCCACATCTAGTGTCCATAATCTGTAGTGTTCTGTAACCAATACTGTATAACATCGGCAAACAGTTTCAGTATTACAAATTCCAATATTCTGGGCCACATCTACTGTCCATCATCTGTGGTTTATTTAACCAATACTGTGTAACATCTGCAAACTGTTTCTGTATTACAAATTTCAACAATCTGAGCCACATCTAGTGTTCATAATCTGTGGTGTTCTGTAACCAACACTGTATAACATCTGCAAACAGTTTATGTATTACAAATTCCAATAATCTGGGCCTAATATAGTGTCCATATTCTGTGGGTTTCTGTGACATATACTGTCCTGCATCCGAAAACAGTGTCTTTAGCGGACAGTAAAACAATCTGCGCCACAGACACATGGACAAGTGCTGGTGGCCAGGGACGCTATAATTCCCTGACCGCACACTGGGTGAATGTTGTGGAGGCCGGGAGTGAGTCGAACCTTGGGATGGCACAGGTGCTACCCACACCCAGGATTGCGGGCCCTACATCCATCAGGGTCTCCGCCAGCAGCTATGTTATTGGCTTCAACCTCCACTTCTCCTTCTCCGCCTCCTCCTCCACTTCCACCTCCAACAGCAGTCAGGCATCAGTTGCTAGCTGGAAGCAGTGTAGCACTGCTGTGGGTAAGCGTCAACAGGCCCTGTTGAAGCTGATCTGCTTAGGGGACAAATCGCACACTGCCGCAGAGCTGTGGCAGGGTATAAGGGACCAGACCAAGCTGTGGCTCTCGCCACTCAACCTACAACCAAGCATGGTTGTGTCTGACAATGGCCGTAACTTGGTGGTGGCTTTGGAGCTCGGCAACCTGACACACATCCCATGCCTAGCCCACGTCTTAAACTTAGTGGTTCAGCGGTTTACCAAAACCTAGCCAATTTGCAAGATCTACTAGTGAAGGCGTGCTGCGTATGTGCCCATTTCCGCAAGTCAGCAGCTTCAGCCGGTCTTTCAATACTGCAGCAGCGCTTGCGGCTTCCAGCTCACCGACTGTTGTGCAACGTGAGCACGCAATAGAACTTTACGTTCTACATGTTGGCGAGGCTTTGTGAGCAGCAGAGGGCAGTTGTGGAATACAAGCTGCAATATGGTTGTCGCCTTCTCAGTCAACTGCCAGTATTCACAAGCAAGGAGAGGGCATTGATGTCATACCTCTGTGAGGGTTTAACCTGTTGCCGACCGCCTCACGCAGGATTGCGTCCTGCGGGCGGTCGGTTTGTTCCTCCTTGACGCGCGGGCGCGTCATCTCGCGAGAGTTCACAGGATCACGTCGGGGACAAGGTAAACTACAGCCTGCCAGCGCTGATCGTGCGCTGGCAGGCTGTAGAAGTTAAAAAAATGCCATATCAGACGCTGTTTTGTTAACAGCGTCTGATGTGCTTGCTGATCGTTCCTTTGGTGGTCCCTTTTGCTTGGGACCACCAAAGAAACTTTTATAAGTGCACCAAATCACCACACAGATGAGTGACACTTTTTTGCAGCCTGGGTGCGCAAAGGGGCCCAAATTCCAACGAGTACCTTTAGGTTTTATATGGCTGCTCACAATTTAGCCCGACCCAAAATGCCAGAACAGTACAAACACCCCACAAATGACCCCATTTTGGAAAGAAGACACCCCAAGGTATTCGCTGAGGGGCATAGTGTGTCCATGAAAAATTTAACTTTTTGTCAAAAGTTAGCAGAAAGGTAGACTTTATGAGAAAAAACAATAAAAAATCAATTTCCGCTAACTTGTGCCAAAAAAAAAATCTTCTATGAACTCGCCATGCCCCTCACAGAATACCTTGGGGTGTCTTCTTTCCATAAATGGGGTCACATGTGGGGTATTTATACTGCCCTGGCAATTTAGGGGCCCTAAAGCGTGAGAAGAAAATTGCGTAAAAATGCCCTCCTAAAAGGTACTCATTGGTTTTAGGGCCCCTTTGCGCATCTTGGCTGCAAAAAAGTGTCACTCATGTGGTATCGCCGTACTCAGGAGAAGTGGGGCAATGTGTTTTGGGGTGTATTTTTACATATTCCCATACTTTGTGTGAGAAATATCTCTGTAAATTGACAACTTTGAATAAAAAAATGTAAAAAGTTGTCGTTTACAGCAAAACACATTGCCCTACTTCTCCTGAGTACAGCAATACCACATGAGTGACACTTTTTTGCAGCCTGGGTGCGCAAAGGGGCCCTAAAACCAATGAGTACCTTTAGGATTTCACAGGCCATTTTTACGCATTTGAGTTCTCACACTTTAGGGGCCCCTAAAATGCCAGGTCAGTATAAATACCCCACATGTGACCCCATTTTGGAAAGAAGACACCCCAAGGTATTCCGTGAGGGGCATGGCGAGTTCACAGAATTTTTATTTTTTGGCACAAGTTAGCGGAAATTTATATATATATTTTTTTTATTTTGTTTTTTACAAAGTCTCATATTCCACTAACTTGTGACAAAAAATAAAATTTTACATGAACTCACCATACCGCTCACAGAATACCTTGGAGTGTCTTCTTTCAAAAATGGGGTCACATGTGGGGTATTTATACTGTCCTGGCATTTTAGGGGCCCCTAAAGCGTGAGAAGAAGTCTGGAATCCAAATGCGTAAAAATGCCCTGTGAAATCCTAAAGGTACTCATTGGTTTTAGGGCCTTACTCAGGCTGCAAAAAGTGTCACATGTGGTATCGCCGTACTCAGGAGAAGTAGGGCAATGTGTTTTGGGGTGTATTTTTATATATACCTATACTGTGTGTGAAAAATATCTCTGTAAACGACAACTTTTAAAAAATTTATACAAAGTTGACAATTTACAGAGATATTTCTCTCACTCAACATGGGTATATGTAAAAATACACCCTAAAACACATTGCCCTACTTCTCCTGAGTACGGCGATACCACATAAGTGACACTTTTTGCAGCCTGAGTGCAAAGGGCCCAAATTCCAACGAGTACCTTTAGGTTTTACATGGCGGCTCACAATTTAGCCCCGCCCAAAATGCCAGAACAGTAAACACACCCCACAAATGACCCCTTTCGGAAAGTAGACACC
This sequence comes from Bufotes viridis, assembly GCA_033119425.1. Lineage (NCBI taxonomy): Eukaryota > Metazoa > Chordata > Amphibia > Anura > Bufonidae > Bufotes > Bufotes viridis. The sequence goes on along the minus strand of CM065592.1, from coordinate 465,270,945 downwards.
CTGAGGTATTCACTGAGGGGCATAGTGAGTCCGTCTGAGATTTCATTTATTTTTGCCAGAAGTTAGCAGAAATTGAAACTTTTTTTTTTCTCAGAAAGTGTCATTTCCGCTAACTTGTGAAAAAAATGAAATGATACATGAACTCACCATGCCCCTCCGCGAATACTTTGGGGTGTCTTCTTTCTAAAATGGTGTGATTTGGGGGTATTTATACTATCCTGGCATTCTAGCACCTGAAGAAACATGACAGGTGCTCAGAAAGTCAGAGCTGCTTCAAAATGCCGAAATTCACTTTTTGCACCAGAGTTTGTAAACGCTATAACTTTACCCAAACCAATAAATATACACTTATTGGACTTTTTTTTTATCAAAGACATGTAGAACAATAAATTTAGAGAAAAATTTATATAGAAATGTAGTTTTTTTTTTAAATTTTACAACAGAAAGTGAAAAATGACAAAATGACATTTTTTTGTAAAGATTTCGGTCATTTTTGATTAATAGCAAAAAAAGTAAAAATGTCAGCAGCAATGAAATACCACCAAATGAAAGCTCTATTAGTGAGAAGAAAAGGAGGTAAAATTCATTTGGGTGGTAAGTTGCATGACGGAGCAATAAACGGTGAAAGTAGTGTAGTGCAGAATTGTAAAAAGTGGCCTGGTCATTAAGGGTGTTTAAGCTAGGGGGGCTTAAGTGGTTAAAAAACGATGATGAATCCACACAGATGGTTATCAGTGTTACCATCCCACTGCTGTGTCTACTCAAACGATCACTGCTCACAATTAAGAAGGATTCTCTGAATGTGGCAGACGAGGAAATGGTGGAGGACATTACACATGGTGATAGCCAGACCACCCACAGTTCGTCTTCTCAGCGCAAATTGGACGAGGAGCTGGAGACAGTTGCCTCTGCTACAGAGGGTAGTACCCATGGAGCTTTAATTCCATCTGTTCAGCGTGGATGGGCAGAAGAGGAGGAGGAGGAGGAGGAGATGGAGAGTCATCTTGATGTCGACATCGACGTCTTGCCTGTTGGTACTCTGGCACACATGGCTGACTTCATGTTAGGCTGCCTTTCCCGCAACCCTCGTGTTATACGCATTTTAGATAACACAGATTACTGGGTCTTCACCCTTCTCGACCCCCGCTAGAAAGAGAACTTCTGATCTCTCATTCCTGTGGTGGAGAGGACGAGTAAAATGGTGCAATATCAGATGGTACTTGTTGAGAGATTGCTCCAAAATTTTTCCATCTGACAACGCGGCCGGCAGAGTCCGTACTTCCTTAGGCAACCGAGGAAGGGAAACAAGGGGAACACACAGCGGTTCCAACAAAGGCAGGGCAACACTCTCCAAGGCATGGGACACTTTGATGACACCCCGCCAGCAACCTCACCCTGAAGCCCGGCCTAGTGCTACAAGGAGGGAAAAGTTTTGGAAGATGGTGAAGGAATACATGGCAGACTGAGTCAGCGTCCTAAATGATCCCTCAGTGCCTTACAACTACTGGGTGTCCAAGCTGGACACATGGCATGAAATTGCGCTCTACGCCTTGGAGGTGCTGGTCTGCCATGCCGCCAGCGTTTTGTCTGAGAGTGTATTTAGTGCTGCTGGTGGCATTATAACAGATAAGCGTATCCGCTTGTCCACTGATAATGCTGACAGGTTGACTCAGATAAAAATGAACAAGGCCTGGATTGCCCCTGACTTCTCAACTCCACCAGAGGAGAGCTGAGCTGATGATGAACATAAAGGCAATTTCAAGCTATCATTTATAATGTACTCAATCTACTGTAGTATATTCCCATGCACCTTTTCCACCACAAAAAAGAGTATATGCTTGAATCTTGTTTTCTCCTCCTCCTCCTCATTCAGATTGTATATATTCCCTCCACTCAAATTTTTTTTATAGGGTCAGCTCAACTGCAGGCCCTCAAGTAAAATTTTTTTATAGGGTCAGCTGAACAGCATGCACTCACATATAATGTTTTAGAGTGTCAGCTGAAGAGTATTCACGCGCATATAATGTTTTAAAGTGTCAGCTCACCTGCAGGCATTCACATATAATGTTTTAAAGCATCAGCTCACCAGCAGGCACTCACATTTAATGTTTTAGAATGTCAGCTCACCAGCAGGCCCTCACCTCTAATGTTTTAGAGATTCAGCTCAACAGCAAGCCCTCACCCCTAATGTTTTAGAGGGTCACTAGCAGGCCACCAATCATAATTTTTCGAGGGTGTGTATGATGCCCTCCTTTATGTGTAATAAAGGGTGTATTGTAGTGTCGGTTCCTTGTAATTTTTGGCAGCCCTTTCACTTAGTGCATAGGCTTTATGAGTGTAGGAGTCCCACTACCTGAACAATTGTACCCCAATGTGAATGAAGCCCTCTTTTATGTGATATACAGGCTGTTTCGGAGTGTCTCTTGCTTGTAATTTTTGGCAGCACTTGCACCTTATATACAATTAAATATACAGGAAAGAATGTTTCCTAACAATTTTTCCTGTGAAATTGTTTTTTTGGGGGGGTTTTGTGCGTATTTTTGTCAGTCTGTAAAAGTGGCGTACAACTCGGACAACATGGTTCCCAGCAGCGACCAGGGAGTCCAAGATGCATCCAGACATCGTCCCCATGCTGTTCCAGATCCACTTCGGTGGTGTTTCTGTCACTTTCAGACCTTTTCTAATAGACCAGACACCCCCCCTCTTCAGAGCAGGGGGTGCATGATTGTCTCCCATTGACTTCCATTATACCTGGGTGCTCAGCCGAGCACACGAATGTAGCAATATGTTCGGGCCGAACACCCGAATACTTTGGTGCTCGCTCATTACTAGCACCAATCAGTAATATCTACTCAGACCTGATAAAATGTGAAGTTGCCTGTACCGTGCAAAAAATAGGCGCATCATTAGTGCCGATTTGCGCAATCGCAAAAATAATAACTGGAGATTTCGAATTCTAGAATTCGCAAACTTATTGCGAATATTATGCAAAAAATTAGCAAAATATCACGAAAACAAATATTGCCTATGCCACTCATCACTAGTGGTGCATCCTCCAGCAGTGCAGGCGATATCAAGACTGCTGCAGAAAGCGCCTATCTTGATCTCCTTGCATGAGTCTAAAATATTGAACTTTTTCACTTTTGGGTTTTCATTAGCTGTAAGCCATAATAATTGACATTAAAATAAACACTTGAAATTGATCACTCTCTGTAATGAATCTATATAATATATGCGTTTCACTTTTTGAATTGAATTACTGAAATAAATTAACTTTTCAATGATATTCTAATTTATTAAGATGCGTCTGTATGTTCTACTGATTTTCATTGCTGTTGAAAGCATCTTTTATAATACATTTCTATGTCAAGGTCAGTAGAAGTAGGATGACAACCCACCTCCTATGACCAATGTAATAGCAGCCATATAGGAGAGCAAGACAACTTGCTGACCAGAATGCTGAAACGTGTCAAAACAACTCAGGGACTTCTTGGTTTCACTCTTTCTTGAACCATTAGAAAACGTGGTGTGGTGTTTAACAAGCAGGATATGCTCAACCCATATGCAGTTGTGCATGTATATAGAGGAGCACATCCTGCACTTGTAGTCCGTTGCTAGGGCAATCAACAGCAAAAAATGCATACAATGGAAGATGCCAGCAACGGACTACAAGTACCACAATAACCATCCTACATACGATAACAATAATGTGGATGTGGAGAACAATCAAAAACATAACCATAGCAAAGGCAGGTGCACTCTGCGGCAATACTAAACCCTCACACTGATGTTAAAATTGAGAGGTTAGTTCGACATATCCTACTAGGAGGACATGTCTTAAGCTCGGACACCACGTCAAGGTTTCTCAAGTAGCCCGAGACCCTACCACTCAACCTACCTGTGCCGTATGGGCGATACCAGGGGCTGTTGGGCATTACGGTCCCGTAAGTGCTTCATGTCTCATGTGGACGTGTGTGAGCAGCAAGGTGCAAGTGAGACAGAGCAGAGCTCTTGATCTAGTTAGCAAATGAGGAGCACACTGGTGGCTGAGACAAAGGCATATGCCATAGATACCAACAGTCCCAAATTTTTAGGGACTGTTTCTAATTTTCAGAGACAGTACTGGAAATTCGGGTGCTCCCAGGCCAAAAATAGTCAGGGTTTATGTAAGCCCCACCCATAGGTGGGTGGTCCTGGGCAAGTTTGGGCATTCCTGGAGAAGGGCTTACATCTTGAATTTACGAACTACAATGTTGGTAAGTATGTGAGTGACTACAGTCTGAGGAGGAGTGGAACCCGACATGCTATGTGGCGAGAGATATGTGAGACAGGTTATGGATTTGGGAATCCTTCAGTTACTAGTGGCAGAGACTAAGAGAGACATATTGCTTTAGGAGCACTAAGGGAACTTCATGCTGCGTGGGAGGAACTAAGGGGGTATCATACTGCACCGAGGAACACTAAGGGGTCATCATACTATGTGGCAAGGCACAAAGGTGTCATCATACTGCATATGGCACTTAAATGTCATGATACTTCATAGGGGGCATAATACAGTGTGGACAGCCTCTAAAGGGGCATCATAGTGCATGGAAGCACTACAGAGACATAATGCAACACAAGGAGGCACTAGGGAGGCATAATACTGCATGGGGCAATAAAGAGGCATTGTGCAGCATGGGGGACACAAAGGGGGCATCATACTGAATGGGGACACTAAGGAGGCATAATTCTTCTTGGGAGCACTAAGGAAGCATAATATTTCATAACAACACTAATGAGACATAATACTTCATGTGGGCAACTAAGTACCCATATTGAGTGGTCAAGTTCTAAGGGAGCGTTAAACTCCATGGAGGCACTAGGGGGCATAATACTTCATGGGGGTACTAAGGGAGCACACTATTTCACAGAGGCACTAAGGGAGCACACTATTTCATGGAGAGCATAATACAGAGTGAGCAGGCTCTAAGAAAGCAATATACTACTTGAGTGCAACAAGGGGGTATTATACTGAATGGGAAGGCATTAATCTTACTACTGTATGTCTCGGGCACTAAAGGTGTTTTATCTTAGGGAGTGTCATTACTGTCACAAAGAGACACTATAACTATGTGAGGATACAAAGCAGACTGGGGTTTTTGGGGTATGTATGGATAGAAATTGGGCAGAGTTAGAGTAGTGGCTTAATGTGAAAAACATTTCTTGCGGCGTACGACTTGCTCCGCTGCTATTCCTCTTTGTGTTTGTATTTTTCATAAATAAACGAAAAGTCACTAATTTTTGCACAAAAGGGGACTTGCAGGAAACATATCACTTATGTACACCATAGAAGCTTTGATACATTTCCCAACTATGGTCATTGTTTTCTTTCTCAATTAAAAAATAGTGTCTCTGCAGGGTAAAGGATAAAGGTATTTCTGACTCTCTTCATCCCTGCAATTTTGTTACTAAAGGGAGGAAAATCACCAGTGACCATGTTGGAGTCAGCTACGTCAGCTCTAGCGTGTGATGACCCCACCAGCCTCTTCTATCTCAGCTTTTTAGTGTGTTATTGAAGAACTTATTACAGTCATATTTCATTTGTTACACAAAATATTCAGCAAATAATGGTAAATCTCTACACTGATAGAAGTAAATACATTGCATATTTAATATGTGGCACAGAGGGCATTTTACTGATGATAATACAATCTCCCCTGAGGACAGGCTGATGCTGCAGTGGGACATGTGTGTGTTCTCCAGGTTGCACAGTTGTTGCACTACCCATCAGTTAACACTTGCAGTTGGTGTCACCAGACCCTGCAGAGCATCACTCAACAAACCTCATCCAGCTCCATTCTTCAACACAATGTGGTTCAGAGCAAAGGCAAACAAACCTGCTAGCAGTGGGGGGATTACTTGTAAAAATGTCTCTGTGACGGTGGTCCCTCAACATACAATGGCCTCAGGAAGAATACAACATTTTCAACATACAATGTTCTTTTCTGACCCATGTAGACATACAATGCCTCAGACTCAGATCCAAGCAATGAGGGCCACTCCCCTGGTAAAATAGCTGTATTTATAGCTGTAAGGACTTGTTTTATCAGTCATAGTTATCTGCTTATTTTTGTTAAAACTTCATTTTTTTCTTACTATGGATGATATTTTGAGGCTTTGGAACCGATTACTCAAGTTACAATGGATTCAACATACAATGGTTGTCCTAGAACCAATTAATATTGTAACTTGAGGGACTCCTTGTAAGGCCCCTTGCAGACGACTGTGAGCGGATTAGGTCCGGATACGTTCAGTGAAACATGCGCGATTTAGCAAGCAAGTAAATTCAGTTTTGTTATTGATTGCGTTCAGTTGTTTTTATCGCGCGGGTGCAATGCGATTTATTGTGTTTTGCACGTGTGTGATAAAAAACTGAATGTGTACAAACAACATCTTTTAGCAACCATCCGTGAAAATATCATCGCATCCGCACTTGCTTGTGGATGCGATGCGATTTTCTCGCAGCCCCATTCATTTCTATGGGGCCAGTGTTGCGTGAAAATTGCAGAGAATGGAACATGCTGTGATTTTCACACAACGCAAAAGTGATGCGTGAAAAACATCGCTCATGTACACAGCCCCATTGAAATGAATGGGTCCGGATTCCGTGCGGGCGCAATGCGTTCGCATCAAGCATTGCACCCACACGAAATCTGCTCGTCTGCAAGGGGCCTAAGTGTATACAATAAATGAGCCTCATTTAAGAGGTTCTCCACTTCTCCACAATCCTTTTTTGTTAGAAGGGTCCCTGAACCCCGATGATCAGCTACAATGTGTAGGGCAATTTGACAGCAAGTGTTCAATTCCCCTGCATCGCCACCACTGGGAAAATGAAGAATTACATTGCGTTTATTGAAATCAATGTGCTGGGCATGCATTTCACAATCATATCGGGTCTTCCAGGGTGAGAGGCACTCACTGCTCTCACTTAGGGTCCATTCACACGTCCGTGTGTGTTTTGCGGATCCACGGACTGCACATCGCCGGCACTCTCATAGAAAATGCCTTTTCTTGTCCGCAATTGCGGACAAGAATAGGACATGTTCTATTTTTTTCGGGAACGCAATTGCGGACCCGGAAGTGCGGATCCGCAATTGCGGACCCGGCCGGGACATAGTCTGTCCCCATTGAAATTAATGGGTCCGCAATTGCGGACGTGTGAATGGACCCTTATTGATGGAGGTTCTGACTTTGTAGAGTCACTCACCTTCAATAGAAAATCTGAACATCAGAGTCCATAGTATTACTTGGCACAAGAGATCAGCAAATAGATTTTAAACTTGTACAATTTGACCTAAATTGTCATAAAATTTGGGTCAAATCCAGGAATAGATTTAGATTTGGGTCAAATTGGAATAGTGTTTCTAAATGGCATCACCATTTTTTCAGATCAGAAAACAGGAGAGATGAAGGAGGATCACATGACCGAGTTTGTATATAGACACTGGAAGTGATTTGCCACCAAAAAGCAAACATTTTTCAGACCATTTTTTTTTTAAACATAAAATATTCTACACTACAGTTAGATCGTTATTGCTGACCTGCTATTAAAGAGCTTGAAATGAGTTGCATACTGTCTAGAAAGACCTCAAAATGTCACCTGCATTTTTTCAGGGCAATTGGAGCACCCTGAATTTGGCTTGAATATATTTGGAAACAAACAAACTAAATTAAGTGGCCTCAAACGGCAGAAAAAGCCCGAAGTCCCAAATGCTGTTGCGCATTTCCAAATAGGGGAGCAAATTGGTGCATTACAATATATAGCATTTGCCATTGTGGTGCACCAATTTTTGTAATGTTTTGCGTTATATAATCCATCACATCCACACATTGGGCTATCCTGTTTTGGATGTCCTTGTGGTACATGTGGTCTGTTGTGGGCGTCCTCCATTGTATGCAGTTTTGCTGGGGATTGCCATCAGCAACGGATCACATGTGTAGTATCTGCTCCCCCATTAGAAATTCGAAACAGCATTTGGGTCTTTGAGCATTTTCTGCTGTTTAGACCTGTGTAGGCTGTTTCTGTGGTACATGTGGTCCGCTGCTGGCATCCTCCATTGTATGCATTTATGATGGGGATTGCTGTTAGCAACGGATCACATGTGCAGATGTTTTTTGCCGTTTAAGGCCCTATGCACACGACCGTTGTTTGTTTCCGCGTCCGTTCCGTTTTTTTTCACGGATAGGATGCTTCCCCATTTATTTCAATGGGTCCGTCAAAAAATGCGGATGGTCAACCGTTTTTGTTCCGCATCCGTGATCCGTGTTTTCATTCCGTCAAAAAAATAGTGCATGTCCTATTTTTTTCACGTTTGCGGACAAGGATAGGCATTTTTACGATGGATCTGCCATAAAAATCGTATCCATAAAAAAAACGGTCCGTCATCCGTTTTTTTTGACGGACGCAAAATTTCAAGGAGGAGCGGACGCGGAGGCAGGCAACGGTCGTGTGCATGTAGCCTAAGACCACTTTATTTAGTTGGTTTGTTTGTATAAATGTACATGTGTACCTGGAGGTGTGGCAACTCCAGATTGTATTATTTGGGTGCACCTGTGTGGCCTGAACCACTTGAGTCATTGATAAGTTGGTCTCCTTCCTCCTCCCATTGTATGTGTGATTTCACGCTGGAGGTAACCTGGGAGCTGTTTGCTGTGTGTTGGACTTCACACCCTGTAAATGCCTATACGGCCCCTGTAATTGCCCACTGGTACAGGTAGGCTAGCGTTAGGTCCCGTGCCACTACGAGAGACCTTGACGAGGTGCGCGGGCTTCGGTATGTTCTTGATATAATGCGGATCCGTTTTTTTGCAGACAGTTCAGCATGTCCGCAAAAAAACGGATTGCATTCTGTTTTTTGCTGATCCATAGACTTCAAAAGGGCCATGTCCTGATTTTCACTGACAAGTATAGGACATGTTTCATTTTTTTGCTGAGCTGTGCAATGGAAGAAAAGGGCCCCACAGAAGTGAATGGGACAGCATCTAATCGGCAAAAAACGGATCCGCATTTTTGCGGACAGCATACGGCTGTCTGAATGAGCCCTTAGCCATATATTGTCAATTGCATTTACCATTGTGGTGCACCAATTTTTGTAATGTTTTGAATATATTTAGATTTCAACAAAATTGTATTCAAATCAAATTCCAAGAAATTTGCTTATCACTATTTGGCACCCAATTAATTCTATCATGTATCTATCATGTATTAAATGGTTGTATATGTAGTGTACGGGAGTTGTACTACCCGTCACTACGGAAGGGTCACTTGGCTGCTGTCGCTCCTCTCATTTTAGGAGGAGGCTGGTAAAGGTCCTATTTGTACCATGCAATGTAAATCAATGTAATTTATGGTATTTGATTCCCCTGTTACTGTGAAATGTGCTATGTGCAGGCCGGCTAGGGATGTAATTCCAGCTCTAGTCACTAGAGGGAGCTAGGTTGCCCTAGTCTATATAAGGCCCAGTCAGGGGAAGGGAAGGCAGTCTAGAGTATGCCTTAGACAAGTGCAGGCCATGTGCCTGTGAAGGCCAAACCCAGGCCTTATGGCCTGTGAGGAATCCACCCTAGGAAGATGGTGCCCTAGGAGAAGGAGTGCAGACCCTGGAGTCTGTGAAGGCCACATGTCTCAGGCCTAGGCGAGTTCAGCAGAAGTCAACCTGGAGGCAATCCCTAGAGCAAGAGGTACTAAATGTCAAGAGGAGGTACATTATAAACTGGAGATTCAAGGATATAAGCCAGAAGTAGGGCATTGGGGCCTTGAAGCATCAATTCCAGTCAGGACGAGTCAGGAAGAAAGTAAGGTTCACCTGCAATTCCAAGTCCTGTATTATCACCCTCTGTTTTACCTTGCTGGATGTAAGACCACTGCAATTGTGATTGTCTGCAAAAGGAACTGTTGGAAAGACTGCTTACTGTATCATCACTGTTTTCAGTAAAGTTGGAATTCTGTTTTCAAGTTACAAGTCTGCACCTCTGTTATTCCTACTATAAATACGGTGTGCCACCGTTTACTGGCACTGGCGTCACGACACCTCAGGGACCCAGCCATAGGCACGTTAAACTACAACACCAAGGGCACCTCACATTCCACCTGGCTGTGTCCCTCAAGAACCCAGAGAGTGCCCCAGAGGAACAGCGTGCCGGCCTCTCCATCACTGGCATTCCCAGGTTAGTTCCATACATTGCCCTGACTTGGGGATGCTACATTTTGGCGTCACGAACAGGATACGCACGTTTACGGACTGTGAGCAAAACGTGAACTTTGTGCCTTAACCAGTTTGCCAAGTGACAAAACTCCTGTTTATTTGAAGTAAACTTTGTGGACCTAAAACGTACAGAAAAGTGTCCCAAAAACTTCTAAAAAGCGCTGTGCAGTGTTGCGCTATCAAGAGGAAGAAAATCGCCACTTCAAAGTGCATTTTTGTGGACGTTTATGCTGTTTTACTACCGCTGCTTGCTGTCATTGAATTGATGCATCATGGCGTCCAAGATGGCCGCCGGCGCCATTGGACTTCTTCTTGCGCCATCACTGTCCTCAGTGGCGCGAAAATTTGGCGCCAAAACCCTCCAAGAAGGAGGAGGAGACGACCTGGAGGTAACGCCATCCCTTGAGGATTATAATATGGACACCGCCTACCCTATACTGGAATACCTAGGGGCGTGCAAGAATCGACGGGGTGGAGCCTGCTGGAACAGTGGCTCACCCTGCTACGGGGTTTCCTACCTGAATCGGAGGGATCCGGGCCGTAGTTGGTGCAATGGAGGCGACCCAGGAGCAACTAAGGAGCGCCCTGCGCCCCAGCGTATACTCCCAGCGACATGGCCCAAACCTGTCCATGGCCACAAGCCGAGCCCTGCCGTTTTCACCCGCAGAGAAGGCTTCCTCCCGCGGAACCCGCGTGGTCGGCCCTGATGGCCGAGATCCGAGTGGCGGCAACTTTAAAACTACCACTCAGAAGAAGTACTTGAGGAAGTCACCAAGCGGATTTACGAGGACTCCAGGGACAGCAAGCCCCAGCTTGAACGCCGCACCGGAGTCGTGCTCGAGTTTGATAAGGTCAGAGGATTTGGCTTCATCCAAGAAACCGGCACCAACCGGGACTACTACGTGAATCGCCGGTCCGTCAGCGCAGCTATCTCCCGGGCGACTGCATAATCTAGCGGTCGGAGAGAGTAGAGTTCACTCCCGCAGAGGGCCTGCGAGGCCCATATGCCACTGCGGTGACCCGTCCCGGACCGGTACCGGAGGACTGGGAAGAAGCAGAAGATCCGGTGGAGGCAGAGGACCCGCCGGGACCCATCCGGAATACGTACCAGGAGAAGAGTTCCTTCTCGGCCCGAACATTTTCTGGCAGCCGACGATCCTGGACAAGCCTCCCAGTCCTTACCCTCTCCAGAGCTGCCGACGAGAGAAGACAGCCGCTGATTGGGCGCGGATGGCCCAGTTCAGTGAAGCCATGGATGACCTGCGGAAGAACCGCCAGGATAGAACCTCATCTGAGCCTGCTGCAAGTGTGCCGGAATCCAGCAGTGAGATCTCCGCCCTGGAGGAGCGGATCGCTTCCTTACAGGCTTACCTGGATGGCCTGCGGCAAGTGGCAGATTCTAAGAAGACAGCGCAGCAGTCCAGCGGTGGTGAGTTACCTGTGACCCCTGTACCACCCGAACCCGTAGTCCAAGGTCCTGCCGCTAGCGCTGAGCCACCCAAGGTCCGTGTAACAGCGGATAAGTTGACATATGCCAGGAGCCGAGTCCGCCGTGACAGGAGCGTTATGTCCCGGCCAGAGGAAGTGTCTACCCCAGCGCCGGCCCGTGTCCCGAGACCAGCAGCTCCTGTGTGTCCGCAACCCAGCGGGCCAATGAGGTGGGTAGGCCCAATACCGGTGATGTTTCCAGCCCATTCTTTGTGGTGGGCACCCCCTCCAAGTGGCCCTGGTGCATGGCCCAGACTACCTGCAGCACAGGGCTGCACTACCTCCGACGAACGGGGCTCATTTGACACCTACCTGTGAGCAGGCCTGCTAGGCCATTTTTGCTCATCCTCACAGGGACATCATATATGTTGCAGGAACTGTTCCTTTAAGTTTGCCAGGCTGGTGGAGCTTGCTGCCAGTTCCCCACGGCCAGTGGCATGTTTGACAAATAAGTTGCCACTGTGGAACCACTGCTCCCAGCCTGCCTCTTTCTGTTCCGGGACATCCTGCCTGCTGCTACATTGTGGCGTCAAGTACTTTAATAACTCCAAGTTGCTTTTATTTGCACCTTATCCCCTTTTAGCCCCCATTTCAGGTTGAAAGGGTTCTTTTATGTCAGCACTTTAAATATACGCAGGACTTGCCAGGAAGATGTTACCCTGGTATTGTCAGAGTCCTGTATTGTGATTTTATGTATGTGCTGCTGACCGTATTTATTGCTAAAACATATTTTATCCAAGTCTATGTGCCCAGATATGGACTCCTATGTGCGAGTCTCTGTGATATGCTTTTATGGACTCCTCATTGTCATGGACTATCCTGGTATTCCCTAACATCCGCTGTGCCAGGTCAGCGCCCCAGTTCCACTCTTTATCCTGAAGAAAGAGAGCGACGCCCTTGTCACCGCACTTCTCCGTCAGTCAGCTGGACCTGATGACAATTGTCGATGCAGATAGAATTGAGTACTGATATGTATGTATTCTTGCATGTTTTTCTTTTGTCTCTTTCAGGTGGAAATTCCAGTAGGGCGGTACTCTGGTAGAGTACGAGGCGCACTCAGCTTAAAGCAGCGGGGTATGTAGTGTACGGAGTTGTACTGCCCGTCACTACGGAAGGGTCACTTGGCTGCTGTCGCTCCTCTCATTTTAGGAGGAGGCTGGTAAAGGTCCTATTTGTACCATGCAATGTAAATCAATGTAATTTATGGTATTTGATTCCCTGTTACTGTGAAATGTGCTATGTGCAGGCCGGCTAGGGATGTAATTCCAGCTCTAGTCACTAGAGGGAGCTAGGTTGCCCTAGTCTATAAGGCCCAGTCAGGGGAAGGGAAGGCAGTCTAGAGTATGCCTTAGACAAGTGCAGGCCATGTGCCTGTGAAGGCCAAACCCAGGCCTTATGGCCTGTGAGGAATCCACCCTAGGAAGATGGTGCCCTAGGAGAAGGAGTGCAGACCCTGGAGTCTGTGAAGGCCACATGTCTCAGGCCTAGGCGAGTTCAGCAGAAGTCAACCTGGAGGCAATCCCTAGAGCAAGAGGTACTAAATGTCAAGAGGAGGTACATTATAAACTGGAGATTCAAGGATATAAGCCAGAAGTAGGGCATTGGGGCCTTGAAGCATCAATTCCAGTCAGGACGAGTCAGGAAGAAAGTAAGGTTCACCTGCAATTCCAAGTCCTGTATTATCACCCTCTGTTTTACCTTGCTGGATGTAAGACCACTGCAATTGTGATTGTCTGCAAAAAGGAACTGTTGGAAAGACTGCTTACTGTATCATCACTGTTTTCAGTAAAGTTGGAATTCTGTTTTCAAGTTACAAGTCTGCACCTCTGTTATTCCTACTATAAATACGGTGTGCCACCGTTTACTGGCACTGGCGTCACGACACCTCAGGGACCCAGCCATAGGCACGTTAAACTACAACACCAAGGGCACCTCACATTCCACCTGGCTGTGTCCCTCAAGAACCCAGAGAGTGCCCCAGAGGAACAGCGTGCCGGCCTCTCCATCACTGGCATTCCCCAGGTTAGTTCCATACATTGCCCTGACTTGGGGATGCTACATAGAGTGGGTCCTGAGCAGGGGCGGACTGGTAACTTAAAGTGGCCCTGGAATAAAAAACCCAAAGTGGTCCCATTTTGAAGGCGGGGCAACACAAATAGGGGGAGGGGTTCGGGGGGGTCAGCAAAATCATACTGCAAAATACTATCCCAGCAGAACTAAAAAACACAGTGTAGCACAATATACTGGCCGAAAAGCTGGCTTTCTGTGGTGGCCATCAATATCTACCATCTTCTCTCCTCCTTCTCCAGTTGTTTATGGAGCAGGGTGCTTAGGAGGTAAGATATGGGCCACAGCAGTTGAATTCAGAGTGCATGTGTGGTCACTGGATAGGTACATGAGTTTCTGATTCTCACAGTGTTAATTACTGCTGAGTGCTTGTTATGTACCCGGTCAGCAGCAGAAAGGAGGACTTGGGTGGCCCCCTGCGGCATCGGCCCACCAGAAAATTTCCCTGTAGGGTCTACTCTCTCTAAGACATCCATATGGCCCAATGGTACATATAGACACGGGATGAACTCAATGGACAACCCCTTTACTAAACGATAGTACTGATGGTCACATTCTATAAGATGGAGTGGTGTAACAGATTCCCAAAGCTAGCAATACATATACAAGGCAAATGATTTAATTCTGAAGTGCAGTTACACGGGGTGCAAGTGGTAGTCACACCCAGGCTCCAAGAAGACATCAGTACTACCAAAGATACATGGTAGGTGGGGGTGTCTGTTTTGCTGTTTGCCCCAGGAGCTTTATCTTACACCTTTGCAATTATTTGCATGTAAATTAGACTTAGGGCTCATGCACACGGCCGTTGTGCGGCCGTTCCATGCATTGGGGACCGCAATTTGCGGTCACCAATGCACTGGCAACATCCGTGTGGCGGCCAGGACAGATCGAGACCAATTCAACTTGAATGGGTCTGTGATCCGTCTGCACTGTAAAAAAAATAGAACATGTTCTATTTTTTTTCAATGCAGAGGCACAGACAGAAACCCCCAGCGGAAGCACTCCGTAGTGCTTCCGATCCGTGCTTCCATTCCGCACTGCATCTCCCGGATTGCGGATTGATTCTATTGAATGAGTCTGAATGCGGGGTGAACATGGCTGGTGCCCGTGTATTACGGACCCGCCATATGCGGGCCGCAATACGGCCACGGCCGGGCAACGGTCCTGTGCATGAGCCCTTATATGCCTTTTGGATCCATGGAAAGCTGGTTGAAAACCCCAATGGCAACTGTAATGGTTTCTGCTAATTAGCCTGCTAAATAGAAGAATTGATAGTGGATTGGGCTGGACAGAGGCAGATGACATGGAGGGTGTTTTTGTGCACCAAAAATCTGAAGATTCCAGTTGGCTGGCAAATGTGAGAAACTTCATTTATAGACACTACAGTTTGTACATGTGTGTGACCGAAACCCAGGTTCCCTGTGCAGGACAAACACAGGCCGCACACATGTCTCAACCCACCGCATTGACTGACATTAAGTAAACAGCAGATGTTGTTGGAATGGAGTTAATAGTCCATGGTCTGCACATGGCTTCCTTTGAATGCCTGCTGTCCTCACCTGTTCAGAGTCCTGCACCTCACCCTGCAGTAAGCCACTGTCATCTATGTGTTCCTCCCCTCATATATTAGTATGCCCCCTGAGGACACAGCACCACCTAGTGGCTACATTAATACACTGAGTGATATGCACAGATTTCATATAAACATTTACTACATTCAGATTGCTAATGTACATTAGGTGGGTTATGTAAACATAGGTGACAGATGGACAGGACTATAGCTGCAGCATCAGACCATACATTGTTTGCTGGTAGTCTGTAACCATGGAAAAAATAGATTCTGCACGGGAGCTGTGTACCCAAAAAGTATGACGTTTTAATCAAGATTATTTACAAAGTTGCTTTGTTTGGTTGAAAAGATGAACATAGCTTGTAATGGTTGTGTTACTGATTTTATAGGGGTATTCCACCCTAATATATCTGTTGACTTGTCAGAAGATGCCATTGTTGGGTTGTGACCTACCCTCAGTTTTAACCCTAATCATATATAATGCCTTCTAACGTATTCAACTCATTCCTTGACTGACAAACTAACAGCTCTGGGGGTAAAATATATCTACTTTTTGCAGAGCCCCTATTTTAACCATAGGGTTTCCACCCTGTCGCAGGTTATGATGGCTCTTCAAACAACCTCTCATATCTAATCATCCTGGACATCGGTGGAGTCCCCATTCATAGTGGAGATGTACCTGAAGGTGTATGGTCCCTTTCCATTCACATAAAGATAAAGCAGGGTCTGATAAACCTCTTCAGTCAGGGCTGTTCGGTGTGAAAGGGGTGTAGACGCAGTTATTTTCTGATTCCATGGTTGTGCTTCTATATGTAGTTTTTCAGTATGTTGTAGTTGTATAATTTCCATCTATTTGGGCCAGATTTATTATTACTATTAGAATACAACTAGAACAGGCAGGGAGAGACTGCATTTGACACACATTTCTAGATGTGTTGGATGTCTTTCTCTTCTTTTTGTCACTTCTTGGCTGCCTTGCTTTACATCAGTACTTGCTCCAAAATATTGGTGCCCACCATTCTTAAAATTAGCACAATTAACGACGGTCCATAGCCAAAAACTCTTTTATAGACACTTTTCAAACCTGTCTGGGGAGCCATGAACAGTGTCTTACACATAGGGGAGAGCAAAGCAAGTGATGTTTCTGCACCGCCCTCACCACTTTTTGAAAAGGGGCGTGATGAGGGAAGGTAGCGGGTGAGACCAGCGGGTCTACTACACAGTTTATTTCATTTGCTCCCTATCTTCAAAGACAGAACTCTACTGCAGCTCCCCTTGCATCCTCTGGCAGTGCATGTCTTTAATATATGGTATTTCCCCCATAACACATTTTCGGTAATTTGAGCCAGAATTCTGGTGTATTTTGCTTAGTATATCTTCCCACAATGTAGAAATAGCAGTCTCACTAGGACTTTGGTCCTGCCCACAGAGGGGCTTTGGAGCCCAGGAGTGTGTCATCCATTCAGGACTCTGGGAAAGTTGAGTTGACAACCCCCTTTGGGAAATTTAATAGAAAGCTTATTGTTCGTTACCCAACACGAACAATTCAGTGGAGACTCTACCAACCTGATAGAAGAGAATGACTCAAGGATTTCTATTTAATGGTGATTGGTTTTAAAATTTATAGTTGGAGGAAGCTATTTTAGGCACGGATATTCCACCTGTGCAGCTGGTCCAGCTGCACAGGGGCCCAGACAGTAATAGGGCCCGTCTTACAGTCACTTGGCTAGCATATAACATGAGACCAGACAGTTTAGAGGGCTGGAACGGACCATGAGGGACTGCAGGCACTTCTTTTACTACCTAATGTCTCTTCAGATAATAGTAATACAAGAATGCCTACAGAGGGCAGCAGAGGCAGAGGAAAAAGGAGTGAGATGTAAGAATCTGGCACTAAATGCATATTGTTTTTTTACCTGGCCATGGTATACATTGTTTCTCTGTCCAATGTTCATGTTGGCACCGTCTGCTATTTTTTTCTGTCCTGTCACTGGCACAGTTTTTTGTAGGCACCACAAATTACCCTGGACTGCCAATTGCCAATTTGGGTACTACATTGTTTTTGCACTGGTTATCCCTGGCATTGTCCTATTCATTGTTCTAGCAAGTGTATATTCGTACTGTATTCTACTGGTTATTGGAACACTGGCTGTAGAACTGTATTTCTGATTATTTGAATATTCTATAGGACTTTATGATCATGAAATTCAATACTGAATATGTAATGTATTGAAAACAAGACCATACTGCATTATTGTTTGTGGCGCTACATGACCAATGTTTCCTTCTGTGTGTAGTATAAATTTGTGTCCATCTCTCATATGGATTGTAAAATACTGAAAATAGCAAAACATTAGATGCTGGTTCATATGCCCCATTGGTGCATATGGGTATCAAAGATGAGGCCCCTTTATCCCTCCCTCCACGAATATGCTGGAAAGTGCAGCTCCCCCTATGGGATGCTCAGTAGAATCATGAAGATGATATGTTTATCAATTCTGTCAAATGAGTGCAGTGACCCAGTGGATCACTGCTAAAGGTTAATTGTTTACTAAAAGTTGAATGTTGTGATTTAATGTTAAAAGCACTTATCTTTCTAGTCAATATGCATTCCAAATGGCCCAAAGTGAAGCCTCACCCAGAAAACACCATTCCTTAGACTGAACAGCTGCCAAAGACTAACCCTGAGGGAAAGAGAACAGACATCCATAGAAGGTCTAGAACCCTCAAGGCCAAGCATTGGATTCAGACAGGAAGGTACTACTCATTTATGGCTCTAAGACTTTACAGCTTGTGGAGAGGGTTAATTGTCTTTGGCAGCCACCACACTTTGAGACGGACTGGCCGCCCGAATCTAGGCCCTGTACTCTGGAGCCTAGAAACTGAGAAAAGAGTTATTGAGAACGGAATTGAATGCTTGAGGTTATTTGGGAAGATTTCAAAGTGTGTTTATAGAGACTCAGGGAGGACTACTACTACCATCATTTCTGCTGCCTATACACAACTATTGGGAGAGGCCACTGTAACACACCTCACAACTATGCCTTTGCTGCTGTATGAACTACTACTACCATTACCTATTGAGTAAAGAGAGACTTTATTTATAGCAACTACAACAGGCCTTGCCACTGTCTCCACCATTCGCCGGCCCACACTTCATCTGATCTCCTGCCTTGCACCCTGTAAAACATCCACCATCAAGGGCGCCCGAACTTCCACCAGGCAGCAGCCCCATAGAGTCAGGGAGTGCCCTAAGGTAAGAAAGGGTGCCCAAGTCATTCACTGCTGCACAGCCTCAGGAAGTGCTAGCGTGAGGACTGCCACAGTGAACCACTACTACTCCTATCAGTAGCACTACCACTCACATCTCTCCTCCTGTAGGTCACTACATGAGCTCCTTGTAATCAAATAGTGGAAATGTGCAGGGAAGCTGCAGGTTGAGAATATTTAAGTTTTTTTTAAGCTTTCAGCTGGGCTGCAATGAGTGATTGAGTTGCAGTACCCAGTCTAAATGGCACGTGCAGTGGTTTTGCCATATTTCTCATATATTCATTATTATTAAAAAAAATCATGTATCATATATCCATCGATAAAGAGGGTCAGTTGTGGCTTTATTGCTAGAGGTAAGGGGTGGGGGGTACCTCTTGCATAGGGTCCCGCTACTGTCTGCCTCCACCCCTGGGCTATTTAAAAACATAATTTCTTTCCATTCTAACTTAATAGAAGACAAAAAGCTCATTGCGCCCCCCCCCCCCCTTCATCCAGCTGTCCTTTGATGGGCGAGAGGCTATGAATGATGTGTAACTTAACTCCATGTCGGATAGAAGTAGTATGTTTAAAAATCATTACAGTAGATCAAAGCTTTGTAAAGGTGCGATGAGGACAAAGGTTGACCCTCGCGGCCTGCGGCGAATGCCAGGCTTGTGTCTGGATGAGCCTTGTGGCTTCACATGATTAGGAAACAGTGATGCCTGAGGTTTTTATTTCAAAAGCAAACAACAGCATTTTTTAACATAATTTTTCTCTGTACCGCTACCTGTCTAAAACTAGCAGCCAGGATGAGCTGGATGACTGGAGCTGGACTGGTTTGATGCTCCGTGTCCTAGTATTGCCCCAGCTGTTGCCTTAATTTCCCTGTAATCAATGTAACAATTGAAGAGACAATATAAAAATGCAAATTAGGCTGTGCTGATTATTATTTCGGCGGCTGTTTCTCAGTGGAAACTAAAAAAAAAACAAAAAACATCTATATGCTGGGATATCTTTCTTGCTATACTGCATGACAGTTAATGCGGCAGGTGTCGGTTGTGTTCTACCAGATTAGTAAAGGTAGAGTACAATAAAATAGCATTTCGAGCACTTTTATACACGGGTCCGCTCTACGTTGTTTTCCTCTTTGAAGGAAAGATACTGCTGGTTATCCGTGTACTGTGGAGGAAAGAAACACGCCTGGTGCTGGTTGGTATACAGATTGAAGAGGTGGTGAGGACTAGAAGAAAATCAAGTGGAGGAGCCATCCGAAGAGTCGGTAGTTTTTATGCAGTCTCCTATTTTGAAAGTGAAGCGTGGACCTAAAACTTTTGCTTTATATTGTTGGTCCACTAGAATACCCAGAGATGTAACTTGACCCCAGTACAAAATCTGTAACAGCACCACTCCCCCAATATGTGTCTTATATGCTGGTGTCTTATTCTTTTGTGCTAGTGCCCTTTGGGTCCCCCGAAAGGCACCAGAGCTTTGGCCCCACTCTGGATATACTATAGCTACTCTTAGATCCACCGGTAAGCCCAGGTTCTGACATAAAGGTCTGGCAGAAGAAAACCCCATTTGGAGCCAATCAGTTGCTGCTAAGGATGATAAGTTACATATAAACAGATGGTAGACCCTCAGAATCATTTGTTTGGTAGCCCCAAGGCATCTCAGTTCAACACTGATGGAGTTTGAGGGGTATCAAGGTGACGTAGGCTTCTTTCATATGGACAAAACAGCCTGCTGGAGCTCTCTGGATCCAGCATTGGCGGATGTTACCACAATGTCCACCAGCCCTATTTAAATGAGATCCAGACACAACCCGACTGCATTTAGCTGTTTTTGTCCATCCGAATCACTGCATATTTGCTGGGTAGCATCCGGATCTCCGCTGGACTCTATTATTGTCAAAGGAACCAGCGGCATGGTGGTAACATCTGGCATAGAGATGAGTGAAGTATTGGAAAATCCGTTTTGGTTGCTCCGCCGAATTTTACATAAAAATTGCCGTGTGATTAATTACTTCATCACAAAGGCTGTAGTAGGCATGGCCTGTTTGCAGCTTAGTCCCATTCAAGTGAATAGGCCGAGACTGCAATACCAAGCACAGCCACTATACCATGTACTATACTGTGTGAGGTCATTAATATTTTACTCCAGGAAAAAACCTTCAAAGCATCATCATAGTGTGTTCCAATAGTTCTACAGAAGCCATGAAGGCAGATGCTATACTACATGGGGCACACAAAAATTAAAAATTGTGCATTATATATTAAAAATCCATATGACCGGGTTTAAAAAGCTCTAACAACAACCAGACTCAAGATCTATCCATAGATTTCAGTAGAAGAGTGCCACCTAATGGCCACAGACACCATGCGCTCTTACCACATGCAGTGTTGAAGCGCTCTACTCATTTAGCGTTCAGTATTTATAGGTTTGTGCGCTATCTTTATCCTTCCCTTGGGGTTCACCTAATGAATCGGAGGTGAAGAACGAGAAGAAAGTCTGGTTTACTTCAACAGGGACAGAAAACAAATACTATTCCTGATTGTTTAATGCATTATAGAATTTTCACACTCAGTTAGTGTGAATACAATATGTATAAACTACACGTTAAAAAAATAGCAGCGAGATAAGAATGGTTACCCGAGAATTTGAAAGCACACTTAATAAGAGTTTTACTATATGGCGTAATTCTGCAGTTTATAATTGTAACCTACAGTATACTTACTATATTGCGCTTAGCTGGATGGGTAGTTTACATTAAAAACCTCACTATTAGGCCTCATGTACACGACCTTATGTATTTTGCGGTCTGCAAAAAACAGATCCGCAAAAAATATGGATGAAGTCCATGTGCATTCCGTATTTTGCGGAACGGAATAGATGGCCCCTGATAGAACAGTACTATCCTTGTCCGTAATGTGGACAATAATAGGACATGTTCTATTTTTTTCCGGAATGTAAATATGGACATATGGAAACGGAATGCACACGGAGTAACTTCAGTTTTTTTTGCCAACCCATTGAAATGAATAGTGCTGTATACGGTACTCAAAAAAACGGAATGGACACAGAAAGAATATACGTTTGTGTGCATGAGGCCTTATAAAAAGAATTCCAGTGATACGTAGTTAGGGCAGTACTCCTACTTTACACTTTGAAATATACGCATGCACCTCGACTATCTGGAGAAAATGTTTTGTGACCCTGCTCCAGGGGAGAGGTGATTACTGCTTCTGACTGAAAAGCCTCTCTAAAGGGGTTTCCGGGAGTGCACCTATCTTAAGGTAGGTCATTAATATCCGATCAGTGAGGATCCAACTCTCAGCAGCCCATCTGATTAATTGTTTTAAGAGGCTGTAGTAGGCATGGCCTATTTGCAGCTCAGTCCAATTCAAGTGAATAGGCCGAGACTGCAATACCAAACACAGCCACTATACAATGTACTATACTGTGTGAGGTCATCAATATTTTACTCCAGGAAAAAACCTTCAAAGTATCAACATAGTGTGTTCCAATAGCTCTACAGAAGCCATGAAGGCAGATCCTATCCTTCATGGGGCACACACACATTATATTATAGTTGTATGTGCTGGGCATGATCTTTTATTGGATAGATGGCACCATAAATATCACATTCATATCACTTAAGTTCATGATTTTGTCTGTGAAGGGGGCAGTACAGGGTGTGGGTATCGGTTTATCTACAGAAAATACTGAAAGAAATACTGACCCAAATAATATTTTCCAAGATCAGTTGACCATGGAAATTTGAGGCCAGTCGTAACCATGAAGACTCATCTTGACACTCATTTTGTGCAGCACTTTTTCTTGATAGGTGCACCATTACTGTTCATTAGAATGGCAGATCAGGGTCAGAACGACCGGGCATAGCTTCAGTGTACGCTCTGGTGGGCCAGGCTATAAAATTATATTGTGTCCTATCAAGATGGTAGAATTTATGAATTTAAGATCAGTTGACTATAAGATTTGAGGATGGCCATAACCTTGTAGGCTCATCTAGACGCTCATGTAATGTCTATGTGCACCTTTAAAAGGTAGGTTCCCCATTACTGTTAATTAGTGGATCAGGGTCAGAATGGTCCATCGTAGCTTCAGTGAACACTTTGTTGGGCCTGGCAATAAAATTATATTGTGTCCCACCAAGATGAGGGAGTTATCACTGTTTTTAAGTTTAACGTACATGGGTAACATCATCGTATATAATACAATTAGATGTGGACATTGGGCTTTGGGCTGTCAGAATTATTTCCTCTGGGGTGTAAAAATAATATGGATATAAAATGACTTCTACTTACAATAATTCTAATCCTTAAAGAGGTTGTGATTTGTGAAGAATTAAAAAACAAGGTTATTTTCTTCCAACAAAACAGTGCCACACTTGTCCACAGGTTGTGTGCAGCTCTACCCCATTCACTGCAATAACATTGAGCTGCAGTACCAGACACAAACCATGGACAGGCATGGTGCTGTTTTTGGAAAAAAGAAGCCATGTTTTGCTAACCCTGGATAAGCCTAACCGAGATGAAGTTCAGCCACAGCACTGTAAATCATCATGAAAAAGGAAAGACTCCATATATCTCTACATTTTTGCTGTTTGTACAATTGACAATCTAAATTATTTCTTGATAGAATTAATGACTGCTACAAATAATACAATGATCCCAGTAGTGCTATATGTGAAATTTACTTTTGTGCGTTGAGCTGAACGAGCAGCTAACATATGTACTATATTATCACTGTGTTTCCTGTTGCAGACCTTGTTAGTTCCAGATGTTGTGTACTCGCTCCAGAGTGTGGATCAGCAACAAAATGCAGATGTAAACCATCCATCCATGTATGTTCTGCTGAATTGCTCTATAGACATAAGCTAATAGGTAAAACTGAAGACCTATAAGAACTAGATAGTCCTACAGTGGAAGGCAATGTACTATGGAGGGGACAATTTTCATGGTTTTGGTTTGTTAATGAGGAGTACCCAGAAGATCAGGAGACAGTCTTAATGTCGATGGGCATCTTATGAGACTTGTCTGCAATTGTTTCCATGCAAGGTGTTGGTTTTCTTTGCTCTCCACTATCTGCATAAATAGTAACGCTTGGATGAGTTGAAATATCCTTCTAAATGCTTCAGGACCTGCCACATCCTCATGAAACACAACTGCATACATTTGCAACTGTATCTTTTGTGACTCCAACAATGTTTTTTCCTTGCAGCCTTCCCCATTTGTCTGGTTTTGGTACCATTATTTTTGGTTTCCAACGGCAGTGAATTGTCAGGTTGGCGGTCCACAACTCTTAGCTTCGGAAGCTAGGGGTAGGGGTCTGCTGCCAAGCTGACTCTGTAAAACATTAGGGGCGAGAGCCTGCTGCTGATCTGACCATGGGAAAAATTATGGGCGAGGGCCTGCTGCTGAGCTGACCATCGAAAAAATTATGGTTGAGGGTCTGCTGCTGAGCTAACTCTCTAAAACATTAGGGGCGAGTGCCTACTGCTGATCTGACCATGGAAAAAATTATGGATGAGGGCCTGCTGCTAAGCTGACCACCGAAAAAATTACGGTTGAGGGCCTGCTACTGAGCTGACCCTCTAAAACATTAGGTGCGAGGGCAGCCTAATAAGCATGTTGATATGATGGAGAAGGAGGATAAGAAAAGGAAAATTGAACCATATACCCTTTTTTGTGGGGGAAGGGGTGCATGGGAATACAGTGTATTCAATATACCATAAAAACCACATTTAAAGTGCCTTTATGTTCAACCGCTTTCCTCTGGTGGAGTAAAGAAGTCAGGGGCAATCCAGCCCTTGTTCATTTTTATAAGAGTCAACCGATCAGCATTTTCAGTTGACGGGCAGATGCGCTTATCAGTTATTATGCCCCTAGCAGCACTAAATACCCGCTCTGACAAAACGCTGGCGGCAGGGGAGGCCAGTACCTCCAAGGCATAGAGCGCCAGTTTTGAGTTGGGGACCGCCAACCTGACAATTCACTGGAAACCAAAAATAATGGTATTAAAACCGGACAAATGGGGAAGGCTACAAGGAAAAAACAAGTAATGAGGGACGGAAAGCCTCAGTGTCCACAAGCCTAAATGGCAGCATTTCCAACGCCAGCAATTTGGAAAAGTGCGCATTTAGTGCTATGGCCTGTGGGTGGCTGGGTATTTGTGCTTTCGTCCTAAGGCCTGGGGTATGGACATCTATACGCTGGGCTGGGACACAAAAGTGGATGTGCTAGCTGATGGTGCTTGCAAAAGTCCAGGTGCAGGGCGGGAGCCACCCGGGACAGGGGATTGGCCAGCACGTAACACAGGGGAAGAGGAGGCAGTGTTGTGACCCGCAGACACTGATTGTGGACCCAGGCGTTCGGCACACCTATTAGGGCGCTTTGATGCCATGTGACGGATCATGCTGGTGGTGGTGAGGTTGCTAGTGTTCCCACCTCTGCTCATTTTGGTACAGCACAGTTTGCAAATGACAATTCTTTTATCTTCCGCACTTTCATCAAAAAAGCGCCAGACTGCGGAACATCTACCCCTTGGCAAGGGAGATTTACGCAAGGGGGTGCTCCGGGGAACAGTTGCGGGCCTGTTTGGTGTGGCCCGCCTTCTCCCTTTTGCCACCCCATTGCCTCTTCCAGCCTGTTGCGGTTATGCAGATCCCTCCCCCTCTGTACTGCTGTCCTCGCTTGGCTTGCCACCATCCCAGGTTGGGTCAGTGATTTCATCGTCCACCACCTCCTCTTTCACTTCCTCACTCTGGTCATCCTCCTAACTTGGTGACCTAACAACAACCTCACTTATTGACAACTGTGTCTCATCCTCATCATCAACCTTTTGAGACACTAATTGCGGTTGACTTATTGGCAACTGCGTCTCATAATCATCATCCACCTCTTTAATTGCCTTTCCCCATCGCCATCTTCTTCTGACTGTGGATACTCAAGAGTTTGGGAAACAGGGAACAAGATCTCCTCATGTCCCTCTTCAACCGGGCTTGGCGAGAGGCCAAAATTAAAGAATAGCGATGAAAAGAGCTCCTCAGAATATCCAAGTGTGGGATCACTTGTTTGCAATGACTCTCCATGGTGGGAGGAAGAAAGATCAGGGTGAGGATTCTGTTGACCAGATTCTTGGCTACTGAGACTGGACTTTGCAGAAGACAGGGTGGTGCTTATCTGACTAGAAGCATTATCTGCTGCAATCCAACCTACCACCTGGTTGCACTGGTCTGACTTCGAGAAGTGGTGTCCTGCGCCGCCTTGCAAACTAGAAAATAAATCCCAGCAATCGTAACTTTGTTGTAGTTTATTCAAGTAGCTTAGTAGTACAGCGTTATCCTGGACGCGCGTTTCGGCTAATAGCCTTTCTCAGCAGGTCAACAAAGTTACGATTGCTGGGATTTATTTTCTATTTTCGTGGAGAAGGCTCCTTCCCGTGCAACGCTGTTGATCGAGTGCTGACTGATTCCTGGCCTTGCAAACTAGGACATGAAGCTGTCACGGTGCGGTTTACCGTGACTATGGTCGTGTTGCTAGCTGCGTGCACCCTGGCGTACTGGCTGCGGATGTCTCCATGCAGGCTGGTTGCTAGTGGTAGCGTGCTGGCTGCGGCTTCACGTGTGAACATGCCCGTGTACCTCTGTACCCCTTTGAGTGTATTCGTAATTGTATTCTCCAGCTTTTCCTAGTTCTCTGTGTTTCTCGTCCTTGGTTAGCTTTGCTCTGCTTGTTATTACTATACTTAGCTTGCTATGTTTATTACCTTGCTATTTTATGTTATGTCCCCGCTCCTCAGGAAGGGGGTCTGTCATTCCTCGGAGGGGGAATGTTACTGCTTCTAGTGTATGTCATTGCTTATCAGTGATTCCATGAATGTTCCTGCTTCTAGTGTATGTAATTGCTTATGTAGCATCCCCAAGTCAGGGCAATGTGTGAGACTAACCTGGGGAATGCCAGTGATGGAGAGGCCGGCACGCTGTTCCTCTGGGGCACTCTCTGGGTTCTGAAGGGACACAGCCAGGTGCAATGTGAGGTGCCCTTGGTGTTGTAGTTTAACGTGCCTATGGCTAAG
This sequence comes from Bufotes viridis, assembly GCA_033119425.1. NCBI lineage: Eukaryota > Metazoa > Chordata > Amphibia > Anura > Bufonidae > Bufotes > Bufotes viridis. Next base: position 465,244,227 of record CM065592.1, on the reverse strand, counting down.
TCCCTGATGTTTCGTGACGCCAGTGCCAGTAAACGGTGGCACACCGTATTTATAGTAGGAATAATAGAGGTGCAGACTTGTATCTTGAAACAGAATTCCAAACTTTACTGAAACAGTGGTAATACAGAAGGCACTCTCTTAAAACAGTTCTTGTTGCAGACAATAGGCTTTTGTACAGTCGCAGTTACAGCAGGCTTACATCCAGCAAGGTGAAACAGAGGGTAAAATAACAGGACTTTGAATTGCAGGTGAACCTTACTTTCTTCCTGACTTGTCCTGACTGGCAATTATTCTTCAAGGCCCCAATGCCCTACTTCTGGCTTATATCCTTGAATCTCCAGTTTGCTGCGTACCTCCTCTGACATTACAGTACCTCTTGCTCTAGGGATTGCCTCAGCTTAGCTCTTGCTTCTGCTTGACATGGACGTAGGAGGGGAACCTTCTCCTTGGATCTGGAACCCGGTTACAGGGACTGCAATGCCCTCTCCTAGTCTGCAGGCTCCAGGCCTGCTCTGACTTCACAGGCTCATGGCCTGTGCTTAACTCAGACACAGCCTAATCTGATCTCTACTTCCCTGACTGGGCCTTATATAGACTAGGGCTCCCTAGCTCCCTCTAGTGACTAGAGCTGGAATTAAATCCCTAGCAGGCCTGAATATGGCACATTTCACAGTAACAGGGAATTAAATAGCATTACATTACATTGCATTTTAAGAATAGGACTTATACCAGCCTCCCCATAAATGAGAGGAACGACAGCATCCAAGTGACCCTTCTGTAGTGACGGGCATCACAACTCCCGTACACTACATACCCCGCTGCTTTAAGCTGAGTACGACCTCGTACTCCAACAGGGTACCGCCCGTCTGGAATTTTCACCTGAAAGAGAAAAAGAAAACATGCAGGCATACATACTCATCAGTAATCAATTCCATCTGCATTGACAATTATTATCAGGTCCAGCTGGTAACGGAGAAGTGCGGTGACAAGGGGCGTCGTTCTCTTTCTTCAGGATAGTGAGTGGAACTGGGGCGCTGACCTGGCACAGCGGATGTTAGGGAATACCAGGATAGTCCATGACAATGAATGAGTCCACAATAAAAGCAACATCTCAGAGGCTCACACATAGGAAGTCCATCTCTGGGCACATAGACTTAGATAAAATTTTTGAGCAATAAATACGGTCAGCAGCACATACATAAAATGACAATACAGGACTCTGACAATACCAGGGAAACACCTTCCTGGCAAGTCCTGTGTATTTTTAAAGTGCTGACATAAAAGAACCCTTTTCAACCTGAAATGGGGGTTAAAAGGGGATAAAGCGCAAATAAAAGCACAACTTGGATTTATTAAAGTACTTGACGCCAAAATGGTAGCAGCAGGCAGGATGTCCCGGAACAGAAAGAGGCAGGCTGGGAGCAGTGGTTCACAGTGGCTACTTATCTTCACAAAAATGCCACCGGCCGTGGAGAACTGGCAGCAAGCTCCACCAGCCTGACAAACTTAAAGGGGCAGTTCCTGCAACAAAGATGATGTCCCTGTGAGGATGAGCAAAAATGGCCTAGCAGGCCTGCTCACAGGTACGTATCAAAAGAACCCTGTTCATCAGAGGTGGTGCAGCCCTGTGCTGCGGGTAGTCTGGGCCATGCACCAGAGCCACTTGGAGGGGGTGCCCACCAAACAGAATGGGCTGGAAACATCACCGGTATTGGGCCTACCCACCTCACTGGCCCGCTGGGTTGCGGACATATAGGAGCTGCTGGCCTCGGGACACGGGCCGGCGCTGGGGTAGGCGCTTCCTCTGGCCGGGACATAACGCTCCCGTCAAGGCGGACTCGGCTCCTGGCATATGTCAATTTATCCGCTTTTACACGGACCTTGGGTGGCTCAGCGTTAGCGGTAGGACCTTGGACTACAGGTTCGGGTGGTACAGGGGTCACAGGTAACTCACCACCGCTGGACTGCTGCGCTGTCTTCTTAGCATCTGCCACTTGCCGCAGGCCATCCAGGTAGACCTGTAAGGAAGCGATCCGCTCCTCCAGGGCGGAGATCTCACTGCTGGATTCCGGCACACTTGCAGCAGGCTCAGACGAGGTTCTTTCATGGCGGTTCCTCCGCAGATCATCCATAGCCTCACTAAACTGGGCCATCCGCGCCCAATCAGCGGCTGTCTTCTCTCGTCGCGGCAGCTCTGGAGAGGGATAAGGACTGGGAGGCTTATCTAGGATCGTCGGCTGCCAGAAGATGTTCGGGCCGAGAAAGGAACTCTTCTCCTGGTACGTATTCCGGATGGGTCCCGGCGGGTCCTCTGCCTCCACCGGATCTTCTGTTTCTTCCCAGTCCTCCGGTACCGGTCCTGGACGGGTCACCGCAGTGGCATATGGGCCTCGCAGGCCCTCCGCGGGAGTGAACTCCACTCTCTCTCCGACCGCTAGATTATGCAGTCGCCCTGGGAGATAGCTGCGCTTGACGGACCGGCGATTCACATAATAGTCCCGGTTGGTGCCGGTTTCTTGGATGAATCCAAATCCTCTGACCTTGTCAAACTCCAGTACTACTCCAGTGCGGCGTTCGAGCTGGGGCTTGCTGTCCCTGGAATCCTCATAGATGCGCTTGGTGACTTCCTCGAAGTACTTTTTCTGAGTGGTAGTTTTTAAAGTTGCCGCCACTCGGATCTCAGCCATCAGGGCCGACCACGCGGGGTTCCGCGGGAGGAAGCCTTCTCGCGGCGGGTGGAAACGGCAGGGCTCGGCTTGTGGCCATGGGCAGGTCTGAGCCATGTCACTGGGAGTATACGCTGGGGGCGCTGGGCGCTCCTTAGTCGCTCCTGGGGTCGCCTCCATTGCTCCAACTACGGCTCCGGATCCCTCTGATTCAGGTAGGAAACCCCGTAGCAGGGTGAGCCACTGTTCCTGCAGGCTCCACCCCGTCGTTTCTTGCACGCCCCCTAGGTATTTCAGTATAGGGTAGGCGGTGTCCATATTATAATCCTCAAAGGAAGGCGTTACCTCCAGGTCGTCTTCTCCTCCCTCTTGGAGGGTTTTGGCGCCAAATTTTCGCGCCACTGCAGACAGTGATGGCGCAAGAAGAAGTCCAATGGCACCGGCGGCCATCTTGGGCGCCATGATGCAGCTATTCACTGACAGCAAGCAGAATGATAAAAAGTCCACAAAAACACACTTTGAAGTGGCGATTTTCTTCCTCTTGATAGTGCAACACTGCACAGCGCTTTCTGGAGACTTTAGGGACACTTTTTGTATGTTTTTCAGTCCACAAAGTTCCCTTCAAATAAACAGGCGTTTTGTCACTTGGCAAACTGGTTAAGGCACAAAGTTCACGTTTTGCTCACAGTCCGTAAAAAACGTGCGTATCCTGTTCGTGACGCCAAAATGTAGCATCCCCAAGTCAGGGCAATGTGTGAGACTAACCTGGGGAATGCCAGTGATGGAGAGGCCGGCACGCTGTTCCTCTGGGGCACTCTCTGGGTTCTGAAGGGACACAGCCAGGTGCAATGTGAGGTGCCCTTGGTGTTGTAGTTTAACGTGCCTATGGCTAAGTCCCTGATGTTTCGTGACGCCAGTGCCAGTAAACGGTGGCACACCGTATTTATAGTAGGAATAATAGAGGTGCAGACTTGTATCTTGAAACAGAATTCCAAACTTTACTGAAACAGTGGTAATACAGAAGGCACTCTCTTAAACAGTTCTTTTGCAGACAATTGGCTTTGGTACAATCTCAGTTACAGCAGGCTTACATCCAGCAAGGTAAACAGAGGGTAAAATAACAGGACTTTGAATTGCAGGTGAACCTTACTTTCTTCCTGACTTGTCCTGACTGGCAATTGTTCTTCAAGGCCCCAATGCCCTACTTCTGGCTTATATCCTTGAATCTCCAGTTTGCTGCGTACCTCCTCTGACATTACAGTACCTCTTGCTCTAGGGATTGCCTCAGCTTAGCTCTTGCTTCTGCTTGACATGGACGTAGGAGGGGAACCTTCTCCTTGGATCTGGAACCCGGTTACAGGGACTGCAATGCCCTCTCCTAGTCTGCAGGCTCCAGGCCTGCTCTGACTTCACAGGCTCATGGCCTGTGCTTAACTCAGACACAGCCTAATCTGATCTCTACTTCCCTGACTGGGCCTTATATAGACTAGGGCTCCCTAGCTCCCTCTAGTGACTAGAGCTGGAATTAAATCCCTAGCAGGCCTGAATATGGCACATTTCACAGTAACAGGGAATTAAATAGCATTACATTACATTGAATTTTAAGAATAGGACTTATACCAGCCTCCCCATAAATGAGAGGAACGACAGCATCCAAGTGACCCTTCTGTAGTGACGGGCATCACAACTCCCGTACACTACACTTACCAGTAATTCAATGAATGTACTTGCTTCTAGTGTATGTATTTGCTTTTCAATGATTCCATGCCTTTTCTCCTTGTTCATGTTATGCCTAGCTCTATGTACTGTCGGAGCCTTGCTGGTACCTTTTGTTCACCGGTCCCTGCAGTCACTGGCTAGTTTACGCTCTGGAGTCGCTCCTGGCAATTACTGTCTGGCAAAGTCTAGAGTCCAGAGTATTGCTAGTCAGTGGTGCAGTGGGTTACTACCCACTGAGCTTGCACAGTACATTGAGCTTGTTTTGTTTATGTTCCTTGCCTGGTTTTTGTAATGAACTTCTGGTTTTCTCATATGTGGTTTCATAGTTTGATGCCAGGCGATTCGGTGGTCTGTCACTGGACCCCCGGGTCGTGACAGAATGAAAAGGTAGGCAGAACCAACAAACAGAGAAGATAAACAGGGTCTCCAAGGGTCAGCAGCATGGAGAAAAGCAAAGCACAGGGAACAGAGTAGGACTGACATTACAGACCCAACACAAGGAAAGCTGACCCAGAACTGAGAAAAGCACAGGCCTTAATAGTACTCCCATGAGTGCAGCACGAGGCCACACCCATGGAGCAAGACAGTAAGATTAACCCCAAACGAACAGACAATGGAGTTCAGCCCAACAGCACAAACATGAATCTGCAGCTTGAAAGCTGCAGCACAGGCGTTGCCCATGGCAATCAAACTAACACAGGAAAGACCGAACACGAATACAAGTACAGTCAAAGGGGTACAGAGGTACATGGGCAGGTTCACACATGAACCTGCAGCCAGCACGCTGTCGCTAGCAACCATCCTACATGGAGATATCCGCAGCCAGTACGCCAGGGTGCGCGCAGCTAGCAACACAACCATAGTCACGGTGAACCGCACTGTGACATTACCTCCCCCAACCACTCTTCCTCGGGAGAATGACATGAATGCCAAGACTAATAGGCACACATGCTGACACCCTTTTCCGAAGGACAAACACATGGAGATCGGAAGAAGCTACCTGCGCCGAAGCAGAAGCATCAAAGCGGCTGCAGGCAGAACTGCACACAAGGGAGTACAAGATCTAGTGAGCTCTCAAAATATGAATTAAGCAGATAACTGTGCCTAAGCAGAAGCGGCAAAACGGCTGCAGGCAAACCTGCACACAAGGGAGTACGAGATCTAGTGAGATCTCAAAATCCGAATTAAGTCAAAGGGGTACAGAGGTAAACGGGCAGGTTCATGCGTGAAGCCACAGCCAGCACTCTGCTCAGGCGCGTACATACAGGGGTCGCAGCAGTCGCAGTTGCGACCGGGCCCGGCACTCCAGGGGGCCCGGCCGCCTGTGGACCCCTGCAGTAGCGCTGTACCGGGGCCCTCACTGGGGTGCCAGAATAAGCGCTGACACCATACTGCGGCGGGGCAAGGGAGCGCATAGTTCCCTGCCCTGCCGCCGCTCACCGCTATAGGCTTCAGGCCTAATAGGCCTGAGGCCTATGCGGTAGTGAAATCCCGGCACAGGCGTGCGCGATGACGTCATCACGCACGACCGGGGCCGGGACGCAGCAGCACAGAGAAGTGTGAGCGTCTTCTCTGCAAGCAAGCGCAGGTAAGTATTTAGCTTTTAGGTTTTTTTTTATCTCTTTTTTTATTAATTTTTATGTGACAACTTTGGGGGACATGTGGGGGAAAAATTATTATGGAGATAATGGAGGAATTACTTTGTGGGGGCAAATGATTGTGGGGGCAAATTACTATACGGCAGTGGGGGGAACTACAGAGTGAAGGAAACTACAGAGTGGGGGAAACTACAGTGTGGGGGCAATGTGGGGAAACTACTGTGTGAGGGGAAGTGTTGGGGGCAAATTACTATAGGGGCAGTGTGGGAGAAACTACAGGGTGAAGGAAACTACAGAGTGGGGGAAACTACTGTGTGAGGGGCAATGTGGGGAAACTACTGTGTGGGGGCAGTGTGGGAGAAACTACTGTGTGGGGGCGGTGTGGGGAAACTACTGTGTGGGGGCGGTGTGGGGGAAACTACTGTGTGGGGGCGGTGTGGGGAAACTACTGTGTGGGGGCAGTGTGGGGAAACTACTGTGTGGGGAAACTACGGTGTGGGGGGCAGTGTTGGGGAAACTACGGTGTGGGGGGACATGTGGGGGCAAATGATTATGGGGGCAAATTACTATATGGGGCAATGTGGGGAAACTACAGTGTGGGGGACATTACTATATGGGGTCAGTGTGGGGGAAACTACTGTGTGGGGGAAATTAGTGTATGGGGGCAGTGTGGGGGAAATGACTGTGTGTGTGTGTGTGGGGGCAAATTACTATGGGGAGCAGTGTGGGGGAAATTACTATATGGAGGCAGCATGGGGGGCGTTGCTATTGGGGAAGCACTGTAGGGGTAATTCTATTATTTTTGGGGACACTATACAGGGATTACTGCCTGGAGCACAATATAGGATGTTTTTAGCGTACAGGGGGTGAAGGCAGGTTAGGGGTGGGGGGCGGCGATGGGGAGGGGGCCCCATGGATCAGTTTCGCACCGGGGCCCCATGGATTGTGTGTACGCCACTGACTTTGCTGCTAGCAACTAGCCTCCACGGAGTCATCCGCAGCCAGTACGCCAGGGGGCGAGCAGCCAGCCTCCACAACCATAGTCACGGTGAACCACACCGTGACATTACCTCCCCCTCCACTCTTCCTCGGGAGAATGACATGAATTCCAAGACTGGTAGGAAAACATGCTGACACCCCCTTCCGGAGGATAACTACCTGGAGATAGGAAGCAGCTACATGCGCTGAAGCAGAAGCGGAAAAACGGCCGCAGGCAGAGCTACACACAAGGGAGTACGAGATCTAGTGAGATCTCAAAATACGAAAAGGGAATCTGTCACCTGGCTATCCACAATATTTTTTTTTCCTTTAGCCCTAGGGCAATAAAGTACCTTATATCCATATGTGTTCTTCTTTTTGCCGTGTCTCTTGTATTTTCTGTTAAAAACCGCTTTATCCATTATGTAAATTAGGCTGTATGGAGCCAAGGGGGGCGTTTTTTCTCTTCCAAGGAGCCCAGGAACGCCCCCCTGATGTGCCCAGACTGCCTAAATTTGAATCAGAAGGACGCCTCTAGCAGCTGAAATCGCGTCCTAGAGGCGAGGCTAACGGCTCCGACCCCCAGCTACCTCCGCTCTCTGCCCGGAATACATCTCTGATCGTCTTCTCGCCGGCTGCTGGAAATCTCACGCAGGCACAGTGCTGGCAATTGCCTGCGCCTGCGCGATCCGACGGCAACTGAGGTCAACAGCCTCAATAGTGTCACTGGGCATGCACCGAGCCCAGTGACATTTTCGGAGCACTGTTGCCCTCAGTTGCCATCGGATCGCGCAGGCGCAGGCAATTGCTAGCACTGCGCCTGCGTGAGATTTCCAGCAGCCGGCGAGAAGACGATTATGGATGACTGGCCAATCGCAGCGCTCAGCTCATATTCTCGTTGGCCGCTGGAAATCTCGCGCAGGCGCAGTGCCGGCGATAGCCGGCGATTGCCTGCGCCTGCGCGAGATTTCCAGCGACCGGCGAGAATATGAGCTGAGCGCTGCGATTGGCCAGTGCTCCTGCCCTGGGAGAAGGAGACGCCCAGGGTAAAAGAAGATGTCTCCGCCCCAGGCAAAATTATCAGCAGCACGAGCGCCGGTACCGGGGGCTACAGCAGGCGAACGGAGCGGCACCCAGGGATACAAGTAAGTGCAGGGTAATTCCTGGGTGCCGCTCTGCATGTATATACATTTGCCTAATAAACTGTGGACCAGTGAAAGGTCCTCTTTAAGCTTTGACTATTCGATGCAGAGTCTTATATATTGATGGCCCTGACAAAGTGATAACTGCTCCCCCTGCTGGCCAACTATGCAGTGACAAGTCACTTACTGCTGCCCTTTTCCTGTATTTACCTCATCCTAATGATTTGTCATTCCAAATTCATTACACCATGAAGTTCCTAGTTCTGATGTATAGACTGGCTGAAAAACTAAAGTGTAATAATAAAAAACAAGCACGAAAGCAGAGTAACATAAATATAAGCTCTTAAATGAAAAGCGAGGAGATGGTTCTCTTGGTTAAATTCCAGCAGCATTTACAATGGTTGAAATAGGAACACAGCTGGCATAAATATACATGTATTCATACGTGAGGACTGAAAATACAGCAGGAGGAAACAAAATGTTCTATCTGCAGTTTTCTTTCTATAAACTTGTCATATTACATTTTCTGCTTGTCCTAGAAGAGCTTTTCGTTCTTTTTCACACTCTAGCAGCAATGTAAATAGTTGGCACATGGCAATAAAATGTGGTCTTTAATCTTCTGAAAGCGGAGTGCTGGAGAACACTCTAAAATATGCTACATCTGCTTACTTTCTCATTTCTTATTACTGGGATACCAGTCACTGTATAGGTAATGATGCGTTCCAGTTTGTTTTAGCCATAGGTTTTGCATTAAATCAGAACTGTTGTACATGAAAAGAATAATAATAAAAAAGGAAGCCAAACAGCTCCCCATTCAATCATGCAGCAGTTATGTAGGTAAGTTCACAGATCAATCAGAGCACAGATACGGGACTCAGGTCACTTGATTAGGATCCATAAATGTAAAATCCAGCACCAAAAATGTAAAAACTGTAACTTTTATTCCTTCATATTAAAAAATGGAAAATGCAGGAACGTCTTAGAGTTTCTGATGAAGCACACACTTACTCATGACTGGTCTATACTGAGCCACATACAAATATAAAAATCAGTGTTATTGAATGTGTGTAGGAATCAATATAGACCAGTCATGAGTAAGGGTGTGCTCAATTCGAAACGTGTAAATAGTCCTGTATTTGCCATTTACTGGACAGTGGACAGGATGTTATAGAGTGGGGGATGCTGAGCAGATTGATATATATATATATATATATATATATATACTTACTCTGTGGGAAAATATTCCATAGAACTGGTAAATCCTTGCACTTTCTATGCTTAGTCCAGTGGGCGGTCTTAGTCAGTGACTAGCAGCCTTCCCTGCATTAGTCTATGTGCAGATTGCTGTCAGTCACTGAATAGCACAATCCACTAGACTCTTACCCTAAGATTAAGTTCACACCTGAGCGTTTTACAGCGCGTTCAAACGCGCTGTAAAACGCTCAACACATGAGAACCAATGCTTTCCTATGGCCCTGGTTCTCACTTGAGCGTTTTACAGCGCGTTTGAACGCGCTGTAAAACGCCCGACGCATAAACAAGTACTTGAGCTTTTTTTGGGGCGTTTGTCGCGCGTTTTGTGATTGCCACCACAGTAGTCAATCACAAGAACGCGCGTACGAACGGAGATTTAAATGTATAACATGCAAATCATTATGTATCTTTGCAATCTTGATCTAGTTTGCAGTGGAGTGGAATTGCTCCCAATTTATAAAAGGGGTTGTGCCACCATTAAATTTCATTTTAATATAATTCAGCATGTAATTTACTTTCTTCTACAAAAATGCTTAGTTGTATTGGCGCCACCTGGTATTTGGATGGCTATAATTGCACATGCCCAGTTCTATCCTTCAATTGCCACCTACCTTATCTATTGCTAGAACTGTCATTCTAAAGAGAATCTGACATTGCAATTGGAGAATCTTTATGGTCTCAGGATCCCTCTGAGGAACAGGGCTGGTTTTAGCTTTGTTAGAAAGAGACTGTCATGTACTATATGCGATTGATTTTCATTTTTAACATCACAGTCATGGCATAACCCTTTTAAGGGGTGCACACCCCTTAAGAATTTTGATGCACCTTGGCAGGTCCATGTTCAGAATCTGAAATCTTACTGGCATAAGTCATCTTAAATAGATAGATATTATAGTGATAGATTGATAGATGAATAGATAGATAGATAGATCGATAGATAGGAGATAGATAGTATAGTGATAGATAGATAGATAGATAGATAGATAATGTACAGTATATAAACAGAGAATACAGATGCAGCAGAGAGTAGTTACCCCTTTTGCCTTCACTACAGTCAGTCCCTGGGTACATACTTTATATAATATCCTATTCAACACGTCCAAAAATTAAACTTTAGTTGTGTCAGTTAAAATCTGAGGACCATCTGCTGTTGTATACAAGCCGAGACATCATGTTCCATGAGATAATATCAGTCATGCATTGATGCATTGAAGAGTACACTGCGCGCTATCATATGAAGTTTAATGGGCTGATTTTGAAGAATGACTTGCATTGCTAGTGAAAATATCATTAGTGTAAACCAAAGCTGCAAGTGAAGCTGCTCCAGCTACACCACTAAGCGTGACAGTAGACTTCAGGTTATTTTAATTTCATATGACATGAAACACCATTTTTGTGGTTGCAGATGTAACAAACACATCAGGATAAAGCCTGGAGAATACACAGAATGTGTGTGTTGTCTTGTGCATGGAAAAACAGTATTCATAGCCCTGGGTATGTTATTAGGGTCGTAACTGCAGTGGCCGGATTTGAGGTGGCCCCTATGCTGGACTGCTTAAGGGAACTACATAACTAGGAATGACTGGGCACCATAGAAAACTTTTGAACATTTCCCCATGCTAAACACACAGCAACTTCCCTGCCACCCCAGCAGGCACCCACCACATATGGTGCTGGATCACCCCATGACCATACCCGTGGTGTTGATCATACTTACCTGATCCCTGCCTCTGGATTCCAGCTCTACCACCAGCTCTGCAGGTCCACTATGATGTGAGGGATAGGACCGCTGCAGTGGTCGCCTGTCGCATGGGTGACTCCTAGTATTTCTAGGGTGTTATCATGGGCTATGATAGGACGTTACCAGGAGAGTGTTATAAGAGGAGGGAACCACAACTCTCAGCATGTCCAGACTGTTATTATAGGGCAGTGCTGGGCAACGTGCGGCTCTCCAGCTGTTGCAGAACTACAACTCCCAGCATGCAAAGCCTGTCTATAGCTATCAGCCTACTGCAGGGCATAGTGGGAGTTGTAGTTTAGCAACAGCTGGAGAGCCGCACTTTGCCCATCACTGTTATAGGGCATCAGTGGCCATTACAGGGAGAGGGATATGAGGAGAGAACTATGGCTCCCAGCATGTTCGAACTGTTATTATGGGACATCAGTGAACATTACAGGGTGAGGGATATGAAGGGAGAACCACAACTCCCAGCATGTCCAAACTGTTGTTATAGGGCATCAATGACCCTTACAAGGAGAGGGATATGAGCAGAGAACTACAACTGCCAGCATGTTCAGACTGTTATTATATGGCATTAGTGGACATTACAGGAAGAGGGAGATGAGGAGAGAACTATGTATGTACAGTCTGTTATTACGGGGCATCAGTTGATACATGCTATGCCTCCTGCTTCTGTGGGAGGCTGGCCCTGAAAGTAAATCATTAGTCCTCCTCATCCTCCTCTGGCTACTATGGCAGTAGCTATGCCCCTGCATGGCATTCAGAAGAAATGGGAAATCAGTAATTTGGTTGATAGAAAAGCAGAGAAAGGAATGGTCTGGTTCATAGAAAAGTGAGGGAAGAAGTGAGATCCACTGCTGTATCAACTCCACACTGATTTTTCTCTATACAAGAGCAGACCTTATGGACTTAGTTTAGGCTGGGGCTGATAATTTGGTCAGAACCTGGGCCCACCAAAGCAATTATGACAGGTCTAACCAGGCTTGGAGCTAACGAATGTCCATATCACAGAAGCAGCACCTCCAGCTTCAGCTCAGCTTCGCCAGATGTTACTCTGCATTGGGCTTCCCTGTACACAGATTATATAAGAAGTCCACAGGGAGTTTAGTGGAAGTGATGAAAAAAGGTCAATAAGAAGCAACATCACACTTGTCCATGAGCAGTGTCTGCTCCAATAGCTAAGCCTGAAGCAACGCCATATACAATCGTAGCCAAAAGTTTTGAGAATTACATAAATATTGGAAATTGGAAAAGTTGCTGCTTAAAGGGAGTCTGTCACCTCAGAAACTCGTTTTTAACTCTTCACACATCCATCTAGCCCTTAATTATATGTTAAAAATCATACCTTTATAAGGTCTAGTGGAACTTTCAAACTTTAAAAAAACTACTTTGATGGGTATATAAATGAGAGCCCTCCGGTGCCCAGGGGCGGCGTCCACCTCGTTCGTGCCCCAGCCAGTTCTGCCTCCACATCTATTTTCCTGCCCAGCCTCCTCCTCAAGCCCGCCCATATGCTGCCTTTTACACTTTCACACATCCGGCGTCCGCGCGTGTTCTACCTTAGCTGGCGCACGCGCACTGCTCTGACCACTGCTGGCAGGGCTTCTTTCTGGCATCTGCGCATGCGCCAGCTAACGGCGCGAAACCTGCAGGACGGAGGCGGCTCCATCCGTAAAGCGTAAAAGGCAGCAGATGGGCGGGCTTGAGGAGGAGGCTGGGCGGGAAAATAGATGTGGAGGCAGAACTGGCTGGGGCACGAACGAGGTGGATGCCGCCCCTGGGCACCGGAGGGCTCTCATTTACATACCCATCAAAGTAGTTTTTTTAAAGTTTGAAAGTTCCACTAGACCTTATAAAGGTATGATTTTTAACATATAATTAAGGGCTAGATGGATGTGTGAAGGGTTAAAAACGAGTTTCTGAGGTGACAGACTCCCTTTAAGTTTTTATAATAGCAATTTGCATATACTCCAGAATGTTATGAAGAGTGATCAGATGAATTGCATAGTCCTTCTTTGCCATGAAAATTAACTTAATCCCAAAAAAACCTTTCCACTGCATTTCATTGCTGTCATTAAAGGACCTGCTGAGATCATTTTAGTAATCGTCTTGTTAACTCAGGTGAGAATGTTGACGAGCACAAGGCTGGAGATCATTATGTCAGCCTGATTGGGTTAAAATGGCAGACTTGACATGTTAAAAGGAGGGTGATGCTTGAAATCATTGTTCTTCCATTGTTAACCATGGTGACCTGCAAAGAAATGCGTGCAGTCATCATTGCGTTGCATAAAAATAGCTTCACAGGCAAGGACATTGTGGCTACTAAGATTGCACATCAATCAACAATTTAATAGGATCATCAAGAACTTCAAGGAAAGAGCTTCATTTCTTGTTAAGAAGGCTTCAGGGCGTCCAAGAAAGTCCAGCAAGCGCCAGGATTGTCTCCTAAAGAGGATTCAGCTGCGGGATCGGAGTGCCACCAGTGCAGAGCTTCCTCTGGAATGGCAGCAGGCAGGTGTGAGCGCATCTGCACGCACAGTGAGGCGAAGACTTTTCAAAGATGGCCTGCTGTTAAGAAGGGCAGCAAAGAAGCCACTTCTCTCCAAAAAAAAACATCAGAGACAGATTGATCTTCTGCAGAAAGTATGGTGAATGGACTGCTGAGGACTGGGGCAAAGTCATATTCTCCAATGAAGCCTCTTTCCGATTGTTTGGGGCATCAGGAAAAAGGCTTGTCCGGAGAAGAAAAGTTGAGCGCTACCATCAGTCCTGTGTCATGCCAACAGTAAAGCATCCAGAGACCATTCATGTGTGGGGTTGCTTCTCATCCAAGGGAGTGGGCTCACTGACAATTTTGCCCAAAAACACAGCCATGAATAAAGAATGGTACCAAAACACCCTCCAACAGCAACTTCTTCCAACAATCCAACAACAGTTTGGTGAAGAACAATGCATTTTCCAGCACGATGGAGCACCGTGCCATAAGGCAAAAGTGATAACTAAGTGGCTTGGCAACCAAAACGTTGACATTTTGGGTCCATGGCCTGGAAACTCCCCAGATCTTAATCCCATTGAGAACTTGTGGTCAATCCTCAAGAGGCGGGTGGACAAACAAAAACCCACTAATTCTGACAAACGCCAAGAAGTGATTATGAAAGAATGGGTTGCTATCAGTCAGGAATTGGCCCAGAAGTTGATTGAGAGCAGGACCAGTCGAATTGCAGAGGTCCTGAAAAAGAAGGGACAACGCTGCAAATACTGACTCTTTGCATAAATGTCATCTAATTGTTGATAAAAGCCTTTGAAATGTATGAAGTGCGTATAATTATATTTCACTACATCACAGAAACAACTGAAACAAAGATCTAAAAGCAGTTCAGCAGCAAACTTTGCGAAAACTAATATTTGTGTCATTCTCAAAACTTTTGGCCATGACTGTATATAGGGAATGGAGATAAACTGCAGTACAAGCCATTGGCAAGTATGGCACTGTTTTTGGCTGACAGTAACTTTTGTTTCTTCCTCCATATTCCTTGTGGACTTCCTATAAAATTGGTTTAAAGGAGAGCCTGATGCAGATTACTGGTCTGTCTTCAGGATAGGCCATCAATATCAGATAGGTGGTGGTCAGACTCTTGGTAGCCCTGCATCTCAGCTGTTTGAAGGAGCATTGCAGCCTCTTTATTGTTTACATGTTTCCACTGACCTGCACACCATCTTCTTAGGCCTATTGCACACGAACGTGTGCGCCCCGTGGCCATGCTGCGGCCCGCAAATTGCAGGACGCAATGCACGAACACCGACTGTTGGGCAGTCGCAGTGGATTGCGGACCCATTCACTTGAATGGGTCTGCGATCCACCCGTTTCACAAAAAAATAGGACATGTTCTATCTTTTTGCGGAATGGAAGTACGGGACGAAACCCCACAGAAGCACGCCATAGTGCTTCCGTAGTGTTCTGTTCCATGAGCCGTTCGGCACCACCATTGAAGTGAATGGGTCCCCATTTGTGATGCGGAATGCACACGGAACGGTGCCCGTGTATTGCGGATCCGCAGATGCGGTCCGCAATACGGCAACAGGATGCCTACGTTCGTGTGCAATAGGCCTTAGTAGCAGGACATTGCAGCTTGTTCCAAACCTTGCACCAACTAGGATGACCATAGTGTTCCCCTTCAACCATCTAAACGATAGGGGTGCCGAGAGTTGGATCCCCACTGATTTGATATTGATGGTCATGCAAAGGATAAGTTATCTATATTCTGATCTCAGACAACCACTTTAACAATTAAACTCTGAAGAACAAAATCATAACCTAAGTTTATGAGGTCTCTGAACATCTGTTCCTCAGAAGGAGTTGTGAATCCAGGGATCGCACCCCACGTGAAACAGACTCATAAGCCTAACGGGTAATTGTCCCTGTGTATACACAGCGCTCAGCTGAGGCACTTATGTAACTCTTATACAAGGCTTTAGATCGGTAAAACACTTTCACTGCCAAAAGACAAATTCTGACTGGAGCTGTATTAAAAGTGGTTGTTCATTGCAGTGTAACAATATAGTAAATTACCAGACCAAATAGCCAGGGGACTCATGAGTCACACGTGTGGCCTAATATACTGGAGACTCAATGTAGAGTAAAAGGATGTCCTTAGACTATAAGTGAAGTACAACACATAACACATGCACATGAATATTTAGAGAGAGCTCCAATTAAACTAATGACGTTTTGTCAACCTGCATTGTTAATTCCCAAGGCCATGTGGTCGTACCTTTAGTATTAGTACTATTATATCATTACTACTACTGTTATTATCATTAATATTAGTAGTAGGGATATACTATTATTATTTTGATTATTATTGTGACTGATTTGATCACTACTTTTATTGTTAGTACTAGCTAGTATTGCTAGTATTAGTAATATTTTGTATTACTATTTTGACCACTATTGTCATTATAAACCCCTTCAGGACCAAGCCAATGTTGCCAATGATGTTTTCAGTTTTCCACTTTTTTATTTTTGCATTGACAAATGAGAATGTATTTTTTGCATGTGTAGTTGGACTTTTTAATGGAACCACTCAATTTATATCTAATAGTTTGCAAAACTATAAAAAAAATGACTATTGTAGCTTGGGTTTTGTTTTTAGGGTGTTTACTTTACAGTAAAAATTTCATATTGGCATTATTCTGTAATACATGTATATAACTTTTATTGTTTTACTGCTTTTAAAAATATAAAAACCTTTTTTTTTTTTTCAAACAGAATTTGCCTTGTGTCTCCACAATCTGAAACCCATAACTTTTATATTTTATAACTTTTTTTATTTTCTGTCTACCAAGCTGTTTGAAAGTTCATTTTATTGAGGAGTGAGCTGTAGTTTTTAATGGTATCAATTTGTGAATATTCAACTTTTTGATCACTTTTTATTCTTTTTTTGGGGCGCAAGATGGGCATAAAAAAGCAATCCTGACATTGGGTTTTTTAAGGCTCCATTCATCCATCCGTAAGTGTTTTGTGGTCGGCAATTTGCAGATTCGCAAAACACGGATACCGGTTAGTGTGTTCCGCATTTGAAATGCCTATTCTTGTCTACAATTGCGGGCAAGAATAGGACATGCTCTATCTTTTTTGTGGGGCTGTTGAATGGAACTACGGATGCGGACAGTGCACAGTGTGCTGTCCGCATCTTTTGTAAAATGAATGGGTCTGCACCCGTTCCACAGTTTTGCGGACCCAGAACTACGGACGTGTGAATGGACCCTTATGTCGTCCATAAACCTTTTAGGATGTGGCAATATCAATTATGTTTATTTTTTTATTGATTTTTGTTTTTAACACGATAAATGGGGAATTTTATTATTTGAGGTTTTTATCTTTATTTTTAATTGTAAACATGTTTTTTAAAAAAAAATTATCCCTCTGGGGGACTTGAACATGGGATCACTTAATCACTTGTACTATACACAGCAATACTTCTATATTGCAGTTTATGTTGAATTAATTTGCATTATATTGCACCCTGCCAGCCTCCACAAACAGTGAAAACCGCTAGGAATTCTGCAATCAATTTGCATGAGGGGACATCTTGCGACTTTTTGGGGCTAATGTATCGTGTGCATCGTGCCAAGAAAGTGGAGTGATTTTGCCTGTTTTGTCGTGGAGTAGACATTTGCGCCAACTTTATGATGTATTTGCGCCATTTTTAGAATGATTTGAGACACTCCTGGCAGTTTACATTTACTAAGGGAAAGCCAGATGTTTTGTGAATTAAGCTACTTTTCTAGCCAAATTTATCACTGCCACGTTTTGAAAGAGTTTGCAAAAAAATTCACCAGTCGCCCAGTAGTGTACAAACTGACTTGTGATAACTATCATCAGAATTTAGACTGAAAAATCCAGAGATATTGCATGCGAAAAACTTTTGTAAATTTGTTACAAAAATGGCTTCAAACCAAGCCGATACTCCAAAAAAAAGAGCAAAAAGTTGCATATTGATTACATCATCCCTATTCTTAACAAATAATGATAATAGTGGTAAATCAGGCTGAAAATGTACCTCTCCAAGGCATCTGTCCTCAAGCGGCATGTGACACAGAAGTGAATTGCCAGTTGGAGACAGGTCATCGCTAAGACCTTTCATTGGCTGCAGAAGTGCATGTGATCCTGTGCATCTGGAAGTTTACAGGACAGGGACTGGAAGACTGCTAAAAGAATCCACGAAGCCAGGACGGGGTGTAGGTGAGTATAGCTTTTTCAGGCAGTACAACAGCCTTGGGTTGAAAGTTAAATGCTGTAAGTCCACAAAGCTGGAGAACCCCTTTAGCTTTTCCCCCATGGTTCATTGAACATGACATTGAACATGATATAAAAATAAAATCTATACATAAGTTGCAATAATAATAATGCCCAAAAAGCAATTAAAATCCTGCAGCAGAGTTGCTGTCGGTAGTTAGGTAGTTGTTGGTACATTTTTTGCATGGGGTGAGGTGCTAGACTTTTTTTTCCTTGATGATGAGCTCATTTTTGGAAATTTATTTACAAAAGTTGTGCTCAAATCATAGATTTTGGCAACAGTAAAAAAAAAAAAAAACTTCCATTTATTAAAGGAACAGCATGGGCTGAGGAGTCTTGTAAAAGTTAACAGAGCAAAAGTAATATTTATTTAAGCTGTTTAAATTCAGAATGACCAAGGAGGTGGTCCTCATAAAACTGGAAGTGCAATCCGGTTTATATTGTCCTCAGATGAGATACGAGGATGAGAGGATGGAAATGAAGCACAGAGGACCGGTGGTCAGATTAATATAATGGCTTACACTCATAACAGCCCAGAGAGTTCAGACGGAATGAAAAAGATACAGAAATAATTAAGTACTTGAAATAGTCTGCGCTTGTATAAAAATGATCTACACTGTGTCATGCTGCACAGGAGGAAATTATAGATTGTATAAAAGGTAACCAGATACGTTCAGAGGAGCAGGACTGCCTTCAGGGTAACCGCACTGCACTAACCAAGAATATATGATGTAATAATGGCAAGTTTCCTTGAAGGTAAGATAGCAAAAAAAAAGTAACGTAACAAATAAGTAACTGGTGTCTTTCAAAAATATTTGTGCATTTGCGAGAAAATATCACAAAATTCAATTTCTTTGCCTTCAATTTTTAAAATGAAAATAATTGTATAAAATGGAATGAGCACATTCTTGGCCCCTTACAGCCCATTTTTTAAGTCCGTAGCATGAATATCATAGGCACTGTGGAATGTATGGAGCAGGCTCAGGAGGTAAGCCTGCTCGACACCTCACCACAGTGGTAAGGATCCTGTCGACAGAATGAATTCGAACTGTTATGTGCCCCCATAGAGATGTGTTAGGATGAATGCCTCTAAAAGAGTTCAGTTTTGCAGTCCGTCGTAAAATTCCTGTATATTCCGTTATAACTCTGTATATACTGTAACAGAATTCCTAGTGCTGGTGAGAACCCACCCTTACTTATTTTTGTATGAAATCGGGAAAGAAGAATGATTTAAAAAAAAATTCTAATATTTTTAAAAACATCCTTTACTGTTTCATTCTGTTGACCTAGGGACTCTAGGGAAGGATTGAGTTAATTGAATTCCAAGGCCCCAACCTTTTGTTCTCTAGGAGAGAAGCCACCAGAGCTGTGTTAGTGGCCTATCTCTTAGCTGAACCATGTATGTATATGGAATTTCTCTCCCCTTAGAAATCAGTGGTAATCCATAAGGATCTGTTACACAATCTTTATTGCTGTTATACTAATGAAAACTAACAAATAATGCTAGTTGCAATAGGGTCTGCTGACCAGAGGTACATTCAATGGAGGCAGACCATGTGACTGCTATGGGGCCAGGGTGAGGGGGGCCCAGCACTGAACTCTTTCTTTCTCTTTGTGATGTAAAACAATGCATTTTCACGCAGCCACCACAATGCAAACAGATGATTACAGCTTCATTTTCAGTCAATTGTAACTGCATAGATTCCTAGGCACTAAGATTTTCCTAGTATAAGCTTAGTAACAGAAGGGAAGTAGGAGATTTATCAATGTATTTATGCCAGTTGTCTGGTGTCAATGCAGTGAGCTGCAGGGATGTGCGTGTGGGAGAGAGGATGGGAGTGGTGGTTGTGGCCCTGAGAGGGTTAGTAGTATTCAAAGTTCACTATGACAGTTCTTACTTTGGCGTTACCCAGGCGGTGAACGCTTTTTTTTTTTAACCTCAGGGCAGACCCTGGTATTGGGGATTCTGCCTGGTGGTACTTGGGGTGCCCTTGATAGAGTAGTTTTAGCTGGGTGCGAGGCAGGTGTGCATGTGCAGGGGCCAGAGAATGGTGGAGACAATAACCAGACCCGTTGATTTCAATAAATACGGCTTCTCTTTACTGAATTTAATGATAGAAGTGGCAGTACAGATAACAGCAAAGGCACAGTTCCTTTTTTTTAAAGTAAAAGAATTACAATTCAAATTTTAGTACAACTTCAGAATTCAATATTATTATATTTTTCTTTCCCCCTAAACCACCCGCTCCCAACCCTCCATCCCCCGCCCCACTCAGCCCTGTGATGCGTCTCACATCTTACAATCACTCAAACAAAACAGAGAAGAAGCAAAAGGGAAAGATACAGGAACTAAAAATATACCATCAGAGTTTTCAAAACCTCAAGGTCTCCCATATCTTGATCCACTTCTCTTGAGCATTTCTTTGTTTATATAGGCTATTCTCATAATTGTTTACCTTGTTGACCAAATTTATCCAGGTATTCACATCTGGAGTATATCGTGAAAACCATATTCGAGTAACCTAGAGTCTGGCCAAGAATAGTATTGTAGCTAGAAAAATCTTTTGATATTTATGACTACTTAAAGAGGACCTTTCATCTGGAAATAAATTCTGAACTAAGTATTTATTATTATTATTATTATTATTTATTTTTAGAGCGCCATTCATTCCATAGCGCTGTACATATCATAAGCGGTGCACATACATAATACAGGCAATTGCCTTAAGCATGAACGAGACAAGTTACAGACTGGTACAGAAGGATAGAGGGCCCTGCCCGTGAGGGCTTACAATCTACATGGTATGGGGGATGGAGACAGTGAGCGAGGGTGAAGCTGGTCATGGCGGTATAGAAGCAGCAGTGTCACTGGTCGTAGGCTTGTCTGAAGAGGTGGGTTTTCAGGTTGCTTTTGAAGGATTCCACTGTAGGTGAGAGTCTGATATGTTGGGGTAGAGAGTTCCAGAGTATAGGGGATGCACGGGAGAAATCCTGGAGGCGAGTGTGGGAAGAGGTGATAAGAGGAGAGGAGAGAAGGAGGTCCTGTGAGGATCGAAGATTGCGTGTGGGGATGTATCGGGAAAGTAGCTCAGAGATGTAGGGAGGGGACCGATTGTGGACAGCCTTGTATGTGTGGGTTAGTATTTTAAACTGAATTCGCTGGGCAATGGGGAGCCAGTGCAGGGACTGGCAGAGGGGAGATGCAGAGGAGTAACGGGGGGAGAGATGGATTAGTCGGGCAGCAGAGTTGAGGATAGATTGTAGGGGTGCGAGAGAGCTAGATGGAAGGCCACAGAGGAGAATGTATCATGATATGTAGAGCGGTGCCCAGAGATCTCCCTGTACTTACTATTATCCCTGGGCGCCGCTCCGTTCTCCCATGTCCTCCGGTATGTTTGGGGACTTGGCTACACTGGGCGGAGACTGCCTGACTTGGTTATACTAGGAGTAGACTGTCCTTGCTCTCCTGGGCGTCTCCCTCTCCCAGGCTGTAGCTCTGTCCAATCACAGCGCAGAGCTCATAGCCTGGGAGGTTTTTTTCTCCCAGGCTATGAGCTCTGCGCTGCGATTGGACAGAGCTACATCCTGGGAGAAGGAGATGCCCAGGAGAGCAAGGGCAGTCTCCGCCTAGTATAACCAAGTCACGGAACATACTAGGGGACATAGCGGGAGAACAGAGCGGCGCCCAAGGATAATAGTAAGTGTAGTGAGATCCCTGGGCGCCGCTCTACATATCATAATACTTAGTTCAGAATTTTTTTCCAGATGAAAGGTCCTCTTTAAGGGAGATCACTCAATATAAACGATTCAACCTAAAAGGAATCTGTACCATCAATTTATAAATAAGAAAGTTATTATTACCATTCCAATATCCTGTTAGTTCTGGACAGGACCAAAACATGTGTAGGTGATCCGCACCTGGACAATCATACCGGGGGCACCTAGAGCTATCTCTTAACCCACTATTACTGAGCCATAGGGGCATAACATATAATCTATGAAAAATATTAAATTGGACCAAAATGTGATTAAGGTTATGAGATAATTAGCCTAAATTCAAAAATATATTCCCCCATCCCTCGAATTGAATACTTGGACAGTCCACCTCCCAGGCCCTTTGTCCTGGTAACTGTGTTTTAGTAAATTGTGCCTTAATAAACAATTTATAAATATTTGTAATCTACAGTTTCCGTTCTAAATTCCCTGTCAACTCATTTAAGAAATAAGAAGTATCTCTAAGGCGTAATGCACACGACCGTTGTTTTGGTCCGCCTCCGAGCCACATATTTTGCGGCTCGGACGCAGACCCATTCACTTCAATGGGGACTTAAAAGATGCGGACAGCACTCCGTGTTGTTCGCATCCGTTGCTCCATTCCGTGGCCCCGCAAACAAAATAGAGCATGTCCTATTCTTGTCCGTTTTGCGGACAAGAATAGGCATTTCTACAATGAAACGCGGAGCAGCTTCCGTATTTTGCAGATCCGTGGTTTGCGGACCGCAAAACACATATGGTCGTGTGCATGAGACCTAACAGTGATTTGTCCTTCAAACTAGAAAGTGCCGATCGCAGCTGAAAGTACCTAAACCACGATAAGTTATCCACCCTCTGTGCTTAATCCAAAAAGGGACAATATCTCTCTATTCTTCACCACTTGTGTAACATATAAAATCCTATTCTTTTGCCAAAACTAATCCTCAGCTATACCGCCTAAAACCTGTAAATAAGAATTGTGCCAAAGAGGAGTGAATTGAAGCCTTTTACCCCCAACCAAAATCTAATAGTGCCCCAAGTTTTAGATAATAATTTTGTAGCTTCACTATAATCCTGCTCTTGATTGATCAATTGTCCAGATTCTAAAAGATCTCCTCACCAAAGTCGATAAGAATGCACTTTTCTGCCATTCACGACGCAACTATAGCTGGTCGGCAATAAAGTATCCCTTGAAGTAGAGGAGTTTCAAACCCTCCTGCTCAAATGGTTTATACAAATATTTAAATTTAAGCCTTACTCGCTTCCTTCCCCACAATAAATCATTAATGACTCTCTCCATAAGTTTAAAAAACGTATCCTCTGTCCATATGGGTGAGTTCCTAAGAATGTAAAGGAATTGGGGTAGAATCACCATCTTAACCAGATATACTCGATCAGCGCTAGATAAAGGAAGTCGTAGCCATATCCCGATTTTTTTTTTTTACTTGACACTTAGGACTTTTTATTAGAATGTTTTTTTTTTAGTTTTTTTTTATCTTTTTTTTAGGAAAACCGCTATTTATTATTATTATTTTTTAATTATAGCTTTTTATTTCTTAAGTATTAAAACTGACACAAAAATGTATTATTGCAATGGGTTCCCTATTTTGTGACAATCGTTTTCATATATAACATGTATAGGTTTGAGAGAACGGGGCGACTATGGTTATGGTTTCTGTTAGCCACGGCATTTTTAATATTTTTTTTCTTTGTATTTTTTAATATTTTTTTTAGGAGGTCAATAAAAGACCTTTGGAGGACATTGCTTTTTTTCCCCCCCACAGTTTCCACTGTAACTGGGGCATCCACAGGAGCCCCAGTTACATGGGAAAACAGCCCCCTGACACACAAGCAGAGCTGACCCTCCTGCTCCTGCTCTAGATGACCGCCAGGACTAACAGAGGAAGCGGCTCTGTTGCTTCCTGCTTACTCCTTCCTGCGCTCGTGCAGTGCTGTCCTCCTGTCGGCACAGGAGAAGACAGAAGCGGTAATAAACCGCTCCTGTCTTCTCCCCAGAGTCCCCACTCAGTCTGTCAGCCGGAACCTGACCTGCTCCTGCTAGATTGCAGGAGCAGGAGCTTCAATCCCAGCGCTGGGATTAAAGCGCTGACAGCACGTGAATATAGGGGTTAATTTCGCTATTAGTGGAATCAAGTTAAGCTGTAACAAGTCTTCAATCTTAGGGGATATAGTCATACCCAAGTAATGAAAGGTATCAGAAACATTCAGCTTAGTCAGCAATGCCTCATTGAGGGGTACAGAGTCCAGCAGCATAAAAGTGGTTTTTGACCAATTTATATCTAAACCAGAAACCCCGCTGAAGGAGTTAACCATTCGGATGAGTCTTGGAGGAGTTGTTTCTGTATAATCTATAAAGAATAAGACATTATCCGCATATAGGGAGATACAATCCCTAATATTCCAAACCCTTTGATTTTATCATTCTGTCTAACAGCCAAAGCCAAAGGTTCGACATAAATGTCAAATAACAATGGAGATTGTGGGCAACCTTGCCGAGTGCCTCTATTCAAATTAAAGCTAGATGTCAAGGTCCAATTAACGTTCAGCCTCGTCATGGAGAACTATATAATAGTTTAATCATACCAATGAATCTATCTCCAAAACCCATCCTAGCCAAATCTAAAGACCCCCCCCCTCGGACGATTCTGCAAAAACCCTCTGGAGCCTAGGAAAAATAGTTTTCTTATATTTTCGATAGAATTCATATGGGAATCCTTCTGAACCAGGGGAGGAATTACCAGAACATGCTTTAACTGCCCCTTCCAATTCCTGCATGGAGAAGTCCACCTCAAGTGCTTCCTTTTGAGCGACAGTAATAACTGGAAAGGAGATGGCATCCAAATAGGATTCCATAATTTCATCTGTAATATTACTGTTCTCTCTATAAGATCCTATGTATTAACTATTGTACCATTAGTTAAACGAATATTATCTATAAATAAAAATTATATCTTGATTAGAAAGGCACAGTTTTAAGGTAGTTGACGATTAAATCCTCTCTCAATAACAATATAGAAGCAACAAGGATGGTAGTTGTAGTACTTCCTTGCTCTCTCCCTCCAAATAACTCTTTACAGTCTTTCTTCATCAGAACCACAGGGATGCAATGAGATTCTTATTAACTCCTTCTGCAGTTCCTGGACAGAGGAGTGCAGAAATTTAGATATAGGAGGCCAATCCATGTCAAAGTATGGAGGATGCCATAGCAGTATTCCCTCTTCACAGCAGCAAAGTATTGCTGCCATAGATGTGCATACTACCTTTCTGTCTTTGTGGCCTTGTGGGTTCTAGATATTTTAAGATATCTTGTCTGTTTCCTTCAGGGGTTCTCTGGTTTTAGAGTTGCTTCCTTGTAAGCTGTAGTCTCAAAGACAAAGGTCAGGCCTAGCCCATACAGGATAGCTACGCACACATGTCTCTCCTGTATCTTTTCCTCAGATTAGACTCTACTAACTACTAACCAGGGGACAGAATCATTCCATCACCTGATAACTTACACAAGGTCTACTGATACATTGCTATTGAGTTCACATAAAACACAATAAATCTCAATATTTAACTTAAGAATTAACTCTTTTTACCTTTTGCAGTAGTCCTCTGTGGTACTGCCCCAATACATTGAGAAACACACTGGTCATAATGAGAGATATACAGTTGTGTTCAAAATTATTCAACCCCCAATGCTGTAAAGGGTTTTAGGGAATTTAGTGTACATTTGTAATTGTGTTCAGAATGAAATCTTATAAGGACTTTTTAAAGAACCAAATGCAACTAAAATGACATCAATTGTTTTTGTAATACAGTATTAAATGTTTTTTTTGTGATTTCTTTATTGACACAATTATTCAACCCCTTGAAGACGACCACTCTTAAGAACAGAGGTTCATTCAAGTGTTTTCGATCAGGTATTGAAAACACCTGTGGATGTCAAGGAGCAGCAATCAAGCAGAATAAGCACCAATTAGGCAGATGTAAAATGACTGTGATACTCAGCTCCTTCTAGACATTTACTGGTGTGTTTACAAACATGGTGAAGTCAAGAGAATGGTCCAGGAAGACAAGAGAAGAGGTGATTTCTCTTCACAGGAAGGGCAATGGCTATAAGAAGATTGCAAAGATGTTAAACATACCAAGAGACACCATAGGAAGCATCAATCGCAAATTTAAGGCAAAGGGCACTGTTGAAACGCTACCTGGTCGTGGCAGAAAGAAGATGCTGACTTCGACTGCTGTGCGCTACTTGAAGCGCAAAGTGTTGAAAAGTCCCAGTGTGACTGCTGAGGAACTGAAAAAAGATTTGTCAGATGCGGGTACTGAAGTTTCAGCTCAGACAATAAGGCGCACACTGCGTAATGAAGGCCTCCATGCCAGAACTCCCAGGCGCACCCCCTTGCTGTCTCCAAAGAATAAGAAGAGTCGACTGCAGTATGCCAAAAGTCATGTGGACAAACCACAAAAGTTTTGGGATAGTGTTCTGTGGACTGATGAAACAAAATTAGAACTGTTTGGGCCCATGGATCAACGGTATGTTTGGAGGAGGAAGAACAAGGCCTATGAAGAAAAGAACACCTTGCCTACTGTGAAGCATGGCGGGGGGTCAATCATGCTTTGGGGCTGTTTTGCTTCTACAGGTACAGGGAAGCTTCAGCGTGTGCAAGGTACCATGAATTCTCTTCAGTACCAGGAGATATTGGATGAAAATGTGATGCAGTCCGTCACAAACCTGAGGCTTGGGAGACGTTGGACCTTTCAACAGGACAATAATCCCAAGCATACCTCCAAGTCCACTAGAGCATGGTTGCAGATTAAAGGCTGGAACATTTTGAAGTGGCCATCGCAGTCACCAGACTTAAATCCGATTGGACTTAAAAAAAGCAGTTGCAGCGCGCAAGACTAAGAATGTGACTGAACTGGAGGCTTTTGCCCATGAAGAATGGGCGAAGATACCTGTAGATCGCTGCAAGACACTTGTGTCAAGCTATGCTTCACGTTTAAAAGCTGTTATAACTGAAAAAGATTGTTGCATTAAGTACTAAGATTGAATGTCACTTGGGGGTTGAATAAAACTGATAATGATGTGAGCACAGAAAAGACATTTGTGGTTATTTCATTATAAATGTTATGTTATATTTGTCTGACTTACAAGAGCCTCTTTGATTTAATTGTAAACAAGATGACTGAAATGATCAAGATCAATGTCAAACTGGCCAAAACACTCAATTTCAGTGGGGGGTTGAATAATTTTGAACACAACTGTATTTATGAAGCACATGTTCCATGTTAATTACATAGAAGTCAAATAAAGCAGGGGATGTCAGGGGTGACTTTTTTGCTACAATTTTTATTAAATGAAAATTTCTTCTGTTGAGAAACTGACGCATGAGTACTCAGAAACTGGGCGGGGCAAGGGGTCCATACTAAGTTTCGCAAAGTTTTGCAGAGGCCCAAAATAAGTTTTGCTATGAGCCCATATGAGGTCTATGTATGCCCTTGCTGCTGACTATACATTAATGTTCATCAAATGCGGACATTTGTACATCTTATACGTAAGCAACATTGCTTTGTTTTCTTTCTATTAACTTTATTGATATACATATAAAATGTATGTTTTATAAAATGTTGTTAACTTTTGGTGTTTAAGTCTAGTGGCCACATCCTTCCTCTGTCGATCACTGTGGTAAATGGTAATATGGAACACCAGTTTTAAGGGCTGATGTGTGAGTTGATCATACAATGAACAGAATACGTCAAGTCTCTTGAGCCTAATGTAAACTCTAAGGGGCGGATATGTTGTCATTGGAGAAGATTCGCTGCACAGGGGCCCAGAAAGGATGGAAACCCATTCCAGCTAGAGAGCAGTAACTGCACACATCCCAGGCAGAGCTGCTAAGATGGTAGGTAAACAGATTGATAAGGTGTTATATATTTTTCCTTGTAGCTATGGTAAGTGAGGGCATGCCTTTGCGTGACAGCCATGGACACAATCAGTTCCTACTAGATTGCAGAACCTTTAACCCGCAGCGTACATGTAAGATGCTCCAGATTAAAGCCCAGCACTAAACACTATACATATATTGCACTTGGTCGTTATGTAGTTGAATAGACCTTGGAACAATGACTTGCATCTTTTCTATGAGAGAAAGACACCCATTCGATGACAACTGTCTTGTGGGCTTTTTGTGCCTTGTAAGTGCATAGCAGTATACTAGTTTAACTGTATGAGATGCATTTAATGTCTAGCGGAATTAAAAGGGTTGTCAAACTTCATATATTTTTTTACTGCACCTCTGCAGCCAATGAATGGCTGCAGAAGTGATGCATCTCCAAGCAGCACATTACTGCTAATTTACATGCTGCTTAGAGACACGTGACTGCTGCAACCACTCTTTGGCTGCAGCATCGCATGAGACCCCGCTCATGCTTGAAGTTTACATGCAGAAACCACAGTGCAGTGAAGACAAGAGTGGACCCATGGAGCCAGAACTGTCTGTCGAGGAGAAGGTATTTATGCTTCCCTTGATAGGTCCTGCCTAATTAAAAAGTATATGAAGTTGGACAACCCTTTTATATTTCTCCTTGTTGGGGCCAAGCCATTGTTCCAAGGCCCGTTTACAGATATAGGATAGCCATTCAGTACTTGGCACTAGAGAGCCAATGTGGAAAACAGATTATTTGCATTCAATTCAATGCAACTAAATACTAAACATTATAGCATTATACAATTCAAAAAGGGAAAACACTATAGGCTTATGGAGATGTCTTCTATCCCATCTCCTTCCTCTCTGGGGCCTACATATCAAAGAGACAGATGATGTGGCTGCCATGAGACCCATGGTAAGAGAGGGCTCTGCTCTGGTTGGTCCTATCCCCTTTAATACTACATAGTGAGATCCTGTACAAGACTCCCTTTAAAAAAAAACTACTTTACATTGTTAGCAACAAAGAGGGTGAACAATTGACCAAATGCTCAAGCAAAAGACATGGAAGTGAAAGGGACATCTCATCTGTTCTGGTTGCCAAAGCATATCTTTACTTTGGTGCCCCCTACCTTCTATGTACAAAATGGCTTTTCAGATATGAGCCAAAAATGCTAAGTTAATTTTTACCTGGTTTCTCTATACTAAATCAGATCACTCTGATGATAAGAAAATATATTTGGAAACTGCTGAAGGTATAATTTCTGTAGTATAGATTCCTTTGGACCCAACATATACTTCTTGCACAATCTTCAGCAAATTGGTGACCAGTTGATCACTATAGGTCTGGCTTCCAAAACCAATGGTGATCTGCTGTGGGCAACCTCAAATTTCTCCACATTAATTAGGGACTGTGTAGATAATGGTTTGTTAAAGGGGTTATGCCATGCTTGATGTAAAAATGAAAATCAGACATCATATAGTACATGACAGTCTCTTTCTAACCAAGATAGATAGATAGATAGATAGATAGATCAAATGGATACAGAGCTCTCCCAATTGATTTATCCAATTGCAATGTTAGTCTCTTCAGGCTGGCAGGTAAGTGGGTGTCTTTTCTGAGGGGTATGTGTAGTGCTCTGGAGCAGGGGGTACTTTGACTTTTGGACATTTGCCTATTTCCCCAATGCAAAGTTAAAACTTCTTACTTTATTCCTCTCCTCTTGAAAGGGTTAACTTATACTGTTTATTACTGTGTTACTGCATTTTATATGTATGTTGTGATATACATCCTGTTCATTATCACTGGTAATTTTCCAGAGCCATAGAGTTTAAAGAAGACCATGTTTTAGAGGGAAAAAGTCAAATTTTCTTTACCACCAAAAATAGACAGTCTGACCTTTGAATGTCTGGTTTTAGCTCTGTTGTTATGTCTGAAAGCTTGTTTTTGTCTGAAAAAAACTGCTGTGTAATTGCCATTGAGTATCACTAAAGCTCTAATGTAAGTCTATGACAGATGGGAGATGTAACAATGTATTTGTTTGTGCTGAGCTTCTCCACTCCACCCCTCCCACTATAGAGTTCTAGTCTAGCTAAAGCTGTATATAAGGAGTGCAGTCAGAGCCCCTAGTGTGCTGAAATTAGGGAACAGTGCTTGGAGGGGAGACTGATGCCAGTCTGCATGAGTGACCAGAAGAAGACTACTGAGCTATAGACCGTGGGCCCTTGCCAGCCTTCTGAGAGAAAGAGAGGGACAGCTAGCTCAAGTCTTTCCTCAGCATCAAACCCGTCTTTTGCCAGGAAGGAGACTGAAGAAGCCAGCCCTATGCCT
The DNA here is from genome assembly GCA_033119425.1 of Bufotes viridis. NCBI lineage: Eukaryota > Metazoa > Chordata > Amphibia > Anura > Bufonidae > Bufotes > Bufotes viridis. The sequence goes on along the minus strand of CM065592.1, from coordinate 465,214,309 downwards.
GACCTGTATTGTTTTGCTTCTGAATTCCTCTAGTAAAGAAGCACACTGGTTTACCCTGACTTTCTGGTCTTATTTTCCACTGGGGTGCACCATGTCTTACCATCCCTTCCGGATAGCAGCAACATGTGGTGACACCTCAACAGTGTCCGGGGGTCCTAGCGTAGCGTTGTGGCTACCCCAAACCCAACCACTGCATATGTCCTTTGTGCTGTAGATCTCTCCTTGTAACTGTCACAGCTTCTTGCAGGTGATAGGGCTAGTGCTAGTCGAAGGATGGAACTAAGAATGTGCGTCCACCTCAGTAGGTGGACCTGCATGTTACTGTATAGATTAAATCCCAGGGAGCATCATTATAATGAAGTAGAGAGAATTTCTCACAATTAGAGCATTTTTGTAAGGGGGTATTCACATTTTATGGTCCACAAAATGTGGATCTGCAAACTATGGCTGACATCCTTGTGAGTGTTGCATCCATTTTTTTGCAGACTCATTGTCTTCATTGAGTCTCTGGTCTGCATTTGAGGCCAAAGATAGGATATTTTACAATTTACCTTACGGAACTGACACATAGATGGTATGCTTTCCACATCCATATGTCTATTACGCAAAAGATAGAACAGAAAGTAAATTATAAAAGCAACTGGTATTTCATGCTGAATTATATTAAAATAATATTTAGTGATGGCAAGACCCATTCAACTGCTCTACCTAATGGAGGGGTCCTAAACTAAAAACAATCAAGGGCAATTTATAGGGTTTACTGCAAAAAAAGAGGTGTGAACAAGCTAAGGTAAAATAAAACCCACATGTAGACTGTAAAAAATTCCTTCCCGACTCCTGTTATTGGGGATTGGCTAATCCCTGGTTCACTGCAGTGACAACCCTGAATAAGCCCCTGACATATTTAAATACATTTGTACCATCTGTAAAAAAAGAAATATGTTAACCTATTACATGTACATATAAGAAGAAATAGTGAAAGAGGTAATTCTGGTGTCTGCCTGACATGCTCTCTTTCCAATTTTTGGTAGGACATGGTAGAGCAGGGATCAGCAACCTTCGGCACTCCAGCTGCTGTGAAACTACAACGCCCAGAATACAAACATGCTCGGCTGTTCTTACAACTCCTATAAAAGTGAATGGAGTATTCTGGGAGTTGTAGTTTCAGAACACCTAAAGTGCCGGAGGTTGCTGATCCCTGTGGTAGAGGCAGCACAAGATCTCTTCTTCTCTATAGATTCTGCCATTCTCTTCTGTTCTACTGTTGTCTTCTGAGATGATGTTCTCCTCCTTTGGTCCCCTGCTGCCTACTGCAGCAATGTTCTCTTCTAGCAAAGACCTTTTCCCTGGCTGCAAACACAAAGAAGTTTAATTATGGAATAATACTACTTTCCAACTGTATAATCTGTGCTGCTAGATTGTTATGCTTTCAAGAACTGACTCTGAGTAGTTATTTTTTATTAGATTCTGAGCCCCATTGGGGACAGTTGCATGCTAATGTCTATAAAGCGATGCGGAATATAGTAGCACTATATAAGTGCATACAATATAAAGCCATGTTCACACTTGGCCATGGCTTCTGTCTATTATGGAAGCCAAGATGCTAAAAAAGAACAGATCCAGGGTTCTGTTAAAGTTTCTGTCATTGTGATGCCAAAAATAGGGTTCTGTTATGGTTTCTGTCATTGTGACGCCAAAAATAGTGTTGCATGTGACATTTACAGGACATCGAAAGTGACCTAAGAAGACCTTAACAGTAATGTGAACAAAGCCAAAATATTTGAATTTCAGTTTAGAGAAGTGGTGTGATCAGCCAAGATCACTAATTATGTCTCCTCAGTTCAATGCCGATCTTCATGAAAATAGGCTGCAATAGAAAAGTCAAGAATTAGGTTTATTTTTTTGTCCTTGTCCCTCCTTAGTAGTAATGCTTTGTAATATAGAGAAGATGAGGCACTTACACAGTCCTCAGAACCTTCATCACCTTCCTGATTAGTAAATACAGAATGTAGACAGATATGTTTTCTGTAGTTTATCATATTGTGCAGTGTGGAAGGAAATGATGGTTTGACGTAAGATCTGATTATCTGTTGATATCACTTACACAAAATCCGGTGATCTGTAGTCCTTGAAGCCTCACCTGTTTAAATTATTGTAACCTTATGCCAGGACACATAATGAAAATGCCAACAGATGATATATATTCTTGATAGAGTCGCTAATAGACTGTGTGTTAAGATTGAATCTTGGAGACTGTTGCTGTGTGGGGATAGCTTATATACAAATATTCATCATTATTGGATGCTTTATTAGCTGCTTTACAGGATATGTATACAATATATATATATTTATATATATATATATTCGAGAGCAGATGTGGATCTGCTGAGTCACTTGAACAAATTTGGCTTGGAGTTACTCCAAAGGGTGTTATCCAAGTAGCCCTCCCTTTGGTCATCACCTTTTAACCCTGTACAAGGATCTGGACTCCACTGCAGGGGAACTACCAGGTTGCTGCCTCTTTCATTAGTCTCTGTTCAAGTGATTGCTGACCCACAGAGGGCGAGACATCAGTGCAGAGCACCAAGAGAGCAGGCAAAACCATAGTCAGAGATAAGTTGAAGTCAGGGCAGGCAGAGCTTGTGCACTCCAATAAACAGTCTGATGTCAGGGTGGGATGCTCGTGGTCCGTACAGAGATCAGGCAGAGGCCATCTCAGACAGTAAAGGGTCAAATCCAAAAGCCAGGCTGAAGTCGGTACATGGAACAGAGAAACAGGCTAATGGCACATTTTGGTAAGCAGGAACTGCAGACCCTGCCAGGATGGTTTGCTGTGGGCCAATGCCTGGGCTGGCCATAGGCCCTGCCAGGATGGTTCGCTGTGGGCCAATGCCTGAACCCTTCTCAAGATTGCCAACATAATAGCCTAGGGGCCGGAGAAATGCAAAGGACGGTCAGAAAGTCGGCTCGCAGGAAAAAACAAGTCTCATGGAGACAGTGAAGTCATCCATGGAGCTTGATCCAATTAAGAATGAAGGAAATGTTGTGGTTAACCTTACAGGGTATGAGTTGCCTCCGGGCTGTATCTCAGTCCTCAATCGGGGGCTTGGATACAGACTCGTTGAGCAATTCGACCCTGTTGTTTTGAAATGTATCTGTTTAAGTCAGTGCGTAAGATGTACTTGTACAAGATGTTCAAAGATGTACCCCAAAAGACAGGACAAAATAGACAGGGGGAGACCCCGGTGCTTCCTGACCCCCTGGGTTTTAACATCTCTACCAAGCTAGATAAGGAGGAGGTGTCATGCTTGGAGTTTTTGACTGATAGAGATTTGAGTGTAGAATCCCAGATTGAAGGAGGCTCCAGTAACCCCCCCAATGAGAGATTTGATGGGGGAATAAAGTCCACTTTTTGCCCCCCTATGCCTGCCGGTAGTAGTATTGACATCTTTCACCACCAGGTCCAAAAGAGAATAAAAACATTATTGTACCCTACTGTTAGTGACAATATTAATAAGGAGTAAAAATTTGCCTTTGACTGGATTAGGGCTCATAAGGACATAGTGGTAAAACCATCAGACAAGGGTGCAATGTGGTGTTGATGACCAAGGAGTACTATGTAATGGAGGCCCTGAGACTGATGACTGATGATGAAAAGATGATTGGACGTATGAGATGATACGGGAGGACCCCGTGGCAGGTATACAACAACAACTTAAGGGTCTACTCCAGAAATATGTTATGAAGGACTTTATCTTGGGCCAAGTGGCTGAGAAGCTGGTACCACTGTTTGCCATTAAACCATGTTGGTATTTTTTACCAAAAATCCATAAGTCACTGAGCCAACCCCCTGGCCGCCCTAGTGTGGCGGGGATTGGCTCGGTGACTGAGCCTACGTACTAAGTGACTAAGTACGTTGATTGGCTGATGAGGCCCTTACTTACTAGTGCCCCTGCGTATTTACGCGATACCAATGATTTCCTCCTGGCATTGAAAGATTTTCACTAGCAGAAGGGCTACAGTTTGGTCTCTCTAGATGTTGAGAGCCTTTACACCGACTGTTGTTGCGGCTGTTCTCGAAGTTCTGGAGAATGTTGGCGAAAGTGAATTGTTTTGTGATTTTGTAAGGGAAGCCCTTCTTTTTAAAAATCAGTGGTACAGACAAAAACTTGGTACCGCCATGGGGACTCCCGTATCTTGTACGTTCGCTAATATCTATTTGGCTAGACTTTTTTTGCATTATGTGGATGGCATCTTCATGGTGTGGTCGGGCACTGAGGCCCAGTGCATGGAATTCATGAAATTTTTTAATCAGAGTAATGATATGGGCATGTATTTTACCCTCAATTTTGTGGGTCTTAGCCTAGAATTTTTGGATTTGTGTGTTGCGGTTGTGGGCTTCGAGTTGGTCACTAGAGAGTATCGTAAACCCACGACGACGAACTCCTTGCTACACCACAGCAGCTTTCATCCTGACAGTGTTAAGAGATCGGTCCCTTATGGACAATTTATTAGATTAAAATGAAATAAAATTAAAAGCATTTAAGAAGGCTATCATGAACAGTCTCTGGAGTTAAAAACATGTCTTATGAATAGGGGCTACCCCAAGAGTATGTTAAACACTGCTATGCAAAAGGCTGGGGCATTTTCCCAATATGACTCATTAACTTGTAGAAATATTAGTGAGAAGCATCAGAAGAGATTTGTGTTTTCCTTTAGGTTTAGCCCCATGGCAGATTGTATACGCAGGACCATATATAATAATTGGGACATCTTGAGAAGAGACACCTTGTTTGCTGAGTATGTGGAGGAGAAACCATTAATATACATTTAGGAGGAGCTACACCATTAAGGATAATATAATGAGGAATCGCTTTGTAGATGAAACTAGTAAAAATTGGCTACGAGAGTGTAGGCCGAAGGGGAACTTTAGACATGGGAATTGTTCCTTTTGCAATTTTAACTCACAAAAAAAGGTGTTAGATTTTGGAGGCATTCACCATAGGGTTAATAGCTTTATTAACTGTAGGAGCACATTTGTAGTAAATCTACTGACTTGTCAGTGTGACCATTTTTACATGGGGAAGACAATTAGGTTTCTGTTCGAAAGGGTTAGGGAACATATAAACTCTGTACAGTCAGGAAAAGGTTGCCCCAGGTTTATTAAGCATATGAAAGAGGTGCATTGGGGGAGTTGTCAAACTTTGAGGTTTGCTGGTATTGAGGTAGTTCCCAACCCACCACTGGATGGGGATAGAGTCCACCTACTATTACAGAAGGAAGCCAGGTGCATCCTCCGCACAGGAGCATTAGGTCAATTAGGACTGAATGATAAAAATTATCTGAGTGTTTCTTTATTTAAATTGAGGTACGGTAGCATTATGTGTACCCATAGTAACCTTACCTCGTGATGCTTAAAAGACAGCACAAGATTACGCACTGACGTCAGTGGCCTGAAGAAGCATGTGTTACCGCGAAACGGCCGTGGGAAGTATGCGTGCCGCCCTGGTCTGCTGCATTGAAGTCTATGTTGCACTAATAAAGAAATACTTTTAACTGGATTCCCAGTGGTATGTGCCGCCCTATTCATTTCCTTATGTTTTGGACATAACTGCCTAGTAGGCCTGAGCCTATGAGGAAGTAAATTGGCGTAGGTGGCTTCCTGCACCAGGAAACAGACAAAGAATGGGAGTGTATTAGCTGTTTTTCTCTGGCTACTTGGGGAACATAGGGCACAATACTGGGGGCACTGTGGAAGACATCACTGGGACACTATAAGGACATTAGTGGAGGCACTATAAGGGACATTACTGGGGCACTGTGGGAAACATTACTGAGTGAACTGGATATTAGTGGGATACTGTGGAGGACATTATTGGGAGCACTATAGGGATGTTACTGGGGGCACTATAAGGACATTACTGAGGGCACTGTGAGAGACATTTCTGGGGGCACTATAGGGACATTACTGGGAACCATAGAGGTATTAATATTACTGGAGGCACAATAGGAGTTTTTTTTTACTGGGGCCACTGTAGAGGACATTATTAATAATGGAGGCCATATGGGGGCATTATTTTACTGGAGGCACTATGGGGATATTATTATTGCTGGAGGCAATATAGAAGGCATTTACTTTATTACTGGAGCACAAAAGGGGGCATAATTATTTCTGGGGGCACGATAGGGGGCATTATTAATACTGAGGGGACAGTAGGGGGCTTAATTATTACTGAGGGAATTATAGGGACATTATTATTTACTGGGGAATTTATAGGGGGTACTATAGGGGCGTTATTACTAGGGAAACCACAGAAGGCATTATAATTACTGGGGCACTTCTTTGGTGCAGTATAGTATTTGGGGGCATCAGGGAATGCAGACGGCACAGTATTGTGGGTGGCAACATAATGAAAGTGTTAGGGCACCAGGGTGGCGAGGATTAAGGTGTGTGAAAAACTCTGCAATGACAAAACACTGCTAAAAGAAGTACTTTTCCTAAAAAAGAATATAAGAAAAGAGAATATCTACATTAGAGGGGACATCACTAGATGTAATAATTATGTGGTGTAATAGTTATACAGTGCTGTATTCTCATGTGTATGGGATATTTGGCTCTACTAGGGCAGTACATTGTGCTGAACTGTGGTATTTCATTCTGCTGGGGCAGTATTTAGTGCTACACTGTGGTATTTGGTTCTGCCGGGGCAGTGTATTATGCTGGATTATGGTATTTCATTTTGCTGGGGCAGTATTTGGTGCTGCTCTGTGGTATTCACTTCTGGTGCAGTATTTTGTGCTGCACTGTGGTATTTGGATCTGCTGGGTGGTATTTTATACTGCAATGTGGTATTTCTGGCCCTGCCAACTTGTGCAGTCACATTTAGTTAATTTTCCAGGGCCAGTATAAATTCCCAGTACACCTTGGTTTGCAGGACACTAGAGTAACCTATTGCTCAGGGACTCTCCCCAGGGAAGGCACCTTAAATACCCAAGATTGGCTATCCATAGGCTGGAAAATATTAAAGTGTGCGTGGTGGCCCTTTAAGAGCCAGAGGGAGTGCAAGCGCGCCCTATGGGCAGTGAGTGGCAGAGTTGGCAGGAAGCAGATCTCAGCTTTTAGAAAGCAGATCAGAGCCACTCCGGCAGCCAAGTCTGCTGGGCAGGGGAAGAGGGACACTGGTGGGTCTGGACCATCAGAGACACAGAGCCTTAGAGTTGGTGAGCAAAGCAGCGGCCATGCTCACTAGGACGAGATCACAATTACAGTATGAAGTACAAAATGTGGCACTGTTACTTTGTAGAGCACAAGGCACAGTACTTTTACTATGTGGTTCACTGTTACTATCTGAAACACTACTGCTGTCTTGAGCACAATTTGGGGCACTATCAGTTAAGCACTATTATTTTTGAGGGCACTGTCCATATGACACTATTGTTTTTAGTGGTGCTTTCTGTGTGGCACAATTTTTTTGGGGGTAGAGAGTGTATGCTGGGAAAAGGTAAGGAGCGTTCTAGGAAAGTGAAGACCCCGGAATGTCTTGGCACAAAACTCTGTAGATACAAGTTGTGGCGGGAAGTCTTTTTGCGTATGAGTCTTTCAGCATGGCACATTTTGACTTGGCAAGATTTGCCCACTCTTCTTTCCAAAAACACTCCAAATCTGTCAGATTGCGAGGGCATCTCCTGTGCACAGCCCTCTTCAGATCACCCCACAGATTTTTAATTGGATTCAGGTCTGAGCTCTGGCTGGGTCATTCCAAAACTTTAATCTTCCTCTGGTGAAGCCATTCCTTTGTTGATTTGGATGTATGCTTTGGGTCGTTGTCATGCTGAAAGATGAAGTTCCTCTTCATGTTCAGTTTTCTAGCAGAAGCCTGAATGTTTTGGGCCAGTATTGACTGGTTTTTAGAACTGTTCATAATTCCCTCTATCTTAACTAAGGCCTCAGTTCCAGCTGAAGAAAAACAGCCCCGCAGCATGATGCTGCCACCACCATGCTTCACTGTGGGGAGGGGGTTCTTTTGGTGATGTGCAGTGTTGTTTTTGCACCAAACGTATCTTTTGGAATTATGGCCAAAAAGTTCAACCTTGGTTTCATCAGACCATAACACCTTTTCCCACATGCTTTTGGGAGACTTCAGATGTGTTTTTGCAAAATGTAGCCTGGCTTAGATGTTTTTCTTGGTAAGAAAAGGCTTTCGTCTTGCCACTGTACCCCATAGCCCAGACATATGAAGAATACGGGAGATTGTTGTCACATGTACCACACAGCCAGTACTTTCTAGATATTCCTGCAGCTCCTTTAATGTTGCTGTAGGCCTCTTGGTAGCCTCCCAGACCAGTTTTCTTCTCGTCTTTTCATCAATTTTGGAGGGACGTCCAGTTCTTGGTAATGTCACTGTTGGGCCATATTTTCTCCACTTGATGATGACTGTCTTTACTGCGTTCCATGGTATATCTAATGCCTTGGAAATTCTTTGGTACCCTTCTCCTGACTGATACCTTTTAACAATGAGATCCCTCTGATGTTTTGGAATCTCTTTGTGGACCATGGCTTTTGCTGTGGAATGCGACTAAGAAAATTTCAGGAAAGACCAACTAGAGCAGCTGAACTTTATTTGGGGTTAATCAGAGGCACTTTAAATGATGGCCGGTGTATGCTAACTCCTATTTAACATGATTTTGAATGTGATTGCTTAATTCTGAACACAGCTACATCCCCAGTTATAAGAGGGTGTGCACCGCTGAACGGCATATATATTTTTCTTTTTTCCACTTATACACTACACAAAAGGCTTTACAATATATAACTGCACCGCTGAACTGCAAATCTATTTTTCATTTTTCCACTTATACACAACACAACATGCTTTACAATATATAACTGCACCGCTAAACAGCAAATATATATTTCTTTTTTCCGCAAAAAGGACTGTAATTTTCGCACTTCACCACACAACGGCTAATAAGCCTTTTTTTCTCACTACTACAAGCCAAAAAATGCTTTAGAACATATAACTGCACGGCAAAAGAGCAAATAAGACATATAAATATTTCCTTGTAATAAACCCTGTTAATGGCTGTATCAAACAGCACTGGCACCCCAATTATAAGAACAGTTTGCTGGAATCAGAGCAATATAATGGCAATTTGAATCCCCACTCAGTGCAGCAAGGCGTATTAGGATTGTTCCTATTACCCAGGCTGTAACCTCCACTACTGAACCCTGCTCAACATAAATGCTCTGGAATGATTCCTCTCTATCCTTTCCCTACACCTTGAATAATATTTCTCTGCACTTGTATAATCATTTTTTTTAGCACAATGAAGTTTTTCTAGTACTGTCCCTAACACCTGCTGACGTCTTTCCCTGCACTATGTGCACTGGTAAATGGCAGAATCCAAGATGGCTGAAGCTATTTATAGGGCTGTAACATCACAGGGCTGGCTGCTGATTGGCTGCATGCATGGCATTAAGCGTGATCCCGCCTTCCCAGAGTTCCTTGCTCCATGTCCTCACATGTGCAGCAGCCATTTTAGGAAAAAATGTGATTCGTTACCATGACATTAGGCTTCGGTGTGAACCGAAGATCATTAGAAGTGTAGGGAAAGGATAGGGAGGAATTATTCCACACTATAAAAGTAGAACAGGGTCCAATAGGAGAGCGTACAGCCCGGGTAATAGGAACAATTCTATTACACCTTGCTGCACTGACTGGGGATCCAAATTGCAATTATACTGCTGCTTTCAGGTTTGCAATAGATGATAACTCTGTGATTCCAGCAAACCGTTGCTTGTTTATTAGGGTGCAAGTGCTGTGTGATACAGCCATTAACAGGGTATATTACTAGGAAATATTTGTATGTCTTATTAGCCCTTGTGCAGTGCAGTTATATGTTCTAATGCATTTTTTGGTGTGTATTAGTGGGAAAAAAGTTTTATTAGGCGTTCAGCTGTGCACTTATATGTTTTAAAGCCTTTTTTGTGGTTTCTGATCGGACTACTTTTCAATTTGAGAATCAAGCCCCGTTCGGCAGGTGCCGCTTATTACAAACCACCCTTTGAACACAACGGGGGAGGATCTCGGGGAGCTTGCGAAGTGAAACTTCACCACGCCAACACGTGGCACGCCGCCAACTAAGCGGAAAGTGGTGAGTTACTGGCCAGCCAAGTGTGGCAAAATACCAGCGGCATAGAGGTAAGATGAGGAGTGCATATTGTAAGGTGGGACGCCACCATTTGCACATGGACTCTCCATGCCCCATCGGTTAGAAAATTGCTTTAGAAAATTGCTTGACAAAAAGTGCTGCATCAGCTGTACTACAACTTATAGGATCTCCATGTATACAGATAAACTGGTCCTCTTTAAGTATCAATGTATCGTCTGCTCCACATGCAAGCATATGGGAGTGCCCAGTGGGGATTAATTGGACACTAACAGCAACAAATGAATGCGGTTTTTGGGAATCATATTGGATGTAGTTGGTTGTTGCATTGAATAATTTGCAGTCCCTGGAATATTATTTTTATTTTTATCATTGTGATTTATGAATTTTATTGAATTTTATTGATTATTAAAACATTTGTTTACTCCGGATTATGAGTGCCATATCGTTACCATTATTTTGACTTTCATTTAGATCTGGTGCATTGGAGCTTGCATCATTTCGATATTGAGCACCATTACCTTTCCTCTATATATAGGTTGAGCCGTCTCTCCACTGTATTCTTCGTTATTTGAAAAAATAAGTTCTATTAGCCATTCAGCGGTGCAGTTATATGTTCTTTTTTGTGGTGTATTAGTGAAAAAAAATAAGAGCTTATTTGCCATTGTGCTGGGAAGTGACCAAATTACAACCTTTTTTGGGGTGTGAGTGGGAAAAAAAGTGTTATTAGCCGTTCGGCGGTGTAGTTATATGTTCTGAAGCCTTTTTTCGGTGTATTAGTGAAAAAAAGGGCTTATTAGCCTTTGTGCGGTGAAGTGACAAAATTACAGCCTTTTTTTGTGGTTTATTAGTGGAGAAAAAAGTCTTATTTGCCGTTTAGCATTGCAGTTATATATTTTAAAGCCTTTTTTGTCATGTATTAGTGGGGAAAAAAAAGCTTATTTGCCGTTAAGCGCTAAAGTGACAAAATGACAGACTTTTTTGGGGTGTATTAATTTCCTTTTTATTTATTTATTTATTTGATCTAACAGTATGTCAGACAGAGAAGTGACAGGCCCTGCACAGGGAAGGGGCAGAGTCCTAAATGTTTCTGGTGCAGGCACAGGTCGCAGCAGGGTAAGGAGGCATGGCAGCAGGGGTCACTTCGAGATGCCTGAGCTCCCGGTGTCATCTAGCGGTCGTGTCTTAGCCAGCAACCCAGCGGTGCTTGAATGGTTGACTTGGTCATGCACTTTGTCCCAAGTGACATCAGACACCCCCAGCCAAGAGTCGGTAGGTTCATCAGACACAACCCTTATTTGGCATGGCACGGGAGCAGGCCCAGTGCCCTCACCTGTCCTCAACCGGCCTCTGTCCTTTTCTGTTCCCTCAGCTAGACAAGTATTATATGGTCCACTATACAGCGAGAATGAACTACTAGTGGATAGTCAGCAGCTACTGCCCAGCCAAGATCTGGAGGAGACATACGTTACTTCCTCCGGTAGGCTGGCAAGTAGTGATGAGGAAAGTGGCGTGGTAGCTGGTGTTGCGAGCTCCTGGCTCAGAGACCGTTGTGGAGGACATCAGTGACGTGCAGACAGTACTCAATGATAATGTAGCCAATCTTAATTGGGAGCCGGATGACGAAGAGGCTTCATCATCATCGGGAAAAGAGGTTGGCAGTTTGTGCTTGAGGCAGCGTGGAAGCCAACAAGTTGGTAGCATGGCCGGGAATCAGCAGGGTGGCAGCAGTGGGAGGTCAGGAGCCAAACGTGCCTAGGGAAGACCACCCGCTTCACAGGAGCCTACCTGCCCGGAAAGTAGTGCTGCAGGGGTTAACTGAGGCAGCGGCGGTAGCAGTCAGTCAGTGCAGAGTGTTGGGGGTAATATCACCTACTCGGCAATGTGGCAGTTTTTTGTTAAAATGGCAAAGGAGGTGAACATGGCCATTTGCCGAATCTGTGGGCAAAGATGAAGCATGGCCAGGGTGCCAATGTTGGCACCATGGCCCTGTGTCAACATATGCAGCGTCACCATAAAGTAGCCTGGGAGAACCGTGTCTCCAATGTGGTGGTCCAGCCTGCTGCAGCAACCGCTGCATCACCCAGTGACACGCACCCGATTTCAGGCAGTCAAGGCTCCACCACCTCAGCCGAAGGGAGCTGTCTGTTCTTCCCATCATCTACCGATCCTGATGCTCCTGCTCCTCGACACTCATTTTCTCTGCAGTCGATTACCAAAGCGATTGCCAAGAGACAGTAATACACACGTGGTTATCCTATGGCGCAGAAGCTGACTGTACTCCCCTGTGTAACTTCGATGTCAGCCAGTGGCAGCTCATTCGTGACATCTGCCGTTTGCTCAGGCCCTTTGAGGAGGACATGTTATGTGTCAGTCACCAGGACTACAGGATGAACAACTGCTTCATATCCTGGAACAGATGCTGGTAAATCTGGCTTGTCAGAGGACTGTAGACGTGGCGCCTACATCTCCTGGCCACATGAGCCCTGTAGGGGCTGAACTGGAGGAGGAAGACATAGGAGCACAATCAATGTGTAGCAAAATGGGTGGTTTTTCTACACAAGTTAGAGGAGTTAGGAGTGGAGGAGCAGGAGCAGCCGGTAAAGCAAGAGGGAGATGAGGAAGACGAGGCAGATGACCCAGGCACACCGTGGCAGTATGCAGTGGAGATGGAGGCAGGGAGTGCCTCTGAGTCACTTGCGCAAATGGCCCGCTGCATGCTCACTTGCTTGGGTATTTACAGCCGAATTGCCACCATTCAGCAGAGGGATGACTTCTCGCTCTCCACCTTGTTGGACCCTTGCTACCGGTCCAAAATGGGGGCCTTTTTAACACCCGCTGAGAGGGAGGACAAACTGAACTACTATAGAGACATCCTGTGTAGTCAGTTGGCCGCTGCCTATCTGCGCATCGTCCATCCTCTCGCAGGTCTGACTGGGGTGGCCCTCTGTGCGCTCATTCCACTGCCATGGCTGCTGTGGCAGGGTGGGGTTGGTGGGGGGTAGGAGCATTACCAGCTCCATCAGCAGCAGCTTGAGTCTAGAGTCACTGATGAGCAGCTTTCTTCACCCGCCAAGTGAAGAAACTACTCACCAGCAGCAGCAGCTAGACCTGGAGCAGGACCTGAACCAGCAGGTGGTGGCATACTTGTACAGCACCCTGCCACCCCACATTGAAGATCCGCTGGGCTACTGGGCAGCCAAACTGGATTTGTGGCCGCAACTACCCGAGGTTGCCCTGGAAAAGCTGTCAAGCCTGGCCAGTAGTGTGGCATCAGAGCGTGTGTTTAGTGCGGCGGGGGCCATAGTTACCCCAAGAATAACTCACCTGTCCACCCAAAATGTGGAGAGACTGACCTTTGTCAAGATGAATCAGGCAGGGATCAGCCAGTATTTCCACCAATGCCTGATGCATCAGATTAGATCATCCATGCTGCCTCACCCAAACCTTGACAAGAGACCGGTTTCTTCTGGGTACCTGCCTCAGCTACTATTCTAATGCTGCTACCTGTCTGATGCCACACATCTGATGCCAAGTGCTCCTTCTTACACCCACCATCGTCAGTGGGTACTGTTATTGCCACCCACCTCCGCACTCTGTCCCCGGGTCACTCTGTGGTTTCCTGATGCTGTTACCACCTCATCACTCAGGTCTTCTCATGCTGCTGCTGCTACCACCTCCACACTATGTCACCTTGCCACTTTGTTGCCTCCTCATGCTGCTACCAACTCGCAACTTTGTCATTGTGCCACTCTGTTGCCTCCTCATGCTGCTGCTGCCACCTCCACACTATGTCACCTTGCCACTCTGTAGTCTCCTCATACTGCTGCCAAGTCACAACTCTGTGGTCTCCTCATGCTGCTGCCAAATCACCACTCTGTGGTCTCCTCATGCTGCTGCTACCTCACCACTATGTCACTGGGCCACGCTGTGGTCTCCTCATGCTCCTGCCACCTCACCACTATGTCATTAGGCCATTGTGTGGACTTCTCATGCTGTTCCGAGCCTCCCCACTCTGTGACTGGGCCACTAGTGTCCCTGTTTGGCCTTGTTGACATCATCATTTATTTGAACCTTCTTCTGATCTGTCAGAAGGAAGGAAAAATGAGACGCAAAATGGACCCTGTCTATGTAATAGCTGTAAGGCCTGTATGGTGCCATCAGAATAGGTTTATGATTTGGTAGCCAAAAGCAGGAGTGGGTACAAAACACAGAAGACGTTCAAATATTGCATTCACGTGTCATCTCTGTTTTGGGTCCACTCCTGTTTTTTTTGTCTTTAACAATACTGATAGATTACTGACCAAATGCTGACCGAGTGAAGGCGGAAGTTCAACAGACAGGATCTGTTTTTTGGGGGTTATTGTTCAGATGAATCAGTGGAAGGGCAAAATAATCAGTGACATCAACACAAACATACTGCTGACACCCTCTCCACTCTTTCGGGGCTCTACTTGTATAAGCGTTGAAAACCGTGTAAAAGGAGTGCGCTCTTTCACGCTATAGTAGGATCTTGGGCCTCTGCACGGTTCTTTATTCCTGGCTATAACATTGACCTGTAAGGCTTAGTTCACACTTGAGTGATTTGGTCAGTTTTGGCCCCATAACTGCCCAAATAGGAGAAGTGTGCAGTGATTCTAAGAGCAACGCCTGTTATGTGTGTGTCATACTGACTCACAGTATTGTTTTAATACTACAGCAGACTCCTTATGCGTGTTACTGCAAGGCACAGTGTTCTACACCACTATACGGGCTGTCTGAAGCTTGAAAATAGCTGTTTTTTAACTCGATTCGCCACGAATCAATTCGTATCGAATTGAATCTTTACGTAAAATTTAGTGATACGGCTGAATTAAATTTTTGAGAAATTCGCTCAGCTCTATTAGCCATCACAGCCATGGAACATTGCTCCTTTGGCCACAAATTCAAGCAGAAATATGGCAATAAACTGGAAATTTTTGTATGGATTTGTGTATCAAACCAAAAAGTGTACATGCTGGAAATAGTAGTTTCACCACTACTGGGGTGCAGAACATTGTTGATCCCTGCTTTAGATGGTTCTTTTGCAACTATGGGTCATTCTGTGGTTGTTTTCCCCTAATGTAAACCCATTCCTTTTGCTTCTCTTACCAGGTGAAGAATTGTGGTTAATTTTTGGCCAGCATTTTGGCCGATATAACATTTTCTGCATCATAATCGCCCCTTTTTATAAATATACACAAACAGGGTCCTTTACTAGTCTCCGCGTTACAGCCTATGTATCACTACTAGAAATTCTCAGTAGCATAAAGTCATAAATATTCCCAGTTCAAGCCAAGAAACCCATTTCAAACTTTTTGATTTAATCATATTTTTCTCGTCAAACACTGTCAATAAATTCAGCAGCATTGACTTATTTACATTATGAGATCATGTTAATTTTGACTTGAGGATATGTTATATATAAAAGACAGGATTTCTATTATTAAAAAAGCACAAAGGTCTAATACCCCAAAGAGTCTTAAATTGAAACAATATTCAAATCTTCCAGCTGGGAGTTTGAGTTCCTGTTTGGTGCTCCCCAGACTTGCAGCATTTGCTCTGTATACATCTAATTGTTTCCCCCTTTCCTTATCCGATTACACTGCCTCTTGTGTTTTGCTTCTTCTAACCAAACTCTCTCTATTAAATCTGTTATCAGACCTGTCAGGCTTTGTTTCAGCATTAATAGTCATAATTTATGCTCGCTGCATGAAATTGCAGGTGATCATATTTCCTGCCTTGTAGTGGCGTGTAAGTGACTGGTAATAAGAACTTTCTAAGAATACAATTTAAAAAAAATTGTCAGGTTACATCCACACATGGTGGCAGTGCTGCAACACAACACTGCACGACAGTTGCCAGGAGTCTCGCTGTAGGATTTGTGCAGTACCCCAGAGGACTACTGCAAGGGATTAACTATTAACAAAAAAATAAGGCAATTTTCTTGAGTTAAATGTTTTTTTTTACCTGAACTTAATAGCAATGTATCTGCAAACAAACAGTTATAAAATTGTTTAAGTTACCATTTGATGGACAAGGTCTGTCCCCAGGTTAGAAAGAGTAAGGTGTTTAGCCTCAGGAAACCTACAAGATGGATGTGTATGTGTGGAGCATTCCTGTAGAATCTTTGTCTCTGAGTCTACAGCTGCCAGAGAAGCTACTCTACTTCCAGAGAACCATTGAAGGAAAGAGACAAGATATCTTAGATAATTCCTAACCCACTTGGTCGTGCATTGGATTCAGACAGCAAGGTATTGTGCACGTCTGTGGCAGAAGGCCTTTGCTGTTTTGGAGAAGGAATACTGTTAATTTAACCCCTTAAGGACCTCTGCCGTACATTTACGGCAGAAGTCCTGTCTTTAAACATGGAGCCCGCTCACATGTGCAGCGGGCACCATAGCCGCCGGGCACATGTATGCGATGGCCATAAGGCTGATCGCATACATTTCCCCCTTCAGATGTAGTGGTGAAATGTGACCACGGCATCAGAGCCAGCCAGAGGCTATTAGATGAATACACCAATACAGGCCCCTAGGTGGCAGCACTGTATTGTTATATTGAAAATGAATTGTTCAATGATGGCTATATAGCCATCAATGAACACAATGGGCAATCTAATGATTGCCAGTTATAGTCACCCAGGGTGACTTAAAAAAAAGTTAGAAAAAAAAAAGGTTTTAAAAATATAAAAACAAATAAAAAATATAAAAGTTCAAATCACCCCCATTGATAATAACCAATAAAAAAAAACACCATGGGCATCACTGCATGTGAAAATGTCCATACAATTAAAATATAACAATATTAATGCCATACGGCAAATTGCGTAACAGGAAAAAAATAATAAAAACAGCCAATTCACCATTTTTTGTACATATAACTACAAAAAAGTTAAAGGGGTCAGAATATGGTGATTTACATTTATTTTTTTTCTCAATTTTTCAGTATTAAAATGCAAGAAAAATTACATAAGTGTGGTATCGTTGTAACCGGACTGACATGGAGAACGAAGGTAACAGGTCAATTTTACTGCATACTGAAGTGAGTAAAATAAATAATAAACTCCACATTCCACATAGGGAATTTTTTTCCTGCTTCCCACTACATTGTATGCCACTGTAAATTGTGCCATTAGAAAGTACAACTTGTCCTGCAAAAAATAAGTCCTCATAAGGGTATGTGAATCGAAAAGTAAAAAAGTTAGAACTATGGGAAGGCAGGGAGTGAATAACGAAAACGCAAAAATGGAAAATCTCTAAGGGTTAAAGCATACAACATACTTTGACACATATTAGCCACCTGTTCTGCACCCCTCAGTCTGGCAACTGCAGAAGCAATTAATAAGTTTCTAACTGCAAGCTTGTTGTTCTGCTGAGAGACTAAAATGTACGTTAAAGGGAGAAAGCAAAGGGAATACTACAACTGCCATCATTGTTGCTGTTTCTACGTTGCTATTAGGGGTGGAATGCACTGTGATATACTTTGGAACTGTGGCTCTTCAGCTGTTTGTACTACTCCTCCTATAATCAAAGAAAAAAAAATAGAAAAAGCCCTGATTTATCAAAGAACTGTGAAACAAAAAACTATTTATTGCAACCGGTGGGCCTGGTTATTGTCTCCATCACCTGCCGGCCACTTTATCTGCACTCCTGCCTTGCACCCAGCCAAACCTCCTCCATCAAGGGCACCCCAACTACCACCAGGTAGGAGTCCTAACACCAGGGCCAGGGTGTTCCATTCACTGCACGGTTTCAGGGAACGCCAGAGGAAGGACTGTTACCGGGGACTGTGAGTACTACTACCACCACTATAGCCACTACCAGTCCTCCCATCCTCCCCTCAGCTCTCCGGAGCATCAAGTGAATGAAAGTGTATGCATCGGTTTGGTATAGTAGGTACTTTTGCTGGGGTCAGCTAAACATTCCCTAATCTCGGCACAAGTGCTTCACACCGTATATTGCCCTGCCAAAGTGGAGCACTCGCCATTAGAATAGCGACCCAAGCCAGTCCTCATACGTAAACCCTATACTAACAACACCCTAACTCTAGAAAGACCATATGCGCTCCTCCTCCGAGGCCTTTTACCAGGGTCAAAACTAAATATTGATCATCAAATGGATAAGGTGGGTCCCATAAGTTCTAGAAAGAATATGACAGTGTAATAAAGGACACCTAAAACTTAATATTTATTTATAATATTTTAAAACCTGGAACCAAAAACCCAGGATACAATAACCACAACAGAGAAAACTACACGATCCTGTCCTCCTGTCAACGCTACCACTCACAAACTAGATAGTGTTACTAATCTAGATGACACAATCGATTAATGAGTAGGATAGGATATATAGTTAAGATATCAAAAATGTCCAGAAAAAATGTCAAAATGTGCAACATCTAAAGGTATATGAGGCGTGGTGCAGGGAGATGATCGGGGATACTGGACATAAGCAGAAAGCAGCAGGGAGTGGTAAAAAACGCAGATATGCCACTAACCCTATAAAAAACCCTGTAGGAGCCCTCACCTATCCTATGCCCGGAGTCAACCCCTGAAGGTGGGATTACTCCGTCCCCGTACCTAAGCCTACTGACCCTATTACACCCTGTATACTATCACGGTGTAGGGGGACCTAGATGTGGTCAAACTGCCTCAAATAAAGATACCACAATGCTGCTGGACATGCAAGAAAAAGTCCCGACGCGTTTCCCCCTTACAATGGGTTCCTCAGGGGGCCAATGTTAATAATGATGACATAAGGCAATACTCAAAAGATGTAAATAGGGATAAATTGATACTTAAGAAGCGATATCCATAGCCAGCCATCCAATCCCGCATTACACGTGTTCCACTCCGGCACTGATACACAGCCGGAAGAGGTTCCCTAAACGGGAACGGCAATAGGTGCTGGGGATGACTCCGCAGATGACAGGAGCTTTTACCAGGGTCGACTCATCAGGAAGTTGGCAAGAGCATGGTCTATGCATCAGAACTTCAGAGGGACAGTCAAGCAATTGTGAGATTAGGGAACGTTTTGCCAACCCCAGAAAAAATACCTACTATACCAAACCCATGTAGATACCCATTTGTAAGCATAAGTGGAGAGTCAGCCTGGAGGAGTCAAGCATTCCTCTTGTATTCCTACTAGAAATGTTTAAATGAATTGCCATCAGTTTGCAATAAAGGTCCAACTGGGTGTTACCAACTGGGGGTGTGTCCCTGCACAGTTTGACACTATTCAATCAGCACTGCCATGAGGGACATACCCCCAACCTATATGGGTCTTTATTGGACTGCTAGCAAGTTATTTATAAAATTCTTGCAGGACTAATAAAGGAATGGTGCAACATAGTCATAGTCAATTCTGGTCCAGAATTGTTAGTGCGTGGGGAATGTACGTATGTAGTTACTAAAGCTGACATGTCAGGAGGAAACCACCAAATCTCAGTTGGACTGTATCTAGCAAGTTTGATACATGCAAGGACTATTCATTAGGAATCCTGAAGTCCGACTGGAACCTCCTTTAAATCAGTGTAAAAGTTGTTGCCCCATGATGGTGGGATTTGCCGGGAAGTCTTCTGTGTATGGCTATAGGTCTTTCATAAACTATTGATATCCTGAGCTGCCACTTCTCATGTAGAACATTTACAGACAGTAAATTATTAAAACTTCCTCGCAGGATGCCAGATTTGTTTACACTGTCATTTTATGGAGCTCTGTGGCTTCTGCATTTTAAAATTCGGAATAAATAAAATATGATTCATTCAGGGTTTTTACAAACATCTGCTAAATTGTCGACTTCAAACACGTGTGATATTTACACGTTACATGAAAGGGGTCAGCTCCGCGGCAGTGTGAGGATTCTCCTTTTGATGGAGGGGGCGTAATGATAACATGTTGTTTACCAGAGTGATCAGAGTTTTGCTGCAAGCAGTTTCTAATTTGTGTGACCTCCTGGAATATCTCTCTTTCTCTCAGAGAAACTCCTTGGTGTAAAGTAGAACTGGCTTACTTGCCCATAGAAACCGATCAGATTCCACTTTTCATTTTTCAGCGCTCCATTTGAAAATGAAAGGTGGAATCTGATTTGCTGCTATGGGCAACTAAACCAGTTCTACTTTACACCAGTTTAAAAATGGCCCCCAGAGCTTCTACAGATAGACCTAGGACCATGATATCAGTAGTGTCATTATATGTTTAGGGTTTCCATTCACATATATATATTCTGCTATATAAGAGCTTTTTTTTTTTTTTTTTTTGCTGGACAAGTTGTATGTTTTTTAATGGAGTCATTTAATTTACCATAGTTTGTACTGGAAAACAGGAAATAAAATTTTGGGGTGAAAATGAAAAAATAAAATAAAATTCCACTATGTTTTTTTTTGTTTTGTGTTTTTGAGGTCCCACAGACTTCCACCAAGCAAGATATGCCAGAACATAACTAGTGGTGACATGCAGTAACTCAATGGATCACTGCTAAAAGGGTTAACATTGTGGTCACTGCTAAAAGGGTTAATATTCAGATTCTATACTTCAAAATGTTTACTGTACTGATGATTTATGTATTGTCAAAATGTAAAGGTTATTTACAGTTGTGTTCATAATTATTCAACCCCCACTGAAATTGAGTGTTTTGGCCAGTTTGACATTGATTTTGATCATTTCAGTCATCTTGTTTACAATTAAATCAAAGAGGCACTTGTAAGTCAGACAAATATAACATAACATTTATAATGAAATAACCACAAATGTCTTTTCTGTGCTCACATCATTATCAGTTTTATTCAACCCCCAAGTGACATTCAATCTTAGTACTTAGTACAACATCCTTTTCCAGTTATAACAGCTTTTAAACGTGAAGCATAGCTTGACACAAGTGTATTGCAGCGATCTATGGGTATCTTCGCCCATTCTTCATGGGCAAAAGCCTCCACTTCAGTCTCATTCTTAGGCTTGCGCGCTGCAACTGCTTTCTTTAAGTCCCACCAGAGGTTCTCAATCGGATTTAAGTCTGGTGACTGCGATGGGCACTTCAAAATGTTCCAGCCTTTAATCTGCAACCATGCTCTAGTGGACTTGGAGGTGTGCTTGGGATCATAGTCTTGTTGAAAGGTCCAATGTCTCCCAAGCCTCAGGTTTGTGACGGACTGCATCACATTTTCATCCAATATCTCCTGGTACTGAAGAGAATTCATGGTACCTTGCACACGCTGAAGCTTCCCTGTACCTGTAGATGCAAAACAGCCCCAAAGCATGATTGACCCCCCGCCATGCTTCACAGTAGGCAAGGTGTTCTTTTCTTCATAGGCCTTGTTCTTCCCCCTCCAAACATAGCGTTGATAAATGGGCCCAAACAGTTCTAATTTTGTTTCATCAGTCCACAGAACACTATCCCAAAACTTTTGTGGTTTGTCCACATGACTTTTGGCATACTGCAGTCGACTCTTCTTATTCTTTGGAGACAGCAAGGGGGTGCGCCTGGGAGTTCTGGCATGGAGGCCTTCATTACGCAGTGTGCGCCTTATTGTCTGAGCTGAAACTTCAGTACCCGCATCTGACAAATCTTCTTTCAGTTCCTCAGCAGTCACACGGGGACTTTTCTCAACTTTGCGCTTCAGGTAGCACACAGCAGTCGAAGTCAGCATCTTCTTTCTGCAACGACCAGGTAGCGTTTCAACAGTGCCCTTTGCCTTGAATTTGCGAATGATGCTTCCTATGGTGTCTCTTGGTATGTTTAACATCTTTGCAATCTTCTTATAGCCATTGCCCTTCCTGTGAAGAGAAATCACCTCTTCTCTTGTCTTCCTGGACCATTCTCTTGACTTCACCATGTTTGTAAACACACCAGTAAATGTCTAGAAGGAGCTGAGTATCACAGTCATTTTAAATCTGCCGAATTGGTGCTTATTCTGCTTGATTGCTGCTCCTTGACATCCACAGGTGTTTTCAATACCTGATCGAAAACACTTGAATGAACCTCTGTTCTTAAGAGTGGTAGTCTTTAAGGGGTTGAATAATTGTGTCAATGAAGAAATCTGTAATGTTTCCCTGGTGTCTAGTGGGTCTATCAGAGTGTCAGCACATTGCTGACACTCTGATAGAAACCGCTGGCATCTGTGCTTGATCAGATGCCAGCCGTTTAACCCCTTCCGTACCGCGGTCCGTACGGACCGCGGTATGGAAGGGTTAACAGGGAGGGAGCTCCCTCCCTCTCCCATCGGGGGGCTGCTGTGCCTTTGCAGCCCCGGAACAGGATGGGATCGCAGAGGGAGGGGGCTCCACTCCTTCTGCTTCAATCACCCGCTGCCCTCTTATGGCAGCGGGTGATGGCTGCCATGGAGACAGGACGCTTTCAGAAGCGTCCTGTGTCCATGGTGCTGAAAGTCTGAATAGACCTGCTAAAGGTCTATTCAGACTTTGTAAAGTACAAAATACAGTACAGTGCACTATATAGTGTACTGTACTGTATTATACAGACACCAGATCCACTGGATCTTTCAGAACCAAGTGGGTCTGGGTCAAAAAATGTAAAAAGTGAAAAAAAGTAAAAATGAAAAAAAACACATATCACTGAATAAAAAAAAAAAAAAAATACACTACACATATTAGGTATCGCTGCGTCCGTAAAAATCTGCTCTATCAAAATATCACATGACTAAACTCGTCAGGTGAACGCCATAAAAAAAAAAAAAAATGGTGTAAATAAGCCATTTTTGGGCAACTTACATCACTAAAAATGTAATACAAAGCGATCAAAAAAGCGTATGCCTCCCAAAATAGTACCAATCAAACCGCCATCTCATCCCGCAAAAAATGAGCCCCTACCTAAAACAATTGGCCAAAAAATAAAAAATCTATGCTTCTCAGACTAAAACATGATTTTTTTTGTTTCAAAAATGCTTTTAGTGTTAAATGTATAAAAAAACTAAAAAGTAGACATATTGGGTATCTCCACGTCCGTAAGAATCTGCTCTATAAAAATATCACCTGACCTAACCCCTCAAGTAAAAACTGTAAAAAAATTAAATAAAAACTTTGTCAAAAAGCCATTTTTTGTCACCTTACATCACAAAAGGTGTAATAACAAGCGATCAAAAATTCATATGACCCCGAAATAGTGTCAATCTAACCGCCACCTCATCCCGCAAAAAAATGAGCCCCTACATAGGACAATCGCCCAAAAAAAAAAAAAATATGGCTCTCAAACTATGGAGACACTAAAACATGATTTATTTTTGTTTTAAAAATGATATTATTGTGTAAAACTTATATAAATAAATAAAAAGTATACATATTAGGTATTGCCACGTCCGTCACAACCTGCTCTATAAAAATAACACATGACCTAACCCCTCAGCTGAACACATCAAAAAATAATAATCAATACGGTGTCAAAAGCCATTTTTGTCACCTTACATCACAAAAAGTGTAATAGCAAGCGACCAAAATGTCATATGCACCCCAAGATAGTGCCAATCAAACCGCCATCTCATCCCGCAAAAATTGAGCCCCTACATAAGACAGTCGCCCAAAAAAAAAAAAAAATAAACTATGGCTTTCAGAATGTGGAGACACTAAAAATAATTTTGTTCAAAAATGCTTTATTATGTAAAACTGAAACAAAACCCCTAAAAGTAGTCATATTTGGTATTGTCGCGTCCGTTACAACCTGCTCTATAGAAATAGCACACAATCTAACCTGTCACTTCAACAATGTAAATAGCAAAAAATAAAAACGGTCCCAAAACAGCAATTTTTTTGCAAATTTTCCATTTTAATCCATTTTTCCAGTAACAAAGCAAGGGTTAACAGACAAACAAAACTCAATATTTATTGCCCTGATTCTCTTGTTTGCACAAACACCCCATATGTGGTCGTAAACTGCTGTATGGCCAAACGGCAGGGCGTAGAAAGAAGGGAACGCCATATGGTTTTTGGAAGGCAGATTTTGCTGGACTGGTTTTTTGACACTATGTCCCATTTGAAGCCCCCCTGATGCACCCCTACAGTAGAAAATCCAAAAAAGTGACCCCATTTTGGAAACTACGGGATAAGGTGTCAGTTTTGTTGGTACTATTTTAGGGTAAATATGATTTTTGGTTGCTCTATATTACGCTTTTTTTGAGACAAGGTAACAAAAAATAGAAATTCTGAAATTTCATCTCCATTTGCCAATAACTCTTGTGGAACACCTAAAGGGTTAACAAAGTTTGCAAAACTGGTTTTGAATACCTTGAAGGGTGTAGTTTCTTAGATGGAGTCACTTTTATGGAGTTTCTACTCTAGGGGTGCATCGGGGGGCTTCAAATGGGACATGGTGTCAAAAAAACAGTCTAGCAAAATCCACCTTCCAAAAACCATATGGCGCTCCTTTCCTTCTGCGCCCTGCAGTTTGGCCATACAGCAGTTTACGACCACATATTGGGTGTTCGTGCAAACTACAGAATCGGGGAATAAATATTAAGATTTGTTTGGCTGTTAACCCTTGCTTTGTTACTGGAAAAAATGGATTCAAAGGGAAAATTTTTCAAAAAATCGAAATTCTGAAATTTTATCTCCATTTGCCATTAACTTTTGTGGAAAACCTAAAGGGTTAATTACGTTTGTAAAATCAGTTTTAAATACCTTGAGGGGTGTAGTTTTTAGAATGGGGTAATTTTTGGGTGGTTTCTATTATGTAAGCCTCACAAAGTGACTTCAGACCTGAACTGGTCCCTAAAAAGTGGGTTTTTGAAAATTTCTGAAAAATTTCAAGATTTGCTTCTAAACTTCTAAGCCTTGTAACGTCCCCAAAAATGAAATAGCATTCCCAAAATGATCGATACATGAAGTAGACATATGGGGAATGTAAATCAATAACTTTTTTTGGTGTTATTACTATGTATTATAGAAGTAGAGAAATTGAAACTTGAAAAATTGCGAATTTTTCAAAATTTTTGGTAAATTTTGTATTTTTTTATAAATAAAAATGAAATTTTTCAACTTTATTTTACCACTGTTATGAAGTACAATATGTGACGATAAAACAATCTCAGAATGGCCTGGATAAGAAAAAGCGTTTTAAAGTTATCACCACATAAAGTGACACTGGTCAGATTTGCAAAAAATGGCCAGGTCCTTAGGGTGAAATAGGGCTGAGTCCTTAAGGGGTTAATACTGTATTACAAAAACAATTGATGTCATTTTAGCTGCATTTGGTTCTTTAAAAAGTCCTTGTAAGATTTCATTCTGAACACAATTACAAATGTACACTAAATTCCCTAAAACCCTTTACAGCATTGGGGGTTGAATAATTTTGAACACAACTGTAGGTCGGAACTAGTTCATCTGGCAGTCTTTAGTTGGTTGCTGGGAGAAGGGCCCATCCTGCCTCCCTGGATTGTAGAGGGTCTGCTGCTGAACAGGCATTAGACAACACCTGCTTTGGTGAGCTCTGTCAAGTAGGCCTGAAAGTGAAGTCTTATCCAGAAAAACACTATTCCTAAGAGTGGAAAAATGTTAGATGGCAACATTACTATTGATTGTTTTTAAAGTGAAAGAAAGCATTTAATATTTATAGAAGGTTCAAAACCATTTTAAAGGCTGTGCAGGACTGAGACTGCAAGGTAACTGCATGTTTATGGAACTTTACTGCTTTTGATAAGAGTTATTTGCCTCTGGCTCCCACCACACTTCAGAGACTCACTGGCCATCCAGATCTAAGGACTGCACTCTGCAGACTGGGAATTGCAGAAAATATATTGAGAGTTTATGTGCCTGTGGTTGATTTGAGAAGATTGGATAGTGTATCTAGAGTGTCAGGGAGGACTACTACCATTATTGCCACATCCTATATACAACCTTTGGGAGAATCCTGTTGTGTTAAATACCTGAGAAGTATGCCTGTTGTTGGCATTTCTGCTGCAACTCTGATCATTTGCTCAGTAAAGAGAGAGACTTGATTTATTCTATTTCTAACCAAACGGGCCAGGTCATTGAAACCTCCACAATCTTCTGGCTCTCTAGCTGCTCTCCTGCCTTGCCTTCTCTTCCACTGTCCTCTAACACCCAGGGCACCCCAGCCATCATCAAGCAGGGGGCAGGGGAAGAAAGGGTGCACCCCTCCCATCACTACATGCCCTGGACAGTGCCAGGGTAAGGACTGCCACTGTGGGTACTGCTAAATATATCCTATCCAACTTCAAATGGGTTGTATTCTGCTGGACCTTTGAAACCTGTTCTATCATGGGTCTATTATTGCGTCACAGCCTAAGTCGACCAGACGATCTGAAGATATTTGAAGATGCCAAATTGTCCTGAGAAAATATACATATCCCCTTTTCCTGGTTGTCAATGATTGAGTACAATTAGAGAAGTTTTTATTGGCTCACCATAGGACCACATCTTCTGCATTTGGGCTATGTGTGTGGTCATATAGCCTTAGTCTCTTCCAGATTATGATTTATTGCATGATTTTTTAGCCATTTTCCTCAAGCTGTGCCACAAAAGGAAGAATTTATTTTCTTTTATTCCAAAATCTACTGTTCTTCATTTCATGTTGTACGTTTTCAATTGACTTTTTATGTTCCCTTAAGTGTGAATGAAGTTTCCTCCAAGGTGCTTACATTGACACCTCCTTATGAATGTGTTTTGTTCATTATTTAAGTGCTAGCTTGTCATGTTCGCTACAAGTGCAGCCTGATTTAAAAAGCTGTAGTTAAATTCTGCCTGGTGAGAAGAAACCTTTTCATAGCCAGAAATTGTGTAATTTTGGTGACAACATGGAGACCGTTGGGATGCATTGGAGGGTGACAGGAAAAATACTTCACAGAGGCTTAAAATAAAACACTAGCAGCAGGGAAACCATTAATTATTAATGAATTCAGGGAATTGAAAGTTTAAACACAGCTGTAAACCCGGCAACTAAAGATCGCAGTTTACACTATTAAGAGGGTAATTTACAATGTTCAAAATATTGTCCTAAAGTCTATTATCCCCCATTAAATGCTGATTTAAAAATGTCTTTCAAGGCTCAGATTTATGCTGAATGTTTTCTCCTTTGTCTGTGGCCATGCTGTAACCATTTATTTATAAAACTTCCCAGAAGGCAGCCATATTAGAAACACACAGTTCATCCTGCAATGTCTATATAGACCAGGTACCGTACCACAGTGGGAGCAGTGAACCCTGAACTCACCAATTCCACTGTCCCTACCTACTTGTATGATTCTCCCTAGACAGTGGCCCACAAATGGTCGGTAGTCCCTTCCTAAATAAGTGCAGGGGTCTATATGGTGGGTAGGAACAGGAGGAAAAAAATAAACCGATGACAGATCAGCAGCAACAAAAACAGGCGTATGACGGAAACAGAGAAGCTGAGTCAAAACCAAGAAAGACAAAACTGAACTGAATCAGGAACAATAAATCAGAGCCAAACCGCACAGAAGTCATTGCCAGGAAAACAGAGAAAAACAGAAATAGAAAATTATGGTACAATACCAAGCCAGGGTCAAAATCAGGAAGAAACGTCAGGGTCCAAATCGTCAGGGAAAGGTCAAGGTCAGGGTCCAAATCCAGGAAGAATAACTCCAATCACAGGCAACCTGTGGCCAGCATGTAGCCTGTTTAAATAGGCCGCACCTCCTGGCCACATCATGCTCCAGGTGTCACATGACCTGTCATGTCAGTGTGCCGGAAGTGCTGGCATAGCTTCAGACTGGCTGCTGCACAAGAAACGCCAGACCTGGTTATCATGCAACTGGATGCCAGGGGCGCTGCCTGCAAGGAGAAACCATTTCTGGTTTATGGGCATTAAAGTGGCTATAGAGGGTTCAAGGGTAGCCATCGTACTCTGTTCCTGGGTGGCAAGACGTCTTTGTAACCTAAGAAGACACCAGAATTATAATAGTACATGGTTAATGTGTGTGGGGGGGGGGGGGGGGGGGGGGGGCGGAGACCCAGGAGCTTGAAGTTATTCCCAAGGGGAACAATATAAATTGTGGCATTTTGACAATCAATGCTATAAATGTTTAGAGAAGTAGTGTCAAGTTTATAAGTTATAACTAGTTGATCACTGGTAGTCGAGCTCTAGAAACACCACCTTTCCTGAGACCGTGGTCCTGTTCCCCTGTTCTGAGGAAGCAGTAAGTCGAGCATGCACCCTGACAATCCATTCATTCTCTATGGGAGTGCCAGAGATAGTTGAGCTCTGTACTCAGCACTGTACTCGGCTATCTATGGCGCTCCCATAGAGAATAAATGGTGAAGCAGGGCGCATGCTTAATCTGCCACTCCATCAGAATGAGGGAAACAGACCCAGGTTCTCCGGATCAGTGGGGGTCCCAGCGGTCGGACCACCAATGATCAGCTATTTATCTCCTATCCTGTGGAGATCTTATCCTGCCATTTTTATTTCTTTTTTCCAGGGTCATTTTAAATTCATACTCAGTCCCTGCTGGGCCTCAATGCAAAATTTGTGCCAGCACTCCATCTTAGAGATGTCTGCGAATGTTCACGAACGGGCGAACCGGGCGAACCGCCATAGACTTCAATAGGCAGGCGAATTTTAAAACCCACAGAGACTCCTTCTGGTCACAATAGTGATGAAAAAGTTGTTTCAAGGGGACTAACACCTGGACTGTGGCATGCCGGAGGGGGATCCATGGCAAAACTCCCATGGAAAATTACGTAGTTGACGCAGAGTTAGGTTTTAATCCATAAAGGGCATAAATCATCTAACATTCCTAAATTGTTTGGAATAACGTGCTTTAAAACATCCAGTTGTATGTATACGATCAGGTATGATGTTGTAATGATCAGGTAGTGTAAGGGTTATGCCCGCTTCACAGTGACAGACCAAACTCTGACAGACCAAACTCTCCATTTAACGCACCACAAATAACCGCATACAGTCCATTTGCACAACCGCAAACTCCCCATTTGCACAAGGTTGGATACCAAGCTAGCCATGTCCCGTTCCTTGTCCTCACTGACGTCATTGAAGGTCTCTTCCTCCACCCAGCCACGTACAACACCAAGGGTCCCCGAAAGGTGACAACAAGCCCCCTGGGACGCCTGCTGTGGTTGGTCTTCCACCTCCTCAAAGCCACCTTCCTCCTCTGACTCTTCTTCTTCAGACTCCTCTCTCTGCGTTGCCACAGGTCCAGCAATCGACGATGACAAGGCTGCTTCTGGTGGTGATGGTGACTAGTGTTGAGCGCGAATATTCGAATAGCGAATTTTTTTAGGGAATATTGGCACTTCGCTAATTCGCGAATATTTCGAACATAGCGCTATAAATTCGCTATTTCGAATATTCTTTTTTTTTTGTTTTTTTTTTGTTATATTTTTTCTTTCCCACTTCCCAAAAGTAGTTCTTACCTGTCCTGAGGATTCCTGGCTTCCTGGCTGCTCCAGTCAGTGCCCGTTGCCGCTTCTGCCAACTTCCGTGCTCATGGAGCGTCCCAATCACCATGGGAACGTCTCCATACTAGAATGTACTGTCGGATTTGAGAATTACATTGAAATCGCAATGTGATTAATTCAAGTTATATTAATCGCATTGCGATTACAACTTGGCACTGCTATATTACATATTCGTTAACTTCATTAATTCTAGCAAGCTGACCCATTATAAACCCAGCTCTAAGTTGAAATCGCAATGCAATTAATATAACTTGAAGTAATCGCATTGCAATTTCAACTTAGCACTGCTGCTATATTCCATATTCGTTAATTCTAGCCTAATATGTAAGATAGCAGTGCTAAGTTGTAATCGCAATGCGATTAATATAACTTGAATTAATCGCATTGCGATTTCAACAGACATGGTTTACTATGGTTGCTAAAACGAAGATGGAGAATACTTCGTTATCTTCGTTTTGAGGAATATGACGAATACATTGCATCAACTGCACCCCAGAAGTAGCCTCTACTTCTGAAAGGTTGCCATGAGGATTTGAACTCACAACCTTTTACATCAGAGGCAAGAACACTAACCACTGAGCTATGGAGCCCAATGGTAAACTGTGCTAGAAAAGTATTAGGTATTCATATACAGCAGAAGTATAATTTTATATATATCTTTTTTTCGGTAATTGTAAAAAAAATGTATGACACAAAATAAATGTGTAATTACTATATATATGGAGCTGCCAGAAGGCCATAGGAAGGCCATTGAAGTGGCATATCTCACCCAGAGAAAGCTGGGTGAGAACAAGAAAGGTTGGGAAATTAGTTTTTCCCACTGTCTGCAGCAGTCAGGCTGGTGATGGGGATAATTATCAGCCAGCTGAGGAGCTTGGATTAATGTGGGTTGAGATTCTCAATCAGGGCTCCCAGTCTGGGAAAGGAGCAGGCTGTGTCAAGGCCTGTGGGAGCCGGGACCCTCTAACCCTGTGTGTAGGGTAAGCACTGGTGATGTGTCTTGGGGAGCTGGGTGGTAGGCCCGGATCCTGATAGAGAGGGAAAGACTGTTTAGTCAGTGGCCAGACGGCCAAGGATTTATTTTTATGATTTTGTTGTACTGCTGTGATGACAATAAAGCTGGTCGTGGCCAGTTTGCACCCGAATCTACAGTGGTGGAGTGGCTTCTTGATGTGTGCCAACCGTCTAAGGCGTTAAGACGGCGATCTGGAAGAGGTAAATGTCCCCGAGTTGTTACAATATATATATATATATATATATATATATATATATATAGTAATTACACATTTATTTCTTTATTTAATCATACTTCTGCTGTATAGGAATACCTAATACATGATAAACTACTATGAGGTTTTTCCAACACAGTTTAGCATTGAGCTTCATAGCTCAGTTGTTAGGATTTTTGCCTCTGATGTAAAAGGTTGTGAGTTCGAATCCTGGTGGAAACCTTTTAGAAATAGAAGTATGATAAAATGTATTTATACTTCTGATCTCTCTCTCTCTCTCTCTCTCTCTCTATATATATATATATATATATATATATAAATGTATTATATATGGGAAACTATTACTGAGGTTTTTAGCCATAATATTAGTACAGCAGGTTAATATAAAGCTCTGATGGGGGGATGTGTGGATGACACTGATGAGGGGGATGTTTGCAGGACACTGATGGGGGATGTGTGCAGGACACTAATGGGGTTTGTGTGGAGGACACTGATGGGGGGATGTGTGCAGGACACTGATAGGGGGATTTGTGCAGGACACTGATGGGGGTCTGTGTGGGGACACTGATGGGGGTATGTGTGGGAGACACTGATGGGGGTGTGTGTGCAGGACACTGATGGGGTATGTGTGGGGGACACTGATGGTGGTGTGTGTGGAGGACACTCATGGGGGGATATGTGCAGGACACTGATGGGTGATGTGTGGGGGATACTGATGGTGGTGTGTGTGGAGGACACTGATGGGGGATGTATGCAGGACACTGATGGGGGGATGTGTGGATGACACTGATGGGGGGATGTGTGCAGGACACTTATGGGGGATGTGTGCAGGACACTGATGGGGGGATGTGTGCAGAACACTGATGGGGGGATTTGTGGAGGACACTGATGGAGGTATGTGTGGGGGACACTGATGGGGGTATGTGTGGGGGACACTGATGGGGCTATGTGTGGGGGACACTGATTGGGGTGTTTGTGGATGACACTGATGGGGTATGTGGGGGGGACACTGATGGGGGTATGTGTGGGAGACACTGATGGGGGTATGTGTGGAGGACACTGATGGGGGATGTGTGCAGGACACTGATGGGGTATGTGTGGGGGACACTGATGGGGTATGTGTGGGGGACACTGATGGGGGTGTGTGTGGAGGACACTGATGGGGGGATGTGTGCAGGACACTGATGGGGGATGTGTGGGGGATACTGATGGGGGTGTGTGTGGAGGACACTGATGGGGGAAGTGTGCAGGACACTGATAGGGATGTATGCAGGACACTGATGGAGGGATGTGTGGAGGACACTGACGGGGGGATCTGTGCAGGACACTGATGGGGGATGTGTGGAGGACACTGATGGGAGATGTGTGGAGGACACTGATGGGGGTATGCGTTGAGAACACTGATGGGGGGATGTGTGGAAGACACTGATGGGGATGTGTGGATGACACTGATGGGGGGATGTGTGTATGACACTTAGTAGGGATGTGTGGGTGACACTGATAGGGGGGAATGTGTGGATGACACTTAGGGGGGATGTGTGGATGATACTTAGGGGGGATCTAGGGAGGGGTGTGGGGATGTTGGGATGGGAGGTCCTGGAGGGGTGTTTGGGTGGAAGCTCTGGAAGGGGTGGGAGGTCCGATAGGTATGTGGGGGTGGGAGATCTGGGAGGGGGGGGGGCATAAAATGTTTTACCTATGGGGTGGGGGGGGCATACATTTTTTTTCAGGCAACTGAAATTATATTAAAGGGTAAAAATTAAATTACTTTTTTATTTTCAAGGTACTGTGCCACTCGATATGAGTGGTGGGCACTGGCAGTGAGCACAGTACAGTCTGTGTGGGCCTGACACACACTGGCAGGCAACTGAAATTATAATAAAGGGTAAAAATTAAATGACTTTTTTTTATCTGCAAGGTACTGTGCCACCCTTTATGAGTGGTGTGCACACAGTACAGTCTGTGGGCCTGCGGCCTCTCAGACACGGGCAGGCAACTGCAATATAATATATATATAATAAAAAAAAAAAAGCAGACTGATGTACCAGCCTGGAACTGTTCGCCGCCGAATAGTTCGGGAAATCTCTACTCCATGTACCATGTTTTAATATTGGAGTTTTTTTATGTAGTGGAGTAGCCTCCTCAGTTACTGGTCCCCGGATATGACTTCCAACTCTGTTCAGTAATAGCAGTGCCCCAGTTCCTGTTGTGCAATGCTACATTATTGTGGAGGCCATGTTATAGTGTCTATTTGCTGTAGTTTTTCATAGTAAGTATTTGAGATTTTCCTAACACAAGTCGACATATTTTGATGCATATGTTGTTTTATCTCCAGTAAGAAATTTCTCGGTAACGATGCTGTTCATGTAATAACATCTGAGTTGTCTCTAAAACAATTTGATCACCTGTGAAGACTCTAAGCCGTCTGCCTTGTTCTTCTCACATCTCTATTACAACAGATGGCGCAGACATCAGTTTCATTGCTCCAAAGGCTGATGTTCTTTTCAAACTTAAACATTTAGAATTGCTCATATAATCATCTTTTATATCCCTAAGACATTTTTTGCAGTACATGAGAAAAGATAATGTATAAAAAAGAAAATGTAATCTTATTGTATTCCTTTGATAGAGGCTGGCAGCACTAAGACTGCATGTTAAGTGAAGGTACAGTATGTCTGCAGCATGCAACAATTTGTCTTTTAAAGGAGTAGTCACATCACAGATAACCTCTTTTATAAAAGAGGCTACAAGGTGACGATTTAGGGGGAGTTCATACCACTGTTTCATTTTCCGTTCTTCTGATCCTTCAGAAGAGCAGAAAAAAAATGGATCCTGTATTTTAGGCATCGGTTCTGCGCATTTTGCATCCGTCTTCACCATTTCCATCTGAAATCCGTTATTTTGGATGGGAAAAAAAAACCACTGCACTATTTTTCAGTCTAAAAAACAGATCTCAGACAAAAATGGCTAAAACTGAGTTCACATCACCATTTAATTTTCGGTTCTGATCCGTCAGAAGAGCAGGAAAGAAAATGGATCCTAAGCATCCGTTATGCACATTTTGCAACCATTTTAGCCATTTTTGTCTGAAATCTGTAACTTTAGATGGAAAAAAAGCACTGCACTTCTTTCAGTGTAAAAAAACGGATCTCTGACGGAAATGGCTAAAACGGATGCAAAATGTGCATAACGGATGCTCAGGATCATTTTTTTTCTATATTTTTTAGTTCTTCTGATGGATTAGAAGAACGGAAACATAACGGTAATGTGAACTGCCCCTTACCAGTTTCTGTCAGCTGGTTATTTTGCCTGTAGTGACCACTACAGGGGAAATGTAGCATTGCCCTATAGGCAATAAGGCCCATTGAGCTGTATAAATCTTGTTATTTTTTATGTAGTGACCATAACAGCAATAGCAAATGATATAGCATATCAGTCTGAGTGAGCTATTGTGTATCATGGCAATACCGAGGTTGGAAAGATGCAAGTACAGTCCACAGAATGGACCGTAATGTGTATCACACGTTTTTTTTTCATTGAGGTTTCTTTTCTTTATAGGAAACGCTGCTCTGGATTTTGGTTAATCTGCTCAGATTCTTATGACATATTGTTGAGGCTTATACCGAGACATCTGTATCTCTGCACAGGCATAGAGGATTAGTGAGGGCTTTAAAATGTTACTGGGTAATTTCAATTGAAACTGTATACACAATGGATCGGAAATCAAGGCCCATCTTTAGTATTCTCTTTTGTATAGTTAGGACTTAAATGTAATCCTCGTCCATGTATGTTCCTTCTTCTACCTTTCTACCTTCAACCTTAGAGACTGTGAGTTTTGTTCTAGTTGAGGATCATGTCTTAGATATGATCTTCATAATAGAGTAGACAATACATTCGCTGGACCTTTTGACCACTGCTTGTTTACTAGGTTATGTGTGGCAAAAGGACAGGAAGCTCAGTCAAGTACTAAAACTTTTGTAACTGTAATATGGCTGTGGGCTGGTTCCCCGTTGATAGTTGACCCCAGAAGTGCACACATGCTTGAAAAAGGGCCGTATGACCTTAAGGCCCGAAATTCTGCTATAATACTGATGTACTATTCATGGCCGTATAAATAAATAGACTTATGTTAAACTGTAAAAAGTGTGCCATCAGATTTTATTCATCTATGAAATACTGAAATCACTGGTGGCGAGGGACAAGCATATAAATAGGTCACATGACCTGTGATGTCATTGTGCCAGAAGTGCCGGATTAGCTTCAGATTGGCTCCTGCACAGGAAATGCCCATCCTAGTTACCATGCAAGTGAACGCCAATGACGCTGCCTGCAGGGAACATGCCAGCTGGGCCTGGGGCTTGACACCAGGGGTACAAAACCATCTCTGGTTCATGAGCATGGAAGTGGCTATAGAGGGTTCAACGGTAGCCATCATACTATTTTCCTGGGTGGGAAGACCACTTTGTCACCTAAGAAGACACCAGAATTATAATAGTTCATGGTCAGTGGGGGGCCCTGTTCAAGATTTTGCATTAAGACCCAGGAGCTTGAAGTTATTCCTAAGGGGAACAATATAAATTGTAGCATTTTGACAATCAATGCTATAAATGTCAAGTTTATAAGTTATAACTAGTTGATCATTGGTAGTCGACCGCTGGAAACACCACCTTTCTTGAGACCGTGGTTCTGTTCCCCTGTTCTGATGAAGCAACAAGTCGAGCATGCACCCTGACACTCCAATCATTCTCTATGGGAGTGCCGGAGATAGTTGAGCTCTGTACTCTGCACTGTACTCGGCTATCTACAGCTCTCCCATAGAGAATAAATTGAGCAGCAGGTTGCATGCTCAATCTGCCACTCCATCAGAATTGGGGGAATGGGACCCATGTTCTCGGGATCAGTGGGGGTCCCAGCAGTTCAGACCCCTAACGATTAGCTATTTATCTCCTATCCTGTGGAGATCCTATCAGGACATTTTTATTTCTTTTTTCCAGGGCCATTCCTTGCTGGGCCTCAATGCCCTGGCAGACCAAGTGGCCAAAGAGGCAGCATTACTCCCATTGATGGTAGCTGCCCAATCAGCTCTGGCTGGAGTTGACTTAGAATTGTTACAGACCTTCCAGAACCAGACATCCACTCAGGATGGAGTTGCCACACAAGGTAAAGGAGGGCTGTATCTTGATTTAAAACCTGGAGACTGCATGGTGGTAAAGAGACGCATCAGTAATTTTTAGAACCGAGATATAGCGAGTCAGCCCAAATACATCTCACTACAGCCACCTCCGCAAAGCTCAAAGGCAAAGACACTTGAATCCATCACCACTGCCAAAGGATCTGGAACCTTGTAGCCAAGCATGATATAACCATTGAAAGTGTGCTTGTTGGGACTGGCCATGTTTCCACCATGGACTCAGTCTCCAAATAAGATGTTATATAACATTTGGGACAATAAGGTTGTCAACCATCATCCAGTTCTAGTAAATGTATAAATTTGGAAGGCTGGATTTGGGAAATACTACAGGTCGTATTTTAGGTTTTACTTTGTAGCTTGTTGATATATATATCTTTGTAAAATTTTTGTTTTGGCTTATTCCTAAACTATGCAAAAAGGCTAAGTATGTAGTATAATATGATCCAGGTCTGCAGAACGAGAAGCTGGTATGCTGTTGACAATACATACAGAACACAGCTGTCACTGTGGGGTGTGGGGGAAAACTCCCCACTGTATAACGTAGGAAAACGGGGAAGCAGCTAAGCCAGGACACTGGGTAAAGGGGAGCAGGTCACCTCCTAACGCCACCCTCATCCAATCCCTGACCTCCTAACTGTATGAGTCGGCCGCGAAGGTAGGGGGGTTCATACTCTGTAACCTGAATCCTTCTGACCCTAACGATCCCTGAAATAGGAGTAAGGAATCAGAGATGACCTGTTCATCCCAAACGTGGATGGACAGGAGTCTCCACCAGCCTAGCTGCAAGGACACAGAAGAGACTGTATACAGTAACTGGATTGGCAGGTAAGCACACAATACACCACACTTACCTGCCGCAGCAACACCAACTGGAACCCGAGCAAGAGTACTAGAGCCCACACACATACAAGACACAGTACACACAATCACACTAAGGTATCCAGCACACCAGTTACTGCCTGGAAACCCCCATGCAAACAAGACGCATGGTGGCCCCAGGCAGAGCAGCATACAGACTTGTGGTTCACCCCACTGGGAAACCATGGACCCCACTTCTGCAGGCACAACACACAGGGGTAAATGTCAATCATCCATGCTGATCACAAACACTACAACGACCAGACATGGAACACCAGACTAGACAAAAACAACAAATCCTCAACATAAACCACACCAAACAAGATAACAGGTGAGGAAGAGAAAGAAGACAAAGGGTGACAAACGATGTTCAACTAGGATATCCTCACACTGGACAGATTACATATCCAGAGAGGAGCAGAGCTCCTTCACTTATAAAGACAGACAACCATGTGACCTCAGGCTCACCAGTATAAGAGCCTTGAGGCCACACCCAGCTCCACCTAGCACCCAACTTGACCCCGAACACACCAGGATGGGAAAGAACACAAAACTTAAAGGAGAAGTGTCCAAACATGCTAAAACAACATGTTGCTACCGGCAACAAGCATGCACGGGAAAAGTGTCATGGTCCACTACACCAGACCATGACAAGCCGTGACAACAGCTCAATGAATGCGGATGAGTGAACCTGTGGAAGTTTGGGTTTGCTGGGTACAGCCGATCTACACATCAAAGTTGGGTTCGGGAACCGAACTTGCCCCCGGACCTGAACCCCATTGAAGGCAATGGGGACCCTAACTTCATTTTAATATTTTTCATTATAACATGGTTATATAGTTATATACAGTGCAAAAGTATTTTCACCCCTTGACTTTTTTTGTGTTTTGTTACAATACAGCCTTAAGGCCCCTTTCACACGGGCGTTGCGGATTGGGGCCAGATAGGGGCGGGTGCGTGGCGGGGAAATGAACTGTGCACGCAGTTTTGACTGCGATTGCGCTGCGTGGATCCCTTTTTTTCCACGCGAGTACAATGCAGTTTGCACGTGCGTGAGAAAAAACTGAATGTGGTACCCAGACCCGAACTTCTTCAATGAAGTTCGGGTTTGTGTTAGTTGAAATGTAGATTGTATTATTTTCCCTTATAACATGGTTATAATGGAAAATAATAGCATTCTTAATACAGAATGCTTAGTAAAATGTGGGTTGAGGGGGTTAAAGAAAATTTTTTTTTTTAACTTGCCACTTCCACTTGTTCGCGCAGCGTGGCTGTTCTTCTGCCTTTGGTTGAGGACCTGGGAGGCAAAGGACCTTTGCTGATATCACTGCGCTCGTCACAAGGTCCATCACATGGTCCATCACCATGGTGATGGACCATGTGACCAGCACAGTGACGTCACCAAAGGTCCTTTGCCTTCCAGATCCTCAACTAAAGGCAGAAGAACAGCTGGGCTGTGCAAGCAAGTGGAAGAGGTGAGTTGAATTTTTATTTTTTACCCCCTCAACCCACATTTTACTAAGCATTCTGTATTAAGAATGCTATTATTTTTCCTTATAACCATGTTATAAGGGAAAATAATACAATGAATAGACGTTTATCACCTAGAAACCATGCGTGAAAATCGCACCGCATCTGCACTTGCTTGCGGATGTTTGCGATTTTCACGCAGACCCATTAATTTCTATGGGGCCTGCGTTGCGTGAAAAACGCAGAATATAGAGCATGCTGCGATTTTCACGCAACGCAAAAGTGATGCGTGAAAATCACCCCTTATGTGCACAGCCCCATAGAAATGAATGGGTCCGGATTCAGTGCGGGTGCAATGCATTCACCTCACGCATTGCACCCGTGCGGAATACTCGCCCGTGTGAAAGGGGCCTAAGTTCAATGTTTTGTTAATCTGAATTTTATGTGATGGATCAGAACACAATAGTCTAAATTGGTGAAGTGAAATGAGAAAAATATATAAATAAAACTATTGTTTAGAAATAGAAAACTGGCATGTGCGTATGTATTCACCCACTTAGGAAGCCCATAAAAAGATCTGGTGCAACCAATTACCTTTAGAAATCACATAATTAGTGAAATGATGTCCACCTGTGTGCAATCTTAGTGTCACATGATCTGTTATTACATATACACACCCTTTTTGAAAGGCCCCAGAGGCTGCAACACCCAATCAAGAGGCATCACTCACTAACCAAACACTGCCATGAAGACCAAGGAACTCTCCAAACAAGTAATGGACAATGTTGTTGAGAAGTATAAGCCGGGGTAAGGTTATAAAAAAATATCCAAATCTTTGATGATTCCCAGGAGCACCATCAAATCTATCATAACCAAAAGGAAAGAACATGGCACAACAGCAAACCTGCCAAGAGACGGCCGCCCACCAAAACCCACGGACCGGGCAAGGAGGGTATTAATCTGAGAGGCAGCACAGAGACCTAAGGTAACCCTGGAGGAGCTGTAGAGTTCCACAGCCGCGACTGGGCAACTGGTCAGAGTTGAGGGAAAGATGGATGGTGCTGAATACAGGGATATTCTCGAGCAAAACCTGAACCACTTTGAGCGTGATTTGAGGCTAGGACGGAGGTTCACCTTTCAGCAGGACAATGACCCCAAACACACTACTAAAGCACCACTTGACGGGTTTAAGGGGAAACATGTAAATGTGTTGGAATGGCCTAGTCAAAGCCCAGATCCCAATCCAATGGAAAATCTGTGGTCAGACTTAAAGATTGCTGTTCACAAGCACAAACCATCCAACTTGAAGTAGATGGAGCAGTTTTGCAAGGAGGAATGGGCAAAAATCCCAGTGGTAAGATGTGGCAAGCTCATAACGACTTATCCAAAGTGACTTGGAGCTGTGATTGCCGCAAAAGGTGGCTCTACAAAGTCTTGACTTTAGGAGGGTGAATAGTTATGCACATTTTCTTTTTCTGTTATTTAGTCCTATTTGTTGTTTGCTTCACAATAAAAAAAAAAAAAAAAAAACATCTTCAAAGTTGTGCGCATGTTCTGTAAATTAAATGATGCAAATCCTCAAACAATTAATGTTATTTCCAGGTTGTTTCTTCTGTCTTCACTGAACAGGACCTGCCAAAGGACTTGTGATATGCGTAATGACATCACCACGTGGGAAAGCATGGTGACGTCATCGCTCACATCGCAGGTCCTTTGGCAGATCCTGTTCAGTGAAGATAGAAGCTCCTGCAGTGCGATCAAGTGGGTGAGGTGATGTCACGACTGTGACTGATCCAGATAGGTCTGGGAAGAGAAGGTCGCAGCGGCTTGCTACTCGCGATAGCTTGTGAGTTTGCTCCATGGTTCAGGGTATGTCATCCGGGTTTTGCCTTGTGAACCTTTTTGTCCTGACTGGGAGTTTGTAGGCATTCTTCTCAGGTGAGTGCTGTCTGCCACTCCCAGCTACTATATTAGTTTCAGTTTCACTTGCAGTCATTGCCAGATATAGACCTTACTTCCAGTGCTATTCTGACCTTTGAAGGAGATCGTTTGACGGTATTGCTGTGGAGCTCTTGTCTGGCGTGGACTGTCGTTATTGGGATCATCTTCTCTGCTCGTGACTGGATAAGTCTATCTCTGCTGGAGATTGTTTGTTTGTTGCTGTCTTCCCCTGTTGTTCTCCTAGACATGAGTGATGGTGACTAGTGCTCCCATCTGCCTTTCCCTAGTCTAGTCTTCTGAGGGTGACTCAGGGTTTAGGCATCCTGCTCGCCGCACGGGTTCACACCCCGTCTAGGGTATCAGGGCAGACAGGTGCCAGCTTAGGGTTTGTCAGGGGTGGCCGTTCTATTTCCCATCCGTAGATAAGGGTCCCCCTTCCCCTCCGTCTGGTGCGACACGACTGCTGCTGGGATAGCGGTCGTGACAGGTGAGTTGTTTTTTGATTTTTTTTAACCCCCTAAATTGCCATATTGTTTTGCATTCTGTCTTAATAATGCTATTATTTTCAGATATAACCATGGTATAAAGGAAAATAGCAAAATCACCCAAACACCGAAGCTGGACTTCAGTGAAAAACTTTGCAGTTCGGGTTCGCTCATCCCTAATCTCACACATCCCCTTTCGAGTTCATAAGTTGTGTCTATAGGATGGTTCAAACTGGACAAGACTAGTTCATACTGGGGGCCAGGAGTAGTGTTGAGCGAGCATGCTCGGCTGAACTGGTGTTCGACTCAAGCATCGCAATGCTCGGCCGAATGCTGTGTGTGCTCGAGCCAGTGTATTTAAATCTAATTTAGCCTCTATTTCTGAAAAGTTTCTGTAGGGATTTGAACTCAAAAACTTCTACATTAAAGGCACAGACCTTAACCACTGAGCTATAAAGCTGAAAGATAAACTGTGTCAGAAAGACCTCATAGTAGTTTGACATGTAGTAAGTATTCCTATACAGCAGAAGTATAAATCCAGGAAGAAACTTTTCAGAAATAGAGGCTACATTTGAATATATATATATATATATATATATATATATATCTTTGAAAAAAAAGCCAGCAGCACTCCAGTATCATCCAAAAAGTGAAGAAAGTTAATTCACCCATTTGTCAAATAATAGCAACGTTTCAACCGCTTATTGCGGTCTTTCTCAAGCTGTGTGTAGATGTGTTCACATACTGATATATAAAGGTGAAGCAATTCATTACAATAATGAATCCAATTAAAACCAGAAACATCATAATTCATATATAGGTGCATATATCATACCTTTATCATGGTCAATCAATTCATCTTGACAAAAAATTAGAAAATAAAGTGCTAGTACTTTGTGCAACCGGCAGTTTACATATAAAGTGCATGATGCAATATAATTGATAATAAACAGTGCACAAGTGTTATCAATGTGTCCCATATTGATTAAAAACTTGCAAGTCGGCGTTGCATTAACTGTAAATGGCAATGGATAGCCCAGTCCCGGCGGCGTCCACATTCCACTCAGGCACATGCGCAGTATGACGCATTCGCTCGTGATCAACCAAACGTAACTAGCAGTACGTCACTGCATTGGAAAAAAACACATCAAAGATGGCCAGTCTTGCCAGGATGTGTGCACATATCAAAGCACTAATTCCATCCCACATGAGATCACATGATATGTGGTCACATGACGCAGATCGCAAAATAGCTGAAATACACTCATACATTAGGGGTTATAATGAGGTACAGAGGACACTGACCAAGTTATCGGCCACTGATAGTAAATAGCGTGGGAGTGGCCATCAATCACTGCAGCGAAATGTCCGCATTATACCAATATCCTCCAATATCAAAGTAGTTTACCATATAATCTATTGTGTCCCTCAGCACAGGACT
Organism: Bufotes viridis; assembly: GCA_033119425.1. NCBI lineage: Eukaryota > Metazoa > Chordata > Amphibia > Anura > Bufonidae > Bufotes > Bufotes viridis. The sequence goes on along the minus strand of CM065592.1, from coordinate 465,172,101 downwards.
AACCGATCACTCAGTCAGACCAGCGCTGTAGAAGGGTCTCACAGATGTTGCTATGGGTTACCATATCAAACCGTCTGTATCCATACCAAAAGACACCAGATCAGTGATGGTCTAATATATTTCAAACGTACATGAATTTTTAACTATTAAAGCTAATGCGGTCTGCAGCATGATACAATTATATAGAATATACCAAAGTAAAGCAAAGAAATAACACGGCCATCTTTGTATTAAAAATAGCTAATATATAAGAATACAGAAGGTGGATAGCAAATCCGAGATTCCGGTGCTCCAATTGTCATTCAGAATGCAAGTCGAAGTTGAAGCTTGTAGAAAAATCAAAAAATACAAAAATAGTTTTTTACTGCTGATAAGGGTGGTGGGGTTGTGGTCATGGACACCATGAATTACGTGCAGGAGATCCGAAGTCAGTAAAATGACACCCAGGTGTACAGGCAAGTCACACTGGACCCCAAATTTGGTCTTTTACATGAATTACATGATATTTTAAACCAGGCCCTTGTGGCTGGTATTATTGATGACAAACTTTTTACATATTTGTAGTGTGACAAACCCTGCACACCTATATTGTACACCCTTCCCAAGATTCACAAGAGCTTGGAGTCCCCCCTCCCCCCTGGACGTCCTATCGTGTCAGGGAGGGGCTCCTTGTTCTGTAATGTAGCAATTTCTTTGGACAAAATTTTACATAATTTTGCTATTACTGCTAAGTCTTACATTAGGGATACAGGAGATTTTTTCTCTAAAATTAGGGGTCTCTGTGTGCCTGGGGGGGGGGCTGTCCTTGTTTCATTTGACATGTGCAGTTTGTACACGTCGATTGATCATGAGCTGGGCCTTCAGGCAGTACAGAGGTGTTTAAGACGATCCAAGTATACTAAAGAATGTCAGAATTTCATCTTAATGCTATTGCGTTTTTTATTGACTAGGAATTACTTTTTATTCCAAGATGATTTTTTCGTACAGTTATGTGGAACTGCGATGGGGTCCAACGTGGTGCCGACGTATGCTAACATCTACATGTCCCACCTGGAGGAGTCGTTTGTGTATGGCAGCCGCCACTTCAGACATGTTCTGGGGTGGTGGCGCTATATTGACGACATCTTCCTGGTGTGGACCGGCGCCGCGTTGGACCTCTTCGCTTTACACGCATATTTGAACGAAATAGACCCCACAGTGAAATTTACGATTGTCCATTCAACACAGAAAATGCAATTTTTAGACACAGAGATAAGTGTGCATGAACACAGTTTAACCACTGATCTATATGTGAAGAAAACTGATAAAAATACTCTGCTGCGTTATGAGAGTCATCATCCACGCCTTATGATTAAATCTTTACCTTTTAGTCAATTTCTTCGGGTCAAAAGAATTTTGAGTGATAAACCTACTAGTGATTTACGACTTGAGTAAATGAGTAAGAAATTTACCACTCAAGGTTACCCCAAAAAACTTATTAGGGAGAGCAAATTGCGAGCGCAAACAAGCCCACAAAATGCCTCTAGGAAAAAGGTGGAATCCACCACTCGTATTCCATATGTTTCACAATATTCTGTTGATAGCCCACCAATTGCGTCTATCATCAGGAAACATTCGAGAACAATTAGAAATAGTTTTCCCCAAATTGAAGAATTCTGTACACCTCCACTTTTCTCTTACCGTAGGGGAAGGAATATTGGAGATAGGTTGGTAAGGCCAGATGTGGGTAGCAACAGAGTAAGTGTGAAATCTTTTTGTGGATCTACACGCACTGGATGCTATCCGTGTTACAGTTGCGTGAATTGTTTTCTGTTACTCAAAGGGAATTCGTTTTATAATCCACTGACACAGAAGACAATCAAAATTGAGCAATACTTAACTTGTGATTCATCCCACGTGGTCTACCTTCTGTCATGCCCATGTGACTTGTGGTATGTGGGGGAAACCACGTGGGATGTCAAAACACGACTCAATCAGCATAGATATTCTATAAGGAAAGAAAAAATCGATTCACCGGTTTATAAACATTTCAAGGAAGCAGGTCACTCTGAAAAAGACCTCAGATTCCGTATCCTAGAACAGGTACAGTTGGGCAGACGAGGTGGAGATAGGAATGCTATTCTTAAAAAATGAGAACTATTTTGTATATTCACCTTGAGAACACTCAGACCTAATGGCCTGAATGTGGATTTCAAGGTGAACTAGGGGTGGCTCTACGGGCCGGTTGCCTCTTCTCTGTTCTTCCTCCCTGGTGTAATTTTTTGTGGACATATGTAATTTGTTAATTTGTTTTGTGAATATAATATTGAGTAAAAAACTATTTTTGTATTTTTAGATTTTTCTACAAGCTTCAACTTCGACTTGCATTCTGAATGACAATTGGAGCACCACAATCTCGGATTGGCTATCCACCTTTTGTATGCTTATATATTAGCTATTTTTAATACAAAGATGGCCGTGTTATTTCTTTGCTTTACTTTGTTATATTCTATATAATTGTTTCATGCTGCAGACCGCATTAGCTTTAATAGTTTAAAATTCATGTACGTTTGAAATATATTAGACCATCACTGATCTGGTGTTTTTTGGTGTGGATACAGACGGTTTTATATGGTAACCCGTAGCAACGTCTGTGACACCCCTCTACAGCGCTGGTCTGACTGAGTGATCAGTTCGTCCTGTGCTGAAGGACACAATAGATTATATAGTCAACCACTTTGATATTGGAGGATATTGGTATGCGGACGTTTCGCTGCGGTGATCGATGGCGACGCCCGCGCTATTTACCATCAGTGGCCGATAACTTGGTCACTGTCCTCCATACCTCATTACAACCCCTAATGTATGAGTGTACTTCAGCTATTTTGTGATCTGCGCCATGTGACCACATATCATATGATCTCATGTGGGATGTAGTTAGCGCTTGGACATGCGCACACATCCTGGCACTGAAGACTGGCCATCTTTGATGTGGTGTTTTCCAATGCAGTGACGTACTGCTAGTTACGTTTGATTGATCGCAAGAGAATGCGTCATACAGCGCATGTGCCTGAGTGGAATGTGGACGCCGCCGGAACTGGGCTATCCATTGCCATTTACAGTTAATGCAACGCCGACTTGCAGGTTTTTAATCAATATGGGACACATTGATAACACTTGTGCACTGTTTATTATCAATTATATTGCATCATGCACTTTATATGTATACTGTCTTGCACAAAGTACTAGCACTTTATTTTCTAATTTTTTGTCAAGATGAATTGATTGACCATGATAAAAGGTATGATATATGCACCTATATATGAATTATGATGTTTCTGGTTTTAATTGGATTAATTATTGTAATGAATTGCTCCACTTTATATATCAGTATGTGAACACATGTACACACAGCTTGAGAAAGACCGCAATAAGCGGTTGAAACGTCGCTATTGTTTGACAAATGGGTGAATAAACCTTCTTCACTTTTTGGATGATACTGGAGTGCTGCTGGCTTTTTTTCAAAGCTATGTTATTGTGGACCTGGTGCCGGTTCGTATAGGCCTGATTTGCACCCATAAGAAAACAGTGTGCTGCTTTCTCTCTTTTCCTTCTTATATAGATATATATAACGTGAATCTCATGAGACTGGGTGAGCGTGGACTGTAGTCTGGGCAACGGGACATGCGCAGTGCTGGATACGGGACGCGGAGGATGGCACCCTCTTTTTCCACTTGCAGGTATAAGTTTCCATATGTAAATGCAACCGATTGGTTACTTTTTAATTACACTCAGGTGATCACGATCACACTTTAAATGCACTATGGCACTTTAATCGAATATTATAAGACTGGGAAGTATCCCTCTATATGTATTCACTTTCTTTATAATATATGATGTACCACTTGTTTTTTTATGCTTTATATATGGATTCTATGTATTTTATTTGTAAAAACTTGTTAATTGATCACTAATTAACCACTATGAATTGTGGGTATATAACACTGGTTTTTGACACCATTTGGTATGCTTGATAATGGTTGCAAGGAGCAGTTGAAACATTGCAATGGGATAATAAAGCGGGTCCGTTATTTGCACTGAACACTGGAGTGCTGCCTCATTTTTGAAGATTTATCTACCAAGGATTGCCAAGTCAATAGTCAGAGGAATTGCACCCCCACTTTTTTAGCTGTGCTGCTGATCTCTTTTTGTTATATGTTGGGACTTTAGTTCAGCGAGCACTGACTACTTTGGAATTTTTTTGTACACATTTGTTATGGATCCCCCCGATGTGTTCACGTATACCAGAGCAGATGAGGAGAGAATCCTGCAGGGGTTAGTAAGCAAACCCACCTTTTTATCTACCCCCACTATTGTTGACCTCAAGAAACGTTATGAAGCAGATGTTAAAAAAATCGCGTCCACGGACCTACATCTTATGACTTTGGGACAATATTATAAAGAACATAGGATCCCAAGAGGGATCCGTTCACAGTTAAAACTGAATCTATTTCCCACGGATTCAGTGTTTGCACAAAGGTTTGCACAGATCTCAAGCAAATATGCTTTTGATATTATTTTACTAAATTTGGAATATCTACAACAAGAGCTAATAGAAGCAAAAAATAGATTGCAACAGACCAAAGTAGCTCTCCAATCTATGCTTACCACAGAGGAGTGGAATCAATATGAAGACACCTGCACACATTATGTGAATAAGTTCATTAAAGAACAGGAAACAGTTAAACGAAAGAAATGGCTCCGGGACACAGACGATTACTTAAAAGGAAGGGTTTACACCTGGTAACAAGACTCCTATGAAGGACAAACTAATTCCAACCGACCGACTATGAAGAAACATCAGTCCTTTCACCAGGCTCCTAACCAACATGGACCTCCACCTAGGACATCAGGACCATCATCTTCTTTTTTTACACCAGGCCCAGCACCAAAAGAACCCGGCGGGGAGGTAGAAGACAGCACAAATGGAGGAAACTCCAAATGACAGAAAAATCAGATGACACTTCGCAAGAAGGGCAATCAATAGGGACGGATGATTTTTCTATGCAAAAACCTACTGTGGTAAATATTTCTTCTGTTTCCTTATCTGATACTCAAATGTGCTTGCTGGCTAAAGGTTTATCGTTTTGTCCATCCACAAAGGCGGACTCGTTTCAAATGAAGGTAGACCTACAACGCTTCCTACGGAACATTAAGTTGAAAATTTGGTTCTCAGACAAACCTCCCTCTAACCAGTCGGCCCTTGTAAAAACAAAATCTGAACTTACTTCCAGACAACTTGGTTTGTTGGCTGGCAGTGACTTCACACCACCAATATGTTCACATGCCCTTGAAACATTTACTCAGGCTGTTAATTATGATATGGAAAAGTTAAAAAACTCCACTGCAAATATCCCTCTACAACACCCAAATATGACTACATCTGATATGAAAACTTTACATGAACTGTGCCATGACAGCAGCCTCACAATAAAACCGGCCGACAAGGGTGGTGCGGTTATTGTCATAGACACATCATGGTATGTGGGAGAAATTTTGAGACAATTGAATGATCAGGAGGTTTATAGGGAAGTCTCTGGTGATCCAAAGTTTGACATCATTAGGAAGATCAAAAGAATATTGGACACTGCATGTGATCAGGGCATTATAGATGAAGAGCTATATAACTTTTTATTGGTAGAGCATCCACATACGCCAATTATTTATGAATTGCCCAAAATACACAAAACTCTAATAAATCCACCCGGCCGGCCCATATTGTCAGGCATTGGTTTCGCCTGCTCCAAAATCTCTATTTTTCTTGACCGTTTACTCCGCAGGTATGCTACCCAGACAAGGTCCTATATTAGGGATACAGAAGATTTTTTAGCAAAAATCTCCATGATTACACTCCCTGAAGGGTGTCTGGTGGCATCCTTTGATGTCACCAGTCTATACACTTCAATTGAACATACACGTGGAGTGAATGCGGTCGCTAGATGTTTGGGACAGAGTGAGCACTCAGCAGAAGGTTGTGAACTAATTTTGGATCTCTTGAATCTGATCCTCAGACATAATTATTTTATGTTTGGGGAGAAGTTCTTTTTACAGTTACACGGGAGCGCCATGGGGACAAATGTAGCACCAACGTATGCAAATGTCTTCATGGCGGCCATTGAGGAGGATCTCGTCTATTTGTCCCACCACTTCAGTTCAATACTGGGGTGGTGGCGATACATAGAGGACATCTTTCTCATTTGGCAAGGCGATGTGGACTCTCTGATGATGTTCCAACAATTTTTGAACCAACTGGATATTGATATAAAATTTACACTGACGTATCCAGATACACAGGTACAATTTCTAGACACTACAGTTTCCATTATAGATAACAAACTGATGACTGACATCTTTACGAAACCTACCGATTGCAACACTTTATTGCACTTTAATAGTTGTTACCCACGATCCACGATTGATGCACTACCAGGTAGTCAATTGTTACGTGTCAAAAGGATAGTACAGGACCCTGAAGGTTTACCTCTACGATATGAGCAGATGATAAATAAGTTTCGTCAAAGGGGCTATCCTTCTAAAGTTATTGATAGACAGTTAGACAAAATTCGAGCTCCACAAGGAATTATTAACACCAATTCACAGAACAAAAGCCAATGCATCCCCTTTGTTTCAACTTTCTCTGAACAAAGTAAAGATGTGTCAGCAATAATAAGGAAACATTGGTCTATCTTGAAGAGTAATTACCCGCAGATCCCCTTTTCTCGTATAGACGGACTACCAGTCTTCGAGATAAATTGGTAAACACAGACATTCCCTTTAAAAAGACAAGACAAACATACTTGGGTGTCAGAAAAACAGGCTGTTACCCATGTTTGGCATGTGTAAATTGTCCCTACCTATTGAAAGGCAATAATTTTGTACACCCCCACACAGGGGTACGATATGATATACGTCATTATTTGATATGCAATAGTACTTTTGTTGTATATGTACTGCGATGTCTCTGTGGCCTCCTCTATGTAGGGGAGACCACATGTGACATGAAAACGAGGTTAAATAACCATCGATTTACTATCAGAAAGAAAAGAACTGATCTACCTGTTCCAAAACATTTTGTTGAGAAGGGCCATACTGAAAAAGATTTAAAATGTATGATTATAGACCACGTACCTATGCTGAGACATGGTGGGGACCAGACAATGATCTTAAAACAGAGAGAATTACGGTGGATTCACCGGTTACAATCCCTAAAACCACAGGGACTCAATGTGGAGTTCTGGTTGAATCTAATGTGAGGTAGTGTTTTTGTCTCTCCCCCCCTTGCGGGATCCTTTTTCCTCCTCCGCTCTGGTATCGTGATTACCTATGGTGTTATTTATTATTTTTCTATGAACCCCTACTTTTTTTCTTTTCTTTTTAGAATATATCAAGCTCTGCACCTCAAGTGGAAATGATCGCGCCTTATAAATAATCTCCCCCCAAAAAATCTTCATTTATGCTCTTCCAAGTATATACATGATCAGAACAGTGTCAATGTGTACGGTTTATTGCAATGTATACTGGTGTGATCTATGCTGTACATGGAGGGGTTAGAGGTGACTTTGGCCTCGGGTGCGTGACACTGACATGCCGCGCCCCTTGCTGACATAACTGGGACGTGGTGATGATTGCCTATGGTAGTACGACCACAGGACCCCCCTCTGCTATACCCTCCATACATAAAAATATCCTTCTGATATGTATGAAGGTCATGTCACCATCAACAAGTTACTAAAAATTGCCATGAGATATGGAAGTATTTGTGTGGTTTTATCCAGCCACACTAATGACGCTGTTACTCATCATTTCTATTCCCTAGTTTTCTTTATAATCTTACACAGTCTTCCCGATCCATGTGTGTCACTGCCCGATACTCTGGGGCTGTGGGCGGTGCGGTTGTTTGTGGGACGCTTGCGGGTAGACCAGGTTACGGCACACGTGACTCAGTCAAGTGATTCTGTGTCGGGCTGACGCTAGGGTCTCTCCTTTCGCGCTGCTGACGTCTCCGGCGTTTGCCCGAACTGCTTGCCCGCTCACTTCCGGTCACGTGAATCTCATGTGACTGGGTGAGCGTGGACTGTAGTCTGGGCAACGGGAAATGCGCAGTGCTGGATAAGGGACGCGGAGGATGGCGCCCTCTTTTTCCACTTGCGGCTGTAAGTTTCCAACCGATTGGTTACTTTTTAATTACACTCAGGTGATCTAGATCACACTTTTAATGCACTATGGCACTTTAATCGAATATTATAAGACTGGGAAGTATCCCTCTATATGTATTCACTTTCTTTATAATATATGATGTACCACTTCCTTTTTTATGCTTTATATATGGATTCTATGTATTTTATTTGTAAAAACTTGTTAATTGATCACTAATTAACCACTATGAATTGTGGGTATATAACACTGGTTTTTGACACCATTTGGTATGCTTGATAATGGCTGCAAGGAGCAGTTGAAACGTTGCAATGGGATAATAAAGCGGGTCCGTTATTTGCACTGAACAATGGAGTGCTGCCTCATTTTTGAAGATTTATATATATATATATATATATATATATATATATGTATAAAGTTTTTAACCACTTACATATTTACATATATTAGTATTATTATTTACATATATTATTATATATTTAGAATATATATATATATATATATATATATATATGAATAGATTGGACTGCACTCCAATTCGTAATCCAAAAGTGTAAAAACTTTTATTCACCCATCGGGTGGCACAAGTGTACCTTACCACACTATATATATATATATATATATATATACATATATATATATATATATATATATATATATATGTATTATGGCTAAAAAAAATCTGTAGTAGTTTCCCAGATATTATGCATTCATATATATCAGAAGTATGATGTTATCTATCTATCTTTATAAATAGTAAAACAAAGAAAAACCGCAGCACTCCAGGCAAATTTGGGTGCAAATCCTCAAGCCTCCTCAAACCACAGGCCAGGTGGTCAAATATACAATTAGTTGTCCAAAGATCAGGCAGCACTCCAAGAATAAAGTGAAAGGTGGACCCTTTATTAACCCTTCTGCGACGTTTCAACCACACATTGTGGTCTTTATCAAGCATAAAAAATAGTGTCATTCAGCCATATATATACCCATCATGCAGTGTGCTAATTAAATAGTAATTAAACATACAAATCAATCATATTACGTGAATAAAGTCATATTCAAATGCAAAAAGCAAGGTGATACATAGAAAATTATCTTGTGTATAAATAGTACAGAATACATTGGTTAAAAAGTTACCATATCATCCAATACTGGCATATATATAGTGTAAATTGATCAGTGATGTCACACCTGTGTCATACTGTGAAATTAAAAACAATGGCTGTATCGAATTTATATCGAAAACACTTACACACACGACTAGGAGAGAAGGCGCCAATATCCGCGTCTAATAATTTACAGTGTGCATGCCTGAGAGCCTAGCAACAAGACGCACAGCCAGCCGAAGTCAGGAGACGCCCACCCCGGCACATGACACATCACGTGACCACAGTTAGTCACGCGACAGGCACAAGCCGAGACCGGCTATCGCGAGATCAGGCAAGGCCAAGCGTCAACGTTACCTAGGAGATGCCACACCAACGGGGAGGAGTCAGCCGCGGAGGGCCGGAGCACTAACAAAGCACACCGACCGTATCAGCAACAGCCCACAGCTAGCAGGGGGCGCGCAACCTAAGTGGCTAACAGGGATGGCACAAAATAGGGCAACATTGGGTACATATCAGCTATGTGACTGAGGTGCAAGACACTATCGATGTCTCACGCCACCTGTCCCAAAATCTCCCCCAATTGCTATATAGATTGTAGTGCTTATTAAGCCCAAGCCATAACATCCATAACAGTTATTTGTAAATATTGTGCCCAATGGATCCCTCATAGTAGAAATAAACGACACTTGAATCTTGGGGACTTCCTCCGAGTCACTGTGATAAGCTTTCATAGAAAATCTAAGAAAAAATAAGAAAAAATATAGATAAGTCATTTCATAAAAATTACAAAACCAAGAAAGAAATATAAATTAAATGACACCATTAATAATCTCATGCAACAGATCAAGATAAAAAGAGGCAACAGGGCTATTGGGATGCATCAAACCCTCCCAAAGTAAAAAGATGCATTAGGATCTATCCAACACTACATCACATTCCATTTGAATTCTACATTTAGACCATACGGTCTAAGGGTCTAAAGACGATGAATCCAATAAAGTTCTCTTTTTTTAAGGGTCAACGTGCGGTCTCTTTGGAGGCACATCAACCCGCACGAGTTTGTCCCTTAAGTTACTAGGACGTCTATAGGAAAGAAGAGGTGGCACTGTGAAGGCTTCAATCTGAGGGAAGTTACTTCTTAAGATAGACCAATGTTTGCATATGATGCTAGCTACAGCATTACTTTGTTCTCAATACGTGGATACAAAGGGAATGCGCTCCTTCTTGTTTGCAACTGGACAGATCTCCACTGGTAATAGTTGTTTGACCCTATCTAAATGTCTATGGACTAGTCATGTAGGGCAACCCCTCTGTTGGAACTTGTGTACCATTTGTGAGTAAAGTACAGGTAGCTTTTCTGGGTCCTGAACAATCCTTTTGACCCTAAGTAACTGACTATAGGGTAAAGGCGCAATGGTAGACCTTGGGTCGCAACTATTGTATTGCAACAAAGAGTTACAATCGGTAGGTTTAGTGTAAATATCAGTAAGTAATTTGTTGCCAACCACTGAACCCATTGTATCCAAAAATTGTACCTGGGTATCAGAAAAAGTCAATGTGAAAGAGATATCTGGGTCCATTTGGTTCAAGAATCCATGAAATAGCTCAAGTGAGGGTATATCAATATCACCATGCCAAATAAGGAAGACATCGTCTATGTATCACCAAATGGATCAAGAGGAAAGGAAGTTCACTGCAGAGCTCCTGCTCCATCACCCAAGACTACTACTAGGCCACTTACAATTCAAATCTAGACCTAATAATGGATATCTACAAGTATTACGTTGCAGCCATCCAACCTGCCTCCATACTTCCTTACTGGTGCCAGAAATTTCACTTGGAATCCTCTGCTATTGAATGTACCAAATGTTATATGCTGCACATTTCCACTGGACCGATTGCCAGGGAGCAACGGCCTGAGGGAGTACACTGTGTCACAACACATGAACAGGGCCACTACCCCTTCCATCCTCTTCACCAGCTCCTCAGGGGCTTGCTGTGCATGTTTTACACAGATAGATGGTGGCTCTCACAATCATTTACTTTGGTGGGTCCAAAAACCCATTCTATGTTATGTATAAAAGGCAACTCAGTGGCTCGGTGCAAAGTGAATCTCCTAGCCAAGCAAAATAATTACCCAACTACAGTACTTATGAACAATGGTAGCGCTGTTTCAGGAAGAACACAGTCATGTCTTTTTAATCTCAGAAATCCTCTCTAATTCCGCCTAATTGTGTATATTTTCATGGACATTTACTGTACCCATATGTAAACACTTTATGGAGGAATTGCCCTTTAAATGTAGCTAATTAAATGTTTTGCCTTTTTGGAACAATTAGTGAATCTTCCCTCTTTTATGCCCCAGCTCTCTAATTAAAACATTATCTCTATTTATCTAAATTCTGATATGTTCTAGCTGAATTTATTTTTTTAATCGTTTTTGTTAGTATTTATCATGGAATTAGAGCATATTGAAAGCAGAGGATCTGATTTTATTTAAAATGAGGGTAATTAGTCATAGATGCAATTAAAATGACATCATTTACATTCATCTTCCATTACTTAGGAATGCAGCTTTTTTGCCTAATCAATGGTTATTGTTTTATGACATTGATTAGTACATTGTGTTCAGATGTATATGAAGATGGGAAAGAAAGTTGGAGACTTTTTTTGTACCTAGGTGATTTTTTTTCTGTTTAACATTTGGTAATAGATTGGGGAATTGTGATGTAATATGGCCTAAAGTAAGGACCCTTCTATAAAAAATGTTTAATCACATATTAACAAACTATATTTGGATATTCTATGTGTTAAAAAAAAAGGTAGATGGTTGTGCAGATAAAAGTCATTCATGTATTCTCCTTCCTGTCCTGGCTCTTTAACTTCCTCTTTGTTTGGACCTTTAGCTCGGCAAACAGGCTGATTTAACTTCAGACTGTTCACTCCGATCAGAGGCAGCCCCTGCCATAGTAACTCAGTTAGAGCTTCACACATGACACTAATCAGTGCTTTTCTATGGGCATCTCGAAGGGCCCTATTAGACTGACAGATTTTCGGGCAGGACGAGCGCCAATAGGTGATGCAAGGTGAATGGAGGAGCAATGATTGCTAACACAGTCATTCCTCCCTCATTCAGTTCTATCGATCATCGTCGGCACATCCTTGTATACGCACAGACATGTGCTGTCGATAATCGGGCATCTTTCATCATGATGAAACAAGCCAATGAGCCGACAAAAGGGCAATTGCTCTTTGATTGACTGTGCAATTATACTGGCCAATTCCTGATAATTGGCCCTAATATAATACAGTTTAAAGAGGACATTTTACCTTTCCTCACATAACAATTCTGGAGCATCTATTCTTACGGCTCTATGTTGTGCCATTCCTTCATGATTTCTACTAGAAGTTATGAATGAATTGCTAGCAGTCTGCAGTAAGGGTACAGAGGGGTGGTAACAAGTTAGGCCTCTTTCACACTTGCGTTGTGAAGATCCCGCGTGCACTTCCGTCGCCGGAATGCACGCCGAATCCGGCACAACGCAAGTGAACTGAAAGCATTCGAAGACTGATCAGTCTTCAAAATGCTTTCAGTGTTACTATGGCAGCCAGGACGCTACTAGCGTCCTGGTTGCCATAGTAGCAGTGGGGAGCGGCATACTTACATTCCGTGCGGCTCCCGGGGCGCTCCTGAATGACGTCAGAGCACCCCGCGCGCATGGATCATGTGATCCATGCGATCACGTGATCTATGCACTGGGGCGCCCTGACGTCATCCTGGAGCATCCCGGAGCCGCACGGAATGTAAGTATGCCGCTCCCCGCTCCCCTACTCTTTACTATGGCAACCAGGACTTTAGCGTCCTGGCTGCCATAGTAACCATTGACAAAGCTAAACGTCGGATCCGGCGATGCGCGGAAACGACGTTTAGCTAAAGGCCGGATCCGGACTAATGCCCTTCAATGGGCATTAATTCCGGATCCGGCTTTACGGCATGTCTTCCGGATTTTTGGACGGAGACAAATCCGCAGCATGCTGCGCTTTTGTCAACGTCCAAAAAACGTTGACATACTGAACGGAAGACATCCTGATGCATCCTGAACGGATTTCTCTCCATTCAGGATGCATGGGGATAATCCTGATCAGTAGCTTTCCGTCCTAGAGACCCGAGGACGGATCTCTAGGACGGAAAGCTAAAACGCTAGTGTGAAAGAAGCCTTAGGGGGTGTCCCTGAACAATCTGACACTGGTAGCACTGACTGGATAGAGGGAGACTGTGCAGGTACACCCCCCCAACTTGTTACCACCCCTCTGTACCCTTACTGCAGACTGCTAGCAATTCATTCATAACATCTAGTTGAAATAATAAGAATACATGTTTCAGAATTGTATTGCATGAGGAATTCACAAAGCTATTAAAACAGGCATGTCAGGAGTGGTGACAGCCAGGTCCTCTTTAACAAGGCCTAAAGCCTATGAAAAGAACAATAGAGCTATCAATCAAACTGTTCTCCTAATTCTACACTTACTGTCAAAAAAAGGATTACTCTTCAGATAGCATCTTCCCCTCACAGCAGAAGAAAACAAGATAATGGATTACCTAACTATATAGAAGTTTTATCTCAGAGTTGACTGATACAGAAGGACAGCCACAAATTCAAAAGAAATGTGCTTTATATGAATATTAAACTTGGTTCTGAAAGTATCCCTTTAACCACTTCAGCCCCCCTAGCTTAAACACCCTTAATGACCACTTTTTACAATTCCGCACTACACTACTTTCACCGTTTATTGCTCCGTCATACAACTTACCACCCAAATGAATTTTACCTCCTTTTCTTCTCACTAATAGAGCTTTCATTTGGTGGTATTTCATTGCTGCTGACATTTTTACTTTTTTTGCTATTAATCAAAAATGACCGAAATTTTTTCAAAAAAATGACATTTTTCACTTTCTGTTGTAAAATTTTTCAAAAAAACGACATTTCTATATAAATTTTTCTCTAAATTTATTGTTCTACATGTCTTTGATAAAAAAAGTCCAATAAGTGTATATTTATTGGTTTGGGTAAAAGTTATAGCGTTTACAAACTATGGTGCAAAAAGTGAATTTCGGCATTTTGAAGCAGCTCTGACTTTCTGAGCACCTGTCATGTTTCTTCAGGTGCTAGAATGTCAGGATAGTATAAATACCCCCAAATGACACCATTTTAGAAAGAAGACACCCCAAAGTATTCACGGAGGGGCATGGTGAGTTCATGTATCATTTCATTTTTTTCACAAGTTAGCGGAAAATGACACTTTCTGAGAAAAAAAAAAAAAGTTTCAATTTCTGCTAACTTCTGGCAAAAAAAGAAATCTCAGACGGACTTCACTATGCCCCTCAGTGAATACCTCGGGTGTCTACTTTCCGAAATGGGGTCATTTGTGGGTGTGTTTACTGTTCTGGCATTTTGGGCGGGGCTAAATTGTGAGTCGCCATGTAAAACCTAAAGGTACTCGTTGAATTTGGGCCTTGCGCATCCAGGCTGCAAAAAAGTGTCACTCATGGTATCGCTGTACTCAGGAGAGTAGGGCAATGTGCTTTAGGGTGTATTTTTACATATACCCATGTTGGGTGAGAGAAATATCTCTGTAAATTGTCAACTTTGTATAAAATTTTTTAAAAGTTGTCGTTTACAGAGATATTTTTCACACACAGTATATGTATATATAAAATACACCCCAAAACACATTGCCCTACTTCTCCTGAGTACGGCGATACCACATGTGTGCCACTTTTTGCAGTCTGGGTGCGCAAAGGGGCCCTAAAACCAATGAGTACCTTTAGGATTTCACAGGGCATTTTACGCATTTGGATTCCAGACTTCTTCTCACGCTTTAGGGACCCCTAAAATGCCAGGACAGTATAAATACCCCACATGTGACCCCATTTTGGAAAGAAGACACCCCAAGGTATTCCGTGAGGGGTATGGTGAGTTCATGTAAAATTTTATTTTTTGTCACAAGTTAGTGGAATATGAGACTTTGTAAAAACAAAATTAAAAAAAATATATATCAATTTCCGCTAACTTGTGCCAAAAATAAAAATTCTGTGAACTCGCCATGCCCCTCACGGAATACCTTGGGGTGTCTTCTTTCCAAAATGGGGTCACATGTGGGTATTTATATTGACCTGGCATTTTAGGGGCCCTAAAGCGTGAGAATCCAAATGCGTAAAAATGGCCTCAGAAATCCTAAAGGTACTCATTGGTTTTAGGGCCCTTTGCATCTTGGCTGCAAAAGTGTCACTCATGTGGTATTGCCGTACTCAGGAGAAGTAGGGCAATGTGTTTTGGGTGTATTTTACATATACCCATGCTGCGTGTGAGAAATATCGCTGTAAACGACAACTTTTTACATTTTTTTATTCAAAGTTGTCAATTTACAGAGATATTTCTTTCACCCAACATGGGTATATGTAAAAATACACCCCAAAACACATTGCCCCACTTCTCCTGAGTACGGCCATACCACATGAGTGACATTTTTTTGCAGCCAAGATGCGCAAAGGGGCCCTAAAACCAATGAGTACCTTTTAGGAGGGCATTTTTACGCAATTTTCTTCTCACGCTTTAGGGCCCCTAAATTGCCAGGGCAGTATAAATACCCCACATGTGACCCCATTTTGGAAAGAAGACACCCCATGGTATTCTGTGAGGGGCATGGCGAGTTCATAGAAGATTTTTTTTTTTGGCACAAGTTAGCGGAAATTGATTTTTTATTGTTTTTTCTCATAAAGTCTCCCTTTCTGCTAACTTTTGACAAAAAGTAAAATTTTTCATGGACTCACTATGCCCCTCAGCGAATACCTTGGGGTGTCTTCTTTCCAAAATGGGGTCATTTGTGGGGTGTTTGTACTGTGCTGGCATTTTGGGTGGGGCTAAATTGTGAGCAGCCATATAAAACCTAAAGGTACTCGTTGGAATTTGGGCCCCTTTGCGCACCCAGGCTGCAAAAAAGTGTCACTCATGTGGTATCACCGTACTCAGGAGAGTAGGGCATGTTTGGGGTGTATTTACATATACCCATACTTTGTGTGAGAAATATCTCTGTAAATTGACAACTTTGAATAAAAATTTTAAAAAGTTGTCGTTTACAGTGATATTTCTCACACACAGTATGGGTATATGTAAAAATACACCCCAAAACACATTGCCCTACTTCTCCTGAGTTCGGCGATACCACATGAGTGACACTTTTTGCAGCCAAGATGCAAAGGGGCCCTAAAACCAATGAGTACCTTTAGGATTTCACAGGCCATTTTTACGCATTTGGATTCTCACGCTTTAGGACCCCTAAAATGCCAGGGCAGTATAAATACCCCACAAGTGACCCCATTGTGGAAAGAAGACACCCCAAGGTATTCTGTGAGGGGTATGGCGAGTTCACAGAAAAAAAAAAATTGGCACAAGTTAGCGGAAATTAATTTTTTTTTTTTTTTACAGTCTCATATTCCACTAACTTGTGACAAAAAATAAAATTTTAGATGAAGTCACCATACCCCTCACGGAATACCTTGGGGTGTCTTCTTTCTAAAATGGGGTCACATGTGGGGTATTTATACTGTCCTGGCATTTGAGGGTCTCCGCAATCATTACACGTATGGCCAGCATTAGGAGTTTCTGCGATTCTCCTTATATTGAGCATACGGGTAATGAGATTTTTTTTCCCGTTCAGCCTCTGGGCTGAAAAGAAAAAAAATGAACGTCACAGATTTCTTCATTCGCATCGATCAATGTGGATGAAAAATCTCTGCCCAAAAATGTGCAAAAAAAAAACGGCACAGATTTCCTCATTCGCATCGATCAATGTGGATGAATAAATCTCTGCCAAAAATGTGCAAAAAAAGTAGTAAGGTCCCATTCACACGTCCGTTAGAAATGTCCGCATCTATTCCGCAATTCTGCGGAATAGATGCGGACCCATTCAGTGTGAATGGGGCTGGCGGTGATGCGGAGAGCACACTATGCGCTCGCCGCATCAGCATTTGCGGAGCTGCGGCCGCAAACTTCCGGGTTTCGGCCCCCAAACATCCGGCCGCAGCTCCGCAAAAAGATAGAGCATGTCCTATTCTTGTCCGCAATTGCGGACAATAAAAGGCATTTTCTATATAGTTCTGGCAATGTGCAGATCCGCAAAATGCGGAAAGCACATTGCTGGTGTCCGTGTTTTGTGGATCCGCGGATCCATGGATCCGCAAAACACATACTGGACGTCTGAATAAGCCTTACAGGGGGTAATTAGTGTCAGGGGGTGACATGGGGTGATCGGGGTTAATCAGGGGTTAATCAGTGACGGGGTGGGGGAGGTGTGGGGGGGGTTTCTGTGTGGTGATTTGGTGCACTTATAAAAGTTTCCTTTGGTGGTCCCAAGCAAAAGGGACCACCAAAGGAACGATCAGAAAGCATATCAGACGCTGTTAACAAAACAGCGTCTGATATGCCATTTTTTTTAACTTCTACAGCCTGCCAGCGCACGATCAGCGCTGGCAGGCTGTAGTTTACCTTGTCCCCGACGTGATCCTGTAAACGCGCGCGCGTTCACAGGAAATTTCGCCTCTCGCGAGATGATGCGCCCGCGCGTCAAAGAGGAATAGACCGACCGCCTGCAGGACGCAATCCTGCGTTAGGCGGTCGGTAAGCGGTTAAACTATTACATGAGATGACTGAATGCATATTTTTTTGAAATTGAGTAAGTGGACGGGAGGAGGGGGGTGGTGTAATGGCTGCCAGACATGTTTGGCAGCAGCTTATCTTCAAAGGGAAATAAAGAGCCTTTTATACAGGTCGACGCACAGCACAGTGATTGGGAACTGTACATTCCTAATCATTTCCCAATCATTGCCCCAGCAATCATCCCCTCTGGAGGATCCATATTGTGATCAGTCATCCCCATACGGATTCACTGTTTGATGGTTTTGGGTGAAATATGCAATCATCCATTGAACGATCATTTACTTTTTCATCGGGTGATTTGTGGCACCTTTGCATAGAAAAACTATCTTGAATGAGTGTCCATATGAATGTTTGTCCCTGGTAATTGTCCCATTCCTGAGCCCATGTAAAAGGGCCCAAAGAATCAGGCATGTTGAAATCCAATATCCTCAATCATTCTTTACCTCGATATCTGACATGAGGAAAAAATCAGGAGACTACCATAGAAGATCATTGGCCTATACCCCACAATCGTTAAACAATGAAATCCCTGTGTAATGATAATTCTAATTTAAAGTGCACCTACAAATAACTTCTTGTTCATATTCCAGGGTCTATATTATAGCTGCAACATCTAGTCCCCCTAACAGTTCTACTTACTTAATTTAGATCACCATAGAACCCTATAGTGAGCTTAGTTTGGCCCTGTAAGACCATGAGGGAGGGGGAAGGGTCTAGTTGCCATGGCCCTGATACAGACCCTTTAAACTCCTATTGTGATATATATATATATATATATATATATATATATATATACACTACTCACAAAATGTTCTCCTCTACTCATGTTCTGTTATTGTATATGGACATCATAGATGTGGTTCCCCATTCAGAACTGTGTTCTATGAGCCAAAATGGATAGCTGCTCTATAATAGTTGCTCTCATTCTGGACTTGAGACGTCCTAGCATGACCGGAATAAACGTTCATCTGAATGGCCGCCACATTTCCTGCCTGGTCATGGCTTCTTTTTTGCCTGTCGTGCCTGGAAGAGGACCTGCAGTAGCACACACATTCTGAAAGGGATTGCCTCACATTAAGAAAAGCCTTTTCAGGGGCAAATTGGGAAGTTAAATTGACCCTGGAAAAAATACTACAAGTGGCCCGGGATCCAAAATGATGGAAGGCAGGGCCAGCAATACCATATTGTGGCACATTACACCACCCCAACCAGTGACGTAGCTTGGGCTGCCAGAACCCAAAGCAAGCCATGTATTGCGCCCCACCCCCCAACCTGTGGGTATGCCCCCCCCCCTTTTTTTTTTTTACAGATAATGTAGTAGATGTCACCTGCAGTCTGGAGAGCACCTGAACGGGTAGGGAGGGTGATATGGGATTGCGGGTGGCTCCTCCCGTTTGGGTTGCCCCTGCTGGGAATTTGGGTACCTCACCCCCCCCTCCTGCATACATAGTTTAGGCCGGGGTACCCCTACCCCCCCGACCTGTTTATGTCTTAGTCCACCCTCCCTATTAGTCCCAGTCTCCCTCATCGTATGGGCCCCACTCTCCCCCATAGGCCTGGTGTAGGGAGGGATCGGCTCCTGCTGCCCACTCGTGTGCCTCCGCCCCTTCCTCTGGCTGCATGCCAGACTTCCCGACACCCATCGTGTGTGTGGGAACTGGGAGTGGTACGCAGCATGGGCACTCAGGCTAGCTCCTCCTCGGCTCCCCGCTCCACCACCAACATTGCAAGCCCCCCCCAAGAGTCGTGAGCCCCCAGCATCCCTACCACCAGATAATATAACTGGGGTAGATGCCATAGTGTCTTTTGCAGCAGGGGTGCCCTGCATTCCCCTGCAGGAGGCCCCCTTCAGTTCCTGATCCCCCACCGCTGCCATTCCTCGCTGACGGAGACGCCGATCACCTTCCTTATCATCTGTGAAGTACCACGTCAGGTTTCTTGTAGGCGCCAGTCCTATTGCCGTTCAGGGCATTTCGGGAGAACACGGCTCTCAAGATCCTCAAGATGGCGCTCTCCGTCATTACGGATGTTTCTTGGGCGCATCTGGGGAGTCTGGTTTGATGCACAAGCAAGAGGCGGGAGCCTGTTTATTCGCTAGGACCTCCAGCCTGGTTTGTCGTCCGGACTTTCCGTCGCCGGTTCCAGCACTGGCTCCATCGGCGATCACATCCGTGATTCCTCTGGTGGTTCCAGGACCTGCACCGTCTGGTGAGTTTCAGTATACGACGGACCTTCAGGCTGTCTTAGATAGATTACAGTCTGCCACCAGTATTGACCTCTTATAGCCCTGTGGTTAAGGTTCTTGCTTTTAATGTAGAAGGTTGTGCGTTCAAATCCCCACAGAAACTTTTAGTGGTTTAGACGATTGCCTCACATGCAGTATTCTTGGGTTCTCAACCCCTATCAATATTTAAAAAAAATAAAATAAAATTCTCAACCGCTCTTCTCAAACGTCTAAATCCGTCTAAGCTCGGTGGCAAGACACTTGCTTTACAAGCAGTGTTTATGGGTTCAGATCCCCTTTCCATTTGCAAAAACACCCCCCAGTTTTAGCCAGGACCACAAGGACTTAAGAGATCAAAATAAATAAATAAAAAATAAAAAAAATTGGCTCAATCGGTACATTGTTATCTGGTACTTTTTGAATATAGACCAACACACTGTTGGAAAGAAGCGACGGCCGCCTAGTACAAAAGTTAGTTGCAAGTAGGCATTACTTTATTTAAGGGGTATTTCCCATCTCACCACTTTCATTTCCTGCTGTCTACTTTTGCTCATCCTTGTTCCCCAGCTCTGAAGCTATGTGGGCGGTACTATTCCTTTCTTCACATGACGTGTGCACGCTCCCGATGCTTCTACAGAAACTTGTAATAGCAGTGTTTTAGGAGATGCTGCTCATTGTAAACCTTGATAAAGTTAGGAAAAAAAGAACTTTGTGTGTGGGTATAGTTGGAGAAATGGCACTGCACATCATCAGTGTTATCTGTAGCCCAGTCCATTTTAGTGCTTATGGATGTGACAGCTCAGGAGTAGAGATGAGCGAACATTTAAAAAAAGTCCGTTGTTCGGGGTTCGGGTGGTGGTTAATTGCGCATCCCGTTATGGATTCCACAATAGCGCATATGGAATCCATAAGGGGCGGCTGCCACCAACCCGAACTGTAGAACAGCTGAAGGACCTGGCGTGACGTCACTGTCATGTGATCAGTGCAGGGCGTGGCTCAGCACGGGATCAAATCCCGTGCTGAGCCACGCCCCCTGCACTGATCACATGACAGTGACGTCACGCCAGGTCCTTCAGCTGTTCTACAGTTCGGGTTGGTGGCAGCCGCCCCTTATGGTTTCCATATGCGCTATTGTGGAATCCATAACGGGATGCGCAATTAACCACCACCCGAACCCCGAACAACGGACTTTTTTTAAATGTTCGCTCATCTCTACTCAGGAGACCTGAGCAGAAGGAATGCTTCAGACTGTTATCTCGGAGCTGCTCTCAGCTTTCCACTTCTCCCCAACCCCATTCATACCAGACACAAGGGAGGATCCTGCAGTGCACTCTCCCGTCCTACAGACCATGCTTGTGGATTACAGCATTGCTGTGCCTAGCTGCTCTTATGCTGTGTCTCCTCTGCTGCTCACCTCAATAAGCGCTGACGCTCCAGTGAGAGAGGTGCAGAGGAGCACGGCATGAAGGCTGTGACAGCGGGTCCCTGTTCTGTGCAAGATGCTGGAGGCAGGATTAATACAGAGCTGTTCACTTCTACAGCACAGTGGCCAGCCTGGGAGCTAGTGCGCATGATAAAGCCATGCACGGTGCCGTCGGCCTGGCCAGCCAGATAGAGACAATCAGAGGCATTTGCGCAAGCACGGCCACCACTGTAACTAATGGAAACAGAAGATAAACATAGAAGGGGAAGTAGGAGGAATATCTAGCAAACAATTCAGAAAAAAAGATAAAAGTTAATTGCAAAAGTTTATAATTTTACATTAGAAACTAGTTTAACTATGATCATCAAGATGGTAATACCCCTTTAAGTTTCCCAGTAAGTCAGCTTTTGTGGTAATGCTATAGCTTAGTGGTATAGTGATCTGCCTTGAATATACTGTAGATATCCCTGGTTCAATCTCAGGAGAGGTCTATGTTTTGTTATAGGAGCGCATAGCTCAGTGGTTAGGTTACTGGTTTGTGCACTGGAGTTTTGAAAACCGTACGAACGTCGTCCCAGGGTCGCTAGAACCATGACTAATTGGCTCCAAGCCTTCGAGATGGGTCAACGGCATCCGGAACATTTTATTTATAACACAGTGACCAGTAACTAGGGTTGAGCGAACTTGTATTTTAAGTTCGGCGTTCAAAGTTCGGGTTGGGGTTATCAAAGAATCCCGTTATGGATTCCACTACCATGGACCATAATGGAATTTGGAATCCATAAGGGGATTCTTCGATGAACCCGAACCTTGGACAACACTGGGGTGACGTCACCGTCATGTGATAAGTGCAGGGGTCGTGGCTAAGTACTGGATTGGATGAGAAGTGGTAAAGGGAATGGTATAATGATCACGTGACATGAGGGGCGGAGCTCCTGTGCTCCCTGTGGAGGAGAAGAAGGAAACAGAGCAGTGAAGGACGGTTGCGCGAACTTGGATTACAAATTCGATTCTAAACCCGAACTTTGGACGCCGAACTTAAAATACAAGTTCGCTCAACCCTACCAGTGACCCATAATACCCCAGTGACTGTCATTGAGATGGCCTTTGGCTAGACCTCTGCCCAATAAATTGGACGCTGCCAGGGCTTAGTTTCGGTTTAACATTAAGGTTTTTCACCCCTTTATGTTTTGAGCAGGCTACCAGTTTCTTCACATAACCTTAAGTCAGGCCCTCCACAAAACAGTGTTTAAGAGGTTCCATGGGTAGGATAGAGGCCCCCCCCCCCCCCTGTTTTCAATCCTTCGCCTTTCTCGAACCTCGGAGTTTCTCCCCTCCGTATAGTTCTATAGAAGGAACTGGGTAAATTTCGTTCCATCCCATATTCTATATTCATTATATATACTAATAATACAGAGGGGCGATTATATATTATAATAATACACAGGGGGTCATTATATATACTAATAATACAGAGGGGGCCATTATATATTATAATAATACACAGGGGGTCATTATATATACTAATAATACAGAGACGGCCATTATATATCCTAATCTGTGTGGAGGGGGCATAGAGGAGGCAAAACCACTGTGTGGAGGGGGCACAGAGAAGACAAAACCCAATGTGTGAAGGCCAGGGAGCACAGAGGAGGAAAACCTCACTGTGTGGTGGTGGCACAGAGGAGGCAAAACCACCTCATGGACTTAAAATACCTTGTAAGGTGATGTACTGTATGGTGAGCAATGTAACTGTGGGCGACTTTATTAAAGCTTCTAGCAGCTCTCACACCCCTCATATATTCTACTACAAACTACATAAAAATACAGCCCACAGACCCCTCACCAGAAATCACTGACAACAGCATAAGTGCCGGCACTCTCCCTGCTCTGGATGCTGCTCTGCTTTTCCTTACAGCCCTTTTCCTGCATCTGGCACAGTCTGTAAGGGGGAGGAGGAATGATTCATGATGTCATGCCCTCAAAGAAGCCAATACATTCTAGGCTTTACCCAGACTTCAGAGAAGCCTGGCCTAAAGCCTATGATGCAGAACGGAGGGGACGGGAGCCATAGGCTCCCTTGGCCCTCCTTGAAATGCCTCCTGCCTGGCGCCCCTTGCAATTTGGCGCCTGGGGCAATGGCCCCCCGCCCCCCCCATGTTACGCCACTGCCCCCAACAGACCCAAATACTACAGTCCATCACAAAATACTGCCAGCAGCACAAAATACATCCCCAAAAACTTCCACGGGCTGGCCATGAGGAGGGCTCAGGCGGCCCCCTGGGAAATTTCCCTGTAAGGTCTATGACCAATCCGCTCCTGAGAAATATAATGTTAAGAACATTTTGCATTACTTGTTTTATATTAAGACATTATCTATCAGATAAATGATGTCTTCTTCTAAGGCACAACTAAGAGCCGTGTTGAAATCCTGACAGTTTCCTAAAATCAGGCAGCAGGATTTTATATCTGAATCTCCTTGCTTGTTGAGCCTTTGCTTTTTACAGTAGTCTCGCGCATTGCATTCTACACATAAAATTGTTATATAGATATGAAAGTGGCAACTCTTAAAAGCTCAAATTCCAGTTTTATTGAAACCATCCTTAAAATGTAAGACCCAACCTGTACTAGATATCAGTATAAAAAAATAATAAATTAGGATTTTAGAGGTTTAAAAGGAGCTTTATTGTACGTGACATGACCAGATGTAGATTGTGCACCAGCTTAGTCATGTAGGTGGTAGAAAATCAGTCTGTTTGTTTAGGATGGATCAGTCTAAATCCCTGGAAATGTTTGATCTGTTGCTGGAAAGAAGCCTTTGATCTTACTTTCAAGGTAGAAGCAGCATGAGTTAGCCTCTTAAGAAGGAATGATTTGACATTCAATTAGCACATGCACAAATAATAACCATAGCATCTGACAAATAAAATGCCCTATGTAATATCTAAAATAAGAGCTGTGACACTAATATGAGTGTTGGTCTTCAGAAACCTCTGGTGATCGGCTTTTACCATGGGAAGAATTGCATGTGTCCCATATTTCCTCTGCTGCCCCTGCAAGAAAAGTTTAGTATTACATGGCACCAGGGGTGGACTGGCCATAGACCTTACAGGGAAATTTCCCGGTGGGCCGATGCCCAGGGGGCTACTAAAGCCTTCTTGATGGTCGCAGGCCAGGTAGATAATGATCTGATGCTCAACAACCACAGGTGCCCTTCTGAACTCAAGTGTGGTACAGTTGAATACTGTGGTTGGGGCAGCAGTATTTTGTGCTGCCCTGTCGTATTTGGTTCTGCTGGGGTGATATTCTGTGCTGCACTACGTTTTCTTTTGTTTTGTCCCTTTTTGTGTCAATTTGGAGCCACCTACAACATAGGGCCGCTTTTAGTTTTTATTCGCGGGCCACTTTCTAATCCGCCCCTGCATGGCACCCATTCTATTGGTTGAACAACTAGACAATACATGAATGAACCCAGTCAGCCAGAACGGGAGTAGCTTTTTCCAAAACTAGCCATAGACTTATGGTATTTGTTGTCCTTCTGGCAGATTTTGACCTCTTATTGGAATAAGAATCATCTGAAGATTTGACATGAAAAATGTACCCACACCAAAAGACGCCAAGACCGGTGACAGATTAAAGCAGAATCCAGCCCAAGTACGAATTCAATTGAAAAAGAAATCAACAATTTCTCATTTTAAAGTACTGGTCGACGTCCAAAACCACAGACTACATATTCACACATATGTATTTTCACACATTCACACATATGTATTTTTTGTCCGTTTTTATTCTGCGGCCCGTATGAGGAACCATTCGCATAAAAAACTGAAATTACTTTGCGTGTATTCCATGTCCATATCCGCATGGCCGTTCTGGAAAATAAATAGAACATGTCCTATTATTGTCTGCATTACAGACAAGGATAGGACTGTTCTATTTGGGGACAGCTGTTCCCTTCTGCAAAATGCGGAATGAACACGTCCGGACTGCAACACACCGATGGTCGTGTGCATGAGCCCTTAGGCTGCTTTCACGGCCTCTTGCACACGAACATTGTGCATCTGTTCCGTGCATTGGGGCTCGCAATTTGCGGCCCCAATTCACGGGAATTGTCCGTGTGGCCGCCGGCATGGCTCGAGACTCATTTAAGTCCATGATCCATCTGCACCGCAAAAAAAAAGAACAAGTTGTATTTTTTTGCAGTGCGGAGGCACGGACAGAAACACCATGGAAGCTTCTGTGGGGTTCTGATCCATGCTTCAGTTCAGCATCTCTGTGATTGCAGACCCATTCAAGTGATTGGGTCCACATCCGTGATGCGCTGTGCACATGGGCCGGTGCCCGTGTATTGCGGACCCGCCGTATGCAGGCCGCAATATGGCCATGGCACACAACGTTCGTGTACAAGAGGCCTATGTGTTTGGTCAGTGTTTAATCACATTGTGAATTCAACTTAGAGCTGGGTTCCAAATGGTTGTATTGCTAGAATATAATGAAGATTGAGAATATAGCACTATATTCTCAATCTTCGTTATATTCTAGCAATACAACCATTAGGAACCCAGCTCTAAGTTGAATTCGCAATGCAATTAATACAGGTTATATTAATCGCATTGCGATTACAACTTAGAGCTGAGTTCCTAATGGTTGTATTGCTAGAATTGCCGAATATAACGAATATAGCGCTATATTCTCAATCTTCGTTATATTATAGCAATACAACAATTAGGTACTCAGATATAAGTTGTAATCGCAATATATATTAATTGCATTGCGATTACAACTACTAACACTGCAGCTAAGATGGATGCCGTCCTTGCTTTTTGATAGGAGGTGGGAGAGTCTGAGAGGGAGGGTATGCTGATTTGCTGGACTGTGTCTGCTGACTGTGAGGTACAGGGTCAAAGTTTGCTCAATGATAAAGTATAGGGGCGAACGCAAACATCGCATATGTTCGCCCACCGCGGCCAACGCGAACAAGCTATGTTCGCCGGGAACCGTTCGCTGCCGAATAGTTCGGGACATCACTAATAGTCAGTCCAACATATGGAGGGTGGAATTCCAACGGGTGGAAACGTCGCATATCAGGCTATGTTGGGGGACGCCGTTCTGCCCCTGCAGCTCAAGGAGGGTGTGTTTGGCGGTGTACAAGTGGCTAAAGTGCATGCAAAGTTTCCTGGGCATTTTTAGGATGTCTAGCATACAGGTGGAGGACTTCAGGAACCGCTTTACAACCAGATTGAACACATGCGCCATGCAAGGTGCATGGCTCAAACATTCTAGACGCAGCGTCGACACCATGTTCTCCCCGTTGTTGGTCACAGTGGTTCGGATTTTGAGTTGTTGCGGATGTAGCGAGGATTTGATTTCTTGATAAAGGACATGGAGCAGTTCCTCCCCTGTGTGACTGTGAATTGTCCCTGCAGTGGAGGCTAAGGACATGGTGGAGGATGAGGAGGCAGAGGCGGACATTGTCGCAGGAGCAACAGCGTGAGAACGTGGAGGCGGAAGTGGCATCACTTGGCCAAGTTGCTGGTGTCGCTGGGCAGGAGCCACATTTACCCAGTGGACCATATATTGACCTTGACCATAGTTACAGCTACCAACTAACTTTCCCAAAAACGGTTATATCACAAACAAATTTTACCACCGAATGGCTAATTGATACAATGACTCAGTCCCTACAGAGGAAAATCTATATTCACAGACCAATTTTTCCAAAAAAAGGCTGTATCACAAACAAATTTCACCACTGAATGGCTAATCGACGAATTGTTAGTTCCTACAGAAGATACTCTACAATCACCCATCAATTTTCCCAAAAAAGGCTGTTTCACAAAAGAATTTCACCACTGAATGGCTAATCAATGCAATTACTCAGTCCCTACGGAAGAAAGTCTACATTCACCGACCAATTTTCCCAAAAAAGGCTGTATCACAAAAAATGTCACCACTGTATGACAATGTAAATTCACCGCAGAACGGCTAATAAAACATACTTATTTTTGCTATTAATACAGCACAACAAAGTCTGTATGACAATGTCAATTCACCTCAGAACAGCTAATAACACGTACTTAATTTTTCCATTAATACACCCCAACAATGGCTGTATAACAATGTCAGTTCACTGAAGACCGGCTAATAAGATGTATTCTTTTTCCTATTAATACACCCCCAAAAAATAAATATAACAATCATAATTCACCGCAGAACGGCTAATAGGACGTACGTATCCATCCTATTATATACACCCCATAAATGGATGCAGTACAATGGAACTTCACCGCTGAAGGGCAAATACATTTTTTTTGCCACTAACACACGCCAGAAAGGGCTGTAATTTTCTCACTTCACCACACAACGGCTAATAAGCCCCTCCCCCCCCCACTAATACACAACAAAAAAAGGCTTTAGAACATATATATTACTGCAGCGCACAATGGCTAATAAGATCCTAATAACAAGAACGGTTTGCTGGAATTACAGAGGTATCATCTATTGCAAAACTGAAATGAGCAGCAGTATAATGGCAATTTGGATCCCCAGTCAGTGCAGCAAGGTGGAAATAGGATCAGGAGCGTAACGATCGCGGTTGAGAGGAAATTTGGCTTCGGTGCGAATCGAATAATTCCTGAAATTTGGATCGAATTCCACTTCGTCAGCTTCGATTCGCTCATCTCTACTCATAACCACTGATGGAAATCTCTGATCAAACACTGACTGGGTGAAAGCAGCCTCACTGTGAACAACAATTTATTCAGAAAATGATCATCTCTAATGTATAGTAGGCTTTGGTGGTTCCTTGAGCTGCATAAATGCTACATGCAAATATTATCTGCTTTACATTTGCAGGCAGCTACAAGATGATTGATTAGGGGTGTCCTTGTAGCAATTTTGAGATAGTGGGTCCCTAATGAAAGAGGATACTGCCTGCCTATGTACCTAAAAATCACCACATCCACCCGATGCATCTATAATAATAAACTGAGTAGTTTGTTAAAGGGGTTATCCCATGACTAATGTAAAAAATGAAAATTAGACATTATATAGTACATGGCAGTCTCTTTCTAACAAAGCTAGAACTGGGTCTGTACCTCACATGGAGCCAGATATCTCCGCATTCATTGCTCTGCTAGATTTATATCAAGCTGAATGTCTTTATACCAAGCTGGAACCTGCGCTCAGTATAGTGTGCTATCGCACTGTCGGGTATGCACCAATACCCGGCAGTGCGATAGCACACTATCCTGAGTGCAGGTTCCATCCCTAATTCCTCCATCTCTTCAGCGGCACCAGTTTTAAAAAGACCTTATGTGGCCGAAACGTCACACGGGATTTTGTACAGCCGCATTTCCTATTAAAATTCAACAATTCAGCAACTGCATTGCGAAAGTATTCAATTTTATTGTGAACGGGGTGGGAACCCAACTCTCAGCATTTATCAGAGCAAAGTGCCACAAAGTTTTACTTCAACATTATAAAATATAGCAAACGGCACAGAAAATCAGCAAAGGTTATTTTAGTAAGTGTCAGATAATCTTTTTTTTTATATCTTTATTGTTCTTGCATAAACATTTACATTTCCCATACTATATATACTTGTTATACATTTATCTTCCATATTTTTAAAAACAATACTATTTCCTTTTTACCATCAATATAGTCTGGTGCCTTATGTTAATATAGTCTACGAACGAATAAATCCCCCCCTCCCCCTCTTCCAACCATTTCTATCCAACCAGCTAAACAACCCTCTTAAAAAATGGCTCACTGCTCCCATTCATTTCTATGGGCCCAACGGAAATAGCCGAGCCAGCGTTCAGCTATTCTCGGCGGCCCCACAGAAATGAATGGAGGGCGGCTGCGCATGCACATCAGGAACAGACAATTCTCCCTTTGTCTGGAT
The DNA here is from genome assembly GCA_033119425.1 of Bufotes viridis. Taxonomy (NCBI): domain Eukaryota; kingdom Metazoa; phylum Chordata; class Amphibia; order Anura; family Bufonidae; genus Bufotes; species Bufotes viridis. The sequence goes on along the minus strand of CM065592.1, from coordinate 465,142,526 downwards.
ATTGGAGACATTGTATCTTCATCGGTGATTTCCACAACACATAATGGTAGTAAGGATATTTTAATCAATTCTCTCCTACCAACCATTGATAGGGTAAATCTTTTCCAGATATTAATTTTACCTCTTAACTTATTAACCAAGGGTATAACATTAATTTTTATAAAGTCGAGGGGGGAATGGGATATTTTTAAGCCTAAATACTTAAAGTAATCCTCATTATTTTTATTCTCTAATGCCCCTAGTTTGAAACCTCCTAAATTATCTAATGGAATAGAGGCCAATTTATACTTCTTTCTGAACACTTCAAAATCCTTTTCTAAAAAATCATGTGCACCCACAAATAATAACAAATTGTCCGCATAGAGCAATATTTTCCCCGTAGCCAATTATTCTATTATCGTGTCATACTGGCTACATGTTCCAATGATAGGGCAAAGAATAGAGGGGAAAGTGGACATCCTTCCTTGCCCCTGTGTACTGTAAAGGGTTCAGATATCTTTACCTTAACTTGTATAGACACATTGGTCAATAGTAGCAAAAAAGTGGCTAAATCCTTTAATATGACTAAGAGAGAGAGATACCGTGACCTGAAAAAGACTGCAGATTGTGCAATACTGCTTCATGTGGAGAGCCATGGTGGTTTTTGCTGAACTTCCATCTACATTGCTGCTACTCTGAGGAGACCAGAACCAGAGTTCTGTTGCCCATGGAGCTGGGCAAGGAAATCTGTTCGGATGTTGCCACTGTTTAAGATTGTACCATGATTCAGAGACTTGAAATCTCTAAGCTTGTTGTCTTTTATAGCCCATAACCATAAACTTTTGCAACTGCTAAGCTTATTGCCCAACTTCACTTAAAAACAGTTAAATGCCTGTGTCCAACCTAGAATGGGGAGCCACACTTACCACTCATGGTCAAAACGATCCTATCTGTAATGTCCGACACCCTAACATACATGTTACATGGGAACGAACAGTGAACATTATAAAAAAAACTAATGAAAATTGCAAAAAAAAAAAAATCCTTCATTTTTTAGGCTTTGATCTCTTTTAGGCACAAGACTGAATCTACAGTATAAGCCATAGGAGGAGTGGTGCAAAGATGAACAAGAGAGAATAGGTAGAAGAATCAGTGCTTCTGTGACATAATTATTACTTCCATAGCTGCTAAGATGTTTGCTATAATTTTACATTCTGGAACAAGCTACGAGAAAAAGAAGCTGTGAAGAGAACAAATGGCTGAGATAAGTTTGATTTTTCATCGAAAATGCTACAGCAACTTCTAATATATAAATACCAGTCACAGTAAATTTATTTTCAAAAATGCTTTACTGTATTATTGTCCCATGTCTTGTAGTTGACTTTATGTTCACTAACAAAGAACAGGGAGAGTGCGTGATAGTAAAACACTGCTACAGTCTGTCATGGGTGTTTATAGAGCATCTGTAGTCACAGAGCCTACCTATGTCACTGGTGGAGCAGAGTCCTGGAATGATGGCTCAGGAGCACGCTATACATACAGGAATGCTGGAGTCAGAGCAGCTGTAGAAGAGGTATGCAGTCATTTCAAACACTGCGTTCCTCATGGTAATCTGGGGGTAAGAGGATTGTCATTACAATGAAGACTTCAAAAAGTATTTTTAAAGTGTCAATTATGAAAAGTAATGGTAAAGGATGAATAAAACTTTTAATACAGCCTGGCTTATATTCAGGGGTGTAGCTAAAGGCTCATGGGCCCTGGTGCAAGAGTTCAGCTTGGGCCTCCCTTCCCTCAGTGCTTTGTGTGTCTTTTTATGCGGCACAAGGGTCTTTGGGCCCCCTCAGGCTCCTGGGCCGGGTGGCGACTGCTACCTCTGCACACTCTATAGCTACGCGCCTGCTTATACTGTAACGTGACTGGGGACATTCATAGATGAAGATGAGAAATGCATTTAGGTTCAAGAGGTCTTTCGGGACTTAATATTCAAATGAATGGGATTGAGTTTACAGTACATCTCCTGGCCCCTACACAGTGTATGAAGCTGTGCTAGTTCAAGGGCACCATGGCTTCTTCTATAGGCTGATCAGTTAGGGTGCCAGGAGTCAGACTCCACGTCGATCTGATATTGATGACCTATCCTAAATCCCTTAGAAGAGCAATCCAATTCTCGTTAATATTACACTGTTTGGGAATTTTAATGTCAAAGACTGGGGATTTCTGATTGAAACCACCTTTATGATCTAGAGTGCGGAGCTCCTGCAAACAGCAGCTCTGACACTGGAGGATTAATTTAAATGCATACTATGTAATACCACATTTCTCGTATAGTGGCCGCTGTAGAAAAATGTGTGGTATCCTGGAGCAGTTAATTGGCAGTGAGTTCTGATTTTGAGAAGGGATTGCACAGATAGAACATCTCCTTTCAAGTCTTTATGTGAATAAACCGTGTCCAGTCAGCCATTTGTGTGCTAGACGTCTCCTGCACTGAGTGGAATTTCTCATATGGCTGTGTAGTCACCTCATCAACTAGAAGGTCCTTCAACCAGCCTTTCTCATGTCTCCCTGAAAGTCGGTTGCATTTAATGAGAGCCCTTAGTTGCATTAGTGTAGTGTCCTGAAATACACTGCAAAGCATTGAAAGTGTTAATATCATTGTATTTCATGTAATAAAGAATAAGGTTGTATAGGGAGTGGGAGGTCCCATCAGGCTAAACGGGCCTAATTCCACCTTTCTCTCTAGGAGGAAGATTTTGGAGTTAAAGGGGTTCTCCAGGCTATTAATATTGATGACCCCCATTGATCTGATATTGATGATTTATCCTGAGGATAGGTCATCATGAATATTAAAAGCCAGGAGAACGGATTTAATAGCTGACTGCTGAATAGAGAACACCTCCTGTAGAGAGATTCTAATCCACTATAGCCCACAAGCAACTTATGTGCCATCCCTCAGAATAGAAAAGATCCATAGAAGGTTTAGCGGACAGAAAGGAATTGTGGACTTTGGCTACAGCTTCATCTGCATGTGGTGGAAACAATGTAAGCTACAAGCTGCCCACCATAACCAAAGAACAGGAGGGCCCCCTGTTCATAGACTGTAATCCTCTGAGGATACTGCGGATATCACATACTTATATATATCCGAGGATAGAGAAAGTGCATCCCTTTATGCCGCAAAAAGGAGAGATTAATCAGTTTGATTGCGAGAGAGAGAGTGAGAGGCTAGCCTCCATATATACAACCTTTGTGAACTTCTTAAATTGACTGTAAAGCCTGAAGTTCATGTGAATAGCGCTTATGTGGATCACCTGCTGACTGGCTTCAGTAAAGTACTGTGGATCTGTCGGTACTGCCTTGCACCGTAAAACAGCAACATCAAGGGCCCCCCAGGGAGCTTGAGAAAACTGTGAGTATGACTACTGCACCCATCTGGCCACCCAAACTCACACATGCCCCTAAATATTGGTGGGAAATGTTGCAGGTAGTATGTGTTGGCAAATAGTATCCTTGCAAAGGGTGCAATTGACATTGCAGAGGAGTCATACTGGAAAAAGTACGAAATGCACTATTGTTATTGCATAGAACTATATGAAATGCTGCACAGCAAATATGTGTGTTGGAAGAAACACTGATGTTATGTTACCGATATATTATTATTGTTAGATAATATGCTGTGAGAGGCCCAGGACCTCTTAGTCACCGAACATGATTTAGTTTAATATATTCAAGTCCTTTATATGTTGTGAGAGGGATGAGGATACATGGCAGAGAAATGATAAATAACAGTGCTCTGCAGGCCTCATTCAGTATCAGGCAGGAGAACAAAGAGTTAGCTGGGAAGCTGGTGCTGGAAACAAAGCCAACAATATACTTGGGTATAGCTAGCTAGCAATGCAGGTATAACACTGTGCGACATTGATAGGACCACAAAGCAGCTGACATCACACAGGAGTTAAAGCCAAGGATGATGGTTAGAAATAAGCTGTTAAGCTTAGCTAGTGCATAGCTTAACAGAAAAGGCTTGTATAATTGTCAGGCCTGTGACAAGACCAGCTAGCCTGTCACCCGTAAGCTACTCTGTATCAAGTGCAGGAACTAGGTGGAACTTTACTAAAATATCTCCAGGGGTTAAAGAACCTGAACATGCGTTGATCAGCTACTCATCAAGAAAAGTACATTCTAAGATGAGGTTGTCAAGATGAGACAACTCTCCTTCATTGGTTCCATCATAGGCATAGACCTTCATCTCTTGCTTCCAGACACACAGTCATAGCCATTTCCACAGCCACCACTGAGGTCACTGCATAGAGATATTTACACCTCTCATTCTTAGTAGTGGTTATAGGAAGCCAACTTTTTAAGTGTTGAGAAGCAGGAATAGTTCTGTGTTGGAAAATAAGAGGTATGTCAATGGGTAACTGGTGAACTAATTCAAAATTAAACACTGATATGGCGGTACTTTCTATTGTCACTGTTGCAAAATGGCCACCACAACTGAGTAAAAAAATACTGATATCTGTCACGAACTTACCTGTCTAGGCTCCAGCGCCGCGGTCTGGAGCTCGGGCACGACCGTGCCATGTCAGACGCGCTACTGGTGCACATCCCCTGTGATGCATGGCTTAACCACAACCCCTGGTGACATGAGCACATACATGGCAACAGACCGCTCACCTACACCCCGCAGTGCACACACGCTGGGGCAGATCTAGTGCAATTATTACATTGTTAGCAGTATTAGCCATGTGTTACAGAGCTGTATGTCAGCCAGCCTACCCCACAACAAATTTTTAAACATAACCCCCCCAGCAACTTCTTCGCAAACTTCACTCCTGTAGCTAGTCAGACGAGGCCCAGCAGCAGCTCCATCTGTTTCCTACAGTGTATCTCTATATAATGTCATTGTATAATACTGACAATAAAATCTTTTAGTCCTCCTTCTGGATGGGCCCCAAAGCAGCCTCTTTCCTATAGCCACGCCACTGGTTCTGATCCAGGGACTTGGCACTCTATATAAATCCTCTGCTGGCAATACACCCTTGCCATTTTTAGGTTTATCTCCCTTGCTGTGCTCCCGGTACTGTCTGTGTGTATTTGGATTGCTGGTTATATTGACCTCGGCTTGCCTTTTGACCTCCCTCTGTCTTGTGATTTTGTACCGTGATACCAGTCTAGTTCTGACTTTGGCTTGGCTATTTTGACTACCTGTTGTCCTCCAATTTTGTACCATATTGTCAACCCGTCTTTTGATCTCATTCCATACTACCCTTCTCTGTGTGGTTGCATTCCATGTCTGTCTGTCTTGAACTTTAGCAGTACAGAGAACGTCGTCCAGTTGCGGACCCGCCACTTAGGGCTTGGACCGCAAGTCCGCAGGGAAAATGGGTTGGATTCAGTCAAAGCTCACTATGCGTGTGTATTTCTCTGCGTACTGTGCTGACAAATATCTCTGTAAGTAAAAGAAACACAATGACTGCACTTTGGTTACTACTTTCAAGTCTATGTACACCTACAGCGGCATTTTTTCCTATAATTGTATGTTACACATTTTAAGCTTAAAATGATTTTTTAAATTAGTCTTTATTACATGTTCAACTGTTTCTGAGATACAAGATACAAAAATCAATCTCTTTGCAATTTGTCACTTTCTGTTTTCTTTGAATCTAACAGCTCATGTGTAGCTCTTATCTCTGATCTCCTGACCTCATAAACACTTATTTAAAGGGATTGGCCACTTTCTGGTTACTGTTGACCAATGTATTTGTGAGAGGAATATATGGCACTTACTAACATAGCCTTTGCTGAAATTCTGCACCGTTTTCTATATTTCATAAAGCATGCCCTCTTGTTTACAAAGTCTTTTCTGCTATCCACACATAGGTCCTGTCCATATAATGGCTACTAATGTGACTAGGCAAATCCCCTCCCTGTGATGCCTCCTCCATTCAAATGCACTGCACCTGCACTAAACTCTCAACCAAACAAGTACAGATGGAAGATGCAGTGTGTTTCAATGGAGGAGGCATCGGATGGAGGTGATTTGCCTGGTAACATGACCTTACATCAGCAGCCATTTTATGAACAGTACCTCTGTGCGTACGGCAGAAAATACTTTATAAACTGGGGGCATACCTGATGAAATCTAGAAAATGGTGCAGAATTTCAACAAAGACTGTATTAGTAAGTGCCATATAATTATCTTACAAGCAAGTTGGTCAACAGTAACCGGAAAGTGGCCAACCCCTTTTAACCATATTCTAATCAGTTAGATAAGAATTGAGCTAAAATTAGTGTTTATGAGGTCAGGAGAGCTACACATGAGCCGTCAGATGACAGAATTCAAAGAAAACAGACTGTGACAGCTTGCAAAGAGACTGATTTTTAACCCTTGTATCTCGGAAACTGCTGAACATTTTTAATAAAGACAAATTAAAAAATAATTTTAAACTTAAAATAAGTAAACTGTAATCATAAAAAATCCATAGCCTTTATCTTTTTCTTACTACTTTATTAATATATAAAATGTATATTATATAATAGATTTTTTTTTAAATATATTGCCATTTTTTTTTTATCAGAATTCTCTTTTAAAATTAGTATATTTTTTAAAAGTAAATTCTGCTAAAATTTGTATTTACACAGAAGCTTGGCAGTAGCTTGAATTCCTGCATTTTGCAGCCTAATTTACTGAGTTGTCATTTCTCTTTTATTAAATTAAGGCAGAAAATAAATTGTATGGACACTAATTTTTCCATGTCGGTTACTCTATACTCTCAGGAAATGCTGTGCATGCTTCATTTAACATTTTAGACTGTTACATTGGAACACGTGACCCGCACATAATATAATCATTTTATAGTGAGTGTTTGGGTGGCATTTTTCTCTTTCCAGATGTAGTACTGTAATATTCCCAGCTACAGTTTTATTATATATTGTGTCAGTAAACTTTTATTTTTTAAAATTCAGAAATATATATACTATGTGGATCAATGCACTGTATTACAATACAGTGTGCAAATATATCCTTTCCTCAGGGGACAAATAAATTTGAGCTTGTGCTTTGCATCTACATATCCCTTAGGTTAGGGTTATACCGTCACCTGACCTGATGAGTACAGATGTTTAACATCAGCTGTAAGCATGGCTGAAACAGCATGTAAAGGTACTTTCACACTAGCGTTAAAGTTTTCCGGTATTGAGTTCCGTCATAGGGGCTCAATACTGGGAAAAAAAATGCATCAGTTTGTCCCAATGCATTCTGAATGGAAAGCAATCCGTTCAGTATGCATCAGGATTGCGTTCCATCCTTTTTTATGGTATTTGGCCGGAGAAAATACCAGAGCATGCGGAACACATTTCTGGAACACTTGCCGGATCCGGCATTATTTTCCATTGAAATGAATTAATGCCGGATCCGGTCCCAAGTATTCAGACCTGCATGTGCAGACCTTCAAAAATGTAAAAAAAAATATATCGGATCCGTTTTTACGGATGACACCGGAGAGACGGATCCGGTATTTCAATGCATTTGTCAGACGAATACGCATCCGGATCTGGAAACAAATGATATCTGTTTGCATACAGATTTCCGGATCCGGCAGGCAGTTCCGGAAAGGAACTTTATAGCAGTGTTTGTTTGGCATGGTCAGAAGAGGTTTTCAGGCTCTGGCAGCAAGCAAATCGTCAGGAACAATTGTACAGTGAATGAATATCAGGGCCAGTCTGAGATGTTCAACCTGTAGGCTATGTTCACATGTTTAAGAAATGATCAACAGAAATCTGAGTCTGAGCTCCTGATCCATATTTTCTGAAAAACTCTTGCCTTGTGATCATGGTCACACAAGTTAGTTGCATTATCTGTCAATGCAGAAGCAGACACCACTGGGCCTGATGACTTGGGCAACTCACCGGTGGTGGCCAAATATACGCTTTCCTACGCCCTGAGGCTTAGTAGTACACTTTTGATGCACCGGTGTGGTTTATTGTGGCACTGTGCTAGCATGGTTTATATGGGCACTCCACCTTTTTGCTTTATTAGGTTCTCCTCTGATTTCTATTATGGAACTATCAACTTCTCTGGTTTATGGGGACTTTTCACTGAGATTAATTATAGGGGATTAGTGAAGTAGGAAATATAACTACACACACTGCTAGGAAGCACCAAATATGTTGAGGACATGTTCTTGTGACAGGCGAAGCACAATCTAGGTGAAGTCAGTGGTGTGGTGACCAACTTCATCACCTACCAATCTGTAAACACACTTAAGGACCATTGTCCTCTGTTGTTCTCCTGGGAAGATGGCTACCAGAACTTCTACTTCAAGACAAGAGTTAACTGCAGAGACATTTCTGCATTTTGTGGTGATAAAGCACAGGCATCCATTCCAGGGCTGCACAGCTATGATCTGCTTTCTATTACAATATAAGGTGCTAACTGCTGTAGATCATCTATATGTGGCTATACCCATCCCTCTCCACCATGGCTGGCAGTGTGGTGTCAAGGGGCATGCAACCAAGTTCCTAATATTAACCTTTCTAAAACTATTAGGTGGCTAGGTATATGGAAAATGGTGGTTCATTAGGTGGCGCCTTCTTTGCATGGATTCACACTAGGGTGTTTCATTTTGTAACTGAAAAAAATAAAATGTAAAATTTTTGCAGACTTTACTTACACCCCAAGTCCCAGTGATGTAAAAGATATATATGCCAAATTTTAAGAAAACTGGATAATATTTAGAGCTTGCACACTGATCAGTTTTGTAAAAGTAGGCAAAAAATATGATTTTTCAATGTTAATTACTTTTATTGGGAAAACTAGAAATCACAAACTTAAAATAATATTAATACTAGACACTAAGATTAATAGGTAGTATGATAGGCAAAACATGTGTTATATTAATCAACTTTGAACAATGCAAATTGTTAGCTTGGTGACGAGACTTTTCTGTGATGCTCGACTACCCTCCACAAGGATTATTATTGTTGTTCGTCTCTGACCAATTCATTAAACTTTTTTATCAGAGCAATTTCTCTTTCTGCGGTATCATTGACCACCTTAAGAGCATTCGCATGGCTTCTTAGAGAATCACAGCAGTATTCTGTCACGTCGTGGATCCCAAACAATTCAAAGAACGTCTTTGTTTTATTAGTAACAAAATGGCTCAGGTCTTTTCCTTCAAAAATTAGGTTTTTACCCTCTAATTGTTTTATTTCCTTTTTCTTTGCAGATTTGGTTTCTAATTTTTTTGTCATATTTTCCTTAACAGCTTGAGTAATACGTTCGTCCAAAAAAGCCAATCCTACGTTTGTTTTTGACAGATACCAAAGGTGTCTCTTAGCAACTGTGAGAGCACTTTGTTTTACTTCTGCATCTGGGTAAGTGCTCAGAAGCTGTAGCATATCCAAATCATTCTTCGGAGCCCGTTGACTTACAATTGCCTTGTGCCATAAGCGAACAAATAATGAGGCTGACAAAATGTGCAACCCATTTCATTCCTTTCAATTCTCATTGAGGAATATTCAACTTAGTGAAGAGGACAATTTTAAGTGCATATATTGCCTTTGCCATCCACCTTGCTTGATGCAGAGCCCCTGGAATCCTGAAACTGAAGTCGTTTTTAGACCAACCTCCTAGGTACAGGAGTGAGAGTTGTAATAAAAGTGATCAATGTGTGCAACCCCTAAATATTATCCAATCTTCTTGAAATTTGGCATATATATCTTTTACATCACTGAGACTCGAGGCTAAGCAAAGTCATATGAAAATCACATCTTTGGAAAAAATAAACACCCTAATTTACACAGATCCCATTTGAACTGATTTATATAGCTACATACAGTATTGCTAGATCGATCGATAGTCAGATATGAGGTAGACAGATAAATATGAGATAGATAGACATAGATATGGGGTAGATAGATAAATAGATATAAATAAACTGATATTTATATACTCCAGCTCCTTCAAGTTGGGTGGTTTGCGCTTGTGAACAGCAATTTTTAAATCTGACCACAGATTTTCTATTGGATTGAGATCTGGGCTTTGACTAGGCCATTCCTACACATTTACATGTTTCCCCTTAAGCCACTCAAGTGTTGCTTTAGCAGTGTGTTTGGGGTCATTGTCCTGCTGGAAGGTGAACTTCCGTCATAGCCACAAATCACGCACAGAGTGGTACAGGTTTTGCTCAAGAATATCCCTGTATTTAGCTCCATCCATCTTTCCCTCAACTCTGACCAGTTACCCAGTTCCGGCTGCTTTTAAACATCCCCACAGCATGATGCTGCCACCACCATGTTTCACTACAGGGATGGTGTTCTTTGGGTGATGTATTGGGTTTGCGCCAGACATAGCGCTTTCTTTGATGGCCCGAAAAGTTCAATTTTAGTCTCATTAGACCAGAGCACCTTCCTCCATACATTTTGGGAGTCTCCCACATGCCTTTTCACAAACTCAGAATGTGCCTTTTTGCTTTTCTGAAAGTAATGGCTTTCTTCTGGTCACTCTGCCATAAAGGCCAACCCTATGGAGCGTACGTCTTATAGTCGTCCTATGCACAGATACTCCAGTCTCTGCTGTGGAACTCTGCCGCTCCTTCAGGGTTTACCTTAAGTCTCTGTGCTGCTTCTCTGATTAATGCCCTCCTTGCCCGGTCCGTAAGATTTGGTGGGCGGCCGTCTCTTGGCAGGTTTGCTTTTGTACCATATTCTTTCCATTTGGTTATGATAGATTTGATGGTGCTCCTGGGGATCATCAAATATTTGGATATTTTTTTATAACCTAACCTTGACTTGTAATTCTCAACAACATTGTCCCTTACTTGTTTGGAGAGTTCCTTGGTCTTCATGGCAGTGTTTGGTTGGTAATGCCTCTTGCTTAGGTGTTGCAGCCTCTGGGGCCTTTCAGAAAAGGTGTGTATATGTAATGATCATGTGACACTTAGATTGCACATAGGTAGACATCATTTCACTAATTATGTGACTTCTGAAGATAATTGGTTGCACTAGAGCTCTTTATGGGCTTCCTAACAAAGGGGGTGAATACAAACGCACATGCCAATTTTCTGTTTTCTATTTCTAAACAATGGTTTTATTTATATATTTTTCTTATACTTTCATACAAGGCACTGTATATATATATATATATATATAGTGGAACTGGAGTTGCCAGAGGGCCATAGGAAGGCCATTCAAGTGGTGTATCTCACCCAGAGCGAGCTGCGTGAGAACAAGAAAGACTGGGAAAATATTTTTTTCCCACTGTCTGCAGCAACCAGGCTGGTAATGGGGATAATTAGTAGTGATGAGCGGCAGGTGCCATATTCGATTTCGACGAAATTCGCGAATATTCGAAAGAATATTCATTTCATATTCGTCGAAATTGAATATTCGTCATTATTCTAGTTACCGCGATTAATATGCGATTTAAATAATCGCGTATTGCGATTTTAACTTAGGCTACTTTCCTATTGGTTTCATATCTAGAATTATAGCGAAGATGACGAATATGATGAATGTATTTGTCATATTCCTCAAAACGAAGATAACAAAGTATTCTCCATCTTCGTTTTAGCAACCTATTCGTCAACTTCGCTAATTCTAGCAATCAAATAGGAGGGTTGACTATAGAGACAGCTGTGTTTACTTCGCTATGCGATTATATTACTTTGCTTTTTTTAATAGAATAATTATATTACTTGATAATTATTATAATTATTCTATTTATTAAAAAAAATATATATAATCGCATAGTGAATTAAACACAGCTGTCTCTATAGTCAACCTTCCTATTTGATTGCTAGAATTAGCGAAGTTGACGAATAGGTAGCTAAAACGAAGATGGAGAATACTTCGTTATCTTCGTTTTGAGGAATATGACAAATACATTAGTTATATTTAGAGATGAGCGAACTTCAAAAATTAGTTCGGCGTTCGGCGTTCGGGTTGGGGTAATCGCCGCATTCCATTATGGATTCCACTACCGCAGACTATCCCGGCATATGGAATCCATAAGGGGCGGCTTCCACGAACCCGAACTTTGGAAAAGCCGAAGGACCTGGGGTGACGTCACCATCATGTGATCAGTGCAGGGGGCGTGGCTCAGCACTGGATCAAATCCGCCCCTTATGGATTCCATATGCCGGGATAGTCCCCGGTAGTGGAATCCATAACGGGATGCGGCGATTACCCCAACCCGAACGCCGAACTAATTTTTGAAGTTCGCTCATCTCTAGTTATATTTGCTAATTCTACCAAGCCAAGAACATCTCCATACTAAAATGCACTGTCGGATTTGAGAATTACGTTGAAATCGCAATGCGATTAATATAACTTGAATTAATCGCATTGCGATTTCTACTTAGACCTGGTTTACTATGGTTGGCTTGGTAGAATTAGCGAATATAACAAATGTATTCTCCATGTTCGTTTTAGAAACCATAGTAAACCATGTCTGTTGAAATCGCAATGCGATTAATTCAAGTTATATTAATCGCATTGCGATTACAACTTACCACTGCTATCTTACATATTAGGCTAGGACTAACGAATATGGAATATAGCAGCAGTGCTAAGTAGAAATCGCAATGCGATTACTTCAAGTTATATTAATCGCATTGCGATTTCAACTTTGAGCTGGCTTTATAATGAGTAAGCTTGCTAGAATTAACGAAGTTAACGAATATGGAATATATTATAGCAGTGCTAATTGAAATCGCAATGCGATTAATATAACTTGGAGTAATCGCTTTGCGATTTCTACTTAGCACTGCTGCTATATTCCATATTCGTTAATTCTAGCCTAATATGTAAGATAGCAGTGCACTGCTAAGTTGTAATCGCAATGCGATTAATATAACTTGAATTAATCGCATTGCGATTTCAACGTAATTCTCAAATCCGACAGTACATTTTAGTATATGGAGACGTTCCCATGGTGATGGGGACGCTCCATGAGCATGGAAGTCGGCAGAAGCGGCAACGGGCACTGACTGGAGCAGCCAGAAAGCCAGGAATCCTCAGGACAGGTAAGAACTACTTTTGGGAAGTGGGAAAGAAAAAAATATAACTAAAAAAAAAACAAAAAAAACCCGAATATTCGAAATAGCGAATTTATAGCGCTATATTCAAAATATTCGCGAATTAGCGAAGTGCCGATATTCGCGATAAAAATTCGCTATTCGAATATTCACGCTCAACACTAATAATCAGCAGCCAGCTGAGGAGCTTGTATAAATGTGGGCCGAGCTCCTCAATCAGGGCTCCCAGTCTGGGAAAGGAGCAGGCTGTGTCAAAGCCTGTGGGAGCCGGGACCCTCTAACCCTGTGTGGGAGTAAGCACTGTTGTGTTTTTGCGGATCTGGGTGGTAGACCCGGACCCCGCTAGAGAGGGAGTGTATACTGTGTAGTCAGTGGCCAGACGGCTGAGGTTTATTTTTATGATTTCTTTGTACTGCTGTTATGACAATAAAGCTGGTCGTGGTCAGTTTGCTCCCAAATCTACAGTGGTGGAGTGGCTTCTTGATGTGTGCCAACCATCTAAGGTGATAAGACGGCGATCTGGAAGAGCTAAATGACCCTGAGTTGTTACTATATATATATATATATATATATATATATATATAGAGAGAGAGAGAGAGAGAAAGAGAGAGAGAGAGAGAAATAGATAGATAGCTTGATATAGACAGATAGATGATAGATAGATAGATAGATAGATAGATATAATATATATATATATATATATATATTGTGGGGAGTCGCTCTGGTAGACAGCGGTGCGGGTGCAGTATAGAGGCAAAAGGGAGTCCAGAAGGTGCAGCAAACAGTGTTTTATTCACACTTGCATCAAAATAAACAGCGAACAGTCACTTGGTGTTAAATCACACACATCAGAAAAAGTTAGGTAAAACAAAATGTCCAAACACAGGTTCTAATCACCTGGGAGGTTTTAGGTGCGGGTTCGCACCTGGCTGTCGGCCCAGCCGCAAGATAATCCACCTCAGGCTTCCAGGCCGTCTGCACTCCTCCTTGCTGGGCTCCTGCTTCCAGCCCAGAGAGCTCCACAGCACCATCTGCAGCTCCAGGACAATCACACTCTCCCAGCTGCTGAGGCAGCTGCCTTTTAAAGGCCCGGCAAAAGTCCGGACTGGACCGTGGGGAGTAGGCACCCACCCAACTCTTTGCCTACTCCCAGTAAGAGCCGGCCCGGATTGGCTTTGCAGCCAAACTAAATTTCAAGGTGTCAAGCAGCACTAGCTGCTGCTGACACAGGAAAACCCGGCTCTTACCTCACCGAGGCCAGGAACCTCGGTGACACGTACCTGTCATCGACCACGGTACCTTGCACCTTACCACAATATATATATATATATATATATATAGAAAAAGAGAGAGAGAGAGAGAGAGAGATGAATAGATAGATATAGACAGACAGATATATGATTGATTGATAGATAGATAGATAGATAGATAGATAGAGACAGACAGATATATGATTGATAGATAGATAGATAGATAGATAGATAGATAGATAGATAGATAGATATAGACAGAAAGATATATGATAGATAGATAGATAGATAGATAGATAGACAGACATATATATGATAGATAGATAGATAGATAGATAGATAGATAGATAGATAGCGTGTAGAATAGTACATTGGTATTACTTACAGATGTCAACTGTAGGTGATAGACTCCAATTAAAGATAGATGACCTGTGAACTCTCCTGAAATGTCTGTTTTAGTAAGTAGATGTATTCCCCATGAGATTACAATTTTAGATCATACTTTTTTAGAACACTGGAATAGATTTACTAATACTGTTTAAAAGTAAGACAGTCTTAAACTACAGCAGACTTAGGGTACTTTCACACTAGCGTTACAGTTTTCCGGTATTAAGTTCCGTCCTAGGGGCTCAATATCGGAAAAAAACTGATCAGTTTTGTCCCAATGCATTCTGAATAGAAAACAATCTGTTCAGTATGCATCAGGATGTCTTCAGTTCAGTCACTTTTAAGGTATTTGGACGGAACACTTAAAATGTATTAATGCCGGATCCGATATCAAGTGTTCTGGTAAAACAGATCCGGGTTCCAGGTTTGCATACAGTTTTCCTGATCAGGCAGCGGAACTGCCTGCCGGGCTCAAACAATGCAAGTGTGAAAGTATCCTTAGGCTTCATACAGATGACCATATACATTTTGCGATCCACAAAACTTGGATCCGTAAAATATGGATGGCGTCCATGTTGCATCCATTTTTTTTTCTACGGACCCATTGACTTCAATGAGTACGTGGTCTGCATTTTGTGGCAAAGTATAGGACGTTCTGTCTTTTTGCAGAATGGGCATACTGATGCGGAAAGCACATGGATGATGCGCTTTGCGCATCTGTATGTCCATTTGGCAAAAGATAGAAACTGTCCCATTCTTGGCCACAAAAAGCGGTCCATGGACCCATTGAAGTCAATGAGTGCACAAAAAAAAGGATGCAACACGGACACCACACGGACGCATTTGGCGGACTGCAAAATAAATATGATCGTGTGCATGAGGTCTTATCACAATGGCTGATGCTGGATGATACATGTGGTGCAATATTACACTATCTAGTCTAACTTTACATGACTTATTTGCTGGCTTAGTATACCTCAGAAAAAGCACCAAATTTTTGCTGCATTTTTTTTTGTGTGCACTATTTCGGATGTAAGCTATGCCCTTTCTCACACAGTCACACCCATTTCTATTAAGCCATGACCCTTGCCAGACAATTTGCCAAAAGTGTATAAAACTGTCTCCAGTAGTTAATAAATCTGGTGCAAAGCACGGATGCCAGTTTTTTTTTTTTTGTGCAAATTGCACCAGAATACTGGAACATTTTGATTTTAAAATCTCCCCACTGTGTTGTGCTTTTCCTCTGTTATACCTCCTAGAAATGTATGAATACATTGACAGCTGGCTGTTACAAGCTGGTGGTGTGTCGCTACACAATTTGACATGTCAGCAGTATCAGAGTTGTCAGCTTAGTCTTTAATGATTAGGAAGAATAACAGAGGAATGGCACAGAACAGTTATTATAAAAGATGATCAAGACTTGTTATTACATGGGGGATACAAGTAGTTACTAAAACAGGTCAGGAGAAGTGACAGGTCCTCTTTAAACTGTAATGTATCCATATATTGTTTTACATTCTCTTACAAGGTAAGTAAAAGTTTCATACTGAATGTGACATCTAAAGAAATGACAACTGTTTACAGCCTCGGCGTATTTACTCTTATTACCTGAACATTTTGATTTCTTATGAGAGAAAAGAAAGTTCTGAAGTTACGAGCCGTCTGTTACCCTCATATAGTGACATCAATCCTATGGTAAGAAAATAATGATAGCCGGTAACAGTCAAGTGTTACAGTAATTTACTGCCCTCCACCTCATCCAGGCTGAAAGTTTCACGGTGGAAATAGAAAAGTCAACGATATAATAAAAGTAATTTGTGTGGAACAAAATAATGACTTAGAAATGAAAAAAAAAAAGAGGAGACTGCTCCTACCACATGGAAAATGACTTATTAAAGAACATGGGTTCTTGAGCTTGTAAACCATTTATGATAGCAGGCAACTGTATTTAAGTATTAGGTCCCCAGGGGGTGCTATATTTTACCTGACCATTTAATAGATCGCTGGAGGGCTGTGAGGCGTGATGCCAGAGGTGCTGTCTAACCACCTCACCAAAAGAGGAATGATTGGCTCAATAACTACCCCCCCAAACGCACACAAACACTGCTGTGTTCACCTCACAAAGCTAGTATGGCTTGGGATGCAGATTTGTTTAGTCAACCTAAAATTCTGAACTTTTTTTTCTTCCAATGCATCTACAATGAAAAGTTAAATGAGTAATTGCCGTAGTAACCTGGGATGACCAGAGTAGGTGAGGTTTGGGGTTTTTTCATGTACACACCATACCTAGCCATCCCTGTTTTTTTGTTTGTTTTTTAGAGGCTTCGAAGACCCTCTGCTCTGAGAAGCTAGTAATTTTCTACTGTTACTATAAAAGAGTATCATGGGCTTAGTTTAGGAGGGAAAAATACAGACATAGTGACCTTTTGACTATCTCCTTAAACTCTGTCTAGACTGTTGTTTACATCTGAAAGCTGCTAAATCATTCCCATTGACTTGCAGTGAGGCTCACATGTAATATTCATCTGCTCTATGCAGTGGCGTGCCTATGGTGTTTGGCACCCGGGTGGGTCCTTTCTCTGGCACCCCCCCCCCCCCAATACTTGACCACATACCTCTTACATCCAGGGACATCTCCTGTCATGTAGACCTTCTCTTTCTCTCTTTCCTCTTCTCCTCCATTTGACCCAGACCGCCATGACAAATTCTTTCAGCCGCACGTTAGATTTCTCAGTTTTTCCATCAACGTCCCCATCCTAGTGTCCCCACAGTGTCATCCTGCTGCCACCCCCGATACTGTGCCCGTTGTGCTCTCCAATGTCCCAGGTACTATACTGCTGAAAAAAATAGTGATCCTAATAGACATTATTGGGGTCATTTATCAAACTGGTGTAAAGTAGAGCTGGATTCCAAAAGAGCTGTCAAATATAAAAGGTGGAATCTGATTGGCTGCTATCGACAACTAAGCCAGTTCTACTTTACACCAGTTTTATGAATTGCCCTAAATGTCCCTATAGTGTCCACATCAGCTATAATGTCCCCTAGAGTGCCCCCAATAATAATAATAACACCCTATATTGTGCTCCAGGCAATAATCCCTGTGTAGTATCCCCAAAAATAATAGAATGGCCCCTACAGTGCCTCCCCAATAGCCATGCCCCCCACACTGCCAATATATAGTAATTTGCAGCACACAGTAGTTTCCCCCACTCTGCCCCCATACAGTAGTGTCCACCACACTGCCCCGACAGTAGTTTCCCCACACAGTAGTGTACCCCACACTGCCTGCCAGACAGTAGTGTCCCGCACACAGTAGTGCCCCCTACACTGCCCCCCCACACAGTAGTGTCCCCCACACTGCCCCCCACACAGCTCCCCCCCCACACAGTAATGTCCCCCACACTGCCCCCACACAGTAAAGTACCCCGCACTGCCCGCCACACAGTAGTTTCCCCCACACAGTAGTGTCCCCCACACTGCCCCCCTACAGTAGTTTCCCCCACACAGTAGTGTAACCCACACTGCCCGCCACAGAGTAGTGTACCTCACACAGTAGTGTACTGTACCCCACACTGCCCCCACACAGTAATTTCCCCCTCACAGTAGTTTCCCCCACACAGTAATTTCCCCCACACTGACCCCCACACAGTAGAGTACCCCACACTGCCCCCACACAGTAATTGCCCCCATATAGTAATTTGCCCCACCATAATATTTTCCCCCAACATGTCCTCCGTGTACCCCAAAGTTACTTGGCACATAAAAGAAAAAAATAGCTAAATACTCACCTATGTCCAGGCGCTTGCTCGCACACTTCACTGTGCTGCTGCGTCCAGGCACAGGCACGCGTATTGAGGTAAGATTCAGTAAGAGGCATAATACTGTCTTGGTGTCTGCACACCCACCATACTTTCCACAGTCACAAGTATTCACAGAATAAGTGAGTTTTCCCGGTCCATTAAAAGCAGATTCCAGGCTTGGTCTATATATTCACTGGTCTTGGCTCACTGACTTTCCACAGACAGATTTATTCACTGAAGAAATGAGTTTCCTGCTGCATTAAAAGCAGGTTCCTGGTTCGGTCTCCACATTTGCTACTGGATTTGGCATTTACTGGACTTTCTGCGTTCAGATGTATTAACAGAAGAAGTGAGTTTCCTGCTGCATCAAAAAGGAGATTCCGGGCTCGGTCTCTGCACAAACCATTGGACTTGTCATTCACCTGACTTTCTGCAGACAGATGTATTCACCAAATTGAGTTTCTTGCTGCATCAAAATCAGATTCCAGGCTTGGTTTCTGCACTAATCAATGCACTTGACATTTACGGGAAAATCAACTGTCACTGGCCATCAGTTACATCCACCACCCAGGGAAAGGGCAGTCCTTTAGCCATGATTCCCTAGAGCAGGGATGGTCAAATTGAGGCTCTCCAGCTGTTGTAAGACTACAACTCCCACCATGCCCTGCTTTAAGCTGATAGCTGTAGCCAGACTGGGCATGCTGGGAGTTGTAGTTTTGCAACAGCTGGAGAGCTGCAGTTTGCCCATCCCTGCCCTAGAGGTTTCCTTAACTGTTTTTTTTTTTTCTAATCTGAGTGCTGAAGAATGACTCTCTATGAGTCACAAGCCCATCATCATCAGAGTCACATTTAAGACTAGCACCCTGACTTCTAATGACAACTTCCATATTTGACACCTTGCAGTTAATAAAGAAGTCTGAGTTTTTTAAGTAATGTTGTGTCTGAGACTCTTTATAGATCTTCACAGTATTTATAGTGACTATAGGGATCACAGCACAGGGTCACAGTTGCACCTAGGCCCAGATACTTGAGGAGGCTCTAAAGCTCGTGTCTCACAAAGGAGACATCAGTATAGTAAATGGTTAATTTCTCAGATTAGGTGGGATCACATGTGGTGGGACCTAGTTTTATTCATGGTCACAAAGGGCACCTGCATTCAGATACTGGCAGCAGCCTGCAATGTTACATTTACTGTCCTGCATTTAAGGTGTTTTTGTCGCTTTTAGATGGTGTCAGGTACAAGGTGCAAATAAAGTGATGACCTGAGCACCTCATACAGTGAGCTCCCAAATACAGTTCCATCCATACACGCCATGAACAGTCCAGCCTTATGCCCCCTTTTTACAGTGTAGACACGTTCTCCTCATATATACAGTAAAGCTGCTATCCTCCCATATGCATCTGGAAAAGTGCCACCTACTTACACTGCCAGCTGCAGCCACTATCCCCTATGTAAAACAATCATCTCCCTACTTCATTCTCCTTCTGCATGTCACTTCAGGAGCCGGGGTGGCACCCCTGAGCGGCCACCACAGTATTCCTGTTAGGCTGCTTCCTATATGAAAATGTTAATTGGCCAAGGTATGACACTTTTATTGGGTTTTTATATGACGGGCACCAACAGAAAGTAGAGCACAGGGCACCATCCAACAAAAGAAAGGGGGACTCATAAAAATCTGTTTCCCCCTCCTAGCCTCTTTCAATGACATTCCCAATTTACATATTTGCTCCTTTAGAGAGGAAAGTCCTGTAAAGGTTCTAAATACCCAATAGGAAGGGGTATTCTGACAACCTGGTCTGTGCCCCTTCTTTCCAGGGGGCACAGACCACATCAACTCAGTGGTCTGATTCTATTGGATGTATGCTTTGCTAACATTATGGGACCCGTGGAGAAGAAATTCCTGCATGGGTCGAAACATATGTGATGAGGGCAGTCCACTAAGGACCACATCCCTTCAAGAGCTCCATAGCAGCTGCATTGTCTGTCCTTGTGGTATAATGTCCCTTGATGCAGCCATTTTCTCCATGCAATTAAGTTGAAAACCAACATGAACATAAGACACAGGCATGTAACACCTAGGCAGGCAGTAGACTAGTGAATGTCAAGTAAGTCAATTTTTCTAGGTATAAAAATACAATATAGTCAGATTTTGCATAAAACACAGCATCAATATTTCAACTGAAGACTAAAGGCAATTACAATACTTGGAAAAAAAGGGTTTTGCTGCCACCAAGTGGATATAATCGCTCATTACTTTTATTTTTATTTCTTGATGATGGCATAAAGCTAGCACTAGTTCAAACAAAAATGGGAGTCATGTATTATAAGACTTGTAGCATTTATAAACTCACATACTGTATCTATAATTACAGACCATATAGTCTATATTATCAGTCTATGTCTCGGTAAGGCCCCTTTCACATATTGTATGTCTGATGATCCAGCTCACTTCCCTTTCAGTGTGAAGTAGTAAACAGGGGTGCACCTAGCCTTTCTGCTGCCTGAGGCCAAATTCTCAACCTTACCCCTTCCCTCCTAACATTACATATATCACTATAAAACAGACAGGGTAATACAATGCCCCATACCACTTACATCCAGTGAAGTCTCCTTTGATAGAGATGTTCTCTTCTTCATCTTCTCTATTCAGACCAGACCACCATGGATGTTTAGCCATCTCTTGTCTCCAGGGGTGCACCACCAATGAGGCGAGGCGATTGTGCAACGGGCGCCTCTCCCTTGGGACCTCTATATAACGTCCCAGGTTTGGGAATGCCGAGTGGTATAGTGAGGCATACAATGTCCCTTTATGTGTGTCATGGTGCTCCTACCTGGATACGGCTGGACCCCAGGCTTTGGCTCCAAAGCAATAAATAGGGGGAATAATTGAGGGATTTGAAAGAAAGATTGAGTCCAGACCTTGTATGTAGTTGAACAGCAGCTTTACTTGAATAAACACTCATCAGAAACAGTCTTCCAGCTTTGTCTTGGTCCCAGCAGGCTTTAGCATGAAACTGGCTTCTTCAATAACTCTTCTTGCTTTCTCTCTCTCTGCTGTACTGACAGGCTTGCTTAGTATTCTGTTTCTTCTGTATGCTGCACTTCTCGCTTTGGTCTAACTTATGGTTATGCCAAGGAACTTTCCTCCTGGCTCCTGGCTCCTTCAAGCTTTGGCCCCCATAACCAGCAGAGCTTAACCGCCTGCCGACCGCTACACGCACGGATGCGTCCAGGCGGTGGCAGGTTTGTTCCTCCTGGACGCATCTGTGCGAGATTTGCTGTGAACACGCGCGCGTTCACAGCAGCACACAGCTCGGCAGTTATACTACAGGCTGTAGATGTGAAATACATCGCATCAAACATGTATATCAGACGCTGTTTTGCTAACAGCGTCTGATATACCTGCTACCTGGTCCTCTGGTGGTCCCTGATCACCCCCTGTCATTGATCACCCACCTGTATGGCTCCATTCAGACGTCCATATGTGTTTTGCGGATCAGCGGATCCACAAAACACGGATACCGGCTAATGTGCTTTCCGCAGTTGCGGACAAGAATAGGGCGTGTTCTATATTTTTGTGGAACGGAAGTGCAGATCCGGAAGTGCGGATCCGCAATTCCGGATCCAAGCGGGACAAAGTCTGTCCCCATAGAAATCAATGGGTCCGCAATTCCGTTCCGCAAACAGAATTGCGGACGTGTGAATGGGGCATAAGGATTGCCTTATCACCGCCAGTTAGCTAGCTACTTGTTAGGTAGTTAGCGCCCAGCCCACCGACATCGCAGTCACTGATTTTGGCAAAGATTTTTCATCCACATTGATCGATGCGAATGAAGAAATCTGTGCCGTTCATTTTTTTTTTTCAGCCACGAGGCTGAACGGAAAAAAATCTCATTACCCGTATGCTCAATATAAGGAGAATAGCAGAAACTCCTAATGCTGGTCATAAATGTAATAATTGCGGAGACGCTCAAATGCCAGGGCAGTACAAACAACTCACATGTGACCCCATTTTGAAAGAAGGCACTCCAAGGTATTCCGTGAGGGGTATGGTGAGTTCATGTAAAATTTTATTTTTGTCACAAGTTAGAGGAATATGAGACTTTGTAAAAAAAAATAAAAAATATATCAATTTCCGCTAACTTGTGCAAAAATTTTTTTTTTTCGGTGAACTCGCCATGCCCCTCACGGAATACCTTGGGGTGTCTTCTTTCCAAAATGGGGTCACATGTGGGTATTTATACTGCCCTGGCACTTTAGGGGCCCTAAAGCGTGAGAATCCAAATGCGTAAAAATGCCCTGTGAAATCCTAAAGGTACTCATTGGAATTTGGGCCCCTTTACACATCTTGGCTGCAAAAAAGTGTCACACATGTGGTATCTCAATACTCAGGAGAAGTAGGGCAATGTGTTTTGGGATGTATTTTTATAAATACCCATACTTTGTGTGAGAATTATCACTGTAAACGACAACTTTTAATTTTTTTATACAAAGTTGTCAATTTACAGAGATATTTCTCTCACCCAACATGGGTATATGTAAAAGTACACCTCAAAACACATTGCCCTACTTCTCCTGAGTACTGATGGTAAGATGTATGACGGCGCAATAAACGGTGAAAGTAGTGTAGTGCAGAATTGTAAAAAGTGGCCTGGTCATTAAGGGTGTTTAAGCTAGGGGGACTGATGTGGTTAAGGTGCTCTGGCTAGCATAGACATGTACAGCAGAGATGTGCCCGGTACACCCTTCCCTAGCAGGGGGTAAGGAGACTAACTAGAACTGGTCCCCACCCTTCCTGCAGAAAGCGGGACTAGCCCACTTCTCCACAGGGGGTTTAGAATGGAATGGTAAGTTCCATTCTATCTACATACAGCTCTGTTGTGTTTTCTGCCACCTGCTGGTAAACCAGGCACATTACATGTGAATATAACAGTTGCATAACAAAATAGGAATGCACATTGTGGAGGACCAGGAATAAATACACAAGATGGCATGAGGTTAGATGAATAAAGAGAGTAGCAAGGAGCAGAAGTGGTAAAACCACTCTGGGGTGTTACATTCCCCTTACTTAAAACCAAGCCGCCCTTGGCTTCTGCTTAGGTGGGCTTTAAGTGTACCCAAGGGGACATTAAAGTGCTGCATGTGACTATAGACTATTACATACATACATAGACTGACATAGAGACGCTACCACTAGCTTCCTGCCCATATGACTAGGGTGTCTATTCCCAGTTTGCTCTCTCTGTAATAACCAGTAAACCAAAAAGACTGCACAAAGCGTTCAAATACTACACGACGTGGCCACAGTCGTATGTGGAGAGTGGGGGTGTCATGTACTGTAATCCCTCCATGATACTATGAGACACCCACAAATAGAAGGGTGGCTTCATCCTGTAATCCCTTCCCAGCACCAAGATCTATATAAAGCTTTTTGCACGGTCACCTTGATGACTGACCAGGTAGCTAAACATACATATCCATAAGGCTGCGCACTAAGCCTTAGGACTCACTAAACTAGGAGGAGCCCGTTCTCTCCCATATCTCCATGAGGGCTACTCCTCTAAACACTCATTAGCAGCGGGGTTACCCTTGACGTTGTTAGATCTGCTTGTGACGTATATTAACGTCCTCAGAGGCAGTCCATATGAGCTAGAAAGTAAGGTGTTAGCTATCTGGCTAACTGCATAATGTCCAAAGTCCATTTGTAGTGCACAGGATCACATTGCGTCACGCAAAATAGAGTCTTTTCCTTAAGTGCTTGGCTTGTCAAGTGCACCAAACTGGAACAAATAGTGCAAGAGTCATTTGTAACCCACATAAGGTATGGCACCAATGTGCACAAGCTGGAGATTGTTTTTTGGCTGGTGGATGGAGTCTTAACAATCTGTGCTCTTCTGGGCAAGAGGTAAAACAGGTCAACAAAATGGATAGATGGGCCAACATGTTCTCACCATTCAAGTTCAGTCCAAGATGTAGCTCCGATTGTCCAATGAATGGTTCTCCTCACAGCACGAGGTCACTTACAAGAGGGGCTGGAAGTCTTCCTCCTGGGTCCCATAATTGAGGGCGCAAAAGTCATTCTTTAAGTGGCACAAAATTCTCATCGCTGTCACTGCTAGCTCTGCTCTGCAGCTATAACTATGTTCGAAACTTCATCTGCGGTCCCCTGGTGGCCTTTTGTGGCAGAACTTGGAACTGCAGCTTCACCCTTTTAATTGTAGGTGACAGGTTTTCCGGACAGCAATAAAGTAGAGAC
Source organism: Bufotes viridis (assembly GCA_033119425.1). Lineage (NCBI taxonomy): Eukaryota > Metazoa > Chordata > Amphibia > Anura > Bufonidae > Bufotes > Bufotes viridis. Next base: position 465,117,816 of record CM065592.1, on the reverse strand, counting down.
TTTTGGTCTTTCATAGCAAGGAGCTCAGCATTTGGTGGTGGTTCCGGAGTGCATGGAGCAGTATCAGTGGACTTTTCACTGGTGGATAGGTCACTTTGAGTGGTTGGAGAATCTGGTAGGGTCATAGCAGGTGGCTGAAAGGAAGTCTTGGAGTTTTTGTAGGCTTCATGCAATTCCTTTTCTCTGCTCTCTTTTTGCTCCACAATTTCTTTATATGTTTTTATCCTTTTTCTTCTTTCTGTTAAGTCACCTTCTCCACTAAGCATCCTCTCCATCTTTTTCCTTTCTTCCTCTTTCTTTATCAAGTCCTTTAATGCTCTCCTCCTGTGAGCCTTCCATCGGACAAGGTCATTCTGCCATGTGTTATCCTCCTCTTGGAGTAGATCACTGATATGCTGCAGATGTTCATGGTGGGCTTCTCCTGAATAACGTGTGAGCCAAGGTGCCCCAAAGTAGTATGGCTTAGTAAGTGGCATGATGCAGGTGGCTTCAGCTGCTGGTGGATCGTTGCAGTCCAAGTGGGTGTTATCCTATGAGACATGGCTCTTGATACCCTGTACCAGACCAGAGGGTTTAATGTAAGCTGAAATGCGATTTAAGGGAGTGTTGCTAAGGGCAACAGTGGCAGAATTGGTGCGTGGCTCCTTTAAAAGTTGCTGCAACTGCTCAATTTTGGGGAGTAAACAGAAACAGTCTTCCAGCTTTGTCTTGGTCCCAGCAGGCTTTAGCATGAAACTGGCTTCTTCAATAACTCTTCTTGCTTTCTCTCTCTCTGCTGTACTGACAGGCTTGCTTAGTATTCTGTTTCTTCTGTATGCTGCACTTCTCGCTTTGGTCTAACTTATGGTTATGCCAAGGAACTTTCCTCCTGGCTCCTGGCTCCTTCAAGCTTTGGCCCCCATAACCAGCAGAGCTTAACCGCCTGCCGACCGCTACACGCACGGATGCGTCCAGGCGGTGGCAGGTTTGTTCCTCCTGGACGCATCTGTGCGAGATTTGCTGTGAACACGCGCGCGCGTTCACAGCAGCACACAGCTCGGCAGTTATACTACAGGCTGTAGATGTGAAATACATCGCATCAAACATGTATATCAGACGCTGTTTTGTTAACAGCGTCTGATATACCTGCTACCTGGTCCTCTGGTGGTCCCTGATCACCCCCCTGTCATTGATCACCCACCTGTATGGCTCCATTCAGACGTCCATATGTGTTTTGCGGATCAGCGGATCCACAAAACACGGATACCGGCAATGTGCTTTCCGCAATTGCGGACAAGAATAGGACGTGTTCTATATTTTTGTGGAACGGAAGTGCAGACCCGGAAGTGCGGATCCGCAATTCCGGATCCAAGCGGGACAAAGTCTGTCCCCATAGAAATCAATGGGTCCGCAATTCCGTTCCGCAAACAGAATTGCGGACGTGTGAATGGGGCATAAGGATTGCCTTATCACCGTCAGTTAGCTAGCTACTTGTTAGGTAGTTAGCGCCCAGCCCACCGAAACGCAGTCACTGATTTTGGCAAAGATTTTTTCATCCACATTGATCGATGCGAATGAAGAAATCTGTGCCGTTCATTTTTTTTTTTTTCAGCCACGAGGCTGAACGGAAAAAAAAAATCTCATTACCCGTATGCTCAATATAAGGAGAATAGCAGAAACTCCTAATGCTGGTCATAAATGTAATAATTGCGGAGACGCTCAAATGCAAGGGCAGTACAAACAACTCACATGTGACCCCATTTTGAAAAGAAGGCACTCCAAGGTATTCCGTGAGGGGTTTGGTGAGTTCATGTAAAATTTTATTTTTTGTCACAAGTTAGAGGAATATGAGACTTTGTAAAAAAAAATAAAAAATATATCAATTTCCGCTAACTTGTGCAAAAATTTTTTTTTTTCGGTGAACTCGCCATGCCCCTCACGGAATACCTTGGGGTGTCTTCTTTCCAAAATGGGGTCACATGTGGGGTATTTATACTGCCCTGGCACTTTAGGGGCCCTAAAGCGTGAGAATCCAAATGCGTAAAAATGCCCTGTGAAATCCTAAAGGTACTCATTGGAATTTGGGCCCCTTTACACATCTTGGCTGCAAAAAAGTGTCACACATGTGGTATCTCAATACTCAGGAGAAGTAGGGCAATGTGTTTTGGGATGTATTTTTATAAATACCCATACTTTGTGTGAGAATTATCACTGTAAACGACAACTTTTTAATTTTTTTTATACAAAGTTGTCAATTTACAGAGATATTTCTCTCACCCAACATGGGTATATGTAAAAGTACACCTCAAAACACATTGCCCTACTTCTCCTGAGTACGGTGGTAAGATGTATGACGGCGCAATAAACGGTGAAAGTAGTGTAGTGCAGAATTGTAAAAAGTGGCCTGGTCATTAAGGGTGTTTAAGCTAGGGGGACTGATGTGGTTAAGGTGCTCTGGCTAGCATAGACATGTACAGCAGAGATGTGCCCCGGTACACCCTTCCCCTAGCAGGGGGTAAGGGAGACTAACTAGAACTGGTCCCCACCCTTCCTGCAGAAAGCGGGACTAGCCCACTTCTCCACAGGGGGTTTAGAATGGAATGGTAAGTTCCATTCTATCTACATACAGCTCTGTTGTGTTTTCTGCCACCTGCTGGTAAACCAGGCACATTACATGTGAATATAACAGTTGCATAACAAAATAGGAATGCACATTGTGGAGGACCAGGAATAAATACACAAGATGGCATAAGGTTAGATGAATAAAGAGAGTAGCAAGGAGCAGAAGTGGTAAAACCACTCTGGGGTGTTACATTCCCCCTTACTTAAAACCAAGCCGCCCTTGGCTTCTGCTTAGGGTGGGCTTTAAGTGTACCCAAGGGGACATTAAAGTGCTGCATGTGACTATAGACTATTACATACATACATAGACTGACATAGAGACGCTACCACTAGCTTCCTGCCCATATGACTAGGGTGTCTATTCCCAGTTTGCTCTCTCTGTAATAACCAGTAAACCAAAAAGACTGCACAAAGCGTTCAAATACTACACGACGTGGCCACAGTCGTATGTGGAGAGTGGGGGTGTCATGTACTGTAATCCCTCCATGATACTATGAGACACCCACAAATAGAAGGGTGGCTTCATCCTGTAATCCCTTCCCAGCACCAAGATCTATATAAAGCTTTTTGCACGGTCACCTTGATGACTGACCAGGTAGCTAAACATACATATCCATAAGGCTGCGCACTAAGCCTTAGGACTCACTAAACTAGGAGGAGCCCGTTCTCTCCCATATCTCCATGAGGGCTACTCCTCTAAACACTCATTAGCAGCGGGGTTACCCTTGACGTTGTTAGATCTGCTTGTGACGTATATTAACGTCCTCAGAGGCAGTCCATATGAGCTAGAAAGTAAGGTGTTAGCTATCTGGCTAACTGCATAATGTCCAAAGTCCATTTGTAGTGCACAGGATCACATTGCGTCACGCAAAATAGAGTCTTTTCCTTAAGTGCTTGGCTTGTCAAGTGCACCAAACTGGAACAAATAGTGCAAGAGTCATTTGTAACCCACATAAGGTATGGCACCAATGTGCACAAGCTGGAGATTGTTTTTTGGCTGGTGGATGGAGTCTTAACAATCTGTGCTCTTCTGGGCAAGAGGTAAAACAGGTCAACAAAATGGATAGATGGGCCAACATGTTCTCACCATTCAAGTTCAGTCCAAGATGTAGCTCCGATTGTCCAATGAATGGTTCTCCTCACAGCACGAGGTCACTTACAAGAGGGGCTGGAAGTCTTCCTCCTGGGTCCCATAATTGAGGGCGCAAAAGTCATTCTTTAAGTGGCACAAAATTCTCATCGCTGTCACTGCTAGCTCTGCTCTGCAGCTATAACTATGTTCGAAACTTCATCTGCGGTCCCCTGGTGGCCTTTTGTGGCAGAACTTGGAACTGCAGCTTCACCCTTTTAATTGTAGGTGACAGGTTTTCCGGACAGCAATAAAGTAGAGACTTTTGGTCTTTCATAGCAAGGAGCTCAGCATTTGGTGGTGGTTCCGGAGTGCATGGAGCAGTATCAGTGGACTTTTCACTGGTGGATAGGTCACTTTGAGTGGTTGGAGAATCTGGTAGGGTCATAGCAGGTGGCTGAAAGGAAGTCTTGGAGTTTTTGTAGGCTTCATGCAATTCCTTTTCTCTGCTCTCTTTTTGCTCCACAATTTCTTTATATGTTTTTATCCTTTTTCTTCTTTCTGTTAAGTCACCTTCTCCACTAAGCATCCTCTCCATCTTTTTCCTTTCTTCCTCTTTCTTTATCAAGTCCTTTAATGCTCTCCTCCTGTGAGCCTTCCATCGGACAAGGTCATTCTGCCATGTGTTATCCTCCTCTTGGAGTAGATCACTGATATGCTGCAGATGTTCATGGTGGGCTTCTCCTGAATAACGTGTGAGCCAAGGTGCCCCAAAGTAGTATGGCTTAGTAAGTGGCATGATGCAGGTGGCTTCAGCTGCTGGTGGATCGTTGCAGTCCAAGTGGGTGTTATCCTATGAGACATGGCTCTTGATACCCTGTACCAGACCAGAGGGTTTAATGTAAGCTGAAATGCGATTTAAGGGAGTGTTGCTAAGGGCAACAGTGGCAGAATTGGTGCGTGGCTCCTTTAAAAGTTGCTGCAACTGCTCAATTTTGGGGAGTATGATGCTCTGGCAGGCAGATTATAGCCCCTAACAGTCTCTAGCAAGGTTATTTTTCCCAGCAGTACTCACTCAGACCTCTGGACATTGCTTCTCAGGATCCAGGGTAGAATGAACTGTATTTTCCCTTTTCCAAGATGGCCACTGCTTCTACTTCTTTAAGGGGTACAGTTGATTTCTTTGTCCTCCTGGGAACTTGTACTGAGCACTTTAGTTCCTTCTGGTGCAAGAATAGTTTCTCTGTGGAGGCGGGCTGTTTTGTTTCCTCCCCTCTGCTGGGTGGATGTCTTCTAGTGTTGGTCGAGCACCAAAGTGCTTGGGTGCTCGGGTACTCGAGTAGAACACCTCGGGACCTGAGCACAATGGAAGTCAATGGGAGAACCATAACATTAAACCAGGCACCCCCTGCTCTGAAGAGGGGAGGGTGTCTGGTTCATAGTAAAAGGTCAGAAATTGATGAAACACCACTGGCATGGTTCGGGAACAGCATGGGGAGGATGTCTGGATGCATCTTGGACTCCCAGGTCGCTGCTGGGAATGATGTTGTCAGAGTAGTACGCCAATTTTACAGACTGACAATAATACGCACAAAACCGAAGATAAAATCGATTTTAGAGGAAAAATTGTTAGGAAACATTCTTTTCTGTATATTTACTTGTATATAAAGTGCAAGTGCTGCCAAAAATGACAAAGAAGAGGCACTCCTCTCTTCCTGCTACTCTAAGTTAGGTATGTTTACCTCCATGTTTCTTCTTAATTTAAGGGAAATATAGATTGGTTCTCTTATTGTTCTCTGCAGACACGGTCAGTTATGACCTCACAAGCATATTGAAGATTGTTGTGCACCTTCATATATATATTATCTATCATCCATACTATTTTTCTTATAGTTATTGTTTTACCGATTATTAATAAACTGTTATTATAAGTATTGTCCTACCTATAATTTTAGATTTTTTTATAGATGCTTTATTATTTATTTCTGACTGTCTGTTATAGGTAATCACAAAAAGGCTGTATGCCAAAAGCCAGGTATGTGCAAGCCAACAACCTATCCAAGAGACACGTAAAGTAAGCATACCTTACAATAGCAACCTTGTACACTATGAGACATTCAAAACCAGCTCTCATCTGACTGAGAGCCAATAAGCCTCAAAGTTGTTTAATTTAAGTTGGATGGCTTGGGGGGAACTAGATCATTATTAGGGTGACAAAAATTGAAAATAATTTTTTTTGATGCCAGCTTGCTCTTCTCTCACTGCTTAGTAGGGCTGCATAAACATTTTCAGTTTTCTAAATATCCTAATATTATATTCAATAACCTTGTTATATTGTTTTGTCATGTAAACTCATTTGCATAAACTTAAATATAGGAAAGACATGCAAATTGGCAGAATCTGTCTTGTTTTTCAGCTGAAACACTATTTGCATGTCTTTCCAATATTCAAGTTTATGCAAATGAGTTTACATGACAAAACAGTATAGAAAGGTTATTGAATATAATATTAGGACAATTTGAAAAAACTGAAGAATTTTTATGCAGCCCTCCTAAGCAGTGAGAGAAGAGTTAGCTGGCATCCAAAAAAACAACTAATATTTTTGTCACCCTGGGGCGGCCTAGGTGTATAGCCATCCAAGCCATCCAACTAAAATCAAGCAACTTTGAGGCTTATTGGCTCACAGTAGGTTGAGAGCTGGTTTTGAATTTCTCACAGTGCACAAGGCCACCATTGTAAGGTATGCTGACTGTACCTGTATTATGGATAGGTTGTTGGCTTGCACATACCCAGCTTTTGGCATAGTCTTTGTGTGATTGTCTTTTTATATTATAGGTAATGAAATTGTGCATGCAATATGTGCATATTACATTACAATTTTTGCAATCATGAATTTGTGAATTTATGGTGAAGATTTGGCCAAAAATTCAAGAAATATCGTGAATTAGAATTTTGCCTATGCCGCTCATCTCGCAATTGGATATTGTAGAACAAGACTGTCAACTGTAAAGACGCACTTATGTCAATTGTGCCACCTTCGTCTTTGCTGAAGAAGGAGACTGTGTGCTCCATATTTTATATTCTATTTAACTTAAATTTTATATATTTAATGTATCCATGCATTTAATTTTATAGTGTATTTATTAACAGAACTCTACTTTCTTAAAGGGCTTTACTGAGATCATAAAATCTGACCAGAGGGGAAAAAGGTATAAAATAACAAAAGAGCCAACACTCACTGCTGTAGTCAAGGGTTAAGCCTTTTAAATCAATGTGTTATCCCATTTTCATGATGTACAAATTGAGCTAGAAGCTTGGTCATAGGCTGTGTAACGAGTTAGTTAGTGGTTGCTCTTAGACTTACTGAACCGCTCCCTGAATGCTTGGCTGTGGGGCGCCCTGTTGAACAGAGTGGATGGTGAAGACTTGACTAACACATTTTTAAACAGAGGAATGAAGTATGTCACAACGCTGATTGTGATTTCAGGAGGTGGGGAGTGGTGGTATTTGAAGGCTTTGGTGGATTATTAAGGCATGTAGAAGATGCAGTCAACTCAAAAGGTCTATCTATCTATCTATCTATCTATCTATCTATCTATCTATCTATGTATTAATCTATTGCAATAAATTAAATGAAAGAACCAACTGGTCCTACCGCATTCAGGGTGTTGGCGTGATGTCCGCTGTATCTGGAAAAAGGTTGCTGTGGTGATACAGCAAAAAGAATAAGGAAGGGCTGGTAACTGTGAAATCTCCAGCATGTACTGGCCCTGTAAGACCTATCCACCCCTATGTATAACATGGTAATCTAGGGCATTGTTTTCCCCTTAGTGCTACCATACAATACTAATTCCCACATTGTGCCCCTCAAAGTAGTAATATCCACATTGTGCCCCTCACACTACTAATGCCCACATTATGCCCCTCACAGTAGTTATGCCCACATTGTGCCCTTCACAGTACTAATGGCCACATTGTGCCCCCTTACTGCAGTTTTCCCCACATTGTGCCCCCTCACATTAGTTATGTCCTTCTTGCAGTCCGTTCAGTGTAGTTATGTCCTCCTTTGGCCCCTTCACAGTAGTTATGCCCACCTTTTTGCCCCTTCACTGTAGTTGTGCCCATCTTATGACCCCTTCACAGTAGTTATTGCAACAACCAGGCCAAACGCGTGAGGCTACGGTGGGCCGATGTTAGCAGAGACTCCCTGGGCTGAAGTGCAGTGAAGGGGAAGACAGCACGAAATCCTCCAGGAATCCTCTGGGAACACCAGCCAGATTTTGGTTGAGGTGCCCTTGATGGTACTTGGCGTTTAGGGTGCTTTGTCAGCTGGGCCCTTGTGTTTGTGATGCCAGCACCGCAATGTGCAAATGATGAGTGTAGTAGTAGAAATGATGAGGAGTCAGTAGTTATCAAACAGTTGAACATTTACTAAATCACTTGTCTTCAGGAAGTCAATACAGATACAGTTCATTCGTATGGCATAAGTAATGACTCGGAAATAGGCTCAATTGTATTCCTTTTATCAGGTTTAGGCAACTGTCAGTTGAGGAGTTCACTTTAAGGGTGACACTTTACAGGCAAGACTTCTGTTATTATTCTAAGTCCAAAACTATAGCACTCTGGTACTAAATATGCTGTTTTCTACTTATCTTGAGCTATTCAATAAGGGCGATCTCCCTTGTGGCAGGCATCAGTCCTCCTTCATTATTTGCAGGATGCTTTCCTAAAAGGTTTAGGTTTTCCACTTTGTCCTGGAAGGATTGAATAGTGGATAGGGACAATTGCCGCCACTTCTAGAGTTGCTCGCAAGCACTGATGCGGGTGAAGTCCATAGGCTGAGTTCAGCTCTAATCCTCACTAGGCTTACTGCATATTTATACATAGACTCACTGTCTGGTGCTTGGCTGCTATAACGAATCCTAGTCTGTCTTCTCCAGGGTTGATCAGGTACTGGAGAAAAGATATGGCAGCTACATATTGGTTTGGGCATGTTTCTGTCCTCCATACACACTTCTCTCCTCTACTACTACAACACACTCTAACTGAACTCTGCTCTGATACCCTGAGCTAGACACACCCGAAGCCATATAAATGAGTGGCGCCAGCACCACCTAGGGACGAATGGGTGAAATGATATTGCAAGCCTGATAAATAGGAAATACCATACATTCAGTACATAAAATGAATACAGAGATTTAAAGTGTCCCTTTCACACAATTGTGGGATGCTGCATTGTGCCCACATTTGTGCCCCTTCACAGTAGTTATGCCCAACTTTGTGCCCCTTCACAGTAGTTATGCCCATATTGGTGCCCCTTCACAGTAGTTATGTTCTCCTTGTGCCCCCTAGTGCCCTCCTCAGCTCCATAAAAACCACAAATACTTATCTGTTTCCTTGATGATCGGCACACCCAACATTCCCAGCAGCAGTATGATGCACTCACACATACACATTGCAGTGCTGGCTTTGCAGAAGGCTGATTCCGGGGCTTTTACTGTTCCTCCCACATAGCCAGCAGCGCCATGTGCGGTCTGCTCAGGAGTGCTGGAGATCAGCAGAACAGTGAAGCAGGGATTGGATGGCTCCCTGCTTCACTATGTAAATTAACAGCCCTGCGGATTACCCAAATATAATCAGTCCAACATTTCATATGACGTGCACAATAATAAAAGAGGACATATAGTGGTCTTCAGGGAATTAAACCCCCAGGTGCAGTGTCATCATCTTGATAAAACCAAACAGCAACAGCTATGATCATAATTCATAAATAAAGTACCTCAAGTGCTCACCAAAGAGTTCCTGGCAAAAAAGTTGGCGTTTGGAGTTCAGAACCGCACATGTGTGTGGCGTGCAGTGAAGTCACATTCCCCACTGTGTTCAGAACGCCAGATGCCCATCTCTGTCTACGATGATGTCAGATGCATCAACGTACCTAAAGGGCAGAGCACCCAACTCCAGACACACAGGCGCAGTGACTCCAAACGTATCAGGGAGACATATAAGACAGTGGTCACCATGGTGGTTATAAACATTAGCAGCTACTGGTGATCGCTGTATGTTAGTGAAAACTGGCAGTGTGGTCCCTAATGATGTGCGTGCCAATGAGGCGTTCAATGCCCTAAACAAATAGACACTTGGGACAAAGGGACAAAGGTGAATCAAATTCAAACAGCTTTATTGGCAGAAATAAATACATATTAGCATTGCCAAATCAAGTGAAAAATAAATAGGTAGGAGCTGGGGATGTGGATAGGGACACATCCAGGGTGAGGGGATAGGAGGCCACGACATATCAGGCTCCTTCCAGTCTATGGCAGGCACTGACCTATTGTGCTGCTTTGGCCGCTGTGTTCTACTCTTCCCCAGCAGGATAGTCTCTCTTACAGGGGAGTAAAGATCACGGTCGCAGAGGGTGCGACCGGGCGCGGCGGGTGGGAGGTCCTGCACCCACCCAAGTGTTTATTTTTAAGTGCGGCGCTGGGCCCTCCCTATATGTTAAGTGCAGCTACACTGTGCTCAATGTCAGCAAACCTACTTAACTATCTCTAACTACTTCTACCGCTCTGTACTTGCGAGCTGCCCAGGCGCGAGTTCGTTGCGCATTCCCGGAGACCCGTGAACTCCCACGGCAGGTCTAGTGGGAGCACGCGCCGACGGGATTGTGCAACAAACTCACACCTGGGCAGCCTGCAAGTAGTTAAGTAGGTTTTTTTGTCAATGTATGCACACACCAGCTCTATACTGGGGGGCAGGGGGGGGGGGGGTGGAGTTGAATGATCTGTGGTGCGGCTGAAACTAATGTCTGAATTTAGAAAGTCAAATTTTCTAAAGAGTACAATGGGGTGGCACTGCCCAAAGCTTTCTCCCAAGACACAAGAAACCTCTGATGCCGGGTTTTCCTCACTACAGATGGTGCTCTGCCTCCAAATCACAACAACTCATGACACGAAAGAGAAAACAAACGTGGACGGCACTCACCAAAAAAGTAGCTTCTTTATTCAGACATCATTATTGCAGACAACAAACATTATTGTTGCAGACATGGGGCGGACTTGGCAAAGCACAGGCAACAAGGATCGTGGCGACGGCCGTTTCGCTTCCTCAGGCCTGAAACGGCCGTCGCCACGATCCTTGTTGCCTTTGCTATTCCAAGTCCACCCCATGTCTGCAACAATAATGCTTGATGTCTGCAATAATAATGGGGGGGGAGGGGGGAGTTTTATCCTCCAGGGCCTCCTGGTCATACTGCTGGCACAGTATGCTCTGCCTGGGCTTGTAGTTCTGTCGGTGCCGCCCGGAGTCGAGTAGCAGGCTGTGGGCTCAGGATCTGTCGGTCTCTGGTGTTGGAAAGTTTCTCCCAATATGGAGCTAGTTTGTACTCCCTCTGTAGGCTCTGGTATATTGTCAGCTTCTGTGATGTTCTTATGTCGTTCCTCTATACGTGGATATACTCCTCTTTGCTCTTGTGTTTTGTCTTTTGGATTTCCTCTTTGTCAGGCTGTATTGGTTGGTGGCATGGTAGGCTGGGTTTGGTGACCTGTTTCATGGTCCTTTCTTTTTCTGGGGCTTCTTCGCCCGCTCTGCTTGACAGGCATAGTTAGAGGTGCTCTGATGGAACTGAAGAAGGTGTTTGCAGAATGCTGGTGGAATATTTATGTTGGCCCAGAGTCCCACTTTGACCAGTCTGGGCGATGATGCTATTAAAGATTTTAAGCCACTGGTGCTTTGAGATGATACAGATGCCTTCTGATGGCATAGAAGGTTTTGCACACCTTGTTTTCAGTATTTCTATGGCTTGTTACGGGCAAACGATACATGATTCGCTATTTCACTCGCTGCACGACGGCTGGTGTTGTATACCTTATCACATGCAAATGTGGTATCCAATACGTTGGAAAGACGAGACGTGAACTCAGACGACGTATTGGTGAGCATTTATCGGATATACGTAACTCCAGAGATACATCATTGGCACGACATGTCTGTGACACGCATGCAGGCGACCCAACTGGATTGATGGTCCAGGGGATAGACACTGTCCTAAAGTCAGTCCGTGGCGGGGATGTGGATTCCTCTCTACTTCAGAAAGAAGCGAGATGGATATTTTATCTCCAAACCATCTCACCCAAGGGACTTAATGACAGTGTCTCATATGCCTGCTTTCTGTAGAATCGGTTCTCTAAGGTGGAATTTATATCAGCTGCCCTTATTGCGTCCCCCTCATTATGATGTATCCAGGTTCGGATCTTCTATACACCGATCATTTGTTATTGTGATAAATGTGTCTGAGTTCATCGCGGTATGACTGTGGCCGCGATTATTCTTCCCCTACTAATTGCATAACCACGGTTTCCGGTCCCCGTAGGTATGACTTTGTGAATGGTGTGTGGGAGGTGATGGAACAGCGGTGGGAGGTTCCCACCTGCTTTGGTTTCCACACCTCCCATCTGATGTCACATCCTATGGGCGGGGTATTAAGTTTATATGCCCGCATGTTGGGCGGCCGCGTACGGCCGTCACAGTGCCGGTGCCCCTGCACGCAAAAGGTGCTCGGGACTTTGTCTGTCATATGAGTGTATGTATGAACGAGTGGCAGCTCCTGAGGATACAGGGCAGAGTGTTAGCCCTGTGGAAACGCGTCAGAGCCATTATCACCGTACTTCGGCACATATATTTAGAGGCGGCAGTTGCTGTTTGCTATGTACGTCTCATACAGGTGTTTAACAGCACTAGTGATTTTGGGTGAACAGCTTGTTAGGCAGTTGTCTGAATGGGGCATTAGTGTATGTCAGTGGTCGCTTTACTATGCATGAGTAGTGCACGTGTGGACCCTCACCATACCTTTATTACCCAATTATTTGTGACCTACCTATGTTCACCCATTACTGACATGCTCACTGGTTGCGTTACACCTGGATGAACTGCTCAGAGTGATTAGGTGTGGATGGAGTATATGTTAGTCTCCCTCTCCACACATCATTTTCTCTGAACACCTGAAGGGATTTTTTTGTCCTTTTACCCCAGATTATCCAATAAAGTATTATTTATTTTCATTCTTATACGTCTATTCAGGTAGTTAAGTACTATTTCTATGGCTTACCTAAAGCCCCCTGATTAGCTAATTTCTAGTCCCAGGTGTACCTTTCAGTTTCTGAAAGCCGACAATTGCTTAGCAGGAAAGGAGCATGTCTGGCTGGTTTCTGCATTCTCTTCTGGAACACCAAGATATAAGCCATTCTCCTTCTCTTTACCTTCACGCTGGATCTGTTCTCAGTATAGGGGCTTCTGATGACATCATATGTTTTTTCTCCAATTTGGCTCTCCAGAAGTTTCAGGAAGGCCTTCTTAAAGTCCACAAAGCAGGCATAGATCTTTTCATGCTTTGTATTGTGGATATGTGTCATGAATCAGAGAGGAAGGAAAGAGGATGCACTCTGACTCCACCATGGGCGTAGCTATAGGGGGTGCAGAGGTAGCAGTCGCTACCGGGCCCAGGAGCCTGAGGGGGCCCAAAGACCCTTGTGCCGCATAAGAAGACACACAAAGCACTGAGGTAAGGGGGGGCCAAGCTGAACTCTCGCACTGGGGCCCATGAGCCTTTAGCTACGCCCCTGGACTCCACCCTCAACCCCTGTCCCTGTCTATTTACACTACCCGCCCTAGGCGATGGGGCGTAACTGGGCGACTGTCCCTTACTTAACGTAAGTGCACAGAGGAAAGATAAGAAAGGTCAACAAGCCAAAGGTCAGAACCAAGAGAAGCAGGCAGTACAAATGGATCGGGCAAATATAAGGTCAAGGAAGCACCAATGGACCAGTATCACAGGCAACCTGTAGCCAGTGGGGAGTGAGGGTCATGTGACGTGGCCAGCGTCACATGACCGACAGACAGACAAGTCGAGCACTGAGTGATCAGCTCGGCGCTCCAGGCAGACCTAGGAGCAAGGAGCCTCCCAGCTACCAAAGCTGCCCTGGGAAAGAGGCTGAACACAGATCCTCGCTCCCGAAGCAAAGCAACAGGTCAGCAGGTCTACAACCCCCCTTTTACGAGGGCCCACCAGACCCAAGCCCTTGGGTACAAATCTCCCAGGATGCTCATCATGAAACTTCTTGATGAATCTCGGGGCGTGGATCTCAGTAGCTGGGACCCAAGACCTCTCCTCGGGTCCATAGCCCTTCCTGGTCATGCCCAGCTGCACCGGACCCATCTCGATCTTGGGAAACCATCTGTGGAACAAGAAGGTGTTCTCGCTGTCCTTCCCTAACCTGTCGGTCTAGCCTAATGGCTAATGTCATGGTTTGTTCTAAGGTTTCGGGGGGTGGATAACACACTAGCATATCCTTGAGGGTGTCAGACAAACCGGACTTAAATTGACTCTTGAGGGCCGGTTCGTTCCACTCGGAGGGATGCACCATTTACGGAATAAGGTACAGTACTGCTCAACCAGACGGTCAGCCTGACTGAGGGATTTCAGCTGAGTCTCTGCTACAATGGCATGGTCAGGTTCGTCATATAACACACCTAGAGCCAGAAAAAATGTGTCAACGGATCCGAGGCATTGCAAATCAGAAGGCAAGGAGAATGCCCAGTCCTGGGGATCCCCCTGTAATAAGGAAATAATGATCCCCACCCTTTGTTGCTCAGATCTAGAGGAATAGGGACGTAAGCGAAAATAAATCTTACAGCTTTCCTTAAACGCCAAAAAGCTTCTACAGTCTCCTGAAAATCAGTCAGGAAGCTTAACGTGGGGTTCCATACAGGCAGGTGCCGCTTAGGCAGCAACGGGAGGTGCAGGAAGATCACGAGCAATATCTTGTGCCTGTAATCTCTCCCCAAATTATTGAACTATATGGACCAGACTCTGCACGTGATCAGTCAGGCTCTGTGAGGGATCCATAGTAATAAACTTTTTAGGCCTGTGATTATGTCAGGGATCAGCGAGGAAGGAAAGGGTGCACTCTGATTCCACCCTCAACCCCGGTCCCTGCCTACTTACACTACCCGCCCTAGGCAATGGGGCGTAACTGGGCAATGGGCGACGGTCCCTAACTTAACGTAAGTGCACAGAGGAAAGATGAGAAAGGTCAACAAGCCAAAGGTCAGAACCAGGAGAAGCGGGCAGTACAAATGGAGCGGGCAAATGTAAGGTCAACAGTCAGAGCCGAGGTCAAATCCAGGAGAGCAAATACATACAAAGGAAGAGACGAAGTCGAGGTCAAAGAACGAGACAAGGTCAGGAGGTCAATCAGAACCGAGTGATCAGCTCAGCACTCAAGGCAGACCTAGGAGCAGGGAGCCTCCCAGCTAGCAAAGCTCCCCTGGGAATGAGGCCGAATACAGATCCTTGCTCCTGAAGCTAAGCAGCAGGTCTGTGGCTGATGGGCGACTGAGTGCGCTTCGGCACCCCGTTACAATATGGCTCTTTAAGAAGCTGTGCAGGGTGTAGATATGGTGTATAGTGTGGTGGTTTGGCATGAAGACTGCTTGGCTTTTGCTGAGGACATTGTGGATTTATTCAGGATGCTGTTAAAAAGTCTACTCACGTTGCTGCTGACATATATCCCTTAATAGTTGGCTGGATCATACCTGTCTTCACTCTTGTGTATGGGGATTATAAGGCCTTGGTTCCAGATTTTGGGGAAGTAGTCGGCACTCAGCACAACATTGAAGAGTTTTTCTATTGCAGCCTAGATACTCTGTGTTCTGTATTTTATCATTTGTGAAAGGATCCCATCTGGGCTGCTACCTTTTTACTCTTATCAATAAGATCCTGTCTGTAATCTGACAGTGCGACTGGTGTATCCAGAGGGTTTTGGAAATCTTTCATTTTTTTCCTCCATATCCTTCAGTTTAATCATGTTTTTGTTCTGGGCTTTGGTCCTCCTTTGCAATGTCTTTGTAAAAGTCCTTGAAGTACTAGAGCCAGATGTTGCCATTTTGGATGTGAAGGTTGTTGTTGTTCTTACAGTTTGTGTCCATGTGGTTCCATAGTTCCCAGAAGGAGTTGTGCCGGAGAGCGTCTTGAAGTTGGAGGGGTTTGGTTGAGATGTGGCCTTGCTTTTTCTTTCTGAGGATGGTTTTGTACTGCCTTTGTATGGTGTAGAATGCTTCCCTCAAACTGCGGTTATTTGGGTCCTGGTCTTTTCTATTTGATGCCATTCTTAGTGCATACCTTATATCTTTACACTTCTATTTAAACCAACTGTTGGGTGCTGGTTTTCTTGGGCTCTTGTTGTTGCATTTTTTGAGGTCGGACATTTCTGCCATGGTGCAAAGTATTTTGTTAAAGTCTTTTACCGTGAGATTTATTCCTTCTGGTTTCAGCTCATACACTTTATTATGGAAGTTATGGAGCATCTCCTGGATCTCGGCTCTTTTTATGGTCTCTATGTATTTTGGTGTGCTGCGATATTTGTGCAGGTGGCTTGCTTGTGGATTTCATGTATAAGAGCAGTTGGTTGTGGGCTGACAGGTGTGTTTATGGGGTGACTATGAAGCCACCAACACTTAAGGGCTCCATATTTGTGATGGCGTAGTCTACCACACTACTGCCTACATGGGAGTTTACACTGGGTTCAGACCTGGGCGTTCGTGCAGCGTGTTTAATTTGCGCGTTTTTAACGCGCGAATTAAATCGCGCTGCACAAAATAGGAATCGCGCATTTAACGCGCGTCCCTATTAAACTCTGTTTATGGGGACGCGCGTTAAACGGCCAAAAACGCAAACATACTTGCTTTTGCGTTGGCCGTTTTTACGCGCGTTCGAACTCGCATAAAAACGCGCAAGTGTGAACCAGGCCCATAGGAATGCATGGGTACTGTACAGTTGTGTGTTTTTATGCGCAAACGCTAAAGTGTGAACTGAGGGTTAGGGTGTGACTACCAAGAGAGTCTCCCTTGGTAGGGTCATTGAGAATATCAAATCCAAGGCTTCAACATAAGAGTTTTCTGTGCCATCATAGCTGTTTCTCTCGCTGTGCACTGAGCTGTCAGTCAGTGGTCAGGTAGTCTCTCTCCCTCCCTGTTCTTGCATTGAGGTTTCTTTAGACGATAAAATTGCCTAAGGCCTTGAAATGGGTGGCGTCCCTCTGTAGGATCTCAAAGCTATCTGGATTGAAGTACAGAGACTCTGGGGGAGCTATGTATGCTGCACAGAGATAGACATTAGTCTGAGAGCTGAGGATGGAGTGGACTAATCTTACCCAGATGTTGCTGTCTCCTCTACTCACTGGTCTGATCTGCTGGTCTGATCTGCTCTTGGAGCTCCTTTTTATACCAGACTAATATTCCTCCTGAGCTCCAGCCCTGCTTGACGCTTTTGTTTTTCAGGGAGAGGGTTCTGCAATGGCACAAATTCGCTAATGGAGACAGTTGCTGTACTTCAAAGCAGAAACTTCTTGTATTCGAAAACAGTGCATGTACATAAAAACAATGAGTTTCGGGGACAAGCATTTCCTCTTCATCAGATTTCCCTGTATCCAGTGGGAACCAGGGATTTATTCTCTGCCTTAGTCCATGTTTCAAGGAGGATCTGTACGTCAATGATTTTCAGTCTTTGATTAAAGTCTGTGTCATGGCTGAAGCTGAAGCATTCAGACCCTGAATGCTCCAGCTGCTGATGATAACAGATGCCATTGTATGTCTGTATACCTTATAATGAGCTGCCCTGCATAGGACAACCTGGATTTTTGACTGTTGGCCATGTTATAGCACTTTGGTCCAGTCACATCTATCCATCAAATATCTATATATTTATCTATTAACTATCTATGTACTAATCCAGGGATGCCCAACCTGCGTCGCTCCAGCTGTTGCCAAACCACTACTCTCAGTATGCCTGGACAGCCTACAGCTATTAGGGCATGCTGGGAGTTGTAGTTTGCTGGAGGGCCGCAGGTTGAGAATCTGTAATGTCTCAAAGGTGCATTACCACCTTCTGCACCTTGCTACTATCTCCTATGGTTAACCTCATGTCATCCCATGTATTTATTTCCAGGGCCTGCAAAATGTGCATTTCCCTTTCCATGTAACTGTTATGTTTAAGTGTAATATGCCTGGTTCACCAGTAGATGGCAACATCAATGGCAGAGCTATCTTACATAGAATGGAACCTTCTTTCCATTCTATTCTCCCTTTCTAGGGAGAAGTTTAGCAACTTAGAAGTGAGAATAGAGTACCCCCTGCTAGGGGAAGGCTGTGTCCAAGCCAGCCAGAGCACCTTCAGCTCTCCAATATTTTTTTTTATTTTTTTTTTTATGTACGCTGCCTTGGTCTGGTAAGTACCGCTGGCACTCCTAAACTACTGGTGTACTGCCCTGTCTTGGACATCTGTTTACTGTATATTATATATATAATATTTATTATTATATATTATACTGGAAATACTTTTTTAATATAGTGTTATTGCTTTTTAATATAGTGTTATCATAAGGATCCCAGTAAGTGGATCGAAACGTCAAACAGGTGAATAAAGGATCCCACTTTTTTTTCACTATATTGGAGGTGCTGCGGTTTTTTCTTTTTCTTTTATAATATACAGTAGCTACATTTTAAAAGCAGAGCTTCAAATTAAATGAAAGCCCAATAATACAGACAGGAAGATATATTCTGTCCATTCAAATATTATTAATATAGTGATGAGTATTATAGTGTCTGCACTGTTGCATTGCCACAATCGCACTGTAGATAATACATTCAGAATTTTCGATGGTTTCAGCTTAATTGGTTGCCTCCTTATGACCCTGTTCTACCTCATACCAACAATTAATTTCATGCATCTCTTAGGCTTTTGCTTGTCTCTTTCGCACATTGAGGGTCATTTGTTAATTTATTACACAGAGTTATTCCTATTAAACAGAAAAATGTCATACATTACTTTACACAGATCCTATATGTTCAGGAATTACTTGCTAGAAGGTGGCACAGGTTCCTCTTCTTTACCAGAAATGTTGTCACCTTCTGTAATTTTTCAGAATTTTTATTAAAGTAATACAGGAGCTATACAGGAGGACAATGAGGACCTCTTGTGGGTGAAGAATCCATAGCATTTCCGGCAAAAAATAAAAACCCCAAAGCTTTACAACTATATATTAGGGTACTAAATAGGGCTCCAAGTCCTATTGTATCCTGCGCCACTGGGAGATAAATATACATTTCGCATACTAGTAATAAGAGTGCGGAAAATACTCTCCCCTTTGGCAGTTATTTTCAGTAACTGTTCAATTGGTGTAGGTTATGGTTGACCCTTTTATGGTGCCCATAACACCCATGTTGAACAGTTCTGCAACTATTTCCTGTGGAAGACAGCATTAGGCTACATTCACATGCAAAATGCGGATCCGCAAAAAATACGGATGACGTCCATGTGAGATCCGTGTTGCATGCGTTTTTTTGCGGATCCATTATAACAATGCCTATCCTTGTCCACAAAACGGACAAGAATAGGACATGCTCTATTTTTTTGCGGGGCTACGGAACTGACATACAGATGCGGATAGCACACTGTGTGCTGACTGCATTTTTTGCGGACCCATTAAAATGAAAGAGTCCTCATCCAATACACAAAAAAATGGAACGGACACGGAAACAAAATACGTTTGTGTGAATGTATCCTTAAGGTGATTATCATGTGACATGCTACTTCCTAAGTATTGATGCCATGTGTGAGGTATTTATTGTGAGTAGTAATGTAATAGGTGGCTTGAGAAATGGGAATAATGCCATGTCACCCATATGCCATCAGACATGATGTTGATGGGCACTGCAAATATAGTTACATACTTGAGAAATTCTTGAGAAATAAATACTTGAGAAATCCCTCAAGTTCAACCAAGAGATAGGTGGGGATGCAAATCTCAGAAAGAAGTGAGACTCAAAATTCTACGCATTTTCATAAGCATTAATGTTATATACTATTAAAGGAGTCTTCAGACATTTTACTACTGAAGACCTATTTTGAAGTCCGTGTTCGGGTATATGCTGAATTGCGTTGTGGATTCCGTTACCACGGACTATAACGCAATTCAATGACGGAATGCATAATGATTCCATCATAATAGAAGTCTATGGCCTGCATAATGGATCCGTCCGGGTTCCATTATGCAGGAGAGGACTCCAGCATAACGAAAACCGGACGGATCCATTATGCAGGCCATAAACTTCTATTATGACGAATTAATAATGGAATGCCTCTAAAGGTATTCCGTTATGCAATCCGTTACGGAATTGCGTTATGGTCCGTGGTAACGGAATCAATAACGCAATTCAGCAAATACCCCAACGCGAACACAAACTCGAACTTCAAAATATGAAGTTTGCTCATCCCTAATTGTAATTATTGACAAACTGCTCGGTAAAATTATTGCCATGTGCCTAAGTTGAGGTTAAGTGTCATGCAAACTGTAAAGCTAGCCTCTGTGAGGGATCAGCATAGAGGTTAAGCCTACAGTAGGATGTCTCCATGCTGTATACTGCATTTCTGTTGGTAATAAATACAGATGCCCAAGGGGACCCCATGGTCGTATGCAGAGAACGCTGCAGTCAATGATATAGATAGGGCCAGCAGCATTGAATGGTAGTTAGCTAGCAAGTAGGGGTAAGTGGCACATTTCCCTAGGGATAGAGGTTGGAGCAACCATACCCACAGCAGAGAGGAGCTTTTATTGGGGAAGCTTGATATAGTCTTATATGTCTTTCACATGCAAGCATTGAGAGGGCTTGTGATAGACCAAGTCAAGAAGAACAGACCAGACGGTTTAAAACTGTGACTGGAAATCAATCACACCTAAGAACTGTGAGCATGTGTGTGGCATGTGGAGGGCATCTGTGACCTGATGTGACTCCCATGTAAAGTGTGTGAAATGTGGAGAGTAGCTGTGGCCTGTAACAAGCAACATCAGTGGGAGACTCAAGGGCAGAGTTGTCATTAATCAAGAAGTTGGGTGCAACACTAGGACCAGAGTTTGTCAAGTAAGCTATTGTAACCACTTAGCCAGTTGCCTCTTGCGAGACTCTTGCAATTGCCAAGCTTTTTTTTGCCAGACATGAGTAAAGTAAAGCCACTGTTCTAACTTACACTTGTGTCCACCTGATTCCTTCTGCCATTCTTGATTGGAGAGCCCATATCTACGACTCACTGGCCACAAAGATCTCTTTTTGTTAGAAGCACCTCCAAAGCTTAGCTGATCACAGCTGACAGGACCGAAAATATGCCATGGAACCCAGCAGCAATAGTTCAATTCAAATCAATTTAAGTCAATACACTGCTCGTGGTCAATAATAAGGACCTTTTACATGGGCTGATGGACAGGC
The DNA here is from genome assembly GCA_033119425.1 of Bufotes viridis. NCBI lineage: Eukaryota > Metazoa > Chordata > Amphibia > Anura > Bufonidae > Bufotes > Bufotes viridis. The sequence continues at coordinate 465,096,833 of CM065592.1, read as the reverse complement.
AAGTATCATGTACAAACCAAACGTCCCCATTGCCTGATCATGAATGGAGGTGAGAGTAACTACATACAGCAATCATTAATTCTGTATGGGGACGAGCTATCACTACGGCAATTTCTAAACCCCGTATAGTGGTAGATCCTTGTTTACACTGCACGATCTGCAGCCTAGAAACAATGATTTAGGAGATCTCACCAAAGATAGTTCCACCCAATGAGTGTTTGCTCGTTCATCGGGGGATTGGTGGCATCTTTACCTATGGCAATTATCAGGGATGAACATTTGTATTAACGTTTGCTCCAATAATTGGCCCAATAATCTGGCTGTGTGAAAGGGCCTATACATAGGTCATCCAAGTAAGAAAGGGACACCATTTGTAGCTGCTGTTTACTCTTCCCCAGCAGCTAAGGAGCTTTACTTCACTCTATTCTCCCCACTATTTTTGTAGTAACACCTGATTCAGTGGCGCCTCCAATATTGCTGCCTAACTGTGGTGTGTATTGATAATAGTTTTGCCTGCCCAAACTGTGATTATTAACTAGTCCCTACAGACTGGTTTATGTGTCTGGTTTACGAAAGTGTACATGCCAGAGAGACATACCATGCAGCTGCTAGAGGATCCTTGATGAGAGATGCCTAGCCCTTGTTGATCTGATCCCCTCTGCTATAGATGACCCTGTGCAGGACGCCCTTCTCCAGAAGAACTTTTAAAAAATGGGTTAGGAAAGAGTGTGCAGTGGAAATAAACATCAGGCACTCTGACTTGGGCCTACTAACGGAGGCCTATTTTAATCTTCAATCTGGGGTCCTCTCTTTTCTACTTACAGTGACTCAAAAAACGACTTCATTGTAGATCAGACACAACATACAAGCACAAAATGTTTTGGGATTGCAGAGAGATATGTGTCAGCGGACTCCATTTTGATCTTCCCTATGAGGTCCACTGGATGGACATTTTATTATTTTTCCATGACAGTGATGACATCATGTATATACAGCATTGCATGCATTGTGTTTATTTACAGATAACAACAATTTACATACATGATCACATACATATATGACCGAATTTATAGTCCGCATCCGATCTGAATTTTTTCTGGATTAGATGCGGACCCATTCATTTCAATGGGTCCACAAAAAAATGCAGACAACACTTCATGTGCTTACCGCATCCGTATGTCCATTCTGTAGTCCCGCAAAAAACTTAGAACATGTCCCATTCTTGTCCCTTTTGCGGGCAAGAAAAGGCATTATCACAATGGGTCCGCAAAAAAAACGTATGCAACATGGACATCACACAGACATCATCTGTATTTTTTGCGGATCCGCATTTTGTGGACCACAAAATACATGCATGCATACATACCTTTAAGTAGATGCAGCACCCGAGTGTACAATTATTCTGTCCACCATTACACCTCCTGCCCTAATGGTGCCCCACTGATTATCAAGCTTTTCCAAAAGGTATGTCATTGTATTCTAACTGCAAATTATACTGTGCAATTTCTTTTTGTATTAAACGTGTTCTTAGCATGATATATCCATAGCAATGTTCATTTCCTCTATGCTATGAGTTGCTGGTTTCTGAAGATATTGTCAAACTAACTGAGTACTGACTTGCCTGGACCTTCTCTCCCAAAAGTATCACCACAGAACAATTCCCTGAATGATGGTGTGACCATTTCTGCAATTTGCGTGTTTTCGGCTTCTCCCTCTCGTTGCTCGCTCTTATTAGGTTAAACTACACTGCGATCTTGGTTGCTGACAACCTTTTCGCCCAAGGATTGCAGTGTGATGACAGTGTAGTCGTGCCAGCATAGAAATGAAAGGGGTCACAGAGTGAATCACAGTGTTTGATTCTGGGGTTGCTGTCACGACACACTTGCAAGTCGCACTGCAACCCCAATCATTTCATTGCTAGCACCACTACGCTGTGATCCATAGGCGCAACCAAGATCGCAGTGTAGCCAAACCCTTACAGGTCTGGCTACACCTAGCAGGATGATGAGAGCACACTGGTTTAGAAAGATGTGCGTAGAAAGGGCTCATGCACACGACCGTTGGATGTGTTGTGGTCCGCAAATCACAGATCCGCAAAACACGGATACTGGCTGTGTGCATTCTGTATTTTGCGGAACGAAACGGCCATCCCCTAATAGAACAGTTTTGTCCTTGTCTGTAATGCGGACAATAATAGGACATGTACTAGGAGAGCCCTAGAAACTTGTTGTGCTAATCACTAAGTCAGATGAGAAGGAGACCAGGAGTCCAAGTCTACAACCTCATAAAATATAAAGACATTTCAATAGTTAAAGGGGTTGTGCATGTGTTTTTGGGATAGAGGGGGGGGGGGTTAGCTCCCAACTCCTGTGCTCTGTGACCTCTGCTGATCTGCTTGGGTCCCTGGATCTAAACTTCCGGTTTAGATCCACGTGACAAATGATGCAAGGGGAACAGATCATCTCTGTCACTGTGGCCATTGATAGGCTGCAGCGATGTCAAACTGGAGTTTTACATCCAGCAGAGGCCAAAGAGCGCTGGAGCTGGGAGCTAATGTCAGGAAGCAGGTAAGTATGCGTCCCATCGAAAGTTCGCCCCACTCCCAAGATGCCCAACCCCTTTAAGATGTTGCTTTATGACTTATCCGAAGACAGCTTGCTACACTGGAAACCTACACCACTGCCGAGGCTTCAATGGAGACCATATCCACTCTTTTGCCTCCTTGATTTGACACTGGATGTGATGAGAAGCTACTGCATGCCAGATGGGACATTGGTGAAGAAGATGGCTGTAAAACAATGAACAGGTATTTGCAGTGTCCAATTGGAATTATTAGGATACGTGCATAATATCTGATGGGTGTCAGACCATTGCCTCCACAACTGTCCCATCCCCTGGGCATGCCCACTGTCACACAGGGTGGAAGAGAGAAGTTAGGACTAAGGACAGACTGTCCGAAACGCGTCAACATTTATCGCATACATCATGGTTTGTGTCTGCGTGTGAACCTGTTTCAATAAAGAAGAAGCTTTTATCGGATTACTAATTGGTGCCGAAACCGTTTTTCTATTGATTGGAAGAGAGAAGCTCTGCACCACCCCTTAAATCCTGCCACGCCGAAGATCATGTCAAGAACCCGAAGTGAAAGGTTCGTTTACACCATGAAGTTATTCAACTTTCTATTTTGTTTTCTATTCTTCATCGTTGTTTTTTCTGTTTGCTGTCAGTGAACAGAAACCTAAATATTTTTTACAGCTGAGTGTTTGCTAGAATTTATTCAGCCTAGATAATTCTCTGTGAGCTAAACAGTCTGGACACCATGTTAATACATTTTACCTGCACTGATACACTGTAACAATCTGCCAGGAAAAGAGAGAGAATTGTGCTGAAGTATGTATTCCAAAGAGAATTCCATGATGCAATTGTAACAAACTCTCAGCTGTTAGAAGCAGCTACGCCTACTGTGCTTATACTGTAGGTTATTACTTCTTTGTGAGTTAAACGGCTGCATCGAGTCCAAATACCAATATGTACAGCAGGTGCTGGGGCAGTTTATATAGCATTGTAGGCCTCTCTTTCTTCCTTATAGAGAATATGCAGGAAGCAGGCGCTCAGCATCACTCCGGTCAGCTGACAAACACAAGAAGATACAGCAGTCACTCACCATTGTGGAGAAATAACCCATACATACAATGGGGGAGATTTATCAAACTGGTGTAAGTAGAACTGGCTTATTTGCCCATAGCAACCAATCAGATTCCACCTTTCATTTTCCAAAGGAGCTGTGAAAAATGAAAGGTGGAATCTGATTGGTTGCTATGGGCAACTAAGCCAGTTCTACTTTACACCAGTTTGATAAATCTCTTCCAATAAGTCTATAAATATAAAGCAATAAAAGCAACAAGTAAGAGAACAAATTACCACTTTACAGAACGTGTAGACTTGGAAATGCACAACTATATTTATCCTGCGAGTACGCAGGAGAGATGTAGCAGAGCTAAATCACCACAACTCGTATGGGTGTCACAGTGTGTTATTTGTAGCTTTCCATAGGACTGCAGGTAACTACTACATTATCTCAGCTCAAAATAGTTCAATGACAAATTCAGCTGTAATATATAAGTTTATATGGTGTGAAGGGCTCATGCACGCGACCGTATGTAGCGTATTTTGCGGTCCGCATAAGACAGATACGCAAAAAATTCGGATGACGTCTGTGGGTATTCCGTATTTTGCGGAACAGAACAGCTGGCCCTTCATAGAACTGTACTATCCTTGTCCGTAATGCAGACAAAAATAGGACATGTTATATTTTTTTGCAGAACGGAAATACGGACATACGGAAACAGAATGCACACAGAGTAACTTCCGTTTTTATTGCGGACCCATTGAAGTGAATGGTTCCACATACGCAAAAAAAATGAATGGACACGGAAAGAAAATATGTTCGTGTGCATGAGCCCTAAGGCTGAGTTAACACTTTAGTTATTTGGTCAGTGTTATCCATCAGCGAAGCCTACAGAGAGATAAGGTATAATGGAAAGATCTGCACCTGTTCCGTGTTTTTAACCCGCACTTGGTTTTGGCTCACAATAACTGAACAAAATAACTGACGTGTGAACTGAGCCTAAATGGTGTTAGGAGGAGCATTTTCATTCTACTTTCCTATGAACCTGGTTGGGAGAGTCATTTGCACTTCTCTTCTATAAGAGGCAACCTTATAGGGGTATTCCAGTTGTGTAGTTAGGGAAAAACTTGTCACAACCAGAATAAGCATGGATCCACACATAGTTTTAAGCAGTGTTTTTCAGCACCTTTGTGTTTTTGATGCATTTTTGCACTCGCATTATTTTGGGCTGAAAAACCTCAGTTCCAGATGTGAGTCTATGTGTAATATGCAATGCAGGACACACAGGTAATTTGGTGGCGTTTTTAGTGTCTGCGACATGTTAAAGCAATGGTGTGGTGTTTTTTTATATATATATATATATATATATATATAATTTAATTTTTATTTTTTTCCACACCCTTCTCCATAAGAAGAAAAATCGCATTAAAAAAACGGCCATAAAACGTAATAAAAAAAAAAAAAAGAAAACAGCGTGGGAAAATGTGTGTTTTTGTGGTGTTTTTTTTATTGTGTGTAAACGCAACCTTAAGGGGGTATTTGAGTCAAAGAGTGATGGAAAGTAGCTGTCATATACCATTACGTTATGATCGGTGAGGGTGGGGTTGACCTCTGTCAATCCTAAGCATTATGGGGCTGTAGTGCTAATTCAAAGATGGTGTTGTGCAGAAACCGCAGCCGGCACAAATCATAGGGAGTTCCCATTATACATATGACACAATTTGGTTCTGTAAAATTCAGGTTGTAGTATTACAATTTGACCAGAAGATGGAGACATTGCCATTAAATTCAGGAATTTATGTTCCTGTCTAAAATCTTCATTTTATTCAACATCTGCTAAATCTTTATTAATTCTGATTTAGACTCAGTTGAGAGCAGTAAGATCAAGGAGCCTTTTAATAATATTTTTATTGAAGATTTTAAATGTACTGTTTTAAGCAGGGTCAGGTTGTGACTTGAAAGGCGCCTGGTGGTTACAATAAAAATGACCTGATATTTTTATGGTATGAGTAAATATATTATGCTAGCACCCAAGTTGAATTAGAGCTAGAAAAACCATTGCTTTTAAAGTGAGAGTAATCCAGCTTTGTGCATTCTCAGCCTTCTATAACTTAACCCCTTAAGGACGCATGACGTACCGGTACGTCATGGTTCCTGAGTCCTTAAGGACCCATGACGTACCGGTACATCATATCTTTAAAACGAGAGTGCGGCGCAGCGGGGGTCAATAGGAACAGGATGTTCGCTGAAATATTTTAGCGGGCATCCTGTCACAACCCCCGTGTCGGCAATCGCAGCAAACCGCAGGTCAATTTAGACCTGCGGTTTGCAGTGCTTTCTGCTATCTCTGATACCCGCGGACTGTGACCGCTGGGATCAGAGACTAAATGTTCCCCAAGTGTTATATTTTAACCCCCCCTGCAGCCCCCAATCATATTGTGGCTGTGGGGGTGCAGAGGGAGTGGTTGCGGGCGTTGCAGGAGGTAATGTTTCCCTGGTGGATAGTGGTTTTAGCAGAGTGACAGCACATTGCTTACACTCTGCTAAAAACTGCTGACATCTGTGCTGCAGATGTCATCAGTTTTAACCCCTTCCATGCTGCGGTCTATACGGACCGCTGTATGGAAGGGGTTAACAGGGAGGGAGCCCCCCCTCCCCATCACCCGCTGCTCTGTTCTGGCAGCGGGTGATGGTTACCATGGCAGCAGGACACTTTCAAAGGCATCCTGCTTGCCATGGTACTGTAAGTCTAATCAGACTTCTTCTAAAAGCAAAAGTCTGATTAGATTATGTAAAGTAAAAAAAATACAGTACAGTACACTATATGGTGTACTGTACTGTATTAGATAGACACCAGATCCACTGGATCTTCAAGAACCAAGTGTTTCTGGGTCAAAAAAAAAAAAACACATATCACTGAATAAAAATTTTAAAAATAAAATACACTACACATATTAGGTATCGTCACATACGTAAAAACCTTCTCTATAAAAATATCACATGACCTAACCACTCAAGTAAATACCGTAAAAAAATAATAATAAAATGGTGTAAAAAAAGCCATTTTTTGACACCTTACATCACAAAAAGTGTAATGCCAAGCAATCAAAAAGGCGTATGCCTCTCAAAATAGTAGCAATCAAATCGCCATCTTATCCCCCCAAAAATGAGCCCCTACATACTACAATGGCCCAAAAAAATAAAAAAATATGGCTCTCAGACTATGGAGACACAAAAACATTTTTTTTTCTAAAATGCTGTTATTGTGTTAAAGTAAAATAAATTAAGAAAAGGGTACATATTAAGTATCGCCACGTCCGTAATAACCTGCTCTCTAAAAATATCACATGACCTAACCCCTCAGGTGAACACCGTAAAAAAATAAAATAAAAACGGTGTAAAAAGCCATTTTTTGTCACCTTACATCACAAAAAGTGTAATACCAAGCGATGAAAAAGTCATACACATCCCAAAATAGTGCCAATAAAACCGTCATCTCATCCCGCAAAAAATTAGACCAAACCTAAGATAATCGCCCAAAAACTAAAAAAAAATATGGCTCTCAGAATATGGAGACACTAAAACATGATTTTTTTTTGTTTCAGAAATTATATTATTGTGTAAAACTTACATAAATAAAAAAAGTATACGTAATAGGTATTGCCGTGTCTGTAATAACCTGCTCTATAAAAATATCACATGACCTAACCGCTCAGGTGAAGACCGTAAAAAAATAAAAACAAAAACGGTGTAAAAAAATAAATTTTTTGTCACCTTACAGCACAAAAAGTGTAATACCAAGCGATCAAAAAGTCATACGCACCCCAAAATAGTGCGAATCAAACCGTCATCTCATCCCACAAAAATCATACCCTACCCAAGATAATCGCCCAAAAACTAAAAAAAAACTATGGCTCTTAGACTATGGAGACACTAAAACATGATTTTTTTTGTTTCAAAAAGGAAATCATTGTGTAAAACTTACATAAATAAAAAAAAGTATACATATTAAGTATCGCCGCGTCCGTAATAATCTGCTCTATAAAAATAGCACATGATCTAACCTGTCAGATGAATGTTGTAAATAACAAAAAAAAAAACGCTGCAAAAACAACTATTTCTTGTTACCTTGCCTCACAAAAAGTGTAATATAGAGCAACCAAAAATCATATGTACCCTAAAACAGTACCAAAAAAACTGCCACCCTATCCCGTAGTTTCTAAAATGGGGTCACTATTTTGGAGTTTCTACTCTAGGGGTGCATCAGGGGGACTTCAAATGGGACATGGTGTCAAAAAACTAGTCCAGCAAAATCTGCCTTCCGAAAACCGTATGGCATTCCTTTGCTTCTGCGCCCTGCCGTGTGCCCGTACAGCAGTTTACGATCACATATGGGGTGTTTCTGTAAACTACAGAATCAGGGTAATAAATATTGAGTTTTGTTTGGCTGTTAACCCTTGCTTTGTAACTGGAAAAAAATTATTAAAATGGAAAATCTGCCAAAAAAGTGAGATTTTGAAATGTTATCTCTATTTTCCATTAATTCTTGTGGAACACTTAAAGGTTTAACAAAGTTTGTAAAATCAGTTTTGAATACCTTGAGGGTGTAGTTTCTAGAATGGGGTCATTTTTTGGTGGTTTCTATGATGTAAGCCTCACAAAGTGACTTCAGATCTGAACTGGTCCTTAAAAAGTGGGTTTTTGAAAATTTCTGAATAATTTCAAGATTTGCTTCTAAACGTCTAAGCCTTGTAACATCCCCAAAAAATAAAATATCATTCCCAAAATGATCTAGACATGAAGTAGACATATGGGGAATGTAAAGTAATAACTATTTTTGGAGGTATTACTATGTATTATAGAAATAGAGAAATTGAAACTTGGAAAATTGCAAATTTTTCAAAATTTTATGTAAATTTGGTATTTTTTTATGAATAAAAATGAACTTTTTTGATTCCATTTTACTAGTGTCACGAAGTACAATATGTGACGAAAAAACAATCTCAGAATGGCCTGCATAAGTAAAAGCGTTTAAAAGTTATTACCACATAAAGTGACACTGGTCAGATTTGCAAATTTAAGGTGAAATAGGGCTGAGTCCTTAAGGGGTTAAATCGAAACTGTCACCAGCAACTTCCCTTTAAAAGTTTTCATTGACACATAGCTGTGGTTGACCCGATTAAAATTCTTTTTTAATCGGTGACGCTGTTCCAGAATTATGATACTTTTTCTTAATATGCAAATTAGGCCTTTGGTGCAATGAGGGCGTCAATATGGCTCTTGTTGCACCCAAGATCCACTCATTACTGTGGCCAGCCCCTGACTCTCTACTTTGCCACTGCTTGGCACTGTCAATCAGAGCAGAGGGGGAAAGGCTGGCCACAGAAAGGGGAAGAGCTTGGGTGCAACAAGAGCCATAGTGACGCCCTCATTGCACCAAAGGACTATTTTGCATATTAAGAAAAAGTATCATAACTCAGGAACAAAGCCTCACATGAATAAAAGAAAAACAGTGTTTTAATCAGGTGAATCACAACTATGTGTTTGTGCAAAAAGTTGGTTAGGGAGGCATCTGGTGACAGATTCCCATTTAAAGTGAATCTCTACTTTTTGATACCATAACATTTTTAAATCAAACATCCTGTGATTATTTATTTCTTGAATGAGATATCCAAAATCATTAAAATTTGGGTAATAACTGTAGAAAAAAGATATGGACAGCACATTCACGATACATTGTGGGTACATGTAATGCAGTTAAGCAGTATTTGTTGGTATGAACACGAGGTTGTTAGTATACATTCTGTTCAAAATAGATAATCCTATTTGCCACTTCATGGTGACCTCTTTCAAGTGGGTCCCTACACCACACATTACTGCATGATGGTTGCTGTTGGTGTGGTGTTGTGCCTGTGGGGTAGTACATTTAGCCTGGCAGCAGAGATGTTGTTGGGCTGCTGCTGCTGCAATATGAACAGCACAGGCAGCTCACTGAATGTAGGCAGGCTATTATAGCTAAATGATAAAGTACATGGAAGATATACTATATTGGACTGTAGTATTCAGGTTAAATTGCCATGTTGGCACTTTGCGATAAATAAGTGGGTTGTAGGGTTACAGTTTGGGCACTTGATCTGAAAAATGTTCGCCATCACTGGCCTAGATGGTGGGTGATTTGTTGAGATGACCATCCTGCATCTTTCAATCCAATGATGCGTCCCATCTCAAAGCCTGTCAGCTGGGCAAAATATCTTCAAGTGTGTCATAGAGGCATGTCTAGCAGTCAGTGAACTTTTATCATATAAAAGGAGCCTGTGAGATCCTTTTTATAGGGCAGTGGGAAGCACTTTCACACCCTCTTATGGCAAGGCCCAATGTCTAATCAGACCTAACCTACAATCATTTACATATCTCTAATGCCCCAGAGTGGCATTACCACTCCTACACCCTTGTAACTGTTATGTTCAACTGTAATGTGCCTGGTTCACCAGCATCTGGCAGCAAATACGGCAGAGCTACAGTTAGGTAGAGTAGAGCCTTCCATTCCATTCTAACCCCCCTCTGTGGAGGAGTGGGAGAGTCCCACTTCCTGCAGGAAGGGTGGGGGTCAGTTTTAGTTAGTCTAGCTTACCCCCTGCTAGGGGAAGGAGGGTGGCTGGGCATATCTCTGCTGGACATGCCCAGGCTAAGCCAAGCCAGCCAGAACACCTTCAGCTCTGCTGGCCATGGAGGCCAAAGCATAGAGCCTCAGAAGCCATGAGGAGAGGTACCTGGCATAATTAAGAGACAAAGAGACAAAGTTGGAAAATTGTGCCTGATGAAAGTTTATCAAAGTAAAGCTGCTTTTCAACTTCATCACAAGGTCTGGACTCAATTTTTTCTTAAAATTTCTCAATTGTATTTTGGCAGTAATTGTATATGTGATGTAAATGCAGAAGAATTGGCATTTACAACTATAATATATGTGAGGATGGCTATACTGTAAGTTGCAACTACTTGGCTGTCATTAAAATGAATCATTTTACTGTATCAGTCTTACCTGAAAGCAGGCAATCCCTATAGAAACCGCTCCAATGAGTAGAAGGTGCTCCTGTATAAATTCCTCCAATATAGTAATACATCCTCCCTGTAACAAGAAGGTTCAGTATCAGAAGAGCATGTGCAATGCTGGGGGTGATTGTCTGCTACATGATTACATAATACTGTAAATCTGAATGAAGTTGAAAATTAGGAGCAAAAATTTTTGTCATCCACCCTACACCAAAATGTCTTATCTGCAAGGTCCTCAGGAATTCATAGAACCACCGGTGTGTGCATTCAGATTTCTCCTACCCACTGCCTGAACACTAAGGGGCACATTTATTAAGACCAGCGTTTTAGACACCAGTCTTAATAAAGGCCCATAGCTGGCGGAGGATCCGCAGAAGTTATAAAGAGGTGCAGGCCTCTCCATAACTTCGCCGCATGCAGCGCCAGTTATAAACGTAAGACAGCTTACATACCTCTTTAACTATTTACTGTCCACTATAAAGATGAGTGAATTGACTCTACCAAATCTGAACTTGTTCCGAATTTCCCAAAAAGCTCAAATTCTGAGAAACTTTTTGTGATGAGAGAGAGATACAGTAGTGAGTACACCCCTCAGATTTTTGTAAATATTTTATTTTATCTTTTCATGGGACAACACTGAAGATATGACACAATGTAAAGTAGTCAGTGTACAGCTTGTATAATAGTGTAAATTTGGTGTGCCCTCAAAATAAATCAAGACAGCCATTAACCGCCTCCTGACCACCGAACGCATGGAAGCGTCCGGGCGGCGGCAGGTTTGTTCCTTCTGGACGCATCCGTGCGTCATCTCGCGAGAGGCGAGATTTGCTGTGAACGCGCCCGCACGCGCACAGCAGTGCACAGCTCGGCAGTGAAACTACAGCCTGCCAGCGATGATCAATCGCTGGCAGGCTGTAGATGCGAATTAAATCGCATCAAACTGGTATATCAGACGCTGTTTTGTTAATAGCGTCTGATATACCTGCTACCTGGTCCTCTGGTGGTCCCATTTGCTGAGATCGACCACCAGAGGACCAAGTAGCTATATAAAGTAGCACCAAGCACCACACTACACCCCCTCCCCGTCACTCATTAACCCCTTCTTAACCCCTGATCACCCCATATAGACTCCCTGATCACCCCCCTGTCACTGATCACCCCCCTGTAAGGCTCCATTCACATGTCCATATGTGTTTTGCGGATCCGCGCCACTGATCCGCAAAACACGGACACCGGCAATGTGCTTTCTGCATTTTGCAGATCCGCACATTGCCAGAACTATATAGAAAATGCCTTTTCTTGTCCGCAATTGCGGACAAGAATAGGACATGTTCTATATTTTTGCGGAACGGAAGTGCAGACCCGTAAGTGCGGATCCGCAATTCCGGATCCGAGCGGGACAAAGTCAGTCCCCATAAAAATGAATGGGTCCGCAATTCCGTTCCGCAAACAGAATTGCGGACGAGTGAATGGGGCCTAAGGGTCCCTTATCACCGCCAGTTAGTTAGCTACTTGTTAGGTAGTTAGCGCCCAGCCCACCGTAGCGCAGTCACTGATTTTGGCAGAGATTTTTTCATCCACGATGATCGATGCGAATGAAAAAATCTGTGCCGTTCATTTTTTTTCTTTTTTCAGCCCAGAGGCTGAACGGAAAAAAAAAATCTCATTACCCGTATGCTCAATATAAGGAGAATAGCAGAAACTCCTAATGCTGGCCATACGTGTAATGATTGCGGAGACCCTCAAATGCCAGGGCAGTACAAACACCCTACATGTGACCCCATTTTAGAAAGAAGACACCCCAAGGTATTCCGTGAGGGGTATGGTGAGTTCATGCAAAATTTAATTTTTTGTCACAAGTTAGTGGAATATGAGACTTTGTAAAAAAAAAAATATATATATATATATAAATTTCCGCTAACTTGTGCCAAAAATTTTTTTCTGTGAACTCGCCATGCCCCTCACGGAATACCTTGGGGTGTCTTCTTTCCAAAATAGGGTCACATGTGGGGTATTTATACTGCCCTGGCATTTTAGGGGTCCTAAAGCGTGAGAATCCAAATGCGTAAAAATGCCCTGTGAAATCCTAAAGGTACTCATGGGAATTTGGGCCCCTTTGCGCATTTTGGCTGCAACTAACTTGTGACAAAAAATAAAATTTTACATGAACTCACCATACCCCTCACGAAATAACTTTGGGTGTCTTCTTTCTAAAATGGGGTCACTTGTGGGGTATTTATACTGTCCTGGCATTTTAGGGACCCCTAAAGCGTGAGAAGAAGTCTGGAATCTAAATGCGTAAAAATGCCCTGTGAAATCCTAAAGGTACTCATTGGAATTTGGGCCCCTTTGCGCACCCAGGCTGCAAAAAAGTGTCACACATGTGGCATCGCCGTACTCAGGAGAAGTAAGGCAATGTGTTTTGGGGTGTATTTTTACATATACCCCTGCTGGATGTGAGAAATATCTCTGTAAATGACAACTTTTTTAAAAAAAAATTTATACAAAGTTGTCAGTTTACAGAGATATTTCTCTCACCCAACTTGGGTATATATAAAAATACACCCCAAAACACATTGCCCTACTTCTCCTGCGTACAGCGATACTACATGAGTGACACTTTTTTGCAGCCTGTGTGGCAAGGGCCCCAAATTCCAACGAGTACCTTTAGGCTTTACATGGCTGCTCACAATTTAGCCCCGCCCAAAATGGCAGAACAGTAAACACACCCCACAAATGACCCCATTTCGGAAAGTAGACACCCCAAGGTTTTCACTGAGGGGCATAGTGAGTCCGTGGGAGATTTTTTTTTTTTTTGCCAGAAGTTAGCAGAAATGGAAACTTTAAAAAAAATGAAATGATACATGAACTCACCATACCCCTCCGCGAATACTTTGGGGTGTATTCTTTCTAAAATGGTGTCATTTGGGGGGTATTTATACTATCCTGGCATTCTAGCACCTGAAGAAACATGACAGGTGCTCAGAAAGTCAGAGCTGCTTCAAAATGCGGAAATTCACTTTTTTGAAATACCACCAAATGAAAGCTCTATTAGTGAGAAGAAAAGGAGGTAAAATTCATTTGGGTGGTAAGTTGCATGACGGAGCAATAAACGGTGAAAGTAGTGTAGTGCAGAATTGTAAAAAGTGGCCTGGTCATTAAGGGTGTTTAAGCTAGGGGGGCTGAAGTGGTTAATGTCTAAATCACTGGCAACAAAAGTGAGTACACCCCTAATTGTGCCCAAATTGTCAATATTTTGTGTGGCCAGCATTATTTTCTAGCACTGCCTACACTCTCTTGGGCATGGAGTTCACTAGAGCTTCACAGTTTGCCACTGGAATCCTCTTCCACGCCTCCATGATGGCATCACAGAGCTGGTGGATGTTAGAGACCTTGCGCTCCTCCACCTTCCGTTTGAGGATGCCACACAGATGATCAATAGGGTTTAGGTCTGGAGACATGCTTGGCCTGTCCAGCACCTTTACGTTTATTTTCTTTAGCAAGGCAGTGGTCATCTTGGAGGTGTGTTTGGGGTTGTTATCATGTTGGAATACTGCCTTGCTGCCTAGCTTTTGAAGGGAGGGGACCATGTCCTGCTTCAGCATGTCACAGTACATGTTGACATTCATAGTTCCCTCAATGAACTGTAGGTCCCCACAGTCAGCAGCACTCATGCAGCCCCAAACCATGACACTGCCACCACCATGCTTGACTGTAGGCAAGACACACTTGTCTTTGTACTCCTCACCTGTTTGCCGCCACACACGCTTGATACCATCTGTACCAAAAAGTTTATTTTGGTCTCACAGGATGTGGTCCCAGTAATCCATTTTCTAAGTTTGCTTCAACAAACTGTTTGCGATCTTTCTTGTGCATCATCTTTAGAAGAGGCTTCCTTCTGGGACGACAGCCATGCAGACCAATTTGATGCAGTGTGCAGAGTATTGTCTGAGCACTGACAGGCTGACCCCCCCACCCCTTTAACCTTCGCAGCAATGCTGGCAGCACTCATATGTCTATTTTGAAAAGATGACCTCTGGATATGGTGTTGAGCACTTGTTTGGTTGACCATGACACGACCTGTTCTGAGTGGAACCACTGTATGGTCTTGGCCACCATGCTGCAGCTCAGTTCCAGGGTGTTGGCAATCTTCTTATAGCCTAGGCCATCTTTATGTAGAGCAACAATTCTTTTTTAAGACCCTCAGAGAGTTCTTTGCCATGAGGTGACATGTTGAACTTCTAATGACCAGAATGAGAGACTGTAAGAGTGATAATACCACATTTAACTCACCTGCTCTTCATTCACACCTGAGACCTTATAACACTAAGGAGTTACATGACACCTAGAAGGGAAAATGGCTAATTGGGCACAATTTGGCTTTTTTCACTTAGAGGTGTACTCACTTTTGTTGCCAGCGATTTAGACATTAATGGCTGTCTGTTGAATTATTTTGAGTGCACACCAAATTTACACTGTTATACAAGTTGTATACTGAGTGACTACTTTACATTGTATCAAAGTGCCATATGTTCAGTGTTGTCCCATGAAAAGATATAATAAAATATTTACAAAAATGTGAGGGGAGTACTTACTTTTGTGCGATACTGTAGTAAAAGAGCGCATACTCTTTCTCATTACGGAGAGTGCCTAGTATACATATGTGTGCAGAGTATTGTAGGTCAAGGAATACTACTCTGAGTTTCTAGGAAAGATATTTAAATTAGCTTTCCTAAGCCTATCAGATGTGCTAGTTTTTATATATTTTTCCCAAGAACCCAGAGGAGCGTTGACTGGGTTACAATACTACTCAAGCATACTCGGTGCCCTCCATAAGCAGAAATATTACCCCAACCAAGGCCTTCAGGCAGCCAAGCAAATTTTCTTAGCTATGTCAAAGTGTAGGTACCCAGAAAGGATAGTAGCGTGCATGCCTCTTTTCCAGAGAAGCATTATTTGGGGATACAAGCACAGCAATAGATTAGAAAATTGTATTATGAAAAAGCAATAGACTGAATAGTTTGAGGCTACCAGCAGGAGCAAATTTATTATAACAAAAAAGCACTATTTCAATGGTTTGAGGCTACCACCAAAAACTTAGTGGGTAAAAAGTTGGGGGAAATTAATCCAAATCCATTCAGACAATGCATTTTGGATGGGATAGCCACAATGAGACACCAGTCCCCCACCTTACCCCTCCGGTCTACCAGAATCCATAGCAATGACAAAACTCACAACACCTTACTAGCAATTTATAATTTCCAGACTTCAAAATAAAGTTCAATGAAATCCAGGTAAATAAATCTCATGTTATATCTTACCTCTACTTTATATATATTTGAGGGGTGGTCCCGTTCCCCACAGGATAAAGTAATAGTTTTGCAGCAGCTGTCAGGCACTTTTCTACGACCACTATTTACTGCTGTATTAATATATAAACTGTAACTCCAGTCTTCATAACTTGTGCTGCCGCAACACTTAAACTGCAATATACGGAAGAGGAGCCCAATTATAATTTGAAAGACTATATTAATAACTCAATAACTTGATACCTGGAAACCATTTCCAGGTTGCTGAATATAGATCGTCTGTTCTTTTTATTAGAGATGAGTGAATTGATTCTAAATAAATGGAATTTGTTATCAATTTTGCAGCAACCTGACTCATCCTAACCCTACTAATGTCGAGGTTGTAAAATGTAGGGAAAAACAAGAGAAAATAGAAAAAAAAATTGGGATTTTTTTTGTGTATTTAAGATAACGGCATAGTTGCCAAATATGTATTTGCCTGTTATGACTGACCTTCCTCATATACTTGTCTGTAGTGTGTCAGTGCATCTTATTCTGAAGACATAAAGTGCCCAGACAGATTATGGCTGGCACACAGTAACCACACTCAGATTACTGCTAACACTTAATCTGTAGGTGAAGCACTGCAATTAGCGATAATTTTTGTGTGCTTTCCGCTGCTCAGCCGCAATGTATAAAGACACCCATAGGAAAGAAATATCCCTTTTTCAGGAACATGATTCAAATGAGAAATAGTGCTATAGCACATAGCCTCAGGTTGGGTTCAGACATTGCATACGGAAAGCAGCCAAGGTGCTGCCAAGATGCTATTGAAACTTGCTAATTTCAGCAGCAACGATTACTTGATCAAGTTGAGTAACTAGACACAAAAAATCCTTGTTGCAAATTTTTTGCATCGAGGATTCGTTTGTGTCATGTGACCACAGAGAGCGAGTGAAGCGCTTGCTATTACTCACACTCGGTGGTCTCCCGCTGGCCTGCGCCCCGCTGCACTGTATCCTGACACATCGTAAGTGCGCACTATGACCTGACGCTGTGTGACATCAGGATTAGTGCTGAGCAAGCATGCTCGGCCGAATATCTGTTCGGCTCGAGCATCGCTATGCTCAGCACATGGCGGTACTCGACTGAGTACCGCATGTGCTCGAGCGCAATGCTCGAGTCTCCATCCCAAACGTTTCACATGTTTTATGCAGCTAATAAAGGTGCAGGTAAGTACTGCCCTCACTGTAATGCCAGTAGCCATGTTGGCTGCTGGCATTACAGTGATTGGCTGGCCGGAACATAGCACCCGTCATCGGGTGCTATATAGCAACCGATGACAAATGTTCGGCTCAGATGTAGACAAGGAGAGCAGAGCGTAGGAAGGGAAAGACAGTGTAGGGAGTGATTTTCAAAGTTTTTATTCAGAGAGAGCTTTTCCAAGACCCAAAAGTCCTTTTAATGACTACTGTGTGTGAGTGTGTGTGTTTTAGAGCAGCAATCTATTTACTTCCTGCAGTCTCAGTGCTTCGGAAGAGACAGATAGTGCAGGGAGAGGCATTTGCTGTTTTTACTACCAAAAGCTTTACAACGACCCCAATGTCCTTTTAAGGACTACTGTGTGTGTGTTTGACAGCAGCAAGATATTTTTATTCTATACCTACTAGTGACATATACTGTACATCATCCGCAGACTGTCTTTAATTATCTGGGTCACATACAGTGTCCATAATCTGTGGTGTTCTGTAACCAATTCTGTAGAACATCTGCAAACAGTTTCTGTATTACAAATTCCAATAATCTGGGCCACATCTAGTGTCCATAATCTGTGGTGTTCTTTAACCAACACTGTAGAACATCTGCAAACAGTGTCTGTATTACAAATTACTATAATCCGGGCCTAATGTAGTGTCCATAATCTGTAGTGTTTTGTAACCAATACTGTAGAACATCTGCAAACTGTTTTTGTATTACGAATTCAAATAATCTGGGCCACATCTAGTGTCCATAATCTGTGGTGTTCTGTAACCAATTTTGTAGAACATCTGCAAACAGTTTCTGTATTACAAATTCCAAAAATCTGGGCCACATCTAGTGTCCATAATCTGTAGTGTTCTTTAACCAATACTGTAGAACATCTGCAAACAATTTCAGTATTACAAATTCCAATAATCTGGGCCTAATATAGGGTCTATATTCTGTGGGTTTCTGTGACATATACTGTCCTGCATCCGAAAACTTGGATATTCCGAGGAACTCTTTCCAGCGCCACTATTAGATTTGCCCCTCGTGCCCAGCACACTTGAAGAGGTACCTGAGATATTATGCCCTGATTCTCAACCTCTTGAGCCTTCACAGTCTCAAGACGATGACGGTGGTGAACGGCAATCATTCGTTCATGAGGTGGATGACGATGAGACACAGTTGTCAATCCCTGAGGTTGTGGTTAGGTCAAGTCAGGAGGATGAGCAGAGTGAGGAAGTGGAAGAGGAGGTGGTGGATGATGAGGTCACTGACCCAACATGGCAGTACAGAGGGGGAGGGATCTGCAGCACCCTGCAGTTGCAAAAAGGAGAAGTCGGCCCACACCAAACAGGCCCGCAATCGTTTCACTGAGCACCCCCATGCGTAAATCTACCTTGCCAAGGGATAGGTGTTCTGCAGTATGGCGCTTTTTCGAGGAAAGTGCAGACAACAAAATAGTGGTAGTTTGCAACCTGTGCCGTACCAAAATGAGCAGGGGCGTGAACACTGGTAACCTCACCACCACCAGCATGATCCGCCACATGGCATCCAAGCACCCTAATAAGTGGGCCAAAAGCCTGGGTCCACAATCTGGGTCTGTGGGTCCCACCACTGCCTTCTCTTCCCCTGTGTTACACACTGCTGGCCAATCCCCTGTCGAAGGCACAGGACCGGATGCACCTCGCCCTGCACCTGGACCTTCGCATGAACCGTCAGCAACAACATGCATTTCCCTGTCCCAGCGCAGCATCCAAATATCGATAACACAGGCATTTGAACGCAAATGCAAATACCCACCCACAGGCAACAGCATTAAAAGCGCAACTTTCAAAATTACTAGCCCTTGAAATGTTGCCATTTAGGCTTGTGGACACTGAGGCCTTCCACAGCCTGATGTCGGTGGCCGTCCCTCAGTACGCAGTCCCCAGCCGCCACTATTTTTCACAACGTGCCGTGCCCGCCTTACACCATCCTGTGTCCCAGAACAACACCCATGCCCTGACCAACGCACTTACTGGGAAGGTCCACTTTACCACAGACAAATGGACAAGTGCTGGTGACCAGGGATGCTACATTTCCCTGACCGCACACTGGGTGAATGTTGTGGAGGCCGGGAGTGAGTCATACTCTGGGATGGCACAGATGCTACCCACACCCAGGATTGCAGGCCCTACGTCCATCAGGGTCTCCGCTAGCAGCTATGTTACTGGCTCCAACCCCCACTTCTCCTCCTCTGCCGCCTCCTCCTCCACTTCCACCTCCAGCAGCAGTCAGCATCAGTCGCTAGCTGGAAGCAGTGTAGCACTGCTGTGGGCAAGTATCAACAGGCCGTGCTGAAGCTGATCTACTTAGGGGACAAACCGTACACTGCCGCAGAGCTGTGGCAGGATATAAGGGACCAGACCGAGCTGTGGCTCTCACCACTCAACCTACAACCAGGCATGATTATGTCTGACAATGGCCGTAACTTGGTGGTGGCTTTGGAGCTCGGCAACCTGACACACATCCCATGCCTAGCCCACGTCTTAAACTTAGTGGTTCAGTGGTTTATCAAAACCTACCCCAATTTGCAGGAGCTACTAGTAAAGGCGTGCCTCGTGTGTACCCATTTCCGTAAGTCGTCCACAGCTTCAGCCAGTCTGTCAATGCTGCAGCAGCTCTTGCGGCTTCCAGCTCACCGACTGTTGTGCGATGTGAGCACGCACTGAAACTCTACGTGCTACATGTTGGCCAGACTTTGTGAGCAGCAGAGGGCAGTTGTGGAATGCCAGCTACAACATGGTCGTCGCCTTTCGAGTTAACTGCCACTATTCACAAGCGAGGAGTAGGCATTGATGTCAGACCTCTGTGAGGTTTTAAAAAACTTTGATGAATCCACACAGATGGTTAATGGCGATAACGCTATTATCAGCGTAACCCCCCCACTGCTGTGTCTACTCAAACTTTTGCTGCTCACAATTAAGGAGGATGCTCTGAATGAGGCAGACAAGGAGCTGGAGCCATAATTTGTCTTCTCAGTACAAATTGGACCATGAAGAGGAGGAGGAGCTGGAGACAGTTGCCTCTGCTACAGAGGGTAGTACCCATGGAAATTTAATTCCTTCTGTTCAGCGTAGATGGGCAGAAGAAGAGGATGAGGAGATGGAGAGTCATCTTAATGTCGACATCGACGTCTTGCCTGTTGGTACTCTGGTACACATGGCTGACTTCATGTTAGGCTACCTTTCCCGCGACCCTCGCGTTATACGCATTTTAGATAACACGGATTACTGGGTCTTCACCCTTCTTGACCCCTGCTACAAAAAAAACTTCTCATCTCTCATTCCTGTGGTGGAGAGAATGAGTAAAACGGTGCAATACCAGAAGGTACTTGTTGAGAGATTGCTCCAAAATTTTCCATCTGACAAAGAGACCGGCAGAGTCCGTACTTCCTTAGGCAACCGAGGAAGAGAGACAAGGGGAACACACAGCAGTTCCAACAAAGGCAGGGCAACACTCTCCAAGGCATGGGACACTTTCATGATACCTCCGTCAGCAACCTCATCCTGAAGCCCGGCCTAGTGCTACAAGGAGAGAAAAGTTTTGGAAAATGGTGATAGAATACATAGAAGACCGTGTCAGCGTCCTAAATGATCCCTGAGTGCCTTACAACTACTGGGTGTCCAAGCTGGACACGTGACACAAACTTGCGCTTTATGCCTTGGAGGTGCTGGCCTGCCCTGCCGCCAGTGTTTTGTCTGAGCGTGTATTTATTGCTGCTGGCATTATAACAGATAAGCGTATCCGCTTGTCCACTGGCAATGCTGACAGGTTGACTCAGATAAAAATGAAAAAGGCCTGGATTGCCCCTGACTTCTCAACTCCACCAGAGGAGAGCTGAGCTAATGATGAATGTTGAGGAAGGGTTGAAATATATATATATACATATA
Organism: Bufotes viridis; assembly: GCA_033119425.1. Taxonomy (NCBI): domain Eukaryota; kingdom Metazoa; phylum Chordata; class Amphibia; order Anura; family Bufonidae; genus Bufotes; species Bufotes viridis. The sequence continues at coordinate 465,075,690 of CM065592.1, read as the reverse complement.
TATGTATCCCCTTATAGAATGTGTCCCCTTACCCTGGGTTCACACCTGAGCGTTTTACAGCGCGTTCAAACGCGCTGTAAAACGCTCAACAGATTAAAACCAATGCATCCCTATGGGAGTGGTTCACACTTGAGCGTTTTACAGCGCGTTTGAACGCGCTGTAAAACGCCCAACGCATAAACAAGTACTTGAGCTTCTTTTGGGGCGTTTGACGCGCGTTTTGTGATTGACACCACAGTAGCAATCACAAGAACGCGCGTACGAACGCGCGTTTCCTATTTGCAAAAACGCGCAAAAAAACGCGCGTCAAAAACGCGCGTAAAACGCGCGTTTTTGGAACGCTCAGGTCTGAACCCAGGGTTATAGAATCGTATCAACTTGATACAGGCCAGTGTTTAGCCTGTAGGCCATGGCTTGCATTGTTATCTGTTAAATCGCCCAACTGTCCCTGGGGGGTAGTTAGCATAGAGATGCTAAATAGGATGTGGGTCCAGGACAGGAGATTGCAGACTTTATGGCACCTTTTGATCAGCACATGGCTTACATGCTAAACCTGTTTCCTCCCCCCATATCTCCAAACTACTTGGGGGGAGGGCTCACAAGGTACAGTGGATTTCACTGATATTAGGGCATGCCTCTACAGAGGAGGGGGTCTTCTGAACTCGGCTCCTTACTGAGAAGGACACACACAGATGGGACCTGGAAGATGGCTGAGTACTCCCAACCCCTGCCCTGATTTCCCAGATTTACATTCCCATGTACCCCTTCCCTGCCCAGCAGCATCATCTCCTGCTGCTGGGTACCCCTTAACCCCTTATCCATGTACCCCTTTCCTGCCCAGCAGCATCAACTCCTGCTGCTGTGTACCCCTTAACCCCTTATTCATCCCTTATCCAGCCCAGTAGTACCCCAGCCCAGCAGCCCTTTAACCCTGTTCCCCTTCAAGGCTTCTGTGTGCAGAGTGACCCCTGCAGACCATTTTAGTGTTAACCTTTGCAGTGCCATTACCCTGGACTGCATTGTGATTTGTATTAACCCTTTATTGCAATAGGGACAGTATGAATAATCAGGCTGGGTGGGCTGCCCTATTAAGTGTATGTGTAACTTGTATTAGCTAGTGTTGTGGGTGGAATTTGGGATTGTGTAGTGTAGTTAGTATTGTATTTGTAGTGTTGTGTTATTTAGTATATATCTGTGTGCGTCAAGCTTTAATAAATACCGTTTTACTGGTAGAATTGTGTAGCGTGTATTTATTAGCGTTTAGCGTAGTGAGTTAGGCGCATGCAGATTGTAAGTGTAAGCGACTTGGTGACGTGCTAGGTAATAGAAGTGTGCTGTTAAGGTATAAATAGGTGGAGTTATCTGTAGATGGTTCCGCCTATTTATGAATATTAATTATTGATATTTGCATGAATATTAATAATTAATATTCCCCCTTTACAATGAACATAAAGGCAATTTCAATCTATTATTTATAATTTACTCAGTCTACTGTGGTGTATTCCCATGCACCTTTTCCACCACAAAAAAAGAGTATATAGTTGAATCTTGTTTTCTCCTCCTCCTCCTCCTCCTCCTCCTCCAGATTGTATATATTCCCTCCACTCAAATTTTTTTTATAGGGTCAGCTGAACAGCATGCACTCGCATATAATGTCTTAGAGCATCAGCTGTACAGCATGCACTTACATGTAATGTTTTAGAGCATCATTTGAACAGCATGCACTCGCATATAATGTTTCATTGCGTCAGCTGAAGCATGCACTCGCATATAATGTTTTAGAGTATCACCTCACCTTCAGACCCTCGCCCCTAATGTTTTAGAGGGTCAGCTCAGCAGCAAGTCCTCACCCCTAATGTTATAGAGGGTCACCAGCAGGCCCTTGCTCAACATGTTTTTGAGGGTCACCAGCAGGCCACCAATCATAGTTTTTCAAGATTGTGTATGATGCCCTCCTTTATGTGTAATAAAGGGTGTATTGTAGTGCTGGTTCCTTGTAATTTTTGGCAGGCCTTTCACTTAGTGCATAGGCTGTATGAGTGTAGGAGTCCCACTACCTGAACAATTGTACCACGATGTGAATGAGGCCCTCCTTTTTTGTGATATACAGGCTGTTTCAGAGTGCCTCTTGCTTGTAATTTTTGGCAGCACTTGCACGTTATATACAATTGAATATACAGGAAAGAATGTTTCCTAACAATTTTTCCTGTGAAATTGATTTTTTTGGTGCGGGTTTTGTGCTTATTTTTGCCAGTCTGTAAAAGTGGCATGCAACTCGGACAACATGGTTCCCAGCAGCGACCTGGGAGTCTAGGATGCATACAGACATCGTCCCCATGCTGCTCCAGATCTATTTCGGTGGTGTTTCTATCACTTTCTGACCTTTTCCAATGGAGCAGGAGGTGAGAGTTTATCTCCTATTGACTTCCATTATATTCGGGTGCTCGCACTGCTCGGCTGAGCACACGAATATAGCAATGTGTTCGGGCCGAACATCCGAATACTTTGGTGCTTGCTTATCACTAATCAGGATGACAGTGCAGCGCGCGAAGAAGAACAGGCTCAAGAGCTGTGGAGTGTCAGCGGTGCACCTAGAGGAGAGGTAAGTATTAAACTGGGGCTGGGGACTAATGGCTAGGAGCAGAGGGCACAGAGGATTGATGGCATGAGAGGGCTGATGGCACAGAGTACTGATGGCATAGGGGGTGATGGCACAGATTATTGATGGCATGGGGGTGATGGCACAGAGGATTGATGTCATGGGGGGTGATGACAGAGTACTGATGGCATGGGGGGGTAATGGCATGGGGGTAATGGCACAGAGGACTGATGGCATGGGGGGGTGATGGCATGGGGGTAATGGCACAGAGGACTGATGGCATGGGGGGTGATGGCACAGAGGACTGATGGCATGGGGGGGGGTGATGGCACAGAGAACTGATGGCATGGGGGGATCTGATGGCATGGGGCGCTGATTGCACAGAGGACTGATGGCATGGGCGGAGCTTATGGCACTGACGACTGATGGCAGGGAGTCTGATGATGGTACGGGGGGCTGATGACTTTTTATAAAGGAAAATATTCTTTTAATTCGTTTTTTTCTTATTAGAGTACTCGATTAATACTTGATTACTAAAATAATTGATACTGTAGCTGCAGCCCAAGTGCGGTTTTCCAATTTCTGCAACTGAATATCAGTTAGATTCTTCTGAATGCAGTAGTTTTGGTTGTTTTTTGTAAGCCCAATTGAAATTAGTGGTACTGATTTTCAGTTCCAGAAATTTTTGCAACAAAATCTGCCATGTGAAGGCACCCCAATAGAATTGCCGATCTGACCATTACAAATCACTGTCAATTTAAACTGTGAATCACAAATAATCACAATCATAAGCTTAGTTCTGGCCACCACTATTATAATGAAGTGATTTCCAAGTTGTCGCTCGCTATCCATTGCAGAAGTACATTTCCCACCGTGCCATGGACTAAAAGAAGACTGAGGTAGTCTGAAACTTTATTCTTGTCTCAGTGGAAACTGAGGGACATGCTGTTGTCCTGTCCTTTCCCCATGCTTTATACTGCAGTCCTGCTCATTCAGATTGGTTGCTGTGTATGAGCACAAGTGTGACACAAGCTCACTAGGAAGCAGCTACCATAAGTCACCAGAGAGAAAAGATCATCAGTTAACTGTTGCATGCATATTAAGCTAAATGAGACCGAATACGGGATTTAAAGCAGGGGTGTTACTATAGGGGTACCTTAGCCATGGTGACTAAAGAGGAGGTATATAGGCACTAGGATTATATAAACTTACATCCTGCTGTAGGTGATCAATGGCGTAAGTGATGTCTTTCATCCCTGGTTGTCCGTAGTTATGTACCATGGTTTCATTAAGATTTTCTTTAAGTTCTTCACTTATCTAGTTATAGAAAAAGATAAGTACACGATTTTTGTTTAAGAGACTTAATAGACTTCATTCCACAAATGAGAAGTGCTATCAAGGGTCAGTAACTTTTGCCCTTTCAGCTGTTGTGAAACTACAACCCCCACCATGCTCCATTCACTTGTATTTTGGTTTGTTCTGAGAACAGCTGAGCAAGTGTGCATGCTGAGAGTTGCAACTTCTGCAGTGAGCTGGGGAGGGGGAGCAAGAGGAAGGTAGTGGCGACATGGATGGTGTTGGTAGTAGTACCCAAGGTGGCGGTCCTCAATCTGGTGCTCCCTGGGCCCTGCAATGAAGGGAAGGGCACATCTTTCTTCCCCTGGGGGCATGCCCTGGTTTAGGGTTTCTACTTGGTGGTAGGTGGGGTGCCGTTGGTATGAGCAGCTGTTAAACTGCAAGTCAGGGACCCTTGAGGTGCAGAGCAATATAATGCTGTGGCAGTGCAAATGAAGATGAAGGTGCCGTACTTAATGAAGTGACTAGGTGGATGGTACACACAGGCACTTACAAAAGTAGCACAGTTTTTACATGTGGCATACACAGTTTTCCCAAAAGCTGCATATATGGAGCAATAGGCAGTAAGCTGGATCTCTCTAAGTCACTTTTTTAGTCAATCTGAGCAATCTTTACAATACAGCCAAGGGGTGCAATTTATCTCTTTTTATCCATGACACTACAATGCCCACCTGTGGGATGTAGTCTTTTAACAGATGTCTCATCTGTCTTTTTGGTATGTTAGGGTGCTTGAAGCTACAAACCTAACCAAATGCAGTGAAGTCAACAGCCAACTTATATAGTGTATGTTACCTACACTGCCATGTATTTTGCCAGTACTCTTCTTGTATGACCGCTAAGCCTTCTGTTTGGCTCAATACTTCTCTGTTTTCAGAGGCTGGCACTTGTTACAGTTACTTTTCTAAATTCTGCCGGCCGCTCTTTGGCTCGCAGGGCTCTGTCTGCTTCTTGTCCTCACAGACACCAGCTAGACACATTAGCCACTCACTTAGGCTACTGGCTACACAGTACACAGCTATAACTCCTAGCTAGAAGGGTGGGACCATCCCACGCCCAGCACCTGTATTCAAGCCGGCCAGAAAATGAACCCTCTTCTCCCCATATACAGCATTTGGGATACCAAGTGCATAAAGTATAATTTGACCCATTTAGCAGTGAACCACTGGGTGACTACACCACAACAGCTGGAGTACTGGAGGGTGCTGACCTCTGCACACAATCATCAGCATTGTTAAATATTAGTAATTTACACAATTAATCATGTATTTATTTCAATGTGTTCATTCAGTGGTTTGCCACGGTCTCCTCACAGCCTACCAAGCACAGTGGCTGTGCTTTGTATTGCAGGTCAGGCCCTTTCACTTGAAGGCAGTGAAGTGCACATAGGCCATGTTAACGATGATGTCATTAGCCTAGGAAGAGGCCGCAGCACTAATTGGGGTACAGCAGCCTTTTAAAATAACTGACTAGCAGGGGTGCCAGGAGTTGGACCATCACTGATCAGATATTGATGACCTATCCAGAGGCAATATGTCATAAATATTAGGCCAGTTTCACCCTAGCACTTTTAGATCTGGCAGGCTGATCTCTCTGCATTCTTGCATTGCTGGAAGCTACCGCATCGCAGTCTGGCCCCATACGCTATAATAAGGACTGGCGGGGATCCAGCCGCAACCCGGCAAATATGCAGATTCTTGGCCGAACGAAAAACCGCTGAGTACACCAGCCAATTCTTGGCATGTATGCGGGGTTGTGGTCAGATCTCCATTGGTCCCCATTATAGTAAATGTGGGTGTCAGGTAGCGTCCAGCAGCGCCGGATCCAGACATCTCCGCAAGGCTGCTCGTTGTTGGAACAGCCTGCCGGAGATGTGTAACACTAGTGTGAAACTAGCTTTACCCTGGGCTGAAAATTATTGTCTACATGACTACATTGTAACTAGTGTTGAGCAAATCAAAGTATCCAAAGTGGACTTCAATCCCCTTGTGCTTCATGGTAAGGAATCCATTTTTCCTAACATGGTGGCTCAAAAGAAAATAATAATGCTTACCTCATCCATTTGCTCATAGAGAGGCTGTCCGCTCCTGTCTTGACTAAAGAACACCTGCCAATGGACCTTTGTTGAGTGCATTGATGTCACCATGTGATCACTCTGGGAACGAGCGGCGACATCATCACACTCGCCGCAGGTCTTTTGGCGGCTTTACCTCAATCAAGATTGGAGCGAACAGCCTCTCCGCGAGCAAGTGGATGAGGTGAGTATTATTCTTATTTTTTTTAACCCCTGATTAATCCCAGAAAGACTGAATGTGAGTCACAGATTCCACAATCAGCGTTGAACGTGGTATCTTAGAGGTTAAATGATGGGGGGCACGATCGATATTCCCCATCATTGTGCTCGCTCCATATAATTGAAAGCGATTTGTGACGAATTGAGAACCAAGCATTTTTTTTTATTATTGCATTTCAATAGCCATAACATTTACATGTAACCAAGTGACGGTTTGTTTTTTCTGGACGAGTTGTCTTTCGCAATGGCGTGCTTTTGTGTTACATATAATTTATTGATTAACTTTTTTTTAGCTTTTTTTTAAATACAGGTCAAATACCAATAGAGTGATATCAAATAAGTACAGTATTTGAGGATTTTATTTTTATATTTTAGCACTTTTGCACAATAAAAATACATTTTATGGCGAAAAATCAATTTCTGAATTCCTGACAGCTCGTGAAATACACATTTAAGCCATGATCTTATTTGGGTCCATTCACACGTCCGCATAATGGGTCCGCATCCGTTCCACAATTTTGCGGAATGGGTGCGGACCCATTCATTCATGGGTGCATCCGCACTTCCATTCCACGGCCCCGCAAAAAAATAACATGCCACGGACAAGGATAGGCATTTCTATCATAGGGCCAGCCATGTGTGGCAGCGCACATGGCCAGTGTCTGTGTTTTGCAGATCCGCAATTTGTGTGAATGAACCCTTAAACTGATAAATATTTTACCGTAAAACAGAAAGCAAGACAGTCTGCAGGCTGATAGTGAAGAACAGAAACTGCAGAAAATGTTAATATAGACCAAATTAAAAAATATATTTTTATCCCAAAATGAGTACAATGCAATGCTAAAAATTGCCCCTAAAGGTGTTCATAGCCTTGATTTGTACATTTTTGTGAGGACATAAAGCAGTGATCATTTGATCAATTCAATAATGTCTTCAAATGCAGGTTATTTTAAAGCATTATTATCTGTCAGTCACTAATAGGCAGATGCTAATAACAGGCTTGTGGGCCATTTTTAGGTCTCTGTGATCACTTTGTATGTGATGAACTGACAGAGGAAAACCCCTTCCACTGTCAAACATCTTATGCATCCTGATCTGGCAGAGGAACAGACATGCAGGACTTTTGGCCAGTCGAAAGCCGGCATTTATGCCAGAAAGCAGGTGGATCCCAACTAGTCCCCATTGTAATCAATAGGGATAAGGTGAACTCTGACAGTTTGAACTTACTTAACCTTAGATGCTGTGCTTGCTATTGAAAATTAAAGAGATAAATGATCGGAAACCAACTTTATTTTCTCATCAGAGCTTGATGCTGAACACTGGTAGCACTGGAATTCTCCAGCACCTAGTGCTGCACTGGGATCACCATAAGGCCTCATGCACACGGCCGTTGTGTGGCTGTTCCGTGTATTGGGGACCACAATTTGCCGTCCCCAATGCACAGGCATCGTCCGTGCGGCGGCCGGGACGGATCGAGACTCATTCAGCTTGAATGTGTCCGTGATCCGTCCGCACCTCAAAAAATTAGAGGTTCTGTGCCTCCGTTCCGCACCACAGCTCTGGATTGCGAACCCATTCAAGTGCATGAGTCCACATCCGTGATGCAGGGAGCACACGGTTGGTGCCCGCATATTGTGGAGCCGCTGTTTCCAGGCCGCAATACGGCCACGGCCAGGCAACGACCGTGTGCATGAAGCCTAAATGAGACATCTTGGAGATGTTGAGGATTCAGAGCACAGCCCCAGATTTTCTAATCCTACAGATAGTGTAAGGCCTCATGCACACGACCGTTTTTTTATGCTGTCCGCAAAAAGGGGTTCTGTTGTTCAGTGATCCGTGTCCGTTTTTGCCTTCCGTTGTGCTTCCGTGTGTCTTCCGTTTTTTTAGCGGACATGACCCAAAAGATTTTACCAAAAGACGGGCTGACAATGTTTCCCAAGTGCCTGCCAAGGGATCCGCAAAAAAAACGGACACGGAACACGGATGACACACGGATGGCCATCCGCATTTTTCACGGACCCATTGATTTGAATGGGTCCGTGAACCGTTTTTCACGGACAAGAATAGGACAGGTTATATTTTTTTGACGGACTGGAATCACGGACCACGGACACGGAGGACAAACGGTGCATTTGCCGAGGTTTCCACGGACCCATTGAAAACCAATGGGTCCGCAGAAAATCACAAAAAACGGAGCAACGGACACGGAATCAAACAACGGTCGTGTGCAGGAGGCCTAATCTGGTGCAGGGATAGACACTTTTTTCTGACTCCATACCAACTACTTGTTGGCTTACTTGGAAACAGGTTTTTTACACCAAAATTGGAGAGCAATTTTTACACAAAATGGGGCAATTTAGGCTCACCTTTTCAGTGAAACTACAACCTTTCCACTAATCCACGCCACCTTGCCTGCCAGAACAAAGTGTAGTAAACCTACATGCATTAAATTGTGCCAATTTGCACCACTTTTTCTACACATTTTTGGCACAGACACATAGTGTTGAGTGCGAATATTCGAATAGCAAATTTTTATCGCGAATATCGCAACTTCGATAATTCGCGAATATTGCGAATATAGCGGTATATATTCGCTATTTCGAATATTCAATATTTTTTTTTTTAGCTGTTAATCCTTGTTGCTCTCTGGTTGTCTTCCCACTTCCCAAAAGCTGTTCTTACCTGTCCGGAGGATTCCTGGCCTCCTGCCCGCTCCAGTTAATGCACGTTGCCGCTTCTGCCGACTTCCCGTGTACATGGAGCGTCCCCATCCCAATGGAAACGCCTCCATGCTAAAAATTTACTGTCGGATGTGAGAATCACGATCTCACAAATTTGATTAAGTTGTAATCACAAAGCAATTAATATAACCGGAATTATTCGCATTGCGATATTCGTTATATTCTAGCAATACAACCATTAGGAACTTAGCTCTAAGATCAATTCGCAATGCGATTATATGTTCGCTTCGTGAATGAAACTTAGAGCTGGGTTCCTAATGGTCGTTGCTAGAATATAACGAAGATTGAGAATATAGCGCTATATTCGTTATATTCGTTACATTCTAGCAATACAACCATTAGGAACCCAGCTTTCAATTGAATTCGCAATGCGAGTATATGTTCGCTTGCGAATTAGGCCTCTTTCAGACGGGCGTTGCGGGTGCACTCCGTCAAACAGTGCGGGTGCGTTGCGTGAATTGCCGCGATTTTTCCCTGCGAGTGCAAAGCGCTGTCATGCGTTTTGCACGCGCGGGAGAAAAATCGGCACTTTTGGTACCCAGACCCGAACCTGCACTTCTTCACAGAAGTGCATGTTTGGGTCAGAAATTGTCCCGCTGGTATTATTTCACCTTATAACATAGTTATAATGTAAAATAATACCCTTGGCCATCTCCCTAATGTTGAACCCGGTGCAGAATGGGTTAAAAATAATAAACTAATCATAACTTACCTGGTCCATTTGATCGCGAAGCCCGGCCTCCTCTCCGTTAGCTTGAAAGATGTAAAGGACCTGTAATGATGTCACAGCATCACATGGCCCAATCACCTGCTCCATCACTATGGTGATGGAGCATGTATTGGTCCATGTGACCACGTGACATCATCCAAGGTCCTTAAGCACTATCCACAGCCTGAGGATAGTGATTAAGGACCTTGGATGATGTCACATGGTCACATGGACCAATCACATGCTCCATCACCATAGTGATGGAGCAGGTGATTGGGCCATGATGTGACGTCATCACAGGTCCTTTAGATCATCGATGCTGCAGGAAAGAGAGGACAGATCGCGACTACGCGATCAAGTGGCTAAGGTAGTTAACTTTATTATTTTTAACCCTTCCTCATCATTTAACAATGCATTCTTTATTAAGAATGCTATTATTTCCCTTATAACCATGTTATAAGGGGAAATAATAGAGATTGGGTCCCGTTGCTAAGCAACAATGCGGGAAAGTCGCAACGCATCCGCACTTGGTTGCGGATGCTTGCGATTTTCCCGCATCCCCATTCACTTCTATGGGGCCTGCGTTGAGTGAAAAACGCAGAATATAGAACATGCTGCGATTTTCACGCAACGCAGAAGTGATGCGTGAAAATCACCGCTCATGTGCACAGCCCCATAGAAATGAATGGGTCCGGATTCAGTGCGGGTGCAATGCGTCCTCCTCACGCATTGCACCCGCGCGGAAAACTCGCCCGTGTGAAAGGGGCCTTAAACTTAGAGCTGAGTTCCTAATGGTTGTATTGTTAGAATATAACGAAGATTGAGAATATAGTGCTATATTCGTGATATTCGTTATCTTCGTCAATTCCAGCAATACAAGTTACAACCATTAGGAACTCAGCTCTAAGTTTAATTCGCAATGCGAATATAAATTCGCGTAACATTCGCAATATATAGAATAATGACGAATATTCGATTTCGACGAATATATACCGAATATTTAATTGAATATTCGCGAAATATCGCGAAATCGAATATGGCACCTCCCGCTTATCACTACAGACACATTAAAAAATCTGGGCCACAAAGTATATTACAAAGTTGAATTTTCCATTATACATTGACTAGACTTCATCTGCACGTGGTTGTCCTCTGATGAACCTAATTGGTCCTGTAATAGAAAGGCCTTGGGTCAGAAACTAGGCCCATCTAAAGATCCTCTTGCCATTTTGCTTAAAAGACATAAAATAAAACAATTAACTTCATATACTTACTGTTTCATAGTACATATAAGAGAGCACACCAGCTCCAAGTTCTGCCGTATAAACTGAGATTAGAATAGCCAAATACTGCAAGAGAAAGAAACAATTAGTACAATTATCTATGGCTTTCGCTTGGTTGTCCTTATTTGTGTCCTTTCTCTTTTCATCTACTATGTAGAATATACAACACAACAGAAACATTATGGGGGAGATTTTTCAAGACCTTTCATTAATAATGGTTCGTTTTGTCTGTGGGGCAATCATTAGAAAAAACAAAATGGCCGCTGTCCTATTAGTACACACAAAACCTGTCCTAATCACACAGCAGGACAAGTTACTTCACTACACTCAGGTAAAGAGCTGCCTCATTCTCCTCTCTGCTCTGCTTGCCAGGAACTATGATCTGAATACAGTTTAATATGATCTTCAGATGAATCTCTGTAGGAATGAGTTCATAAGCAGATGTGGCTAATGAGCAGCAGCACTTGTATGCAGTCTCCATTACCACAGTCTGTCCTGTCCATCCTCTCTGTACTTCATGTCTCCTCATGAACTCCATTCCCACAGAGATTCAGCTAAAAATCTTCTCATCTGTATCAGGATCATAATCCCTGACAAGTAGGAGAGGAGGATGAGGCAGCTCTGTATTAGTGTTGAACGCGAATTTTCGAATAGCGGATTTTTTCTGCGAATATCGGCAATTCGCTAACTCGCGAATATAGCGCAAAAATATAAGTTACTTACGGGTAATGGTATTTTCCTGAACCCACGACAGCACCACGAGAGGATGGATCCGCCCCCAAAGACAGGAAACCTGCGGCACAAAAAGGCGGAGAATCCTCTCTGCCCTCAGTATGGACTCCACCGATTTGAGGAACTCCGCCATCTAGTTTAGTCTTATATCATAGTCCTTATGTCTAAAAGGTCTCTTTTTTTTTTTTTTTTTTAACTGCGACACCCGTGAACATTCAATGAAGAACCAAAGAAGAAAAGGAAGGGAGGGAAAAACCAGGGGTGCTGTCGTGGGTTCAGGAAAATACCATTACCCGTAAGTAACTTATATTTTACCCCTCACCCACGACAGCACCACGAGAGAGAGCCAAGGAGGCTTAGGGTGGGATAACAGCAGAAAGAACCGAAGACCCAAAAGCTAAATCAGCTGGTGATTTTAGAAGTAAACGATAGTGATTGAAAAAAGTCGAAGGTGAAGACCAGACTGCAGCTTTACAAATATCCTCAATGGACACTGCTGATCGTTCTGCCCAGGAAGTAGAAACTGCTCTGGTTGAGTGAGCGTGCAGATCTTCAGGAGGATCTTTTCCCGATGATGAGTAAGCCAACCTGATTGCTGAGGTGATCCATCTCGCCAGTGTTTTCTTTGATGCCTGATGACCTTTATTCTTACCCTGAAAAGAATAAATAGCGAAGGCGATTTTCTCCATTCTCTAGTCTCATCCAGGTATTGAATAAGAGATCGTCTGACATCTAAACAATGGAAAGCCTTCTCCTTCTCTGAAGAAGGATTCTCAAAAAAGGTTGGGAGGATAATCTCCTGAGTTCTATGAAACCTAGACGCTACCTTTGGCAAAAAAGCTGGATCTGGCTTGAGAATGACCCTATCCTGTAAGATAGTCATGTAAGGAGGGCTAATGGAAATGGCCTGAATCTCAGAAACTCTCCGGGCTGAGGTAAGGGCCACTAACAGACATAGCTTCAGAGAAAGGAATTTGACATTTATCTGGCTAATAGGCTCAAATGGAGGGCCCGTCAGGGCCTGCAAAACTATGTTTAGGTCCCAGGAGCTACCTTACATGGCACTATCAACCTTGTCCTAGAGACTGCTCTAAAAAACGTAAAATCCAAGGGTCTAATGCCAACCGAAAATTAAAAAGAGCTGATAAGGCCGAAACCTGCACTTTTAACGTACTGGGAGAAAGACCCAATTCCAACCCCTTCTGCAGAAACTCCAAAACCACTTTAATTGAAGGAGAGGCAGGAAGATTATTGAGCTGAAGCCCTGCGAAAGGAAGAAATTTACCCCAGGTTCTAGCATAAATGGACATGGTTATACTCTTCCTACTATGTAACAGGGTATTAGTAAGGTTGGTAGAAAACCCCGTTTACTCAAAAGTTGCCGTTCAAGTTCCATGCCGTCAAGTGCAACCTGTCCACCTGAGGATGACAAATGGGACCCTGGACTAACAGACCCTGATTGCTGGGAAGGACCCAGGGATCTGACACTGACATTCTCCTCAACCATGTGAACCATGGGCGTTTTGGCCAGAAGGGGGCAATTAGGATCACTCTTGCCTGATCCTCTCTGATCTTCCTCAGGACCCTCGGAATCAGGGAAAAGGTGGAAAAGCGTAAGCCAGGGCAAAATCCCATCTGTGGAGAAAGGCATCTAGACCACAGGGGGATCCCTCTGGGGACAGGGAAAAAATCTCCTTAGTTTTGTGTTCTGAACCGTAGCAAAAGATCTATATCTGGACAGCCCCATAATCTGGTGATCTGATGGAAAATCCCCTGTCCAGAGACCATTCTGCCTGTGAAACTGGATAACGGCTCAAGAAATCTGCCTTGACATTTTCTATCCCCTTTATGTGTACTGCTGAAATTGAACGGCAATGACCCTCCACCATCCCTATGATGGAACTCAGGGTTTCCATCAAACACTGGCTCCTGGTCCCCCCTGCCTGTTTATATAGGAAACCACAGTCGTATTGTCGGACATGATTCGCAGATCCTTGCCCCTGCAAAGATGAAGAGCCCTCTTCACTGCTTGTTCTACAGCTAGTAACTCTTTCATATTTGAGGAAGCTGACCGGATGTTCGCTCTCCATCTTCCCTGAAACGTCATCTCTTGAATATGAGCCCCCAACCCCAAGGACTTGCATCCGTGGTAAGGCATATGATGTTGTCCCTTTTCCATGGAAGGCCCTGAACTAAGTTCTCTTTGTTCATCCACCATTCCAGACTCAATAACGTCTGCGCAGAAAGAGAAAATTTCATTTCCAACGGAAGACTTCCCTTTGCCAAGTCTCCAGGATCTCCCACTGTAGTGGCCTCGTGTGAAACTGGGCCCAGCCGACTGCCGGAATACATGATGTCAGGCTTCCCAGAATTGACATACCTTTTCTCAAGGTGACTCGTGGCCGATGCAACAGATTCCTGATCCTTTGCTGGATGGACAGTATCTTTTCTTCTGGTAAAAACATCGCTGCTGGACAGAGTCCAGAATTAGTCCCAAAAACAGTTGACGCTGAAGTGGCATAGGCCTTGATTTCTTCTCGTTGAGAATCCAACCAAGTTCCTCTATTATTCCCCTCACCTCCTGAACCGCCATCTGGCAAGCCCTCTGGGTTGCAGCTACAATCAAGAAATCGTCGAGGTAGGGAATAAAAGGATGTCTTTCCTCCTGACATACGCTGACATCTCTGCTACCACCTTGGTGAAGACTCTCGGGGCCATTGCTAGACCAAAGGGAAGTGCCTGAAACTGCCAGTGTGTCAATTCCCCTCCATCTTTATGGCAAACCTTAGAAATCTCTGATAGTCCTTGTGTATGGGAATATGGAGGTAGGCGTCTTTTAGGTCCAGAACTGCCATAAAGCATCCTGGAAACAGAAGGTTTATCGTAGAGCCTATTGTCTCCATTCTGAACTTTTTGCCTGGAGAAACCGATTCAAACCCTTCAGATTGATAATCGTTCTGAACGATCCGTCTGGTTTTTACTAGAAAGAGAGAGGAATAGAATCCCTCTCCCTCCTGTCCTCTTGGAACCGGTACTACCACCTCCTTCTGAACAAGAGCCACTACCTCTGATTTTATAGCCTCCCCTTCCCTCCGCGCTAAGCTTGTTTCCATAAATCTTCCTGGAGGGAATTCGCGGAACTCTAGTTTTAAACCGTCTCTTAGTGAATCCAAAATCCAGGGGCTGTTTGAGATGTTTTCCCAGGCTGGAAGAAAAAATCTTAACCTTCCCCCTACCTGGGCCCTGGCGTCATTGCTGATCACTCTTTTCTCCTGTCTAGATTGTTTGTTGAAAAAGAAGGATCTATTACCCTCTCTACGCGGTTTCGACTTAAAAAATCTGTCCTGCTTGAATTCTTCTCTGTTGTCCCGAAATGACCTAAAGGTTCGAAAGGAACGACTAGATCTATCCCTGGAAAAAAAGGGCTGACCTGGGAATTTTTCTTCTTATCAGCGGCTTTTTCTAATAAGTCATCTAAAGCAGGACCAAATAAATAGTCTCCCTCACAAGGAAGGGCGCATAGCCTCTTCTTGGATTGCAAGTCACCTTTCCAGTTTTTTAACCATAAGGCCCTGCGGGCAGAATTTAGTAACCCCGCCGCCCGGGCTGATAGTCTAACCGCATCTACCGAGGCATCTGCCAGGAAATCCACACCTTTTTTAATCGTGGGGAGACTAGCTAAAATATCCTCTCTAGGGGTCTTATTTCTAATTAACTCCTCAAGCTCTGAGATCCAAACAATTAACGATCTGGCCGTACAAGTAGAGGCTACCGAGGGACGAAAAGAGGAGGTAGACGCCTCCCAAGCTCCCTTTAAAAACCCATCAGCTTTCTTGTCAAGAGGGTCCCTAAGGGAACCCATATCATCAAAAGGGAGCGCCGCCCTCCTAGCCTCTTTTGAAATGGCCACATCAATTTTTGGTGCCTTATTCCAGGAGGCAGATGCTTCCTCTGTAAAGGGATATTTTCTTTTTAAATTCCTTGAAATAAATACTCTCTTATTTGGCCTGCGCCATTCTTCTTTGATAAGTGCAGAGACATTGTCATGCAAAGGGAAGGCTTTAGCCTGCTTAGTCTGAAGCCCCCAAACATAAAGTCCTGGACCGACCTAGTCCCTTTTTCCTCCTCTATACCCATCGTAGTTCTGATGGCTAACAACAATTTATCTATATCCTCTACTGGGAAAAAAGTACGTCTGACTTCATTATCCTCTGAATCGGAGGAGGGAGAGGAAAGATCCGAATCTAGAGAAACAGAACGGTGCTCCTCTTCACGGTCTGACTCCAACAATACAGATTTTGACGCTCTCTTTTTGGACATAGAAGAAGACTCCTGTTTCTTTGAGGATAATGAAGCACTAACTTCCGTGCGGATTAATTTCTGAAGACAATTATAAAAAGAGGGTGTTTCTTCTGCCACTGTCTTATCGATACATTGCTGGCAAAGTTTTTGCTATAATCCGAGGCCAGGGCTGTATTGCATAAAGCACACTCCTTATGGCGTTTTTTGGACTGGGCTTTTTAGGTTTTTCCTACAGGGGAACACATAAAACAGAACAGATTTCCCCATTACTAGGCTGAATAAGAAACAAAAAGTGGCTTAACCGCCTCTCACCCATCCTATACCGAGACAGGGGTAGCCGCCGGCTGTTCAGCCTGTTCCCTTTTTCCTCCTCCATCCTGGTTCACAGGGCCTCAGACACTGCGCACACCTCTGCAGTGGATACCGGCAGCCTGAACGGGTTGCTGAGCTGTTTTAAACTCCCCACCCTTCCACACAGCAGCTACTCCCGCGCTGCTGTGCTCTCCACGCCTCACTCTCATACCGGAAGTTGCAGGATGTGACGGCGTTAGGCTCCTCCCCTCTGGCCGAATCCTCCGTCCCGCACTTCCTGGTTGCCTCCAACGTCGGACGCTGCTCGTGCTCGGACTGCACCGCAGCGTCATGCCCCCAGCGCTCAGGAACAACTGCCATCGCGCCTCTGCAGACCCCCTGCGCACCCTGTGCCGCACTAAGTAAGGTGGGTCCCAGGAACTCCGGGCAGCCAAGGGAGAGAGAGGACGAACGCAGGCTTCCCTCAAAGACAGGAAACCATACTGAGGGCAGAGAGGATTCTCCGCCTTTTTGTGCCGCAGGTTTCCTGTCTTTGGGGGCGGATCCATCCTCTCGTGGTGCTGTCGTGGGTGAGGGGTAAATATTCGCTATTTCGAATATTCGTTTAATTTTTTTTTTTAAGTTGTTAACCACTTAAGCCCCCCTAGCTTAAACACCCTTAATGACCAGGCCCTTTTTTACAATTCCGCACTAGACTACTTTCACCGTTTATTGCTCCGTCATGCAACTTACCACCCAAATGAATTTTACCTCCTTTTCTTCTCACTAATAGAGCTTTCATTTGGTGGTATTTCATTGTTGCTGACATTTTTACTTTTTTTGCCATTAATACAAATTTAACGAAATTTTTGCAAAAAAATGACATTTTTCACTTTCTGTTGTAAAATTTTTAAAAAAACTACATTTCTATATAAATCTTTCTCTAAATTTATTGTTCTACATGTCTTTGATAAAAAAAAGTCCAATAAGTGTATATTTATTGGTTTGGGTAAAAGTTATAGCGTTTACAAACTATGGTGCAAAAAAGTGAATTTCTGCATTTTGAAGCAGCTCTGACTTTCTGAGCACCTGTCATGTTTCTTCAGGTGCTAGAATGCCAGGATAGTATAAATACCCCCCAAATCACACCATTTTAGAAAGAAGACACCCCAAAGTATTCGCAGAGAGGCATGATGAGTTCATTTATAATTTCTTTTTTTTTCACAAGTTAGCGGAAAATGACACTTTCTGAGAAAAAAATAAATAAATAAAAGTTTCAATTTCTGCTAACTTCTGGCAAAAAAAAAAGAAATCTCAGACGGACTCACTATGCCCCTCAGTGAATACCTTGGGGTGTCTACTTTCCAAAATGGGGTCATTTGTGGGGTGTTTGTACTGTTCTGGCATTTTGGGCGGGGCTAAATTGTGAGCCGCCATGTAAAACCTAAAGGTACTCGTTGGAATTTGGGCCCCTTTGCGCACTCAGGCTGCAAAAAGTGTCACTTATGTGGTATCGCCGTACTCAGGAGAAGTAGGGCAATGTGTTTTAGGGTGTATTTTTACATATACCCATGTTGGGTGAGAGAAATATCTCTGTAAACTGACAACTTTGTATACATTTTTTAAAAGTTGTCGTTTACAGAGATATTTTCACACACAGTACAGGTATATATAAAAATACACCCCAAGCACTTGCCCTACTTCTCCTGAGTGCGGCGATACCATGTGTGCCACTTTTGCAGCCTGAGTGCACAAAGGGCCCTAAACCAATGAGTACCTTTAGGATTTCACAGGGCATTTTTACGCATTTGGATTCCAGACTTCTTCTCACGCTTTAGGGGCCCCTAAAATGCCAGGACAGTATAAATACCCACATGTGACCCCATTTTGGAAAGAAGACACCCCAAGGTATTCCGTGAGGGGCATGGCGAGTTCATGTAAAATTTTATTTTTGTCACAAGTTAGTGGAATATGAGACTTTGTAAAAAACAAAATAAAAAAAAAAATATATATCAATTTCCGCTAACTTGTGCCAAAAATAAAAATTCTGTGAACTCGCCATGCCCCTCACGGAATACCTTAGGGTGTCTTCTTTCCAAAATGGGGTCACATGTGGGGTATTTATACTGACCTGGCATTTTAGGGGCCCCTAAAGCGTGAGAATCCAAATGCGTAAAAATGGCCTGTGAAATCCTAAAGGTACTCATTGGTTTTAGGGCCCTTTGCTACCTTGGCTGCAAAAAGTGCCACACATGCGGTATCGCCGTACTCAGGAGAAGTAGGGCAATGTGTTTTGGGGTGTATTTTTACATATACCCATGCTGCGTGTGAGAAATATTGCTGTAAACGACAACTTTTTACATTTTTTATTCAAAGTTGTCAATTTACAGAGATATTTCTCACACAAAGTATGGGTATATGTAAAAATACACCCCAAAACACATTGCCCGACTTCTCCTGAGTACGGCGATACCACATGTGTGACACTTTTTGCAGCCAAGATGCGCAAAGGGCCCTAAAACCAATGAGTACCTTTTAGGAGGGCATTTTTACGCATTTTTCTTCTCACGCTTTAGGGCCCCTAAAATGCCAGGGCAGTATAAATACCCCACATGTGACCCCATTTTGGAAGAAGACACCCCAAGGTATTCTGTGAGGGGCATGGCGAGTTCATAGAAGATTTTTTTGGCACAAGTTAGCGGAAATTGATTTTTATTGTTTTTCTCATAAAGTCTACCTTTCTGCTAACTTTTGACAAAAGTTAAATTTTCATGGACTCACTATGCCCCTCAGGGAATACCTTGGGGTGTCTTCTTTCCAAAATGGGGTCATTTGTGGGGTGTTTGTACTGTTCTGGCATTTTGGGTGGGGCTAAATTGTGAGCAGCCATATAAAACCTAAAGGTACTCATTGGAATTTGGGCCCCTTTGCGCACTCAGGCTGCAAAAAGTGTCACTCATGTGGTATCGCCGTACTCAGGAGAAGTAGGGCGATGTGTTTGGGGTGTATTTTTACATATACCTATACTTTGTGTGAGAAATATCTCTGTAAATTGACAACTTTGAATAAAAAATGTAAAAAGTTGTCGTTTACAGTGATATTTCTCACACACGTATGGGTATATGTAAAATACACCCAAAACACTTGCCCTACTTCTCCTGAGTACGGCGATACCACATGTGTGACACTTTTGCAGCCAAGATGCGCAAAGGGGCCCTAAAACCAATGAGTACCTTTAGGATTTCACAGGCCATTTTTACGCATTTGGATTCTCACGCTTTAGGACCCCTAAAATGCCAGGGCAGTATAAATACCCACAAGTGACCCCATTGTGGAAAGAAGACACCCCAAGGTATTCTGTGAGGGGCATGGCGAGTTCACAGAAAAAAAAAATTTGGCACAAGTTAGCGGAAATTGATTTTTTTTTTTTTACAGTCTCATATTTCACTAACTTGTGACAAAAATAAAATTTTGCATGAACTCACCATACCCCTCACGGAATACCTTGGGGTGTCTTCTTTCTAAAATGGGGTCACATGTGGGGTATTTATACTGCCCTGGCATTTGAGGGTCTCCACAATCATTACACGTATGGCCAGCATTAGGAGTTTCTGCGATTCTCCTTATATTGAGCATACGGGTAATGAGATTTTTCCCGTTCAGTCTCTGCGCTGAAAAGAAAAAAAATGAACGGCACAGATTTCCTCATTCGCATCGATCAATGTGGATGAATAAATCTCTGCCAAAAAATGTGCAAAAAAAAAGTAGTAAGGCCCCATTCACACGTCCGTCAAAAATGTCGCATCTATTCCGCAATTCTGCGGAATAGATGCTGGACTTATTCAGTGTGAATGGGGCTGGCGGTGATGCGGAGAGCACACTATGCGCTCGCCGCATCAGCATTTGCGGAGCTGCGGCCGCAAACTTCCGGGTTTCGGCCCCAAGCATCCGGCCGCAGCTCCGCAAAAGATAGAGCATGTCCTATTCTTGTCCGCAATTGCGGACAAGAAAAGGCATTTTCTATATAGTTCTGGCAATGTGCGGATCCGCAAAATGCGGAAAGCACATTGCTGGTGTCCGTGTTTGCGGATCCGTGGATCCATGGATCCGCAAAACACATACTGAGACGTCTGAATGAGCCTTACAGTGGGGTAATTAGTGTCAGGGGGTGACATGGGGTGATCGGGGGTTAATCAGGGGTTAATCAGTGATGGGGGTGGGGGGGTGGGGTGGATGGGTGGGGGGGTCTGTGTGGTGTTTTGGTGCACTTATAAAAGTTTCTTTGGTGGTCCCAAGCAAAGGGACCACCAAAGGAACGATCAGCAAGCATATCAGGCGCTGTTAACAAAACAGCGTCTGATATGCCATTTTTAACTTCTACAGCCTGCCAGCGCACGATCAGCGCTGGCAGGCTGTAGCTACCTTGTCCCCGGCGTGATCCTGTGAGCGCGCGCGCGCGCGCGTTCACAGGAAATCTCGCCTCTCGCGAGATGACGCGCGGGCGCGTCAAAGAGGAACAGACCGACCGCCCGCAGGACGCAATCCTGCGTGAGGCGGTCGGCAAGAGGTTAATCCTTGTTGCTCTCTGGTTGTCTCTCACTTCCCAAAAGCTGTTCTTACCTGTCCGGAGGATTCTTGGCTCCCTGTCCGCTCCAGTCAATGCCCGTTGCCGCTTCTGCCGACTTCCTGTGTGCATGGGAACGCCTCCATGCTAAAATGTACTTTCGGATGTGAGAATCACGATCTCACAAATTTGACTAAGTTGTAATCGCAATGCGATTAATATAACATGGATTACTTGCATTGCGAATTAAACTTAGAGCTGGGTTCCTAATGGTTGTATTGCTAGAATATAACAAAGATGACGAATATCACGAATTCACGAATATAGCACTATATTCTCAATCTTCGTTATATTCTAGCAATACAACCATTAGGAACTCAGCTCTAAGTTGAATGCGAAATGCGAGTATATGTTCGCTTCCTAATGGTTGTATTGCTAAAATATAACGAAGATTGAGAATATAGCGCTATATTCGTGAATTTGTGATATTCGTCATCTTCGTTTTCTTCGTTATGTTATAGCAATACAACCATTAGGAACTCAGCTCTAAGTTTAATTCGCAATGCGAATATAAATTCGCGTAACATTCGCAATATATAGAACGACGAATATTTGATTTCGACGAATATATTGACGAATATTCGCTAAATATTGCGAAATCGAATATGGCACCTCCCACTCATCACTACTCTTTACCTCAGTGTTGTGAAGTAACATATCCTGCTGTGTGATTAGGACAGGTTTTGTGTGCACTAATAGGACAGCGGCCATTTTGTTTCTCCTAATCATTGCTCCCTAGACAAAACAAGCCATTATAACTAATGTAAGGTATTTGGGAATATATACTTAGAATAAAGTAATATTTACATATTTTCATTTTCTTAATTCCCAGAGAACCCCTTTAAGCAAAATTGTCTCAGTTGCCCATAGCAACCAATCAGATTCCACCTTTCATTTTTGACAGCTCCTGTGGAAAATGAAAGGTGGAATTTGATTGGTTGCTATGGGCAACTAAGCCAGTTCTACTTTACACTAGTTTGATAAATGACCCCATGTTTTTTTCTGTGCCCAGTAGATGATGCTGTGCTAACATAATGCACCGCCATCTGGAGCCACCAGTTAAAAAGCAACTAACTCCTATTACTTATCAAGAGGTTGCCTTGAACTTTTTTTTTTCTATAGTATCAATATAGTATATCAATGACAAGCTCCACAGCAGGCTTGTGGCAATATTTATCACCAGGAGAGGTAAAATAAAGAGTGGGCTCAGCATGCATGTGGAATCTGCATTCCCTGAATTTAATGGAGGCCATTGGGGCACCAAAAGAGGTATAATATAGTGTAATAAGCAATAGCAATATTGGGTGGCTCACTTAAGGTGGATATGGAACGGGTGCTCAGAGTCCTGGTGGATCTCACCTAACCCAGAAGAACGTATTTATTAGTATATAGCTAGATCAGGACGAGCACACCTCACACAAGACCCCCGTAATACAAGAAATCATACAGGAGCACTCCTACCCCTGTCACACCATCGGAGGCTAAACCGAGCAGCGATACCCCCTCTACAGCAGAGGTCCGCGTAGCAGCGCCAGAGGAGGTAAGGTACGTGCATGTAAACCACGTGGGACGCCAGTGGATACAGCGGAGCCGATAGCCTCACAATCAAACAGGTACTGCTTGGACCGATTGAGGGAGGGTGCTGCATTAGAATATGATGATGTGGTGATAAAAGTACCATATTCATATTGGTGTACGGCATGATGATGTTCAAATGAATGACTTATAAATAGAAAGATTTACCCCAATTGCAAACCACAGTGCACTTTAAACAGAGAGACTAAGGATATTCTACCTTACTAAGGATTCACGCTGGTTTTATTATGAACTTTTAATGGCCTTTTAGTGATTAAACAACTCCTTCTGACTATATTATTGTGGATGTTGGACGAATAGAATGATGAACTTTTGACCTACAGTTATCATTATATATCTCCAACAGGGAATGTATAGAAGACTATCTACCTTGGCAATGTATTAATTAGGAATTATATGGATTTATTTTATATTTTGCATAATATGGATTGATGATTTGAATATCAAGCGTTATCCCTATTAATTTTAACCATTAATTTTAGCGTTGCTTTGTATGTGATATGGATCAATTGCACTAATTTACTAATAAATAGAAGTTTTTAATATACTTACGACTAATTTGCTGGGCCAGTGTGAGGTGTGCTCGTCCTGATCTAGCTATATACTAATAATATAGTGTATGCTCAGCATGCATGTGGAACCTGCATTTAATGGAGGCCGGTATGGCACCAATGTCAGGATCCGGACTGGTAGCAGGAGGCGGTAGTGGAAGTGGATCCTCTGTGTCAGTGAGGGATAGGCGTGGACCGTACCGGGGGACCGGTTCTAAGTTGCTACTGGTTTTCACCAGAGCCCGCCGCAAAGCGGGATGGTCTTGCTGCGGCGGTAGCAACCAGGTCGTGTCCTCCGATAGCGGCGCAAGCTCACTGACTGCTGAGACAGGCGTAGTAAAGAGGGAATAGGCAGAGGCGTAGTCGGACGAAGCAAAAGGTCAGGACAGGCGGCACAGGTTCAGAGGCGGTGGTCGTAGCAACGGGTATGGCAACAGGCAAAGGGTACACAGAAGACGCTTTCTCTAAGGCACAGAGGCAACAAAGATCCAGCAGGAGACTGTGGAAGGGGATGGTACTTATAGGCAGTGCACAGGTGAAGCCTAATTAAGGCCAAACAGTACTGCCTCTCACAAAGCTTAACCCTTTATAAACCAGTTTGCACCAGGCACAAATCACCTGTGCACTGGTCCTTTAGATCTAAGAGTCCCGGTGCGTGTGCGCCCTAGAGAGCAGGGACGCACACGCCGAGACGCTGGAGCGCTGCCTGGGGACACACGCTGTGAGCGCTTCGAGGCCAGCAGAGGGCCCGGAGCGCTCAGCGTAACAGTACCCCCCCACACACTTTGGTCTCCCCCTCTTTTTGGGACTCAAGAACTTAAGGATGAGGCTGCGGTCCAGGATGTTCTCCTCCGGCTCCCAGGATCTCTCCTCAGGACCGCAGCCCTCCCAGTCCACCAGAAAATATCTTCTCCCCTTGACCAATTTTGAGGCCAATATCTCCTTAACGGAGAAGACATCCGAGGTACCGGATACCGGCGTGGGAGGGAGACTCTTGGGGGAAAAACGATTAAAGACCGCAGGCTTGAGGAGGGAGACATGGAAGCAGTTGGGAATTCTAAGGGAGGAAGGGAGATGGAGTTGGTAACACACAGGGTTGATCCTCTTCTTGACCTTGTAGGGTCCCAAGTAATGAGGACCAAGCTTGTAACTAGGAACCCTGAAGCGGATGTACCTGGAGGAGAGCCAAACTCTGTCCCCAGGCACCAGGACAGGAGGAGGCCGACGTTTCTTGTCCGCTTGGACTTTCATGCGGGATGAGGCCTGCATGAGGGACAGGCGCGTCTCGCGCCAGATGGCAGAAAAGTCTTGCACAAGGTCGTCCACTGCAGGTACACCGGAGGAGGAGGATAACGGCAGAGGAGGCAGAGGATGACGACCATAAACCACGAAGAAGGGAGACTTATTGGTGGCGGAAGAGTCTTTGTGGTTATAGGAAAACTCCGCCCACGGGAGAAGGTCGACCCAATCGTCTTGACGGGAGGAAACGAAGTGGCGAAGGTAGTCGCCCAAAATTTGATTAACCCGCTCCACTTGTCCGTTGGTTTGGGGGTGGTATGAAGAAGAGAAGTCCAGCTTGATTTTAAGTCGTCCACAAAGAGCTCTCCAGAATTTGGACACAAACTGGACCCCTCTATCGGAGACAATATGTGAAGGCAGGCCGTGTAACCGGAAGATGTGCCGGAGGAAATGCTTGGCCAACTGAGGCGCAGAAGGTAAGGCTGGCAACGGGATGAAGTGCGCCATCTTCGAGAAGCGATCCACGACGACCCAAATTACAGTTTTCCCGTGAGACAGTGGTAGGTCCGTAATGAAGTCCATAGCGATATGGGACCAAGGAGTCTCTGGTATGGGAAGTGGCTGGAGAAATCCGGCGGGTCTTTGGCGAGGGGTTTTGTCTCTGGCACATACAGAACAGGACTGCACAAATTCAGTGATGTCCCTCTCCAAGGATGGCCACCAATATCTCCTGGAGATAAGCTGTACAGTCTTTCGGACACCAGGATGCCCTGCGAGAAGAGAAGAATGCCCCCACTTAAGAACTTTTAAGCGAAGGCGAGGAGAAACATAGGTCTTTCCGGGAGGGAGGTTCCGCAAATCTACAGGTGCCACGGTGACCAGACATTCAGGAGGCACAATGTGCTGAGGCTTGACTTCCACTCCTGTGACATCGGAAGAACGAGAGAGGGCATCGGCCCTGAAGTTCTTGCTCGCTGGACGAAAGTGGATCCGGAAGTTAAATCTGGCAAAGAATAGAGACCAGCGAGCCTGGCGGGGATTTAGTCTCTGAGCAGACTGGAGGTATGATAAATTTTTATGATCCGTGTAGATGTTCACGGGATGTGCCGATCCTTCTAGCAAGTGCCGCCATTCTTCCAAGGCCAGCTTGATGGCGAGTAATTCTCTATCCCCAATAGAATAATTTCTTTCAGCGGGAGAGAAAGTTTTAGAGAAAAACCCGTAAGTAACCAACTTGCCTCTCGGAGATCTTTGCATGAGCAAAGCACCAGCACCGACGGAGGAGGCGTCTACTTCCAGGCAGAAAGGCTTGGTAGAATCCGGTCTGGACAGAGCTGGAGCGGTGGCAAAGGCAGACTTGAGAGCGGTGAAGGCCTGTTCGGCCTGAGGAGGCCAAGATTTCGGGTTAGCCCCTTCTTGGTTAGGGCCACAATAGGTGCCACAAGGGTGGAGTAATGCGGGATGAACTGCCTATAATAGTTTGCGAATCCGAGGAATCGCTGGATAGCCTTAAGGCCAGAAGGACGAGGCCAGTCCAAGATGGCAGACAGCTTGGCAGGATCCATTTGTAGTCCCTTGGCGGAGATGATGTAACCCAGGAAGGGAAGACTGGTACGGTCGAACAAGCACTTTTCAAATTTAGCGTAGAGGCGGTTCTTCCTGAGACGGGAGAGTACTAAGCGGACATGAGCACGGTGTTGATCCAAGTTAGAAGAGAAGATGAGGATGTCATCCAAATAGACCACGACACAGGTATAGAGCAGGTCTCGGAAGATGTCATTAACGAACTCCTGGAAGACCGCTGGAGCATTACAGAGTCCGAAAGGCATGACTAAGTACTCAAAATGCCCGTCACGGGTATTAAAAGCTGTCTTCCATTCATCACCCTCTCGGATGCGAATAAGATTATAGGCCCCTCTGAGATCTAACTTGGTAAAGTACTTGGCGCCTTGTAAGCGGTCAAAGAGTTCGAAATCAGGGGAAGAGGGTAACGGTTCTTTACAGTAATGCTGTTGAGACCCCGAAAGTCTATGCAAGGCCTAAGGGTACCGTCCTTTTTGCAACAAAGAAGAATCCTGCTCCGGCAGGAGAAGAGGATTTCCTGATAAACCCTCTCTGCAGGTTCTCCTGGATATATTCCGACATGGCTAAAGTCTCTGGCGGAGAGAGCGGATAGATTCTTCCCCTAGGCGGCGTAGTGCCAGGTTGCAAATCAATGGGACAGTCATATGGCCTATGTGGAGGCAACACTTCCGCTTGTTTCTTGCAAAAGACGTCAGAAAAATCCGCATATGGTTCAGGCAGACCGGGAAGAGGGAAATGACAGGTGCAGACTTGGCTCGTACCGGCTTGAGACATCTGCCAAAACAAGCCGGACCCCAGCTACGAACCTCTCCGGTGGTCCAGTCCAGAACGGGACAATGGCGCTGGAGCCAGGGCAGACCCAAGAGGAGTTCTGAGGTGCAATGGGGTAACACAAAGAACTCCGATCGCTCGGAATGCAGGACTCCAATGTCCATCTGGAGGGGCTCTGTACGGAACTGCACCATGCCGTCGAGTCTCTCTCCATTAACAGTGGAGATGAAGATGGACTTCTGCAAACGAACCACAGGGATGTTATACTTGTTCACCAGCGAGGCGTCGATGAAGTTACCGGCAGAACCGGAATCCAGAAAAGCAGTGGCAGCAAAGGAGGTCTTGGCGGGTACGGAAATCCGCACGGGTACAGTAATGCGTGGAGAGGAGATATTCACACCTAGCAACGCCTCTCCCACGTTGACTAGGTGCGGGCGTTTCCCTGACGCGGAGGTCGGAGAGGACAGTTTTTCAGAAAGTGCTCTGTACTGGCACAGTACAAACAGAGGTTCTCGTCTCTACGGCGGTTCCTTTCTTGCGTGGTCAGGCGTGACCGATCCACCTGCATGGCTTCCTCGGCGGGAGGGCCAGCAGAGGATTGCGGTGGATGCAGGAAAATAGGAGCCAGACGAGGACAACGTCTGGGGCGAGCACTACCCTTTTCCTGGAACAGTTCCTCTCGTCGCTCAGCAAAACGCAGGTCAATCCTGGTGGCCAAATGGATGAGATCACTCAGGTTGGTGGGGACTTCTCGTGCGGCCAGGACATCCTTTATGGCGCTGGACAAGCCTTTCTTAAAGGTAGCACAGAGCGCCTCGTTATTCCAGGAGAGTTCTGAAGCAAGGGTGCGGAAGCGGATAGCATAGTCTCCGACAGAAGAACTCCCCTGGGACAAGTTCAATAACGCAGTCTCTGCAGAGGCAGCCCGGGCTGGCTCCTCAAAGACACTCCGGAATTCCAGAAAGAAACTCTGGACACTTGCAGTGGCAGGGTCGTTGCGGTCCCAAAGCGGAGTAGCCCAGGCCAGGGCCTTCCCAGAAAGCAGGCTAACGACAAATGCCACCTTGGCTCGCTCCGAGGGGAACAGGTCAGCCGACATCTCCAGGTGAAGGGAGCATTGGGATAAGAATCCGCGGCACAACTTGGGATCTCCATCGTACTTGGCCGGCATGGACAGACGGACTCTAGAAGTGGCGGCGGCCACAGGCTGCGGTGATGAAGCTGGTGCAGACGGAGGAAGCGGCTGCTGCCGTGCAGAAAGAAGCTGCTGGAGCATGGCGGACAACTGCGCCAGCTGTTGACCTTGCTGGGCGACAACTGTAGTAAGGTCCTCGACACTAGGCAGAGGCACCTCAGCGGGATCCATGGCCGGATCTTACTGTCAGGATCCGGACTGGTAGCAGGAGGCGGTAGTGGAAGTGGATCCTCTGTGTCAGTGAGGGATAGGCGTGGACCGTACCGGGGACCGGTTCTAAGTTGCTACTGGTTTTCACCAGAGCCCGCCGCAAAGCGGGATGGTCTTGCTGCGGCGGTAGCAACCAGGTCGTGTCCTCCGATAGCGGCGCAAGCTCACTGACTGCTGAGACAGGCGTAGTACAGAGGGAATAGGCAGAGGCGTAGTCGGACGAAGCAAAAGGTCAGGACAGGCGGCACAGGTTCAGAGGCGGTGGTCGTAGTAACGGGTATGGCAACAGGCAAAGGGTACACAGAAGACGCTTTCTCTAAGGCACAGAGGCAACAAAGATCCGGCAGGAGACTGTGGAAGGGGATGGTACTTATAGGCAGTGCACAGGTGAAGCCTAATTAAGGCCAAACAGTACTGCCTCTCACAAAGCTTAACCCTTGATAAACCAGTTTGGACCAGGCACAAATCACCTGTGCACTGGTCCTTTAGATCTAAGAGTCCCGGTGCGTGTGCGCCCTAGAGAGCGGGGACGCACACGCCGAGACGCTGGAGCGCTGCCTGGGGACACACGCTGTGAGCGCTCCGAGGCCAGCAGAGGGCCCGGAGCGCTCAGCGTAACAACCAATGGATGTTGTACTTAGTGTTAGGTTCCTGTCCTAAACAGATCACCTTGACGCCGGCGAATGGGCACAAATAATTTTGTGCAAAATGTATTTGCCAAGAATCTCACATTTATAATGCAGCATTGGCATTTTACATTTACTACAGTGAGTGTGGCACTGTTGTATTTACTTGATTTTTTTTTTGCTCTTGTGCTTTCAGCCATGGCACTGGGATGTGCTGACTAACCCAGGTCATTCACTGGCATAAGGGATCACATCCTTGAATTGCTAGTGATGTGCTGTTCAAGCATAGGCATACTTACCAACATTTTGTTTCTAAAATCAGGGCATATAAGCTCTGCCCTAGGAACGCCCGAACCCCCGCCTGGGAACACCCACTTATGTGCGGGGTCTAACCCCACTCATTTTCGGCCGAGGACAGCATGCATTTGCCGTGATTGTCTCTGAAAATCAGGGACTGTCCTACAAATTCTGGACAGTTGGCAACTATGCACATGTGACCACAGAAAGGCATCCAGTAAGTGAGACCTTTATATTACATATCTTAATGTAAATACTATATATTATGCATGTGGTGAAGCTCCTTTTTTATAAAGTTGTCCTAACCTCACCAAATTCTCCCCCAATGAACTCTACTACTAACAGGTGGGATGGGAGCATAGATTTGCCCTACAAAAAAAAAAACACTAAAAGTTGCCTCATGTTGTAGAGGGGTCCAAATTGACAGAAGGCAGGGCAACACAAGTAGGCGTGGTCAGTAATATCAAAGCGCAATATATAGTCCCAGCAGAACCATATATCACAGAGCGGCACGATATACTGCCCCAAAAGCTGTCCCTCTGTGGTTGCCATCAATAGATACCATATTCTTTACTCCTCCTCCAGTTTTCTCTGATGAAGATATGGTGCAGGGGGTTTAGGAGGTGAGATGTGGGCCAGAGCAGTTGGATTCGGGAGGGCATGTACGGTCACTGATTGGGTACAAGAGTACCTTATTCTCACAACATTAATTACAGCTGAGATCTCATTATGTACCTGATCAGTGGCAGAGAGGAGGGATTGGGTGACCCCCTGGGGCATTGGCATTGCTTTACATATACAGTATTTTGCATATAGTAAATCTCCAACTGTTTACTCGGAGACCTTTATAATTTTTCTAGCAAAAGGACGCGGCTTCGCACGGGTATATTTCATCTATGTCATTCAATGTTTATGTGTGTCGTTAAAAGATATTGATAGTCCCCCATAATATTGACCTCTATAGTACCCCGCCCTCTTAATAGCGGCCCCTGCTCCCTTAACAGTAACATCCACAGCGCCCACCCCTTTAACAGTGACTTCCACAGTGAACGCCCCTTTAACAGTGACTGCCACATTTTAACAGTGACCTGCACAGTACCCCACTGCTTTAAAAGTGACAACCCCCACAGCTGCTACCCCTTATATAGGGACCTCCACAGTCCCCGTCCCTTTAACAGTGACCTACACAGTGGTCTTCCCCCTTAGCAGTAACATTCACAGCAAACTCCTCTTTCACAGTGACCTTCACAGCAGCTACCCCTTTTGCTAGTGACCTTTGTCGCACCAATGTCGTGCATCAACAATTTTTATAATGATAGGCTATGGTGTCGCCCAGAAAAACTGGGTTGTTAAGGAAACCTGGAGTAAAACTGTGTGTATGTGGAGACTAAGGGCCTGCGAGATTATATTGGCTGATAAGGCACATGTAACCATGTGTATGGCAGTTGGGATATGAAGAGAAAGACTTGCAGGCTTCTATTGGCTAATGCAGGTCATTTTTGGGAAATATCTCAGGAACGGTAGGTCATAGAGGGCTGAGACCCGGTCTAAAACCTTTCAGGACAACTGATGTACCTGTGTGCCAAATTTGGTAAAGATTAGAGATGAGCGAACACCTGGATGTTCGGGTTCGAGAGGTTCGGCCGAACTTCCGGAAATAGAAGTCAATGGGGACCCGAACTTTTGGGCACTAAAAAGGCTGTAAAAGACACCCAGAGGGATAATATACTGCAATAAACGCATTGCGATTACAACTTTGAGCTAACGATCACCATGGGAATGCCTCCTCCAGTAGAATGTACTGTCGGATCTGAGAACTAAGTTGAAATCGCAATGCGATTCTTATATATTTGCTTAATCGCATTGCGATTTCAACTTAGCATTGCTAAATAATTCCATCCATATCGTTAACTTACTGAGTCAGTAAGTTAACGAATATGGATGGAATTATTTAGCAATGCTAAGTTGAAACGGCAATGCGATTAAGCAGATATATAATAATCGCATTGCGATTTCAACTTAATTCTCACATCCGACAGTACATTCTACTGGAGGAGGCGTTCCATGGTGATCGGTAGCTCAAAGTTGTAATCGCAATGCGATTAAGCAAATACATAAGAATCGCATTGCGATTCCAACTTTTAGTACTCAACTTTTAAAATCGTACACCACTTTAAGTTCCAAAGTTGCAATCGCGTTCGAATAGAACTTAAAGCTGTCTCTTAGTCAGTTTTAGTATTGGTGTGCTGTAATAGAAGTTACATTCGATACGCGAATATAACTTAGAGCAATACAGTCAACTTCACACTGTTAGTTTTATTATCGCGATAATACAACTATTCAAGAATCGTGTACGTGCGTCTGTACGTGTGTGCGTTACCTCGGACACTATTCTATTTTGCCAGCCACAGCTGAAACCACTGATTTATGGTATTGCTATTTTGGCAATTGAATTTAACCCCAGAAAATAATCTATCCTTTGCCAGACAGCAGACAGTATTATACTTGTCTAGCCAAAGCTGGAACACCAGAT
Organism: Bufotes viridis; assembly: GCA_033119425.1. Classification (NCBI taxonomy): domain Eukaryota; kingdom Metazoa; phylum Chordata; class Amphibia; order Anura; family Bufonidae; genus Bufotes; species Bufotes viridis. The sequence goes on along the minus strand of CM065592.1, from coordinate 465,044,161 downwards.
TTAGGGGATTGGTATTTGGGCAATTGTATTTAACCCCTTAATAAAATATAGAAATTTCTTTCCTGAGTTTCTAGGGGTGACAATTAGCACAGCCAAGCCCCTGATGTAGGATATAGCAAAAAAAAAAAAATAGTATAATGGATTGATGGACTTGGTGGCAGCTTCTTCTGGCGCACCACAAGTCACAAAATGGCCGCCGATCAACCCAGAAAATAAGTGACAGAAAAACGCTCTGTGCAGCCTAAAAACCAGCGAGCAATTAACTAGCAGAAGTTCAATGATTCTCAGCTGTAAATTGATCCGTTCATTAGGTGCTGTTGCTGACTTTAACCTGCCTAATCTCGCCCTGATAGAAGCTGCGTCCTCTCCCTACACTAATCAGCGCAGTGTGACGTGCGGCGCTACGTGACTCCAGCTTAAATAGAGGCTGGGTCACATGCTGCACTTGGCAAATCACAGCCATGCCATTAGTAGGCATGGCTGTGATGTGCTCTTAGGGCAAGAAGTAAAACGCTAGCTGATTGGCTGCTGTGCAGCCCTTCAGAAAGCGGGAAGTAATCGACGAACACCGAACCCGAACCCGAACTTTTTTGAAAATGTCCGGGTTCGGGTCCGTGTCACGGACACCCCAAAATTCGGTACGAACCCGAACTATTCTCGAACTGTTCGCTCAACACTAGTAAAGATCGGTCCAATCGTTTGGTCACGCATAAAGAACAGACAGACAGACGTTCAGACAGATAGACAGACAGAAACTCATTTATATATATATATAAGAAACTAGCAAAAGGCTTTGCGCGGGTATATTTAATCTATTTCATTTAATGTTTCTGTGTCTCATTAAAAGATATCAACAGTATCCCCCATAACAGTGACCTCTACAGCACCACGCCCCAATGTCTGCTGAGCTGTGTATCTAATCATATCCTGTGTGATACTGTCCGCGGAGCTGTGTATCTTATCATATCCGGCATGACACTGTCTGCTGAGCAGTGTATCTAATATCCTATCCTGTGTAGCTGAGCTGTGTTTCTAATCCTATAATGTGTTATACTGTCTGCTGAGCTGTGTAGCTAATCCTATCATGTCTGATACTGTCTGCTGAGCTGTGTATCAAATCCTATCCTGATTGAAAACCTGGTAACTTAAATGTGAACCTATATTGGCTGACACACGTCATATGACTGAATATTTAAGGACCTGCGAACTGCTAAAACCTGTGATCAGTTATGGAAACCTGGAGTAGGACCTGCAAGCTTCTATTGGCTGATAAGAGACATGTGACTGTGTGTATGGCAGTTGGCATATGAAGAGAAACACTTCCAGGCTTGTATTGGATAATGCAGGTAATTTTTTGGGAATATCTTAGAAACGGTACGTCCTAGAGAGCTGAGGCCCGCTCTAAAACCTTCCCGGACACCCACCAAATTTGGTGAAGATCGGTACAGTCGTTTGGTCGCGCATAAAGAACAGACAGACGTCCAGACATCCATTTTTATATATAATATATATCACTATACATGTATTATGCTTGTAGTAAGGACACCATATCTTACTGTACATATATTATGTATGTAGTGATGCCTTAACTGTGTATTGTGAGAGCTTTTGACCATACACATGTTACTATATATTCTCTTTAGACTATCTAGTCTGCAGCATGATAGTACCGTGCAGAGTGCCCGTATGGTAGTATCTGACCATTACATTATACTTCACAACTTTTGATAAACCCCAACGAGGAACAAAATCATTGGTGCGCTTAGCCATGCCTCTAACTCCACCCAATGACTATCTATGACTATGTTCCCCCACACAGTAATTATTACCCCTTAGTACCCCCACACATTGGAAACCCCCTTAGTTCCCCCTCTCAATAGTGTTGCCCGCTTAGTGTTGCCCCAAAATAGTTTTGCCATAAAATTGTGTTGCCACCTTAGTTCCTATTTACAATAAATCTGCCCCCTTAGAGGTCATTCACAGTAGCGCTGCCCCCTTCTCTCTCACAGTAGTGCTGCCCCCTTAGTGCCCTGCTGACAAGAAATGCCCCCTTACAAAAGAACTGTCTCCTTAGTTCTGCAGTGCCACAGTGGGAACACTCACCATTCTTACACCTAGCTTGTCTCTCTAATGGCTAGCAAAGAATGTAATCTATGTATCTAATTCTAGGTTATCTGGTACTGTGCCTTAATAATATTGTTTTGCAACTGTTATTACATATTATGTGCCTGAGTGTCCAGCAGGTGGCAGTGTATCTGGCAGAGAGTACCTTTAGATAGAATGGAACTTACCATTCCATTCTCCCTCTTTTGGGCAGAAGTAGGGTAGTCCTGCTTCCTACCAAGGGAGGGGATGGAGGAAGAGATAGTCAAGTCAGAGTGGAGAAGTTGAGAAGTGGAGTTGAGAGTTGGAGGAAAAGAGTGTAGTAGCATGATGTGGTTAGGAAGTGCTTCCCCTCATTACTGAAGGAGCTTTGGGAAAGTAGCTCAAAGAGCAGACCACTCCTGATATATAAAAGGAATTAGTACCTCTAAAAGGCAAAACTGAGCCAAGCAACTGAAGCTGATTAGAATTAGACAAAAGCCAGAGATTAGCACAGCAGCAGAGACATAAAGCAAATTATTTAAGTTTACTGGACAGTTTACCTTTAGCCTGCTGGAGCCAAGAAAATGATCAAGTATTGTTTGGATGACACAAGTTTATTGCAAGTTTATTCAAGTAAAACACATTCAACTTCACCAAGTCTGGACTCGACTTACTCTACCAGCTACAACTCATTTGTTGCTGCAGAGCCAAACCCCAGGGACCAACAGTATCCAGGTAGGAGCACTATGACACAAAACTATTAGAGCCACAACATACCACTCGCATTCCTAAACACTGGGACTCGATCGCCCCTGGGGGGCCAACCTCAGTTCCCCTTACAAAACTGTTGCAGCCTTAGGCCCCTTTCACATGAGCGAGTTTTCCGCGCGGGTGCAATGCGTGACGTGAACGCATAGCATCCGCACTGAATCCTGACCCATTCATTTTAATGGGTCTGTGTGCGTTTTTTTTATGCATCACTTGTGCGTTGCGTGAAAATCGCAGCATGTTTTATATTCTGCGTTTTTCACGCAGCCCTAGTCCCATAGAAGTGAATGGTGCTGCGCGAAAAACGCATTGCATCCGCAAGCAAGTGCGGGTGCGTTGCGTTTTTCACTGATGGTTGCTAGGAGATGTTGTTTGTAAACCTTCTGTTTTTTATCGCGTGAAAAACGCATCAAAACGCATTGCACCCACGCGGAAAAAACTGAACGCAATCGCAGGCAAAACTGAATGGCTTTGCCTGTGAAATCGCACAGTTTTCACTGAACACATCAGCAACGCATCCGGACCTAATCCGGACATGCTCATGTGAAAGGGACCTTAGTGTCCGCTTCCAAAAAAGCTTCCCCTTAGTGCCCCCATTTTATTCAACTGTATCTGCATCCACAGAATGCTGATATAGTTGAAGGCAGGATGTGCCCCAGCCGACCTGTGACAGAGTGACAGTGAAAGAAAACTGGGTCTGTCCCACGGGGTATAGGGCAGTTGTGAGGCATGATTACATGTTCACAATATGGTGTTTTTTGTCTATATTAGTGCTTGTGTAGTGGTGACATACACTTGTCCCTGACAGAAAAAGTGATCCCTGTGATTTGGTGTTTCTATACTCCACGTTTAGTTTCCTTCTAATTAGGAATGAGCGGACCCATGGATGTTCAGGTTTGCCGGGTTTGGCAAACTTCGAGTCAAAGTTCGAGTTCGGGACCCATGTCAATGGGGACCCGAACTTTGGTGCATTAAAATAGCTGTAAAATAGCCATAGTAAGGGCTAGAGGGCTGCAAAAGGAAGCAAAATGGGGTAAGAGCAGGACAATTGCCCTGCAAACAAATGCGGATAGGGAAATTACATAAAATAACATAGAATATAAATTTAAAAAAAAATTGTAATCTTCAACTAGGAGGCGGAGATCAAAATGGAGTAGGAGGTTGAGGAGGCATAGACGTGGCAATGTAGATGGAAGTGGCAGTGGCAGGTTTTTAAAGGTCTCCATTTGGGTCATGGACAGCTGAACGCTTCCATAGGACAGTGTGGAGATGCTTGGTGACAGTGGTGGAGGTTATGGTGTTGCTGCCACATCCTCTGTTTGCAGGGTGGCAGGTGCCACTGTCACTCCAGAGGGGGAGGAAGAGGCCGAGACTGCAGCAGGAGAGAGAGCAGGGGGAGCCTGAGATCTTTTGTGGTTTTTGAAGTGTATACTCCACTGCAGCTCGTGCTTTGCATTTAGATGCCTGGTCATGCAGGTGGTGCTCAAGTTTAGAACATTTATAGAAAAAAATACATTGCAACAGCACTCTGCAAACCAAATAAAGTACAATAATGCCATATAGTAATAGAAAATATTCTGGTGCTGATGCTACGCTTATTTTGTAAATTTGAAATTCCCGGCAAATACATTTTGAACAAAATTATTTGGGCCCGCCTGCCAAACGTCAAGGCGATTTCTGTAAGACGGGAACCTAACACTAAATGCTACCTGCTATGTGCCATAACGGCCACCATAAAATTCAGGGAATGCAGGTTCTACATGCATGCTGGGTCCACTTTGCTTTTTATCATTTTTGGTGCAAAAATGGCCTCTATTAAATTCAGGATTGGTATGTGCTGACTGACCCCCTTTTTTTTAGAACATTTCATTCCGCTTCAGGCTCTGATTGCACAGCGTGCAAACCATTCATGTCTTGTTGTCAGCACATTGTCTTAAGAACTGCCACGCCAGGGAACTCCTTGGATCTGGCTTTGGTGTGTTCAGTCCCTGGGTGCGGTGGGCAGTAGCAGGCGTACTGCTACTTCCCCTCTTTTGCTGTACGACTGGTGCTGTGTGACCACCACCTCTTCCTCCGAACTGAAAACGTCACTCGCATGACCTTGATTCCATGTGGGCTCTAGGACCTCATGATCCTCCACATCATCTTCCACCCACTCCTCACCCCTGCCATCCTTGCCGGTCTGCGCACTACAGAAAGCCGCAACAGTTGGCACCTGTGTTTCGTAATCATCAGAGACGTGCTGCAGTGGTCCTCCCATTTCCACATCCTAAAACATAAGTGATTGGGCATCAGTGCACTCAATCTCTTCCACTTCTGGGGCAGGGCTAGGGGAATGGCCCACAGAAACCCTGCCAGCAGAGTAATAAAAAAGCATAAGAGTCTGCTGCATGACTTGGGGTACAGACTGCTTGCCGGATTTGCAAGGGGGTGAGGTGAAAAATAGATGTCTATGGGCTGCAGGTGCCAACTCACCATTCGTACACTGGTATTCGAGCCTACAAAATAACGCTGAATGTTCTGTCGCCTATGTGCACCTGAGCAAGATGTTTCATTTGGGTGTGTAGCTGGCACAGATCGACCACGTCCTCTACCTGCAACAGGAGCTCCACCAACACCAGCAGCACCATGACCAGGGCTATGTCCCTTATTTGATGCTCTCCTCATTCTTTGAGGTCACCCACTGAACTAACAGACAGATTAAGTATATAATTTTTCCTGTCACGTATCTAGTGCAGGTGTACCACACACCAGAAATAGATATTTGTCACCCACCGATCTAAGAGACAAATTAACTATATTAATTTCCCTGTCACGTATGTAGTGCAGGTGTACCTCACACCAAAAATGGGTATATTTCACCCCCCAAAATAACAGACGGATTAACTGTATTAATTTCCCTGTCACGTTTGCAGTGCAGGTGTACCTCAAACAAAAATGTGTATATGTCACCCACCAATCTAACAGATGGATTAACTATATTAATTTCCCTGTCACGTATGCAGTGCGGGTGTAACTCACACCAAAAATGGGTATACGTCACCCCCCGAAATACCAGACGGATTAACTGTATAATTTCCCTGTCACGTATGCAGTGCAGGTGTACCTCACACAAAAATGTGTATATGTCACCTACCAATCTAACAGACGGATTAACTATATTTATTTCCCTGTCACGGATGCAGTGCAAGTGTACCTCACACTAAAAATGGATATATGTCACCTACCGAACTAACAGACAGATTAACTATTATATTTTTGTGTCAGGGGTACAAAGATGGTGCATTGCACCCAAAAAAAAAAAACTCTATAGGTCACCCACAGAATTAACAGCCAGATTAATTATTATATTTCTGTGTCAGGGGTGCCAAGATGTTGGATTGCACCCTCAAAAGATAGCTATAGGTCACCCACAGAATTACCAGCCACATATATTATTATATTTCTGTGTCAAGGGTGCAAAGCTAGTGCATTGCACCCACTAAAAAATCACTATAGGTAACCCACAGAATAAAAAGCCAGATGAGATTCCTAACACTCTCACTCACTTCAGCTGCCTGCTTTCTGTCCCTGCACTACTCAGAGCTGATGGGCGGTGCTACACGTGATCCAGCTTGTATAGAGGCTGGGTCACAAGATGCCCCGGCAAATTACAGCCATGCCATTACTAGGCATGGCTGTCATGTCTTCTAAGTGCCCACAGCTTAAAAGCTTGTTGATTGGCTGCCCTGCAACCTTTCAACAAGCTTTATTAAATGCCCGAGCACCAAACCCAAACTTTTGCTGCTTCTAGATGAGCAAATCGAAGTTGACGAAGTGGAATTCAATCCGAATTTTAGGAAAAATTAGATTCGCACCGAATCTGAATTTCCTCACACTTCGTGGTAACAAATTGCATTTTTCCTAAAATGGCTGCTGCATGTGTTAGGACATGGAGCAAAGAACTCTGGGAATGAGGGGTCACCCACAATGCCATGCATGCAGCCAATCAGCAGCCAGCCTGCCCCTGGGATTTCCCAGCCCCATTAAATAGCCTCAGTCATTTTGGATTCTGCCATTTTCCAGTGTGCTTACTGCAGGGCGAGACATCAGCAGGCGCTAGGGACAGTGCTAGGAAAGACTTCATTGTGCTAAAATAAACTAACATTTACAAGTTCAGGGAACGATTAGTCAAGGTGTAAGGAAAGGATAGGGAGGTGTTATCTACTGTATAAAAGAAGAACATGGTACAATAGGAGTGATTCTTCTATACATCCTATTAGCCATCCTGCGTTGATTTTACATTGTTTTAGTTTTTTGGGGGGTGTATTAATAGGAAAAAAATATATACTGTGTATATATATATATATATATATATATATATATATATTTAGTTAAGGCTGATGAGTCAGCCTGTATTTGTGGGAGGGGCGGAGGCTTTCATAAATGAGACACGGCCTCACCCACAGGCATACGTTCTCAGGTGCTGAGTGGCGTGTCTTCATCCCTGACCCAAGCATCTCACACCAGCAGCAGCTATGCTGAAGTGCACTCAACTCGTAAGTATGTATGGGCCGCGGTGCTCTGAGCCGGCCAAAGCTTCTCATGGTAAGCACGACTCAGGCTCAGGGTAGACCGCTGCTCTGGGTTTGCTTTTGGCTGGGCTTGCAGGTCAGGTAAGGCTCCAACAGCTTCAGGCACACGGATCATCCTTGATCTCCTTCCCCGCCTTGAGCTTTCCCTTACCTGCACCCAAGGCCACGCCATTGCATGTGCGGCACACTCACGGTCTCGCATGGTGGCTGTTTTCGTCAGTCTCTGCTGGTTTTGCCATTTTGGTCTTTCGTTGGTCGCCTCTAGTGTCGCAGTCACAGGGTGTCTGCCTTCAGCATTTTCTGCGCTACTAACCATGCTCCCTTAAATCAGTCTGTCTAGCACCCAGCTGCTATATTATACCAGCATTGCCAGGAGGAATAATGGAGGGATAGCAACAATTCTACTAAAACATAGCTATTTTACTGGAGAGCGGTTCTGTTATAAAAATAATAATATATAAAATAAATTTAAACTGGATTTTGTGTTACTGTTTTGTATTCATGCCTTGGTTCACATTCACTCAGATTGGTCTCCTCTCCTCTGATTTGTATTCACGAAGATTGGTCTCCTTGCCTTAGCTGACCAAAACAAAATGCTTGATTTACTTCAGCTGAGGCCAATAAGGCAATAGGAGTGAGTTCCTACTATGTTTAAAAAAATAATAATTTTTTACTTTTTGCTTTATATGTCTTGATGAAGGGTTATGATTAGAGATGAGCGAACACCTGGAAGTTCGGGTTCGGGAAGTTCGGCCGAACTTCCCGAAAATGTTCGGGTTTGGGATCCGAACTCGACCCGAACTTTATCCCGAACCCGAACCCCATTGAAGTCAATGGGGACCCAAACTTTTTGGCACTAAAAAGGCTGTAAAATAGTCCAGGAAAGGGCTAGAGGGCTGCAAAAGGAAGCAAAATGTAGGTAAATGCCCTGCAAACAAATGTGGATAGGGAAATTAATTAAAATAAAATAAAATAAATAAAAATTAACCAATATCAATTGGAGAGAGGTCCCACAGCAAGGAATCATGCGTCATATCACCCACCACTGGAGAAGGCCACTTTCAGTTATTTCGGCCCCAGCACCCAGACAGAGGAGAGAGGTCCCACAGCAAGGAATCATGCGTCATATCACCCACCACTGGAGAAGGCCACTTTCAGTTATTTCGGCCCAGCATCCAGACCGAGGAGAGAGGTCCCACAGCAAGGAATCATGCGTCATATCACCCACCACTGGAGAAGGCCACTTTCAGTTATTTCGGCCCCAGCACCCAGACAGAGGAGAGGTTCATTCAACTTTGGGTTGCACCACAAGATCATGGTAAAGTTAAAAAAAATGAGGATTCAATAAAGAAGTGCCCCGGAGTACAAGAATACATATTTGAGGGGAAGGCAGTTATAAATGTCTATTCTGCACAAGGGAGGCACAGGACCTGTGGGATCCATGCCTGGTTCATTTTTATGAACGTCAGCTTGTCCACGTTGGCTGTGGACAGGCGACTGCGTTTGTCAGTAATGACGCCCCCTGCCGTGCTGAATACACGTTCAGACCAAACGCTGGCCGCCGGGCAGGCCAGCACCTCCAAGGCATAAAATGCTAACTCTGGCCACGTGGACAATTTGGAGACCCAATAGTTGAATGGGGCCGAACCATCAGTCAGTACGTGGAGAGGTGTGCAGACGTACTGTTCAACCATGTTAGTGAAATGCTGCCTCCTGCTAACACGTTCCGTATCAGGTGGTGGTGCAGTTAGCTGTGGCGTGGAGACAAAACTTTTCCACATTTCTGCCATGCTAACCCTGCCCTCAGAGGAGCTGGCCGTGACACAGCTGCGTTGACGACCTCTTGCTCCTCCTCTGCCTTCGCCTTGGGCTTCCACCTGTTCCCCTGTGACATTTGGGAATGCTCTCAGGAGCGCGTCTACCAGCGTGCGCTTGTACTCACGCATCTTCTTATCATGCTCCAGTGCAGGAAGTAAGGTGGGCACATTGTCTTTGTACCGGGGATCCAGCAGGGTGGCAACCCAGTAGTCCGCACACGTTAAAATGTGGGAAACTCTGCTGTCGTTGCGCAGGCACTGCAGCATGTAGTCGCTCATGTGTGCCAGGCTCCCCAGAGGTAAGGACAAGCTGTCCTCTGTGGGAGGCGTATCGTCATCGTCCTCCGTATCCCCCCAGCCATGCACCAGTGATGGGCCTGAGCTGTGTCAGGTGCCACCCCGCTGTGAACCTGCTTCATCCTCCTCCACCTCCTCCTCATCCTCCTCTTCCTCCAGCAGTGGGCCCTGGCTGGCCACATTTGTACCTGGCCTCTGCTGTTGCAAAAAACCTCCCTCTGAGCCACTCTTTAACAGACTGGCCTGAAAGTGGTAAAAATGACCCCTCATCCTCCTCCTCCTCCTGGGCCACCTCCTCTTCCATCATCGCCCTAAGCGTTTTCTCAAGGAGACATAGAAGTGGTATTGTAACGCTGATAACGGTGTCATCGCCACTGGCCATGTTGGTGGAGTACTCGAAACAGCGCAACAGGGCACACAGGTCTCGCATGGAGGCCCAATCATTGGTGGTGAAGTGGTGCTGTTCCGCAGTGCGACTGACGCGTGCTTGCTGCAGCTGAAACTCCACTATGGCCTGCTGCTGCTCGCACAGTCTCTCCAGCATGTGCAAGTTGGAGTTCTACCTGGTGGGCACGTCGCATATGAGGCGGTCCATGCTCCATATGCACATGTTCTAGTCTGATGAAGGGCTTTCTAATAGCCCGAAACGTTACATGTCCGGCAATGTTCTAATAAATTCTTAAAAGCATTACTAAAAGTGTGGCGTGCTGTCATCTTCATACTGATATAGCATATGAGGCGGTGAGCGGGAAGGCCGAAGTTCCGCTGTAGCGCAGACAGGCGAGCAGCGGCAGGATGTGAACGCCGGAAGCGCGCAGAGACGGCCCGCACTTTATGCAGCAGCTCTGACATGTCGGGGTAGTTGTGAATGAACTTCTGCACCACCAAATTCAGCACATGCGCCAGGCAACGGATGTGCGTCAAACCGGCTAGTCCCAGAGCTGCAACGAGATTTCGCCCATTATCGCACACCACCAGGCCGGGCTTGAGGCCCACCGGCAGAAACCACTCGTCGGTCTGTTGTTCAATACCCTGCCACAACTCTTGCGCGGTGTGGGGCCTGTCCCCCAAACATATGACTTTCAGAATGGCCTGCTGACGTTTACCCCAGGCTGTGCTGAAGTTGGTGGTGAAGGTGTGTGGCTGACTGGATGAGCTGGTGGAAGCAGAGGAGGAGGAAGCCGAGTAGGTGGAGGAGGCTACAGGAGGCAAAGAATGATGCCCTGCGATCCTTGGCAGCGGAAGGACGTGCGCCAAGGAACTCTCCGCCTGCGGCCCAGCCGCCACTACATTTACCCAGTGTGCAGTTAGGGAGATATAGCGTCCCTGGCTGTGCTTACTGGTCCATGTATCTGTGGTTAGGTGGACCTTGCCACAGATGGCGTTGCGCAGTGCACACTTGACTTTATCGGATACTTGGCTGTGCAGGGAAGGCACGGCTGTCTTGGAGAAGTAGTGGCGGCTGGGAACAACATACTGTGAGACAGCCATGGACATCAGCTGTTTGAAGCTGTCTGTGTCCATCAGCCTGAATGACAGCATTTCAAAGGCCAGTAGTTTAGAAATGCTGGCATTTAGGCCCAAGGCTCGAGGGTGGCTAGGTGGGAATTTACGCTTTCTCTCCAAGGTTTGTGAGATGGAGAGCTGAACGCTGCCGTGTGACATGGTGGAGATGCTTGGTGACGCAAGTGGTGTTGTCGGTGGCACATCCTCTGTTTGGTGGGCGGCAGGTGCCAACGTTCCTCCCGAGGCGGAGGAAGAGGCCGAGGCAGCAGCAGAAGAGGGAGCAGGGGGAGCCTGAGTGAGTTCCTTGTTTTTAAGGTGTTTACTCCACTGCAGTTCATGCTTTGCATGTAGATGCCTGGTCATGCAGGTTGTGCTAAGGTTTAGAACGTTAATGCCTCGCTTCAGGATCTGATGGCACAGCGTGCAAACCACTCGGGTCAGCACATTGTTTAAAGAAGTGCCATGCCAGGGAACCCCTTGAAGCTGCCTTTGGGGTGCTCGGTCCCTGGTGGCGGTGGCCAGGTGCAGGCGAACTCTCTTAGCGGCGGCTGGTCTGCTTTTGCCCCCTGCTCCCTCTTTTGCTACGCTGTTTGCTCGGTCTCACCACTGCCTCTTCCTCTGAACTATGAAAGTCTGTGGCACGACCTTCATTCCATGTGGGGTCTAGGACCTCATCGTCCCCTGCATCGTCTTCCACACAGTCTTCCTCCCTGACCTGCTGTTCGGTCTGCACACTGCAGAAAGACGCAGCAGTTGGCACCTGTGTTTCGTCATCATCAGAGACGTGCGGACTGCGATGAGGTGGTATTCCCATGTCCTCATCATCAGGAAACATCAGTGGTTGTGCATCAGTGCATTCTATGTCTTCCACCACTGGGGAAGGTCTAGGTGGATTCCCTTGGGAAACCCTGCCAGCAGAGTCTTTAAACAGCATAAGAGACTGCTGCATAGCTTGAGGCTCAGACAGTTTCCCTGATATGCATGGGGGTGATGTGACAGACTGATGGGCTTGGTTTTCAGGTGCCACCTGTGCGCTTTCTGCAGAAGACTGGGTGGGAGATAATGTTGTGAACGTGCTGGATCCACTGTCGGCCACCCAATTGACTAGCGCCTGTACCTGCTCAGGCCTTACCATCCTTAGAACGGCATTGGGCCCCACCAAATATCGCTGTAAATTCTGGCGGGTACTGGAACCTGAGGTAGTTGGTTCACTAGGACTTGTGGCTTGGGCAGAATGGCCACGTCCTCTCCCAGCACCAGAGGGTACACTAACACCACCACGACCGCGTCCGCGTCCCATACTAGATGTTTTCCTCATTGTTAACGTTCACCAAGCACCACAATAAGAAAAAAAATATTTGGCCCAATGTATTGATTTCAAATTCAGGCCTTTTTTTACAGGCACCTAACACTATCTGCCTATTTATTTATGTAGCGTATTACACTAATCCAGGCACAGCAGTAACCACTTTAGGGGAATATCTCTTTTAGGGCTAGTATTTAGGCCCTGGATGAAAGGTATCCTTTTATGGACAGATTTACAATTGGCCTGCAACAGCTCGAACACCAGATTCAGGGTATTGCTATTTTGGCAATTGAATTTAACCCCAGAACAAAATATATGTTTTGGCGGACACTATTATACTTTGCCAGCCACAGCTGAAACCACTGATTTATGGTATTGCTATTTTGGCAATTGAATTTCACCCCAGAACAAAATATACCCTTTTACGGACAGATTAACACTTGGCCTGCAACAGCTGGGACACCAGATTCAGGGTATTGCTATTTTGGCAATTGAATTTCAACCCACAACAAAATATATGTTTTTGCGGACACTATGAAACTTGGCCAGCCACAGCTGAAACCACTGATTTATGGTATTGCTATTTTGCCAATTGAATTTCACCCCAGAACAAAATATACCCTGTTACGGACAGATTTAAACTAGGCCTGCAACAGCTGGACCACCAGATTCAGGGTATTGCTATTTTGGCAATTTAATTTCACCCCAGAACAAAATAAATGTTTTTGCGAACACTATGAAACTTGGCCAGCCACAGCTGAAACCACTGATTTATGGTATTGCTATTTTGGCAATTGAATTTCACCCCAGAACAAAATATATCATTTGCAGGACACTATGAAACTTGGCCAGCCAGAGCTGAAACCACTGATTTATGGTATTGCTGTTTTGGCAATTGAATTTCACCCCAGAACAAAGTATATAATTTGCAGGACACTATGAAACTTGGCCAGCCACAGCTGAAACCACTGATTTATGGTATTGCTATTTTGGCAATTGAATTTCACCCCACAACAAAATATATGTTTTTGTGGACACTATGAAACTTGGCCAGCCACAGCTGAAACCACTGATTTATGGTATTGCTATTTTGGCAATTGAATTTCACCCCAGAACAAAATATATGTTTTTACGGACACTATGAAACTTGGCCAGCCACATCTGAAACCACTGATTTATGGTATTGCTATTTTGGCAATTGAATTTCACCCCAGAACAAAATATACCCTTTTACGGACAGATTAACACTTGGCCTGCAACAGCTGGGACACCAGATTCAGGGTATTGCTATTTTGGCAATTGAATTTCAACCCACAACAAAATATATGTTTTTGCGGACACTATGAAACTTGGCCAGCCACAGCTGAAACCACTGATTTATGGTATTGCTATTTTGCCAATTGAATTTCACCCCAGAACAAAATATACCCTGTTACGGACAGATATAAACTAGGCCTGCAACAGCTGGACCACCAGATTCAGGGTATTGCTATTTTGGCAATTGAATTTCACCCCAGAACAAAATATATGTTTTTGCGAACACTATGAAACTTGGCCAGCCACAGCTGAAACCACTGATTTATGGTATTGCTATTTTGGCAATTGAATTTCACCCCAGAACAAAATATATCATTTGCAGGACACTATGAAACTTGGCCAACCAGAGCTGAAACCACTGATTTATGGTATTGCTGTTTTGGCAATTGAATTTCACCCAGAACAAAATATATGTTTTTACGGACACTATGAAACTTGGCCAGCCACAGCTGAAACCACTGATTTATGGTATTGCTATTTTGGCAATTGAATTTCACCCCACAACAAAATATATGTTTTTACGGACACTATGAAACTTGGCCAGCCACAGCTGAAACCACTGATTTATGGTATTGCTATTTTGGCAATTGAATTTCACCCAGAACAAAATATATGTTTTTACGGACACTATGAAACTTGGCCAGCCACAGCTGAAACCACTGATTTATGGTATTGCTATTTTGGCAATTGAATTTCACCCCAGAACAAAATATATGTTTTGGCAGACACTATTATACTTTGCCATCCACAGCTGTGACACCAGATTTATGGTATTCCTATTTTGGCAATTGAATTTCACCCCAGAACAAAATATATGTTTTTGCGGACACTATGAAACTTGGCCAGCCACAGCTGAAACCACTGATTTATGGTATTGCTATTTTGGCAATTGAATTTCACCACAGAAAATAATCTATCCTTTGCCAGACAGCAGACAGTATTGTACTTGGCTAGCCAAAGCTGGAACACCAGATTTTGGGGATTGGTATTTGGGCAATTGTATTTAACTCCTTAATAAAACATAGAAATTGCTATCCTGAGTTTCTAGGGGTGACAATTAGCACAGCCAAGCCCCTGATGTAGGATATAGCAAAAAAAAAAAACTAGTATTGATGGATTGATGGACTTGGTGGCAGCTTGTTCTGGTGCACCACAAGTCACAAAATGGCCACCGATCACCCCAGAAAATAAGTGACAGAAAAACGCTCTGTGCAGCCTAAAAACCAGTGAGCAAGTAACTAGCAGAAGTTCAATCATTCACAGCTGTAGATCAATCAGTTCATTAGGTGCTGTTGCTGACTTTTCCCTGCCTAATCTCGCCCTCACAGAAGCTGCGTCTTCTCCCTACACTAATCAGAGCAGTGTGACGTGCGGCGCTACGTGACTCCAGCTTAAATAGAGGCTGGGTCACATGCTGCACTTAGCCAATCACAGCCATGCCATTAGTAGGCATGGCTTTGATGGGCTCTTAGGGCAAGAAGTAAAACGCTAGCTGATTGGCTGCTGTGCAGCCCTTCAGAAAGCGGGAAGTAATCGCCGAACAACGAACCCGAACCTGAACTTTTTTGAAAGTGTTCGGGTTTGGGTCCGTGTCCCGAACACCCCAAAATTCGGTACGAACCTGAACTATGCTTGAACTGTTCGCTCAACACTAGTTATGATTTGCAAAATGAAATTTGTCTTCTATCTGCATCTGTATTTTAGTTAGCACAGTTATTTACAAAAAAAATACAACAAAAAAAAACACATTGCTTCTCCGCCATTAGAGTCTTGCACGCATGGCTTCTACACCATTAGAGTCTCGCACGCATGGTTTCTCCGCCATTAGAGTCTCGCACGCATGGCTTCTACGCCATTAGAGTCTCGCACGCATGGCTTCTCCACCATTAGAGTTTTGCACGCATGGCTTCTCCGCCATTAGAGTCTCGCACGCATGGCTTCTCCGCCATTAGAGTCTCTCACGCATGGCTGCTTGTGGAGGTTCGCACGCGTGGCTTTTTCCATTAGAGCCTCACTTGCTTATAGTTTTTCTCTGACATTTATTTTCTAGGTTGTTGGGTCTTCATTGTTTTTCTTTAAAAGCAGTCATCCCAAGCCTGTCTTTTCGGACATCACCTTCTCCCAGGTTCGCACTTTCTCCCACTTACCCTCTCTAGATTCTTGCTTCCACTTGCTCACCGTGGTTACTTTATCTCTTGCCAGTCCTTGCCATATAGACCCATTCTCCCAGGAAGCTGACCCTGTGATCTCATTTTTCATATTTCTCAAGTTCCGCCTCTCCAGGGGTTTTTCTAGTTGCGGCCGTTCTCCAGGCAGATGCAGCCGCTTCCCCAGGGCCCCCCCTGCGCCATGGCAACTTCTCCGAGAGACGCGGCCAATCCCACTCCCGCTCCAGTCCCAGTCTCTCCTGCTCCAGACCCGGCACTCTCTCTCCAGAACCCGCTGTTCCAGATTCCCCGCTCCAGCATCATAAGTTCTCGGGCTGGCGCCGCTCCCCTGGAGCCCCTTTCCGTTACGAAGGCCACAGGGGCAACCAGCTTCGGCGATCCTCCAGTTACCGCTCCAGTCCAGCTAGTGACCATCATCCTCTGGCCAGCAGAAATGACAGGTATCTTAGTTCGCAGTCCGTCTCAAGTTGGAGCAGGCGGTAGAGCTCAATAGCATTGTTTTGCCAGGGGCAGCAGTCTGGCAGTCCATGTGTGTATAGTCACCTTTAAAAAAATAAATAAATAAATGAATAAATATATAATTGACTCACGCTCTGCTACACTGTACCGAGCGGCGGATCCAGCTTCAAACCACTATTCAAACGCTCTGCTGTCCCCTAGTGCTGAGAACTGGAGCGTGGAAGTTTTTCATGCTGTCAGCTGCAGCACTTCCAGCAAGCCCCAGATGTCATTAATAATATGTTTAAAAAAAAAAAATTAAAATTAAGCCCACCCTCGCGCTCAAAGGAGATGTTTGGGCTGCAGATGTTTCAGTAAGTATGGCTTCTCATGCATCAATCACCACCACGCCCTTCTCCCGTCTACTCTCTTGTACATTTTTTTTTTTTCAGGTTTAAGATTGTTAATTTCCATGTCTATCGCCTGTTCCATTTCAGGCTTACATTTATTAACTTACATGTCTGTCGCCTGTTACATTTCAGGCTTACGTTTACTAACTATTAATGTCTGTTGCCAGTCACGTTTCAGGCTTACGTTCATCAATTTCCATGAATGTTTCGTGTGTCGCGTGTGTCAATGTGTGTCGCCTGTTACGTTTCAGGACTACGTTTACTAACTACTAGTGTCTGTGACCTGTTTCGTTTCATGCTCACGTTTACTAACTACTAGTGTCTGTCGCCTGTTACGTTTATGGATTACGTTTACTAACTACTAATGTCTGTCACCTGTTATGTTTCAGGCTTACGTTTACTAACTACTAAAGTCTGTCGCCTGTTATGTTTCAGGATTACGTTTACTAACTACTAGTCTCTGTCGCCTGTTACGTTTCAGGCTTACGTTTACTAACTTCTAGTGTCTGTCACCTGTTACCTTTCAGGCTTACGCTTACTAACTACTAGTGTCTGTCGTCTGTTACGTTTCAGGCTTACGTTTACTAACTACTTGTGTCTGTCGCCTTTTATGTTTCAGGCTTACGTTTACTAACTATTAATGTCTGTTGCCTGTTACGTTTCAGTCTTACGCTTACTAACTACTAGTGTTTGTCGCCTGTTACATTTCAGGAATATGTTTACTAACTACTAGTGTCTGTCGCCTGTTACATTTCAGGATTACGTTTACTAACTACTAGTGTTTGTCGCCTGTTACATTTCAGGCTTACGTTTACTAACTACTAGTGTCTGTCGCCTGTTACGTTTCAGGCTTACGTTACTAACTACTAGTGTCTGTCGCCTGTTACGTTTCAGCTACGTTCAACTACTTGTGTCTGTCGCCTTTTACTTTTCAGGCTTACGTTTACTAACTATTAATGTCTGTTGCCTGTTACGTTTCAGGCTTACGCTTACTAACTACTAGTGTCTGTCGTCTGTTACGTTTCAGGATTACGTTTTACTAACTACTAGTGTTTGTCGCCTGTTACATTTCAGGATTACGTTTACTAACTACTAGTGTCTGCCGCCTGTTACGTTTCAGGCTTACGTTTACTAACTACTAGTGTCTGTCGCCTGTTACGTTTCAGGCTTACGTTTACTAACTTACTAGTGATCTAGTCAGCCTGTTACGCTTTCAGGCTTACGCTTACTAACTACTAGTGTCTGTCGCCTGTTACGTTTCAGGCTTACGTTTACTAACTACTTGTGTCTGTCGCCTTTTACGTTTCAGGCTTACGTTTACTAAGTATTAATGTCTGTTGCCTGTTACGTTTCAGGCTTACGCTTACTAACTACTAGTGTCTGTCGCCTGTTACGTTTCAGGATTACGTTTTACTAACTACTAGTGTTTGTCGCCTGTTACATTTCAGGATTACGTTTTACTAACTACTAGTGTTTGTCGCCTGTTACATTTCAGGATTACGTTTACTAACTACTAGTGTCTGCCGCCTGTTACGTTTCAGGCTTACGTTTACTAACTACTAGTGTCTGTCGCCTGTTACGTTTCAGGCTTACGTTTACTAACTACTTGTGTCTGTCGCCTTTTACTTTTCAGGCTTACGTTTACTAACTATTAATGTCTGTTGCCTGTTACGTTTCAGGCTTACGTTTACTAACTACTAGTGTCTGTCGTCTGTTACGTTTCAGGATTACGTTTACTAACTACTAGTGTTTGTCGCCTGTTAAATTTCAGGATTACGTTTACTAACTTCTAGTGTCTGTCGCCTGTTACGTTTCAGGCTTACGTTTACTAACTTCTAGTGTCTGTCGCCTGTTATGTTTCAGGCTTATGTTTATTAACTACTAGTGTTTGTCGCCTGTTACGTTTCAGGCTTACGTTTACAAACTACTACTGTCTGTCGCCTGTTACGTTTAAGGATTACGTTTACTAACTACTAATGTCTGTTGCTTGTTACGTTTCAGGCTTACGTTTACTAACTACTAATGTGTGTCGCCTGTTACGTTTCAGACTTACGTATACTAACTACTAGTGTTTGTCGCCTGTTACGTTTCAGGCTTACATTTATTAATTTACATGTCTGTCGCCTGTTACATTTCAGGCTTACGTTTACTAACTACTTGTGTCTGTCGCCTTTTACGTTTCAGGCTTACGCTTACTAACTATTAATGTCTGTTGCCTGTTACGTTTCAGGCTTACGCTTACTAACTACTAGTGTCTGTCGCCTGTTACGTTTCAGGCTTACGCTTACTAACTACTAGTGTCTGTCGCCTGTTACATTTCAGGCTTACGCTTACTAACTACTAGTGTCTGTCGCCTGTTACGTTTCAGGCTTACGCTTACTAACTACTAGTGTCTGTCGCCTGTTACGTTTCAGGCTTACGTTTACTAACTACTAGTGTCTGTCACCTGTTACGTTTCAGGCTTACGTTTACTAACTACTAGTGTCTGTCGCCTGTTACGTTTCAGGCTTACGCTTACTAACTACTAGTGTCTGTCGCCTGTTACATTTCAGGCTTACGCTTACTAACTACTAGTGTCTGTCGCCTGTTACGTTTCAGGCTTACGCTTACTAACTACTAGTGTCTGTCGCCTGTTACGTTTCAGGCTTACGCTTACTAACTACTAGTGTCTGTCGCCTGTTACATTTCAGGCTTACGTTTACTAACTACTAGTGTCTGTCGCCTGTTACGTTTCAGGCTTACGTTTACTAACTACTTGTGTCTGTCGCCTTTTACGTTTCAGGCTTACGCTTACTAACTATTAATGTCTGTTGCCTGTTACGCTTTCAGGCTTACGCTTACTAACTACTAGTGTCTGTCGCCTGTTACATTTCAGGATTACGTTTACTAACTACTAGTGTCTGTCGCCTGTTACGTTTCAGGCTTACGTTTACTAACTACTAGTGTCTGTCGCCTGTTACGTTTCAGGCTTACGCTTACTAACTACTTGTGTCTGTCGCCTTTTACGTTTCAGGCTTACGTTTACTAACTATTAATGTCTGTTGCCTGTTACGTTTCAGGCTTACGCTTACTAACTACTAGTGTCTGTCGCCTGTTACGTTTCAGGATTACGTTTACTAACTACTAGTGTCTGTCGCCTGTTACGTTTCAGGCTTACGTTTACTAACTACTAGTGTCTGTCGCCTGTTACGTTTCAGGCTTACGTTTACTAACTACTAGTGTCTGTCGCCTGTTACGCTTTCAGGCTTACGCTTACTAACTACTAGTGTCTGTCGCCTGTTACGTTTTCAGGCTTACGCTTACTAACTACTAATATCTGTTGCCTGTTACGTTTCAGGCTTACGTTTACTAACTACTAGTGTCTGTCGCCTGTTACGTTTCAGGATTACGCTTACTAACTACTAGTGTTTGTCGCCTGTTACATTTCAGGATTACGTTTACTAACTACTAGTGTCTGTCGCCTGTTACGTTTCAGGCTTATGTTTACTAACTACTAGTGTCTGTCGCCTGTTACGCTTTCAGGCTTACGCTTACTAAACTACTAGTGTCTGTCGCCTGTTACGTTTCAGGATTACGCTTACTAACTACTAATGTCTGTTGCTTGTTACGTTTCAGGCTTACGTTTACTAACGACTAATGTGTGTCGCCTGTTACGTTTCAGACTTACGTATTCTAACTACTAGTGTCTGTCGCCTGTTACGTTTCAGGATTACGTTTACTAACTACTAATGTCTGTCGCTTGTTACGTTTCAGGCTTACGTTTACTAACTACTTTTGTCTATCGCCTTTTACGTTTCAGGCTTACGTTTACTAACTGCTAGTGTGTGTCGCCTTTTACGTTTCAGGATTACATTTACTAACTACTAGAGTCTGTCGCCTTTTACGTTTCAGTCTTACGTTTACTAACTACTAGTGTCTGTCGCCTGTTACGTTTCAGGCTTACGTTTACTAACTACTAGTGTTTGTCGCCTGTTACATTTCAGGATTACGTTTACTAACTACTAATGTCTGTTGCTTGTTACGTTTCAGGCTTACGTTTACTAACTACTAATGTCTGTCGCCTGTTAAGTTTTAGGATTACGTTTACTAACTACTATTGTCTGTCGCCTGTTACGTTTCAGGATTACGTTTACTAACTACTAATGTCTGTTGCCTGTTACGTTTCAGGCTTACGTTTACTAACTACTAATGTGTGTCGCCTGTTACGTTTCAGACTTACGTATTCTAACTACTAGTGTCTGTCGCCTGTTACGTTTCAGGATTACGTTTACTAACTACTAGTGTCTGTCGCTTGTTACGTTTCAGGCTTACGTTTACTAACTACTAATGTATTTCGCCTGTTACGTTTCAGGATTACGTTTACTAACTACTAGTGTCTGTCGCCTGTTACGTTTCAGGCTTACGTTTACTAACTACTAGTGTCTGTCGCCTGTTACATTTCAGGCTTTCGTTTACTAACTACTAGTGTCTGTCGCCGGTTACGTTTCAGGATTACCTTTACTTACTACTGATGTCTGTCGCTTGTTACGTTTCAAGCTTACGTTTACTAACTACTAATATGTGTCGCCTGTTACGTTTCAGGCTTACGTTTACTAACTACTAGTGTCTTGCGCCTGTTACTTTTCAAGCTTACGTTTACTAACTACTAGTGTCTGTCGCCTGTTACGTTTCAGGATTACGTTTACTAACTACTAATGTCTGTCGCTTGTTACGTTTCATCAGGCTTACGTTTACTAACTACTAATGTGTGTCGCCTGTTACGTTTCAGGCTTACGTTTACTAAGTACTAATGTCTGCCGCCTGTTATGTTTCAGGCTTACATGGTAAATCACTAATGTTTGTCACTTCCCTGCTTCAAGTGTTCAGAACTCAATGTCCCAGTCGTCTCTTCCATTCAGGGTTAAAAAAAAAGTTTTTTTAATT
This sequence comes from Bufotes viridis, assembly GCA_033119425.1. Lineage (NCBI taxonomy): Eukaryota > Metazoa > Chordata > Amphibia > Anura > Bufonidae > Bufotes > Bufotes viridis. The sequence continues at coordinate 465,022,552 of CM065592.1, read as the reverse complement.
TCTCATGCTTTCTTTTAGGTCATGCAGGTGGCAGAACAAGTAGGGCCTTCCTCTCCAGCATTTCAGTTTCTGATTACGGTCTTCAGCCAAGTCTCTTGTGTAAAAATCTTGGTCTGTTAATACGGCTAAAAATTAGAAAACCGCCTGGAGCGTTTATAGCAAATTTGCTCTCATTCACCCACGGAAAGACATCAACAGGACCTACTATATTATGGCATCTTTAGCTTATTGCCAAATTGGCCTTAGGCTCTCTTACGACACAATTAAATTGTATTTGGCCGGGGTCCAGCATTTCTTCACGGTAGAAGATCCAATTAGTAGGTTGGTCTGGACGTCTCAAGCGATAAAAGTAACCCTCAGGGGCATACAGAAGAACAGTGAAGGGACTGTCTCAAGGAGACAGCCGATATCAGGGGAACTATTCAGGAATCTCTCTTCCTCCCTAGATAGTTATCCTTTTGGGCCCCATTCTAGCATAGTTTTAAAGGCGGCCATGTATCTCGGTTTCCTGAGGCCAGGGGAATTTACTAGTTCTTCTGATGGAACCTAAAGTGTAACCAAGGGTCAGGTAGTATGGTGCAAAGACCGTTTTACACTGTATCTTTGGTCCTTCAAAACATCACAGGTCAGTTCACCAGTGGAAGCGAAGCACTTCCAGTCGTTTTATGATTGGTACACAGTTAAGGTTTTTCAATAGATTATTGTGGGTTCTGGGTGACTCCGCCCTGGATAGCCCACTACTTCTGTTCAAAGCCAGAGCCATCACCTCATCTCAACTCCCCACATCAGTTTCCTAGCGGCTACACCAGGCATCGACCCCCAATTCCATTTCAGATCACTTGTTCCACTTTGAGGTTGCATCAGCAACGTCAAAGCATCATGTCATCAGCAAGATAGGACAGCGGCCTTTTCTTGTTTGGACTGATGCATTCCAAACCCCAGAATTATGTTGCTCTTTGTAGTTTGGCTTTGTGATTTGGTTGTACTGCCAATTTAGTTCTTTCCTACACTACATGGCTCGGTTTTTGCCCCTTATAGGGCTACCCACGGCAATGGCAAAGGGCACAACTCAGCCATTCAGTCAGGTCAACTAAGACACGTCCAGTTAGGTTAGTTTAGTCTTGGTGTTATCTCCCTAGGGTTTCCAGGCATTATGTGGCCGTAGCCATCACCAGAAGTAGTTAAGGCTGATGAGTCAACCTGTATTTGTGGGAGGGGCGGAGGCTGTCATAAACAAGGCGGGGCCTCACCCACAGTCATGCGTTCTCAGGTGCCCCACCCTCCCTCCCCTTTTCATTTTTATTTCCATGGGGTATGCCCCCTTACAGGCCTACCCACGGCAATGGCAAAGGGCACAACTCAGCCATACAGTCAGGTCAACTAAGACACGTCCAGTTAGGTTAGGTTAGTCTTTTTGTTATCGCCCTAGGGTTTCCAGGCATTATGTGGCAGTAGCCATGATCACAAATATATATATATATATATATATATATATATATCTTTTATAAGTACAGGCATTTACGTGGTGTAGAAAAATAAAATATACGTACATCCCATCACCCGTTCTACGGTAAATTGTGATTGCTATATTTCTTTTTGGGGTGTAGAAATAGGAAAAAAATGAGAAAATATATGTCCTAAATGGCATTCAGCGGTGAAGTTACATTGTATTAGAGCCATATATGTGGTGTAGAAAAAGAAATTATATGTACATTCCGTTACCTGCTCTGCAGTGAATTCTGATTGCTATATATTTTTCTTTGTGGTGTAGAAATAGGAAAAAAAGGAGAAAATTATTAGGAAAGATAAATACGTTCCATTAGCTGTTCTGCTGTGAATTGTGATTGTTATATTTCTTTTTTGGGGGTGTTGAAATAGGAAAAAGAATAAGTCTAATTGCCGTTGTGCAGTGAATTTTTTTTTGGGGGGGGTTTATTAATCAGAAAAAAATATATATATGTCTTAATTGCCGTTCAGCGGTGAAGTAACATTGTACTACAGGCTTTTTTGGTGGGTATTATTTTAATTTTAATTAAATTATTTTACCATACAGTATGTCAGACAGACAGATGACAGGCCCTTGAAAGGGAACGGGCAGTGGCCAAAATGTTTCTGTCGCAGGCAGCAGAAGAAGAAGGGGGGTGAGTGCTTGAATGGTTGACTCAGTCTTCGAGTTCGTTGCAAGTGACATCAGACACCCCCAGCCAAGAGTGGGTGGGTTCCTCTGACACGACGCTTAGTTGGCATGGTCCGGGAGCAGGCCCTGTGCCCTCACCTGTCTTGAACCTTCCTCTGTCATTTTCAGTTCCCTCAGCGTGAGAAGTATTATATGCCATGGCTCGGCTCCACTTTTCAGTGAGGACGAGCTACTAGAGGACAGTCAGCAGTTACTGCCCAGCCAAGATCTGGAGGAGACATCCGCCGCTTCCTCCGGTAGGCGGGCAAGTAGTGATGAGGAGAGTCGCGTGGGAGCTGGTGTTGCGAGCAGTAAGGCTCCTGGCCCTGAGACCTTTGAGGGGACATCAGTAACTTGCAGACACTAGCGGATGTTGATGATGATGTAGCCGATCGCACTTGGGAGCCGGGTGAAGAAGGGGCTTCATCATCATTATCATCATTATCATCAGAAGAAGAGGGTGGCAGCTTGGGCGTGAGGCAGTGGCTGAGCCAGCATGGTGGCAGTGTGGCTGTGAGTCAGAAGGGTGGCAGCAGTGGGAGGTCAAATGTGCCCGGGGTAGACCAACTGCTTCATAGGAGCCTACCGGACCGGAAAGTAGCGGTGATGGGGTTCTCGGAGGCAGCGTTAGCAGGCAGACAGCAGGGAGTGTTTGTGGGAAAATGGCATACTCGGCGGTGTGGCAATTTGTTAGGTCAATATAACTTGAATTAATCGCATTGCAATTTCAACTTAGACCTGGTTTACTATGGTTGGCTTGGTAGAATTAGCAAATATGACGAATGCATTCGTCATATTCGTCAAAACGAAGATAATAAAGTATTCTCCATCTTTGTTTTAGCTACCTATTCGTCAACTCCACTAATTCTAGCAATGAAATAGGAAACTTGACTGTAGAGACAGCTGTGTTTATATATATTTTTTTAAATAAATAGAATAATTATAATAATTATCAAGTATTATAATTATTCTATGTTTTTAAGAAAAAGCAAAGTAATATAATCGCACAGCGAATTAAACACAGCTGTCTCTATAGTCAACCTTCCAATTTGATTGCTAGAATTATCGAAGTTGACGAATATGGAGCAAAAACGAAGATGGAGAATACTTCGTTATCTTCGTTTTGAGGAATATGACGAATACATTCGTCATATTCACTAATTCTACCAAGCAAACCATAGTAAACCAGGTCTAAGTTGAAATCGCAATGCGATGAATTCAAGTTATATTAATCGCATTGCGATTTCAACGTAATTCTCACATCCGACAGTACGTTCTAGTATGGAGGCGTTCCCATGGTGATGGGGACGCTCCATGAGCACGGAAGTCGGCAGAAGCGGCAACGAGCACTGACTGGAGCAGCCAGGAAGCCAGAAATCCTAAGAACAGGTAAGAACTACTTTTGGGAAGTGGGAAAGAAAATAATATAACAATAAAAAACAAAAAACAAAAAAATTAATATTCGAAATAGCGAATTTATAGCACTTTATTCGAAATATTCGCAAATTAGCGAAGTGCCAATATTCGCTAAAAAAATTCGATATTCGAATATTCGCAGTAAACACTAGTGTGGATCTGTAACTACAGTGAAGGACAATATATGTCCTTTATGGCTCACTGTGTAAATGTGGTTCCTGCCCAGCCACTCCAGCAACTTGGCCAGGTCACGCCGATTCCGCCTCCACATTCTCACGATGTTGCTACTGCGAAAATGTCCACTTCTGCCTCCTCATCCTCCACAGTGTCCTTAGCCTCCTTTGCAGGGACTGTGACAAAACCCCTGTTTTAGGAATGCCCAGTGTATTTCATCTGCTGTTCGTGTAGTTAGCCCTATTTTCGCCCTTTACATGTACACAACCACCCCCATCTGCCTGTGACGCAATTAGTAAACAGAATGGACATTGCCTGTGATGCGATTAATGAGCACAATGGGCCATTGTAACTTGAAGAAGCACCCAGCAGGGCTTGGTCGTCGACCGCATGGAACTATGCCTGGCCCCTTTAATCCAATCATCTCTGCCTGGCTGTGTATTGATTGGTCACTGTATGTTGTGCACCTGTCCTCTATCAGGTCCCCGGGGGAGTAGCCCTTGCTGGAGGACTTGCATAAAAGGCTAAGCTGTGGCTACCAATAAAGAGATCGTTTTACCCCTTCTTGAAGTCTTGGCTCTTGTTTGGGGGGATTGGGAGCTAGAATCACCACACCTTTGGATTTACTTGGATTTCGGGAGACGCGGTACAGATTTACTCAGCGGGAGTGTGAGAAATCCATAACAGGGACAATTCACAGTGTCCCTCCAGCATACCACATGTGTAGGGCACGATGTTGTTACGCTGTTCTGCACCTAGTTTGACTAGGCAAATGGAGTCACACAGGGGAGGAACTGCTCCGCAGCCTTCATCAAGAAATCAAATCCTGGCTTTCTCCTTGAAAACTTAAAATCGGAACCATGTTGACCGACAACGGGAAGAACATGGTGTCGGCACTGTGTCAAGGAGGTCTGAGCCATGCGTCCTGCATGGCGCACGTGTTCAATCTGGTTGTAAACCAGGGGTTCTGTAAGTTTTGAGGTGGTACAATAGAATCCTGATATGACTATAGTATCAAACTGCTAAATTAATTACTATTAAATACACATTTAATTAAAGCAGATTTAATTACTGGGTCAGATTCTGCCATGTCATAGAAGTGTTGTAGGACAATAAGAATGGACAGTCTAGTTTTAACTGTAAGAGCAGCATATGCATGAATCATTCAAAAAAGCTAATCATAGAAAATTAAGAGATTTGATTTATGTGGGCGTCATTGCTGTATGCCTTTGATATCTCATAAAGAAAAATAAATTCTTGAAGCCCTGTAAGAAAATGAGTGGGATCAGACTTTAACGGTAGGGCTCACCTTCAGAGAAGCAAAGAACGGGCTTATTGCAGAGCCACCTGCAGGGATAAAAGTGCTGCTGGCGGTATATTTAGCACACTATGTGCATGGTTAATCATGAAAGGAAATTCTGTATAGAAATCTACAAGAAAAAAATAACTGTACTCAGACTGACAACATGAAACGGGAACATGCAATTATATCCTGTATGTTTGTCTCTTTGTTTTACCTCTTTTATGTGTAACATTGCCAGAGCTTATAAAATAAGCTAGAGGGACTACTCATAGGAAAAGTTTATAAAACCTCTGATGAAGGCTAACCTGGTCATACAATCTCTATTAACAGTATGGAAATGCTAGACTATGTGGTAAGGCCAAAACTGCTGGTAGTCCTTACTAAGGACTCCTTAGTCCTACATGTCTAAAGCAGATTATTAATCTGTATTTTCCAAGCATCTTCTATTCATTGGTTACAATCTTCCCTTGAAACCACCCACTGGATTTGGAAATACTTTATTGCTCATATATTATTGTAGTGGTGTCAGCCAAAAATATCTTACGTCTATGGCCACTATGGGTTGTCCACTCTGGATCATCTCATTTTGTAGGAAGAGTCCCCTGAAAATAAGCTAATCATGATATTTCCTTCTGCAATGAGCTGTAATCTGTGTGAAACCTTGGCAGCACCACCACACAGAAGATGGGCATTGTACTTTCAATAAACTTTGCAGAGATCAATAGTTCAAGAGAAAATAAAAATGCCTCTTCACTTATTAGCCACTTCTCCTTCCCTGCTGTCCTCCTGAACTGACCAGTCACCCTCAACTCACAGCTAAAATTCATCTTAGAGTGGTGAGATGAACTCTCAGCTCACTGAGGGATTATTTTACAGCTGTAGCTTGTAGAAATCTATGGAGACAGAAGTAAGAAGGCGTGAGCAAGCGATGAACTGGCAGTGTAATGCTGCCACCGATTTCCATGCTTAAAAATCATTGTTTGCCGGCAGCAGATCATGCTGTCTAATCATGATCTGCTGCCAGCAAACAACTAGTCAGTATGAGGACGAGTGATGGCATAGTGATCACTCCTCCCGATACTCTGGAGGAGATCGCTGCATGTATTAGCAGTGGTCTCCTCTGCTGACAAGCAGGTGATTGCTGTGAAGTAACGCTTTCCTCCCAACAATCGTCTGCCTGATCTATAACTGTAATACTGCCTTGACCCCTGAGTCACAGATACACAGAGACACTGCTGAAGACTCTACTAAGTTTTCTTTCTCACCCCATTGCTAGATTTACAGCTACACTGCTTAGTACAGATTTACAGTGCCCTCTTTTCTATGTGCAATGTATAGGACACACTACCTCAGGGAAAACTGACAATTAGAGATCTGTCAAACCTATAGAGAAGGAAACTGGTGAAAAATGCCCAATACAAGTTATATAATGTATAGAGTTCTTTCTCATGTACACAGAGATAGGGCAGCTTATTCTGAAAATGTCACGTGAAATGACAGGTAAATATGCTTTAGACATTGCACAGTTTACATTAAAGTCAAGTTGATTGTTCATATAATGCAAGGACATGCTGAGTCCTCCAGACCTAGAAACACTCTATAATAACTGCCCATCAGTGATCTCTTTTACAGATGAGCGAATTTTTCAAAAATTCGATTCGCGGATCCCCAAATTTTTGCAAAGAATTTGGTTTGGTCTGAATTAATTCACGGCAAATCGTGTTAAAACGGCTATATTTCCTTGCTTCAGAGAGCCTTTATAGTGGTGTAGAACACTGTGACAGGCATCACTTTTAGAATCACTGCACACTTCACTTATTTGAGCAGTCACGGGGCCAAAACTGATCGAATAACTCAAGTGTAAACTCAGCCTTACAGGTCGATGTTAGCGTCAAGAAGAAGCGCACTCCTTTTACACCGTCGTCAGCTGATTCCACATGGATGTCTATGGAAATTTGTTTATTAAACGCTTATACAAGTAGAGCCCCCCGACAGAGTTGAGAGGGTGTCAGCAGTAAGTTTGTGTTGACGGCACTGATTATTTTGTCCTTCCTCTGATCCATCAGAACAATAACCCCCAAAAAACTGATCCTGTCTCCTGTCCGCCTTCACTCAGCATTTCGTCAGTAATCCATCAGTATTGCTAATGTCAATAAAAACAGGAGTGGATCCAAAACAGAGATGACATGTGAACGGAATATTTGCATGTCTTCTGTGTATTGTACCCACTCCGGCTTTTGGCTACCAAATCACAAGCCATTTTTGATGGGACTATACAGACCTTACAGCTGCTACACAGACATCTCATTTTTCCTTGCTTCTGACAGATCAGAAGAAGGGTCAAATAAATAATAATGTCAGCCAAGCCAAAAGGCAAAATAGTGGCCCAGTCATGGAATGGGGAGGGTGGGAACAGCATGAGGAGGTCACAGAGTGGCACAATGACAGTGTGGAGGTGGCATCAGCAGCATCACGAGGCCACAGAGTGGCACAATGACAGAGTGTGAAGGTGTCAGCAGCAGCATCTGGAGGAGGCTACAAAGTGGCACAATGACAGTGTGGAGGTGGCGGCAGCATCAGGAGACCACAGAGTGGCAAGGTGACATAGTGTGGAGGTGGCAGCAGCATGAGGAGAGTGGAGACCACAGAGTGGCAAGGTGCAGATGGGGAGAGGAGCCACAAAGTGGCAAGGTGACATAGTGTGAAGGTGGAAGCAGCATCTGGAGGCCACAGAGTGGCACAATGACACAGTGTGGAGGTGGCGGCAGCAGCACCATCAAGAGGAAGCCACAGAGTGGCAAAGTGACATAGTGTGAAGGTGACAGCAGCATGAGGAGACCACCGAGTTACCCGGTGACAGAGTGTGGAGGTGGCAGCAGCATGAGGAGACCATAAAGTGGCAAGGTGACATAGTGTGGAGGTGGCATGAGCATGACGAGTAGAGATCAGCAAATTTCTAAAAAAATCGATTTGGCCAGTTTGCCAAATTTTTTGAAAAGATTTGCTTTCATACGTATTTATTTGCTCTGAATTATGTTAAAAATGGCTATTTCCGGGCTTCAGAGCGCCTCTATAGGGGTAGAGAACACTGTGCCTTGCAGTAACACGCATAGGGAGTCTGCTGTGGTAGTAAAATAATACTGTGAGTCAGTATGACATGCAGATGACCGGCGTTGCTCTTAGAATCACTGCATACTTCACCTATTTGGGCAGTCACGGGGCCAAAACTGACAAAATAACTGAAGTATCAACTCAGCCTTACAGGTCGATGTTAGCGTCAAGAAGAAGCGCAGTTCTTTTACACCGTTATCAGTTGATTCCATATAGATGTCTACAGAACTTGTTCTATTAAATGCTTATACAAGTAGAGCCTCCCTGACAGAGTGGAGAGGGTGTCAGCAGTAAGTTTCTGTTGGTGTCACTGATTAATTTGTCCTTCTCTGATCTATGGAGCATACGCCTTCACTCGGTCAGCATTTGCTCAATAATCCATCAGTATTGCTAATGACCAAAAAAACAGGAGTGGACCAAAAACAGAGATGACACATGAATGAAATATTTGCATGTATTCTGTGTTTTGTACCCACTCCGGCTTTTGGCTACCAAATCACAAGACAATTCTGATTGGACCGTACAGGCCTTACAGCCAGTGGTGTAACTAGAAATGACTGGGCCCCACAGCAAATTTTTGAATGGGGCCCCCTCCCCCAGTAACTTTTTCACAAACCCTTCCTTTCATGCCGCCCCCTTTCCTATGGCTAGTAAAGATCGCTCTCTCAGACCAGGCCCGGCAGCTGTTCCACCCGTTTTCTACACTGTCTATATTGCCACTGTATTTCATTTCATTGTGTAATACTGTTGAGGGGCCCTGACAAAATCTTTTAGTACTTCTCCTCCTCCTCCTCTTGGATGGGCCCCTTCTGGGTCAGGGCCCCAAAGCAGCCGCTTCCCCTGCTTCCCCTATAGTTACGCCCCTGCTTACAGCCTCTACACAGACAGGATCCCATGTGCGTCTGATTTTGCCTTTCTTCTAAAAGATCAGAAGAAAGGTCAAATAAATTATGATGTCAGCCAGGCTGAAAGCCAAAATAGTGGACCAGTCATGAAGTGAGGAGGGTGGAAACAGCTTGAGAGGACCACAGAGGGGACCTATGTATGACATAGTGGTGAGGTGGAAGCAGCATGAGGAGGCCACATAGTGGCACAATGACCAAGTCTGGAGGTGTCAGCAGCATGAGGAGACCAAAGAGCAGCACAATCACAGAGTCTAGAGGTTGCAGCAGCATGAGTAGGCCACAGAGTGGCACAAAGACCAAGTCTGAAGGAGGCAGCAGCATGAGGAGACCACAGAGTGGACCAATAACAGAGTCTGGAGTTGGCGACAGCAGCAGCATCAGGAGGATACCACAGAGTGGCAAGGTGACATAGTGTGGAGATGGCAGCAGCAGCAACATCAGGATACCACAGAGTGGCAAGGTGACATAGTGTGGATATGGCAGCAGTAGCAGCAGCATCAGGATACCACAGAATGGCAAGGTGACATAGTGTGGAGCTGGCAGCAGCTGCATCAGGAGACCACAAAGTGACCCGGTGACACACTGGGGCGATGGGTGGCAATACCAGTACCTGCTAACGTAGGTGGGTGAAAGAAGGAGCACTTGGCATCAGATGTGTGGCATCAGGCAGGTGGCAGCATCAGAGTAATAGCTGAAGCAGGTAGCCAGAGGAAACCGGTCTCTTTTTTCAAGGTTTAGGTGAGGAGAAATGGATGATCTAATCAGATGCATCATGCCTTGGTGGATGGAAATCCTGGCTGATCCACACCTGATTCATCTTGACAAAGTTCAGTCTCTCCACATTTTGGGTGGACAGGCGAGTTCGAAACACCCGCTCTGATGCCACACTACTGGATGGGCAGGATAGTTTTTACCGGGCAAACTCTGCCAGTTGCGGCGACAAATCCAGTTTGCCCAGTATTCCAGCGGATATTCAATGTGGGGTGGCAGGGTACTGTCCAAGTATGCCACCACCTGCTGATTCTGGTCCTGCTCCAGGTGTAGTGGCTGCTGCTGGTGAGTAGTTTTTTCACTAGGCGGTTGAAGAAAGCTTCTCATCAGCGACTGCTGCTGATAGAGCTTGTACTGCTCCTGCCACCCCACCCCTCGCCAGCGGCCGTGGCAATGGAACATGAGTGCAGAGGGCCGCCCGGTCAGACCTGCGAGAGGATGGAGGATGAGGCAGATAGGCAGCGGCCAACTGACTACATAGGATGTCTATATAGTAGTTCATATATCAAGGGGAGAAAAACAGAACTGGATCGCACATCCACAATGCTATGCTTTCATCTAATTAAACTCGCTTTTCAGCGCAATATTAAAATCTACAGCCCCCTATACTGCATGCTGTTCAAGAGGCATTAGTGTACGTTTTGATCAAAAGGCATAAGCCCACTCACCACACCAAGGTTGCCTCTTTGAGTGGGACCTACTCTATAGTAGTTCAGTTTGTCCTCCCTCTCAGCGGGTGTAAAAAGGCCCCATTTTGGACCGGTAGTGAGGGTTCAACAAAGTGGAGAGCAAGAAGTCATCCCTCTGCCTAATAGTGACAATTCAGCTGTCACTATGCAAGCAAGTGAGCATGCATCGGGCCATTTGTGCAAGTGACTGGGAGGGACTCTCTGTCTCCATCTCCACTGCATACTGCCATTGTGTGTCTGAGTCCTCTGCCTCCTCTTTCTCCTATTCCTCATCGCCCTGTAGCTCCTCTGCCTGCTCCTGCTTCTCCTCTCCTGTCACCTGTGTAGAAAAACCACCCATTTTGCTACACATTGCTTGTGCTCCAATGTCCTCCTCCTCCTCCTCCAGTTCAGCCCCCACAGGCCTCATTTGGCCATGAGATATAGACATGCCGTCTCCAGTCCCCTGACCAGCCAGATTTACCAGCATCTGTTCCAGGACATGAAGCAGTGGAATGACGTTGTTGATCCTATAGTCCTGGCGACTGACAAATAACGTGGCCGCCTCAAAGGGTCTGAGCAAACGACAGGTGTCACGCATGAGCTGCCACTGGCTGACATCGAGGTTACACATTTATGACCTTTCTCTGTTCGTATAGTCGGTCCAACATATGGACGGGTGGAAATGTCGCATATCAGCCTAGGCCATTCTGCCTCTGCAGCTCAAGGATGGTGTGCTTTGCAGTGTACGAGTGGCTGAAGTGCATGCAAAGTTTCCTGGCCATTTTTAGGATGTCTTGCAGATGGGTGGATGACTTCAGGAACCGCTTGACAACCAGATTGAACACATGTGCCATGCAGAGTGCATGGCTCAGACGTCCTTGACGCAGCTCCAACATCATGTTCTTCCCATTGTCGGTCACCATGGTTCCGATTTTGAGTTGTCACAGAGAAAGCCAGGATTCGATTTCTTGATGAACGACATGGAGCAGTTCCTCCCGTGTGTGACTCCATTCGCCCAGGAAAACGAGGTGCAGAATAGCTTGACACCGCCGTTCCCTGCGCATGTGGTATGCTGAAGTGGCACTGTGAATTGTCCCTGCAGTGGAGGCTGAGAACATGGTGGAGGATGAGGAGGCAGATATTGTCGTAGGACCAACAGCGTGACAACGTGGAGGCGGAAGCGGCGTCACCTGGCCAGTTGCTGGTGTGGCTGTGCAGAAACCACATTCACCCAGTGGGTCATAAAGGACAGGTATTGTCCCTGACTGTAGTTACAGCTCCACACGTCGGCGCTGCCATGCACCTTGGAAGACACCGACAGGTTCAAGCACTGGCCCACCTTCTGTTCTAAATGTGTGTGCAGGGCTGGTACTGCCTTTTTGGCAAAGAAATGACGGCTTGGGACTCTCCACCTCGGCTTGGCACAATCCATCAGTTCTCTGAAAGGTGCAGAGTCCCCCACTTGGAAAGGGAGGGATTGCAGCACCAGCAAATTGAACAGGAGCACATTCAGCTTCTGCACCGTTGGATGAGTGCACGCATACTGTTGTCTCTTGGAAATCGCTTCAGTGATCGATTGCTGATGGAATGACTGATGAGTATTAGGAGGAGCAGGAGCATCAGGACCAGCAGATGATGGGAAGGACAGACAGCTCCCTTTGGCTGAGGTGGTGGAGCCTTGACTGCCTAAAACCGGGTGCGTGCCACTGGGTGATGCAGCGGTTGCTGCGGCAGGCTGGACCACCACATCGGAACCACTGAGCCATGATGCTGCATATGTTGATGCAGGGCTGTGGTGCCAACATTGTCACCCTTCCCACACTTCTCCTTCTGCCCAAATATTCTACGTATGGCCATGTTCACCTCCTCGAGCGGCTTCACAAAACCTGCCACACCGCTGAGTAAGTGATTTTACCCCCAACACTACGCACCGACTTACTGCTATCACTGCTTCCTCCGTGAACTCCGTGAACACCGCTAATTCCTGGACAGGTAGGCTACCCGGGAAGGTTTGTCTTCTGACCTCCCACTGCTTCTCCCCTGCTGACTCCCGGCTACTCTAGCAACTTGCTGGCTCTGCCGCTGGCTCACGGGCAAGCTTCCACCATCTTCTCCCGATGATGAAGAAGCCCCGGCTCCCAAGTGCGATCAGCTACATCATCATCGAGTACTGTCTGCATGTCACTGATGTCCTACTCCTACTCTATGGGTCAGGAGCCTGACCTTGTGCAACACCAGCTCCCACGCCACTCTCCTCATCACTACTTGCCTACCTAGTGGAGGAAGCGGCAGATGTCCCCTCCAGATCTTGGCTGGGTAGTAGCTGTTGACTGTCCTTTGATAGCTTGTCCTTGCTGAAAAGTAGAGCTGAGCAAAGGGAATATAATACTTGCGCTGAAGGAACTGACAATGACAGAGGAAGATTCAGGACAGGTGGGACCACAGGGCCATGCCGACTAAGCATCATCAGAGGAACCCACTGACTCTTTGGCTGGGGGTGTCTGATGTCACTTGGGACAAAGTGGATGACCGAGTCAACCATTCAAGAATCGCTGGGTTCTGGTCAAGACACGACCGCTAGATGACACCGGGAGCTCAGGCCTCCTGCTGCGACTCCTGCTGCCATGCCCCCTTACTCTGCTGCGTCCTCTGCCTGCGCCAGAAACATTTAGGCCTCTGCCATTCCCCTGTGCAGGGCCTGGCACTTCTCTGTCTGACATACTGTTAGATCAAATAATCACATGTTAGATCAAATATTTTTTCTTTTGCCACACGGCAAACAGGGCTTCAGAATATATCACTGCACCACAGAACGGCAAATAGGTCCTAATTTTTTTTCACTTTTCCACAAAACAAAAGGCTTTTCAACAGATAAGTGCAACGATGAACCGCTAATATATTTTTATTTCGCCACTAATACACGGCAAACTGGGCTTTTGAATATATCACTGCAACGCACAAGGGCAAGTATATTTTTCTTTTTCCACTAATACACGGCAAAAAGGGCTTTACAACATATAACTGCACCGCACAAGGGCAAATAAGATAACAAAGAATGACAGAGCTGTATAATGTCAATTTGGATCCCCAGTCAGTGCACTAATGTGTAATAGATTTGTTCCTATTACCTAATTTGTAACCTCCCCTACTAAACCCGGTTCTACATAAATGCTGTGGAACGATTCCTCCCTATCCTTTCCCTGCACTTATAAATCATTTTTTCACCACAATCCAGCCTTTCCTATTACTGTCCCTAGTGCCTGCAGACACATCTCTCCCTGCACTAAGTACGCTGGTAAATGGCAAATCTAAAATGGCCGCCATATTTATAGGGCTGTGACATCACAGGGCTGGCTGCTGATTGGCTGCATGCATGGCATTATGGGTGATCCCGCCTTCCCAGAGTTCTTTTCTCCATGTCCTCACAAGTGCAGCACCCATTTTAGGAAAAAATGTGATTCGTTACCACGAACCTTGAGGAAATTCGGCTTCAGTGCGAATCGAATTTTTCCTGAAATTTGGATCGAATTCCACTTCATCAACTTCGATTCGCTCATCTCTAATCTCTTCCCATACGGCAGATTCTTCCTTATTCTCTTAGAAAAGTATACGATCTGCTTCGATGAGCCACCTGTTTATGAGTTATCCTATGGTTTAAAGTCCGTATGTTGTCTAATTGCTTTTGACAGAAGTGGAGTTGGAAGAAAAAGATCTCACAACTGGCAGGGTTTGAGGTTTTCGTCTTCCTCGCTTGTGATCCTCTATGGCTTGACTCTTCCTTTCAGAAACAATATGTATCTGCTTCTCAGATCTCAGTCACCCCTCTGGGTCCAGCAATGCATTACTTTCCCAAAAATAACATTCAGCAAATATAAATGAATGGGTTAGCAACATCTCCAATGTCTTACAAAAGAATGAACAATACCAATTGCAATTCGAATGGCGTATTTTTATGAAACATGAGTTGTCCAGGTTATCATATATGGATGCCTTCTGATCAGCTGCTAAAGGACAGGCTGGAGGAAGAGCTTGCTTAGTTGACTTCTATTTCCAGGCAGTAATAGCCATAAAAAACAGAACATATCCTCACCTATTTCACCCACCAATGCTTCCAGTGCCACCATTTCAAACCTTTCTCTGCATCTATGACTTCATCTTCTTGGGTGCAGTGATTTGCCTGTATATCCCAGGTATTGCTGCAGCCAATTACTGGCTTCAGCTGTAAATGGCGCATGATTCCTGAGGCCAGTGATTGGCTTCAGTGGTCATGTGAACTATAGAGGCCTGGCGTGGATTAGAGCAGTGGCACTAGGGGTGAAATCAGTTTGTATATATTCAACTATTATTATATGACCATTTCTGCCTAGGAGGAACCTTTTCTTTATAACCTCGACAATCCCTTTAAATGTATAGCATCACTATTCCTTTAACTACCATACTTTGACATAAAAATGTGAGATATCGTACATATAGTAAGCTGTTATGGTGCACCAGCACAATTGAAAATCCCCTTAAAAAATCCTGTGTTTGCCCTTATAAAGAGGCTTTCTATCCCAAGCAACCACTAGTTAAGCTATAGTTAATAGCAAATTAACTTATGAAAATTGTATGCAAATCATAAAAAATTAATTATTCCCCTAAATTTGATTTTGTAATTGCTTGTATTTTTTATTATTTTAATATGTTAATTGCAAATAAGTACTGTTTGTCACTAGAACAGCTTTCAATATTAGAAGCTTCCAAAAACAGATTGCTCCTAGTCTGGGGAACGAGCCCCTTGATAAGACTCTATGAGATTAGAAATGGGGGATTATTGCAATTTTCTGTAAGTGTAAACTCCTGGGGAATCAGTGTTCTTTTTAATGTGAATTTCATCTAGCATAATTAGAGGTTCAATTCAAAGACATTATTGGCACTCATATGTTTTACTGAGTAATTAGAAAATCAATTAATTTTAAGGTTTGCTGTCACAGAATCCACGGGCTTTATAAATAAAATTGCCATCTAATTGAATTAAGTATAGAATAATGTAAATAGCAGTAACTCAATGCCCCCAGTATACTAGCCCTTAGGATCAGTGAAATGCTGCCACTTACTATATGTTGGCTTTTGCTACAACACCCCTACAGGTAAACCAAAGCATAGCACACAGCTGTGGTTAAACAACCTGTCAAATGTATGTATACTAATGCCAGAAGCCTGACTAACAAGACTGGTGAACTGGAATTAGTGATGTGTGAGGAGGACTATGACATAGTGGGAATAACTGAGACATGGCTGGATGATAGCTATGACTGGGCAGTTAATATAAAAGGTTACAATCTGTTTAGAAAGGATCGTCAAAACCGGAGAGGTGGAGGGGTCTGCCTCTACGTGAAGTCGTGTCTAAATCCCGTAATTCGAGAATACATCTCTGAGGGACATGAACATGTGGAGTCACTGTGGGTAGAAATACATGGAGCAAAAAACAATAATAAAATACTAATAGGAGTGTATTATAAACCACCTAATATACCAGAGTCCACAGAAAATCTATTACTAAACGAGATAAACGAGGCGGCAAATCATAATGAAGTCGTTATCATGGGGGACTTCAACTACCCAGATATAGACTGGGAAACTGAAAGCTGTACATCCCATAAAGGAAACAGGTTCTTGGCAATAGCCAAAGACAATTTCCTTTCCCAACTGGTTCAGGACCCCACTAGAGGGACGGCCATACTGGACTTAGTATTAACCAATAGACCTGATAGAACAACAGATGTGCAGGTTGGGGGACACCTGGGAAATAGTGACCATAAAGTTATAACCTTCCAATTATCCTTCAAACGAGAGTTTCTAAAGGAGGAACAAAAATACCAAACTTCAAAAAAGCAAAATTTAGCCAACTAAGCGAGGCCATAGGCCTAACTAACTGGGACAAAGTCCTCAAAAATAAAAATACAACCATAAAATGGGAGATTTTTAAAAGCATTGTAACATCTAATTGTGAGAGGTACATACCTTATAGGAATAAAAGGCTAAGGAACAATAAGAGACCAATGTGGATAAATGGAACCGTAAAGAAGGCAATAAATGACAAAAAGAAAGCATATAAATCGCTAAAACAGGAGGGGAGTCAGGAAGCACTGATAAACTATAAGGAAAAAAATAGAATATGTAAAAACTAATAAAATTTGCCAAACTAGAGACCGAGAGATTAATTGCCAAAGAGAGTAAAACTAACCCTAAAATGTTCTTCAATTATATAAATAGTAAAAAATATAAATCTGAAGGAGTCGGCCCTCTACATAGCAATGAGGGGGTGTTGCAGAGAGCGACGAGGATAAAGCAAAACTATTAAATATTTTTTCTCCACTATATTCACTGAGGAAAATAAACTGTCAGATGAAATGCAGAATGTAAAAGTAAATCCCCATTAAAAGTGCCCTGTCTGACCCAGGAAGAAGTACAACAGCGACTTAAAAAGATTAAAATAGACAAATCGCCAGGACCGGATGGCATACACCCCGTATCCTAAGGGAATTAAGTGATGTCATAGCCAGACCATTATTTCTGATATTTACGGACTCTATAATAACAGGAATGTTCCACAGGATTGGCGCATAGCAAATGTGGTGCCAATATTCAAAAAGGGTCCAAAAACAGAGCCTGGAAATTATAGACCGGTAAGTTTAACATCTATTGTTGGTAAACTGTTTGAAGGGTTTCTAAGAGATGCTATTTTGGAGTATCTCAATGAAAATAAGCAAATAACGCCATATCAGCATGGCTTCATGAGGGATCGGTCATGCCAAACAAATTTAATCAGCTTCTATGAGGAGGTAAGTTCTAGACTTGACAGCGGCGAATCAATGGATGTCGTATATCTGGACTTCTCCAAAGCATTTGACACCGTACCTCATAAAAGGTTAGTATATAAAATGAGGATGCTCGGACTGGGAGAAAATGTCTGTATGTGGGTAAGTAACTGGCTGAGTGACAGAAAACAGAGGGTGGTTATTAACGGTAGATACTCAGATTGGGTCACTGTAACTAGTGGGGTACCTCAGGGGTCAGTATTGGGCCCTATTCTCTTCAATATATTTATTAATGATCTTGTAGAAGGCCTGCACAGTAAAATATCTATTTTTGCAGATGACACTAAACTGTGTAAAGTAATTAACACTGAAGAGGACAGTTTTCTGCTACAGAGGGATCTGGATAGATTGGAGGCTTGGGCAGAAAAATGGCAGATGAGGTTTAACACTGACAAATGTAAAGTTATGCACATGGGAAGGAATAATGCAAGTCACCCGTACATATTAAATGGTAAAACACTCGGTAACACTGACATGGAAAAGGATCTAGGAATTTTAATAAACAGCAAATTAAGCTGCAAAAACCAGTGTCAGGCAGCTACTGCCAAGGCCAATAAGATAATGGGTTGCATCAAAGGGGCATAGACGCCCGTGATGAGAACATAGTCCTACCACTTTACAAATCACTGGTTAGACCACACATGGAGTACTGTGTACAGTTCTGGGCTCCTGTGAACAAGACAGACATAGCAGAGCTGGAGAGAGTTCAGAGGAGGGCAACTAAAGTAATAACTGGAATAAGGGATCTACAGTACCCTGAAAGGTTATCAAAATTAGGGTTATTCACTTTAGAAAAAAGACGACTGAGGGGAGATCTAATAACTATGTATAAATATATCAGGGGTCAGTACAGAGATCTGTCCCATCATCTATTTATCCCCAGGACTGTGACTGTGACAAGGGGACATCCTCTGCGTCTGGAGGAAAGAAGGTTTGTACACAAACATAGAAAAGGATTCTTCACTGTAAGAGCAGTGAGACTATGGAACTCTCTGCCTGAGGAGGTGGTGATGGTGAGTACAATAAAGGAATTCAAGAGGGGACTGGATTTATTTCTGGAGTGTAATAATATTACAGGCTATAGGTACTAGAGAGGGGTCGTTGATCCAGGGAGTTATTCTGATTGCCTGATTGGAGTCGGGAAGGAATTTTTTTTCCCCCTTAAGTGAGGAAAATTGGCTTCTGCCTCACAGGGGTTTTTTGCCTTCCTCTGGATCAACTTGTAGGAAACAGGCCGAACTGGATGGACAAATGTCTTTTTTCGGTCTTATATACTATGTTACTATGTTACTATGTTACTATGTAGAACACAACTGCTTACATGGTCAGACGTTTTATGCTCTTTTTATTCGGCTCATCAGTAAAGCAACAGAGATGGGGGATTAAGGAATTCTTCCTTAGGTAAGCATGCTTCAAAAGTGGATTTCCCCCCCAAGACAAGTCTTTTTTCATGGAGTTTTCCAGAAGTTCAATATTAATGACGTATCCTTAGGATAGATCATCAAAATCTGACCGGCGGGGCTCCCATACCTGGCACCCCCACTGATCAGCTCTTTAAAGAGGCCACAGTACTCCAGTGAGTGTTGCAGTCTTCTCACAGTTTACCAAGCACCGTGTCGTACATCTTTTGTGGCTGTGCTTGGTATTGCAACCCAGTCATTAGAATTAAGCTGTGTCTAGCCCACATGACTGATGAACATGATGTGACTGGTCTAGGAAGAGGCCGCAGCGTTCACCAGAGTGTCATGGCCTCTTCAAACAGCTGATCGATGGGGATGCCAGGAGTCAGACCACCAATGATTAGATATTAATGACCTATCCTGATGATAGTCTATCAATATCAAACTCCCAGAAAACCCCTTTAACCCTTCCTATTACCTATTAGGAATTACAGTTGTAGGTCTGATTATTCAGACCTATCCACATTGCAATAGTTTTCTCTTTAAAGGTATTGTATGAGCTTAGAAACATGGCTGCATTTTTCCAGAAACAACACAATTCTTGTCCATAGACTAGGCCACATTCAAGTGAATTAAGCTTACAAGAGTGGCACTGTTAGGAGTGAGAAGAACACAGGCATGTGTTCAAATCTTGTACAATTCCCAACAGGCCATGATTTGAGGATGCCGTAGAGAACACCAAAGACAGTGCTATAATTGTATTGTGTAAAAGCATGACTTGAACAACAGATCTTTAGCATATCAAAGTCTGGGGCCTCCATCTTCGAAGAGAATTGTAGTCGTGTTACCCCTGTTTTACAATGCAAGGCTGGAAGAGAAGAAGCAAAGGTGGGGAGTGATTCTCTCAATAGGTGGAAGTCCCAAAGGTGGGACCACAATGAATTAGACTTTTGAGTATATATATCTGGTTCCCTTTTGAGTGTGTATCCTTTGCAGATACACAGGGCACACTAGCTGCCCCTATTAGTGTACACCTGACACTCAAGTCCTGTTATCTTCATGAATCTTAATTTTAAAGGGTTTGTCAGGCCTTGGACCTGCACCCCTTAGCATAAAAACGAAGATTCACCTGTTCACGGTCTTGCCGCTGTTCCTTTCCCGGCCGACTGCTGTAAGGTACCATGCAAGTAGTTATGATCGCTAAGTCCAGTGATTGGATGCAACGATCATGGGACCAAGCTGCTTCCAGGTCCTGCGAGGACTGAAATCGGTCTGTTGTGAGACTGCAGACAGGTGAGTCTTCTTTTTATGTTAAGTGAGGACTGTACCATAGTGGTTGTCTGCTCCAAGGTCAGAAAACCGATTTATAATTATAATGCAGTATTATTTAAACACTGTCTATTAATTGGTACTAGATTACTTTATGTATGTATTTGGGCACTGTTAGTAGTATTTGAGCACTATATCTGCTATTTGCCACTTCTGCTTAATGTATGGTGATTAGTAGCTCTGTATGGCATTATTTTGATAATTACATGAAAGTATTATTTGGCCAATGTCTGGAACTTTAACTTAGGCATCATACTGAGTAGCGCTTATAATTAAGCAGTGTATAGTATAGTTATCCAGTGAATCACTAATGTAGATGTTAAGGTAGCCTAATACAGCGCCACATAACTCTTACATCCAGTGACGTCTCCTTTGATGTAAACATTCTCTTTCCTCATCTTCTCCATTCAGACCAGACCACCGTAATGATTTATTTCAGCCACCTCTCGTCTCTGCAGAGTTTGACAAACAGACATTTTAGTTTCCTACGTTTTCATCATCCCTCTACCTTCTCAACATCCCATCATGCACCCCCAATACTGTGCCTGCTGTGCTCCCCAAAACTATACTGCAGAAACAGATAACCCCCTGAAAATGCTTGTTACACACAGATGGTGCTCCTTCAGTAAGTATTGGAACACAATGACCCAAAAATAACTGCACCCACCAAATAGTGTCTCTGACACTAATAGTGTAAACATAATGTCCCCCAAAAGAACTGTGCTAAGCTGATACTGTGCCAGGGTGCCCCCACTGTAATAGTGCTCCCAAAGTCCCAACAATAGTAATACTTTTCTGACAGGGTTCACTTAGTAGTAATAGTGATGCTACAGGGCCCCCAAAAGGACTAATGTCCCCACTGTGTCCCAGAAGTAATAATGCTCCCATAGTACCCATACTAGTATTCATGTTCCCCATAGTCCCCAGTTGTAATAAAGCCCATAATGCCCCTGGTAGTAATAATTCTTTTTATAATGTGTGACAGTAGGAAAAATGCCCAGTTGTGTGGCAGTAAAAAAATACCTCCTCTTAGTGCCCCCAGTAGAGCCAATGTATCCAGAGTGCCCTCATGTGTGCCAATGATCCGTATTGTGGGACACTACAAAATAAAAACACTTTTAGTACCCCCAGTTGAGCTTAGGTGCCCATAGTGCCCCTATAATTTGTGCCAGTATAAAATACTCCTATATAGTGCCCCCAGAAGATGCCCCCATATTGCTTCTCCCCTGTCTCCATAGTGTCCCCCAATGATGTGCCAGTGTAAAATGCCCCTATAGAGTGCCCCACATAGATGCCCCCATAATGCTCCTCTCCCCCTTCCCCATGGGAGCCCCAAAATGTGTGGCAGAGTTGTGGCCACAGCATTCTTCCAAGTGGCTTTTGTGGGTGCACAATATACAGTTTTACACAATATACATCAGTGCAACGTTTCGGCCTCTTTTAGTGGGTGCCCTTTTTCAAGCAGTTCCGATGCTCGGCCATATGTGCGTGGCTGATATGCAAAATACGTGGCAGTAATTAATTCCCTATATAATGCCACCCGGTAGATGCTCCCATAGTGCTGTTCTCCCCACTTCTTCATAGTGCCCCCATAATGTGTGCCAGTATATAGGGCCCCAGTAGATGCACAAACCAACTGAAAGGTGGCATGAAGCAGGATGTGCTCAACCCAAAAATGCAGTTGTGCATATATATACAGGGGAGCAGATCCTGCACTTGTGGCCCGTTGCTAATGGCGATCCCCAGCAAAAATGCACACGGTGGAGGATGCCCGCAGCGGACCACAAGTACCACAATAGACATCCTACACAAGATGGCAATTGTGTAAATGTAATAAGTAATATAACAATATAGCAATAACAAATGACAAAACAGGTGCACACTGCGGTCTTACTAAGCCCTCAAACTGATGTTAAAATTGAGAGATTAGTCAACATGTCCTGCAGTGGAGGACATGTCTTAAGTCCGAGCACCACGCCAAGGTTTCTCAAGTAGCTCGGGACCTAACACTCATCTACCTGTGCCATATGGGCAATACCAGGGGCCAGTGGGCAAAATTACAGGAATGTATTAGGTCGACTCGCAGCAGACTCCTCAGTTACCTCCAACATGTAACCATGCCTGCAATGGGAGGAGGGAGAAGGCTGTGAGCCCCACCCAAGACTGGCTGATATGGCCCAGGCCTCACAGGTGCACCAAAATATAGCCTGTGGATGGAAAACAGGCTCCCCTCAACAATGCATGCCAGTATATAGGGCACCCAGTAGATGCCCCCATAGTGCCCCCCCCCCACTTCTTCATAGTGCCCTCTTTAATGTGTTCCACTATATAGGGCCCCCAAGAAGATGCCCCCCATAGTGCTCCTTTTCCCCCCACTTCTCCATAGTTCCCCCCATAATGTGAACAAGTATATAAGGCCCCCAATAGATGCCCCCATAGTGCTCCTTCCGCCCCATATCTCCAAAGTGCCCCCCATAATGTGTGCCAGTATATGGGGCCTCCAATAGATGCCCCCATAGTGCTCCCCCTCACTTCTCTATAGTGCCCCCATAATTTGTGCCAGTAAAAAGGGCCCCTTGTAAATCACCCCATAGTGCCCCCCCTCCCCACTTCTCCATAGTGCCCCCCATAATGTGTGGCAATATATAGGGACCCCAGTAAATGCCCCCGTAGTGTTCCTTTCGCCCCACTTCTCCACAGTGCCCCCTCATAATATGTGCCAGTATATAGGCCACACCTTCTTTGCCATACTATACTAAAGATAATGAAAAAAATAAACACTAATACTTATCTCTATGCTGCTTTCAGAGATGCAAAGCAGGCCTCTTCCGGCCTGTGTCCCGCTCTTTACGCTGACCTGCTCAGTGGGCACGATGACATCATTGCACTGCCTGCACCAGCCTCTGATAGGTTGCAAGCCTAGTGCCTGTAGCCTATCAGAGGAACGGGAAGGGAGACAACTCTCCCCTGCCCCGCTGCACCATTCATCTGTATCGCTGTCCTGAGGATGGCGATACAGATGAATATGGAGA
Source organism: Bufotes viridis (assembly GCA_033119425.1). NCBI lineage: Eukaryota > Metazoa > Chordata > Amphibia > Anura > Bufonidae > Bufotes > Bufotes viridis. The sequence goes on along the minus strand of CM065592.1, from coordinate 464,999,404 downwards.
TGAGCGCTTCCCCAATGGAAGCGCTCATCTCCCGCTGCCCAGCCGGCGAACCTCCCAATGGGCCTTCTCCCACACTGGGCTTCTGTGCAGTCAAACTGGCTGCACGCACAGGTGATATGCCCGTAAATCCGATGGGAGGATGCCAACAGAAGCTACTATATAGAGTAGCACTTTAGGCGGGTTCTACTGGTTATATTAACCTTTAAACAAACAATATTCCAACCACAACCTTACAAAATGATGCATGTGGGAATTCTCCCTTAGCATTTTTGCACAGAGGTGTTTACAGTGTATCACCATATGATCTACAGTTTAAGAAACACCAGGGTTGGCAAGTAAATAAGATTACTGTATCTATGGGACAGAGGGTTGCAGGTGTTTTGTTAACCTATGTTTCAATGAATAAAACCAATGTACAGTATTAATCTCAGCAACAGGAGCTTGTCTCTAAGCCACACGTGGTATAAAAGGCATCTTTGTTCTCAGGGTTTGTCCCCATGTCTCCAGTAAATGTGTTCTGCACACAATACAAAGCATGTTGATTAGTTAAGATTTCTTTATTCCCTCTCTGCCTACTTACAACTTATCAGCACTTGGTAAACCTACACAAAGTAGTCCTGCAGGGCTATAAAAAATCTCAGCTCCTGGCAGTGGAGACCTTGCAGGGTTCTGATAATCCCTTAAACACTGGTACCATACATACTAGCTAGTACATGTCCAAAGAAGAAATAATCACCTTCAACTATCATTCCTGGTCAACTGCTATATGGAAAATGGAAAAAAATTCTACATTGAAAAGGTTTTTCTGGTTTTATAGCAATAAAGCATTTGATAGAGCAGTCCTTATATTCGCCCCTTTACATACAAGTTTGTCTGTTTAATGTGCCATGTTCTGTGCCCAGTTTGTATGGGCTATATTTGTTGTGCATCCTGTTGGCCCCTAGGCTGTTAAGGGCTGACAGGCCACTGTAGATGGCAGTACTACAGCGGTACACTGCAAAGGGGTTAAAAATTTACTTTTGTGTGGTATATGCATTTACTGTACTTATTGCATGCAAATAGTTAATAAGCCGTTAATTGCCACTATTAAATGGGGCTCTTGTCACCCTTTCAATGTAGAAATAAGGAGTTAGAACAGTCTAGATTCAGTCTAACTCTAGACAGAGTGATTAGATCAGATAATGATGAGAGCAGATGAGATGTGAGCTTGCCAGAGGAAGTTAAAAGTGTGACTGTCATGTTTTTATACATAAAGCAATCTTTTGTTTCTTCACATACCACTGCTTTCCTTGAGTGTTTTCGTTAGTTACAACTGTTCTGAACCCTGTATTTTGAGAATCTTCTCCCAATGGCTCCTCTGCCAGTTCTCTGAGGCAAAAACAGCCTTCCCTCACTTCTTATACACGCTTGCTAGAGATGAACGAATTTCTCAATTCGTTTCAGCCGGTTCGCCGAATCTTCCAAAATTTTGCGAATTTATTAGCGGCGAATCGCATTAAAAAAGCTATTTCCTGGTTGCAGAGAGCCTCTATAGTGGTGTAGGACAATGTGCCTTGCAGTTAAAGTCCATTCACACGTCTGTGTGTGTTTACGGATCCACGTATTCCGTGGATCCATAAACACGGAAATCAGCGATGTGCTTTCCGCAATTTGTGGACCGCACATCGCCGGCACTACATAGAAAATGCCTTTTCTTGTCCGGAATTGCGGACAAGAATAGGACATGTTCTATTTTTTTCGGGATTGCGATTGCAGACCCGGAAGTGCGGATCCACAATCCATCAATGGGTCCGCAATACCGTTCCGCAAAATGCGGAACCGAATTGCGGGCGTATCAAAGGACCCTAACACGCATAGGGAGTCTGCTGTGGTACTGAAACAATACTGTGAGTCAGTATGACACGCACATCACAGCTGTCACTCTTAGAATCACTGCACACTTCACTTATTTGGGCAGTTACAGGGCCAAAACTGACCAAATAACTCAATTGTAAACTCAGCCTTACAGGTCAATGTTAGCGCTAGGTATAAAGAGCCCTGCAGAGACCCAAGATCCTACTGTGGCGTGAAAGTACAGACCTGTTCTATTAAACCAGGAGTGCACAACCTTTTGGTTTCTGGGCTGCATTGTCACATTTCTCTATTACAAGGGGCCGCAAAAAAAAAAAAAAAAAAGAAAAGTTAATCAGCACTTGTTAGCATCAGCCTATTAGCCCTTAACCACTTCAGCCCCCATAGCTTAAACACCCTTAATGACCAGGCCACTTTTTACAATTCTGCACTACACTACTTTACCCGTTTATTGCTCCGTCATGCAACTTACCACCCAAATGAATTTTACCTCCTTTTCTTCTCACTAATAGAGCTTTCATTTGGTGGTATTTCATTGTTGCTGACGTTTTTACTTTTTGCTATTAATCAAAAATTACCGAAATTTTTGCAAAAAAATGACATTTTTCACTTTCTGTTGTAATTTTTTTTAAAAACTACATTTCTATATAAATTTTTCACAAAATTTATTGTTCTACATGTCTTTGAAAAAAATAAACACTAATACTTATCTCTATGCTGCTTTCAGAGATGCAAAGCAGGCCTCTTCCGGCCTGTGTCCCGCTCTTTACGCTGACCTGCTCAGTGGGCACGATGACATCATTGCACTGCCTGCACCAGCCTCTGATAGGTTGCAAGCCTAGTGCCTGTAGCCTATCAGAGGAACGGGAAGGAGACAACTCTCCCCTGCCCCGCTGCACCATTCATCTGTATCGCTGTCCTGAGGATGGCGATACAGATGAATATGGAGATGAGCGCTTCCCAATGGAAGCGCTCATCTCCCGCTGCTCAGCCGGCGAACCTCCCAATGGGCCTTCTCCCACACTGGGCTTCTGTGCAGTCAAACTGGCTGCACGCTACAGGTGATATGCCCGTAAATCCGATGGGAGGATGCCAACAGAAGCTACTATATAGAGTAGCACTTTAGGCGGGTTCTACTGGTTATATTAACCTTTAAACAAACAATATTCCAACCACAACCTTACAAAATGATGCATGTGGGAATTCTCCCTTAGCATTTTTGCACAGAGGTGTTTACAGTGTATCACCATATGATCTACAGTTTAAGAAACACCAGGGTTGGCAAGTAAATAAGATTACTGTATCTATGGGACAGAGGGTTGCAGGTGTTTTGTTAACCTATGTTTCAATGAATAAAACCAATGTACAGTATTAATCTCAGCAACAGGAGCTTGTCTCTAAGCCACACGTGGTATAAAAGGCATCTTTGTTCTCAGGGTTTGTCCCCATGTCTCCAGTAAATGTGTTCTGCACACAATACAAAGCATGTTGATTAGTTAAGATTTCTTTTATTCCCTCTCTGCCTACTTACAACTTATCAGCACTTGGTAAACCTACACAAAGTAGTCCTGCAGGGCTATAAAAAAATCTCAGCTCCTGGCAGTGGAGACCTTGCAGGGTTCTGATAATCCCTTAAACACTGGTACCATACATACTAGCTAGTACATGTCCAAAGAAGAAATAATCACCTTCAACTATCATTCCTGGTCAACTGCTATATGGAAAATGGAAAAAAATTCTACATTGAAAAGGTTTTTCTGGTTTTATAGCAATAAAGCATTTGATAGAGCAGTCCTTATATTCGCCCCCTTTACATACAAGTTTGTCTGTTTAATGTGCCATGTTCTGTGCCCAGTTTGTATGGGCTATATTTGTTGTGCATCCTGTTGGCCCCTAGGCTGTTAAGGGCTGAAAGGCCACTGTAGATGGCAGTACTACAGCGGTACACTGCAAAGGGGTTAAAAATTTACTTTTGTGTGGTATATGCATTTACTGTACTTATTGCATGCAAATAGTTAATAAGCCGTTAATTGCCACTATTAAATGGGGCTCTTGTCACCCTTTCAATGTAGAAATAAGGAGTTAGAACAGTCTAGATTCAGTCTAACTCTAGACAGAGTGATTAGATCAGATAATGATGAGAGCAGATGAGATGTGAGCTTGCCAGAGGAAGTTAAAAGTGTGACTGTCATGTTTTTATACATAAAGCAATCTTTTGTTTCTTCACATACCACTGCTTTCCTTGAGTGTTTTCGTTAGTTACAACTGTTCTGAACCCTGTATTTTGAGAATCTTCTCCCAATGGCTCCTCTGCCAGTTCTCTGAGGCCAAAACAGCCTTCCCTCACTTCTTATACACGCTTGCTAGAGATGAACGAATTTCTCAATTCGTTTCAGCCGGTTCGCCGAATCTTCCAAAATTTTGCGAATTTATTAGCGGCGAATCGCATTAAAAAAAGCTATTTCCTGGTTGCAGAGAGCCTCTATAGTGGTGTAGGACAATGTGCCTTGCAGTTAAAGTCCATTCACACGTCTGTGTGTGTTTTACGGATCCACGTATCCGTGGATCCGCAAAACACGGAAATCAGCGATGTGCTTTCCGCAATTTGTGGACTGCACATCGCCGGCACTACATAGAAAATGCCTTTTCTTGTCCGGAATTGCGGACAAGAATAGGACATGTTCTATTTTTTTCGGGATTGCGATTGCAGACCCGGAAGTGCGGATCCACAATCCATCAATGGGTCCGCAATACCGTTCCGCAAAATGCGGAACCGAATTGCGGACGTATCAAAGGACCCTAACACGCATAGGGAGTCTGCTGTGGTACTGAAACAATACTGTGAGTCAGTATGACACGCACATCACAGCTGTCACTCTTAGAATCACTGCACACTTCACTTATTTGGGCAGTTACAGGGCCAAAACTGACCAAATAACTCAATTGTAAACTCAGCCTTACAGGTCAATGTTAGCGCTAGGTATAAAGAGCCCTGCAGAGACCCAAGATCCTACTGTAGCGTGAAAGTACAGACCTGTTCTATTAAACCAGGAGTCCACAACCTTTTTGGTTTCTGGGCTGCATTGTCACATTTCTCTATTACAAGGGGCCGCAAAAAAAAAAAAAAAAAAAGAAAAGTTAATCAGCACTTGTTAGCATCAGCCTATTAGCCCCTTAACCACTTCAGCCCCCATAGCTTAAACACCCTTAATGACCAGGCCACTTTTTACAATTCTGCACTACACTACTTTACCCGTTTATTGCTCCGTCATGCAACTTACCACCCAAATGAATTTTACCTCCTTTTCTTCTCACTAATAGAGCTTTCATTTGGTGGTATTTCATTGTTGCTGACGTTTTTACTTTTTTTGCTATTAATCAAAAATTACCGAAATTTTTGCAAAAAAATGACATTTTTCACTTTCTGTTGTAATTTTTTTATTTAAAAACTACATTTCTATATAAAATGTCTTTGATAAAAAAAAATACAATAAGTGTATATTTATTGGTTTGGGTAAAAGTTATAGCGTTTACAAACTATGGTGCAAAAAGTGAATTTCGGCATTTTGAAGCAGCTCTGACTTTCTGAGCACCTGTCATGTTTCTTCAGGTGCTAGAATGCCAGGATAGTATAAATACCCCCAAATGACACCATTTTAGAAAGAAGACACCCCAAAGTATTCATGGAGGGGCATGGTGAGTTCATGTATCATTTCATTTTTTTCACAAGTTAGCGGAAAATGACACTTTCTGAGGAAAAAATAAAAATAATAAAGTTTCCATTTCTGCTAACTTCTGGCAAAAAAATGAAATCTCCCACGGACTCACTATGCCCCTCAGTGAATACCTTGGGGTGTCTACTTTCCGAAATGGGGTCACTTGTGGGGTGTGTTTACTGTTCTGGCATTTTGGGCGGGGCTAAATTGTGAGCAGCCATGTAAAAGCTAAAGGTACTCGTTGGAATTTGGGCCCTTTGCGCATCCAGGCTGCAAAAAGTGTCACTCATGTGGTATTGCCGTACTCAGGAGAAGTAGGGCAATGTGTTTTGGGGTGTATTTTTACATATACCCATGTTGGGTGAGAGAAATATCTCTGTAAACTGACAACTTTGTTTAAAAAATTTAAAAAGTTGTCGATTACAGCGATATTTCTCACACAAAGTATGGGTATATATAAAAATACACCCCAAAACACATTGCCCTACTTCTCCTGAGTACGGCGATACCACATGAGTGACACTTTTTGCAGCCTGCGTGCAAAGAGGCCCAAATTCCAATGAGTACCTTTAGGATTTCACAGGGCATTTTTACGCATTTGGATTCCAGACTTCTTCTCACGCTTTAGGGGCCCCTAAAATGCCAGGACAGTATAAATACCCACATGTGACCCCATTTTAGAAAGAAGACACCCCAAGGTATTCTGTGAGGGGTATGGTGAGTTTATGTAAAATTTTATTTTTGTCACAAGTTAGTGAAATATGAGACTTTGTAAAAAAAAAAAAAAAAATATCAATTTCCGCTAACTTGTGCCAAAAAAATAAATTTCTGTGAACTTGCCATGCCCCTCACAGAATACCTTGGGGTGTCCTCTTTCCAAAATGGGCTCACATGTGGGGTATTTATACTGCCCTGGCATTTTAGGGGCCCTAAAGCGTGAGAATCCAAAATGAGTAAAAATGCCCTGTGAAATCCTAAAGGTACTCATTGGAATTTGGGCCCTTTGCGCATCTTGGCTGCAAAAAGTGTCACTCATGTGGTATCGCCGTACTCAGGAGAAGTAGGGCAATGTGCTTTGGGGTGTATTTTACATATACCCATACTGGGTGTGAGAAATATCTCTGTAAATGACAACTTTTAAAAAAATTTATACAAAGTTGTCAATTTACAGAGATATTTCTTCACCCAGTATGGGTATATGTAAAAATACACCCTAAAACACATTGCCCTACTTCTCCTGAGTACGGCGATACCACATGTGTGGCACTTTTTGCAGCCAAGATGTGCAAAGGGCCCTAAAACCAATGAGTACCTTTTAGGAGGGCATTTTTATGCATTTTTCTTCTCACGCTTTAGGTCCCCTAAATTGCCAGGGCAGTATAAATACCCCACATGTGACCCCATTTTGGAAAGAAGACACCCTAAGGTATTCCATGAGGGGCATGGCGAGTTCACAGAAGATTTTTTTGGCACAAGTTAGCGGAAATTGATTTTTATAGTTTTTTCTCAAAAGTCTCCCTTTCTGCTAACTTTTGACAAAAAGTTAAATTTTTCATGGACTCACTATGCCCCTCAGCGAATACCTTGGGGTGTCTTCTTCCAAAATGGGGTCACATGTGGGTGTTTGTACTGTTCTGGCATTTTGGGCGGGCTAAATTGTGAGCAGCCATGTAAAAGCTAAAGGTACTCGTTGGAATTTGGGCCCCTTTGCACCCAGGCTGCAAAAAGTGTCACTCATGTGATATCGCCGTACTCAGGAGAAGTAGGGCAATGTGTTTTAGGGTGTATTTTTACATATACCCATACTTTGTGTGAGAAATATCGCTGTAAATTGACAACTTTGTATAAAAATTTTTTGTCATTTACAGAGATATTTCTCTCACCCAGCATGGGTATATGTAAAAATACACCCCAAAACACATTGCCCTACTTCTCCTGAGTACGGCGATACCACGTGTGCCACTTTTTTGCAGCCAAGATGAGCAAAGGGGCCCTAAAACCAATGAGTACCTTTAGTATTTCACAGGGCATTTTTACGCATTTGGATTTCACGCTTTAGGACCCCTAAAATGCCAGGGCAGTATAAATACCCTACAAGTGACCCCATTGTGGAAAGAAGACACCCCAAGGTATTCTGTGAGGGGTATGGCGAGTTCACAGAAAAAAATTTTTGGCACAAGTTAGCGGAAATTGATATTTTTTTTTTTTTTTACAAAGTCTCATATTCCACTAACTTGTGACAAAAAATAAAATTTTACATGAACTCCCCATACCCCTCACGGAATACCTTGGGGTGTCTTCTTTCCAAAATGGGGTCACATGTGAGGTTTTTGTACTGCCCTGGCATTTGAGGGTCTCCGCAATCATTACACGTATGGCCAGCATTAGGAGTTTCTGCGATTCTCCGTATATTGAGCATACGGGTAATGAGATTTTTTCCGTTCAGCCTCTGGGCTGAAAAAAAAAAATGAACGGCACAGATTTTTCATTCGCATCGATCAATGTGGATGAAAAAATCTCTGCCAAAATCAGTGACTGCGGTGCGGTGGGCTGGGCGCTAGCTACCTAACAAGTAGCTAACTAACTGGCGGTGATAAGGGACCCTTATGCCCCATTCACACGTCCGAAATTCTGTTTGCGGAACAGAATTGCGGACCCATTCATTTCTATGGGGACAGACTTTGTCCCGCTCAGATCCGGAATTGCGGATCCGCACTTACGGGTCTGCATTTCCGTTCCGCAAAAATATAGAACATGCCCTTTTCTTGTCCGCAGTTGCGGACAAGAAAAGTATTTTCTATATAGTTCTGGCAATGTGCGGATCTGCAAAATGCGGAAAGCACATTGACGGTGTCCGTGTTTTGCGGATCCGCGCCGCGGATCCGTGGCACGGATCTGTGGATCCGCGGAATTGCAAAACACATATGGACATGTGAATAGAGCCTTACAGGGGGTGATCAGTTCACAGCAGATCTCGGCTCTCGCGAGATGACGCACGGATGCGTCCAGGAGGAACAAACTTGCCGCCGCCTGGACGCATCCGTGCGTTCAGCGATCGACAAGCGGTTAAGGACACGGCCCTATTTCACCTTAAGGACCAGGCCATTTTTTGCAAATCTGACCAGTGTCACTTTATGTGGTGATAACTTTAAAACACTTTTACTTATCCAGGCCATTCTGAGATTGTTTTTTCGTCACATATTGTACTTCATGACACTGGTAACATTTTGTCAAAAAGTTCATTTTTTGTATAAAAATAATAAATTTACCCAAAATTTTGAAAAATTTGCTAATTTTCAAGTTTCAATTTCTCCACTTCTATAATACATAGTAATACCTCCAAAAATAGTTATTACTTTACTGTCCCCAAATATCTACTTCATGTTTGGATCATTTTGGGAATGCCATTTTATTTTTGGGGAACGTTACAAGGCTTTGAAGTTTAGAAGCAAATCTTGAAAATTTTCAGAAAATTTCAAAAACCCAATTTTAAGGACCAGTTCAGGTCTGAAGTCACTTTGTGAGGCTTACATAAAAGAAACCACCCAAAAATGACCCCATTCTAGAAACTACACCCCTCAAGGTATTTAAAACTGATTTTACAAACATTGTTAACCCTTTAGGTGTTCCACAAGAGTTCATGGCAAATGGACATAAAATTTCAGAATTTCGATTTTTTGGGCAAATTTTCCATTTGAATCCATTTTTCCAGGAACAAGGCAAGGGTTAACAGCCAAACATAACCCAATATTTATAGCCCTGATTCTATAGTTTGCAGAAACACCCCATATGTGGTTGTAAACTGCTGTATCACCAAACGGCAGGGCGCAGAAGGAAGGAACGCCATATGGTTTTTGGAAGGCAAATTTTGATGGACTGGTTTATTTACACCATGGCCCATTTCAAGCCCCCTGATGCACCCCTAGAGTAGAAACTCCAAAAAAGTGACCCCATTTTGGAAACTACTGGATAAGGTGGCAGTTTTGGTGGTATTATTTTTAGGGTACGTATGATTTTTGGTTGCTCTATAATACATTTTTGTGAGACAAGGTAATAAAAATAGAAATTCTGAAATTTCATCTCCATTTGCCATAAACTCTTGAGGAACACCTAAAGGGTTAATAAAGTTTGTAAAATCAGTTTTAAATACCTTGAGGGGTGTAGTTTCTTATATGGGGTCACTTTTATGGAGTTTCTATTCTAGGGGTGCATCAGAGGAGCTTCAAATGTGACATAGTGTCAAAAACCAGTCCGTCAAAATCTGCCTTCCAAAAACCATATGGCGTTCCTTTCCTTCTGCGCCCTGCCGTTTGTCCATAAAGCAGTTTACAACCACATATGGGGTGTTTCTGTAAACTACAGAATCAGGGCAATAAATATAGAGTTTTGTTTGACTGTTAACCCTTGCTTTGTTACTGGAAAAAATGATTAAAATGGAAAATTTGGAAAAAATAGCTGTTTTGGGACCGTATTTATTTTATTTTTGTGACTGTGTTCATCTGAGGGGTTAGGTCATGTGTTATTTTCTTATAGAGCAGATTCTTACGAACGTGGCAATACCTAATATGTCTACTCTTTTTAATTTATTTAGGTTTTACACTATAATATCCTTTGTTAAACAAACAAAAACTATTTTAGTATCTCCATAGTCTGAGAGTCAGTTTTTTTAGTTTTTGTCCAATTGTCTTAGGTAGGGGCTCATTTTTGCGGGATGAGATGATGGTTTTAATGGCACTATTTTGGGGTGCATATGACTTTTTGATCGCTTGCTGTCACACTTTTTGTGATGTTAGGTGACAAAAAACTGCTTTTTACAGTATTTTTTTTTTTTTTTTTGCGGTGTCCACCTGAGGGGTTAGTTCATGTGCTATTTTTATAGTTCAGGTTCTTACGGACGCGGCAATACATAATATGTCTACTTTTTATTTATTTATTTAGGTTTTACACAATCATATTTTTTGGAAACAAAAAAAATCATGTTTTAGTGTCTGCATAGCCTGAGAGCCATAATTTTTTTATTTTTGGGCGATTTTCTTAGGTAAGGTGTAATTTTTTGCGGGACGAGGTAACGATTTGATTAGTACCATTTGGGTGTAGATACAACTTTTTTGATCACTTTTATTAACTTTTTTGGGAAGTGAGGTGGGCAAAATTTCAATTTTATCATTGTTTTTTTTTTTTGGGGGGTTTATGACGTTCACCATACGGGAAAAGTAACAAACCCATTTTATAGATCAGGTCATTATGGATGCGGTGATATATAACATGTGTAGTGTATTTTTTTTTCTTTTTTATTAGTGATAAATGTGTTTTTTTGTTTTTACCTTTTTCATCCCGCTCAGATCCGAATTGCGGATCCGCACTTACGGGTCTGCATTTCCGTTCGCAAAAATATAGAACATGCCCTTTTCTTGTCGCAATTGCGGACAAGAAAAGTATTTTCTATATAGTTCTGGCAATGTGCGGATCTGCAAAATGCGGAAAGCACATTGGCGGTGTCCGTGTTTTGCGGATCCGCGCCGCGGATCCGTGGCACGAGATCTGTGGATCAGCGGAATTGCAAAACACATATGGACATGTGAATAGAGGCCTTACAGGGGGTGATCAGTTCACAGCAGATCTCGGCTCTCGCGAGATGGCGCACGGATGCGTCCAGGAGGAACAAACTTGCCGCCGCCTGGACGCATCCGTGCGTTCAGGCGATCGACAAGCGGTTAAGGACACGGCCCTATTTCACCTTAAGGACCAGGCCATTTTTTGCAAATCTGACCAGTGTCACTTTATGTGGTGATAACTTTAAAACACTTTTACTTATCCAGGCCATTCTGAGATTGTTTTTCGTCACATATTGTACTTCATGACACTGGTAACATTTTGTCAAAAAGTTCATTTTTGTATAAAAATAATAAATTTACCCAAAATTTTGAAAAATTTGCTAATTTTCAAGTTTCAATTTCTCCACTTCTATAATACATAGTAATACCTCCAAAAATAGTTATTACTTTACTTTCCCAAATATCTACTTCATGTTTGGATCATTTTGGGAATGCCATTTTATTTTTTGGGGACGTTACAAGGCTTTGAAGTTTAGAAGCAAATCTTGAAAATTTTCAGAAAATTTCAAAAACCCAATTTTAAGGACCAGTTCAGGTCTGAAGTCACTTTGTGAGGCTTACATAAAAGAAACCACCCAAAAATGACCCCATTCTAGAAACTACACCCTCAAGGTATTCAAAACTGATTTTACAAACATTGTTAACCCTTTAGGTGTTCCACAAGAGTTCATGGCAAATGGACATAAAATTTCAGAATTTCGATTTTTTGGGCAAATTTTCCATTTGAATCCATTTTTCCAGGAACAAAGCAAGGGTTAACAGCCAAACATAACCCAATATTTATAGCCCTGATTCTATAGTTTGCAGAAACACCCCATATGTGGTTGTAAACTGCTGTATCGCCAAACGGCAGGGCACAGAAGGAAGGGAACGCCATATGGTTTTGGAAGGCAAATTTTGATGGACTGGTTTATTTACACCATGGCCCATTTCAAGCCCCCTGATGCACCCTAGAGTAGAAACTCCAAAAAAGTGACCCCATTTTGGAAACTACTGGATAAGGTGGCAGTTTTGGTGGTATTATTTTTAGGGTACGTATGATTTTTGGTTGCTCTATAATACATTTTGTGAGACAAGGTAATAAAAATAGAAATTCTGAAATTTCATCTCCATTTGCCATAAACTCTTGAGGAACACCTAAAGGGTTAATAAAGTTTGTAAAATCAGTTTTAAATACCTTGAGGGGTGTAGTTTCTTATATGGGGTCACTTTTATGGAGTTTCTACTCTAGGGGTGCATCAGAGGAGCTTCAAATGTGACATAGTGTCAAAAAACCAGTCCGTCAAAATCTGCCTTCCAAAAACCATATGGCGTTCCTTTCCTTCTGCGCCCTGCCGTTTGTCCATAAAGCAGTTTACAACCACATATGGGGTGTTTCTGTAAACTACAGAATCAGGGCAATAAATATAGAGTTTTGTTTGACTGTTAACCCTTGCTTTGTTACTGGAAAAAATGATTAAAATGGAAAATTTGGAAAAATAGCTGTTTTGGGACCGTATTTATTTTATTTTTGTGACTGTGTTCATCTGAGGGGTTAGGTCATGTGTTATTTTTATAGAGCAGATTCTTACGAACGTGGCAATACCTAATATGTCTACTCTTTTTAATTTATTTAGGTTTTACACTATAATATCCTTTGTTAAACAAACAAAAAACTATTTTAGTATCTCCATAGTCTGAGAGTCAGTTTTTTTAGTTTTTGTCCAATTGTCTTAGGTAGGGGCTCATTTTTTGCGGGATGAGATGACGGTTTTAATGGCACTATTTTGGGGTGCATATGACTTTTTGATCGCTTGCTGTCACACTTTTTGTGATGTTAGGTGACAAAAACTGCTTTTTACAGTATTTATTTTTTTTGCGGTGTCCACCTGAGGGGTTAGTTCATGTGTTATTTTTATAGTTCAGGTTCTTACGGACGCGGCAATACATAATATGTCTACTTTTTATTTATTTATTTAGGTTTTACACAATCATATTTTTTGAAACAAAAAAATCATGTTTTAGTGTCTGCATAGCCTGAGAGCCATAATTTTTTATTTTTGGGCGATTTTCTTAGGTAAGGTATCATTTTTTGCGGGACGAGGTGACGGTTTGATTAGTACCATTTGGGTGTAGATACAACTTTTTGATCACTTTTATTAACTTTTTGGGAAGTGAGGTGGGCAAAATTTCAATTTTATCATAGTTTTTTTGTTTTTTTATGACGTTCACCGTACGGGAAAAGTAACAAACCCATTTTATAGATCAGGTCGTTACGGACGCGGTGATATATAACATGTGTAGTGTATTTTTTTTCTTTTTATTAGTGATAAATGTGTTTTTTGTTTTTACCTTTTTCACTTTTTTACATTTTTTTGGACCCAGACCCACTTGGTTCTTGAAGATCCAGTGGATCTGGTGTCTGTATAATACAGTACAGTACATTATATAATGTACTGTACTGTATTTTTACTTGACACTTAGTCTGATCAGACTTTTGCCTTTAGCAAAAGTCTGATCAGAGCTTCTGTTACCATGGCAAGCAGGACGCCTTTGAAGGCGTCCTGTTGCCATGGTTACCGCTCCTCCGCTGCTATAACAGAGCAGCGGAGGATGAGGAGGAGGGAAGCTAGGGACTGGAGCTAGGGGCTGCACCAGGCACAGCAGCCCCCACAGCAGCTCCCTCCTTCTTAACCACTTCCATACAGCGGTCCCTACGGACCGCGGCATGGAAGGGGTTAATAGGCTGACATCCGTGCCTGCACGGATGTCAGCCGTTACAAGCAGAGTGTCAGCAATGTGCTGACACTCTGCTTGTCACGCTCGGCCATCCTGAAAATGAGCGAAGGGGCGGGCAGAGGATCGCTCGCCCGCCCGCCCCGCACCGCCTCCTGCACCGCCCGCGAGCCTCCCCCCTGCACCGCCCATCACAATGAGGGCACAGGGGAGGTTATAGAATAAAAAAACATTTGCCGGCAATTTCAAAGTATGACCGCGGTGATCAGATAACATCGCAAAGCGCTGCAAACCGCAGGTCTGGAATTGACCTGCGGTTTGCAGCGATACTGATACGGGGGGTCACTGGACCCCCTCGGCATATGGACATGGTTCCTGCTGAACGTTCGCAGCAGGAGCCATGTTTCTAGCGATTTTTTATATTTTTTATACAGGATTTAATTTAGGGCGTATGGAGTGCGTCCTGTGTCCTAAGGACTCGGACATTAGGGCGTACCCATACGTCCTATGTCCTTAAGGGGTTAGGCTAGGTTCACACGGGCATCAAGCTTGACGCCCGGATAGGATGCGGGTGCGTTGCAGGAAAATGCGCGATTTTTCCGCGACGTGTGCAAACTTTGTATGCGTTTTGCATGTGTGTGGAAAAATCGGCATGTTTGGTACCCAGACCCGATGCCGGACTTCATCACTGAAATCCAGTTTCACGTTGAATATTCTGGAGATTTTATTCTTTTCCCTTATAACATGGTTATAAGGGAAAATAATAGCATTTTCAATAAAGAATGCTTTGTAGAATGTGGATTAAGGGTTTAAAAATAAAAAACTGAACTCACCTTAGCCACTTGATCGCGTAGTTGGCGATCTCTCTTCAAGCATTATCTGCAGTCTAAAGGACCTGTGATGACGCCACATCACATGGTCCAATCACATGGTCCATCACACACTTTTGAAGGTGGCAGCAGTAGCAGCATGAGGAGGCCACAGAGTGGCACAATGACAAAGTGTGGAGTTGGCAGCAGCAGCATGAGGAGACCTGACTTGTGAGGTGGCAGCAGCATCAGGGGGACCACAGAGTGACCCGGTGACATAGTGGGAGGTGGGTGGCAATAACAGTACCCGCTGGACGATGGTGGGTGTAAGAAGGAGCACTTGGCATTAGATGTGTGGCATCAGGCGGGTGGCAGCATCAGAATAGTAGCTGAGGCAGGTAGCCAGAAGAAACCGGTCTTTTTGTCAAGGTTTGGGTGAGGCAGCATGGATGATTTAATCTGATGTATCAGGCATTGGTGGGTGGAAATCCTGGCTGATCCACGCCTGATGCATCCTTGACAAAGGTCAGTCTCTCCAAATTTGGGTAATTATGACCCCCGCTGCACGGGGCCAGATGCAGCCACAAATCCAGTTTGGCTGCCCAGTAGTCCAGCGGATTTTCTATGTGGGGTGGCTGGGTGCTGTCCAAGTATGCCACCACCTGTTAGTTCAGGTTCTGCTCCAGGTCCTAGCTACTGCTGCTGGTGAGTAGTTTCTTCACTAGGTGGGTTAATAAAGCTGCTCATCATCGTGGGGACAGACTTTGTCCCGCTCAGATCCGGAATTGCGGATCCGCACTTACGGGTCTGCATTTCCGTTCCGCAAAAATATAGAACATGCCCTTTTCTTGTCCGCAATTGCGGACAAGAAAAAGTATTTTCTATATAGTTCTGGCAATGTGCGGATCTGCAAAATGCGGAAAGCACATTGACGGTGTCCGTGTTTTGCGGATCCGCGCCGCGGATCCGTGGCACGGATCTGTGGATCCGCGGAATTGCAAAACACATATGGACATGTGAATAGAGCCTTACAGGGGGGGTGATCAGTTCACAGCAGATCTCGGCTCTCGCGAGATGACGCACGGATGCGTCCAGGAGGAACAAACTTGCCGCCGCCTGGACGCATCCGTGCGTTCGGCGGTCGGCAAGCGGTTAAGGACACGGCCCTATTTCACCTTAAGGACCAGGCCATTTTTTGCAAATCTGACCAGTGTCACTTTATGTGGTGATAACTTTAAAACACTTTTACTTATCCAGGCCATTCTGAGATTGTTTTTTCGTCACATATTGTACTTCATGACACTGGTAACATTTTGTCAAAAAAGTTCATTTTTTTGTATAAAAAAATAATAAATTTACCCAAAATTTTGAAAAATTTGCTAATTTTCAAGTTTCAATTTCTCCACTTCTATAATACATAGTAATACCTCCAAAAATAGTTATTACTTTACTGTCCCCAAATATCTACTTCATGTTTGGATCATTTTGGGAATGCCATTTTATTTTTTGGGGAACGTTACAAGGCTTTGAAGTTTAGAAGCAAATCTTGAAAATTTTCAGAAAATTTCAAAAACCCAATTTTTAAGGACCAGTTCATGTCTGAAGTCACTTTGTGAGGCTTACATAAAAGAAACCACCCAAAAATGACCCCATTCTAGAAACTACACCCTCAAGGTATTTAAAACTGATTTTACAAACATTGTTAACCCTTTAGGTGTTCCACAAGAGTTCATGGCAAATGGACATAAAATTTCAGAATTTCGATTTTTTTTGGGCAAATTTTCCATTTGAATCCATTTTTTCCAGGAAAAAGGCAAGGGTTAACAGCCAAACATAACCCAATATTTATAGCCCTGATTCTATAGTTTGCAGAAACACCCCATATGTGGTTGTAAACTGCTGTATCACCAAACGGCAGGGCGCAGAAGGAAGGGAACGCCATATGGTTTTTGGAAGGCAAATTTTGATGGACTGGTCTACTTACACCATGGCCCATTTCAAGCCCCCCTGATGCACCCCTAGAGTAGAAACTCCAAAAAAGTGACCCCATTTTGGAAACTACTGGATAAGGTGGCAGTTTTGGAGGTATTATTTTTAGGGTACGTATGATTTTTGGTTCCTCTATAATACATTTTTGTGAGACAAGGTAATAAAAAATAGAAATTCTGAAATGTCATCTCCATTTGCCATAAACTCTTGAGGAACACCTAAAGGGTTAATAAAGTTTGTAAAATCAGTTTTAAATACCTTGAGGGGTGTAGTTTCTTATATGGGGTCACTTTTATGGAGTTTCTATTCTAGGGGTGCATCAGAGGAGCTTCAAATGTGACATAGTGTCAAAAAAACAGTCCGTCAAAATCTGCCTTCCAAAAACCATATGGCGTTCCTTTCCTTCTGCGCCCTGCCGTTTGTCCATAAAGCAGTTTACAACCACATATGGGGTGTTTCTGTAAACTACAGAATCAGGGCAATAAATATAGAGTTTTGTTTGACTGTTAACCCTTGCTTTGTTACTGGAAAAAAATGATTAAAATGGAAAATTTGGAAAAAATAGCTGTTTTGGGACTGTATTTATTTTATTTTTGTGACTGTGTTCATCTGAGGGGTTAGGTCATGTATTATTTTCTTATTATTATTCTTACGAACGTGGCAATACCTAATATGTCTACTCTTTTTAATTTATTTAGGTTTTACACTATAATATCCTTTGTTAAACAAAAAAAAAAACTATTTTAGTATCTCCATAGTCTGAGAGTCAGTTTTTTTTAGTTTTTGTCCAATTGTCTTAGGTAGGGGCTCATTTTTTGCGGGATGAGATGATGGTTTTAATGGCACTATTTTGGGGTGCATATGACTTTTTGATCGCTTGCTGTCACACTTTTTGTGATGTTAGGTGACAAAAAACTGCTTTTTACAGTATTTTTTTTTTTTTTTGCGGTGTCCACCTGAG
Source organism: Bufotes viridis (assembly GCA_033119425.1). Taxonomy (NCBI): domain Eukaryota; kingdom Metazoa; phylum Chordata; class Amphibia; order Anura; family Bufonidae; genus Bufotes; species Bufotes viridis. Next base: position 464,981,748 of record CM065592.1, on the reverse strand, counting down.
GGGTTAGTTCATGTGCTATTTTTATAGTTCAGGTTCTTACGGACGCGGCAATACATAATATGTCTACTTTTTATTTATTTATTTAGGTTTTACACAATCATATTTTTTGGAAACAAAAAAAATCATGTTTTAGTGTCTGCATAGCCTGAGAGCCATAATTTTTTTATTTTTGGGCGATTTTCTTAGGTAAGGTGTAATTTTTATGGGACGAGGTAACGATTTGATTAGTACCATTTGGGTGTAGATACAACTTTTTGATCACTTTTATTAACTTTTTGGGAAGTGAGGTGGGCAAAATTTCAATTTTATCATTGTTTTTTTTTTTTGGGGGTTTATGACGTTCACCATACGGGAAAAGTAACAAACCCATTTTATAGATCAGGTCATTATGGATGCGGTGATATATAACATGTGTAGTGTATTTTTTTTTCTTTTTTATTAGTGATAAATGTGTTTTTTTGTTTTTACCTTTTTTCACTTTTTTTACATTTTTTTTGGACCCAGACCCACTTGGTTCTTGAAGATCCAGTGGATCTGGTGTCTGTATAATACAGTACAGTACATTATATAATGTACTGTATTTTTTACTTGACACTTAGTCTGATCAGACTTTTGCCTTTAGCAAAAGTCTGATCAGACTTCTGTTACCATGGCAAGCAGGACGCCTTTGAAGGCGTCCTGTTGCCATGGTTACCGTCCTCCGCTGCTATAACAGAGCAGTGGAGGATGAGGAGGGAGGGAAGCTAGGGACTGGAGCACCAGGCACAGCAGCCCCCCACAGCAGCTTCCTCCCTCTTAACCACTTCCATACAGCGGTCCCTACGGACCGCGGCATGGAAGGGGTTAATAGGCTGACATCCGTGCCTGCACGGATGTCAGCCGTTACAAGCAGAGTGTCAGCAATGTGCTGACACTCTGCATGTCACGCTCGGCCATCCTGAAAATGAGCGGAGGGGCGGGCAGAGGATCGCTCGCCCGCCCGCCCCCCGCACCGCCTCCTGCACCGCCCGCGAGCCTCCCCCCCTCCCTGCACCGCCCATCACAATGAGGGCACAGGGGGGGAGGTTATAGGAATAAAAAAAAAACATTTGCCGGCAATTTAAAGTATGACCGCGGGGATCAGATAAATCGCAAAGCGCTGCAAACCGCAGGTCTGAATTGACCTGAGGTTTGCAGCGATTGCCGATATGGGGGGGGGGGGGTCACAGGACCCCCTCGGCATATGGACATGGTTCCTGCTGAACGTTCGCAGCAGGAACCATGTTTCTAGCGATTTTTTATATTTTTTATACAGGATTTAATTTAGGACGTATGGGTACGTCCTGTGTCCTTAAGGACTCGGACATTAGGGCGTACCCATACGTCCTATGTCCTTAAGGGGTTAGGCTGGGTTCACACGGGCATCAAGTTTGACGCCCGGATAGGATGCGGGTGCGTTGCTGGAAAAATGCGCGATTTTTCCGCACGTGTGCAAACTTTTGTAATGCGTTTTGCATGTGTGTGTGAAAAATCGGCATGTTTGGTACCCAGACCCGATGCCGGACTTCATCACTGAAATCCAGTTTCACGTTGAATATTCTGGAGATTTTATTCTTTTCCCTTATAACATGGTTATAAGGGAAAATAATAGCATTTTCAATAAAGAATGCTTTGTAGAATGTGGATTAAGGGTTTAAAAATAAAAAACTGAACTCACCTTAGCCACTTGATCGCGTAGTTGGCGATCTCTCTTCAAGCATTATCTGCAGTCTAAAGGACCTGTGATGACGTCACATCACATGGTCCAATCACATGGTCCATCACGCATTTTGAAGGTGGCAGCAGTAGCAGCATGAGGAGGCCACAGAGTGGCACAATGACAAAGTGTGGAGTTGGCAGCAGCAGCATGAGGAGACCTGACTTGTGAGGTGGCAGCAGCATCAGGGGACCACAGAGTGACCCGGTGACATAGTGGGGAGGTGGGTGGCAATAACAGTACCCGCTGACGATGGTGGGTGTAAGAAGGAGCACTTGGCATTAGATGTGTGGCATCAGGCGGGTGGCAGCATCAGAATAGTAGCTGAGGCAGGTAGCCAGAAGAAACCGGTCTTTTTTGTCAAGGTTTGGGTGAGGCAGCATGGATGATTTAATCTGATGTATCAGGCATTGGTGGGTGGAAATCCTGGCTGATCCACGCCTGATGCATCTTGACAAAGGTCAGTCTCTCCAAATTTGGGTAATTATGACCCCCGCTGCACGGGGCCAGATGCAGCCACAAATCCAGTTTGGCTGCCCAGTAGTCCAGCGGATTTTCTATGTGGGGTGGCTGGGTGCTGTCCAAGTATGCCACCACCTGTTAGTTCAGGTTCTGCTCCAGGTCTAGCTACTGCTGCTGGTGAGTAGTTTCTTCACTAGGTGGGTTAATAAAGCTGCTCATCATCGACTCTAGACTCAAGCTGCTGCTGATGGAGCTTGTACTGCTCCTAACCCCCACCCCACTCCGCCACAGCAGTGATGGCAGTGGAAAAAGAGCGCAGAGGGCCCCCTGATCCGATCTGCTAGAGGATGGACGATGGCTCAGATAGGCAGCAGCCAACTGACTACATAGGATGTCTCTATAGTGGTTTAGTTTGTCCTCCTTCTCAGCAGGTGTAAAAAAGACCCCATATTTTGGACCGGTAGAAAGGGTCCACCAAGGTGTAGAGCGAGAAGTCATCCCTCTGCGAAATGGTGACAATTCGGCTGTCACTATGCAAGCAAGTGAGCATGCAGCGACAAGTGACTCGGAGGAACTTCCTACCTCCATCTCCACTGCATACTGCCACGGTGTGCAAGGGTCATCTGCCTAGTCTTCCTCATCTCCCTCTTGCTCCCCTGGCTGTTCCTGCTCCTCCTCTCCTGCCACCTGTGTAGAAAAAACACCCATTTCGCTACACATTGCTTGTGGTCCAATGTCCTCCTCCAGTTCAGCCCCCACAGGGCTCATGTCGCCGTGAGATATAGGAGCCACGTCTCCTGTCTCCTGGCCAGCCAGATTTTCCTGCATCTGTTCCAGGATATGAAGCAGTAAGAATGACATTGTTCATCCCGTAGTCCTGGCGATTGACAAATAACGTGGCATCCTCAAAGGGCCTGAGCAAACGGCAGGTGTCACGCATGAGCTGCCACTGGCTAACATTGAAGTTACACAGGGGAGTACTCCTGTCCACTTGGATCATCAAGAAATTGTTTATGATTGTTTTCTCTGTTCGCATAGTTGGTCCAACATATGGAGGGTGGAATTCCAACAGGTGGAAACGTTGCATATCAGTCTATGTTGGAGAACACCGTTCTGCTGCTGCAGCTCAATAAGGGTGTGCTTGGCGGTATACAGGTGGCTGAAGTGCATGCAAAGTTTCCTGGCCATTTTTAGGATGTCTTGCAGATGGGTGGAAGACTTCAGGAACTGCTTGACAACCAGATTAAACACGTGTGCCATGCAGGGTGCATGGCTCAGCCCTCCTTGACGCAATGCCGACACCATGTTCTTTCTGTCGTCCGTCACCATGGTTCCGATTATCAGTTGTTACGGAGAAAGCCAGGATTCTATTTCTTGATAAAAGAGACGAAGCAGTCCCTCCCCTGTGTGAGTCCCTTCGCTCAGGTAAACGAGGTGTAGAACGGCGTGACACCGCCGTGCCCTGCACATGTGCTATGCTGGAAGGGCACTGTGAATTGTCCCTGCAGTGGAGGCTGAGGACACGGTGGGGGATGAGGAGGCAGAGGCGGACATTGTCGCAGGACCAATGGCGTGACAAAGTGGAGGCGGAAGCGGCGTCACCTGGCCAAGTTGCTGGTGTGGCTGGGCAGGAACCACATTTACCCAGTGGGCCATAAAGGACATATATTGTCCTTGACAGTAGTTTCAGCTCCACACGTTGGCGCTGCCGTGCACTTTGGTAGACGCTGACAGGCTCAAGGACTGGCCCACCTTCTGGTTTACATATTTGTGCAGGGCTGGTACTGCCTTTTTGGCAAAGAAATGACAGCTTGGGACTCTCCATCTCGGCTTGACACAAGCCATCAGTTCTCTGAAAGGTGCAGAGTCAACCACTTGAAAAGGGAGGGACTGCAGCACCAGCAACTTGGACAGGAGCACGTTCAGCCTCTGAGCCGTTGGATGCGTGTACGCATACTGCCGTCTCTTGGCAATCGCTTCGGTGATCGATTGCTGATGGAATGACTAACGAGGAGTAGGAGGAGGAGCAGGAGCAGGAGCATCAGGACCAGCAGAAGATGGGAATGCTTGACAGCACCCTTTGGCTGAGGGGTGGAGTCTTGACTACCTGAAACCCGGTGCGTGCCACTGGGTGATGCAGCGGTTGATGAGGCAGGCTGGACCACTACATTGGAGCCACGGTTCTCCCAGGCCACTTTTTTGGTGACACTGCATATGTTGACCCAGGGCCGTGGTGCCTACATAACACCCTGGCCACGCTTCACCTTCTACCCACAGATTCCGCAAATGGCCATGTTCACCTCCTCCAGTGGCTTAAAGAAAAAACTGCCACACTGTCGACTAAGTGATTTTACCCCCAACACTCCGCACTGACTGACTGCCACTGTCGCTGCCTCCGTGAACCCCTACACCAATGCTTTCCGGGGGCTTCTGCGAAGCGGGTTGTCTACCCCGGGTACGTTTGGCTCACGACCTCCCACTGCTGCCACCCTGCTGACTCCCAGTCACACTAATGACTAGTGTTGATCACGAATATTCGAATTGCCAATTTTAATCGCAAATATCGGCACTTCGAGAATTTGCGAATATTTAGAATATCTCAAAATATATTCGTAATCATGGATATTTTTTTTTAAATACCAGTCTATGCAAATTTTTGCAATCAAGAAAATAATGCCTGAAGATCAGGAATTCGCAAATTTGAGAATATATGCCAAATATTCGCGAAATATTGCAAATTTGAATATTACCCCTGCCACTCATCACTACTAATGACTTGCTGGCTCCGCCACTGCCTCACGAGCAAGCTGCCACCCTCTTCTCCCGATGATGATGAAGCCCCTTAATCACCCGGCTCCCAATTGCGACTACATCATTGAGTACTGTGCACGTCACTGATGTCCTCCTCAATGATCTCTGAGCAGAAGCCTGACCGCTCGCAGAACCAGCTCCCACGCCACTCTCCTCATCACTCCTTGCCCGCCTACCGGAGAAATCAGTGGATATCTCCTCCACATCTTGGCTGGGCAGTAGCTGCTGACTGTCCTCTAGCAACTCATCTTCGCTGTATAGTGGAGTTGAGCCCACAGCATATAATACTTCTCTGGCTAAGGGAACAGACTCTTGGCTGGGGGTGTCTGATGTCACTTGGGATGAAGTGGATGACCGAGTCACCCATTAAAGAACCGCTGGGTTACTGATTAATACACGACTGGTAGCTGACACTGGGAGCTCAGGCCTTTGAAAGTGACCCCTGCTGCAACCTGTGCCTGCGACAGAAACATTTTGGCCTCTGCCCCTCCCCTGTGCTGGGCCTGTCACTTCTCTGTCAGACACACTGTTAGATCAAATAAGTAAATAAAAAGGAAATGAATACAACCCAAAAAGGCTGTTATTTTGTCACTTCACCACACAACGGCAAATAATGCTTTTTTTTGCCACTAATACACAACAAAAAAGGCTTTAGCACATATAACTGCACCGCTGAATGGCAAATAATACTTTTTTTCCCACTAATACACACCATAAAAGGCTTTAGAACATATAACTGCACCACTGAACGGCAAATAATACTTTTTTTGCCACTAATACATGCCAAAAAGGGCTTTCAAACATATAACTGCACCGCTGAAAGGCAAATAATATGGATGTAGCAGGGTTAACACATATGCTTTATAAGACATGTTATCTAAACTAAATGCATCAAAATGCGTTAAGCAATTGCTTTTCAATGGCTTTTGTTTCAAAATAACACGATGAGTTAAGAAATTTCAGTTAAGAGTGTGTGTGTTACCCCTGCTACATCTGTACTGGTTTTTTGTCACTAATACACCACAAAAAAGGCTTTAGAACATATAACTGCACCGCTGAACGGCAAATAATACTTTTTTTTGCCACTAATACATGCCAAAAAGGGCTGTCATTTTCTCACTTCACCACACAATGGCTAATAAGTAGAGATGAGCGAACACCTGGATGTTCGGGTTCGAGAAGTTCGGCCGAACTTCCCAAAAATGTTCGTGTTCGGGATTCGAACTCGACCCGAACTTTATCCCGAACCCGAACCCCATTGAAGTCAATGGGGACCCGAACTTTTAGGCACTAAAAAGGCTGTAAAATAGTCCAGGAATGGGCTAGAGGGCTGCCAAAGGCAGCAAAATGTAGGTAAATCCCCTGCAAATAAATGTGGATAGGGAAATGAATTAAAATAAAATAAAATAAATAAAATTTAACCAATATCATTTGGAGAGAGGTCCCACTGCAAGGAATCATGTGTCATATCACTCAACACTGGAGAAGGCTACTTTCAGTTATTTCGGCCCCAGCACCCAGACAGAGGAGAGAGGTCCTACAGCAAGGAATCATGCGTCATATCACCCACCACCGGAGAAGGCCACTCTCAGTTATTTCGGCCCCAGCACCCAGACAGAGGAGAGAGGTCCCACAGCAAGGAATCATGCGTCAGATCAACCACCACCGGAGAAGGCCACTCTCAGTTATTTCGGCCCAGCACCCAGACAGAGGAGAGCGGTCCCACAGCAAGGAATCATGCGTCATATCAACAATAGAGATGGCCCGAACTATTCGCCGGCGAACAGTTCCCGGCGAACATAGCTTGATCGCGTCCGCCACGGCGGGCGAACATATTCGATGTTCGCGTTCGCCCCTATACTTTATTATTTAGCAAACTTTGACCCTGTACCTCACAGTCAGCAGACACATTCCAGCCAATCAGCATACCCTCCCTCCCAGACCCTCCCACCAAAACGCAAGGACAGCATTCATCTTAGATTCATTCTGAAGCTGCAGTAATAGTAATTGTAAATCGCAATGCGATTAATATACCCTGTATTATTCGCATTGCGATTACAACTTAGATCTGAGTTCCTAATGGTTGTATTGCTAGAATATAACGAAGATAACGAATATAGCACTATATTCTCAATCTTCGTTATATTCTAGCAATACAACAACCATTAGGAACTCAGATCTAAGTTGAATTCTCAATGCGATTAATATAACCTGCATTAATTGCATTGCGAATTCAACTTAGAGCTGAGTTCCTAATGGTTGTTGTATTGCTAGAATATACGCTATATTCTAGCAATACAACCATTAGAACTCAGCTCCAAGTTGTATCGCAATGCGAATAATACTTACAATTATTAATCGCTTTGCGAATCCATTTGATGCCTCTATTTGATTGTATATGACGGTTGACTATGACTACCACCAATGTTCTGCTGCCTCCAAAGCAAGATATCGGAACCCCCTAGGGGTCATTTGGGCGTTTTTGATAGAAAACGCATCAAAACGCATCTGCGTTTTTATAATTTTTTCATTTTCTAGTTTATTTTTTGTGTATTTTGCCACATTTGGTTGCATATTTACATTTGGTATAGGCAAATATGGTAGTCTAGATCATTACTCTGCCCAAATCTATATTCAGCTACATGGCTTAGAAAATATGCTGTCAAACAATGATCCTAGGTTTTGGTATAGACACATGATCTAGACTACCATATTTGCCTATACCAAATGCAAATATGCAACCAAATGTGGCAAAATACACAAAAAAATAAACTAGAAAATGAAAAAATTATAAAAACGCAGATGCATTTTTTATCAAAAAAGGCCAAATGGCCCCTGGGGGGTGCAGATATCTTGCTTTGGAGGCAGAAGAACGTTGGTGGTAGTCATAGACAACCGTCATATACAATCAAATAGAGGCATCAAATGGATTCGCAAAGCGATTAATAATTGTAAGTATTATTCGCATTGCGATTACAACTTAGAGCTGAGTTCCTAATGGTTGTATTGCTAGAATATAATGTATATTCTAGCAATACAACAACCATTAGGAACTCAGCTCTAAGTTGAATTCGCAATGCGATTAATGCAGGTTATATTAATCGCAATGCGATTACAACTTAGATCTGAGTTCCTAATGGTTGTTGTATTGCTAGAATATAACGAAGATTGAGAATATAGCGCTAAATTCTCAATCTTCGTTATTTTCTAGCAATACAACCATTAGGAACCCATCTGTAAGTTGAATTCGCAAATAAGATGTCCCGAACTATTCACCGGCGAATAGTTCCCAACGAACATAGCTTGTGCGCGTTCGTCGCGGCGGGCGAACATATGCGATGTTAGGTCCACCTCCTATCATTGAGTAAACTTTGACCCTCTACCTCACATTCAGCAGACGCATTCCAGCCAATTATCATACCCTCCCTCCCAGACCCTCCCATCTCCTGGACAGCATCCATTTTAGATTCATTCGGAAGCTGCAGTCTTAGTGAGAGGAGGAAGAGTGTAGTTGCTGCTGATTTAATAGGGAAATCGATAGCTAGGCTAGTGTATTCAGTGTCCACTCCAGTCCTGAAAGACTCATCAGATCTCTGCTGTAAGGACAGCGTCCTGACAGCACCCCAAAAAGCCCTTTTTAGGGCTAGTACATTAGTCTCCCTCCCAGACCCTCCCACCTCCTATCAAAAAGCAAGGACGGCATCCATCTTAGATTCATTCTGAAGCTGCAGTGTTAGTAGTTGTAATCGCAATGCGATTAATATAACCTGTATTAATCGCATTGGGATTACAACTTAGATCTAGTCTCTAATGGTTGTATTGCTAGAATATAACAAAGCAATACAACCATTAGGAACTCAGCTCTAAGTTGTAATCGCATTGCGAATTCAACTTAAAGCTGAGTTCCTAATGGTTGTTGTATTGCTAGGAATATAACGAAGATTGAGAATATAGCGCTAAATTCTCAATCTTCGTTATTTCTAGCAATACAACCATTAGGAACTCCATCTCTAAGTTGAATTCGCAAATAAGATGTCCCAAACTATTCACCGGCGAATAGTTCCCAGCGAACATAGCTTGTGCGCTGTTCGTCGCGGCGAGCGAACATATGCGATGTTAGGTCCACCTCCTTATCATTGAGTAAACTTTGACCCTCTACCTCACAGTCAGCAGACGCATTCCAGCCAATTATCATACCCTCCCTCCCAGACCCTCCCCATCTCCTGGACAGCATCCATTTTAGATTCATTCGGAAGCTGCAGTCTTAGTGAGAGGAGGGAGAGTGTAGTTGCTGCTGATTTAATAGGGAAATCGATAGCTAGGCTAGTGTATTCAGTGTCCACTCCAGTCCTGAAAGACTCATCAGATCTCTGCTGTAAGGACAGCGTCCTGACAGCACCCCAAAAGCCCTTTTAGGGCTAGTACATTAGTCTCCCTCCCAGACCCTCCCACCTCCTATCAAAAAGCAAGGACGGCATCCATCTTAGATTCATTCTGAAGCTGCAGTGTTAGTAGTTGTAATCGCAATGCGATTAATATAACCTGTATTAATCGCATTGGGATTACAACTTAGATCTGTTCCTAATGGTTGTATTGCTAGAATATAACAAAGCAATACAACCATTAGGAACTCAGCTCTAAGTTGTAATCGCATTGCGAATTCAACTTAAAGCTGGGTTCCTAATGGTTGTATTGCTAGAATATAACGAAGATTGAGAATATAGCGCTATATTCGCAATCTTCGTTATATTCTAGCAATCAACCATTAGGAACTCAGCTCTAAGTTGTAATCGCATTGCGAATTCAACATAAAGCTGGGTTCCTAATGGTTGTATTGCTAGAATATAACGAAGATTGCGAATATAGCGCTATATTCTCAATCTTCGTTATATTCTAGCAATACAACCATTAGGAACTCAGCTCTAAGTTGTAATCGCATTGCGAATTCAACTTAAAGCTGGGTTCCTAATGGTTGTATTGCTAGAATATAACGAAGATTGCGAATATAGCGCTATATTCTCAATCTTCGTTATATTCTAGCAATACAACCATTAGGAACTCAGCTCTAAGTTGTAATCGCATTGCGAATTTAACTTAAAGCTGGGTTCCTAATGGTTGTATTGTTAGAATATAACGAAGATTGAGAATATAGCGCTATATTCGCAATCTTCGTTATATTCTAGCAATACAACCATTAGGAACAGATCTAAGTTGTAATCCCAATGCGATTAATACAGGTTATATTAATCGCATTAGTAATTCAACTTAGAGCTGGGTTCTAATGGTTGTATTGCTAGAATTTCTAGCAATACAACCATTAGGAACCCAGCTCTAAGTTGAATTTGCAATGCGAGTAATATAACCTGTATTAATCGCATTGCGATTACAACTACCACACTCTGCGTCAACTAGGTATTTTTCCATGGGAGTTTTGCCATGGATCCCCCTCCGGCATGCCCCAGTCCAGGTGTTAGTCCCCTTGAAACAACTTTTCCATCACTATTGTGGCCAGAAGGAGTCCCTTTGGTTTTTAAAATTCGCCTGTCTATTAAAGTCTATGGCGGTTCGCACTGTTCGCATGTTCGCGAACATTTGCGGAAGCTCGCGTTCGCCGTTCGCGAACGGAAAATTTTATGTTCGCGACATCACTAATCAACAACCACCGGAGAAGGCCACTCTCAGTTATTTCGGCCCCAGCACCCAGACAGAGGAGAGAGGTCCCACAGCAAGGAATCATGCGTCATATCACCCACCACTGGAGAAGGCCACTTTCAGTTATTTCGGCCCCAGCACCCAGACAGAGGAGAGAGGTCCCACTGCAAGGAATCATGTGTCATATCACTCAATACTGGAGAAGGCCACTTTCAGTTATTTCGGCCCAGCACCCAGACAGAGGAGAGAGGTCCCACTGCAAGGAATCATGCGTCATATCACCCACCACCGGAGAAGGCCACTCTCAGTTATTTCGGCCACACCACCCAGACAGAGGAGAGAGGTCCCACAGCAAGGAATCATGCGTCATATCAACCACCACCGAAGAAGGCCACTCTCAGTTATTTCGGCCTCAGCACCCAGACAGAGGAGAGAGGTCCCACTGCAAGGAATCATGCTTCATATCAACCACCACCGGAGAAGGCCACTCTCAGTTATTTTGGCCCAGCACCCAAACAGAGGAGAGAGGTCCCACAGCAAGGAATCATGTGTCATATCATTCACCACCGGAGAAGGCCACTCTCAGTTCTTTCGGCCCAGCACCAAGACAGAGGAGAGAGGTCCCACAGCAAGGAATCATGCGTCATATCACCCACGACCGGAGAAGGCCACTCTCAGTTATTTCGGCCACACCACCCAGACAGAGGAGAGAGGTCCCACAGCAAGGAATCATGCGTCATATCAACCACCATCGAAGAAGGCCACTCTCAGTTATTTCGGCCCCAGCACCCAGACAGAGGAGAGAGGTCCCACAGCAAGGAATCATGCGTCATATCAACCACCACCGGAGAAGGCCACTCTCAGTTATTTTGGCCCAGCACCCAGACAGAAGGGGCTGTAATTTTCTCACTTCACCACACAATGGCTAATAAGTAGAGATGAGCGAACACCTGGATGTTCGGGTTCGAGAAGTTCGGCCGAACTTCCCGAAAATGTTCGTGTTCGGGATCCGAACTCGACCCGAACTTTATCCCGAACCCGAACCCCATTGAAGTCAATGGGGACCCGAACTTTTAGGCACTAAAAAGGCTGTAAAATAGTCCAGGAATGGGCTAGATGGCTGCCAAAGGCTGCAAAATGTAGGTAAATCCCCTGCAAACAAATGTGGATAGGGAAATGAATTAAAATAAAATAAAATAAATAAAATTTAACCAATATCAATTGGAGAGAGGTCCCACTGCAAGGAATCATGCGTCATATCAACCACCACCGGAGAAGGCCACTCTCAGTTTTTTTGGCCCCAGCACCCAGACAGAGAAGAGAGGTCCCACAGCAAGGAATCATGCGTCATATCAACCACCACCGGAGAAGGCCACTCTCAGTTATTTCGGCCCAGCACCCAGACAGAGGAGAGAGGTCCCACAGCAAGGAATCATGCGTCATATCACCCAACACCGGAGAAGGCCACTCTCAGTTATTTCGACCCCACCACCCAGACAGAGGAGAGAGGTCCCAAAGCAAGGAATCATGCGTTATATCAAACACCACCGAAGAAGGCCACTCTCAGTTATTTTGGCCCCAGCACCCAGACAGAGGAGAGAGGTCCCACAGCAAGGAATCATGCGTTATATCAAACACCACCGAAGAAGGCCACTCTCAGTTATTTCGGCCCCAGCACCCAGACAGAGGAGAGAGGTCCCACAGCAAGGAATCATGCGTCATATCAACCACCATTGGAGAAGGCTACTTTCAGTTATTTCGGCCCCACCACCCAGACAGAGGAGAGGTTCATTCAACTTTGGGTTGCACCGCAAGATCATGGTAAAGTTAAAAAATGAGGATTCAATAAAGAAGTGCCCCGGAGTACAAGAATACATGGTTGAGGGGGAGGCAGTTATAAATGTCTATTCTGCACAAGGGAGGGACAGGTCCTGTGGGATCCATGCCTGGTTAATTTTTATGAACGTCAGCTTGTCCACGTTGGCTGTGGACAGGCGGCTGAGTTTGTCAGTAATGACGCCCCCTGCCGTGCTGAATACACGTTCAGACAAAATGCTGGCCGCCGGGCAGGCCAGCACCTTCAAGGCATAAAATGCTAACTCTGGCCACGTGGACAATTTGGAGACCCAGAAGTTGAATGGGGCCGAACCATCAGTCAGTACATGGAAGGGTGTGCAGACGTACTGTTCAACCATGTTAGTGAAATGCTGCCTCCTGCTAACACGTTCCGTATCAGGTGGTGGTGCAGTTAGCTGTGGCGTGGAGACAAAACTTTTCCATATTTCTGCCATGCTAACCCTGCCCTCAGAGGAGCTAGCCGTGACACAGCTGCGTTGGCGACCTCTTGCTCCTCCTCTGCCTTCGCCTTGGGCTTCCACCTGTTCCCCTGTGTCATTTGGGAATGCTCTCAGGAGCATCTCTACCAGCGAGCGCTTGTACTCGCGCATCTTCCTATCACGCTCCAGTGCAGGAAGTAAGGTGGGCACATTGTCTTTGTACCGGGGATCCAGCAGGGTGGCAAACCAGTAGTCCGCACAGGTTAAAATGTGGGCAACTCTGCTGTCGTTGCGCAGGCACTGCAGCATGTAGTCGCTCATGTGTGCCAGGCTCCCCAGAGGTAAGGACAAGCTGTCCTCTGTGGGAGGCATATCGTCATCGTCCTCCGTATCCCCCCAGCCACGCACCAGTGATGGGCCTGAGCTGTGTCGCGTGCCACCCCGCTGTGAACCTGCTTCATCCTCATCCTCCTCCACCTCCTCCTCATCCTCCTCCAGTAGTGGGCCCTGGCTGGCCACATTTGTACCTGGCCTCTGCTGTTGCAAAAAACATCCCTCTGAGCCACTTCTAACAGACTGGCCTGAAAGTGCTAAAAATGACCCCTCTTCCTCCTCCTCCTCCTCCTGGGCCACCTCCTCTTCCATCATCGCCCTAAGCGTTTTCTCAAGGAGACATAGAAGTGGTATTGTAACGCTGATAACGGTGTCATGGCCACTGGCCATGTTGGTGGAGTACTCGAAACAGCGCAACAGGGCACACAGGTCTCGCATGGAGGCCCAATCATTGGTGGTGAAGTGGTGCTTTTCCGCAGTGCGACTGACGCGTGCTTGCTGCAGCTGAAACTCCGCTATTGCCTGCTTCTGCTCGCACAGTCTCTCCAGCATGTGCAAGGTGGAGTTCTACCTGGTGGGCACGTCACATATGAGGCGGTGAGCGTGAAGGCCGAAGTTCCGCTTTAGCGCAGACAGGCGAGCAGCGGCAGGATGTGAACGCTGGAAGCGCGCAGAGACGGCCCGCACTTTATGCAGCAGCTCTGACATGTCGGGGTAGTTGTGAATGAACTTCTGCACCACCAAATTCAGCACATGCGCCAGGCAAGGGATGTGCGTCAAACTGGCTAGTCCCAGAGCTGCGACGAGATTTCGCCCATTATCGCACACCACCAGGCCGGGCTTGAGGCCCACCGGCAGAAACCACTCGTCGGTCTGCTTTTGCCCCCTGCTCACTCTTTTGCTATGCTGTTGGCTCAGTCTCACCACTGCCTCTTCCTCTGAACTATGAAAGTCAGTGGCATGACCTTCATTCCATGTGGGGTCTAGGACCTCATCGTCCCCTGCATCGTCTTCCACACAGTCTTCCTCCCTGACCTCCTGTTCAGTCTGCACACTGCAGAAAGACGCAGCAGTTGGCACCTGTGTTTCGTCATCATCAGAGACGTGCGGACTCCGATGAGGTGGTATTCCCATGTCCTCATCATCAGGAAACATCAGTGGTTGTGCATCAGTGCATTCTATGTCTTCCACCACTGGGGAAGGGCTAGGTGGATTTCCTTGGGAAACCCTGCCAGCAGAGTCTTCAAACAGCATAAGAGACTGCTGCATAACTTGAGGCTCTGACAGTTTCCCTGATATGCATGGGTGTGATGTGACAGACTGATGGGCTTGGTTTTCAGGTGCCACCTGTGCGCTTTCTGCAGAAGACTGGGTGGGAGATAATGTTGTGAACATGCTGGATCCACTGTCGGCCACCCAATTGACTAGCGCCTGTACCTGCTCAGGCCTTACCATCCTTAGAACGGCATTGGGCCCCACAAAATATCGCTGTAAATTCTGGCGGGTACTGGAACCTGAGGTAGTTGGTTCACTAGGACGTGTGGCTGTGGCAGAATGGCCACGTCCTCTCCCAGCACCAGAGGGTACACTAACACCACCAAGACCGCGTCCGCGTCCCTTACTAGATGTTTTCCTCATTGTTACCGTTCACCAAGCACCACAATAAGGAAAAAAATATTTGGCCCAATGTATTGATTTCAAATTCAGGCCTTTTTTTACAGGCACCTAACACTATCTGCCTATTTGTTTATGTAGCGTATTACACTAATCCAGGCACAGCAGTAACCACTGATTTAGGGGAAAATCTCTTTTAGGGCTAGTATTTAGGCCCTGGATGAAAGGTATCCTTTTATGGACAGATTTACAATTGGCCTGCAACAGCTGGGACACCAGATTCAGGGTATTGCTAGTTTAGCAAATTAATTTCACCCCAGAACAAAATATATGTTTTGGTGGACACTATGAAACCTGGCCTGCAACAGCTGGGATACCAGATTCAGGGTATTGCTATTTTGGCAAATTAATTTCACCCCAGAACAAAATATATGTTTTGGTGGAAACTATGAAACCTGGCCTGCAACAGCTGGGACACCAGATTCAGGGTATTGCTATTTTGGCAAGTGAATTACTCCCCAGAACAAAATATATGTTTTGGCGGACACTATTATATTTTGCCAGCCACAGCTGAAACCACTGATTTATGATATTGCTATTTTGGCAATTGAATTTCACCCCAGAACAAAATATATGTTTTGGCGGACACTATGAAACCTGGCCTGCAACAGCTGGGACACCAGATTCAGGGTATTGCTATTTTGGCAAATTAATTTCACCCCAGAACAAAATATATGTTTTGGCGGACACTATGAAACGTGGCCTGCAACAGCTGGGACACCAGATTCAGGGTATTGCTATTTTGGCAAATTAATTTCACCCCAGAACAAAATATATGTTTTGGCGGACACTATGAAACCTGGCCTGCAACAGCTGGGACACCAGATTCAGGGTATTGCTATTTTGGCAAGTGAATTATACCCCAGAACAAAATATATGTTTTGGCGGACACTATTATATTTTGCCAGCCACAGCTGAAACCACTGTTTTATTGTCTTGCTATTTTGGCAATTGAATTTCACCCCAGAACAAAATATATGATTTGGTGGACACTATGAAACCTGGCCTGCAACAGCTGGGACACCAGATTCAGGGTATTGCTATTTTGGCAAATTAATTTCACCCCAGAACAAAATATATGTTTTGGTGGACACTATGAAACCTGGCCTGCAACAGCTGGGACACCAGATTCAGGGTATTGCTATTTTGGCAAATTAATTTCACCCCAGAACAAAATATATGTTTTTGTGGACACTATGAAACCTGGCCTGCAACAGCTGGGACACCAGATTCAGGGTATTGTTATTTTGGCAAGTGAATTACACCCCAGAACAAAATGTATGTTTTGGCGGACACTATTATATTTTGCCAGCCACAGCTGAAACCACTGATTTATGGTATTGCTATTTTGGCAATTGAATTTCACCCCAGAACAAAATATATATTTTGGCGGACACTATGAAACCTGGCCTGCAACAGCTGGGATACCAGATTCAGGGTATTGCTATTTTGGCAAATTAATTTCATCCCAGAACAAAATATATGTTTTGGCGGACACTATGAAACCTGGCCTGCAACAGCTGGGACACCAGATTCAGGGTATTGCTATTTTGGCAAATTAATTTCACCCCAGAACAAAATATATGTTTTGGCGGACACTATGAAACGTGGCCTGCAACAGCTGGGACACCAGATTCAGGGTATTGCTATTTTGGCAAATTAATTTCATCCCAGAACAAAATATATGTTTTGGCGGACACTATGAAACCTGGCCTGCAACAGCTGGGACACCAGATTCAGGGTATTGCTATTTTGGCAAGTGAATTATACCCCAGAAATAAATATATGTTTTGGCGGACACTATTATATTTTGCCAGCCACAGCTGAAACCACTGTTTTATGGTATTGCTATTTTGGCAATTTAATTTCACCCCAGAACAAAATATATGTTTTGGTGGACACTATGAAACCTGGCTTGCAACAGCTGGGACACCAGATTCAGGGTATTGCTATTTTGGCAAATTAATTTCACCCCAGAACAAAATATATGGTTTGGTGGACACTATGAAACCTGGCCTGCAACAGCTGGGACACCAGATTCAGGGTATTGCTATTTTGGCAAATTAATTTCACCCCAGAACAAAATATATGTTTTGGTGGACACTATGAAACCTGGCCTGCAACAGCTGGGACACCAGATTCAGGGTATTGCTATTTTGGCAAATTAATTTCACCCCAGAACAAAATATATGTTTTGGTGGACACTATGAAACCTGGCCTGCAACAGCTGGGACACCACTGATTCAGGGTATTGCTATTTTGGCAAGTGAATTTTACCCCAGAACAAAATATATGTTTTGGCGGACACTATTATATTTTGCCAGCCACAGCTGAAACCACTGATTTATGGTATTGCTATTTTGGCAATTGAATTTCACCCCAGAACAAAATATATGTTTTGGCGGACACTATGAAACCTGGCCTGGAACAGCTGGGACACCAGATTCAGGGTATTGCTATTTTGGCAAATTAATTTCACCCCAGAACAAAATATATGTTTTGACGGACACTATGAAATCTGGCCTGCAACAGCTGGGACACCAGATTCAGGGTATTGCTATTTTGGCAGATTAATTTCACCCCAGAACAAAATATATGTTTTGGCGGACACTATGAAACGTGGCCTGCAACAGCTGGGACACCAGATTCAGGGTATTGCTATTTTGGCAAGTGAATTACACCAACACACCAATAGCTGATCTCAGGGAGTCCATCTACAAAAATCACCGTGGAGCCTCATTTAAGAGTCTCAACACAGCAATCCAAAGTAATTGAATTTCACCCCAGAACAAAATATATGTTTTGGCGGACACTATTATATTTTGCCAGCCACAGCTGAAACCACTGATTTATGGTATTGCTATTTTGGCAATTGAATTTCACCAAAGAACAAAATATATGTTTTGGCGGACACTATTATATTTTGCCAGCCACAGCTGAAACCACTGATTTATGGTATTGCTATTTTAGCAATTGAATTTCACCACAGAAAATAATCTATCCTTTGCCAGACAGCAGACAGTATTATACTTGTCTAGCCAAAGCTGGAACACCAGATTTAGGGGATTGGTATTTGGGCAATTGTATTTAACCCCTTAATAAAATATAGAAATTGCTATCCTGAGTTTCTAGGGGTGACAATTAGCACAGCCAAGCCCCTGATGTAGGATATAGCAAAAAAAAAAAAATTAGTATTGATGGATTGATGGACTTTGTGGCAGCTTGTTCTGGTGCACCACAAGTCACAAAATGGCCGCCGATCAACCCAGAAAATAAGTGACAGAAAAACACTCTGTTTAGCCTAAAAACCAGTGAGCAAGTAACTAGCAGAAGTTCAATCATTCACAGCTGTAGATCAATCCGTTTATTAGGTGCTGTTGCTGACTTTACCCTGCCTAATCTCGCCCTGACAGAAGCTGCGTCCTCTCCCTATACTAATCAGAGCAGTGTGACGTGCGGCGCTACGTGACTCCAGCTTAAATAGAGGCTGGGTCACATGCTGCACTTGGCCAATCACAGCCATGCCATTAGTAGGCATGGCTGTGATGGGCTCTTAGGGTAAGAAGTAAAACGCTAGCTGATTGGCTGCTGTGCAGCCCTTCAGAAAGCGGGAAGTAATCGCGAACAACGAACCCGAACTTTTTTGAAAGTGTTCGGGTTTGGGTCCGTGTCCCGAACACCCCAAAATTCGGTACGAACCCGAGCGATGCTCGAACTGTTCGCTCAACACTACTAATAAGCCCTCCCCCCCCCACTAATACACTAATACAAAGGCTTTAGAACATATACTGTAACTGCACCGTACAAGAGCTAATAAGACATATAAATATGTTAATGGCTGTATCACACAGCACTTGCACCCCAATAAAAAGAATGGTTTGCTGGAATTACAGAGGTATCATCTATTGCAAACCTGAAAGCAGCAGTATAATTGCAATTTGGATCCCCAGTCAGTGCAGCAAGATGTAATAGGATTGTTCCTATTACCCGGGCTGTACACTCCCCTATTGGACCCGGTTCTCCTTTTATAGTGTGGAATAATTCCTCCCTATCCTTTCCCTACACTTCTAATGATCTTTCCCTGAACTTCTATTCAGCAAAATAAAAGTTTTAAAGTCTTTCCTAGCACTGTTCCTAGCGCCTGCTTACGTCTCTCCCTGCACTAAGTACACTGGAAAATGGCTGAATCCAAGATGACTGAGGCTATTTATAGGGCTGTGACATCACAGGGCTGGCTGCTGATTGGCTGCATGCATGGCATTGTGGGTGATCTCTCGTTCCCAGAGTTCTTTGCTCCATGTCCTAACATGTGCAGCAGCCATTTTAGGAAAAAATGCGATTCGTTACCACGAAGTGTCAGAAAATTAAGATTCGAAATCCACTTCATCAACTTCGATTTGCACATCTTTAGCCACCAGTTTTCTGCCAGACAATCAGAGTGGATTACTGAGAGACACGACTCTGAAGCCTGATACAATCTAAACATATGCTGCATTTCTGAGAAGCAGGAAGATAAGAGAAGGTATGCAGTGTGAAGGACTGCCCCTCTGTTTTCTGTATACGCTGAGTTGAAGATAGGGAAGACATAGCAATGCTCTGTTAAGGGACCAATTGAAAGGGACAGGACAGGAGACATTAATGAAAGCTGTTATTATAAAGGTAGTTAAGGAGTTGTCTGGGTTCAGAGCTGAACCCGGACATACCTCCATTTTCACCCAGACAGCCCCCCTGACTTGAGCATCGGAGCCGGTAATGCTCCGATGCTCTCCTTTGCCCTGCGCTAAATCGCACAGGGAAAGGCATTTTAAGGAGTTCCGGTGAAAAACCGGACTCTCCATGGGTCTGCCAGGAAGCCTGGTGATGTTACCGGCACTGATGGGCGGGCTTTAGCGCTTCCCTAGCCTGTAAAACGACTAGGGTAGCGCTAAAGCACGCTCATCAGAGCCGGTGACGTCACCGAACAAACTGCCGGGAGGAAGCTTCCGCCTGGCAGTGTGTTATTGTAAGCAAAAGAGCCCTTACCGTGCGTGATCTATCTCCGATGCTAACAGCAGCGGGGCTGCCTGGGTGAAATTAAGGGTATGTCCGGGTTCAGCTCTGAACCCGGACAACGCCTTTAAAGATGTTTTGATAATCATTGACGGACTAACCCAAGTATACATGCCTAGTTCTAATAAACTAGCAAATAACAGTTATACTTTAAAACCAGCTAACAAGAAGAAAAAGAGAATGTTATATACTTCAAATGAGAGGAAGGTGCAAGTAGATGTCTTGTATAGATAAGTTATCTGAAAGGACTTTATAGACTCTACAGCAACATTTACACCTACAAATTGCCCCAATGTATCTTATCAGCGGTTGTGCCAACGAACAAACACTATACCCTACAAACGCCCGAAAAGAGCAGAAAAGGACACAACCAAAAATTGTACAAAAATATAAATGCTTATTAACAAGTAAAATACAAATATACACAAGATTTGTGCAATAGAGAACCGTAGGAACAGAACCCAGAAACCAACCACTGATGCTAGACGGCCCCCATGCAAATAAATAAGAGCTAAGTAATTAGCCAACGGTAGGGCTAGAGGTCAGGGTTAACCTCAAAAATTAAGGCCACATAACCATGCAATACACACAATCATAAACCGTTATAAAGCGTGAATCACATACCGTTAGCCATATTGAATGGGGGACCAGCACCACTAGAGCAAGAACCCTCGACGCGCTTTTCGCACTTCGCTTCGTCAGGAGGTACAGCAACATTGTCTAGAAGTGTAAAGGCTTAAACCAATAAAACTATTACTTGTTTAGTCACATACACAATATATGATTAAAAAGAAACCGGACATATTTATTAGCGTTTTAAGCCTAAAAACAATATTCTCAATATGGAGAGGATGCTGGTGATCAGGGACAGAATAGGGCTGAAATCAGAATCTGTGCTACTTTAATTCACAAGATACAGCAAATAGAGAGGGAGGAAGCTTCAGCAAGTTAACATTTCTGTACCCAGCCACTGCAAGGGAAATCTTTTTTTGTATTCCATCTGTTACTGAGGTGGTGCTCTGTGGCCATTTTACCCACTGCAGTATACTGCATGTGTGCCAGCTAGCCAGGGACATCAGCCTAATCCTATTTTGTAGCTCAGTGAGGGAAAAAAAACTTTTTTTCTGGCTGCTCAAGTCACTTATATTGCCTTTTATATGTTTAAGGGGTGACATGGTCCATTTGTCTACTCTGGGATCAGTGGTGCCACAGAGCACTTGTGTATACAATGCACTAAACCATATATTCCATTTCAGCTATCAAATAGTGCATCAGTGTATTTTAGTTAAAAAAAAGTGGTCATCCTGATCCACAAAGCCTATTTTACACCGCCAAAATATATATTTGACATTTTTGCAGTGAAATTGAGAATTCGTGTAATTTTGGGGGAAAAAAACGTATTCCTTGTCCACCAAATAGTCCAACGACATATTTTATATTTCTGCAGGGAAATAGTGCTTCTTTGTTTTTTATAGAAAAAAAAACTTATTCAAGGTCCACCAAACAGTCTGAAATACCCATTCCAACCACCTATTTAACATTGCTGCTGTGAAATACAGCATAAGTGTATTTTTTTTACAAAAAAGTAGAAATCCTGATCCACAAAAAAGCTAAATTCCTGCTTGACAAAGCAGTTGTGCATACTCGGTATAAACACCTACATTTAATTTACAGCAGTGAAAAACTGCATTTGTGAATTTTGGTGACAAAAGCTGTGACATAGTCCATTTGTCTAGTCTGGGCTCTGTGGTGCCACAGAGCACTTTTGTATACTATGCACTAAACCTTATAGTCAATTTCAGTTATCAAATAGTGCATCAGTGTATCTTAGTTAAAAAAAAGTGGTAATCCTGATCCACCAAGCCTATTTTACACCGCTAAAATATATATTTGACATTTCTGAGGTGAAATACAGAATCCATGTAATTTTGGGGAAAAAACCGTATTACTTGTCCACAAAACAGTTCTGCATACACCATCCAATGACATATTTTATATTTCTGCAGGGAAGTAGTGCTTCTTTGTTTTTTATAGAAAAAAAAAAAACTTATTCAAGGTCCACCAGTCTGAAATACCCATTCCAAAATACCTATTTTACATTGCTACTGTGAAATACAGCATAAGTATATGTTTTTTGACAAAAAAGTGGTAATCCTGATCCACAGAGCATCTTGAAATACACTGCTTGAATACCGATTTCACGTTATAGCTGAGAAATAGTGCATTATTCTTTTTTTGTGTGAAAAAAAGCAATATTCATGCTTCACAAAGCAGTTGTCCATACACGGTATAAATATCTAATTTAAATTTACAGCAGTAAAAAAATGCATTTTGGGGTTTTATTGACAAAAGCTGTGTTTTAGGCCGAAAAAACAGTTGTGCATCCGTCGTTTAAATAATTATTTACAATTTAGAGTGTCCCACTCGGTAATAGTGGGCACTACTAAGGGGTCACGAGGGTCAAGTTGTACCCCCTAATTTGGGGAGATTTGTATTTTGTAATTTCATGCACTGTTATACCCTGCATTCTCATGTGTTTCTGTGTGCAGGCCTGCTAAGGGTGTAGTTTAGCCTCCCAGACAGTTGAGGGAGCTAGTGAGCCCCTAGTCTATATAGCTAGGCCCAGGCAGGGGGTAGGGAGTCCAGGCCCTGGAGCCTGAGTGAGTGCAGTGCAGGCCCTGAGCCTGTGAGGGCAAGATCAGCTCCTGTGCAGTCAGTCTAAGAATGGAGCTAGCCCAGTCAAGGCAGTGTGCCAAAGGAACCACCTTCCAGGAGAGAGTCCTGAGTATTCCTTCCAGGAGAGAGTCCTGAGTCCAGGAGAAGGTTCTCTACTGAGTCCTGCAATCAGCAGAGAGAAACCCAGCAGTGCCATTACCCAGTCCAGCTAGAGCCAAGCTAAGAGGCATAGAGAGAAAGTGAGTGCAAGAGTATATTACAGATCAGAAGAGGTACGTCAGTTTTCCCCAACGATAAAGCAAGCAATTAGGCATATGGGCCTTGGAAGTTTTACCAGTCAGGATCCTGAGGAATGCAGCCTGTACTGTGAGTCTATTTAACCCTCTGTGTAACCTTGTCAAGCTATACCTGCCATTATACTGTGAAGCCTGCTGTATACCAATTGTCTTCTGTGGAACTACAAGGAGTGTGTATAAAGTTGCCATTATTTCGTTACCGGCACTGGCGGTATGGGACCTGGCCATAGGCATGTTAAATCATAACACCAAGGGCACCTCACCTAACACCCGGCCTGTGTCCCTCAAACTAGAGTGTGCCCCAGAGGACCCACGTGTCAGCCTCTCCATCACTGGCATCCCTCTCTCTCTCACTTACCCCGGGATGCTACAATAGCAGTTAAATACTGCATTTGTGAATTTTGGTGACCAAATCAGTATTCTGGGTCCCCAAATGTGGTGTCCATACATAGTATAAATATCTACTGTTAATGTACAGCAGTTAAAAACTGCATTTTGGGGCTTAATTCAAAAACGCTGTGTTTTAGGCAGAAAAAACAGTTGTGCATCCGTCATTTCAATAATTATTTCCAATTTATAGCAGTCAAATACTGCATTTGTGAATTTTGGTGACCAAACCCGTGTTCTGGGTCCCCAAATCTGGTGTCCATACATAGTGTAAATATCTACTGTCAATGTAGAGCAGTTAAAAACTGTATTTTGGGGTTTTATTGAAAAACGCTGTGTTTTAGGCCGAAAAAACAGTTGTGCATCCGTCATTTAAATAATTATTTCCAATTTATAGCAGTCAAATACTGCATTTGTGAATTTTGGCGACCAAATCCGTGTTCTGGGTCCCCAAATCTGGTGTCCATACATAGTATAAATATCTACTGTCAATGTACAGCAGTTTAAAAACTGCCTTTTGGGGTTTTATTGAAAAACGCTGTGTTTTAGGCAGAAAAAACAGTTGTGCATCCGTCGTTTAAATAATTATTTGCAATTTATAGCAGTCAAATACTGCATTTGTGGATTTTGGTGACCAAATCCGTGTTCTGGGTCTCCAAATCTGGTGTCCATACATAGTATAAATATCTACTGTTAATGTACAGCAGTTAAAAACTGCATTTTGGGGTTTTATTGAAAACGCTGTGTTTTAGGCAGAAAAACAGTTGTGCATCCGTCATTTAAATAATTATTTCCAATTTATAGCAGTCAAATACTGCATTTGTGAATTTTGGTTACCAAATCTGTGTTCTGAGTCCCCAAATCTGGTGTCCATACATAGTATAAATATCTACTGTTAATGTACCGCAGTTAAAAACTGCATTTTGGGGTTTTATTGAAAAACGTTGTGTTTTAGGCCGAAAGAAAGTTGGGCATCCGTCGTTTAAATAATTATTTCCAACTTATAGCAGTCAAATACTGCATTTGTGAATTTTGGCGACCAAATCCGTGTTCTGGGTCCCCAAATCTGGTGTCCATACATAGTATAAATATCTACTGTCAATGTACAGCAGTTAAAAACTGCATTTTGGGGTTTTATTGAAAAAAGCCGTGTTTTAGGCCGAAAAAACTGTTGTGCATCCGTCGTTTAAATAATTATTTACAATTTATAGCAGTCAAATACTGCATTTGTGGATTTTGGTGACCAAATCCGTGTTCTGGGTCTCCAAATCTGGTGTCCATACATAGTATAAATATCTACTGTTAATGTACAGCAGTTAAAAACAGCATTTTGGGGCTTAATTGAAAAATGATGTGTTTTAGGCAGAAAAAACAGTTGTGCATCCGTCATTTCAATAATTATTTCCAATTTATAGCAGTCAAATACTGCATTTGTGA
The DNA here is from genome assembly GCA_033119425.1 of Bufotes viridis. NCBI lineage: Eukaryota > Metazoa > Chordata > Amphibia > Anura > Bufonidae > Bufotes > Bufotes viridis. The sequence continues at coordinate 464,956,960 of CM065592.1, read as the reverse complement.
ATTTTGGTTACCAAATCTGTGTTCTGAGTCCCCAAATCTGGTGTCCATACATAGTATAAATATCTACTGTTAATGTACCGCAGTTAAAAACTGTATTTTGGGGTTTTATTGAAAAATGCTGTGTTTTAGGCCGAAAAAACAGTTGTGCATCCGTCATTTAAATAATTATTTCCAATTTATAGCAGTCAAATACTGCATTTGTGAATTTTGGCGACCAAATCCGTGTTCTGGGTCCCCAAATCTGGTGTCCATACATAGTATAAATATCTACTGTCAATGTACAGCAGTTTAAAAACTGCCTTTTGGGGTTTTATTGAAAAACGCTGTGTTTTAGGCAGAAAAAACAGTTGTGCATCCGTCGTTTAAATAATTATTTGCAATTTATAGCAGTCAAATACTGCATTTGTGGATTTTGGTGACCAAATCCGTGTTCTGGGTCTCCAAATCTGGTGTCCATACATAGTATAAATATCTACTGTTAATGTACAGCAGTTAAAAACAGCATTTTGGGGCTTAATTGAAAAACGCTGTGTTTTAGGCAGAAAAAACAGTTGTGCATCCGTCATTTCAATAATTATTTCCAATTTATAGCAGTCAAATACTGCATTTGTGAATTTTGGTTACCAAATCTGTGTTCTGAGTCCCCAAATCTGGTGTCCATACATAGTATAAATATCTACTGTTAATGTACCGCAGTTAAAAACTGCATTTTGGGGTTTTATTGAAAAACGTTGTGTTTTAGGCCGAAAGAAAGTTGGGCATCCGTCGTTTAAATAATTATTTCCAACTTATAGCAGTCAAATACTGCATTTGTGAATTTTGGTGACCAAATCCGTGTTCTGGGTCCCCAAATCTAATGTTCATATATAGTATAAATATCTACTGTTAATGTACAGCAGTTAAAAACTGCATTTTGGGGTTTTATTGAAAAAAGCCGTGTTTTAGGCAGAAAAAACTGTTGTGCATCCGTCGTTTAAATAATTATTTACAATTTATAGCAGTCAAATACTGCATTTGTGAATTTTGGTGACCAAATCAGTGTTCTGGGTCCCCAAATCTGGTGTCCATACATAGTATAAATATCTACTGTTAATTTACAGCAGTTAAAAACTGCATATTGGGGTTTTATTGAAAAAAGCCATGTTTTAGGCCGAAAAAACACTTGTGCATCTGGCGTATAAATAAATAATTTCAATTTACAGCAGTGAAATACAAATTTTCTGTATTTTATTACAAAAATACTTGTTCTTGTTCCACAAACCACTTGTGCATACAGCGTACCCAAAACATTTTTACATTTCCGCATAGAAATTGAGAATCAGTGTATTTTGGGCCTAAAAAACATTTTCTGGGTCCACAGAGCATTTTTATGACACTTTATGCCTTAGCGAACATAATTGTCGACTACTGGCAGATAAATTGACACCAGAGAGAGACAAATCTTTCAGCTTGGTGGGTGAACGCAAATAATGAGGAGAACATCAAATAGGGGACATGGGCATGGTCGTGGTGGTGTTGGTGGAGCTCCTGTTGCTGGCAGAGGACGTGGCTTTTCAGCGCCAACCACTGCGTCAAACACCTTCCTCTGGTGCGAGTAGGTGACAGAATCTTCAGCGTTATTTGTTAGGCCCAAATGCCGCTCTACGGATGGTGAAGCCAGAACATGTACAGGCGATAGTAGATTGGGTGGCTGACAGTGCCTCCAGTTCCTTCACTGTATCTAACACGCAGTCCTCTGCAGACAGCTCAGAGTTGGCACCTGCAGCCCATGCCCATCAGTCTTCCACCTCATTCCCTTGCAAATCAGCCATGCAGTCAGAGCCCCAAATCATGCAGGAAAGTCTTATGCTTTTTGATGACTCTGTTGGCAGGGTTTCCCCGGCCCATACACCTAGCCCTGCCCCAGAAGTGGAAGACCTTGAATGCACTGATGCTCAACCACTTTTGTTGCAGGATGAGGACATGGAAATACCGCCGCAAAACGTCTCTGATGATGATGAAACACAGGTGCCAAATGCTGTGGCTTTCTGCAATGCAGACCGACGAGGAGGGCAGGGGTCATGAATGGGTTGAAGATGATGTGGATGATCATGAAGTCCTAGACCCTGACTGGACTGAAATTCGTGCTAGTGCAGTTCTGAGGAAGAGGCGGTGGTCGCACAGAGGCAACAGCACAGCAAAAGAGGGAGCAGGGTGCAAAAGCGCAGCAGCCGTTCCAGAGACAGTAGCCTGCTACTGTCCACCACACCCAGGCACCGAACACACCAAGGCCTGCTCCAAGGAATTCAGTGGCGTGGCAGTTCTACACACAATGTCCTGATGACAAGACACGAGTGGTTTGCATGTTGTGCCATCAGAGCCTGAAGCAAGGCATAAACGTTCTTAACCTGAGCACAACCTGCATGACCAGGCATCATGAATAGTGTTGAGCGAACAGTTCGAGCATAGTTCGGGTTCGCACCGAATTTTGGGGTGTCCGGGACACGGACCCGAACCCGGACATTTTCAAAAAAGTTCGGGTTCGTTGTTCGGCGATTACTTCCCGCATTCTGAAGGGCTGCACAGCAGCCAATCAGATAGCATTTTACTTCTTGCCCTAAGAGCCCATCACAGCCATGCCTACTAATGGCATGGCTGTGATTGGCCAAGTGCAGCATGTGACCCAGCCTCTATTTAAGCTGGAGTCACGTAGCGCCGCACGTCACACTGCTCTGATTAGTGTAGGGAGAGGACGCAGCTTCTGTGAGGGCGAGATTAGGCAGGGAAAAGTCAGTAACAGCACCTAATGAACGGATCGATCTACAGCTGTGAATTATTGAACTTCTGCTAGTTACTTGCTCACTGGTTTTTAGGCTGCACAGAGCGTATTTCTGTCACTTATTTTCTCGGGTGATCGGCGGACATTTTGTGACTTGTGGTGCACCAGAACAAGCTGCCACCAAGTCCATCAATCCATCAATACTAGTTTTTTTTTGCTATATCCTACATAAGGGGCTTGTCTGTGCTAATTGTCACCCCTAGAAACTCAGGATAGCAATTTCTATATTTTATTAAGAGGTTAAATACAGATGCCCAAATACCAATCCCCTAAATCTGGTGTTCCAGCTTTAGCTAGCCAAGTATAATACCCTTATAATTAGAAATTTACGTTAAATATGGGGGATATAGTCGAATTTTTAGATCTGCAGGTAGTCCGTAAGGATAGAAAATATAATATGTAATACATTTAAGAAACCTACTGCAAAAAATGGATATATTCCCTATTCGAGTTGCTATCTACCTAGATGGCTGACCAATGTCCCGTATGGACAGTTCCGCAGATTAAAGCGCAATTGCACAGAGGAAGAAACGTTTGAGAAGGAGGCAGAAATATTGAAAGAGCAATTCAAACAGAAAGAGTATCCGGAAGTAACTGTAGATTTGGCCCTAGAAAAAGTGAGAAAGCTTGATAGAAAATCCTTTTTTAAACCCAAACTAAAACAAGAATCTGAGAAAGATGGGGAATTTAGAATTATTCTTCCATACAACACACAATCGAAACAAGTGGAGGACATTATCAGATCCCACTGGCATCATATTTCAAAGGATAAGATAATCGGTCCTGTATTGCCCGCAATTCCCAAAATAGTTTACACAAGAGCCCCTAATCTTGGCATACAAATAGCCCCTTCAATAAAAAGGAAAGTTAAAGATCGAACATCCACATGGCTCCAACCAAATGGCTTTTTTAGATGTGGGAAATGCGTGGGGTGTAAGAAGACGAAATCTCCTAGAAAAATTGTTAGTGTTGCCTCTACACAAAATTCACACTCTATGTTAATTAAACAATTTATCACGTGTAGTACCACCAACGTGATCTATCTGATCCAATGTCCGTGCTCAAAACAGTATATTGGTAGAACAAAACGCCCATTAAGGGTGAGGATATCTGAACATCTTAATAATATAAAAAAAGGATATGATAAACATCCTCTATCCAGACATTTTAGAGACAGCCATCAGCAAGATGCTGAAGGTCTCTTTTTTACAGCTTTGGAAAAAGTAGATACTCACTGGCGAGGGGGTAATCAAATAGAGAGGTTATCGAGAGCAGAATCTAGGAAGATTTATGAATTTGGAAGTCTTATGCCAAGGGGCCTAAATGCCGAATTGGAGTTATTCGGATTTATATAAGGGGTCCTGTCTGGGTGTCGATGGAGAGTTGCATGTCAGACTGGTTATCAGTACTGTAACCCTCCCTCTACCCCACACAGGTCCCCTGTTTCTACAAAGAAAGTACAAGGGCTAAAGAAACTGAATATTAAGCACTGAATGTCCAATGTCGAATATCGGTTGATATTTTTATTTTTATTTCTATTTATCTTTTATGAAATAACTACCATATGTAAATGTTGTACATGTATTTCTAATTATGGACAATGTAGGATTCAATCACCCATATATGATATGTAGTCCACAGTTTTCAAAAAATACACATATCACACAAAGATGTTCTTTTTTGAGGTCATTAAGTGAGGGAGAGGAAAATCCTTTATTGGGAGTATACCTGAGACTGTAAAGCAAATATCGGAATAAGAAACGCACAAGGGGAAAAAAAACGCTGGAAGAAAACGCATCAAAATCGCATGAATACCGCTGGGCTAACATTTTTGCGATTTGTAAATATTCAAACTGGGGCCATTGCGATCTATTGACCCACCATCTGTTATATATGTATGGGTCGGGACAGTTGAGAGAGAAGCCAACACTGATCGTTTTTCATAAAAATACATATGGACAATATGAAGGAAATCTAATTGAGATATGGAGTAGAACATTTTTGAGAACACTACCCGATATTATTCTTTTTACAAATACTGAAGAATCGCATAAAAACCGCAAGTTTGTTTTTCGCGTTGAACAGAAATTATGGCACTCCAGGTCCATTAAGATCCAATCCGGGATTTGAATTTTTACAAATTGGATTATAAATGAGGTGGTGTTGAGCAAACGGGGTATTGCCACTGAGGAAGGGGAAAGCACTCCCCGAAACGCGTTTGGCTGGAAGGAATACTACCCCGATTGGTAACATCGCAAAGATACAGTGCACTGTGAAGAGGACCATTAGTTTCTCACCTGACAGTACGGGCAGGCAAAACTACAGCCTACGAGAACTCACACGAGACCTCCGTACGAGATCTGGCTGCTGCAAGCATACCGAGCACACGTGGAACGCCGGGACGCCGGCGATCTTCCATTGGAAATACAGGTATCTGGCACTAAACTGTAACCTCATATGAAGAGCGGAGGTAAGCCCACTTGATGTGGGAAACATCATCGTTATTATATTAACATAAACGGACTTTGATACATCGCTTATGTGGCCTATTGATCCACTTCAGGTGTGAGACATATATGATCGATTTGGTATTCATACATTCGATACAATAGAGACATTCACATCTCAGCTGGCACCATTTTACATCAGCTGTACGAAATTGGAGACATCCAGCGATCTTTCATCTAAGAGAGCGATCCTCAATCCAAAGAGAGGATAGGTTCGGACTTTTCTTGTCATTCTCTGTCCCACGTCAAGCGACCATCTGCATATACAATTGCTGTGCCATCTCTGATAGAGATATACATGCCACGTTTTTGATCTTGAACGATTGCAACATACCATGTGTCAGTAGTTTGACACCCCAGTGACACCCCTATAATCAAAGGTGACAATCAGGGAGCATCCACTACTATTTTTTATCTGAGTATATTTTATTCATTTTTTATTTGAGCATGCTATAGATTTATTCATTTATTAATATTTTTATGCATTTTTTGATGTACTAACGTTATTTGGGAATATTAAAGCACTTTTTAGAATTACTTTCCAGTTGTTCTGTCCATATATGAGTGCCCACCGCCACTATCTAAATTGACCTTTTTCTTCTGGTGGGGTGATCCAGTACGGCTAGGAGCACCTTTCCTGAGAAAAGCAAGAGTGAGCGTTTCCTTAATTTTTTCATACCAAGTATAATACTGTCTGCTGTCTGGCAAAGGATAGATTATTTTCTGTGGTGAAATTCAATTGCCAAAATAGCAATACCATAAATCAGTGGTTTCAGCTGTGGCTGGCAAAGTATAATAGTGTCCGCCAAAACATATATTTTGTTCTGGGGTGAAATTCAATTGCCAAAATAGCAATACCCTGAATCTGGTGTCCCAACTGTTGCAGGCCAAGTTTCATAGTGTCCGCAAAAACATATATTTTGTTCTGGGGTGAAATTCAATTGCCAAAATAGCAATACCATAAATCAGTGGTTTCAGCTGTGGCTGGACAAGATTCATAGTGTCCGCAAAAACATATATTTTGTTGTGGGGTGAAATTCAATTGCCAAAATAGCAATACCCTGAATCTGGTGTCCCAACTGTTGCAGGCCAAGTTTCATAGTGTCCACAAAAACATATATTTTGTTCTGGGGTGAAATTCAATTGCCATAATAGCAATTCCATAAATCAGTGGTTTCAGCTGTGGCTGGACAAGATTCATAGTGTCCGCAAAAACATATATTTTGTTGTGGGGTGAAATTCAATTGCCAAAATAGCAATACCCTGAATCTGGTGTCCCAGCTGTTGAAGGCCAAGTTTCATAGTGTCCGTAAAAACATATATTTTGTTCTGGGGTGAATTTCAATTGCCAAAATAGCAATACTATAAATCAGTGGTTTCAGCTGTGGCTGGCCAAGATTCATAGTGTCTGCAAAAACATATATTTTGTTGAGGAGTGAAATTCAATTGCCAAAATAGCAATACCCTGAATCTGGTGTCCCAGCTGTTGCAGGCCAAGTTTCATAGTGTCCGCAAAAACATATATTTTGTTGTGGGGTGAAATTCAATTGCCAAAATAGCAATACCCTGAATCTGGTGTCCCAGCTGTTGCAAGCCAAGTGTTAATCTGTCTGTAAAAGGGTATATTTTGTTCTGGGGTGAAATTCAATTGCCAAAATAGCAATACCATAAATCAGTGGTTTCAGCTGTGGCTGGCAAAGTATAATAGTGTCCGCCAAAACATATATTTTGTTCTGGGGTTAAATTCAATTATGTTGAATCATATGTTGTCCCAGCTGTTGCAGGCCAAGTGTAAATCTGTCCATAAAAGGATACCTTTCATCAAGAGCCTAAATACTAGCCCTAAAAGAGATATTCCCCTAAATCAGTGGTTACTGCTGTGCCTGGATTAGTGTAATACGCTACATAAATAAATAGGCAGATAGTGTTAGGTGCCTGTAAAAAAAGGCCTGAATTTGAAATAAATACATTGGGCCAAATATTTTTTTTCTTATTGTGGTGATTGGTGAACGGTAACAATGAGGAAAACATCTAGTAAGGGACGCGGACGCGGTCGTGGTGGTTTTAGTGTACCCTCTTGTGCTGGGAGAGGACGTGGCCATTCTGCCACAGCCACACGTCCTAGTGAACCAACTACCTCAGGTTCCAGTACCTTCCAGAATTTACAGTGATATTTGGTGGGGCCCAATGCCGTTCTAAGGATGGTAAGGCCTGAGCAGGTACAGGCGCTAGTCAATTGGGTGGCCGACAGTGGATCCAGCATGTTCACAACATTATCTCCCACCCAGTCTTCTGCAGAAAGCGCACAGGTGGCACCTGAAAACCAAGCCCATCAGTCTGTCACATCACCCCCAAGCATATCAGGGAAACTGTCTGAGCTTCAAGTTATGCAGCAGTCTCTTATGCTGTTTAAAGACTCTGTTGGCAGGGTTTCCCAAGGAAATCCACCTAGCCCTTCCCCAGTGGTGGAAGACATAGAATGCACTGATGCACAACCACTGATGTTTCCTGATGATGAGGACATGGGAATACCACCTCATCGGAGTCCGCACGTCTCTGATGATGACGAAACACAGGTGCCAACTGCTGCGTCTTTCTGCAGTGTGCAGACCGAACAGGAGGTCAGGGAGGAAGACTGTGTGGAAGACGATGCAGGGGACGATGAGGTCCTAGACCCCACATGGAATGAAGGTCATGCCACTGACTTTCATAGTTCAGAGGAAGAGGCAGTGGTGACTGAGACTGAGCCAACAGCGTAGCAAAAGAGAGAGCAGGGGGCAAAAGCAGAACAGCCGACTCCAAGAGAGTTTGCCTGCTACTGGCCACCGCCACCAGGGACCGAGCGCCCCAAAGGCAGCTTCAAGGAGTTCCCTGGCATGGCACTTCTTTAAACAATGTGCTGATGACAAGACTCGAGTGGTTTGCACGCTATGCCATCAGAGCCTGAAGCGAGGCATTAACGTTCTGAACCTTAGCACAACCTGCATGACCAGGCATCTACATGCAAAGCATGAACTGCAGTGGAGTAAACACTTTAAAAGCAAGGAACTCACTCTGGCTCCCCCTGCTCCCTCTTCTGCTGCTGCCTCAGCCTCTTCCTCCGCCTCGGGAAGAATGTTGGCACCTGCCGCCCACCAAACAGAGGATGTGCCACCGACAACACCACCTGCGTCACCAAGCATCTCCACCATGTCACACGGCAGCGTTCAGCTCTCCATCTCACAAACCTTGGAGAGAAAGCGTAAATTCCCACCTACCCACCCTCGAGCCCTGGGCCTGAATGCCAGCATTTCTAAACTACTGGCCTTTGAAATGCTGTCATTCAGGCTGGTGGACTACAGACAGCTTCAAACAGCTGATGTCCATGGCTGTCCCACAGTATGTTGTTCCCAGCCGCCACTACTTCTCCAAGATACCCTTGCCTTCCCTGCACAACCAAGTATCCGATGAAATCAAGTGTGCACTGCGCAACGCCATTTGTGGCAAGGTCCACCTAACCACAGATACGTGGACCAGTAAGCACGGCCGGGGACGCTATATCTCCCTAACTGCACACTGGGTAAATGTAGTGGCGGCTGGGCCGCAGGCGGAGAGTTCCTTGGCGCACGTCCTTCCGCCGCCAAGGATCGCAGGGCATCATTCTTTGCCTCCTGTAGCCTCCTCCTCCTACTCGGCTTCCTCCTCCTCTGCTTCCACCAGCTCATCCAGTCAGCCACACACCTTCACCACCAACTTCACAGCCCGGGGTAAACGTCAGCAGGCCATTCTGAAACTTATATGTTTGGGGGACAGGCCCCACACCGCGCAGGAGTTGTGGCGGGGTATTGAACAACAGACCGACGAGTGGTTTCTGCCGGTGGGCCTCAAGCCCGGCCTGGTGGTGTGCGATAATGGGCGAAATCAAGACTCGAGTGGTTTGCACGCTATGCCATCAGAGCCTGAAGCGAGGCATTAACGTTCTGAACCTTAGCACAACCTGCATGAACAGGCATCTACATGCAAAGCATGAACTGCAGTGGAGTAAACACTTTAAAAGCAAGGAACTCACTCTGGCTCCCCCTGCTCCCTCTTCTGCTGCTGCCTCGGCCTCTTCCTCCACCTCGGGAAGAATGTTGGCACCTGCCGCCCACCAAACAGAGGATGTGCCACCGACAACACCACCTGCGTCACCAAGCATCTCCACCATGTCACACGGCAGCGTTCAGCTCTCCATCTCACAAACCTTGTAGAGAAAGCGTAAATTCCCACCTACCCACCCTCGAGCCCTGGGCCTGAATGCCAGCATTTCTAAACTACTGGCCTTTGAAATGCTGTCATTCAGGCTGGTGGACACAGACAGCTTCAAACAGCTGATGTCCATGGCTGTCCCACAGTATGTTGTTCCCAGCCGCCACTACTTCTCCAAGATACCCTTGCCTTCCCTGCACAACCAAGTATCCGATGAAATCAAGTGTGCACTGCGCAACGCCATTTGTGGCAAGGTCCACCTAACCACAGATACGTGGACCAGTAAGCACGGCCGGGGACGCTATATCTCCCTAACTGCACACTGGGTAAATGTAGTGGCGGCTGGGCCGCAGGCGGAGAGTTCCTTGGCGCACGTCCTTCCGCCGCCAAGGATCGCAGGGCATCATTCTTTGCCTCCTGTAGCCTCCTCCTCCTACTCGGCTTCCTCCTCCTCTGCTTCCACCAGCTCATCCAGTCAGCCACACACCTTCACCACCAACTTCACAGCCCGGGGTAAACGTCAGCAGGCCATTCTGAAACTTATATGTTTGAGGGACAGGCCCCACACCGCGCAGGAGTTGTGGCGGGGTATTGAACAACAGACCGACGAGTGGTTTCTGCCGGTGGGCCTCAAGCCCGGCCTGGTGGTGTGCGATAATGGGCGAAATCTCGTCGCAGCTCTGGGACTAGCCGGTTTGACGCACATCCCTTGCCTGGCGCATGTGCTGAATTTGGTGGTGCAGAAGTTCATTCACAACTACCCCAACATGTCAGAGCTGCTGCATAAAGTGCGGGCTGTCTGTGCGCGCTTCCGGCGTTCACATCCTGCCGCTGCTCGCCTGTCTGCGCTACAGCGGAACTTCGGCCTTCCCGCTCACCGCCTCATATGCGATGTGCCCACCAGGTGAAATTCCACCTTGCACATGCTGGAGAGACTGTGCGAGCAGCAGCAGGCCATAGTGGAGTTTCAGCTGCAGCACGCACGCGTCAGTCGCACTGTGGAACAGCACCACTTCACCACCAATGATTGGGCCTCCATGCGAGAACTGTGTGCCCTGTTGCGCTGTTTCGAGTACTCCACCAACATGGCCAGTGGCAATGACACCGTTATCAGCATTACAATACCACTTCTATGTCTCCTTGAGAAAACGCTTAGGGCGATGATGGAAGAGGAGGTGGCCCAGGAGGAGGAGGAGGAGGATGAGGGGTCATTTTTAGCACTTTCAGGCCAGTCTGTTAGAAGTGGCTCAGAGGGAGGTTTTTTGCAACAGCAGAGGCCAGGTACAAATGTGGCCAGCCAGGGCCCACTACTGGAGGACGAGGAGGATGAGAAGGAGGTGGAGGAGGATGAGGATGAAGCAGGTTAACAGCGGGGTGGCACCCAACACAGCTCAGGCCCATCACTGGTGCGTGGCTGGGGGGATACGGAGGACGATGACGATACACCTCCCACAGAGGACAGCTTGTCCTTACCTCTGGGGAGCCTGGCACACAGGAGCGACTACATGCTGCAGTGCCTGCGCAACGACAGCAGAGTTGCCCACATTTTAACCTGTGCGGACTACTGGGTTGCCACCCTGCTGGATCCCCGGTACAAAGACAATGTGCCCACCTTACTTCCTGCACTGGAGCGTGATAGGAAGATGCGCGAGTACAAGCGCATGCTGGTAGAGGCGCTCCTGAGAGCATTCCCAAATGACACAGGGGAACAGGTGGAAGCCCAAGGCGAAGGCAGAGGAGGAGCAAGAGGTCGCCAACGCTGCTGTGTCACAGCCAGCTCCTCTGAGGGCAGGGTTAGCATGGCAGAAATGTGGAAAAGTTTTGTCTCCACGCCACAGCTAACTGCACCACCACCTGATATGGAATGTGTTAGCAGGAGACAGCATTTCACTAACATGGTTGAACAGTACGTCTGCACACCCCTCCATGTACTGACTGATGGTTCGGACCCATTCAACTTCTGGGTCTCCAAATTGTCCACGTGGCCAGAGTTAGCATTTTATGCCTTGGAGGTGCTGGCCTGCCGGGCGGCCAGCGTTTTGCACGGCAGGGGGCGTCATTACTGACAAACGCAGCCACCTGTCCACAGCCAACGTGGACAAGCTGACGTTCATAAAAATGAACCAGGCATGGATCTGTGCCTCCCTTGTGCAGAATAGACATTTATCACTGCCTCCCCCTCAACCATGTATTCTTGTACTCCGGGGCACTTCTTTAATGAATCCTCATTTTTTTAACTTTACCATGATCTTGCGGTGCAACCCAAAGTTGCACCGCAACTTCTAATTGTGAGAGTTACATACCTTATAGGAATAAAAGGCTAAGGAACAATAAGAAACCATTGTGGATAAATGGAACCGTAAAGAAGGCAATAAATGACAAAAAGAAAGCATATAAATCGCTAAAACAGGAGGGGAGTCAGGAAGGAAAAAAATAGAACATGTAAAAAACTAATAAAATTTGCCAAACTAGAGACCGAGAGATTAATTGCCAAAGAGAGTAAAACTAACCCTAAAATGTTCTTCAATTATATAAATAGTAAAAAATATAAATCTGAAGGAGTCAGCCCTCTACATAGCAATGAGGGGGGTGTTGCAGAGAGCGACGAGGATAAAGCAAAACTATTAAATATTTTTTTCTCCACTATATTCACTGAGGAAAATAAACTGTCAGATGAAATGCAGAATGTAAAAGTAAATCCCCCATTAAAAGTGCCCTGTCTGACCCAGGAAGAAGTACAACAGCGACTTAAAAAGATTAAAATAGACAAATCGCCAGGACCGGATGGCATACACCCCAGTATCCTAAGGGAATTAAGTGATGTCATAGCCAGACCATTATTTCTGATATTTACGGACTCTATAATAACAGGGAATGTTCCACAGGATTGGCGCATAGCAAATGTGGTGCCAATATTCAAAAAGGGTCCAAAAACAGAGCCTGGAAATTATAGGCCGGTAAGTTTAACATCTATTGTTGGTAAACTGTTTGAAGGGTTTCTAAGAGATGCTATTTTGGAGTATCTCAATGAAAATAAGCAAATAACGCCATATCAGCATGGCTTCATGAGGGATCGGTCATGCCAAACAAATTTAATCAACTTCTATGAGGAGGTAAGTTCAAGACTTGACAGCGGCGAATCAATGGATGTCGTATATCTGGACTTCTCCAAAGCATTTGACACTGTACCTCATAAAAGGTTAGTATATAAAATTAGGATGCTCGGACTGGGAGAAAATGTCTGTATGTGGGTAAGTAACTGGCTGAGTGACAGAAAACAAAGGGTGGTTATTAACGGTAGATACTCAGATTGGGTCACTGTAACTAGTGGGGTACCTCAGGGGTCAATATTGGGCCCTATTCTCTTCAATATATTTATTAATGATCTTGTAGAAGGCTTGCACAGTAAAATATCTATTTTTGCAGATGACACTAAACTGTGTAATGTAATTAACACTGAAGAGGACAGTTTTCTGCTACAGAGGGATCTGGATAGATTGGAGGCTTGGGCAGAAAAATGGCAGATGAGGTTTAACACTGACAAATGTAAAGTTATGCACATGGGAAGGAATAATGCAAGTCACCCGTACATATTAAATGGTAAAACACTCGGTAACACTGACATGGAAAAGGATCTAGGAATTTTAATAAACAGCAAATTAAGCTGCAAAAACCAGTGTCAGGCAGCTACTGCCAAGGCCAATAAGATAATGGGTTGCATCAAAAGGGGCATAGGCGCCCGTGATGAGAACATAGTCCTACCACTTTACAAATCACTAGTCAGACCACACATGGAGTAAAGTGTACAGTTCTGGGCTCCTGTGAACAAGACAGACATAGCAGAGCTGGAGAGGGTTCAGAGGAGGTCAACTAAAGTAATAACTGGAATGAGGGATCTACAGTACCCTGAAAGGTTATCAAAATTAGGGTTATTCACTTTAGAAAAAAGACGACTGAGGGAAGATCTAATAACTATGTA